>JALPQD010000007.1:3888145-5243145 GCA_023101885.1 Typhlomys cinereus | reverse complement strand
TCCCAGCACCACTTCTTGAAGATGCTGTCTTTTTTCCAGCATGTGTGTTTGGCACCTTTGTCAAAATTAAATGGCTGTATGTGTAGGAGTTTACATCTGGGTCCTTTGTTCTGGTCCATTGGTTCATGTATCTATTTTTCAGCCAGCACTAAGCTGTTTTTATTCCTATAGCTCTATAATATAGTTTGAAATCTGGCATTGTGATACCTCCATCAGTATTTTTATTGCCTGTAAAGATTACTTTTAACTATTGCTGTAAGATAGCATTCAAAGTCTAATAACGTAAGGGAGAAAAAGGAGATTTGTTCACCTTAGTGCTCCAGAGGGAAAATACATGGCAGAGATGACATCTCTGGCAGGCAGGCTAAGTCACAGCAGACTTCCACATAGCTGAAACCTCCCTGAAGTGTCTTATTTCTCCTCCATTCTGAGGTTCCATTTATAAGGTCTACTACTGGGAGGTTCCTATGAGATCTATGGTGATTCAGAGGGATTTGGGGCTGGTATAATCTATTCAGGTGCAGTAGGTCTCAGTTGACCTTTCCAGATATGGTCTCAGCCAATCTTAGTTAATACCAGGTATGTCATGTTGACATCCAGAATTAACTATCACATTGCCCAAAATTATTTTGGCTAATTATGTTTTTTTTTGTTATTCCATGTGAATTTTGAGATTTTTTTTCCAGTTCTGTGAGGAATTGTATTGGAATTTTAATTGGAATTGCATTGAGTCTGTATATTGTTTTTGGGTAGGATGGTCATTTTCTTTTTTTTAACATTTTTATTATCTCCGCTGATACAAACTTAATAGGTACACCAGTTCCCTCCCTCCCTCCTCCTCCCCGACCCCCCTGCTCCCCCTCCCCTCACCCCTCCCTTCCCACCCTCCAGTGCCTCCCCCCCAATCCCCGGAGAATCCTTTAATATGCATGCCTGATTCTCCTCTGGGCCCTCCTCTTCGATGACATACAAGGACCCACTGGCATTTCCCTGAACCCTTTCCTGTATTCCCCTTAAGCACAGGAACACTACTATGGCTGTCAATCCCTTGCCTCCAAGGATCTTGGTGCCTTTAGCAAATGCTAGACTTTGTGGGGTTAATAGTGTCATTTTCACAATGTTGAATCCATGAGCAAGAAAGTTCTTCCCACCTACTAGTATCCTCTTTAATTACTTTCAGTGGTGTTTTGTATTTTCCATTGTACAGGTCAAATTTATTCCAAGGTATTGTTTTTTTTTGTTTTTGTTTTTTTTTTTGAGGCTATGGTGAATGGGATTGATTGGCTCATTTCTTTCTCAGCTCATTTGTATATATACATACAAATGGACTTTTGGACTATGGTTATATATATGGTAGTGTATATATAGGAAGTCTACTGGTAGTGTATATATAGGAAGTCTACTGGTTTTGTATGCTGATTTTGTAGCCTGTCACTTTACTGAAATTGTTTATTAAATTGAGTACTTTCTTGATGAAGTCATATGGATCTCTCAAGTATAGAGTCATATAATATGCAAATAGGGATACTTTGACTTCTTCCTTACCTAACTGTATCACTTTTATTTCCTTTTCTTGCCTTATTTCTTTAGCTAAGAATTTAAACACAGTATTGAACAGGAGTGGTGATAGTGGACAGCCTTGTCTTGTTCTGGATTTAAGTTGGGATGCTTTACGTTTTTCCCTATTTAGGAAGATGATTGCTTTAGGCTTATCATATACAGCCTTTATCAAGTTGAAATAGGTCCTCTCCATTCTACCCCTGGCTCCCACAGGCTCGTTGCCTTCTTGTTATACAAACCATATTCAGTAAAACTTCAAAATTCGTCATAGACTATATCAGTAGTCGAACCATAGTCCAAAAGTCCAAAGTCCAATGCCTCCTATTAACATCAATAGACATTGGAGCTGGAGAGGTGGCTCAGGGGTTAAGCCTCCGCCTTGCAGGCAGAAGGTCCTGAGTTCGGATCCTAGACCCCACGTATAGACGCCAGGCGGAAGCTGGGGTGACCTGCGTTTCTGGTCCTGGTAGGGTGCAGCCTGTGAATCCCTAGGCAGAGTAAACAAGGAGGAGGAGGCAGTCCATGGTGGTTCCCGAATTCCCCCGTGGTTGAACACACACACACACAAACACACACACATACATACAATACACACATACACACATACAATTGAATAATAATAAAAAAAAACAAAACAAAACAAAACCTTCCTAATCCTTTAAAAAAAATCTTTAAAATCAACAGACATTTACATACTTCCAATGTAATGGTATAGAATAAACATTCCCATTCCAAAAAGGAGGAATGGGGACATATCCAGGGAACATTGGCCCATAACAAGAGCAAAAACCAACAGGACAAGCTGCAAATCCTGCAGCTCCATGTCCAACAGGTGAGCCTCTTGTGGAAATGATTTCAGTTCTAAAGGCTTTAGGTTCCACTTCTCCAACACAGCTGCCCGTAGAACCTATCACTCTTTTGGGCTGGTTCCTCCCAGGGTATACAGCTCTCCTTGGCAGATGTTTCCCATTGTCTGTGACACCTCTGACACCTTCATTTCTCAATGGCAAACGAGGTCTTAACTCCATAGCAGAAACTGCCCTTCTTGGGCCTCTAAACTATAGGTTTTCTGCCATATGCTGCCTGGATTCTGCCATTCTCTGAAACCTTGTAGGGGGATCCACAACTTTCTCCTTCTTGCATCCTTGTTATCTCTAAAACCAAAACCATGTGGATGACTTTGCAAAGACTGGCCCTCTCAAATCACAGTTGATTCAGCTCCTCTGTACTGATTGTAGGAAAAGTCTATTTTTCTCCTGGGCTTTAAGGGAGTAATGGGCCCTTGCTTTTGGACTCTGTAAGGTTACATGTGGTTGTATTTTAATGATTTTTTATTCTGAGTCCATTACATGATTATAATGAATTTACAGTATTTTTACACCTTAAACCTCAGTGTCATCCACCATTCTCTCCCTATCATAGCCCTTCTGTTTTTCTATCAGTCTCCCTCATATTTTCTTGTCTTTTTGCATGTGTGGTTCAATGAACTTCACCTGGGTTGCCTTTGATGGCATGTACCAGAGTACTTGTCCAGGCATGAATCACATAATTCCCTTCCATAGTGAAATGGTGATGGGTCTTGTGAAGGTCTTGTGGAAATACAAACAGGACAGTGAGTTCATGGATAGAACATCCCTGCCACATCCAATTGATGTCCATTTCATCTTACAAGCAAAGGGAAGCCCATCCAAAATTTTCACACACAAAAAAAATGTCTTTTTCAATTTACCTAGTTTTCAAGGTATAAATGTTTCATACAAGAATTTTGTTACATTTCTCTAGAGAAATGAATTCCATGAGTAATGATCATTGATATTTTAAAATATAAATTAGAAAACATAGCAATTATCACTATATAAAATGTTCATTCTACCCATGCAACTGCTCATTTAACATAAATATGATCATATATCTATATACAAAGATAGACCACACTTTATTCAAAGTTGAGTTTATAAATTCCTCTGGGGAAAAAACACAAAAACTGTGAAGCAAGCTTGGCTACATATTTTGTAAGTACTTATTTCAGAGTTAACTATGTACAACAACTAATGGAGGTTTTTTTTTTTTACTCTTAAGTATGTATATCAGGGAGCAAATATATTAACATTAAAGCTGCATATGAGAAAATTAACTTCTTTATGCATTAAAAGCCCTTAGTATCACAGCTCTACCACATTAACGGTTCTTAAAATAAAATTGTTATTTTAAAGAACTTGGAATGTATTTGTGTTTGAAATAGAAAGTTTGATGGAAAGCTCTTATGGTCTTCGAAATAATTAGCAACATTACTTCATTTCTAAGACTATTTTTCCCTCTGAAGTAATTTCATATACTCCAGAACACAGAGCAAAAGATCTTGTCAAGAAGACATCTGTCAGATAAGCCATCTCAGTAAAACATATCTTAAAAGACTTCCTCATAATGTATCCATAATGGTGATTGTGGCTATGGTGATTCCTGAGATTTCCTCATTTTCTCTGACTCTCAGTTGGTTCGGCTTTAAGTTTTTGTAGTCATTGTCTTTGGCTTTGTAGACAATAAAATAATTGAAAAATATAGCACAATCTTTTCTAAATGGCCTTACATTTCACATTGGAAGTTACACTTAACTCTCAATTTTATTAATTTTCAAGCTTCATCAGTACTTTTTAGAAGTTTCATTTTTTTCTTAAGCTTCATGTCGTCTATTGTTTACAAATGCTATCTATGTGTTTCAGCATTTATATTTCAAAATGCTTTTCACTGGACAAGTGGATGACTTAGATTGCACACAAACCACTATTCTTTTTTTTAATTTATTATTTTACTCAATTGTACATGTATGCTTGTGTGCACATGTGTGTATGTATGTGTGAGTGAGTGTGTGTGTGTGTGTGTGTGTGTGTGTGTGTGTGTGTGTGTAGAACCACGGATGAATTCAGAAACCACCATGGACGCCTCCACCTCCTTGTTTACTCTGCCCTGGGATTCACAGGCTCCGCCCTACCAGGACTAGAAATACAAGCCATCTCGGCTTCTGCCCGGCGTCTATACGTGGGGTCTAGGATCTGAACTCAGGACCTTCCTCCTGCAAGGTAGAGATTTAACCCCTGAGCCACCTCTCCAGCCCACAACCCACTATTCTTGAATTTGTTCCCCAGACCCTTACATTGGAAGAAGAGATTGTCTTCACAAAGTTGTCCTGAGCTTCACATACATGCCCATTCTCTCTGTCTCTGTCTCTCTGTCTGTCTCTCTCTCTCTGTCTCTCTGTTTCTCTCTCTCTCTTTCTCTGTCTTCACTCTCTCCCCACAAGCAGGAACATACACACTAAATAAATAGGATAAAATGTTTTTACTAACTAGTTTGTAAGTGCTGAATTGATTTGTTTTTAATTCCATTGACATTTAGTCATAGAAAGAGATTATGTTTGGGGTCTCTGTGTTTAATCCTTTGGGTGAGTAATTGAAAGGGAATAGGATACAGACAGGGGTGGGGGAACAAGAAATGCAACTATCCCTGGAAAAAGTACATCAACAACCTTACTCTGCTATGAATTCTTAAAGCTACAACACTGGCAAGCAGAATCCGGTGATAGTAATGGTCTCAGGAAACAAACTGCTTTAAAAAGCACTAAAGTTCCCTTACTGTTAGGAACACATAACTGATACTGTAAACCCACCCAAATAACAGTGGAAGGAGGAACATAGACAATAAACTGAAACAGATGGCTTAGTGTTAACTATAAAAACTTGATAGCAATATATCATCAAAACACTTCTTATATTAGCCTTAGATAGAAAAGCTCTTATCATTCAACCAAGCTTCAATCCTGTTGCAAGGAAAGATTAGTGATGCAGAGAATGACAACTGGTCAGAACGTAGAGTACAGGTGATCCTGGAATGCAGCACCCTAATCAGGTCATCAAAATCATTCCCTATCCCAAGGCCCAAGGAAACTGGTGGAAGACTGGAGAGGAAGATTGTGAGAACCTAAAGTTGGGGAGGTGCACTGCCTGCCATGACAGTCCAGTCACATCAGGGCTACTACATCTAGGAGCTCATTGCCATAACTTATTACCCTTCCCCCATCCCTGTTTACCCAACAGCTGACATATCAGCATTCTGTCAAGGATGAGCAAGATCTCAGGAGAACGGCTGCAACCATGGACAACCTACGGGACAGGTGCCAAAGAAAAGAAAGAAAACATCCCTACTTGTGGTTCTGCCCACTGGCGAGTCACTTGCCACAGGACTGATATTAGAACTCTTCTGGTACAACTGCTCCTAAAATAGCCATTGGGTCAACACACTCAGAGGGATATGTAGAGGAAAGGTACATGATCAGATTTGTCAACTTTAGAGATGATGAGAGGTAAGGATGGGAAGGAGAGTGTGAAGGCAAGGACATGAACTCTGCTAGTATAAAATTTATAAATTCAAAAGAAGGATGATGTTTTAGATCCTTGTAGCTGTTAAATAATGTAACCTGATCATGATGAATAGAATTAGCAGCAATTCATTTTCTGACACTTTAATAAACCAAAATAGCAAAATTTATGTGGAGATAAGGTGCTCAAATCCTCTCAAAGTATCCTAGGGAAGAATCCTCTGTTTACAGCAGCACCAGGCAGTGGGTGACATTGACTTGCTTGTGATGCAGTCAGAATCCATTGGCACAGAGCTTCCTTATCTCACTGGAGACTTCTTAGTGTACCTTTTGTTAGGACATAAGTCATTGGCTTTTGGATTTATATAATATAGGTTGATGAGTCAACACAAGATTTTAAATTTATGTTTAAAGACCTCTTTGCAAATAATTGAATGTAAATTACAGAAAAAGAGGATGAAGATAAATCTTTTGAGACATCATCAAACCCAGCTCAGAGGTAAAGAAAAGGAGATTAAGATTTTTAAAGTATCATTTAGAAAATCAGTGGTCTCAATTTGACTTCTGAACCATGACTTTTGTTTCTTAAGATTCTAAAGGACTTTTTTTTTCTATTGTAGTAAATATTCTGATTCACAAGAGGTAGGGTATGCATTTCTTTTCTGAAAGATTTAATTAAAACAGATTCAAAAATCATCAAAAGTCAGTATTCCGTGCCCACATTTGGGAACGTTGTAGATTAACTGTGCATTGTGCACATAATGAGAAAACAACAGCTTCAAAGCTAGATTACATGATGAACACATCTGGAATGATCAACACTTGATGTTAAATTCCATCACTTATTTTTGTTACAGATTCAGTGGATAGGGATTTTGCTCTCATTCAAATTATGACAATTTACTAATACGTTTCATGTTATTATACTTGAATTATTTTTCTTTCTTTTTCTATCTGTCTCTGTCTCTCTGTCTATCTCTCTCTCTCTGTCTTTCTCTCTCTCTCTCTCTCTCTGTGCATTTTTATGCAAGCATGTGTACAAGAGGGCACTTGAGTATATATGCCTGTAGTGGTCCAAGAGTAACAACAGGAATCATCCTAAATTGACCTACCTCCTTGTTGCTTTGCTGTGGAGTTTTCCAGGATTTGTCTTCCACAGTCAGAACTTCAGGCACACATCATATCTTCCTGGCATTTTTATATGTTATCTAAGGAACTGAACTCCAGTCCTTTTGCTTCCAATGCAAGGACTTTATCCCCATCTTCCAAGCCAATTTTGTGTGCTTTTTTTTATTTTGAGGAATGTTCTTGCTATGCAATCCAACCTACTCATGAGCTCCGTGACTCCATGATCATCCTGTTACACTCTGCACACTGCTGGAATTATGCACATCAATTATTATCTGAAAAGGCTCCTGGAAAGGTGAGATGGCTCAGTGTGTGATGATACCTGGGCACCAAGTTGGTGACCTCTGTTGCTGTCTTCAAAGTAAATATAAAACTCTGACTAAAATTGAATAATTATAAATCATTATTACAGGTTCCTAGAAACTGGAAGAATTTTTAATTGAATATGCATACAAGTAAATATTTACAATGTAAAATTTTGAATGTCAATATTGTGCATATCAGACAAAACATATGCCACAAATTAAAAGAATGTGATAGAGCTACCATGAAAAATTCAAGATCCAGGGACGTACACGCGGTCCAGCCGGACCTCACCGTAACCTAGGAATTAATCCCATAATGTTAAACTCCAACCAGAACAAACCCATGGAAAATGGCCAAGAAAGCCTGACCCAGAATAACGACTTTCAAAATATGATCATTACCATATTCAATACTATGAAAGAGGAAATGTGGGAGGAATTAAATAATCGAATCAATTGCTTTGAAGAGGAACACAACAGACACTTGGAGGAATTGAGAAAAACAGTGCAAGAAACAAAAACTGGCATAGAGCAGTTAAAACAGACTCAAGCAGAGTTTAAAACTGAGCTACAAGACAAGTTGTCTTCAACCCAGAACTCCACAGAGAGTCTTATCAGCAGAATTAAGGAAGCAGAAAACAGAATTTCAGACCTTGAAGATAAAGTGGGAGTATTAACCAGCTCAATGGAAGAGGTTGTTGAAGCCAAAAAGATACTTGAGAGAAATATCCAGGAGATATGGGACACCCTGAAGAAGTCCAACATGCATATTCATGGAATACCAGAGCAAGAATCTCAAAATACCACCCCTGAGGAAATTTTTCAAATGATCATCAAGGAAAACTTTCCTCATCTAAAAAAAGAGCGGTCCATACATATACAAGAGGCATTCCACACCCCAAACAGATACGACCAAAACAGAAGCTCGCCACAGCAAATAATAGTTAAAACACTCTACATTCAAGATAAAGAACTGGTGCTGAGAGCTTAAAGGGAGAAAAAACAAGTCACTTTTAAAGGTAAACCTATTAAAATAACAAATGACTTCTCAGTCAAAATACTAAAAGCAAGAAAAGCTCGGAGAGACATACTTCAAGTATTGAATGAGCAAAAATGTCAACCCAGGCTGATTTATGCTGCAAAACTATCAGTCATGATCGAGGGAGAAAGAAAAATCTTCCAGCACAAAAACAACTTGAAGGGATACATGTCCACCAAACCAGGCCTTCAAAAAATGCTAGAAATGATACGCAAGCGTGAAGAAAAAAAACAGGCATATGCAGGAGAACAGACGGCAAGTATAACACCATTAAAAGCGAAACAATATACTTATAAAAACTACTAAACATAATAAATGTCTGGAATTAAAAATAGTTTCTCCATTATAACACTAAATGTTAATGGAATTAACTCACTGATCAAGAGACGCAGATTACAAACTTGGATTAAAAATTACAATCCATCAATCTGCTGCCTACAGGAAACCCATCTCACCAGAAAAGATAGGCACACTCTAAAAATAAAAAGCTGGTCAACAATTCTACAAGCAAATGGAAGCAGAAAACAGGCAGGGGTAGCCATTATGCTATCAGACAAAGTGGACTTCAAATCAAAGAAAATTAGAAGAGACACGGATGGATACTACACTTTAGTCACAGGCACAATTCACCAGGAAGACTTCACAATACTGAACATATATGCACCCAATACAGGCCCTTCCACATTCATTAAGAAAACCCTATAGCATCTAAAGCAAGAAATCAATCCACAAACGATAATTCTTGGGGATTTCAATACCACCCTCTCAACATGGGATAGATGAACAGGTCAAAAGCTTAACAGAGACACTTTGGAACTTAATCAAACCCTGAAAGAAATGGACCTTACAGATCTCTATCGAATTTTTCACCCACACACCAAAGAATACACATTTTTCTCAGCAGCACATGGAACTTTCTCCAAAATAGATCACATATTGGGCCACAAAACGAATCTACACATATACAAAAAAGTTGAAATTCTAACCTGTGCTCTATCAGACCACCATGGCCTAAAGCTGGACATCCACAAAACAACAAACAAGAGAAAATACACTAACTCCTGGAAACTTAACAATATGATGCTGAATGAGAAATGGATTCAGGAAGAAATTAAAAAGGAAATTCAAGATTTCCTGAAAGTGAATGATAACGAAAATACAACTTACCAAAATCTCTGGGACACAATGAAAACTGTTCTAAGAGGTAAATTCATAGCTCTTAATGCCTACATCAAAAAAATGAACACATCAGAAATAAACAACTTAACAATGCAGCTTAAAGCTTTAGAGAAACTAGAGCAATCTGATCCCAAAAGTAGTACAAGAGAGGAGATTAGCAAAATAAGGGGAGAAATATCTGAAATCAAGATTAAGAAAATGATAGAAAAAATCAACCAGTCAAAAAGCTAGTTCTTTGAAAAAATCAATAAGATTGATACACCCTAGATAAATTAACCAAAAGTAAGAGAGAGAAAACCCAAATTAACAAAATTAGAAATGAACATGGAGTTATCACTACTGATACCCAAGAAATCCAGAGAATTATAACATCATATTTCAAAAACTTATACTCTGTGAAGTTTGACAACACAAAAGAGATGGATGATTTCTAAGTAAACACAACTTACCTAAATTGAATCAGGAAGTTGTGAATTATTTAAATAGTCCTATAACATATAAGGAAATTGAGGAAATAATCTCGAATCTTCCCACCAAAAAATGTCCTGGACCAGATGGATTCAGCACAGAGTTCTACCAGACATTTAAGGAGTTAATAACACCAATACTTCTTAAACTGTTCCATCAAATAGCAAAGGAAGGAATACTACCAAATTCCTTTTATGAAGCTAATATCATTTTAATCCCAAAACCCAATAAAGATTCACTTAAAAAAGAAAACTATAGGCCGATCTCTCTGATGAACACAGACACAAAGATTCTCAAAAAAGTCTTAGCAAATAGGATTCAAAAACATATTAAAAAGGTCGTTCATGGGGACCAAGTAGGCTGAATCCCTGGCACACAAGGTTGGTTCAACAAACACAAATCAAAAAATGTAATTCATCATGTAAACCAGTCCAAAGTCCAAGACCACATGATACTCTCGATAGATGCAGAAAAAGCTTTTGATAAGATCCAACAGCCTTTTATGATCAAAACGCTAGAGACAGTAGGAATGGAAGGAACCTTTATCAATATAATAAAAGCTGTGTACGACAAGCCCACAGCAAGGATTATGCTCAATGGGGAACAATTGGAAGTATTCCCACTTCGATCAGGAACTAGACAAAGCTGTCCACTCTCACCACTTCTATTCAATATTGTACGTGAAGTCTTAGCTGAAGCCATAAGAAAAGAAAGAGACATAAGAGGGATTCAAATCGGCAAGGAAGAAGTCAAGCTATCCCTATTTGCAGATGACATGATCTTATACCTGAGTGATCCCAAAAACTCCACCAGGAAGCTCCTGGAACTAATTGAGAAGTTCAGCAGGGTGGCAGGATGCAAAATAAATGTGCAAAAATCAGTGGCTTTCCTATATGCCCAGAGTGAAAGAAGTGAAAAAGCCCTGAGAGAAACAATCCACTTTACTGTATCCCCTAAAAAAATGGAATACCTTGGTATAAACCTAACCAAGGAGATGAAAGACCTTTACAATGAAAACTTTAAAACCCTAAAGAAAGAAATTGCAAAAGACACCAGAAGGTGGAAAGACCTCCCATGTTCCTGGAGTGGCAGAATCAACATCGTAAAAATGACCATCCTACCAAAGGCAATATACAAATTCAATGCTATACCAATTAAAATGCCAAAGCAATTATTTAATGAAGTTGACCAAACAATCTCAAAATTCATATGGAGACACAAAAGACCCAGGATAGCAAAGACAATCCTGAGTAACAAATACACTGCTTGAGGTATTACTATACCAAACCTCAGTCTATACTACAAATCCATAGTTATAAAAACAGCCTGGAACTGGCTCCAAAATAGACACACAGATCAATGGATAAGGATTGAAGACCCAGATATAAGCCCACAAAATTACAGCCATTGGTCTTTGACAAAGGGGCCCAAAATCCAATGGCAAAAGAACAGCATCTTCAACAAATGGTGCTGGCAAAACTGTATCTCCACATGCAGAAAATTAAAGCTTGACCCATACTTGTCACCATGTTCAAGACTTAATTCCAAATGGATCAAGGACCTTGATATCAGGCCAGAGAATATAAAAACCATAGTTGAAAAGATAAGGAACTCCCTCAAGCTGATTGGGCTAGGCCAACATTTCCTAAACAGACATCCAATGGCACAGTCACTGCTACCAACTCTCAACAGCTGGGATCTTGTGAAATTAAAGAGCTTCTGTTCAGATAAAGAGATTGTAACACCAGCACAAAGGCAACCCACAGAATGGGAGAAAATCTTCACTAACCACATATCTGATAGAGCTCTACTGTCCAGAATGCACAAAGAACTTAGAAAAATAAACACCAAGGAAACCAATGGCCCAATTAAAAAATGGGCCCTGGAACTTAAAAGAAATTTTACCAGGGATGAAATTAAATGTCTAACAAATATCTTAAAAAATGCTCCACTTCTTTAGCCATCAGGGAAATGCAGATCAAAGTTCCCTGAGATATCATCTCACCCTGGTCAGGATGGCAAAAATCCACAATACAAACAACAAATAGGGGCTGGAGAGGTGGCTCAGGGGTTAAGCCTCCGCCTTGCAGGCGGAAGGTCCTGAGTTCGGATCCCAGATCCCATGTATAGACGCCAGGTGGAAGCGGGGGCGGCCTGCGTTTCCGGTCCTGGTAGGGCAGAGCCTGTGAATCCCGGGGCAGAAGGAGGTGGAGGCGTCCATGGTGGTTCGCGAATTCGTCCTTGGTTCTACACATACACATACACAGACATACACAGACACACACACGCACGCACACACATACACACGCATATGCACACAGTTGAATAAATAATAATAATAATAAAAAAAATTAAAAAAAAAACAACAAATGCTGGAGACGATGTGTAGAGAGGGGGAACTCTCCTACATTGCTGGTGGGAATGCAGGCTCATATAGCCACTCTGGCGAGCCGTCTGGAGATACTTAAAGAAATTAAAGATTGAAATGGCATATGACCCTGCGAATCTACTTTTGGTAATAACACCCCATACAGCAGAGGTTCACCTTGATAGCACAAGCACGACCATGTTCATAGCAGCAATGTTTATAATAGCAAAGTCATGGAATCAACCCAAATGTCCAACAGTTGACGAGTGCATAAGGAAACTGTGGTACATCTATACAATGGAGTACTACTCAGCCATCAACAATAATGAATTACTGGAATTTGCCCGGAAATGGATGTCATTAGAAACAATTATATTAAGTGAGGTATCCCAAATCCAGAAAATTAAGCGCTATATGTACTCCCTAGTAGGTGGCTCCTAGTACCAAACACACCCAGCCCACCTTGAGACACTCATAGGTAAATCTATGTATTACCTACAGTAATTGCAAGGATTATGAACAGGAGGGATGGGGTTGGAGGGCCAAAACAGAAACAAGGAGGGAAGTGACCATGTTACAATAGAGAAAATAGGCCTCCATCAAGGACTGCAAGTAAGTAATGTGACACCTGGTTAACTTCACAGACTTTCGTTCCTGATCATTTACAACTGAGGGGGTATGATCTCACCAGAAGGGGAGGGCATATAGTCTGGCAGATAAAAAGTAACCATTTTGCAAATGGGTGAATGACCCCTCCCTCACTGAGGTTTCCTACTTTTATTACATCTACCCTTGAATGTGCTCTTATAATAAGACTCCAGTTTAACAGCTTTTTGTCTCTAGCCAGGGGGTGACATACAGTGCCCAGCAGGATGGAGTGAGGGCATTGCAGGAGCAGCAAACCTGCAAAAGAAAATCAACAAACCACAATCCAGAACTTCAGAGACTCTATATCAACCATCTAGAACTAGGCCAGCCTAATCTCTCCCCATCCTGAAGCTCAGGGACATTTGTGGAAGAGGGGGCGGTGAGAGTGTAAGAGCAAAAGGATGGGAGGAGCAATGATTTGCAAGATACTCCACACAATTTAGGTCCGAAGCAATCATAATTGGACTTTGCATGCCCTGCACAATGTCCAACACACTATTGACCTCACAAAGTCTAACATCTGCTAAAAGCACCAAGATCCTTGGAGACAAGGGATTAACAGCCACAGTAGTGTTTCTATGCTTAAGGGGAACACGGGAAAGGGTTCAGGGAAATGCCACTGGGTCCTTGTAAGTCATCGGAGAGGAGGGCCCAGAGGAGAGTCAGGCATGCACAAGAAAGGACTCTCTGGGAATTGGGGCGGAAGGCACTGGGTGATGGGGAGGAAGGGGTGAGGGGAGGGGGAGCAGGGGGTTTGGGGGGAGGAGGAGAATGGGAGGGAACTGGTGTACCTATTAAGTTTGTATGAGCTGAAATAATAATAAAAATGTATAAAAAAATCCAAAAAAAGAAAATGAACAAATAAAATATTTCTTTCTTTAAAAAAAAGAAAAAAAATTCAATATCCAAATTAATTTATCTTTCTATTGTAAAGGGAAATTTACAATCCTAGGACAACTTGAGCATATTCTGGCAATAAGATGATGGAGGTCTGCTTGGATATACATTATAATTCATTTTATTTTAACTCATATATAAGTAATGTGTTACGTCTTCACCAAAAACCTAATAAAGTATTCTGCTATAATCAAACATAGAAGGCAAAATTGATTCCAGAATATTCGGCATCACTCTAGGGGCTATCAGGATTCATACTAACAGTTGTATGAGTGTACATTAGAAGCATGTATTAACATTGTTTAGGCATTAAAGTCTAAAATGAACCATCAACAGTATACGAATGAGCATTGGTGTGTTTAAATGAACTGTTTTATTGATATTGACATTTGATCTTTGCATAATTTTCACATACTATAAGGGATCATTCTGTCTATTCTTTTAAATCTGTTTTAAATATGAAAATCAGTCTTCTCAACAACTTCTGGAAATCTCATTTAGCATGAATCCTTTCATTATAACTTTTGGACTAAGGCTATTAGTACTCACATGGATGCTGTTGTAGTTCACCTGCATGGTTGCTAATAAATGACCATCAAATGGCTTAAGGGAACAAGGGATTTATTTTCTTACTGATAGTCCAGTTGTAGTTCTTGATGGGAGAGCATGCACCAACATCAGGCCGAGGGAAGTGCCCACACCATCACCACATAATGGCTGAGAGATGGATAATCCTTACTTCCAGACCAGCATGTCTGGCCAAGTGTACACAAGTATGTCAATTTCCTCAACTGACTCTCAGTATTTTATTCATCTGTTCAGGGCCTAGTCCCACCCACCATGGGCTGGGCCTTCCCCATCAGCTAGACAATCTCTTGCAGGTTTGCTCTGGGCTTAACCCAACCACTAATTCTCTACAAATGTGCCCAGAGCTCTAACCCTCAACTGTCAAGTTGACACCTGTGCCTAACTATGACAGATAATATCATCTCAAATGCAAAAAAAGATATGCAGAAAGCAAGCCATATTCCTCCTTTTTCATGACTTCAACTTAAATAATTCAGAATCATAAGTCTCACTGTCACTGCAATAGTAACTCATTCCTCACTGAGGATACACACTAGCAGCAAGTCAGTTGTCCTTCCGTAAGACTTGTTCTAATCTTTAGATCCCAGTTGACTTTAGACTTAACGAGATAATAAAGAGTTGTTAATGTCTATGAATTTTAAGAAGCAGGAAGTCATACAGTCCTAAGTGACTTCTGTGGTGGAGGGGAACTACTGTGAGGTGGGGGGGACAGCAGCACAGCACAGCAGGTTGCACGGAGACACTTAATTGAATACAAAGAAACTCTATGGTCATTGGATATAGATTGTAATCTTCCAACCAGAACTGTATAGACCATTTCAAGCCAAACCACTATATCATACCAAAGCTATATGCTCAGTGAAGCACAATATTCAGTTTAATAAAATAGGATCGACTTCAGCTTGGTGTTACAAAATTCTTCAACATTTTCTGTATAAACTGTAAAACTCGTTTGTAACATGTCAAATAATATTTATTACCACATTAAAAGGTCAATTAAGTGTTGTGAAGGTGAACCTAGATTATATTACAATCAAATTATATTTACACTTGTGGCTGAATGGAAATATATCTGGGCTCTTTATTTTACCGGTCATTAAAAAGATTAGTTTACAATGTAATTAAATTCATAAAGTAAATTCAATAGGAGGTATTATTTATGAATACCATGGAAGATCTCACCAATTTTAATTTGTAATCTCTTTGCATATGATCTTATCTAGTGCTCTATCATTTATCTTAACTGACCACAAAATATGTGAGTGGACTTTTGCCTATTACCTTGAGACATATGCAAATAAAATAGAAATGTCCTCCTAATGCTGAGTATTCATTTCTCTTGTAAGGGACAATATAAAATTAATGATAAGTGCATGAAGGTTAAGTTCAACTTTAGTAACAGCTGAATATTTAAAACATATGTATATTCAATCATCATCTTCAAGCAATGTGTTCTTTGAAATACCTTGAGAAAACTAATTGTGAGTGTGTGTGTGTGTGTGTGTGTGTGTGTGTGTGTGTGTGTGTGTGTGCTTTACAACCTTGAAAAGTAGTTTCCCACAATTGCCAAGTCTGCAACAGCAGTTTGTGAGTCTCTCTTGTTTTGGTAATAAATTTCAGATCTAAAATATTTCTTAGCCATAGCATGCTGATATGACTGGAAATTGGGTGTATAACAGTATTTTTTCCTGTGGTACCAGGTTTCACAGTCTTGGACCAACTACTTTAAATCCAAATACAAACAATTTCAGAATGATTTTAACAACAAGAATACAGCACATTATTTTTTCTGCTGTCTATGGATACACATTGTCTTTTATTTCATTTTGTATATTTTTTATTTCTATGCAGGACAGCTGATCTGTTTACAAAACTCCACCCTTGTGGTATCACAGCAAAGAACAGAACCCCCAGAATGCTAATTCTGCCTCTCAAGTCATTCAGTCTGTCCTGGCCCTTCTTTCTTACTTCGCTCAGCAGCATCTCCTTTATTTGTTTAGGCCTAGTCCAGAAACTTATCTTTGCATTTGCTTCACTGTTTTCTAGAATACAACACAGCAAACAGCATATTTAAGGTACTTAGTATGTTACAGATATCTGAAGAATGCATGTATTGATGAGCTTTGCTCTAAATTTACTGCATTCTTCCCAAACTCAGTAATGAGGAAAGTACTTAATGCATAAAAATGAACTCTTATTTCACTTATAACTTCAACTTCTTTGAGAATTACAGCACATTGGAAAATTCAAATATCACCTAATTTCAAGATTGCTGTCAGAGTCTTAATTACTTTTTAAATCACTTTAGAATTTGGGGGAACATAAGTCTTAAAAGCATTAACTAAAACCAGAAAATTGTAAGTTTACTGTCTTATTTATCAAGGACTTAAGGTAAAACCATCATTTTACCTTATATCAAAATGTTTCCAAAGTGTATGAATAAACAAACTTTAAATTAACCACTAAGTTTTCCAATTTTCAAAGTCTTAGAGAAATCACTGAATATCAATCCCAACTGTTTTTCACACAGTCCATATACTTATTATATTTGACATGGTGTATTACTAATCAAAGACAATTACTAGTTTGCAAGCTAATAATTTCTTTCAGACTTACGTGAGAACAAGATATATAGACCCATCGATATTAACAAATAAAAATAAAAAATTGCCCAAGAGATAATTAAGTTCTGAAATTCCAGAGAGAATGATTTTCATCCCCTTAAGTTATCAAAATAGCATACTCTGAAGTATTAAATTAGCAAGAAACTCAGATAATAGGTTTGTATAGGTTACACAGAATGGGTAAGAGTTCAGATTCAGAACTCTTCAAAATGGTGAGAGATGGAATTCACTCAGTTGATTTTATGTTAACATTGTATATAAGATGGAAAGAAAGCAACCGAGATATGGTGTCAGATGGCAGGACTGGCATTTCTGCAACAGAAGGAAGTAGCACTGGAGACCACATGATGTTGAGATTCCCAAAGAATGTTGTATGCACAGATTGAACTGACTCACAGACACACACTGTAGGCAGTAAGCTGGCATGTAATGCTCAACCTTTTCCAAGCTCATTTGATTGCATGATAAGTCTGATGATGGACACTGAGCTTCACAACTTCACTGAGGACACAACTTTCCCACTGAAATTCAATCTTGTTTGAATTCACTAAATTCTTATTATGTTCTGTTTCTTCTATTTTAAAGTAGGGTTGTGCATTAGTACACTCTAGAGGAATAAAAATAATAGAATGTGTGTGTGTATGTGTGTGTGTGTGTGTGTGTGTGTGTGTGTGTGTGTGTGTGTGTAAAGAGAGAGAGAGTTTATTTTATTTGCTTTCAAGATATGAACTATATAGTACAACAATGTTTCAGCTCAGAGCTGAATCTCTCAGCAAGCAGTCTGGTGCTTACCTTCCAGAGGATCCCTCGAAAGCTTTCAGTCACACTGGAATGTCCAGGAAGCTATGTTTAAGGTCAGCAAAGAATAACAGCAGCAGGAAAGATGAGCTTGCTAGAATAAAGCAAGAAAGATAAATAGATTATTTTTCTTTTATCTCCTTTTTCTGGTCTGTTACTAGAAGGGGCTAGTCACATTTAGGGTAGGTAGTTGTATTTTACATAGCTTAATCCAGACAATTCCTTTAGGTGTCTGAGGGCTGATTTGTAAATCATGTCCAGGTTCAGTCAAATTAGCTACCATTATGAGCTATAACAGAATGTTTGCTCTGTACCACAGTCTGTTGGAAGTATGTAGCTTCTTGTTGATTTTCCAGGAATGTACAGACTGGACTTTTAGAGTATTACAATTCTTAATGACTAAGGGAAGCTTCAAAGTCTAACCATATGAACTTTAAATTTGGACTGAAAGTTTTATATTAAAGGATGAACATAGGATCTTGCAGAAAAGACATAGATTATTATAAGGATAATATAAAATGAAGTATATTCTGTTATCAGATTAACAAAGGGTAGATACTTAACATTATTACTAACCTAAGACCTAGAATCAGGTCTCTGGGCAAAACTGAGAGGCATTTTCTTGATTAATGTTGGCCTCTGGAACACATATCTGATGGGAAAATAACCACTGATAGTGTGTGTCTATTAATAACCTGTGGTTACTAGCCACAAATATTATAGGAATTATTATTAACAATTTAAATTTTATTTTCTTCTTTTTATTTTCTTGTTTTCATTTCTTAAAACTTCTTCTGGGGTCTTTGTTTTTATTAACAATGTAAATTGATATTGGAAGGTTCCCTAGTCTGCGTATTAAATTTCCCTATATTGCTCCAATCAACAGTAATCGTTATCATTTTGTATCAAAGGTCAAGTCTACCTTTCATCATGTATTGTGACAATTGCAAACTTCCTAAAGATTTAGGAGATATTAGGTATCAGACTCATAAATACCGATGGCCTCTTGATAAAGTATATGAAGGAAAAAAGTGTGGTTTTGCTTTCTCATGAAATAGCAGTACATTTTGAGATATTAAACACATAATTTGATTTTTATATTATATTTATTATTACTGGTGGTGGAATTTCTCAGAGTCAGAGACTAGTGGAAAGAGCCTATGTAATAAGACACTGCTCTTGAAAGAGCTGAATCCTCTCAAAGCAATGGGCTCACACTTGTGGTCATGACTAGCTATCCTGAGAAAGGGGTGCTATAGGATGAATTGCCATTCTTGGGGCACTATACTTTTTAAATCATGTAACCATCAATAGAATGACATACTAGATGGTTGGACTATCATAATCTCAGTACATCTCTTTCCATTACTAAAATGTTCTGATATTGTAAAACAAAATGCACCAAGGCAATACCATGTGGTAAAGGATACAGATAAATTTCACAGGAACAAAACAAAGATGTTTCTAAAACTGAGATTTTTAACTCAAGTTTTATTTTGAGAAAATTGTAGAAATAATACAGATTTTGCCTGTTCTTTATCCAGCCTTGTATCTTAAGGAAACACCTTGCAAACCCATTTGGACAGACCTCATTCAGGACACTAAGCTCATACAGGCACGAAACAAGATCTCCAAACTGCCTGTAGACACCAACAGGACCCACGTTACTGTTACATGAAAGTTACATGAAAGAGTTGTAGCTTCCCAGCATTCCTCAAATAACTCCTGTAGTCAGAAGATGACTGGTGGTCTCCACCTCTGCAAGATCTTCACTGACTCATTGTGAAAGGGGAGCAGGAGGCTGTCATTGGCACCATATACTAGAAAGTCCTCACTTTCTGCACCTGAAACCATTCCTGCAAAGAAGCAAAGGTTTCTCTTTACCCTAAGATGGAGTAGATATCTGAGATTCTCATATGGTTTAAGGTGACTCTCCCAAAACTTGACATTGGGACATTATCATCTACTGAGACTGTCATTTACTACATCCTTGCTGAGAAGCCATCAAATAACAACCAAAACAACCCAAAAATCCAAGAAACATCTCACAATGTTTTAATTCTGTTATGGTGTTGTGTTGGAACATGTGATCTTCGAGTAGCAAGATGGACACACCCATTACGCTGACACAACTGGTGTGTCTCATACACCCTATAGGGATGAAAATCCTTCCTCTGTATATTGTTTTCACTGGGACAGAGGGAAGATGGTGAGATTGGGGGATGGAGCTTCTACTTATGGACTGATCAGGTTAGAGAGCCAGGCTCTCTACTAGACTTGCCCAACATGAGTATGGGTTGAACTACAGGCATTCTCTTGTGTTTGTCTATAGTACAGCAGTTTGTGTAAGCATTTCTGTTCTGCTTTGTCATATTTGTTTCTGGCTCTCTCTCTTTCAGGATAGAAAAATTTTGTTGGGACTTTTATTGCCTATACTCAAAGATGTGACTAGCTTGTTTGTTTCCTCACCTCCAAATCTGGGTTGATTTGGGTTAATGAATTCTGCCACAATAAATTGTCATGGTCCAGTTAAAGTTGAATTTAGAAAATTTAATTACATTGTACTTTATTTGAATGTTTGCATTTCCATGGCATGTTGAAAAAGGAAATTCCTTTTAGTACATGAGTATTGTTTAGAATATTGTTTGTAACTTTTAAAACTGGGAATAATATGGGATACTCTGCTAATCCCAAGATTTGATGACTTTGCATGAATTGTATGTTACTGAAAGTTTCTGGATAAATTATTTAGCAAAAGTGAAATAGAACACTAAGTTAAGAAGCTACGTCAAGCAACTCATTGTTACATTTATAAGAAATACTTAGTTTTGTGGGAAATAAGAGATTATGTTGTGTTAAAAACAGTAATTTGTTTAGTGTTTTATTGCCATTAAGGTAAGAGTCCTAAAATTTCATTGAAATGTATTTTCAGTTCTTTCTGGGTTCGATAAAACTATTCTTTGATAAAATAACATATATACTCAGCATTATTAAATGTTCTTTGGAAGGCAACCTAGCAAAGAAAGTGAAAAGAGAAACTGTATTCAAAGAATAAAAGATTATTCATGCTTGTATAATTAAATGACACTGAGAAATCAAATATGTTTTTCAGTAATGAATACCAAAATGCCTGCAGTTAGTGCATGTACTATGCTAATTGTCTGTTTTCCTAAGTAGTGTGTTATACTTGACTATCCATATCAAGTCAAACAGACTTGTAAAATAAAAAATTCACTAATCAGCTCTTGTTTTCTTTACTTACTAGACAAGGGGAATAAATAATCCTTACTCATTTGATTGTTAAAGAAAAACAAACAAATTTGCCACCATATCATCAAGAAATGCAGAATAATCATCCTTATTTTTCATCTGTGTTTTCATTGGTCTGTATTACAGATGGGAGAAAAGGTGTTGGGAAAACAATTCGACTCCTGTTCTGAGGTCAATGCAATTCGCTTGAAAACACATTTTTATTTTCCTGAGTCAAAGGTATTTATTATGTCTTGACATATAATGTTGTAATATAGCAATGTTATCTATATATTATATAATTATTATTAAATCCAAAAATATACATACATCTTATTAAAAATAAACAAAATTAGGAAATATGGTGAGAACATATATCTAAATAAAATTTTTGCTTGTTTTTTTTGAAAATTCAAATTCTTTTTATTTATTTATTTTTTCTTCAGAAAATGGGCTTTATGAATTTCTTTTTTTGTTGTTTGTTTAAATTTCTGTCTCAAAAACATATAGAAGCTGTCCTCAGCTTCCTGTGAAGAGACAAGGGCAGGACTTAGAAAAGCCATGCATTTCTGTGATGTGCAAGAGAGGCTGCAGTAGCCCAGCTCATCACTTGACAATTCGAAGTGCTAGACAGTCCTACAAGATTCCTTCTGGACACGATTGTTTTGAAAAATAATGGTCAGAATGTGCACATGGAATTGGTAATACCCCAGTCTCAAAAAGAGTGCAAGAAAGAATTGATGGTATAACACAACTTGATGAAGTCTATGACAACCATCAAGAGACAGTGGGAAAATCTTAAGTAAGAGCGGAAGCACACACAGCCACCTAACCTTCTGGTCAAGGTGCAGCCTAGATGGCTAGAATCTGCTTTTCTTTTCTCTGAAAAGATTGCTTAATGACAATATCTGTGTCAAAGTGTATAAAAATAAAGGGTTGCTCCACCCTAAAATTACTCTAGAGAGTTATAGAGGAACACATGTAGCATCAATCTCTATGCTCCCCAAGTGCATAAACAGGCAAGTGCTCAGGTGCACACACACACACACACACACACACACAAACTCACTCACCACATAAACACACACATGCACACATATAACACATATATACCACTAGTTTAATTTGAAATATGGTTATGTCATCCTTATCCAAAGAGCCACACTGAACAAATACAGAATATAATAACCTTATGATATGTGATTTTAATCACAATTCATCATCTATTGAAACATACAGGACTTTAGAGTCAATGACCGTAGGAATACAAAAATTCTAAAACATTTCAGAAATATGAAGTGAACACATATGAAGCAATATTATAAATACAGTAGATTTCATTCCTTATATATTATTGTGTTTTCAAATTTTTGACTGTATTTAATAATCAAAAATAATTTTCTGAGATTGTTCAATCTTCCTTTGTTAAGCCATTTGCTTAAACCACGATTTTACAGAAAGCTTGATGTTTCAATGCCACCTAATTTCCACAGAAAACTTTTTACTGGGATGAATAGAGTTTTTGCAAAATTCATGTCCATCTGGAACCTCAAATTTGATTGCTTTTGAAAATAGGATCTTATCACATATAATCCCTTAAGTTAAAATGAAGGCAGGCTGGACTTGAGTATGATTCATGTCCTTAATTAGAAGGCCATACACACAGAAAATGGCATGTAACAGAGACATAATAGATATTGAAGAGATAGCTATATGTTCCAACAGATAGATAAAATTGCGGAAAACCACTGCAATCGAAAAGGAAGCAAGAAATCTCCTACCAATAAAGCATTCACCATGAGTGAATCCTACAGCACACATTGACATGTCTTCCATATCCTAAGACTGAGGAAATGAATTTCTGCCATGGTAAACCATCCAGTTTGGGATAGCTTGTTAAACAGACTAAGAAAATGAGTAGTTTTTTAATAATATTAAGAAATTATAAATTACCTCTTAATTGAATTCTTGTTTGATGGTCATTAAGCCATATGACCTTCACTACTGAAAATGAAATGAAAAAAACATTGAAGTTAATTCATGTTAATAACTTATTTAACAACATAGTATATTAAATATCTTCAAACTTTAAGTTTAGTTAAGAAACTTAGATATTTGTGCATCTTTACTGATCAGAGATTCTTCCTCCAGGTCAAAGTTAGAGGTATATATGTACATAAATGTGTCTCAAATTTTTTTCAAATGTTTGATGTGAACTTTCTGAAATAGTCAGTTACATCTTTACATTGTGAATGTAGTGAATCCTATTGATTATCTCTTGAAATTCATTGACTTCAGAAACATTTTTCCCAATGCAAAAAGCAGGTTCAACAGATTGCAAAATACATTACCAGTTATGGTGCTTATTGCTAAAGTAAGCAAAGCTAAGGCACACTCCTGCAAGTCTAGGTAAGGGACGTCTGCAGGGCGTGACAAAGAAGAACACAAGGTTTAATTCTCACTCATGATTTCTGTGTACTTTTCTGTATGTTGTACTTCCAAATAATGAAAGACTTTTATGCTTAAGTAAAGATTAGCCCCTGTTATGGTTTAGGGAGGGAGACATTATCACAAAGCCACATACAAAGGTGCTGTTTGTATGTTATTACAACTTACATTTGCTGAGTATCTACATTTTATTTTATTCATTTCAAAACTGATTACAAGTGACACGAAATAAATTCTTGAAGAGTATGTGCTTTTAGAACCTAATACTGAAAAAATCTATCATTTGCAAACGTGAAAAAAATTGAATGATTTCATTAGTTCTATTCCTTTGAATGACAATACTTCTACCTTCCTCGTTGTTGACAGACATATTCCATTGTGTAAATACATCACACATATCCTTATATGAATGAACACCTTGATTTTTGGCTAGTACTCAATTATTATGAATGACACCTTGGTGACAGGGACCTGGAAGTATCTCTTTCATGTGCTGACTCCGTTTCCTTTACCTATGAGCAAGAAATGGAATAACTGATTCATGTGTTAGTCTCCCTTTTTTAAGTGCATTAACTATCATATTATCCTATGTGATAGCAACTACGTCTTGCTCAGTCTTCTAATTGTGTGACTTTCACCATAACTTGTGAACTCTGATTTCTCTTTCCTTATCTTTAGAATTAGGAAATATTATGGAATTCTCATTCCATTAACGATTTTATCCACAAAAAATATAGTCACCTTATTGACATAGTGTCATAGGTAAGTAATAAGGCATACCTGTCACTGATGGTTTCATCTGCCCAGATGGGGATATGACACAGGTCAAATGATCGTTTTCTAAGGGGCTGTTCATAAAAACATAATACAAATTGAAATTTCTTTCAATCAGCAATGTGTGCCCTCATTTAACAAATCATTATGACCTGAAGAGAACCTTATAAAGAAGACAACAAAGTAGCTCTCTCTGATGCTTAGTCCTAGTTCTTAGAACTCTGAGAATCTCTTGATTTACAAAAGTGTTAACATAATAAAGCAAGTTCAGAAGTTACTTAAATCATCACCTCTTTACTGGCATAAGAACGGATTAACCTAATTCTTTTCAACATAAAGTGGCTTCAAAAGTTGATTTGCATATTAGGTATAATTTTTTTTTCATTTCAGCATGTCAAAATCTACCCTCGTGAGTTTATGCAATAGAAAATTAAATTCTGAGATTCTTTACAAAGTTGGTCAGTGTAACAAGTACTGAGAAATTTTGTAGAAAATTATTTACTCTTCAGAAATGTTTTGTGAATAAGATGATGAAGATAGTATGCTTTTTTATTTGCCAAAGTGATTCCCTCATACAGATATGGGTTAATGAAAGGGAAATAACATATTAACAATAATTACAACCATAACACAAAAGTTTTCTCATATTCACTAACATCTTCCATTTTTTACTATTCCATAACAGACACACACACACACACACACACACACACACACACGCACACACACACACACACACAAACAAACACACACACACCATTAACTGCTCTTTTTTCTATTTAGTGGAGGGCAGGTTCTGAATATTTTGAGTGCTTTCAAATGCAATCTCAGATGTAACCTCTCTGTAACCTTCCAGCTAAGGAAACCAACATTGATAAACACTGTTATCCATTCCAAAACACCCTCTCTTACTTAGTACATACTTTCTATCTGGGTTAGCAAAGTAGTTTAAATTTCTGGATAAAAATACCATCCATAAGCTTAGATCACCCGCAACTGATTTGCCTCTCTTCCTTCTTCAAAATATTCCTGTCCCTATTTTCCCTTTCTTTTCTTCAATATTAAAAACATTATATATTTTCATTCTATGAGTACAATGAATCAAAGTCATTTTCACCTCATATTATGAAACACATTTCCCCTTCTCCAATGAAAACCTTCACATTACATTCTTGTATTCTGTGTCATGTGGTACAACTTCATGGCCAGAATCCTGATCAACCCAAGCTTGCCTTTGTTAAGTTTTTATTTATTTTGATTTTGAGATAGTGTTCTATCTGTGGCACTCTATTTATCTGAAATTCACCACACCACCCAGGATGAACTCAAATTTATGGTGAAATTCGGACTCAGTATTGTAAGTACAGGCTGGACACTCATGAGCTGCCATACCTGCCATATCTGGCTAAGTCATGTTTTACTTTCTGGGATAACAAGAAGCCATAATACATCTCAGTATATCACACTTCAAGATTCTGCTGTACTTTTCATATGAGAAAGTGTTAACCTTCAACAACTGACTATGACTGTGTTCACAGTTATTCTTACCATTTCTCTTATAGAAATGAAATATTACTGTTTCAGAGACATTCCAAGAATAAACTAATGCTCTATTCTTTTCTTCATTAACTACAGCTTTGACTGACAACTATCAAACTCAATTTTTTGACACCTGCTAAATAGAAACCTTCCACTATAGATTCTTTCAATTGGAGTCCTGTTATGTTAAAGACAGTTTCTATTTATTTGTTATGACCTGAATTATGGTGACTCCAAGTACATGATAGGCTCCTGATGTGATTCCTTCAGAATTTGACTCATTCCGAAATAAGACTGAAAGAAGTAATTAAGATAAACTCATTAGGATAAGCCAATTTCCAGTGTTTCTGATCTGTTTTAGGAAGATTTACACATGCAGTTTGCATGGAAAGAAGGCCACAGGAAAAAACAGAGATCACGTCCCTCATGAACTCTTAGATGAGTCCAAAGAAATCAATCATTCTAGTACCTTGGACTTTAGCATAATGGTGAAATAAGTGAATTTCAGTCATTCAAGTATGTTAATTCAAGTTTTTTTTTTTTGTTATGGCATCAAAAGCTAAGACTCATGTCTTCTTTAAATAAGGAATCACAAAATTATGCTGTACTCAGTGAAATCCATTACTGTATTTAATTAGAACACCATTTTGTACCAAATTCAGATGTGTCTGCTTTTGAAGGAGCTCCCCATCTTTTGACATATTTTGATATTTCATGATTCAGTTCTTATTCTCAGGCACAGAATATTCCACAACTATCATTATTGTTCTCTTAGAATTAGACATTTCTGTAAAGCAACCATGGTTGATTGTAATTGACAGTGGCAATTAGAAAATATCTGGGCTCTAGAAAATATCATTGGCCCTAGAATTTTTCAGGAGCCTGAAAACATGTTCTGTATTTTCACATATTAATTCACATCTAATTCTTTCTTAACTACACATATACACAGTCACACAAACACACACACACACACACACACACACACACACACACATAATCACATTAAAAAACTGGTTTTGTTTTCAATTGCATTTCTCTGATGACTAGAAATATTTGGTAATCATTATACAACCATTAGCCACCATCATATCTTTAGATAGACATCTATTCACATTTAATACCATTTTAGTTGCATCATTGGCTCACTATCAAATTATTTTAATTCTTAACACATTATCAAATTATTTTAATTCTTAACACATTCTGGATGTTACCTTTATTATCTTCTTGTTTATTTATTTACTTATTTGCCTGAGTAGTGTGTAGTGGAGAGGAGCATATGTTTATATATGTTCATATATGTAGGCACAAATGTGTGTGGGTGCACAAATGTGTGGATGTGCATGCATGCAGACATCTGAATTGACATTTGGGTTCTTCTGTCCTGCAGTTTCATTACTGAAGATAGCATTTCTTGATTGAGCTGAGAGCTTACTGATTGTTCACTCCAACCAGTTGGCCCTGGTGATTGTCTTTGTCTATCCAGTGCTTATCTCACAGGCAACCACCACAGCTGCCTTCCTTTCATGATTTTGGGAGATCTAAACTGCAGACCTCAGGCTTGAGGGGCTACGGTCTTACCCACTGTGCCACAGCCCCAGATCTTTCATTATCTGGACCAAATGCAGGTATCAACACTTTTTAAAATCATTGTGAATTTTATTTCTTTGTACATAATTCATGACTTTAGTAAGATTTTAATAATTTCTTTTCTTTTGAAAAATGTATCACAAGTTTTTGAAATATGCTTGCTGATTTTCTTTCTTTTAAATCTGATTATTGTTCAATGAAGCATTCTAAATAGAAGATTGTGTCTTCAATTTAACTGTAAGAATTTTTCATCTCCTGAAATGTAATGATTGTATTCGTGCACTCTATCCCCTTAATTCTGAAGATCTAGCTCCTCTCCAATGTGGTAGGAAAATGTTCTGTCCATAAGTCATTCTCCCAGTCCTGTCTCACTGTCCTAATCTTGTGAAACTCTCCCAGTGTTTGGAGGCTGTGCACCTTGTGTTACTTCTGTTCTCTTTTTCCCTCTTTCCATCTTGTCTTGGCTGTGCTAGTGCTAGGGAAAAAAAATGCTCCATCCATTTTTCCACATCATTAATTTTGTTCAGCTCTATGCATTCATACTCTTACTCTACCTATTGATTTTTTTCTAATTTCAATGATTATATTTTTCATTTCCAAGATCACCAATAAATTATTCTCTTAACTACCATTTTTTTCTTTGCAGATATAATAGTGTAATTTAAATCTCTTCACAAATTCATTGAAATGATTTTCAGTAGCCATTTTCCCTTGGGCCTAACAATTGGTTACCACTGATGGCCCCAGCACATGTCTTAATGCTTTGGCAAAGACCAACTGAAAGCTTAATTTAGCGATTCAGAAAATCTACTAAAGCGTGGGCTGCTCTTGCCTGCAACTTCCACGTTGCTCAATAGAAATATGTACTCTTGCACCTTACGTTCAGCTCTGTGACAGTGAGCAATGGAGAAGAGCTAGTCTCCAAAACAGTGGCTTGGTCCTAATATGTCACTCTACTGTAAGGCACCTAGGTCACATAAAATGCCCTCCAAAACATCAAAATTTCCTTTGCTGTTTGGTTTCCAAGTTCAAATAGTCTTCTTCTCCAGATTTCACGTGTTTATTTAAACCTGTGGCGTTAACATCATAGCACTCTCACTGAGATCATACAGATTCTCAGAGATTGGATTCTATTGGAAGAGATTATTTCAAAGAACTCAGTGTTAAATTTCGTGTCAAATTTTCATTTGATTACTTTTCATGTTTCATGTTTCCTGATTATTCATTTTTCATTATTTTCATTTGATTATTTTTTGACAATGAAGTTGCTGAATAAACTCTAACTATTGTGACCATACTCAGGCAAGTGTTAAAATTGTGTTAATCATTTAACTAACATTTGTAAGTGGATATTAAAAACTTTACAAAGATTAATACATGAACAATCTAAAGGATGTATACTTTCATCTCAAGTAAGATGATATTTCAAAACAATGATAAAGCATAAGTGTGTACGGGGGAAGTGAGTGTTTCATGGGGTCTAGTGTAAATTTATGCAAGTGTACCTGGATGTGTGTGCCTGTTGAGTCCCAAGAGTGATATCCAGAATCACCCTTCATCACTCTTTCATCTTATTCTTGTAAGTCTTGTCTAATTAAAGTCATTTCATGTGAATCCCATACACACATGCATGAAAAAAAAAAAGAGAAAGCACAGAAGAACATACTTTCTGTGGTTTCTGGTATATGATGATGTTTGAAAGATAAAAGTTATCTTTAGTGATATTAATCAGAACAGCAAACTCCTGTGTTGAGATATGGCCAACTGGCATAGATTAAGAATAATTTGCTTGGCCAGTTTGCTCTAGCAATACTAAGTCTCTGTCTTCCAGGGCTATAATTGCATGACAGCAACAAAATTTCAGGTGTATTTACATGGGATTTATGAATCTGAACACAGAACATTTTGCTTGTGAGACAAGGTTTTAACCACTGAGACATTTCCTCAGCCTGTGTCTATTCTCTGATAAATCAAAGATGTGATTATTCCATACTTTGCATCAAGCAGGAGGATATCCTTTTACTGCTGAATTGAAGTCATAATGATCAGTATAATTGAAATGTTCTTCACATCCTCATGAATATTTTCACCTACATTTGCATTCATATATATATGTATATATATCCAACCTGAAATTCACAGAGAAGTCTTTATTATGACATGTTCTCCAATCCTGTTATTAAACGTGAAGGGGCAGAATATTTAGCCAACATGGTCAATAGCTAACTTTAAATAAAAGAATTACCAAACTGCTAAAGCACTCACCTCATTGAAAACAGAATTAACTCAATGTTAATAAATATCTTTTCATGAGATAATAGCACATTTAGATGTCTCATTTTCTTAGGTTTATTTATGTTTTTATTAATGTATTATTTGTTTATTTGGGGGCTTATTGAATGAATGAGTTCATTGACGATTTATTAAAGGCATTCTTGGTCAGATAGAGATATTCTACTACATTCTCCCAAGCACTGAGGATTGAACTCAAAGAAGCAAATACGCTAGATACTGAGATACATCCCAGTTTTGGTTATGGTGGAGTGTGTTGGTTCAAAGTCCACTAATTTCTAATAGCACAATTTTTTAAGTGTTTTTATTATTTCTGTAGGGTATGTGTGTGTGTGTGTGTGTGTGTGTGTGTGTGTGTGTGTGTGCTTATGTGTGCTTTTCTGTGGCTGCATAGTGGTACATTGATGGCTATGTAGGTTTACTTGTGTGTGGCAGCCAGAGGACAGCTCCCTTGTCAATCCTCAGATTCCTTAGGAATCAGGCATCCTTGTTATTTCTTTTTCTCTAGAAAGAAAAATGCTTGTTTTATCTATATAGCAATGCTATTGTTTGCTTGAAAGCTTTCTCTCCAACAGCCTAAAATTTTAATCAGAAATTGTGTATTTGAAATTCCATTCTGGATTAGTTAGTTCAATATTTAGATGTTCAGAAACATTTATGTGTAGGTGAGAGTTCATTCCCTTGTGTACTTCTGTCAGTCCCGAATTCTGTATTTCCATTATCCTTGATCTGACTCTACATTCATGTTAAGTGAGGTCCCTAGTAAGATAGGCCTAGTCTGTGGCAGAGGTCAAGAATCACACTGTACTCAAATTTTGGTTGACTGAACCTACTTCATAGAAATAGTAATTCTAGACCTGGAAAAAGGGTCAAGTTTTCCTACCAGTCATGCGTTTTACCTTAGACAGTGGTTGCTGCAGTTAACCTACATGGCTGCTGATAAAATCATAACAAAATTGCTTAACGGAACAAGGGGTTGATCCTCTTGTAATAGTCTGGTTACAGTTCTTAGTCCAGCTTGGCAGGAGACCAGCATGCCTGCCCAAGTACAAAGGGATGCCAACTTTCTCAACCAGCTCTCTGCATTTTATTCATCTGTCCAAGGCCCAGTCCCATCCACCTGGGCTAGAATTTCTCCATCAACTAGACAATCTCCTCCTGAAAGTTCACTCTGACATTAACTCAACTACTAATTCTCTACAAACATGCCCAGAATCAAGAGCTCAGCTGTCAAGTTGATACCTGTAATCTATCTATGACAGTAGGTATCTTGAAGCTATTGTACCATGGTATTTAGAGACATCTCTTCCAGTGATTTATTCTTTAACTTATAGACACTACTAGCAGTACCTTCCCTTTGATCCAATAGATACCAATGTCTATTTAATAATGGACTACTCAGTGATATCATCATTGTTTGCCAGTCACTATGCTGGAAACAGGAATCATAAAGCCATGGCCTTTGTCCTTAAGGAATTTTCATTATCTTGGAAGTGATTATAGATGGAGTTGCAAAACCTAATTTAATTTAAATCTATGTGGATGCTTCCCATCTTAGTCATGTGTTTTGGTGGCTTTTTTTCTTAATTTTTTATTATTTATTATTTATTCAATTGTGTGTGTGTGTGTGTGTGTGTGTGTGTGTGTGTGTGTGTAGAACCACGGACGAATTCGGGAACCACCATGGACTCCTCCACCTCCTCCTTGTTTACTCTGCCCGCGGGATTCACAGGCTCGGCCCCACCACCACCAGAAACGCAGGGTGCCCCCGCCTCCGACCTGCGTCTATACATGGGGTCTAGGATCTGAACTCAGGACCTTCTGCCTGCAAGGCAGAGGCTTAACCTCTAAGCCACCTCTCCAGCCCCTGTTTTGGTGGCTTTTAAAATATTTCTTTGACAATTTCATACTAAGAATTTTTGTCCATTCCTCCATATATCATCCTCTTCTATCTCCCTCCTTCCACTGAGAATCATTTCCCCAACCGGTTTCCTTCAACTTGTAGCCTTTTGGTAATCACAAGGGTTGTGGCACTAGCATGTGGCTGGACACCAATGGCAGCAGTGGAAGCCAGCAATGACCTTCCATATTCACTCTGAGAGGGTCAGGGCTGCATACTTCTTACATCACCTCACATAATGCTGAGGGGGAAACCATGCCAGGTCTTTTGCAGGTAAACATGACTGCAGCGACTTCATCGATCCAGTGGCCTTAGGTCCAGGATGCATTGCTAGATAGTGTTCTTCTTCCCAACTGCTTCCATCACTTTTGCAATATCTTCTAAGGCAACATTCTCTAAATCTTGGTGTGCTGCTATGGGATTAATTTGAATTTCCTATTTATGGTCAAGCATCTCATTTTCAGTTACTCTCTATAATCCAAACATATGTGATTCTAGGTATTAATCCAAATGGGATGGGGTGGGCTGAGCTTTAACTATCTATGGATTTGGAAATAAGTGTATGGAAGGTAATTTAATACAATGTCCACTGGATTATCCACTTAGAAAATCAAACATAGAGATATGGCTTCGGAATTAAAACTATGCCTCACAAGCAGATGTCCTGAGTTTAGATTATAGTTCTTACATAAAACTCATTAGGCGGAAATGGCAATTCTCTGCACTTCTCGCCCTAATGTGAGGAGCCTGAGAAATCCCAGAGTGAAGCCAAAAGGAGGTAGAAGCAACCCAAGATGAGTCCCGAAGTCACTCTTAGTCCTCCAAGAGTATACACACACACACACACACACACACACACACACACACACACACACACAAATAAATAAATAAATTCTAAAAAAAAGAAAGCCAGATGCAGTGGCTGCTCATCTAGGACCTGTCAACTCACCATACATGGACTACTAACCAAATTTATATTAATACCTCTGTTTTCTCAAAGAATTCATGTTAAATTAGATGTTTATTAGAATATTCTAATAAAAATATTTTTCCTGGAATCCTATTGTGGGAAAATTTCTAATGCATTTTATTTATCTAGTCATTTATATATATATTTATCTTTTAGCTTTTCATGGTTTTATTGTTAAAGTTACTGTGAAATTGTAGGTATGGAGTTCATTGCTACAAAATTTTCCCCACTCACATGTTAATGAGCCATTTTCTTTGACTCCAAAATTCCATTCCTATTTTCATGTCTTATTTTTGTCTGTAACACACTGAATTTAATAAAAGTTTCTCCATTAGCATGTATGCAAAATTATCTACTGGAGAATTGGTAACTTATCAGTTGAAGAATACAGCTCCCTTTTCTTCAGTCATTATTAACTATCCTCAGTACCTTGGAGGGTTGCACTTCTGAGCCCTATTCCATAGTGAAATGGTACAAACCAAATTTTTTTCAGACCCAAACTTGTGTAGTTTTTCTGCAGGTTAGTACAGCAGAGGTGGCTCACAAATGTCATCATTAGCTACATCCAGAAGAAACACAATACTTGATGCTTACAGAAAGCAAAATCATTCAGCAAAATGATGTAACCTTTAGGTCCTTAACCTGTGCTTCCACTGTTAAATGATGCATGAATATAAGTACAATTGTTAGATACCAGAGAGAGAGAAAGAGATGATAGATAATTAATAGAAGATGATAGAAAGTGCTGACTGAGAGATGATAGATGATGATAATAGACAGACAGACAGACAGACAGACAGATAAATGACAGTGTAAATTAATAGGGAAAAAAAGGTAATCATTTATTTACCATTAATTTTTTTGTTTTTCTTCTACTTTTACAAGCATATTGAGCATTCGTCCCAGCTTCCCTCCTTTCTTCCCTTCTCCATTCCTCATACTTCCTCCTACCCTTCCACCTGTATGTTTCTATGGGCACCAGAGTGGCCTCCATGGTATGTCAAGTTACCTCTCTTCAGGCCACCCTGCTGATATGTGCATTCTCCTTCACTCATCGAGCTACTATTAATTTTTAAAAAGTAAACATTTAAGCATTTTGCAAAACTGTAATTTAATCCTAAAAGAGCAAATAATGAAAATGTCATCTTATTGGTTTCGTTCTGTAAGTTGAAGAATGGACCACATTATTTAAGTTGAGGAACGGACCGACTCAGCCTGCCGCCTGACCCTCCACACAAAGGTCACTGAATGCTGCTTGGAACCACCACGCATTAACTTGTTGACGTTGTTGTGGTGGTACAACATCCCTAGCTGGCATGTCCACAGACAGGCAGTGTATTTGTGTGTTTTGTCAATTATCTGTCCTTGCTCACAAATACCAAAATAGATGCCGTCATAGGGGGGAAACATTGAAAATTAAAATAATATTGAAAATATAACTTTGAAGTTTATGGTTCATTTTTTTCCAAAATGGGCCAGAAAATACAATGCACCTATTAGCAAAAAAAACAAGTGCTATTTAACAATATCTGCATCTTTGATTTGATGATCGTGCTGATAATTGGGTCTACATGTTATCCTGAGGTCCTGCATCTGGTAGATGTTTTTCCTGACTGGTCAGATTCCTGTGTCAGCAAGGACAACAGAAGGCATTCCATGCCTGAGGGCATCTCATCTGGCCACTTCTCTTTGACCTGTGAGCTCCTTACACAGTAGTATCTATTACAAACACCAAGCTGTTTCACTGCATTTTGGATTTCTTGGTGATCTTTTCTCAGTAAGTTAATTAGCATAAATGATTAAAATAGCTGTCACATTTATAGTAAAGCCACTTTTTTTTTCTTCCAGAGTGCATGGGGTCATTTCTAGAAGTCTTCTTTAAACTGTTTGGACGACAACAGTCCTGGAGTTGACTAAGGGAGTATGACTATGAATAATGAATAATACTTAAAAAGCAATTCTTTGTTTTTAGGTAAATACATGGGAATATAGAAATACAGGAATTTTATTGAGATCAAAGAGCAATTGGTTATTATCTCTATGATGCTAGAATTTACTAGATAATGAATGAATTCACTTATTTATGCTTGTATTATATAATCACTTGTCATTTAATAAATAATGCTTCATGGTTAGAAAACTGTAGTTTCTAGAATTATTCAATTGAGTTTTTACCTACTATTATTAGTAAATAGGAATGCCATAGTAATAGTAATATCTGATCAAAGGACACACTTAGAGACTGTCACCAAGTTGGTCTGTGATTAATGGAAAAAAAATCTAATATTTCTAAGTCTTTGGCTTGAAATATTTTACATTGCAATGATTTCTCACAATTTTTTTGAAGAACTTGCAAAAGCATCCACTTTATTGAGACAGTCAAAATTCCATCTGTGTGAATGTCCCTTATACAAAAACAAAATCCATGGTTGAGGATTAGAAAAAATAAATGTCAAAGAGTCATGTCTAACCATTGAGTTTTTGATTCCTGAATCATTTTAGGGAATTACTATGATAAGCCTATAATTATGCTAATTTGAAAATAACCATTTTTCTAAGAAATAAAATCATAAGTTGAAATAAACAATACTTGGCCTTCTGAGAAAATAGTTAGATTTCAAAATATAATAATGAAATGAACCTTATCATTTTAAACAAATGCTGACTTGCATAATTCCTCCTGTCTGCTACACAAAGCCCTGTTGACAACCTTCTGATTAATTGAACTTAGGAAATTTTTTGACATCAACTATGGGCATGTGTTCTATTAGATAAGTTGAAATTTGGCCAAGAAATAATCACCATAAATTATATATATGGAATTTTTGTCAGAACAAAAATACTTTTATTTTCATGTATAATGTGACTGTACCTTCAGATTAATGATCTCAGAAGGAAAAATGGTGAGAAAGACAGAGACAAAGAGAGACAGAGAGAAGTACCAATACTGGAGAAAAAGTTAAATCCCCACATCTCTCTAAGTATCCCATTGATACTCAGGAGAAGTGGCATTTGACGAAGTTTCAAATTTTCCAAGTAATGTTGATAGTAAATGTTTCTAATCTTATGGGCATCTTTCCTCTCGCTGAAGAGCCAAGCACCATTTCAGAATCATTTCTTCACTTTGAGGTAGTATGTAGGGATTCTAATCTGTTCTCTTGATCTGAAGTCTGTATTTCTGTTAACAATTTAAATTAGTGTAGCCTATTCAGAGTGCTGAAATTCTGGCTTTCCTCTTGATTATAAACCTCTGTACTATGACCAATAAATAACTCAGTGCATAAGATGCTTGCTTTCAAAACTAGAAACTTGAGTTCAATACCCAGAAATCCACATGGTGGAAGAGAAAACAGATTGAAAGTTGTTCTCTGACCTCTGCCCTTGGACTTCTTGAGCACTACTTCTTTCTCTCTGTCTCTTAAATAAATAAAGTATCTAGTTTCTCCAAGAGACTGCTGTACTACCCTTTTATGACAGATTTAATCTCAATAGAGAAATATGAAAACATTCTTGATATCTCTTGATAGGTGAATGAATAAAAATAAGGCAGACAAGAAATTATAAAAACTATAGTTGAAAGGGTAGGGAACTCCTTCGAGCTGATTGGGCTAGGCCAACAGTTCCTAAATAGACATCCAATGGCACAGTCACTGCTACCAACTCTCAACAGTTGGGATCTTGTGAAATTAAAGAGCTTCTGTTCAGATAAAGAGATGGTAACACAAGCTCAAAGGCAACCCACAGAATGGGAGAAAATCTTCACTAACCACATATCTGATGGAGCTCTACTATCCAGAGTACACAAAGAACTTAGAAAACTAAACACCAAGGAAACTAATGGCCCAATTAAAAAATGGGCCCTGGAACTTAAAAGAAACTTTACCAGGGATGAAATTAAAATGTCTAACAAACATCTTAAAAAATGCTCCACTTCCTTAGCCATCAGGAACGCAGATCAAAAGTTCCCTGAGATATCATCTCACCGGTCAGGATGGCAAAAATCCACAATACAAACAACAAATGCTGGAGAGGATGTGGAGAGAGGGGAACTCTCCTACATTGCTGGTGGGAACACAGGCTCATACAACCACTCTGGCAAGCTGTCTGGAGATTCTTAAAGAAATTAAAGATTGAAATACCATATGATCCTGCTATTCCACTTTTGAGAATAACCCCACATATAGCAAAAATTCACCTCGATAGCACAAGCACGACCATGTTCATAGCAGCACTGTTTACAATAGCAAAGTCATGGAATCAACCCAAAAGTCCAACAGTTGACGAGTGGATAAGGAAACTGTGGTACATCTATACAATGGAGTACTCCTCAGCCATCAAAAATGATGAATTACTGGAATTTGCCGGGAAATGGATGTTATTAGAAACAATTATATTAAGTGAAGTATCCCAGACCCAGAAAATTAAGCGCCGTATGTGCTCCCTAATAGGTGGCTCCTAATACCAACCCACCCAGCCCACCTTGAGACACTCAAAGATAAATCTCTGTCATATCTACAGTAATTGCAAGGATTATGAACAGGAGGGATGGGGTAGGAGGCCCACACCAGAAACAAGGAGAGAGGAGACCATGTTACAGCAGAGAAAATAGGCTTCCATCAAGGACTGCAAGTAAGTAATGAGACATCTGGTTAAGTTCACAGACTTTCCTTCCTGATTATTTACAACTGAGGGGGTATGATCTCACCAGAAGGGGAGGGCATATAGTCTGGCAGATAAAAAGTAACCATTTTGCAGATAGGTGATTGACCTCTCCCTCACTGCGGTTTCCTACTTTTATTACATTTATCTTTGAATATACTCTTATAACAAGACTCTAGTTTAACAGCTTTTTATCTCTGGCCAGGGGGTGACATGCAATACCCATCAGGATGGAGTGAAGGGCATTGCAGGAGCAGCAAAACTGCAAAAGAAAATCAACAAACCACAATCCAGAGCTTCAGAGACTCTATATCAACTACCTAGTACTAGGCCAGCCTAATCTCTCCCCATCCTGAAGCTCAGAGAAATTTGCAGAAGAGGGGGCGGTAAGATTGTAAGAGCACAAAGATGGGAAGAGCAATGATATACAAGATTCTCCACACAAGTTAGGGCCGAAGCAATCATAATTGGACTTTGCATGCCCTGCGCAATGTCCAACACACTATTGACCCCACAAAGTCTAGCAAAGGCACCAAGATCCTTGGAGGCAAGGGATTGACAGCCACAGTAGTGTTCCTATGCTTAAGGGGAACACAGGAAAGGGTTCAGGGAGATGCCACTGGGTCCTTGTGCGTCATCAGAGGAGGGCTCAGAGGAGAGTCTGGCATGCACATTAAAGGATTCTCCGGGGATTAGGGGGAAGGCACTGGGGGATGGAGAGGGAGGGGTGAGGGCAGGGGGAGCAGGGGGGTCGGGGGGAGGAGGAGGGAGGGAGGGAACTGGTGTACCTATTAAGTTTGTATGAGCGGAAATGATAATAAAAAATGTTAAAAAAATAAGGCAGACACATAAAGAAAATATTTTTATCCTCTTAAAACATTTTTGTGCTTAAAGGTTTTTGTCAGGTGCTTTTACCATGATGAGAAGGAAAGAGGAGATAAGGAAGAGACAGAGAGAGAGAGAGAAGAGAGAGAGAGAGAGAGAGAGAGAGAGGGAAGGAGGGAAGGAGGGAGAGAGGGAAGTAAAGAGGCAGGGAAGGAGGAAGAGAAGGAAGGAAGGAAGGAAGAAGGAAGGAGGAATGAAGGGGGATTGGCGGTCTTTCTTTCTCGGCATTTTCCTTCCTTTTCTCCTTCCTTCCTTCCTTCCTTCTCTTGTCCTTCCTTCCTCCTTCTCCTTTCCTTCCTTCTCTTCCTTCTTCTCCTTCCCCTCCTGCCTCCCTCCCTTCTCGCTTTCTGGCCTTCCGGGCGCTCGCGCCCGCGCGCCCTCTCCCCCCTCCGCCCGCCCGCACGCCCGCCCTCACCGCCCCCCCCCGCCCGCCCTCCAGCCCGCTCTAGCACCTCCGCCCGCCCGCGCCCGCGCTCTCTCGCTCTCCCTCCCGCCCGCCCGCCCTCCGCCCTCGCCCGCCCGCCCTCCCTCCCTCCCTACCTCCCTCCCGGCCGGACGCCGCCCGTCCTCCCCCCCAGTCCAGATGGAAGGAAAGATGGAAGGAAGGAAAGACAAGGGATAAAAAGGGAAAGGAAGGAACCTAATTTTCTAGATCTTTTTTAATGATTCATTAAGATTAAAAAGTGAGCAATTATTTCTCACAAAGGAAGAGTTTATTCTTTTGTATTTCATCTATGTTTTAATCCTAGAAATTCAAGTATCCAGATGCATACAAAAATAATTTCTAACTTTTATATATCATTTAGCTTTGTATCTTTTTCATGAGAATGCAATTAAACAGTTGCATTTTAAAGTATTCTGTTTTATAATTTTTTTCTCAGAGTTTTAGGAGAAAGGAAAGAGAGAGAGAGAAAAAGGAAGAGAGGGAGATAGAGGAGGTAGAGGTTTAAGAGGAGAAGAAAAGAGTACAATGCATACACATGTGGGTTTCCAGAGAATAAACTCAGGCCACCAGATTCGTGAGTGTGTACCTTACCCACTGATCTATCTTGCCAGCCTAGTGCAATTGTGCTTTCTATGTCCCTATTTTCTGAATCACAGCTACTCCTAATCTCACAATGAGAGGGTGACAGACGTGGAATTTGAACACATACAGCCTTGTTACCTATTCTATGTCTTAAAACTCTATCCACATATATTGAGTAAAGCAGCTAAAAATAAATTACTGAGGTGTCCATCAATAATGACTATTAAAATTTATTATAAATATTTAATGTTGAAGTAAAAATCATAAATATATAAAAATCTAGCACTTGAATATTGGAGATTTACATTTGATGGAGTTTATAATTCTACTCAACTCCATAAGCAGTGCTTAAATCCAGAGTTTTAATACAGTTTTTGGCAGCACAACTAAATATTTAACAGTCATAATTACACATACCCATTCAATAGATAAACTTCAAAATCTGAGGGACTTTATGTAGAATTAGATTTTATTCCTAATTTTATAGAGAATTCTGAAAAGGGTCAAAAGGAAAAGAAAATAAATAGTTCATTGTAGAAAAGTTAATAGCAAAGTCTTCAGCTCATTATGTACCCATCCAAACTTCAAACAATGTCCAAAATGAATTTCTACTTGAAAAAGCAGGTGCAGAAACATTCTTTCAAAATGAATGCCTCAGTCATTAAGATCATAGTGTTTAGAACAATTTTAAAAACGATACACTCTGAATTAATGGTATTGATTAAATTCTCAGTACTTGGAGGAAAAGTAGCTTATCGCATGTACCAGAAATGAGTTATTTCTTAATCATCTAAGTAGAAAATAAATTAAATGACGTAATGAAAAGCATGTGAGCATGTCTTATAATCCCTGATTAGGAGATGAACCTGACAATTCAGCTTATGGTTTTTGAATATTTCTTTTTCTTGTTGGAAAAAATGCATGTCTGAAGAAGCACAAAGCTAGTCCCTCTTCAAAGATTTTCAGAGCCTCAATACAAAATATTTTTTTTAGTCAAATGGAGACAACAAGAATGTAAGAATATAAAAAAAATGTCTTCTGGATGTTTCATGCTATTTAGCCATCGACATGTCTGTCTCTTACAGAATTCCAAAGTTGAAATTAATGAGTGTGGGTTTATTTGTCAGAGAAAGAAGAACACATTGAATATGACACATAATTGAAAACTATTAGACTTAGAGTTTTAAAGCTGACAATAAAGTAATTATATCAGTCTTGACTGAAACTATCCAAGACTATTTTGCATTTCAGTCAATTACAGAGTTGAAGAAAATCTTTCATTGTTCCTTCACAACAATTTTTAACTTGAAAGTAATTTCATTACTTGAAAAAAACTGAAAAATGCATCAATAGGTCTGTCACCAGTTTGGTTAGCTTCTCAATGCACATTCTTATGAATGTTTCTAGAATTCACTTCTCTAATTAAACACTGTTCTCCTTCCAATTCTTGACCATTCCTTTTGTATCGTTAAACAAGAGAATAATTGTTCATGTAACTCATTTTCACTTGACTCCAAATGCAAAATGTTCTAGGAAATTTGATAAATATATTCATCAAACATTTAATATTTTAAGTTTCCCTCTCATGAATTTTTCTCAAAATGAAATCTTTTTGAACTTTAATGTTTAAGGCTCAAGACAACTAGTGATGTCTTTGTTATGAGGGTTAACTCCTCCAAAGTTGATACCACTAAACTGTCTGTATTGCTCAGAAAATTACAAATTTTAGTGTATTGGTAATAATAATAATTCTCGACATTAGAAATGATAAGGTATCTTAATACTTGCTCAGTTAGATATTAGGAAAATGGTGTTATCTACATGCAGTGTGGAAGACTATCAGATCCTATATCTGAAGAAAAAATCCTTAGTCTGTCATATGTCATATGTAAGAGCATGCAATACAGTTTACTTACATTACAAAATTCTAGAAAATACTAAATCAACCACAACTGCATAATGCATACTTTTAAGATAATAATAATTTCATTAAATGTCCATAAATTTTAATGTTTTATCAATTTTTAGGATAATGTGTGTTTTAATTCATTTGGGCTCTTGAATCTGAACATCATATTCAAGTAAAATTTAAATACCAGAAACTTAGTTGTCATGGTGATGGAAATCAACATCTGTGCCCAGGGTAGTCCTATTGTCAGAATCAGGTGCACAACTTTCTCTTCACAGATTGACGACTTACCTCTACATCTTCTGTGGTAATTAAGAATAAAATAACTCTCTAGCATTTGTTTTATCCAAGTGCACTAGCTGTTGTCACAAATACCCCCTAGTAACTCCCCTATGCTTATTATCATTTCACTGGTTAAGATTTCAATAAAATGACTATGAAAATAATCATGACCATAACCATATTGAAACTTTCTGTCGTTCCTAATGTGTGCCATTGTTTAATGTGAAATATGACATGTTAGCATTTGCTCTCTGATCTCCAACTCCTGCTCCCTTACCTCGTTATCTCAGAGCCTGGCATTTCCCCTGTCCAGTTCATTTCATTTTTAGGACCTCTCCATCTGCTCTGCCCAATTCCTGAAGCTTGTCTGAAAGAAAGAAAAAGAGAGACAAAGAGAGGAAGGAAGGAAGGAAGGAAGGAAGGAAGGAAGGAAGGAAGGAAGGAAGGAAGGAAGGAAGGAAGGAAGGAAGGAAAGGAAGGAAGGAAGGAAAGAGAGAAAGCAAGAAAAGTGAAAAGAAGAAAAAGAAATAGATGCCCAACTCACCTCCCCATGAAGTTTTCGTTCCCACATACTGTATCATGTTGCTTCCTGTCTCCTATGTTCCAGTCCCTCATTTTGCCTATGTATACCCTGAAACTGAGCCTTAAAGCACTGAATATTTACTTAAACAACAGAATGTTCAATATGTTGTTGCTCTTGAAGCTCAATTGATGAGTGTGTTTTGTTTTTCACCAGTCTCTATTTGCACATCTCAGTAATGCCTTATAGAATAGTAGCTTCATGGAATAATGAATATCTTATGGTTTGAAATGTGAGCTGCTCCCCACAGGCTCATGGGTTTGAATCCTTAGCTGTTGCCAGTATTTGGAAAGGTGATGGAATCTTTAGGAAGTGGAGCACTGCTGGAAGAAGGCAATAATGGAGGGTGGTCCTGTGAGATTGGTTAGCCCCGCCCTGTTTGAGTGAATGAGTCTTCTCTTGAGCTAGAATCAGCACACGACTTAAACCACCTCCAGCCTCTGCTATCCAGCCATGCTTTTCCCAGCATGAAGGACTATTGCTCCCCTCTAGGACTGTAAACTGAATAAATTTCCCTTTCTCCATTAAGTTCCTCAACTTTGGATATTCTCTCACAGCAACAGATAAGAGTAACCTGTACAGAAATTGGTATTAAGAAGTAGGGTATGTTGTGAGATTAACAGCATCTGGCACCACAACTCGAAGTGTTTTGAAGTTGAGAAAAATTGGTACCAGAGAAGTGGGGTGCTGCGGTGAGGCTGTAAGCTCAGTACTAGAAAGTGAATTGTAAAGCTGACAGAAGTATGCAAAAAGTAGAGAAATATAGTCATTGCTGTGATAAGGTTGATATGCCTTTTGAATTGTTTATTTGTTTATATGGTGAACTTTGTGACTTTGCACGGGGCCTTTGCATTTGGGTCCAATAGGGCCATTGCAGTGAAAATTTAAAAAAGACTAATTTTGTTAAAGTTGTGGACAATTAAAGGCTACCTTAGATGGTCCAGAAGGGATCAGAGACTGTGTTTGAAACTGGACAAGGGGCCAATAGAATAATGCACTGGCGGGTAGTTTAAGTTGTGCATATATATATATGTATATATATATATATATATATATAATATCTATAATACAAAAATTAAGAGTTGATAGGACTTCTAATGCATATATCCTTACAGCTTAGAATATAAACTATTAATGGGTATATATTAACTTTCAATTCACAATAATCACTAGCTGGTTTCTTAATATGTAATTGTTATAATTCAAAACACATATATTTGATTCCTATTGCTCTAGAGAAGGGATGCCTCTATTAGTATCATTTTGTGATTTTGACATTAAAAAAAGACATTCATGTTCATGAATAAATGTTTTTTCTAATCAAAAATATTAGCAAAATTATTCAGAGTTAAAATGCATCATAGATCAAATGGAATTTTTAAACATTAGAGAATATTCCATCAAAGAGTAACAAAAAGCAAATTCTCCCCTGGAGTCCAAAGAACGATGTGAGAAATGTGTCAGGTTTTATATCATAAGCAAGAATGAACATATAAAAAAAGTGTAAAAAGATCTTATATCCTACTAGAGAAAATGGAAATAAAACTAGAAATCAAAACAAAAGAAATTGCAGAAAACATACAAATGGTTCAGGAGTTAAAAACCTCTGACTTGCAAGCGGAAGGATCTGAGTTCAGATCCTAAATTCCACTTAAAATCACCAAGTGGAAATATTGGTGGCTTGCACTTCCAGCACTGAAGGGCAGAGCTTGAGAAACCGCTGAACAAATCAGTGAGGAGGTAGAGTAATCTAGGGTGTTACCTGATATCGCTCTTGGTCCTCCTCAGGTATCTGCACTCAAGTGCCCTCTGGTACACAACATGGGCACATGCACACAGACATACAGACCAAATGCACACACACACACACACACACACACACACACACACACACACACACACAGAAAGAGAGAGAAAGAGAATATGCAAATAAATGGAACATGATTATTTTCATCAATGGATCATTAAATAAACAGGAAAAATACCATCTACTAAAATATGTGGGACTCAGTAAAGATAACTTTAAGAAGAAAGTTTTAGTTACAAATGTCTACATTTAAATAACAGAAAGACCTCCGTTTATAAACCTAACAACCTCTCTGGTTCTTAAAAATATAAAAATATGTTATACTGAAAATTAATAAAAAATTAATATGGAAGCCATAGCTGAAATGAATGAATGAAATGGAAAGTTCCACAATTAATCTTCAGTGTCAACTTGACTTGTTTTAGAAACAAGGATAAGTGTGCACACCTTTGGTTTGGCTGAACTGAAAAGTATGAAACCAAGAGCCAACACAAGTAGCATCTAACTTATTTCTGTTCATTTTTGGTGCTATTTCTGTGTGTGTATAACACTCAGCATTCAACCTAGAAACTTTCTTTTGTAATGGAAAATGATTCTTACAGAAAATCACAACTGGCAAAGTGCAGAAAATAAGTTACTGGACTGCTTGACCCTAAAAGAGATATCTAAACCACCAACCACAGGCTCAGGGCACATCATGAAAGAGAAGGTCGTAACATGGAAAAATCCCGAAGGCTGGAAGGAGTATGGCCAGTCACTGTGTTCTGGACAGGACAGGTTGTTGTGTTCATGAATTCACTGCAGCTATGTGTACCTCCATAAGACCTGCACAAGATTTTAAGGGGGGCCACACTTCTACGAGATACTGTTCAATGTGGAAACTGATGGAGTGAGGAAGGAATATGCTTTCCTCATTCACATATCCACAGATATAAGATTTGTGCTCCATCAAGTGCCCAATTTGACGTCATCAAATTTAACCCAAATGAAATACAGTGGTCCCACAAGAAATAATACATGAAAGTGGAAAGGGAGACTGGTAAGGAAGAAGAAGATCCTAATGGGAAATTGAGGGACACATTGGTGATTAAGTCGTGAAAATATCATAAGTTCACCATGTTCATGTATAAAACTCTAAAAGAATGAAAATAAAAGGTAAAATTAAAATATTGACATAACTTATTGATATTTGTGATTGAACTATTGAGAGCAGCTAACTCATGGAACTAACCAATGTTTTCTTCAATATGACATGATAAAGAAAATATTCTATATATAAATGATTGTTTTATTTAAACATAAAGAACATTACATCTTTTATATGAAATAGATGACAGACATGGTAGATTATCAGGTTAAGTGAAGTAAGTCAGACCTCTCAAAGTCCGTAATTGCTTGTTTTCTCACAGATAAAGAATTTAAGAAGAGAAAATAAAAAGAGAAAGATGACAGGGAAAAGGAAAGAAAAGTAGTGATGATGGATAAACAGTAGACTACTGGAGGTGTGAGAAGTTAAAGGCAATATGGAAAAAGCAAAAGAATGGGTAGTAGAAGTCAATATGTTTAAAGATATTAAAGGCTGCATAAGATATTATAATGTGCATTGTTGTATGCAATTAATATATAATAAATACATATATTTGCATATAGGTATACATCCATATAAATGTATTGCATTCTACTTCCCACTCTATCTCAAAACCTTTACAACTACCAACTGATACAAGTATTATTGTTGCATTAAATTACTGTAGTAGATTCCTGCATGTTTGAGACATTCATGGTGTTTTCTGAAAATTTTTTAATTGACTAAAAAATACACTTATCTACCCTACAAAAAATTAAAAGGAAATTGCAGAACAAAAAGAAGACAAAACTCCTCCCAGCTGGTTTAGATGAAAGATCTTGGGTTTCAAAAGCATGTCTGGGCTTCATAGATAGATCTGCCTTAACAAAGATAATAAGTCAAATCTCAAATTCTTCATTCCACAGATTCTGCTTTTAATCAATAATTTTAAAATATTTAGAAATAATAGTAAAAGAGGAAAGAGAGTTCCCAAAATTTCCATCTGCTAAAGGAGTCTTGTATTTTTCTTCTCTAATTTTCTCAATATTGCACACTTTTTTCTGTATTGGAATATATAAGCATTCTATGGGTTTAAGTTGTTTTAATTTCTTTATTATATATATAATTATACATAATATGTAGTAATAATTGGTTATTTTCTTGATATTAAATTCAACCGAAAACTCATCTTGAATAATATGCTATATCTGAAACTAAATAAAATTGATATGATGAATCAAATGAAATGAATGGCTTCACACTTTGTATAGCATAGTTATTTCAAATTAGATGAATAGTAGGTTGGGTACATTGGTTTTCGTTTAAGCAGAACACTCCTTTCTTCTCCAATCAAGCAGTTAATACACTATAATTGAATAATGTACTAACATAAATGTTTCAATTTTCAGGAGTAAAAGAATAGAATATTTTTCTGAGAGTAAAATGATCATTCAAATTCAAGCAAATTTGAAATGATTCTGTGCTATCAAAAGGGAGGAAATAAAGATATATCTTATTTCCTAACAAGTAGGTTTATAGAAACAAAATCATCACAACGCTCCCACAAACTTTGTATCTTGCAATTATAATGAGTTTTAGTTTGTTAACTCACATCAAGTGAAAGAGCTGTTTTACTGTCAGTAGTCAATGAGTTTTTAGGTGAATACACCCCATGTGTCAATAATATGTCTACAGAAGGAAAATTAATCCCTTTCCACAACATAATTATTAAATAAGTAAAGGTATGTGCTGTCAATCAGAGCATTTGATTGATAAGTTTCCAATGTGAAAGATTATAAGCTCTTTTCAAGTAAAATGCTTTGGGCAATTATATGATCACTAAACAGCAGATGAATTAATGAATAACATAAACACAAACCCCATAGAGCATTGAGCAGTACTACTGCCTATTTTCCAAACTTACCCATTTGAACAAGTAATAGAGTTTCTATATATGTCTTCCTTTGAACCTAAAAAAATGAGAACAATAATTTTTATTATTTGAAATTTTTATTAAACTAAAAGAGCACGGACATGTTGACATTCCCAGGAGGCATGTATGTTAACATTCATCTTTGACTTTCTCTTTGTTATGTGGGCTATTTCTTTGATGCATCCCCCTTTACTGAAGTATTGATGGTGTTCTGATCATTCTGTGGATAATCACACTCTTCATAAACCAAATATGACTTTTGGCTATTTTCAGCTATGCCTTCCACATTGCACTTTCCCCTTTGGCCATAGTCTCAGGAATCATTCTGACTTGGATCCTAGATATCTTTTTCCATTCTATTTTATTTTTTATGTTGTATATATGAATATAATGAATTATAATATTTGACCTGGTAATCCAAAATCCCATCCTCTCTCCTTTTCCCATTGCAACCCTTTACTTCTCCTGCCAGACTCCCTCCTATTTTTGAATCTTCTAGATATCTTTTAAATTAAGAACACCTTGTAAGATTCTTGTTGTTGTAAGCAGCATTTCTTTCACATCTGCACTGAGACTACACTGCAGTTCAAATTCTCTAAAGTCACTATAATATTTGGTAATTTGATATTGCTCCTAGTCCATTCATTGTGCAATGCAGATGGGACCACAGATGGTTATGAAATTCTCTTATGTTAAATTCCCATTTGGGGAACCAAACGGATTAAAAAGAACATCAACACAAATCAGTAATCCTTGGGACCATTGGGAAACCTCTTCCTGTTTCCTTTCTTTCTACATTCATTCCCAACTGAAAGCAGGCATAACTCCTGGTAGAATTCTAACACTGTCATGGGTTTCAGAAATATGTTGGAGATAGAAAATGTTATCAATTATCAGAATTCTCTAAAATGGTACCTTGTATTAGGAGACATCAATCTATTTTAATTTGGAAAATAATCTCTGAAATATCCTACTCATACTACATCTGTCCTGCTTTTTAAATTATTTATTTATTCATTTTAGAGAAGGGAGTTGAAACAGGAACAGAAAGAAGGTCCCCCAATGCTTGCCCCATACACAGGTGGAAGTCAGAGGACAGTCAATTCTCTCCATTATGTGAGCTTCCAGAGATTAAACTCGGATTACCAAGTGGGAAAGCAGGCATTTATCCATTGAGCTATCTTGTCCAGTCCCTTAATCTCATTCTGATGAATAGCTTCGCTTAGTGTATATGGAAAAAATATATCTATTTGAATACTCCAGCAACATGGAATATTCTTCTTCTAAGGGACTCATGAAGTACTGACACGTTTAATACATATAAAACTTACTATTTTGTACTTCCATTAAAAGATTTTATCTACTTCATAGATTACTTATTTGAATATATAGAGAGATCGCCTTTAATATAACCTAATGCAAAGGAAAGGATCTGACAATGAGGCATGCATTTCATTTATCTGTCTATCCGCCCATCTCTCCATCCTGCAATTCTTAAAAGGTTGATATAATTCTCTTCACAATGATAAGACCCCATAATGGTGAAAATGCAGTATCCAGCTAACAAATTATAAAGTCAATAGAAGCAACAGAAAGAACAGCTTGTTTCATCCCCAAATATCCTGTTGAAGGTAAGAAAGAGCTTTTTTCCCCAGTGTAGAACTAAACCATGTCACTGAGTACTACACAGCAAGAACAGCCAATATCAAGTGAAAGATGACACTTTCACGATATTAAGAAGGTCCTCCAAAAGGATGATACAATAACCCTCCTATACCTATGTGATAGCACAACAATATTAGCCTCTTCAACTCCACATATTTGCTCTGTTCCCACTTCCTGGACTTTGGATTCATCAGAATCTAAATATTGAACCATTGTGAATGCAAAGACCTTGCAGAGGAACTGAAAGCACATTTCACTTACTGAATTAAACTAACTGGAATGGAAAGTGTCAATAAGAGCATGTCAAGAAATTATATATATATATAATTTGATGCAGCTCACAGAATAATTTTAAGGAAGTATAACTACTGTGCTGTTTTTTTAGCTAGTATAGTAAAAAAAAAAAAACAGAGGATCAGAACTGCAAAGCAATGAGGAACACTGAGCACTAGCAGACAGGCATCTCTTACAAGCAGTCTCCATTGTTTCATTTTCTTACTCTTGACTGAGTTCTTTCAACTTTCAGTGCTGTGATTTCTTTTACACAATGGATTGTAACCTGGAATTATGAGCAAATTAAATGTTTTTTTTATCTAATTTGTGTGTATGTGATTCTGTGTTTTTTTTTTTTGTGTGTGTGTGTGTGTGAGAGAGAGAGACACACACACACAGAGACAGAGAGAGACACACAGAGAGACACACAGAGAGACGGAGAGAGAAAGAACTCATTCCCTGATGTTCATGTCAAGTTCATATGACATCTTTTGGAAGTAAGTTCTCTCCTGTTAACATGTGGGCTGTGGTGATCAAACTCACCTTGCCAGATTTGTGCACAGTTGCCTTTCCCTGGAAAATAACTTCTAAGTTCAGTTAAACTCCTTTCTCCCCTAAATTGTTTGAGTCAGGTGTTTTGCTATAGCAATGTGTAATGAAACTAAACATTATGCTTGTTATTGTTGGGAAAATGAAAAATTTTAGTGTAAAACATTGTTAATTTAACACAGCATTTCTATCACAGAGCAATATTTTTCTATCAATAATTCCATTTTTTAGATCCCTAATCAGGAATATAATAAACTCCAGAAAGGTTTAAAAAATTAACTTGCTTCAAAGCATAGAGGATGTTTAAGAAACTACTTCAAGTCAATTCATATTAAAAAGCAGATAAAACATCTTGGCATAAAATCGGAAAAAATATCTGGCTTGGCCTAATTTTTTTCTGTTTTAGAAAAACGGAAAACTTTCTTTGGGAAAACTGTTTCTATTTTGTGAAAGCTTTTTAGATAATCTAATTTCAATTCCCAATACAATATGTGCTGTCTCTAAAATATGCATTTTATGGTTTACACACACACACTGTACAGTAAAGTGGAGAAGGTAATGCACTAGTTTAGAAGAAATTATAAATTTGAACAAGATAAGTTCTCAGCACAGTAGATAGAATATACAACAGAGTCAGCAATAGTCACAACGAAGTATGAAGGAAAAAAATGAATTTTTGTTACAGAAATGGAGGAATCATCCCAAAATAGGCTATCTGTGTCACTTTGTCAATGTTCCTCAGGAAACAGGACGAAAGAGAATGAAAATAATATAAAAGGGAAAAAATAAGGATAAAGGCTGCAAAAACACATCTAGTCATGGCTTTTGATCCATGGACTTCTTACAGCTGTGGCTACACAAGAATAAGCCAGTCAATGTTTCATCTTCCATTGCAAAGGGATAAAAGAAGTCGTATCTGTACTTAAATTGATTCACATGTATACACACACACACACACACAGGAGCATTCCTGCATGGAATTTTGAAATTATCTTTTTGGGATCAAGAGGGGTTTCTATGGATCAAAGAAAGAGGATAATGGGGGTGAAAATAACCAAAACTCGCTATTGTACATGCATAAAACCTGGCTATGACCAAATTTATAAATAAATAAAATATAATTATGCTTTTCTAATCATTTGAACTTCATCTTACAAAGCAACTTTTGAAATAGTAAGCTTGTTTTGAGTAAGCAATGGAGATGTTTAAGATTAGATGCATATTATATACCTCACGATATGATTTGAATCTTCTAATGTTTTTTTAATTTTATTTAGTGTGTATGTGTGTGTGAGTGTGTGCATGCATACGTGTTTGTGTGTGTGTGTGTGTGTGTGTGTGTGTGTGTATCAGAGGATACATGTGTCCCTGTGGAAGACCAAATATGACTTTGGGAATCTTCCTGGATTGCTTCTACCTCCTTCTTGCTTTGCTCTGGGATTTCCCAGGTTCCACCCACAAGGGTTGGAAGTGCAAGCTGCCACCATTTCTGTCAGATGTTTTCCCTGGGACCTGGGATCCAAATCAGGAACTTTTGCTTTCAATACAGAGTCTTAACCTCTGAGCCATCTCTCCAGTCCAGGTGGTTATCTTTAAGTAGATCACCACTACTTATAAAAAACACAAGTGAACAGAAGCTCTTTAATTTCATAAGATCCCATTTGTTGAGTATTGGTTCTAGTGACTGTGCTATTGGATTTCTGTTAGGAACTGTCGGTCTAACCCAGTCAGCTCAAGGGAGTCCCCTACCTTTTCAATTAGGGTTTTCATAGTCTCTGGCCTAATATTAAGATCCGTTATCCATTTGGAATTAATTTTTGTGCATGGTGACAAGTACATGTCCAGTTTTAATCTTCTGCATGCAAATATGCAGTTTTAGCAGCACCATTTGTTGAATGAAGATGCTACTCTTTTTTCATTGAATTTTTTGTCAAAGATCAATTGACTCTAATTGTGTGGGCTTATATCTGGGTCTTCAACACTTATCCATTGATCTACGTGTCTATTTTGAAGCCAGTACCAGGCTGTTTTTATTACTATGGATTTGTAATATAGATTAAGGTTTGGTATTGGTGATACCTGCAGCAGTGTTTTTGTTATTTGGAATTGTTTTTGCTATCCTGGGCCTTTTGTGCTTTCATACTAATTTTGAGATAGTTTGGTCAATTTCTTTAAAGAATTGCTTGGGTATTTTGATTAGTACAGCATTGAATCTGTATATTGCTTTTGGTAGGATGGTCATTTTTATGATGGTGATTCTGCCGATCCAAGAGCATGGGAAGTCTTTCCACTGTCTAGTGTCTTCTGTGATTTCTTTCTTTAGGGTTTTAAAGTTTTCATTATAGAGGTCTCTCACTTCTTTGGTTAGATTTATACCAAGGTATTTCATTTTTTTAGGGCTATATTAAATGGGATTGTTTCTCTTAGGACATTTTCACTTTTTTCATCCTTGGTGTATAGGAAGGCCACTGATTTTTGCACATTTATCTTGTAACCTGCCACCATGCTGAACTTCTGTATTGATTCCAGGAGTTTCCTGCTGTACTTTTTAGGATCACTCAGATGTGAATAAAGATATCTTGACTTCTTCCTTGCCAATTTGAATCCCTTTTATCTCTCTCTCTTGTCTTATGACTCTAGCTAAGACTTCAAGTACAATATTGAATACAAGTGGTGAATGTGGACAGCCTTGTCTAGTTCCTGATTGAAGCAGCAATGTTTCAAGTTTTTCCTCATTAAGTACAATCCTTGCTGTGGGCTTGCTGCATACAGCTTTTATTATGTTGATTAGGATCCTTCCATTCCAACAGTCTCTGGAGTTTTGATCATTAAAGGATTTTGGATCTTGTCAAAACAGTTGATCAATAGATAAGGAAAATGTGGTACATTTATACAATGAAATACTACTTAGCCATCAAAAAATATGAATTAATGAATTTTGCTGGAAAATGGATGGAGTTAGAAAAAATTATATTGAGTGAAGTATCCCAGACACAGAAAATTAGACATCAGATGTACTCCCTAATAGGTGGATCCTTGTACCAAACCCACTTAATGACTTAACTCCACACAAGTTAGGGCTTCAGTAGCCATAGTCGGACTTTGCCTGACCCGCACAATGGCTGACGTGTCAATGACCCCCCAAAATCTAGCACGGATCACAGGGGAGATGGCTCCAGGCAGTAGGATTGTTAGAGGCAAAAGACTGACAGTCATAATAGGTTCCCACACTAACGGGGGCCCAGGAAGGGGCCCTAGGCTGTGCCACTGAGTCTTCACCACTCACTAGGGTGGAGGATCCAGAGGGAGGTTTGGCAGTCACACAAAAGGATGCTCCAGGGTATGAGAGGAAGAGGGAGGCACTCTAAGAAAGGGAGGGAGGGGGTGGAAGGAAGGGGAAAGGGGATGGAGATTGCAAGGGAGAACTGGGGAGGGGAGGAGAGAGGGAGAGGACGATGGGAGTACCTATTGAGCTTGTATGACTGGGAAAAAAATAAAATGTGGGAGAAAAAAACACAAGTATATCTGTCACCGAGGTATTCAAAACAATTCAATTTGCAATAATATTCAGCTTAACTTAAGCAAAAAAAACAAACAACTTTATACTCCCCAAATACCTGAATCTTTTATTTTTTTTTTGCTCTTTGGTCTTTATTGAATCATGTTTTTGTATTTTTTATTTTTTTAAGTTTTCATATATAAACAGAATGAGTATATGTCCTTGTCTCCACCTCCTCCATTTCTCTACCACACCCTCCCATTCTCCCTTCAATGCACCAATCTAGTCATGTCCCTCCTGCTCATACAGACATCTGTGGTGGTGGTAGTGCAAGTAGTCCTCCAGCAGTGTGGTGCACCTTCTGAAATCCTTGCTCGGCCATGGAGACATGCTGATTTATCAGCCATTGTGAGGATTTGAGGAAATTAAATCTCATTGCAGTGAGTTCCTGGATGCCACAGCCCTGTCGTGACTGGAGTGTCATAACAGGCTTCTTCTACTAGGATTTCTACTAAGATTTGGAATGGGGAGTGATTTTCATGGTCTGCTTAGGGCTGAGCACTTCAGAGTCATCTATACTCTGCACTCTGGCCAGTCATGGCTCTCTGCATCTCTAATCTTCCTTCGTAAGGGATGCATCATGATTGACAGCTGAAAGCATTTCTTATTTGGGGGTATAATAAGTATACAGTTGGTAGTTTGCTATCAAGAATTTATATTTAACACTAAGATTTCTACTACTGTCTGGTATCTATTTTTCCCCTTTCCCTGTAATTTGGACAAGTGTACATTACCAGGCTATTGCTCCACTGGATTCCTGCAATGGTTGTTGTTGCTTCCAGCATGTATAGCTAGGTGGGGACAATGACAGTTTTTTCCTCTGGATCCACTAGTGTCCCCCCTTCCTCACCACCCCTTATTATATCCTAGACCTATCCTTCCCTCCTCTTAAAACTTTCCTTCCATAATTTCCTTATTCCCTATTTGTCTGTGTTTTTGTTTCTGGTTGCTCTTGTTTCCTCATTTTTAGCATTCTCCTCTATCCCCTGATTTATTTTCTTTTATAGTTTGCTGGTGTTGTAGAATTTTCATTTGAATATAACATTATAAAGGTGTGATGCTATCATCCACTTCTAAGTGAGAACAAGCAGCTCCTGTCTTTGTGAATCTGGGATGCCCCATTGAGTATAATTTCTTCCAATTCCATCTGCTTATCAGAAAATTTCATCAATTCATTCTCTTTGACTGCTAAATAGTATTACATTGTATATGTATACCATATTTTTATTATTCATTTGTGTACCACATTTTTATTATCCATTTGGCTACCCTTGGACATCTAAGCTGATTACATTTCTTGTTATTCTGAGTAGGACTTCAGTGAACATAGATATTCAAGTGTCTCTGTAATAAGATGTCTCTGTGAAAATTTCATTCACCAGAAAGTATAATCTTTAAAAGGAGAGATGCTAAGACATTTATGATGGCTATCATTTGTTAGCACCTATAGGTAGCACAATTGTTTCAATTATTTCTCATTACTTTAAGCAATATTTGCAGGAATATTTGCAGGAGTGGAACAGTTGGGTCATATGGTAGATCAATTTTTAACTTTATGAGAACCTGCACACTGATCTCTAAAGTCAGTGTGGAAGTTTGCATTCCTACCATCAATGAATGAGGGAACATTTCTTGCAGCATCCTCACCAGAATTTTTTGTTATTTGTGTTTTTTTATTTTAAGCATTCTGACTGGGGTAAGATGATATCCCAGGGTGCTCTGAACCTGCTTTGCAGCTCAATATGAACAATTCAACATTTCTACTTTTAAGTTCTGAAAACATTAGCATGAACAAAATCACATTTTATAAGATAACTATAACACACACAATGACCATAACATCTTGCTCATACCACAAGTTTCTGACGTACTCACATGTATATTCAAGTGCCAATTCTGAATTTGCTGACGTAATTTTTATGAGCAAAAATTTAGGGAAAGCAAGTAAGAAACAGAAAACAATTGAGTCAGAGAAAGAAACAGACTAAAAAGGAGAAATAAAACAAAATAAAATTCAGTAAATCAGGAATGATTTTGGCTTAAAGTTAAATTCATGAATATTTTATTGGAAAGATTTGTTTATCAAATAATTATGAATTCATTCTTCCCATGGATTACGATTTGTTAATTTTCTGCTTAAAAGAATCAGAAAACTAATATGAAATGCCTGTTTTGAGGATTAACTATCAGAGTTGCTCTTTTTATTGAAATGAAATCCAACAATAGCTAAAGGTCTGTGAAAATTTCATTCACCAGAAAGTATAATCTTTAAAAGGAGAGATGCTAAGACATTTATGATGGCTATCATTTGTTAGCACCTATAGGTAGCACAATTGTTTCAATTATTTCTCATTACTTTAAGCAATATCTAACAGAAATAACTTGAAAGAAGGATTCACATTGATTCAAAGAGAGTTCAGCCCATGGTTCTGTGGTCCCATGTGCTTGGCAATTGAAATTAATGGAGGCAGAAAATTTTGAGTTCATGTGCAATCAGAAAGCAGAGAATGAAGCAGGAAATGATCAAGGATAATATAACTACTATAAGGACCTAACTCAGTTACCTATCTACAGCAGTTCCCCACCTCTTAAAGTTTCCACACCTCCCACAAATATTTACAACAAATGAACATATAGTAAATACATGAGTCTCTGAGTGATATTTCATATAAAATCTACAATTATAGCAAAACTTTATTTTTAGATGATCTTAAAGCTTTTAAATACAGAGTGCTTCAATACCATAAAATCTATTCATCAGTTTTGAAAACCATTAATTTCTTTATAAACATATACACATTGATTTCTAAACTATTTTTAAAGTCAAATGGTAAACTTTTCTTATTCTTATTTCACAGATAGTAGTTCCAGTAATAGTGATAATGCAGTATAATATAGAATGATTACATTGTTGGATACCTACAATGAAGGTAAGTAATTTATATAAGGAATGAAAGAATACACAATGATTTTAATAAGGAGGATATAACACCAGCAAATAATTTATAGTTCAGTTGGAACTACATTGATGTTAATTGTAACTATTGAAAATTCCAGGAAAACCACTATAAAATATTTTTCTCAAATGAGTTTAATAAGTGTATCCTGGTTAGCATGTGCCTGGGCTCTTGCTGCACCATAGATTTATCTATATATCTATAGCAACTCCACTGATAGAAGTGGATCTTCTTCCTCCAGTGCAGCTACATGAGATCTTCCTCCATCAATGATGCAATTCTAATGTCTCCATCTTACCAGACCTGCACAATGGCTAACAAATCAATATGCCCACATAGACTAGAAAGGATCTCAGGAGAATAATTTCAAGCAGTAGGAACCTTAGGGGATTGGGCTAGAATGGTGAGGAGGAATGTCACTATCTGTCCAAGGAAGGGCCACTTGGTTTGCTACAAAGGTATGAACCACCGCCAAAACAGATGATCCAGAGGGAACCCCAGAAACCATAGACCCTGACAGGCAAGAGGGTGGAAAGGAGTGGGATGGAGTGATGAAGAGAGGGAGGGAGGAAAGGAAGCTAAGAGGGTTGGAGGAGACAGGGAGGAGGAAAGGACGTCAGGGTGAGAGAGGAAGGGAGCAGGGATTATTATTTATTGTGCTTATAGAACTAAGAAAATAAATAAATTAAATTTAAAAAATTTATAATGAATAAAAAGTTGTTGAAAGTAGAAACATCCATTTAAAAAAAAATCTGCAATGTCCATTTGCCAGTGTGCACTTAACTAAATGGCAAAAAGATATTATCTTGTTTCATAACTCAGAAAATTTTATTTCTGGAACATCACTAGGTGATCAGTGTTTTGATGTTTAAGGAAGTAATTCACTGAAATTTAGATCAAACTAAACAATATTTTTTGTATAATTTTTATGGACTCACATTAAAGTCTATTAGTATTACCTATCATGATACACTATTCTTCAAGATATATACCTACTAATTATGGAAGTGTCTCAGTATTAAATGTACCTGAATATTAGTATTCAAGACTCAAGTAAAATTACATGAAACCAACAAGTTGACCATTTAGAAATATTTCATTCATTTAAAAAATAATGAATAAATCTTTTTAATATTCTATAATAAATTTAAACTCTTACTCATTCCCACTCTGTAGGCAAAAAGATAAATATGCCTTAAGCTTTTTCCTCTTCATACCTTTACAGTTGAATGTAAGACGTTTTCATTTTGTTTCATCGAAATTGAATTTTAATTTGAAAACCCTCACTTTATCCTACGTGAGAATTTGAGAAAAATAATAGAGTATAAAATAAATAACAGAAGTACATCATTATCGATAAAACAATATTAATGTTCAAATTCCTGAGCTTCATGGGAAATGAGTGTATGAGTGTTTGAACTATAAGACACCTTAACAAGAAGAAAGCTAAAATATGTACACATTTTTATTACCTTAAGAAACCAAATTTTTCTCATGCTTTTAAGATGGTATTTAAGTATATTTACATAATTAATTTATGAATATATATTTATATACTTATAAGTACAAATATGAGTATATTTCAATATATTTTACACATAACTTTATAATTGCATTTGTTGTTTTCTGAACCATTGTTAATGTTTTGATCCTATTTTAATTAAAGTTTATGCACTTAAATTTCTTAAATTTGCATTGTGATTCTATTATTAGTCTTACAAACATTAAGCTATTGACTAAGCATTCAATTTTACTGGAGTTATATTTTCATATATTAAGTAAAAATCACAAAATAATCTTAAGTTAAAGTGACAGAATTTTCTATGGACCCACAAATAATCAGTTAATGTAATGGCTTAATTGTAGTAAATACCAATCATCTGATAAAATTGTAGGTTGCATCATTATTTGAAAATATTCTATCATTTTGCTTTTCATAATATTTGTACAAATTACAAAATATACTCTTGGCTGCTACGTTGAATACTTAATCCTTTTCTTTTTTTTAGATGTGAATATATTGCTATTTACAGTGTCCATTACATGAATGTAGTCATTGATAAATGTTTCCACCATTGCAAAACTTCCTAGATAGTAGCAAAATAATTTGCCACCAGGATGCTTTTCTGACACACTACTAAACATACATTGATAAATACAATTAACCCACATCATATATTCAGTTTACTCTTCATAAGACAGACATATGTACTAGTTTGCACATGTATTCAATGCTTTCAGAGCCAGGAAATAACATGGAAAATCAGAAAAATAAGAGGCAAACTGGGTATATTTGAACTCTGTGGTTCAAACTTCTGTGTAATATATTTCATATGTTCATTTTATACCAATTAAATTTCCCATTTTATTGAGTTGACACATAATATATCTTTAAGGGAAACTTGTTTAGAAACATATCTTGAGATTTCTTATTGAAATGTTCATTATTTCTAACACTAAAATGAATGAAAAAGAATGAAAGAAGGAAGAAATAGTGATAAAGCATGCAGCTTTTATGATATTATGGGATTTTGCCTTCTTTTATACTGTATTTGACAAACAGCAATGTCTGTCTAAGACTTGTCAATGTGATGGATAGGAAGGATAAATCACATTATCTTATGTCAACATTCCTCTCAGAGCAATATTTTAACAAATTTGGAGTGCTATGTTCTGACAATGATCCTTGGGAACAAAAGGAGAAAATAATACATTCATCAGAATCTTATTCATTCAGTCTTCAAAAACCTCTTTCAACTTAGGACACTATATTGGTTATTCTTTCCATTGCTGTGAGACACCACTGAGACACAAACAATTTAAAAGAGAGAAAGATTTATTCAGCCTATGGTTCCAGAGAGGAGACAGAGTGAATTACAGCAGGAAAGGCATGGCAGTCTGGCAGAGGCTGGAAGCTAATTAAGTCACTCATCCTTCACAAAATTGCCACTGCAAGAGAAGACCTCTCCAGGAAGTAAGGTGGGCCAATCAACTTCATGGCCCACCCCCCTAACTAAATTTCTCAGGTAAGGTTGCACCTCTTAAAGATACCATGACCTTCCCAAGCAACTAAAGATACAAATACATGAGGCTGTGGTTGGCAACTCATATTTCAAACCATGGTAGACACCAAAACTTTCCACGTTAGAGTCAGATATATAAAAAGAGTTGCTAATACACAGCTGATAAAATTATTAGGTATACATACTTTAAAGTGCAGTGTGCATCAGCTTCCAAGATGTCTGCGGCGACTTAGCCTCCTCCAGCCAGCCATGCCACCTCTGCTTTGAGAGATCTCCCCTCTGGAACCGTAAGCTGAATAAACCTCCCTTTCTCCCTTAAGTTGATTGACTTTGGGTGTTCTCTCAGCAATAGTAAAGAGTAACTGATACAGAAATTGGTACCGGGTAGTGGGGTATTGCTGTGAGATTAAAAAGAGCTGGTACCACAAGGTGAAATTGTTTGTGAAGCTGAGAGAAGTTGGTACCCAAAAGTATGGCCAATGCTGTGATGTGGTTAGTGTGCCTTTGGAACTGTTTGTAGGGAGAAATGTGGAGAACTTTGGGACTTTGTGCTGGGAAAGTCTTTGCATCTGAGCAAGGGGGCCAAATGGGCCTTTCTTGTAAGAGCTCAGAGGAGAGTAATGCTGTGAGAGATGCAGCAGTGGAAGCCCAGCTTGAGACTGTTTGCAACTGGACGAGTGACACATGGAACCATGTGTTGGCCAAGAGTGTAGTGAAGTTTTTCCCTCGTCCTGAAAGTCAGCTTGGCGGAGGAAATTTCAAAGCAATGTAGTCTTGACAATGTGATATGGCTACTTTCCAATGATGAAAAATACAATGCTAAACTTAAAAGAGTCAAACCAGGAAGAAGCAGAAAACAAAATCGCTGTTGAAGAGATTAGCTCCATTTGTAAATCAAAGCCTGCTCTCAGTTTGGATAATAGGAGAGGCCCTAGCTTGAAGGCAGGATCATCAAGGAAGGCTTTCAGAAGACTGTAGCTAAAGGGTGGAGTTCCAAAGAAAAAGTTGGTTTCTCTTACAAAGCAACTGCCCAGGAGTGAAAGAGATGGTCAACATAGAGAAGCAGAATCAACTGTGATTCAAGGGAGCCAGTCTTGGCAAAGTATCCACGTGAGTCTGGTTTTAGAGGCATCAGTGATGCAAGAGGGAGGAGATCATGAAGCCCTCCTTCAAGATTTCAAAAATTGGCAGAATCCAGGCATTATGAGACAAGAAGCCTGCAGTTTAGAGGCCCGAGAAGGGCAGTTTGTGCTGCAGGGGTAAAGCCTGGTTTGCCATTGAGAAGTAAAGATGTTAGAGATTCCAGACACAACGTGGGACACCTGCCAAGGAGAAGCTGTATACCCTGGGAGGAGTCAGCCCAAAAGAGTGATGTGTTCTATGGGCAGCTGCACTGGAGGGATGGAACCAAAGCCCTTTGGAACTGAGATGATTTCAAAGAGAGGCTCACCTGTTGGATTTGGAGCTACAAGATTTGAAGTTTGTCCTGCTGGTTTTCGGTCTTGTTATGGACCGATCTTTCCTGGATATGCCCCCATTCCTTCCTTTTGGAATGAGAATGTGTATTCTGTGCCATTGTATGTTAGAAGTATGTAACTTGTATTTTGATTTACATGAGGCTTTGGACTTTGGACTTTTGGATTGTTGGGACTATCATTGTAGTCTCTGAAGACTTTTAAAGTTGGACTGAGTATGGTTTGCATAATGAGATGCCAATGAGCCTGTGGGGGCCAGGGGTGGAATGTCATTGTTTGAAATGTGTCCCCCACAGTCTCATGTGTTTGGCAAAGTCTTGTCACCTTAAGAAGTGGAGCCTTGCTAGAGGAAGGCAGTCACAAGGGGTGGGCCTTGAGATGAATTAGTCCCACCCTACCTCCAAGAGAAGTCAGCCTTTGCTGTAAGCAGTCTGTAGCTTTCAGCTTCCAAGATGTCTGCGGTGACTTAGCCTCCTCCAGCTTTGGCCAGCCAGCCATGCCACCTCTGCTTTGAGAGACTGTCCCTTCCCTCTGGAACCGTAAGCTGAATAAAACTCCCTTTCTCCCTTAAAAAAAATAAAAAAATAAAGTGCAGTGTGCATAATGGAAATTCTAAGCAAAACCATAATTCTAACTTAGTAAAGCCATCAATGGGAAAACTTAGATTTTTGACTAAACTTGTCTTACACATGTTTTCTTAAAGTCTTTGTTGATGCTGGCTTTGTTGATGATTGATGACTTCTTTAACTTTGTGAAATGTTACAACTGCATTACAAATCGTCTGACAACAAACAAGCATGACTTAAATGTACAACCTTCTTCTATTCTTTGCTTTATCTATGTAAAGCAGAGTTGTTCCAGCACATGTGAATATGGTAAAAACATCTTGAGTTTATTTGGACAAAGAATTTATTCTTATTCTTCATCCCAGTGTCATCTGCATGAACTATGTTAACAAGTTTTTATTTGCATAGATGACATATTTTATCGCTGATGTGATGGTTCAATATTACCCAGCCTATCCAGGGATCTGATAATCATAATATCAGATGCACACACAGACGCACTTGGGCTTTGTCAACCTGTGTTATGGTGGCATTGCCCTCATCTCTCCATGACCCTAAAATATTTAACCTAGATGATTCCAGAATAAGGGTGTTCCTTTTGTAATAAAAGTAGCATGCTACTTAGATGCCTTCACAATCTTCAGTCTCTGCAAAGTGCTCTAATGACCTCCTAAAAGATCTATGGAGTTGTAATAGACATAGGACATGTTAATGCTCAAAGGTTTTAATTGACCAGAACATTCAAATTTTTGTTTTCATAAGCCAACTGCTAGTGTAGACTTTCAAAAAGAGAATCTGTAAAAACTAACTTCTGTGTAATAAAAATTCCCTAATTTCAAAAACTGAAGAATAAAATTTTTTCATACGGTTCTCATGGCAACTCAGTAAGAAAATTAATATTAAATATGGACAAGCAAACCTGCCGAGTTCCTGACTTATTTAAAACTCAAGAACTTTCATGAAAGAATGAGCAAAAATTAAAGGTCATCTTAATATTCATTATTGAGTCACTTAGTCTTCATTATATAAATACAAATTTGTTTAAATGTTAGCCTGCAAAGCACAACTCAATTTTGTTGCTGTATTGCAAAAATCACTTGACCTCCCTCACCCCAACCCCTGCCAATACCCATCTTACCTAGTGGCTTTTCTTCCTCTTGCTTCTAGGTCTCTTCAGGTTATCTGGAAACAGTGCTTAGATGGCATGTGCCTCTAATTCCCCTTCTGGATAAAAGAAATTAGCTTCAACTCTCCTGGGTTAAAGTGAAGTGATATTCTGATAGTTTAAACCACAACATGATAAATGTAACTACTATAAACATTAATTTAAGCACTGAAGCCTTATTAATTGTTCATTTTTGTCTGCTTTATTTTGTTTGTTCAGCACTAAATCATCTGGTTTAAATTGCATTTGCTAAGAAGAGCACCAAAAGTCCACTTCATTTAGTACTGTGTAGTTTTAATGGTATTCTGTCTAATCATTCATGCAGAGAGGAGAACTCAGTAGCCAGAAAAGGTGATCACACCAGTAATTTGGATATCAACTCTATTTTACTTCACAAACTTTGTATATTTATTGAACCTGGATAATTATTCAAATTTAACATTGAACTTGGCTATGCATATAATTCCATTTGAATAAAATTTTGTTTAATTATATAATCCTTTAAGTAATCTGTAAATAAAATGCAGTCTAGATTCAAGTAGGATATTTAAACTTTTTCCTTACTTTTGTGTGGTAGAAATTACATTTGTTGTCACACTGATCACCTCTGAAAATAAACAATAAGTAAAGTTTAATTCATGTGTATTAAATCTTCATTTGAAGTTCTCTTTAACTCTTTTCATTAGTTTGTGTATAATAGGCAAATAACGTAAATGAATGACCAGGCCAATCTGGAATTCCCAAGACATGATAGATTTCAAGTGTGGTAGGACAAGTCTCTTTGATGGATGGGCTATTACTCTGAGATGAATGCAGCTATGGTTTCAAGTGAGTCTAGATGTTCCCCTGATGCCCTTATTGAAATTCCCAAAAAGGCTACAGACATTTGCTGAAGCATAAAGGTGACAATAACCTTGTGCATAAAAAAGAAAAGATATGGAGAAACATGAACAAAATAAGTCAATCTGCATCGCTTTATTTAAACATAGAATCTCAAGACAAATGCTTTATTTTCTTTTAAAACTGCCCTGTAAGCTTGCTGTGTTTTTGAAGGTCACCTTGAACTTCTGATTCTCCTACTTCTGTCTCCTAAGTGCTATGATTACAGGGATGCACCACCCCACCCAATCTACACAGTTCAGTGGTTGGAACCTTAGGCTCTTGAGTGTTAAGCAAATACTCTCCAACTGAGCTTCAGTCCTAGTTCCAGAGATAAATACATATTTACAGTGAATAAGATAGGAAATATAAGCCAACATATCCTTTGAAAATAGTATTTTTAAACTTTGCAAAGAAATATATAAACAAGAGCATTGCAATGTAGCAAACACCCCAGGAAAATCAAATAGACAGTCATGTGATGTTGTAAGTAACCCAAAAGTAAATAGAATATAAACAACATTATTCACATCAACACCTCAATTCCAAGTGTGAGGAACTTGCATTAAAGAAAAAAAATTAAAACGAAATACACCATAATTCACACAGAATCATGAAGGAGTGAAATCAGGGACAAGATATGGTAATGGTGTGCTTCTAACTAACTTATTTATCAAGGATGATAACAGGAAACTCTGAATTTCTCAATGTGTTGATGTTGTTGTATGTCCCTACTATGACATAGGCCTCAGGTGACTGGCTATCATTGTCATTCCTTAAATAACCACCAACAAAGCACAAGGATGCTAATCCATTCTCAGCAAAGGAATTGTTCCCTACTACATGAATTTCAGTGGATCTTGATTTTAATTATTTCCCAACCAACTAGAAAATTTTAAAAATTTCTGCTTGTTAAGTTAATATACAATTACAAGAAGACTCTTGTTTTGTCTTTCTGTTTAGCCAAAGAAAAATCAATATTACTTTATTGTCAGTATTGTGTGTGTGTGCACGCGTGTGTGCGCATGTGTGTGCATGTGTGCGTGTGTATGTGTGTGTGTGTGCGTGTGTGTGCACATTTGTGTAAAGAGATAGAGGCCAGAGATCAAATCAGAAAACCAGAAATTGATGTCAGTTGTCTTACTCTACTGATCTATAACTTTTCCTTTTCCCACATTTTCTTTCTTTTCCTTTCTCTCTCTCTTTCTTTCTTAGAAAGGGTCTCTAACTGAACCTGAACTAAGGCACTAATGTGTGATTCAATTTGTGGCTGTGTGTTATAATACCCCTGACAAATATCTTCATAGTACTAAACTGCATAGAATAAAGTCTACAGGTGATGGAATCCCTCCATTAAGCATTAAAATTAAGGTATGAATAGAAAGATCTTGAAAGAAAAATCCTCTACTTCTTCCCTTTAAACACTGAAGGGGGATTGGAAAACTAGTTGATGAGACCATGACGATAATTTATCAAAATCTGGCATGCATAGACAGCTCATTGCTGAATTACATGACATTACTGGGTTTAGAATAAAGATAAGCCCTATTAGAGAGAAAGGCATTTAAAGAGATGACAGTTCTTAGAATTATCCTGGAAAAGAAAAAAAAACAGTATGTCAGGTACAACACATGTAAACCATTCCTTTCAGCATAACAGTTAGCATAAAGAATTACAAATGAATCACATGAATACAGAGCATTCTCTGTCAGTGGTATCACTAGAAGCCACTTCCTCAACTTTGAGAAACCGAATCATTGTTCCTCACTCAACTGTTCCTTCAGAGCTCACATTAATGATTTATTAAAGCATAGGCAAACTTAAAGTCTTAAATTTTTGAGGAAAGGTAGCAGACATCTGTCATTCTTGGGCATGATGAAAACTAATTGCACCTGAGGAATTGCAACAAGGTACAAGTGTTCAATTTGGAGGTAGAACCTGTGCAAGTGTGGACTTTAAAGTATTCTGTAAGACTTAGCATTGTAATACCCCATTACCTCATACCAACCTACTGCATATCCCCTACAGTATGCTGTCAGTCATCTTGGCAATCATTGAAAAACCTAAAATAAACTGGCAGACCCCATCAGAAGCACAATAGGGAACCTATAGCCAAAAGGGCAAAGAAGGAAGGGAAATAAGTATAAAATAAAAACTAAAAGTAGGAAAATAAAATAATAAGCCCTTGGGTAATTAGCCGTCCCCTGAACTATAGTGTCAACAAAGTACTTGAAGATAAAATTATACTAACAAAAATTTGTAACTCTATCCAATTCTCAATTAGATTAATTATAGTATATTGTAGTTCTCACACAGTAAACTTAGAAGACAAATCCACCTCCACCATTTGCTACCTAAAAACCCTTTCACATTTCATGTTAATAACTGAGTCACTGGAGGAAAACCCATGCTGTCCATCATAGCCACACACACTGCTGTCACAGTTACAACTTGTGGAAGAGCTTGTGTCATTGGAGATACCTATAATAACTCTGTTATGCAGTATGCAGAACATTCAAGTGAAACAACATATTGCTTAACTTCTATTCCCATCAATGGCAGGGAAAAAAAAGCCTCATGAATACCTGGAAGTCATTCTTCTACATTCTGAAAAATGTGACATAGCACTGTTTAACAAAATAAATGATATTTTTAAACCTTTTATAAATAATGAGAGGCTGTTCCAGATGCAATTTCATGAAAGATGAGATTCAAAATATACTAGGAATCTCATGAAATAGTGGGAGAGATTTCTTGAACAGGAAGAAAAAGTAATTTGGAATCAAAATTGGGGCAAAGCTTAGTTTCAAAACCAGCTCTTGGATGCAGTGAGCATAAAATTATGTATTGTGTTTTATTTACCAACTTTTGCCCACTGGCTTCATTGAGCAAATAGTTAACAACACTTGCTATATTTTACACCCAATATCTCTCAGATTTTGAGGATATAACAAAGTATTTAAAGAGTGCCAAATAACATTTTAGTGAAATACAGGGAACAAATAATTATCATAACATAGAGCATAACACAATGTACCCCAATTTTCATATTTTAAAAACATGAAAATATCCTGAAATAAGGGTCTTCATAAGCAGTTTTAGAGCAGTTGTGCTGGGATGCTCTCTCTAGGTCTTCCAAGGTACCATGAAGGAAAACCTATTTTAATTCTCCACAGAGATAAAGTCACAAACTTCCCTCAAATCTCTGTTCATAAAAGGAAACAGAGATTAGTCCTCCATTGTTAGCTAAGTCCTACCCTAAGATCAGGCACAAAATTAACTGGGTTGAGCCCCAATATGAAACAGACCAATGAGAGGCAGAGGACCAAATGCTCCAATTAGGTTTATGAAACCGGAGCTAACCAATGAGGAAAAACCATTTTTTCCTATGCTTGCCTAAGTATAAATATATCTGACCCTGGCAGCCATCTTTGGCTCCCCTACCCTTCATGGGACTCCATGTTTGAAGTCTGTGTTCTCTTTTCTAGCTCCTTGCCCCTCCTGGATTCCATGTCTGGAGTTCATGAGCTCTACAATCTCTTGCCTTTGATGGATTCATGGCTGTGAATTCTGCTCTTTCTGTCTAATAAACTCTGCCTAAATCCTTTATGCATGTTATGGTTTCGGTCTTTTACTCCCGAACACAAAAACCTGGACACAAAAAGACGCCAGAGGAAACTCATAAAAATAGATGGAAAAACCAGGTTGTGTGTGCTAAAAAAAAAATTACAGTAGTATGCAAACAGGAATGATTGAGAAAAGAATTAAACTGCAGTCTTTATTTTAGTAATTGATCTACAATGCAACTTAGTTGAAAGAAATGGTCATTTCTTATATAAATTGTAAGCTAAAGTTAACATAACAGTCAGGATGGTAGAAGTGTAAGAACTCTGATATAAAGATTCTGAATTATATTTGATTTCACTTTCACATTGCTTATGGGAACATTAAAAAAAAAAACTGAGCAGTATGTCCAGAATGCAGAACGATGCATATTCATACAAAATTTGTATTTAAGATTTGTTTAAAACACTGCAAATTTCTTCATTTTCTTTAAAAGATAAATATAGTAGAAGAGTTGTTCTATGACTTTTTTTAACTCTAGACAAAGCTTAATGTCATCTTGGACTTTGCCCCAGTCTAATTTAAAGAGGATACTGTACCCCAATTGCAAAGGAAGCCTTAGAATGTAAATAGTTCTTTGGCCTCATGAAGTTTCTGAAATGGATGTTGGTTGGAGATAAAGAAAAAAAGCAAGCAGCTGCTAGAAGAGATGTCCAATTCCTGGCCAGCCCAGCGATCAGGGAGATACTCTGAGCATTCTAGAAGTCTGTAGTAGGAACGAGTTGTACAGGAGGAATGAGTTGTGCGGGAGGAATGAGTTGTGCAGGAGGAATGAGTTGTGCAGGAGGAATGAGTTGTGCAGGAGGAATGAGATGTGCAGGAGGAGCGAGTTGTACAACAGCAAGCTCCAGGGTTCCATGTGTTCTCTCATGTTGTGGAGGGTTACTTTGAGTTGTCCCTGCCTGTATTAGTTAGGGTTCTCTAGAGTCACGGAATTCACGGAATGAATATATATATATATTTATTGAGTTGGCTTACAGATATGGCCGAGGTAGTTCAGCGAAGACTGCCAGTAGCCAAGGTAGTCCAACAGTGGCTGCCAGTAGCCGAGGTAGTTCCAACGATGGCTGTCAATGGCTAGCTGCTCAGTTCGATAGTCAAGTGGGGATAGCTGAAGGCTGGAGAACTCCTAGAGTCTTAGTCTAGCTGAAAGTCGAAGAAACCGGGTGGCCAGAAGGCAGAACGATTCCTAGCAAAGCTGCAAGAAGGCATCTGTTCTCTTTGGTGGCTCCTTTTTATATGATGCAGTACTGGGAGGATCCTATGAGACCTTTGGAGGCTCTGATAGGATCTAGGGCAGGTATAATCCTATCAAGTGGTCTCAGTTGATCCTTTCCAATGATGGTCTCAGCCCAGCTTAGTTAATACCGGGTGTGTCAAGTTGACATCCAGGCTTAACTATCACACTGCCCTTGTAAGTAACCACAATAAACTCATTGGTTTGACTTTGATGAAATCACTTTGTGTGTTATCAAATTCATAACTGGAGTGGATAAACATTTTTGAGGCTTCTCTCCAGGAAAAGTGTCACACAATAAAAGCTCCTGACTTTAGAATTATGTGAATGCAAGTTTTGTGAACATTTCTCCTTTAAAACATAATTTCTGTTGCTGCATTTTATAACATTAAAACACTATATACATAAAATGTTTGAGCTACTTGCATGGATATATTTTATGAGTTTTGTGATAATATTCTACACTGAATTTATAAAGGTTTATTTTTCTACTTTTCATAAAATTTTATTAACACACAGTTATATCAGCTGTGAAAATAAAAATAGTCTAAAAGCAGTTTTTAATCTAAACATCGTTTTTCATCAAATAATAACCTTTTAACCTGGCCATATTTTTTGTAGTAAATGACATCTATATGAAGCATTAATTATTCAGTGCTACATTTTGTAATACATTGTGCATAAAATATGAATAAAGAGATGCTAAAATCATTGTTGATGTATTTCTAGATAAAATAAAGTGGTATACATCCATATAATTATAGAAAAATAAACAAGAAGGATAGTGTGGTATAATTTAATTTCCAATTACATTTGTGATCATGAATTGCTGAAACATTATACGTAGTGAAAAGAGTACAGAAAAGGATAGTTGAACAAACACCATATAAAAAGTCATAATAAATTTGAAAATTTTCAAAATTCAGTAAAATCTGTCTTCACTTTAGTAATAGACAAAACTAAATTGTAAAACAATATAAAATACTTTATAAAATAATACAGTTGTTAATTTTATGTTGCAAAATTCTACTATTGACTGCTTACCATAGTCAGTGATTTGCTAAGTGACTGAGACAGAAGTAGTTGAATTGCTTATGCCACTAAAATTAGTGTTCAGAAATACATCACATGAATGACCAGTTTGTACATGTAATGGATTGTGCTGTGAAAGTTATTAGTTATGAGGTGTTTGTACACTGTTTGCATAGATTTATTTGTATTAGATATTTTCTGGAGACTGTAACCCAACTCGGTCCAGCGTTGATGTGATCTCAGAAACAACATATGAAGTTGAAAACATTCTTACTTCGTAATTTATTTTTAAGATGTCTTTATACGGATATAAATATGTTCATTCTTTATTAACCAATCCTCACTTTTCTCATCAACTCTCTCTTGCATTAGTCTCATTTTGTCCCCTAGACAATAAGCTGCTATTTTCATGTCACACACATATATGATTTTATCTATCATAGGAAGCATATATGAGGGAAAACTTAAGATAATTATCTTTTTGAGTTAGCATGATTATCTCCAATTGAATCCATTTTCCTGAAAAAAGTATGACTATGTTCTTCCTCATGGCTAAAAAAAAAAATGTGTGTACATAGAGGGTACAAGAGGGGTCATTCATAGCAATTAAAAATAAATTTTGCCATGCCACTCCTGGATATTTACTCAAATGATTCAAAGTCAACTTATCATATGTTTAAGCTTTTATTACTCTATGACAGGCAGCTTTAAGGTAAATATCTTTTGCACATTACTACTATTAAAAATAGTAAGATTCCATGACTCTAACAGAAAAAAATATCTCTGAACATAGAGCTCATTGAGATGGATGAGTCATAGATAGCTTGCTAACAACTTCCATATTAAAGAAGACATCGACTAGGAATACTAAACCTACAAATAAGAAGGAAAATATCAATTAAATTTATGACTTCAGACATATTACTATAGTCATTATGTACGGTAGGAGTCTCATATGTCCTAGGCCATAGTTACTTCTCTTTTGAACTTAAAAAATTGCAAAGGTGTATAACCCTACAGAAAAAAATTTTCCTTTGGAATATAAAGTAGCATAAAATGATTTACTCTAGTGATCAGGATGAGAGAATGTCTTTCATGCTTCCCTCGCAACAGAATATTAACTGCACTCAACTCCTTTAAACAATTGCCTTTAGTCAGCAGTCATTGAATGCTAACCATTTCTTATGGCCAATGTTAGGAAAGGTGCTTAGGCAGGGAGGTATTTGTTCCTGGTATGAGTAATGGGTAGCCATGAGACTTTGCCTGGGGTTTTATACCAAAAATATCTACCAAAAATGATTAATCCCTAAGCTCCTAGGGAATTTTATTTGGTGCTAAGCTCTATAAATCATGGATTCCTCCCAAGAAAAGTTTTCATCATTCCGCTAAATCAGAGTTGAGAGACTTGCCTCAAATTTATCATTTAGATCACAGCTGAAAAGTAAATATATTTAAATCCTTTGAATGTGAGTGGAACTGCATATGCAAGAGCTTTCCTGGCATCTTGTTTTGCGTTGTGTGTGTGCTGACATGATTTGCTAGCATCGTTGCTCACGGTCGAAGAGTATAAACACTGAAGCCTTTCAGAGGCTGCAGTAAAATATGCACCACACAGTCACTTATATAAAAAGCAATCGCCACAGTGAAGCTGGTATCAATAGATATTTTTAATTGTGGAGGCTAATTGTGTAGAAAAAATATTGTTCAGTGTGTCATTAACATTTTTATAAAATGTGTTTATAGTTACGTGAATTACAAATTCCTGGGAAGGCTTCCTTTTCTCCCATGTAATATTTAATTGTTCAGTACTGCATAATCTACATATCCATAACTATAGTGTTCACTTAACCAAACAATATGATAATCACTTATATTTTTTATTTTTAGCAGAGCTCAGCCACCTTTGGATTTTCACAGGCACACAAACTTCAAGTACACTCATGTACATATTTCTGCATGTATATGTATACCAATCCACACACAAACACACACGCACACACACAAACACAAATACACACTCCGTACACACATAGATGAAAGAAAAAAAGGTAAAAGGGAACAGGGGATGAAATGCAGTGGTGTAGTTCCTGCTTAATAAGTGTAAAGATCTAGGTTTAATCCTCAGTAGTTAAAACAAAATAAAAAAAACTAAAAAAAAAAACAAAATAAAAGATGCAATAATAAAAGAATAGCAAATGAATGTAGAAAGCTAGATTCAGAAACCTAGATTATTAGAGTCTTCACATGATGGTGTTACTAAACATGAAATTTAAAGTGTTATGCTGATGAATGTAAAATAAAATATTTTTTTAAAACTGAAAGGAAGCACAAAAAGAAATAACCAAATAATGTACTGAAAAACTAACACTAATAATAAGAACAAATCACTAAACTACATTATAGATGAAAAGGGAAGCATGAAGAGAATAAGAACAGACACCAAGGCACTCACCATACACAATAGCAGTAGTAGTAGTAGTTATTATTCTATAACAAACACATGACCCAAACAAGGGGGTTTTGTTCATGTTTCCAATTCCAGGTTGCAATGTATTAATGGCATTCCATTACCAGCAGGAATCAAAGTAAGAAATACAGACAGCAAAGTCTAATGCTCCCTTTTAGCTTCTTCAAAATGCTAACTAGTTCTTTCCACCTTTTTCCAACTGCCCAGGGAAGGATCCTAATTGTGGGCTTGGTCTTCCCATGCCAATTATGTATCTAAAGCGATTTCCAAGAAGCTTTCCCAAAGGTTCACCTTAAACAGATACTTCCTAATAAATTTTCTCAGAGACCCAGATTCTTTGGCACACTCATATCAGAAAAGGGAATAATTTCACCACACAAAAGGGATGAAGAGAAATGTGGAGCTACGGCACATTAAGATAATGACTAACAGTTATTCAACACTGATGAGAATCAACTAACTGTGGTTTCAGTAAGTTTTATCAATCACAACTATAAAAATAAGGCCACATCAGCAAAACTGTTATAAAACTTAATCACAAAAGATAAACAGAGAAATACTTCAAATTAAGTGAACTGAAAGATTTAAAGTTTAAATTGTAATAAAGTAATAGATATTCAAATCTCAAGCCAATGCCTCACCCCTTTCTAAATGTTATTGTCTCTGTAATCTTTATTAGCTTCACACATAATGTACATTTTTAATGAACAGTTTACAATCATTTATTGTCATTCCTTTAATCATTTTTATTATTATTATTTATTCAATTGTGGATATATGCGTGTGCGCGTGTGTGTGTGTGTGTGTGTGTGTGTGTGTGTGTGTGTGCGCGTAGAACCACTGACGAATTCGGGAACCACCATGGACGCCTCCACCTCCTTCTGTCCCGGGATTCACAGGCTCCGCCCTACCAGGACCAGAAACGCAGGCTGCCCGGCTTCCGCCTGGAGTCTATACATGGGGTCTAGGATCCGAACTCAGGACCTTCCGCCTGCAAGGCAGAGGCTTAACCCCTGAGCCACCTCCCAGCCCCATAATGTATATTTTTGTCTGAGAAAAAGTACTGTCATCTAAAGAGATTAAAAACATAGATAAATGTTTTCATTTTAGTGCATATTTACAATTCCCAGGACTGTTACTCATTTGATAATTCTGAAAATCTGCTTCAGAGCAGATTTAATTTCATCTTGAATAATTTTGTTGTTCCTTATAATGCAGTTGTACATTAGATTACCTATTTTTTAAATTATTATCATAGTTATACACAGGTGTTCACTTGACATTTGAGGGTTTGAGCTCTGGGCGCATTTGGAGAGAATTAATGGTTAAGCCCAAAGCAAACCTGCAGGAGATTATCTAGCTGTCTATCTAGAATAAAATACAGAGAGCTGGTTGAGAGAGTCTGCATCCTTGTGTATGCTTGGCTAGATGTGCTGGTCTAACAAGTAAGGATCATCCTCTCAGCCGTTATGTAGAGATGGTGTGGCCAGTTTTTTCCTCTGCCCTGGTGTTGGTGGGTGCTCTCCCATCAAGTTGGATAATGAACTGTAACCAGACTATTGTAAGAAAATAAGCCCCATGGGGCTGGAGAGGTGGCTCAGGGTTAAGCCTCTGCCTTGCGGGCGGAATGTCCTGAGTTCGGATCCTAGACCCCACGTATAGACGCCGGGCGGAAGCCGGGCGGCCTGTGTTTCTGGTCCTGGTAGGGCGGAGCCTGTGAATCCCGGAGATGGAGGCCTCCATAGTGGTTTCCGAGTTCGCCCGTGGTTCTACACACACACACACACACACACACACACACACACACACACACACATACATACATACACACACACGCATGCATACAAGCACAATTGAATAAATAATAATAATAATAAAAAGCCCTTGTTACCTTAAGCCATTTGATGGTGATTTATCAGTAACCATGAAGGCAAACTGCAACAGACTTTGGTACCTGGGAAGTGGGGTGTTGCTGATAATTCTGGCTGTGGGGCTTTTGTGGATTTCAAACATTTTTGTTGAAGAAATTTGGGGCATGAAGAAACTGAATGTCTCACATTGATGATGAAAATTTCAAGCTCTTTAGCTACATTTTAAGTTCTCTGTTCCAGTTCCTAATAAATATGACAAATACCTGCTTTTTTAAAGCCAAAAGATTTATTAAAATGTGTAGACTTGCTAGCAACCATTAAAACAATGAGATATTTCTTTTCCTGTTGTTTATTGTTACTGACAGTAGAAGGAAACCATGTTGCAGGATATTAGCGGTAGCAACTAAATTTGAATTAAAATTTGGCAAATATTGTAAAGATTTAAAAATGAATATAACTTTTATTGCAAAATCTCCCCTTCAAACATTCATCTTAGAGAAATTACCAGAAGTATTTAAGGACAAATATACAGGATTTTTCTTCTCATGTAAATGTGTATGATGTATATGCATGTATGTATGCATAACAAATACCTACATTTGACTCAGATAACTTAAGTCCATATGTGCCCCAAGGAAAAGTTGTTATTAAATAAAATGTGTCCCAGTGTTTGATTTGTTTGGTGTATTTCTCTTTAATGTGTCTTAATTTGTTACATAACAACTGACGTACATTTGCATATAGTTGCATATATTTGTACATAACGGTTTTTCAAAACAATATAAATTACTTAAGCATAATTTGTAAAGGACACAACTGTATGTTTTGGTGTTGCTACCTGATATTCTCAAATCTAATAGTCCAGTATTGTCTCTGTTAAAATCAATTTAGGACAAGTCCTAGAACCACCTTGAATGAAAGGTGGAATCTTGCACTTAGTATCAAAATGATATATGTTTCTTAACAGGGGACACAGCATTCACTGTTCTAGAGAGACTTTCTATCACACATTTCATTTCAAGGTGACAAATTTGACATCCTAAGAATTTTACTTCCTTATTCTAACTTATAGTAGTAGTGAAGCATTTAGTAGGAAAACTTCATACTGCTCACATTCATTTCAACATTTTGTTACCATAGCAATTACTCTGCATGTGGAAGATAAATTCACCAACAGACAACTTGAGGAACAAGAGGTTTAATTTGGCTTATAATTGTCTCATTACAATTTCTTGTCCAGTTTGGCTGGAGACCCCACACAAAGGGATGAGGAACTGGTCTCACCATATCCATATATCCACAGAATCCCTGGAAAGAGAGATGATCCCTACCCTCCAGACCAGCATGTTTGCAAAAGGAATCCCTCCATTTCATTCAGTAGCATAGAGACTAAACCACTCATCACAGGCTGACCTTTTCCATTAGCTAGACCATCTCATACAGGCTTGCTGCTGGCTTAACTCAAATAATAAATCTCTGCAAACATGCCCAGAGCTCAAACTTTCAAACACTAGGTTGATACCTATACGTAGCTATGACAGCTATACTAAGTCATTTTTTAAAACTTTAGGCTAATATGTAATTCTTATATACAATGTACTGTATTAAATCCTTTCATTTTCTTCCCACTGCTTCCCAAATAGCACCCCTCCTGCCCTCATATGTTTTCTATTTTTCTTCGGTTTTATAATCTTTTTCTTCCTTTCTTCCATCCTTTCTTCCTCTCCCTTTTCTTTTATTCTCTCTTATCTATCTCTCCTTTTCTTTTTCTCTTTTCATTCTTCCTTTTTTCTTTTTCTGTCTTCTTCCTTCCTTTTTTCAAAATTTTTTTATTTATTATTTATTCAATTGTGTGTGTATGCATGTGTGCACGCGCCCATATGTGTGTATGTGTGTGTGTGTGTGAGAGAGAGAGAGAGAGACAGAGAGACAGAGAGAGACCCATAAAAACCATAGGAGGTATCCATCTCAACAGGTGCATAAAATAAAGTTGAAAACAGGAGAAATATTTTAAGACCATGGCGAATTCGGGAACCACCATGGACGCCTCCACCTCCTCCTTATTTACTCTGCCCCGGGATTCACAGGCTTCACCCTACCAGGACTAGAAACTCAGGCCGCCCCCACTTCCACCTGGAGTCTATATGTGGGGTCTAGGATCCAAACTCAGGACCTTACGCCTGCAAGACGGAGGCTTAACCCCTGAGCCACCTCTCCAGCCCCCCTTCCTTCCTTCTTTCCTTCCTTCCTTCCTTCTTTCCTTCATCTATCTCTCTGTATATATCCTATGCCAGCTATTACCACAAACTTAATATTCCCATATCATGTCAAATCCAGAAGTTAGTGACTCACTGCACACTTCCCCTATCATGTTTCCAAAATTTCTTCCATTCCTTATTCCATGATGTTCCCTGGGTCTCAGAGAGGGTGCCATACATCCCCCTCAAAAGGAGAAAGTACTCAGCAGTCATTTATTCTCAGTTTTTTGTCCAGTTATGAGCCACAAGTCTCATTCCTCACTGATCACATCAATACCTGTATCTAATTCACAGTAGGAAGCTGTGTAGGATGAGGTTTTGCACTTAAATTTTTTCGAACAAGAAGAATAAAGTCACTTACATTTTTATGGTTCCAAATTCCAAACACTTCATGTCTCCAATGTTGAATTAAATGACTAAATTAAGAAACAGAAGGGATTCAGAAAACTACCCATATGTGTATATAAGGCTGAACTGTGGTCCCCACTGCAGAGGAAAGCAGAGAATGGCTATAGCTTAAAAATAGGTTCTGAAATCTGGGAAGAAGAGTGCAAGGAACTATGTGAGAATGTGAACAGGGGATACAGCATACAAAATTTGCATTACCTCTTGCTGGGTAGTTCTTATTCCATGTAGATCATTTTGATCTAATTGTATTTTTACTCTCATCCCATATGCACATTCTCTCTTTTCTAGGCTCCATTTTCTTCTTATATTCCTCACCCCTTTCTTTGTATTGCTATTAATACTTTTATATTTACTAATCTCGTGTTTCTATTTTACATAATTAAAGTATTTGATAGAAACTTAACCAGCTAGAACTTACTGGTATTGTAGTTGCAATTTTTTGCCTACATTAAAATTTCTGGTATGTTTGAGAACTGTTATTAGAGAGACTTTTTTTCTCCTTCAATGAGTGTAGTAGACATTGAGAACCCAACAGACATTTACTCACTAAACAGAGACCCATAAAAAACCATAGGAGGCATCCATCTCAACAGGTGCATAAAATAAAGTTGAAAACAGGAGAAATATTTTAAAAACAATGATTCCCATGCAAGTTTTTAACTCTGCAATAAAAGGGTCCAAATATATCTAAATGACTGATTTTCAGAGAAAGACTTAAAAGGTTCTGTTTTCATTGATTAATAACCATATAGAGTATCCTAAGAAAAGTATTGGAGCCACAAATGTGAATAGTAGCACATTTTAAAATAATGTACCCAAAGATGCATGTTTTCAGGTGCTAAGTCAGAGTCTTAGCCAAGATGCTCTGGATTGAAAATAAGATTTTATTGTGGAAAGCAGGAGGTACTGGCATGGATTTAAGATGGAGGTTGTGGGGGATGGAGAGGTGGCTCAGGGGTAAAGCCTTTGCTTTGCAGGCAGAAGGTCCTGAGTTCCGATCCTAGACCCCACGTATAGACGCCGGGTGGAAGCGGGGGCAGCCTGCATTTCCAGTCCTGGTAGGGCGGAGCCTGTGTATCCGGGGTCAGAGTAAACAAGGAGGAGGTGGAGGCGTCCATGGTGGTTCCCGAATTCGTCTGTGGTTCTACACACACATACATACACACATACATACATACATACATACACACGCGCACACATGCATACACGCACAATTGAATAAATAATAATAAAAGAAATTTAAAAAATTCTATAGAATAAATAGCATTTTATGAGATACGTAAAGAGTCCTATACATTAGTGAGGGATAGAAATTATGGGATTTATAAGTGTTTACTAAAGGACAGAAAAATAGCTAAAAAGTAGGAATCAACCAAATATTTCCAACAGAGAAATCTAGCAAGCCTCTAAGATTAAAAAAGTAATGAGAAGAGAATAAATACATGAGTCAATTGGAGCAAGAACCTGAAAAAATAACAGAAATCAGTATATATCCCTCAAGAAAAATATGCTAAGTAGCAATAGCTTTAACTGTCCCCTTGAAATATGCAGCCTGTATGATGAGATTAAAGTGAAAAATTTATCTCTTGTCTATATACAGCCAATACATTTCCCTAGCAATGACATATGCAATTTTAGACTGAAAGTATGAAAAAAAATTCAAAGAAAATAGAGTGCCAGGCAATATGAAGCAGCTATTATTCTTCAGGATAATTATTATTAAGGTGAGGTAAAGAACATTACTTCTTGAAAATAATGAAACAATCTATCAAAAAGATATATAAAGATTGTAAACTTTTAGAACTTTGCTATATTCAATTTCTTAAAATTAAGATACTGTTTGTGTAAACACATGCAAAATGGCAGTCCCAGATATTTTCACAGCTTCCATTTTATCATCAGGAATTGACTTAACAGCATCCATTTCATCTGCACAGTATTAGCAAAGTATTTAATTTCATTCTGACTGCTAAAAATTAGTTGAAAATGTATTTGGGAACAAAACCTGGTCACAGGTATCGAGAATATATGAGGGTTCTGCCACAGAAATTAACCATCCTCTTATAAGAATCCTAAGAAGGAGGAAGGCATTTTAAATTTACATGTTCTTGCTAGTACTCTAGTCATTTTCAATGTACAATCAATGCCTAGTTCATCTTTTGTTTTATAAGTTTCAGGTTCAAATCTGAAAAGCTACAGTTTACAAGAGAAATCATTCAAGTTCAAAATCTTTGCAGCAAAGTTACAGAAGAACTGAGTAATTTAATTGATTACCTAGAAGATTTTGCACAAAAAAATGAACACATAATGGAAAGAATGATGGTGGTTATGCGCCACAGGTTTTAGTATAGAAAATATATTATGTTTAATAAAATCAGTGCCCAAAATGTGTCTTTTTCTTAATATAGCAACCACAAGTTTTTTATTGAAAGTATTTTGTTTTTCCGATTTCAAGCATATTGAGTACTTATCCTTATTCTTTCTACCCCTCCTCTCACTCATTCCCCTTCCTTCCCTTCCTCATTCCATCCCACTCCCTCCCATCCCTCCTGCTTGTCTTCTTCTATGGATATCAGGGCTCCTTAGTCTACTCTTTTTAAAATCGTTCTACTTTTATAAGCATATTGAGTAGTTATCTCTGCTTCCCTCCATCATCTCTCCTTTCCATCCCTCCATCAATCCTATCCTCCTTCCTGTCTGCTTCTATGATTTTAAACACTTATTAAATATAAAAGCACTTATTTAAATATATAAAGATCCTTTAGCATATTTATGTGCAGGATTTAGGTATTTTATCCTCAAATTGATGGATATCTAGAATAGCTTCATGCAGAGAAATTTAATTATCATGATTATGTATTAATGAAGAAAAATTAACCTATCTCAAGTAGCTTATCTATAATATAGAATGATTTGAAGATAGTTCACATGGTTGAAAGTGTGCTCTCTTAGAACAGAGATAAAGCTAATTATACTTAGTGTTAATGGGCATATTAATTTTATGCTGTCGAAATGTTTTCAAGCATTGCATTTTTTGAGATACAAGAGTTTAAGGACAGCAAGATAGGTCAGTGCATAAGGTACCTACTAACAACACTGGAGACCTAAGTTTGATCCCTAGAAATATATATTGTTGAGGGAGAGAACAGACTTCCAAAAGTTGTTTTCTAGACATGACAGGGCAATTGCATCCATGAAATCACTGCAGTTATATGAACTTTCACAAGACCTGCACAGGATTTGACCCATCAACAATTTCAGTGACAGGCTGTTGAGAGTTAATGCTGGTAGGAGAAAAGGGAAGATGCTTTCTTCAGCGGTGTACTCACTGCTATGATTCATGATCCAGAAAAGTGATCCAGATGGAACTCAGTGGCCCACATGTGAAAAGACATGAAAGCAGGAGGGAGAACAGTAGGGAACAAGAAGGCTCGTAATGAAAAAAAATGAAAGGGAAAGGACTGGGTCATGAGGTATGGAAATATTATAAATTTACTGTGTTCATATACAAAATCCTAAAGAATAAAAAACTCAGAAAAATTGTCCTCTGAACTCTCTCTCTCTCACTCTCTCTCTAATAATTATTTTTAAAAAGTTTTCTTAAAAATCTGGTATATGATATCTCATTTGAAAGAACTTGCAAATTGCTGAACTTTGAATTGAAGATTTTAAGGAGAAATTATTTCATTCAGTGGGAACCTTAGGGGCTGGGTGTAGACAGATGAAGGGGAAATGTCCCTGTCAGTGGGTCAATGGCCAAGGAAAAGCCACTTGGTCTACCTCAGAGGATGGAACCTTATTAAAGTAGGTGATCCAGAGGGAACCCTGGGTCCCATAGATGCAGACAGACAGGAGGTTGGAAGAGAGTGGGATATATTAATGAAGGGATGGGAGAGAGGGAGAGAAGGAGCAAGGAAGGGGAAGAAAGAAGGGGAAGATGGATAATTACTCATTATGCTTACAAAAATAAAAATAAAATAATTTGAAAAGGAAAGAAAAGCTAGTGGTCAAGAAAAACTTGCCTAGTATGTGTGAGACCATGGGTTTAATATCCAGTACTACTCCACATAAATAAAAGATAAATTAGTAAGTAAATGAGTATATACAGAAAGATGCTTGCTCCAGAAAACATAGCATTCATTTTCTCAGGCTTTCCCTGAATGTATTTATTTTATTGATAAGACTGTTTGAAATTAGAAATCTTAGCGTTGAGGACAAATTTAAAATATGTATCTTTTCTCCTTTTAAAAATCTAGTTAAATATTAGGAAAAAAATATTAGTAAGATCTTTTTTTCCCAGGAAAGTGATAGAAAAAAAAGATGACCAACTTGGACTTCATATTTGCAATATCTAGGACACAGATAAAATGCATTTAACAACTATTTTCAAGTGCTAAATCTGAGAAAGGACAGTGCTGTGACTGGTGAGAGGAAGAAAAGTGTGAGATGAAGCTTATCCTGTGTTTATGTCCAGACAGGAGAATCATTCTGAAACAAGGCACAGAAAAGAAGATTAAGAATGTTTGCCAGTTTTACGAAACTGAGGGCTCATGAGCCAGAATTCCTGGATCTAATTTGAATGGGTGCAATAGAACTTTGAGAAAAATATTCCATTCTCAAAATATCTCTTTCTTTGAGTCTTTATTTACTATTAAGGCATGGTGTGCAGTGTAGAACTCCACAGACATACAGTAGAGCATCATGGTAATTCTCAAGGTGCAAAGACTAGAAATAGGTATTATTTCAGTATATTGAAATAAAATGTTAAGATTCCTAATGATCACCTAAACTAATGACATAAACAAACTATATCCTTGTTCCTAATGATCACTTAAACTAATGGCATAAACAAATTATTCTTCAAACACCATGCAAAATTCAAAATTAAAATATATTCAAAAATAAGTAAATAATATAATTCAAATATGCTAATATAACAAAATATGAAGAATTTGTACACTAGCAAGAAACCAAGAAATGATACCAATAGAATGACAAACATGAAAATAATTGATTTTGAAAGGTTAAATATTAATAAAATAAATGAATATAGTGAGATGGAAAATAGAAGAAAGTTATGCAACAAAGAGGAGGGATGAGAATGAAATCATGGATGCACCAACAGACGGGAAAATAACATAAATGCATTGCATTCATTACGAAGTTCTGAAAGAATAAAAATAACTTTGATTGACATTCAGTATCTACCAGACAAAATCATTAGCATTAGCAGACTTGAACACTGAATTATGACCAAATTGAAGACTAAACAAGAGTAGTTCTTCAATATAGAGAATGAATACATTAATTCACTAGATTTAACATGCATATAATTGAAATCAAAGGACAGAGTAGAAAGATTAAATTTCCTTCAAATTTTATAAAGATTGAAACCCTAAAATCTGACATGTCAAAGAAATTTAACAACATTCAAGCAATGAAATGAAGGTAAAAATTAACACAGATTTTAGAAAGAAGCTGTCTACAAGAGAAGATATAAGAATGTTATGTAATAAATGGACTTGAGAGTCAATTCTATTCTTCTATCTTATATGCATATAATTTGATCAGTAACTATGGGAAAGAGTTTTCAAATGAAAATGGGTATAAAAGGAGATCTTTCAAATAAACAAATCTAAGGCAATTCATCACTAGTGGACCTGCACTGAAAGAAATAGCCAAGAATGGCACAAGAAGGAAAAGTGCCAACAAAGGAAACTGTTGCAAAAAAAAGTTAAATGTGTGAAATGTTATTGCAGTTTGAAGCTTAATGATGTGGTTGTGCTTATATGTACTTTAAAAATTATATATTACAAAGAAGATCTTAAATGTTTTCTTTCATGATCCTTGGCTCGAGAAAATTTTGTAGCAAGTAGAACTGGTCTGTGGACGTATCCCTTGCTGGACAGCTTGCACACTACCAAGGGATACTCTAGAAGCTACTAGGGAAGCAAAGTAATCATAAGGCCTATCAATGGCATGAGATCTGCAAGTTGCAATATAAATCACTGTGGCAACAGATGACTACCAGTATTATAGTGGCATGAATATCAAGGAGACAGCCAACAGCTTTCTGATTGGGTTCAAGACTCACTTGTCAGAAGGGTACACATCCCTGTTACTGTAAACTAGAACAAGAACCTTTTTTTTTGAAAAAAAAAGGGGGGGGGGGAATCAATAGGGAAGACAGTCAGTAAACCTATAGGTAGAAAGACAGTACATTAAAGTGCTCTGTTGGTTGTTTTTAAACCCATAGAACAGGCACTTACAATGGAAACCTTTGGGTCTAAAGCTGGATGAGTGAAGGGAAATGCACCTATCAATGTGGTAGCCTGAAGAGAGGTAACTTGACATACCACAGAGGCCTGAGCACCACGGGAGACAAGCTAGAGTGAACCAGGGATTCCATAGAAGCACACAAGCAGGGGAGTGAGTGGGTGTGGGAAGAAAGGTGAAGGGAAGGGAGGTGATGGAGGGGAGAGTAGAGGAAGGGAAGCTGGGATAAACACCCAATATACTTGTAAAAGTAGAAAAATAAAAAGATTACAAATCCAAAAAAAAAATTTAAACAATCCCAGGTGCTAATCACAAATTATAAATAAATGTATTTAAAAATCACTTGATATACACCTAATTTTATCATTTATGAAAGATAAAAACACATTTGCATCCTAAGGTGTGTGTAATTATTTATCTCACATAAAATTAAACCTTTGCTGAAGGCTTGATATTGCAAAGCGTAGACAATAGTCAGCACTTTTAAAGTGGACTGACATGTTGGTCCTATAATCATCAATGCCAAAGAAGCAATTTTATACAAATACTTTGTACAAAATGACACAAATAAGTTCAAGTTCATAATCAAAAATGTTGGAAATTTTCCTCTACTTGCAGTTTGAATCACTTCATGATTTATTTTTAATGAAACTCATGTCAACAACTCAAACATGGTTTTTTAAATAGAATATTCTAATGCAATACAACTCAAGCATACAGTAATTTGATACCTAAGAATAATGTCAGAAAATATTAAATGTCTTTGCTTTATAATTGAACTGTTTTATTTATGTAAGAGAAGAAAATTTATATGGTCAGTAAAACATTGTCATTCCAAGTCTGTGATTATATGGACAATGCAAAATGCTCATGTTGTGCATCAGAACTAAGGTTGGAATTGGAAATATTACTATGTGTGACTTTCAATGGACTTTTTTACCATGGTTACATTAAAATTTTTTCACTGTTGCCAAATCATACACTTATGGAGATGCAATCAGCAACTTAAGGAATTGGACTTTGGGGGTAGATATGCAAATCACGTGATCTAGCCTGGTTGTGGTCCACAATATGACATAAGCCATGTGTTTTTCTGCAACCAGTAAAGTATGACCTTGGGGGGTAGAGACAAGACAATCAGGTGCTAAAAGCCAGCCATGGTTACATTTTGCAGTTCCAGATCAGCTTTGGATATATAAGAAATTTTTAAAACAAAACAAAGCAAACACTTGGTTATTAATAACATATGTAGAATTATAGTATTTTTATTTATTTATTTCTTCCACTCATGTAAAGTTGATAAGTACCCCATTCCCTTCCCTCCCTGGATCCCCTTGCTCCCTCCCCTTTTCCATTTCCTTTCCCCCCTCCCTTCCTTTCTCCCAGTGGTCCCTCCCCCACCCCCCATTCCTGGAGCATTCTTTAGTCTGTCAAACTTCCCACTGGGTCCTCCTCTCTACTGAGGTGTAAGGACTCAGTGGCATTGCCTAGAGCTCTTTTTTGTGTTCTCTTTAGTATAGGAACACTATTGTGGCTGTTAATCCCTTGCCTCTAAGGATTTTAGTGCCTGTGATCCATGCTAGACTTTGGGGGTTCAATGATATGTTGGTAATTGTGCAGGTCATGCAAAGTCCTGTTATGAATACTTAGGCCCTAACTTATATGGAGTATCTTGCATATTGTTTCTCCTCCCCATCTTTAGGCTCTTACAATCTTACCGCCCCCTCTTCTGCAAATTTCCCTGAGCTTCAGGATGGGGAGAGATTAAGCTGGCCTGGTTCCAGGTGGTTGATGTAGAGTCTCTGATTTTCCAAATTATGGTTTGTTGATTTTTTTTTCAGTTTTGCTGTTCCTGCTCCACTGTTGGCTCCATCCTGATGGGTATTGGATATCACCCTGTGGCCAGAGATAAAATACTGTTAAAATAGAGTCTTATTATAAGAGTAGATTCAAAGGTAGATGGAATGAGAGTAGGAGACCGCTGTGAGGGGGGGTATCCGTCTCCCATTTGCAGGATGGTAACTTGTACTACAGTATTAAATGTGTAAGGTAAGATAAATAAAATATAAATACATTGAAATAACCTAAGTTGTGCACAAAATGGTGTGATAGTGTTTGAAAAACAACAGTAATTCAAGTCTATAAAAATCTATAATTTACAGTTGGAGACATCAACATTCTTCACTCATTAATTGACACAAAATCACCCCCAAAAAATCTAATTTAAATATGATAAAGTTGAAAGCATTATCAAAGAGCTTATCATAGTGATATATATAGAATATTCCAATCAACAAACACAAACAGAATGCATTCTTTTCAAAGATACATATTGAGGAATATGTCAAGTCAAACAGCATGTTGGATTGAAAGAAAATAAGTAATGGTGATTTTTTTTTCTTTTTTTTTCTTTTTCTTTTTTATTTCCACTCATACAAACTTAACAGGTACACCAGTCCCCCCCTCCCTCCAACCCCTATCCCCCTGTCCCGCCCTCCCCTCCCCCTTCCCTTCCCATCCACCAGTGCCTCCCCCTCCCATCCATGGAGCATCCTTTAATGTGCATGCCAAACTCTCCTCTGGGTCCTCCTCTTCAATGAGATGCAAGGACCCAGTGGCATTTCTCAGAACCCTTTCCTGTGTTCCCGTTAAGCATAGGAACACTACTGTGGCTGTCAATCCCTTGCCTCCCAGGATCCTAGTGCCTTTAGCAAATGCTAGACTTTGTGAGGTCGATAGTATGTTGGACATTGCACAGGGCATGTAAAGTCCAATTATGATTGCTTCGGCCCTAACTTGTGTGGAGTATCTTGCAAATCATTGCTCCTCCCATCCTTTTGCTCTTACACTCTTACCGCCCCCTCTTCCGCAAATGTCCCTGAGCTTCAGGATGGGGAAAGATTAGGCTGGCCTAGTTCCAGGGGGTTGATATAAAGTCTCTGATGTTCTGGATTATGGTTTGTTGATTTTTTTTTTCAGTTTTGCTGCTCCTGCAATGATCTTGGCTCCACCCTGATGGGTATTGGATGTCAACCCCCTGGCCACAGAAAAAAACCTGTTAAATTAGAGTCTTGTTATAAGAGTATATTCAAAGGTAGATGTAATAAAAGTAGGAAACCATGGTGAAGGAGTGGTCAGTCACCCATCTTTGAAATGGTTACTTTGTATCTGCCAGACTATACACCCTCCACTTCTGGTAAGATCATACCCCATCAGTTGTAAATGATCAGGAAGGAAAGTCTGTGAAGTTAACGAGATGTCTCATTACTTCCTTGGGGTCCTTGATGGTGGCCTATTTTCTCTGCTGTAACATGGTTCCCTCTCTCCTTGTTACTGGTGTGGCCCTCCTTCCCCATCCCTCCTGTTCATAATCTTTGCAATTACTGTAGGTATTACAGAGATTTATCTTTGAGTGTCTCTAAATGGGTTTGGTACTAGGAGCCACCTATTAGGGAGTACATACGGTGCTTAATTTTCTATGTCTGGGATACTTCACTCAATATAATTGTTTCTAATCCCATCCATTTCCTGACAAATTCCATTAATTCATCATTTTTGATGGCTGAGTAGTACTCCATTGTATAGATGTACCACAGTTTCCTTATCCACTCGTCAACTGTTGGACATTTGTGTTGATTCCATGACTTTGCTATTGTAAACAGTGCTGCTATGAACATGGCCGTGCTTGTGCTATCAAGGTGAATTTTTGCTGTATGGGGGGGGGGTTATTCCCAAAAGTGAAATAGCAGGGTCATATGGTATTTCAATCTTTAATTTCTTTAAGAATCTCCAGACAGCTCTCCAGAGTGGCTGTATGAACCTGCATTCCCACCAGCAATGTAGGAGAGTTCCCCTCTCTCCACATCCTCTCCAGCATTTGTTGTTCTTTGTGTTGTGGATTTTTGCCATCTTTCTTTGTGTTGTGGATTTTTGCCATCCTGACCAGGGTGAAATGATATCTCAGGGATGGCTAAGGATGTGGAGCATTTTTTAAGATATTTGTTAGACATTTTAATTTCACCCTTGGTAAAGTTTATTTTAAGTTCCAGGATCCATTTTTTAATTGGACCATTTGTTTCCTTAGTATTTAGTTTTCTAAGTTCTTTGTGCACTCTGGATAATAGAGCTCTATCACATATGTGGTTAGTGAAGATTTTCTACCATTCTGTGGGTTGTCTTTGAGCTTGTGTTACAATCTCTTTATCTGAGCAGTTGATAGTTGGTAGCAGTGACTGTGCCATTGGATGTCTGTTTAGGAAATGTTGGCCTAGCCCAATCAGCTTGAGGGTGTTCCCTATCCTTTCAACTATGGTTTTTATAGTCTCTGGCCTTATATCAAGGTCCTTGATCCATCTGGAATTAAGTCTTGTACCTGGTGACAATTACGGGTCCATTTTTAATCTTCTGCATGTGGACATCCAGTTTTGCCAGCACTATTTGTTCAAGATACTGTTCTTTTTCCATTGGATTTTTTGGGCCCCTTTGTCAAAGATCAAATGGCTGTAATTTTGTGGGCTTATATCTGGGTCTTCAACCCTTATCCATTGATCTGTGTGTCTATTTTGGGGTCAGTACCAGGCTGTTTTTATAACTATGGATTTGTAGTACAGACTAAGGTTTGGTATGATAATACCTCCAGCCGTGTTTTTGTCTTTGCTATCCTGGGTCTTTTGTGCCTCCATATGAATTTTGAGATTGTTTGGTCATAGTGATATATATATATAGAATATTCCAATCAACAAACACGAACAGAATACATTCTTTTCAAAGACACATGAAGAATATGTCAAGTCAAACAGCATGTTGGATTTAAAGAAAATAAGTCATGGTGATTTTTACAAGCTGGTGTATTAAGAGTATCACCGAGCTTTGCACAGTGGCAGTATCATAGCCAATGAGGTTTATCTGAAGCAAGATTATTGCTAATTGAAAACTTTTCCCAATACCCCGCCGTGATGACTTGAAAGCTAGTCGGCACTGGCAATTTTTAACAGTCTCTACAGGGACTGAATAAAAAAAAAAAAAAGATTATCACCCAACAAAGTAGAAAAGTAAGTAACAGATAGAACAAACTTGACAATACTTAGTAGCCACACCAAACAGTTATAAAGTAAATTTTAGGCAGGAAATTCCCATTTGACAAAGTGAGTAGTAGACAAAAATGGATAGAAAAAAATTAAGCTATCAAGCAAACATGGTAAATATGTTTATGTGCAAGTCCTGGCAAATTTTACATGGTATTCATTTACTTTCTCTGTAAATAGTACATCTTTATTTATTTAAATCTATGAAACAGATATATTTCTAAAAACACAGAATTCGGTTCATTCAGCTTTGAAGCTGCCATCTGTTCCAAAATATCGTAATTGCTTATACAGACACATCATTAATATTAAAAAGTTTCACTATAATATTAATAAGATCTCACAAATGATTACTTAAACTCTTATATAACTCTGTACTTTACTAATTTTGCTACACAGAACTGATGTTACAAATGCAAATTCAATCAGAAAGATATGGAGATTCAAATGTACCTTTGATTTTTGAAGATATAAGATAAAGCAAATACATGAACATATTTTAGATTTAGTTCAATTATGTTTGATAAAAAATAGAAATTATGAGTGCATAGTCATATTTAAGTGATATTTCTGTGTGTATTTGAAGTACTCTGAAAGAGGAATTAAATAAATCACCAAAGGATTTTAAATATATCAGTGTAAACATGAACATTTGTTTCTAACAATGTCATGGACATTTCTTTTGGACAAAACCTTTCACATACACAACAGTTTTATTCTGAATAAATTAAAAATCCAAAGCAACCACTTGAAGTTATTGAAAATGAATAAAAATCTTCTGAATCTGAAGGAGACTCTACATTTCAATGGAATGAATAACATTTGGTAAAACTGAAGCCATGGATAATAGTTAAATGTCTACATGGCCTTGTAATTTTATTGGTTTGAAAAATCAGATTGCAAAATTCATTGAATGAAAATAGTTGGAAGATAAAAAGAATGGAAAGTAGGAATACACACACACACACACACACACACACATGCATACATATAATGAAAATGAAAGCAATAATAACAATCAGTACAATTCTCAGTTCTCAAGGTATTACCTGAGCGAGCATCATGTAGCAACGTAGCTACTGGTTTCATTTGGCTGCAACTATTGAATGGGAAATAAGGTCATCTCAAAGAATGTCACAAAGCCGTTTATTGGTGCTGCTTATGGGAGACATCAAATATGGCGGTTTCTCAGAAGATGTAGTTTTAAAACACCAGAGTTGGTTCTAATCTTCTTGAAATAAGAATGGGAACTCATAGTAATTGCATGACTACTTTCAATGAGAATCTTTCTTGGCAGTTTTCAGAGATGTGACTCCAGGCACTCAAAGAAAATTAAAAAGATGCACCTGAGTTGGCATTGAAGATGCACAAAGTGAGCCTTGGGCAAAAGAATGTAGATTTCCTCTTGAAATGGGAAAAGTGAAGAAATTGGAGCATTCCTTTAGAATCAAGGCATAGAACTCAGCCATGTTACCATCTTATTTTACCCTGGAAAATGATTAGACTTTCATTTTCATGTCTATAAGGTAATTGTGTGTTTAAAGACAGAAATGTTTGTGGTAGCATGTTGAAGTAGCATACCTAAGCAGAAAACAAGTAATATTTTTCATTGTATTGCAGAAATCACACTGCATATACATACTACTGTGCAGCTAACCCTTAAACTAGACATTCATTGGACAGGCAGTTAGCCTCTAGTAACAGAAAAAAAAAAAAAAAAAACATTCATTTCCTATCCATCAGAAGAGTAAAAAGTTTTGTTGCCTGATTCTAATCAACAGGAATTTTCTGGAAAAAAAAACTCAATAATTTTTAGGATCAATGACAGTACAGTTTATCTGTTAGCAGCACTAGAAATCCAACTGAAATTTGGTCACATAGAGCAAAAAATACCTGACTTGCATTAATGGAAAACATTAGGAATTCAAACTGATCATAAGATGGTTAATTAGCAAAGAAGTATTCTAGATAGGCTGTTTTAGCTTATCTGCATGAAAATTTAAAATTTATCATAATTAATGTGGATAAAGGGAATAGCAATAGAGAAATAGGATATAAAATAATCAAATAATGATCATTAAACATATTAGATTTGTCCTTCTGTTTGTGAGGAAAAGGAAACTGCGAAGATGAGTTAGACCTTCAAACAGAAGCAAATTAAGTTGAGAGTACACTGCTGTAAAACAGAAAAGATAAACAACTAAAATGCAACCATTCAGGCAAACAAAAAGATGCTTGATTTCTCAATATGAACTGAAGCACAACTTTATGCATTGTACTGAAAAGAGTGAGAGATACAAGAAAGGAGACAGCACTACAGGCAATTTCTTCATTTAAGAATCTTAAGTGCAAAATACTATAAGATCTATTATCTATGATGGGAGACTTATGGTGGTGAGGCAAGATTCTTTCAGACATCATGGAAGAAGGGGCATTGAAAACATAAGAGCCCAAAGGCAGTGAAAGGCAGAGCTAGATAGCATCATTTGGATCTGAACGACTAGGCCTCTGCAACCATAACTTACTTAACTTGAGTCTTAATCCATGAGACCCTATAAGCTTTTGCCCTCTGCTTTATATCATGAAAGGGAAGATACCTCAAGAATGTACCACACCTCCCTCATAGACTAGCGAGACTGGAGAGGAGAGCAACACTCTCCAGTAAAATGCCCAGTGATGTGGTGTCCTCATCTAGCCAGTTCCCAGATATGAGTCATTACTAAGGACTCAGATGGAATAAGTAAGTCATACACACACAGAGGGACATGAGAGTGGAAGGGAATAGGAGGGAATGAAGAACACAGGAAGTGTGGAAAACTGGATCTTGGGAATGATTAATGAGGTGTAAAATGAATATGAATACATATGAACACATGTATAAACTCTCAAAGAGCATACATAAAAATACTAGATCAACACACAAAAAAGAAACAAATTCAAAGGCTTTGTGAGTCTAATGTGAAGTTCATCAATGCTTCTGTTCCTCTCAATCAGTTTTGCTGGCAGTTACCACTATCAGATCATACATACAATGTAAATTTTCTTGTCACTGTAGTTAAGCAGAACTTTTATTTGAATAAGTTTGAATGCTAGTAGGAAACATATGGCAAGTTCATACATATGAGCTTTAATGTGATGCTATTTAAAGGCATACTTTTAAAATTACAAGCAAAATGTAAGTGTGCCTCTAAGATGACAGTGTCCCACCTGGGCTAAAGAACTCCAAGAAGAACCTATCTGGAACCTACTTTTCCTGCATAGATTCATTTAATCAATAACCAACTAAATATTTGAAAGTTATAAATGTACATGCAAGCTATGTCATGATATTGTTTCCTATAAAAATAATGTTCAATTTAAGGATGGAGCAGAGAAGTATCCAAAGAAAACCTATCCAAGAAGAACCTATTTCTACCTCAGAGAGTAAGAAAGAAGGTGGCACATTCACCACAAAGCAGAAGACACTGTACAGGTATGCCTCAGGGGAGATACCTAGTGGAGAGAGTGCCACCTTAAAAGAGAAGGTTCTTTTGATGCAATTTACCATGAGAAAAAGGAGGAGCAAGATCAAATACTTTAACTTTGTCTTCCAATTAGGAGTCCTTCTGGTATTTCCATTAGTAAACAAGTAAAGGAAGCAACAAGTATGCCAAATGTGTCAATGTGGGAAAGAATGAAAGAACATATCAGGATGGGAAAAGGGAAGTTTGATTCACAACCATTAGTTGTTGTCAAAATTTAGCATAGAAAAATCTTTCTCCTCTCTCTGTCTCTCTGTCTCTGTTTCTCTGTCTCTGTCTCTCTCTGTTTCTCTCTCTCTTTCTGTACTTCTCTGCTCCATACTTAAATTGAACATTATTTTTATAGGAAACAATATCATGACATAGCTTGCATGTACATTTATGACTTTCAAATATTTAGTTGATTATTGATTAAATGAATCTATGTAGGAAAAATATGTTTCTGTATGTCTTGTACATCATTATTTAGCTCAAGGTTATGTCATCTTAAGCAATCTATTATCAAAATTGCTAGCTTGCCATAGTGACTTATAGAATTTTCATGGAATCTTAAACCTAATACAATGAAAACCTTTTATAAAATAAATGATTCATATCACATCCTCAGATTTTGTCAATGAATTTATACATTTAATGTATATCATATCATACACAACTTGGGAATACTTGCATATGCATAAAGTAATTTTGTTGTTCTTAATAAATTAATCTTCTATTTTAGTTTCTTTCCAAATGTCTTTTTTCCCATTTTATTTAATTGTTGAAATTTTGTGCTTGAATAAACTCACACATTCTGTTCACTCTATCAGGTTCTCCCTCATCTCCCTCCCCTCCAATGTCTTTCCTTCCATTCCAGCCTTCCTTTTATATTCAAGATTTTTTGTTTTGTTTTGTGTACACTTTGTTCAGCCAAGGCCCTCTGTGTGGCAGTTGAGTGAAAGTCTTCTGCAATCTAGTAGGTTTGTCTGTGGCATTCAGCTGGATATTTTTGTATCTCTTCTGAGAACTTATTGGTTGCTTATTTGTAAGTACTTGTAAGGCATCATGTGTTTCTTCTCAGTTTGCCTGAATGGTTGCTGATAAAGTTATGAAAAAACAGCTTAAAGGAGGCTTATGATAGTCCAGTTACAGTTCCTTGTCCAGCATGGTAGGAGAGTTCTCACCAAAGGGCTAAGAGAACTGGCCACACCATATCAACATAATGGCTGAGAGAGTGACAATCCTTACTTGCCAGACAGGCCTGTCTGTCCAAGTACACAGAAGGATGCCAACTTATTTAACCAGTTTCCTCCACTTTATTCACCAGCCCAAGGACTAGTCCTTCTCAACATGGGCTGGGCCTTCCCCATCAACTAAACAATCTCCTATAAGTTCACTATAGACTTAACTACTAAGTCTCTGCAAATATATCCCAAGCATGAACCCTCAACCATCAAGTTGATACACACACCGAACTATGACAGGTAACTACTATACATGTGTGGATTCTGCACATGGATCCTTAGAATCTGTAATCACTTTCATTGTAGGATCAAGATGGTCAAAGCTGTGACTGAAATGTGATATCTTCAGAACAGGCTCTTTATCAACAAGCCATCATGGACAACAAGAGCAATGGCAATATGAAATTTGGGTTATTCAGAACCATTCTGATTTAATTTGTATTGCACTAATAGCTAGGGAGGTGGAGCATTTTTAAGGTATTTGTTATACATTTAATTTTGTCCTCAGAAAGTTTCTTCTATGTTACAAGGCCCATTTTCTAATTGGGTTTACCTCCTTATTATTTAATTTTTAATTGTTTATTTACTTTGCATATTAGTTCTCTTTCAGATATATAGTTAGCAAAGATTTTGTCCCATTCCCTGAGTTGCCTTTTTGCTCAGTTAACCATATCTTTTCTGAACAGAAGCTTTCAAATTTCACAAAATCCTACTTAAGTGTTGGCGTTATTTCCTGTGCATTTGGGATTCTATTCAGAAACCATTGACTTAGGTCAATCAGTTCAAAGGTATTCTGTATTCTTTCTTCTAGAGCTTTTAAAGTTTCTGAGATATCATCTAACCCCTGTCAAAATGGCTGAAACTCAAATTACAAACAACAACAAATTCTGCAGAGAATGTAGGAAGAAGGGAGCCTCATACATTGCTGGTGGAAATGTAGCATGTCCAACCACTTTGGAGATCAGTATGGAAATGTCTTTTAAAAAGGTTAAAAACTGAAATACAATACAACCTAGATATACTACTCCTGGGAATTTTCCCAAAGTGAGCTACAGTTTTCCTGTGGAGAAACTTATACATTCATGTTCATTGCAGCTCTATTCTCAATAACAAAGAAATGTAATCAACCTAGTTGTTCAAAAATAGACAAATGAATAATGAAAATGTGGTACATGTACACAATAGAACACTATTCAGGTGCCATGAAAGGTGAATTAATGAAATATTTTGGTAAATGGGTGGAAATGATACTAAGCAAGGTATTCCAGACATAGATGCCATACATTCTCCCTTATAAGTGAATCCTAGCATTAAACCCTTTAATACCCACAAATTGGAAGGCAGGGGGAAAGAAGGCTCCAAGGAAGTGGACACAGAAGGACACAGGCAAACAGATGAAAAAGGTCATAATGGAAAAAATCTCTAAAGGGAAGTAAAGTGATACATCTCAATAATGATTAAGGGATTTAAAAAAAAAAGAGGTAAGTGTCTCAGGAGAAAAAGAGTGATCAAGAGCCTCATTCAGTTATAAATGATGCAAGATACTACAACTCTGATAAGAAGAATCTAAGGGAACAACAGAGGTACATTAGACTCATGGACAAGCAATTACTCTCTGAATGGATTCTAAAGCCTTTATTGTCAGGGAACTCATGCCTGATACTGTAAAACTATTCAAGTAACAGTACAAGGAAGTAAATAGACAGAAATAGATGTTTTAGAGTTAACTATAAAAACTTGATAATAAAACATCATCTACACACTTTTTATTTAGCTATTAGATTAGAAAAGCTCTCAGAGCTTAACTAAAATGCACCCTATTATAATGAAAGACTAGGGAGGCAGAAAACCCATCTGGCCAGAGTGCAGAGTATTGGCAAACCTGGAATGTTCAGCCCTATTGTGGTCATCAAAATCTTTCCCCACAATAAGGCTCAGGGGCCAGTAACATTGTAAGATCTAAAGGGGTGGGGTTGAGATACTTCTGACCAGCACACACCAGCCATGAAAGGTACTATTGAACCCAAGAGCTCACTGCAGTAAGAATTTCTATCACCAGATCTACATAATGGCTAACATATCAATATTCTCCCAAAGACCAACAATCTTTGGAAAAAAAAAAAAAAACTGCACTCAGAGAGTCTCTGGGGTAGAGAGTGAATAAGGGAAGATGAATTTCCCCTTCTTGTGAGTTTGCATATATCCAACTCCTTTACCAACACAGGGACCCAAAGGGAATCCTGTGATCCACACATGCAGAGTGACAGAAGGATAGAAGGTACACAGCAAAATTAAGAGGAAGGGGAGAGTAAGAGAGAAAGGATGTGGATGGGGAATGTGGGAAAGGAAGAGGGTGGGTGGGGAGGGGATGGGGGAAATGACATGAACCCATTTGAGTTATAAAAGAAAATGTAAAATAATTAATAAAAATGAAACACCCAAATAAAACATCTTAGCAATTTTAGTGAATGAATCTCCTGCCTGATATAAGGACTTCTTTTTAATTGTCTATGACTTCTAAGGAGTTGTGTTTCACAGATGGTTTCTGCTGTCCATTTTCTACTGTCTGTACACTGCTGCATAGCTTGCTTCTGTTGTAACTTTGTTATGTTTGTAAGTTATATAATAAATGTGTAAGTTTCCTTATGGCTTTATCTTGCATCCTTGATGTTATTTTGATCGTCCCATACACTTCTTCTTACCTGTCATCTCATTGCGCTTCTCCTTTAAAACTTGGCCAATAATATCACTTTCTGTGTTCATATCTAATGTGTTCTGCTTCCCTTCTCTTACATTTATTTAACCTTCCTTAATTGCCCCTTCCCAATTTCCTGAATTTAAGTCTGTTTCAATTTAAATGCATAAATATTATGTAGAGAACATTGTGAGAAGTTTGTTTTCCCATTTTTGTCTACTTTGTGTTCTTTAAACATTTTATGTCTGAGAGGGATCATCTCCAGATTAGAGAAGTTCTTTTGTATGATTCCATTGAGACTGCTGGCTATGCTTTTGGTTTGAACTTCTTCCCCTTCGGTATTTTTATGGTTTCCCAGAATTATTAGGCATTAATTTTCTGTGTTCTCTTAAATATATCAGTCTCCTTACTTGATTTAATCAGTTCATCCGTCTTATCCTTGAGCCCTGATAGTCTTCCATGTGATACATTCTGTTGGTCAGGGATTTGACTGACTTTTTTATGATTATTTAAATTTTTCTTTCACTTTCACCTAACTTTTTCCATTGTTTCTATCTCTGCTTTCACTTCCTAAATTGTTTATTTCTTTTAGCTGTTAGCATTTTTTTTCAAATTCAACCTGATTGTTTCTACTTTCAATCAGTTCATTTAAATATTAATACATTTCCTTAAAGTTTACTGAACTTTTACCCTTTTTAAATTCGTAGTCTTTCATTTTACCAATGTTGTTCTACACAAGGTACATGTTCGTGGGGTTGAAGTTTTGACTGGAGGCAAATTGTCTTGCTTTCTAACATTAGTTGTGCTTTCTCAGAGAGATCAAGGCATCTTGAGATCTGGGTTATTAGTTCTGCTTTTTGAAATTTTTTGATTTAATATAGCTAGACAAGTGTTCTCATTTGGGTGGAAGGGCATCAATGATTATAGGCTCCCTTAGGGGAGAAGAGGTTGTGTGTGTTCAATTTCAAGAGGGGATCATAATTGAAATTAGAAGATGCAAGGCTTTTATGTCCACCAGGTCCCTTAAAATATTGTTAGTAGTTTGTAGTACCCAGGTATAGGAGGTAAGGCTAGGAGACTCCAGTTGTATGTGGCACTCAGCTTTCCAGGTGTGGGGGTCTGGGGCAGTGGACTGTATGGAATTCTTAAGTCCTTGTGGCAAGATTGGCAGTATTCAGCTTCAAATAGCTTATGGCTATTTTGTTTGAAGCTTCCACAGGTCCCTGTGAGTTTTGTCTGTGAGGTAGATTTCCCAGGCCTGGTTGATGGAAGAGAATTCCCAAATTTCTCATTAACCATTTACTTCCATTTTTATTTTCTATTTCCTTTTCTTTATTTGCCTCCTAAGAAGAGATCATATTTAATATTTTATGTATTTTAAAACATTTTATATATAATCATTCCATGTCTGTCATAAGCCATTGAAAGCTTCATTAGTCTTTTTAGGCCACTAGCAAATTACTACTTTAGTGCACCAAATGGTTCACTCGTCACCTACAATAGTTCATGCACCTTCTAAAATAGTCCAACTTGTACTCAGAAAACACTTCCTGCTGAGAGGTTCACTGTGAAAAAGAGCAGCACAATCCAAGAGCATTATTATTTCCCTGCTAAGATCCATGGAAATCTCCACATATGCAGTTTATATAAACCTTGCCAGAGAAAACAGACAGCCATTTACTGGCTGTGCTTCAGAAAAACAGCATGCAGGTGCAGATACACAACTGAGGACAGAAACCATGGAAGTAGTTGTGGACTGTAGAATGACTACATTCTTTCAGATCTGGGATTATAGATGCTGTTAGAAAGACGATGAGGAAGGAAGACATTTCAATCCCATCACAATGAAGAGAATTCTAAGAATCAATTTAGGAAGACTCGTCTATAGTGAGACACATCAGCATGTGTAATACATATTGCAACAAAGCAAACATGATTTCAAATGGTTCAAAAATACATCTGTTGCATAGGTATAATAGGAAAGAATTTGTAAAATGTAAATCCACACATTACCAGTCCAAGGGATATTTATATTTCAATTGTACAGGTCACTGTCTTCATTCCTCAAAACTTTTTTTTTTTCCAAATGTAGTTTTCTGTAAGGAAAAATCAACCCTAGAAGAGCAACAAAGAAAAGAAAACAAACAAACAAGATACACTCTATTCTGCATAATCATTCTGCATATTAGAGAGAATGAGGCTCTTACATTCATACATACTTTGAGATGAAAATATCAAATGCTACTGTTTTATATTCCAGATATAAAGCACATATTTCAGGTCCACATGAGTTATCGTACTCTTTCAGCCTGTTCCTCAAAATAGCATTGATTTTACTATTGCAAAATAATTAAATAATTTCTAATTAAAAAGTTATCTCTCCAGATAGGAGAAAAGACTTCACAGATGATTATAATACTTACCTAGTCCTATATAGCTATTTTTTATTCGAACACATGACCAGAACAACTTAATAGGAAAAGAGGTTTATCCATGTGACATTTCTAGGTTACAGTCCATTATGATAACGGACACTTCACACCAACATCAGGAACCCAAGGGACTGACTAAATAATATACAGAAAGCAATATACGACAATTCCTCTGGATATTGATCACAAAGTGCATGTGTTCTACTTTGGAAGTCTGTCAAATTGCCAGCTAGTTCTCTATATATTGTATTCACCTGCAGAGGGAATAGCTCCAGCCACTAACGGTTGGGTCTACCCACAACAGTTAGATAATCTTCTAACATCTTTTTAAACTAAGTAAATCCTTCATGGTTGTGCCTAAAGACTCAGTTCTCAATTGTCAGGTTGTTATCTACAATTAACTGCCACGCTTATTTGTTGCAATTTTTTACTTTTGCTTAGCAAAAAAAAACACATTATTTTTAAGTATCCTATTTATATTTGATAAATGCTTATATTTTATTGTACATTTAGTGTGGCTGCTTTATCCAGCATCAAGAACAATTCAATTTGGGTAAAGCTAATAAATGGTCATTAATACTTCCTTGAATTACAATTTTAACCCATATAAAATATCTGCCATCCTCACCCTGGGTAATCTATATATTCAGCAAATTCAATTTACTCTAAATAGGAAGCAACCAAGTATTTCACTTTTGGCTTATATCCAAATATGCTTTCAAGCTTAATTTTGTTATCGTTTTTAAATTCATAAGTAATATATAGAAAAAGGTAGCAATAGAAAAGAGAAGACAAATTATAGAATCTAGATGAATATGTACTTGAAAACTACCATATAAGAATTAAAAGCCACTCAGTCACAGGCAGATAATTTTGCTGGGATACTGTCAAAAGGACAACTATTGCCAGTTCACTCAGAAACGCAAAAGATATAATTCTCAATCTGAAAGGCACAGGTATTGTAATGTCCAGGTGTGATGAAGTCATTAATAGCTTGAAAAGCATAGTGTAAAGATAAACTCTTCATGATGTTCCTGCTCTGCTTTCTTCCCTTGGCCTTAAAAGTTCCCCTAGCACTGGACACAACCTGCTATTTATATCATCTCCTTATTTTTCTATTTACTTTCGTTCCAAGCTGACTTCATCTTCTCTTGATATCGTTATCCACACTACTCACTATCTCCAAGCTCAGAAAAAAAATAGATTATTGAAAGATTAGTCCCATGGCAGTTCAACTCATTCTCCCAATCTATCTCTTAAAAGAAAATTATGGCAACAAGTAATAGTTTTTTTTTCCTTGCTGCTGCCTCAAAATAACTCTGCAAAAGAGAGGACGAGCTATACATTCAATACACACTTAATTTGACAAGATCAAGACTAAATTGCTTTTCTGAGTAGTTCTGATTGCAGCATATTGTGCTAAACTGTTATGTCTAACTGTGTAATCAAATACACTGTAAGCTGTCTTTTCTCTGAAGTATACAGATGCCATACAAAAAGAAAGTGAAGAAGAAATATGCAGCTATAAATGCAAGCACTGTACTTGGCAAACACATGATCACACACAAGGCATTCTCCCCAGATCTGATCAAACAAGCCTTAACACTGGATAGACAACACTGTGTCTTACATTAGCATAGCATGATGGAACACCAAACAGAGAAGACAGAGAACTTGTTCAAAAACATAATTTATGCACTGTATAAACAACTAGATATGTAAAGTGGAATTTCCTAAGAATAGAACTAATGAAATAGTATCACAGGCATCTTCACAACACCCTAGCTTGTTGATCTTTAGAATTATCTGGTACTTTTCATAATGATAATATTAGGACTTTTTTATTCACTGAAAGCAACTCTAAAACTTCAATATTTTGATTTAACTACACACTTCCAGTCTTTCATCTCATCAGCTTCTCCCATAGCTTAATATAGTTTAAACAAATACACAAAATGACTGCAACATCTTTAAGTTATCAAAACTGATGTGAATGTTTCCTTGAATTTTTGTAAGATATGTTAAAAACAACTATTATCAACTTGAAAAATATTATATATAGCAATATATACATATATTACTACTTCATAAACTAATCTATATTCTTTTTTATTTAATTTTTTATTATTTATTCAATTGTGCATGTGTGTGTGTGTGTGTGCATGCACGTGTGTATGTATGTGTGTGTGAGTAGAACCACGGACGAATTCGGGAACCACAGTGGACGCCTCCCCTCCTCCTTGTTTACTCTGCCCGGGATTCACAGGCTCCGCCCTACCAGGACCAGAAACACAGGCCGCCCCCACTTCCGCCTGGCGTCTATACATGGGGTCTAGGATCCGAACTCAGGACCTTCTGCCTGCAAGACAGAGGCTTAACTCCTGAGCCACCTCTCCAGCCCCTAATCTATATTCTTATATACTTTTTTGAGTAGAAGTGTCATGCATCCTACTTCAAACCTGCTAATGGCTGGCCTTGAGAGATTGATCTTCCTGCTATCACTATTCAAGGAATGGTAATATAGTCAAAAGCTATCACACAGGTTTTGTATTCCTACATTTTCAATTATATGCTATATAATATATAATTATATTTATTTATCTATATATAAATCATATATATATATGTATATATATATATATATATATAACAAATAGCTATCTTTCTAGGAAAAATCATTAAAATATCCAAAGTATACCAACAATTATGGAAACATATGAGGTGACTACATTCAGGAAACAGCTTTACCACTAACCTAATAATTATCTTTTACTCTGTGATAATTTTCTTACAGATTTTGTAAAAATTTGCTCCATACTTCAAGTTTGGAAACACAATCAGCATTTACATTTCTTATTTCTGTGGTGATTCATTTTGTTCCTATTTTCACAAATACCTCCATTGTATTTATTTAATCAAACTTCGACATAGATGACATATAAAATCAGAGTGCAATTTAAAAATATGCTTTGAGTTCTTCACCAAAGTAACATTATTCTGATTTCTATGTTTCATGTTGTACATTTCCCCAAAGACAAAGCTGATGTTTATTTCTCAGTTACATTTAAAAGGTTATAGCTTCTATGGGTAGAGATAACACAAATATTTGAACAAATGTAAAACTGAAAAGCAATGTGTGATAAGACAAAACAAAGTATAAATACAGAAAAAATAAGCAAAGAAAGTGTTCTTTATTTGAGTCTATAGTAAGTAAATTTATATGTGTAATATAAAGATGTAAACATGTGTATTACAATAGAATAAAACATTCCATAATTATAAAACTAACAAAATATACAAGGTAATTGGCCGTTCTCCAAATATTATCAGTAAGACCCTATTACTAAAGATGCAACACTAATAGGTCACAGAACATGGGCAAAATATATCAAGTGGAACTGGTCTGAATACTTTATCCTTGCTAGATAGCTTACATAATACCAAGGAATACTATAGAAGCTACTGGGAAAGAGAAAGAATCACAAGCCCCATCAACGGCATGAGATCTGTAAATTGTAATATAAATCACCATGGCAACAGGTGACCACCAGTGTAATAGTGGCATGAGTACCAAGGAGACATCCAACAGTTTTTCTGATGGGATTCAAAACTCACTTGTCAGAATGGTACCATCCCTGTTACTGTAAAGTAGAACAAGAATCTAAAAAGAGGGGAGGAAATAGATCAATAGAGAAGACAGCCAATAAACCTACAGCTAGGAAAACGGTATATCAAAATTGCTCTGTAGGTAGCTGTTTTTATATTCATAGAATGGGAACTTACAGTGGAAATCTTTGGGTCTAAAGCTGGATGAATGAGATGAGATGGCCTGAAACCCCACAGACGTAGACAAGCCAGAGTGAAACCTGGAGTCCATATAAGCATACAGGCGGAAGGGTAGAAAGGAGTGGGAGGGAATGGTGATGGAAAGGAGGGGATCAGAGGGAGTGGGGAGGGAAGCAGGGGTGAATATTAGTATGTTTGAAAAAGTAGAAAAATACATACAAGATAATTACATGGAAAACTACAGAACTGTAAATAAATAAAGGAAGACTTTACTGTGTATAAAGTTATAGTCATTCTTTTTCTTTCCATCTCAAAACTTTTATTTTATTATTTTTCTACTTTTATAAGCATATTGAGCATTCATCCCAGATTCCCTCCTTCCCATCCCATCCCTTCCCGTCACCATTTCCTCCTACTGCCTCCCACCTTTCTGTCTGTATGCTTCTGTGGACCCCAGGAAATTCAATATTGTTAATGGAATGTTTTCTTCAGTTTTTTACAGATTAAGGTCAATCCAAATCAAATTCCAGCTACCCATCATGTGGATATCAATAAATACCCTTAAGTTTACAAAGTAGAAGCAAAGATTAAGAACCGTTGACAAAATACTGAAGAACAAAATCACAGCACTTACCTACATGGTCCAAATTTTAATTTACCACAAAGGTTCAGCCATCACAGTAGTAAGATCTTGGTAGAGAAGCAAATCTTTGATGCAGAGAGACAGAACAGAGAGTAAAAAGGCACAGCTGCAAGAATCCATTCAAGTGGAGGCTGGCAGTTGAGTAAATACAAATATAAATTTCTTTATATTTTTAATTTTTTTATATTTTTTCTTTTTTTCCCCAATCATGTAAGCTCAATAGGCACCCTCCCTCCCTCCACCCCTCCACAGTCCCCCTTGCCCTCCTTCCTTTCCCCTTTCTTTCACCCCCTTCCCTCTCTTCTCCCAGTGCCTTCCCCTTCCCCCCTCTCATCCTCTGGCGCATCCTTTTGTGTGAGCAGAACACCCGTAGTCCTGGGTATTCATACATAAGTTTGTAAATGGATGCCCAACAAAAATTTCCACATAGATGTTTATACTGGACATATTCATAAGTACTGTGTATTGTACAAACTGAGTTTATTTCAGCAGGTGAAAGATAAAGGACAAGTGATATTATCTCTGGACAATAGATTATTACATAGATAAATAACCATGAGTTGTGAAGAGATGATAAAACATAAAATAAATACAATATGTATTATTAAATGGAGGAAATTTATTCAAAAAGACAATATTAATGATTCCAGTTATATGTTATGTTTCAAAATTATAGCACATCTCCACCAGAGGCCTAATTATTAATTGGGGATATATTTTAATATCTCTGATAGATATCCAACATCACAGTATTACAGAATGCTAGTACAGTATGCTGCTATACTTTCTTTTCTTTTCTTTCCCTTCTTTCTTTCTTTCTTTATCTCTCTTTCTCTCTTTTTTTCTCTTTCTTTCTTTATTTGTGTCCCCCTCTCAACTATTATGTGGTTATGGTGTGGCCAGTTCCCTCAGCCCTAGTTTTGGTGCATCAAGCTGGACTGGGAACTGTAACCAAACTGTCCTAAGGAAATAAAACCCTTGGTCCTATAAGCTGTTTGATGGTCATTTATCAGCAACTATGCAGGCAGACTGTCTTACTCCCAGTACCAAAATCTGTATTAGTTAGGGTTCTCTGAAAAAAAAAATCTATAAAATGTTAGCATTCTATATATTCTTTCTTTCTTTCTTTATATATATATATATATATATATATATATATATATATGTTTACTAAAATACTCACAATAAAAATAGTGTCCTTCAAAGTAGCCACTCACAGCCACTTGGTTCTTAACTGGAATGTTCCACAAAGCCAAAAGATTCGAGAAGGTCTCAAACCTTTACTTCTCTGGAGGATTGAAGATTCTGGGTTCCTACATCAGTGAAGAACAGCTGGGCTTCTATGTCAGTGATAAACAGTGAATGGCAGCAAGGCCTAGAGGCCTAGAGCCCAGGCTTCAAAGGCAGGGGAAACAGCAACAACATGATGGAAAAGATGAAGCTCCAAGTCAGCCAAGGATAGAGGCAGCAGCAGCAGCAACGAAGAAAGCCACGATGCTCTAAAAGCAAACAAGTGAGACAGTTTGATGCAAAGTTTTTATATAAAAACCTTAATAGTATTACCTCCTTGTTTTATTTCCTTTCATGGGTTATTGTCCTCATTTACAGTGCTAGGAATGTGTTCCTTGCTGAAAATTGGAACTTAAATCTAATCAGAAAAAGTTATTGACCCTTTGACACTTGTGCCACTGTTATATTGATGATCACCTCCTGTCAGGGTGTTTGTTAGTATAGCTTACAGCTTTTACAGGTTGATGAGACTGTTGATTTCTTTTCTCCACCAGCAGTTTGCCTCGTACTCTCTGGCACGATGAATACTGACCAGCAAGGTTGGAGTTTCTAGACAAGTTTCACCTGGGAATTTCTTTACCTGTAGCCAGTGATCAGCCATACCTAGTCTTCCAATGTATTTTTTGTCCAATTTCTTCTTTCACTGAAACTGAAAATCTATGCTAACATCTTAAAATCCAACTCTTCTTCTTAAAAAAAATAGAAAATTGAAATCATGAAAATGTATGCAGTTCAAAATCATCATTTTAAGTGAACTAAGCCAGTTTGATAAAGGCCAATGTCGCATACTTTTTACATATGGAGAACCATTTATTTATAATTACATATATATATGTGTATGCTTACATGCGTATTCATATTCTGGCAACAAGAGAAGGGATCGTGGAAGGTAAAGAATTTACACATGCTACAATAGCAGAGAGCAACATATTACATGTAAATGAAAGTGGGACAGAGATTATTCCAGGGAAGAAAGGTAAGAGAACAGGAAGAGGACAATGGGATCCTGTGGTCACACTTATGGTGAGGAACAGTTTATTTGATATCTAAAAGTAGATATCAGAAAATATTTTTGAATATTCCAGTTTCCCTGAGGAAACCATCCTGTATTATTCACTGGAACTGAAGTTTCATGCTGTACACACTAAAAAATTATATTGTGAAAAATAACATTAAAATATATATTTCTAAATTATAATCTAATTAAAATAAATTTTATTATTTCAAAAATAACAGTAATTATGAATTTCCTGGAAAAATAAGGAGAACAGGAGTCAAGAATGTATCTGAGTATTAGAGCACTTGCCTACCAAACACATTACCTCCAAGTTCTGTCTATACTGCTGAAAAGGCAGATGTCAAAAAAAGTGGGTAAGTAAAAGAGAAAAAAACAGCAGCTACAAGTGCAAAAAAAATTTTGCTAGGAAAGACTGACAGAATAAGTTATATGTTTGAAGTCTGAGATATTTTTCCAATATAGCCATTTAATATATAAATCTAGAAATAAAAATAACATAAATATTTGTAATCCCTACCAATATAAAATTTCACTATAATGGAAGTTTTAATTTTTATTAATATATGTATTTATTCTTTGACCATTCCATTTTTGAATACAATGAATTAGTGTCATTTTTACCCTGTGTTACCTGGTATCATTGGCCCCCCTCTCTAGACAATCTTCAAAATCAATACCCCTTCTACTTTCCTGTCCTTTTCTTGTTGGTTCACTGAGTTTATCTGACATGTTCTTGATCACTTGGTGGAGCCTGAACAATATACCAGGGAGTATACCACTGAGAAAAGTAGTTCTCTTCCCAGCCAACATTAGTTCTCAGTAGTTGCTCAGTTAGATGTTGTGCTTCATGGGATCTTCTTCCTTCCATAATGAAATGTCAGTAGGCCAAATCTGCAAATCTGGTGGAAGTACACCCAATTTCAATGTCACAGATGTAGCAGTCCTCCCACTTCCAGGAAAATATTAACATCACCCCTCTTCATCCTTTGACTCTGTAATTCTTCTGAACCAATATCATAATGTTTTCTGATCTTTGAGTGGTTTAAATGTCCTATTTAGGGATGAGCAATCTGAAGTCACTTGTTCTCCGTGACTAGCTCTGATTTGTTGTATTATTTTTTTTTTCATTGTAATAGGAAACTTCTGCTTCCAGGACTCAGATTTGTTCTAACCTATGGATATAAATGGTAAGAATTGAGTTGGAAGTTTGATGTCTTGTTCAGATACCAAAGCAATAGTAAATTCTCCCTGCTAGGGCATGGCTTCTCCATCTATAGGTGCTTGGCCTGGTTTACAGTCACAAGAATGGTTTTCTTACTGAAAAATTTGCTAAAATGTCATTCCCAAAGCAGTTGGTTATCTCTATAACATTTGTGATACTATTACATCATTCAATTTATCTTGCTAGGGTGGTTGCTATTGCAGTTTTCAGAATTTGATACTGAATGAGACTATTTATTACGTTTCTTCTGAAGCAGACTGCATATTATTTTCTGGTGCTATGAAAGTTGGTTGACAAAAATGAAGCTTCCAGATCACTTACAAACTTGTTTTTCTATGTCCTGTGATCAATGTGTGCAGTGTCTTCCACAATAATTTTTCTTTCAGGGTTGGAAAGAGAGCCAACAGCAATATGAAAACCCATATTGGTTTTTTTTTTAACCTGTGGGACCTCTGAAGATATCAACTCATTATGAAATAGCATATACCTGATAGTGAGAATTTTGTCTAGTTGCCTAGGAATGTCAAAATGTTTTGATCTTTTCAACAAACAATGAAAAACTTTGTCCCTTTCACTTGAACTTGGCCAAACTACTGAATATTTTCAGTAAAAGTCTATGGTTGATGTGATGTCACTTTCCCTGTGCTTGAAAGTCAGAAAAAGACCTATGGCTTCTCTTTCATACTGGGAACAAATGCAGAAGGCATCCTTTAGTTACCATGTCTACAAAGTAAGGTTCTTCAAAAAAGGCAAAACATGGAAAGCTAGTCATTACACTGACCATTAATTAACTGTTCAAAACCTACAAGTCACCTACATCTTGAGGGATCGCTACATGACTTCATCTCAGCTTTTCCAGTTTTCCTAGATAAGAATTTGAGAATTATGCAACAGCACAAAGTGGTATCTTCTATGTCCTATCATCTAAAAGGGATTCTTTGTACCCTTCTGAGATTTAGGTGGCTTGGGAGGAGGCAATAAATAAAACAGACTACTGTAATCAGAAAAGCTACATAATATTCTCCTGAGAGTATACTGTGCTTCTGGAACAACTTCCATGAATGGAAATCAGGTTTAATTTTAAAAAAGAAAAGTTGTTAAATTTTAAAATGGGACATGGTGGCAAGCACTCATTAATTCTCGTACTCCAAAAGCTAAGATATCAAGATCACAAAGAGGAAGCTAGTTTAGTGACATAACAAGATGTTGGATCAAAAAGGGAAGTATTGTATCCCCTTAGCAAAATGCAGACAGATATTCACCATGGCTTGTGCAGTGCTTCTGAGTTTTTGTTCTGTACTTCCAAAGTAAGTATTATGATCACAAACCACTTTCTTGGGCTCTTATGCCTACTTTAAGCTATTACCACTTAATTAATTATGATTTTAGATGAATTTGTGAACATGTATGATGAGCAACGGTCTCTTTTAAGCTTTAAATTTCCTAAAGGCAAGGACTGAATCTGGTTTTCATCACCATTTTATCCCAGGTACCAAGACAAAAAAATGAGCTCTGAAGAGACTTCTTGGAACTGATAATTCTGAAGAAAATAACTCAGAGAAAATTCTAATGCAACCTTAAGATGAGCTGATTGTTTCATTCAAATGAGGAAGCAACAAAAGGCAAGGGGCAGAAGTGGAAGAATTATACTTGCTAAAATTTAAAATAGACCATTTAAGTGAAAGTTTATTTGTGATCCTAAAAGATAAGCTCATTTTTTTCATCTATTAAGATAGACAATGTGATTCTGAGGAAATTTATGTGATAAGATTTGGACTTGGCTATATATATTTATGGATAAAATATAAGTACAAAGCAGTGGGGATCATAGTTTGCCAAAAATTGTACAGCAAGATTGTAACATAGAATATGCAATTTTTAGAGAAGGGAAATTTTGACAGCTGTTTCGAACTAACAGGAATCCAAAACAAGAATAATTTTGATACTGTCATTTATGTGCCTATCAAAATTACAACCACACAAAGGAAGCATGTGCGGCATAATAAAATACTTAAACTGGCCCAGTGGATTGGAGCAGGCATGCCAATCAAAACATCAGTTACAGCATGTGATTGCTGTTCTTTTTGCTTTTTGAAGGACAAACTCTGGGACAGAAGCATTTTTTAAATTAAGCTTGGTTCAAATTTTTAAATATAAAGCTCATTTTTATTAGAACATAGGAGAATAGAAAATTTAAACATGATGCAGTTTGTGACTGAAGAATTTTTTTTTGAAACCATTGGTTGAGAATCAACTTCTGACAAAGGAATATTGAAGGTTAATAAAAGTGACAATGCAGTAAACATGTGTCATGATGACTTTTTTTTTTTTTTTTGCTACCATGAGATAACACTCATACACAAACTGTGGGGAGAAAGGGAGATCTGTTTACTTTATAGTTCCAGAGAAGATGAAGTTCATTAAAGCTCAGATCATATTATAGGACCCAAGGCAGCAGGTGAAAACAGGAAGGTGGTCTGGGTCATCATCACCATCAAGAAAGCAGTGAGAACAAGAGCACACTGAGGAATCAGGGTGGAGGCACCAAATATCAAGGCTCGCCCCCTGTGATTTCCTTTCCTCCACTGAGGGTCCACCATCTCCAGGTGCCACAAGCTTCCAAAACAACATCAGCTAAGAATTGAAACATATTATCTTGTGGAGGACAAGCACCTTCAAACCAAGCACCTTCAAACAGACATACATAAATGTCATTAATTAAACATATATGTTTATATGACAGTTCATTTTAATGCAGATTAGACATTTATTCGTGGAAATCTAATTTGAAACTATAATGAATTAAAAACAAGGACAATAATGACAATACAGAGCATTTATAGTATATAGAATACTCTAATTCCTTTTTAAGTGAAAGTGTTCAGATAGTAATAAAATGTCCATCATCATTTCAGGAAGTTTGACTTCACATACCATCAGACCAGCTTGTGATATTTATTAGTCTTTAGTCTTTTTCAGGACTCTTGGCAAATATACACAGGTAAAGTCTGGGGCAGTGTTAATCTGTACAGATTTTGTATATTCTCTGTACAGATTTTGTATATTCTCATTTTCTCAGGACATGAACTGTGAACAGTTGATTCAATTTTTGAAAAATTCTTGTTTTTCTAACCAAAGATCTGTCCCAAAGTAGACTTACCAAATTTCTTAGCAAGTTGTGTGGCCAGGATGATGTCAATTACAATTTCACTATAACTGAGTATGTCTAATATATCTGTAAAGATTTTCATCTGTATTTGTTACCTAACTTATTGATTCATTCATCGTGTAAATAAGGATTTGAAACAAACATGATCATTGACACTTTTTTTTTCATTTGGCTAAAAAGTTGCCTGTTCTGTGGAATGAGCTGCTTTATTTCCAAAATATGGTAAATCCTATCCAGTAGATACTTAAGAATAATGAATATACAAAAAATGTTGTCTGGAAACACAGGAAAGTAAATCAAAAGAACAGTATCCTACTTTGAAAGCTAAGAGGATGCTTTTTGGCCTAAACAGAAAAAATGTCTCCTTTCAGCTCATCTCCATCCTAATACATTCTGTTAGTGTTATTGCTTGTGTGACTATGTATCAAGTATTTGTAACTGGACTGCCAGCAGTAATAGGAGTAAATTATATAATTTGAAAAAGAACAGTATCATCAGTTGTATCAAAACAGTGGCAGAGGAAGTGGTAATTAACAATATTATTGTTTATTATGATTACTGTATTTGATTTCTTATAGCAATCAGATGACATTCAAGAATCTCAGTTGAAGTTGATTTAAGTAAGGATTATGTGCTTTGTTGACTGAATAAAAGGAACTAAGGAGGAACCATTGGGAAGGGGCTATTGCATGAATAAAATGAGAGATGAATCCACAGGAGGAACCTCTTACTGGGACTGGGGCTCAAGCTAACTGGCATTAGACACTTTAGAGAAATACATAGTGTGTAAGGAAATAACTAAGCCTGAGGAACTCACTGTCACATTGTGTTTGTGACACTTGCAAAGCATCCAGTGAGCAATTACAGAAAGTCAGAAACAAAGGTGATAGAGAAAAACTTTCCTCAAATAACCACCTTCAAGTGCAAGAATAAGAGCAGAAAAGTGTAGAAAATTAGTATCGTGGGACTGTCATAGTTAGGCACAGGTGTCAACTTGACAGTTGAGAGTTTGAGCTCTGGGCACATTTATAGAGAATTAGTGGTTGATTTAGTGCCAGTGCAAACCTGCAGGAAGACCCAGCCTATGGTGGGTGGGATTAGGCCCTGGAATAAATCACAGAGAGTTGGTTGAGTATCCTTCTGTATACTTGGCCAGACATGCTGGTCTGGCAAGTAAGGATCATCCCTCCCTCTGCCAGTACGTGATGATGTGGCCAGTTCCCCCCCTAGTGTTGGTGTGTGCTCTCCTGTCAAGCTGGACTGAGAACTGTAACTGGACTATCAGTAAGAAAATAAACCCCTTCTTCCCTTAAGCCATTTGATGGTTATTTATCAGCAACCATGCAGGAGAACTGCAACAGAGACCAAAAGATAGTAGCTAGTTACCAACAACAATAATAAGTTGTCATTACTGGGTATTCACCACCAGTGAATGGAGACGGTCATTTAAATGTGTTCTTTGATCTCTAATAATAATGGTTATTATTGCTCATTTATAAATAGCTGTATTTTCATAATGTGAGTTATGAACACCTCTATCTCACTGATAGGGAAAATTAAAAAATTAAGGGGGAAAATATAAAATTGAAATAAAAATGAAAGCAAATGTGTCACAGTGTAACAGTATAATGGGCCCACGGAGACCTTTGGGGGCAGGGATAAGCTGACACAGAGTCAACAGCAGACTCCAGGAGTCAGGCGAGTGGCAAAGCAGGCTCTCAGGCTCGTTTATTATAAATACGAGCCTGCTTATATACCCCACCCAACATCCCATAAGTCCCAGTGTGAGCCTTTGCTGAGTTGTCCTATTCGGATTGGTCCTCTCAGCCAGGCAGTTTAATGGCACCAACTGTCTTTGCTCTGGAGAAGGCGTGGTCTCGCGAGATTTGTAGCCTCCAAGGAAGCTCTCTGCATGAGGGATGGGAGCCTCTGTGACACATCATTGTCCATTCCTCCTACACAAATGTTTTTTTATTAAGAAGTTTAAACAGCAATTAGAGACTCTATTTACTTTTCTATGTTGAGGGAAGGACCATATACCTCAAATCACTTCTCCATCTGTCACCAAAGTGCTCGAAAACTTCAGTAATTTAAATATAAGCAGAATATTAGAAAATTCCACTGAGATTCAGAGAATAGCCAGAAGCACAGGACCACTGCACACAAATTTGGTAGAAAAATGTGCTACATCAGAAGTAGCACTATCTTTTTCAAAGCTACATGCGTTAATGGCTTCTATATTGCCAGAAAAGGGGTGGCCTTCTGTGCTTTCCTTTGAACCTGAGGAATCATTTTCTTTCTGTGATTTCTTTATCCTATTTACTTTTGTTTTGAGGTGGTAAGGTAATGAACTCTAGACAAGTATACCAGTAACCTTAAATATTGCTTTTCAAATATAATCTAGTGGGTGAGAAACCAAGAACAAATGCAACAAAATTTCATAAAAGAGCAGCAAACTACAAGGGCAGGTGACCTAGACACCAGATTGCAGCAACTAGCTGTGGATGATCAATAAACTTTTGCTTGCACAATGCCAGAAGAATTCTACCTCCAGGCTGTCCCCATCCTTAGAATATATTCAAAGGTTCCTTTGTCAACACTTCTAAGAGCAAAAAGCCTGTTTCCCACATAGCAGAATCTTTTTTCAGGAGAAGTCCAGGATATATTATTTACGTGACTCTTCTTGCTGCTACTTATTTATATCTTTTGTGTTTATGAAGTGCTTTTGATCCTGTTTTGCCTGTGGTCACAAACAAGAAACAAGTTAGCTGCTACATAACCATCTTCATTACCACATATACATCGGCGTATATGCCTGCATACATCATGAGTGAGTATGCATGCACACACAAACACACACACATGCATACACACACAATACACACATGAACATTTACACACATATTAAATTTATTGAGGACAGCAAGAGACTTTGAAAACATAAATGTTTATTTCTATTTTTTCAAATATAAAAATGAATTGAGAAATAACAGCAGTATTTTTTCCATTTCTATTAATAACCAGGTGTTTAGTAGGTTTTCACAGGGACACAGGAAATCTGAAAATATACAACGGTTTAGTAGAAGACACAGATCCATTCCGTTTTTCCTCCCAGGAGATTCCCCCATCTGTGTATTGCTTTGATGTGGAGTCGCAAACAAAGACTATCTATTTATTCAAAAGAACAAATGTTACTTTTGTTGTAGACCCTGGGGAAACTCGGAAGAGGACATAAGCCTTGGCAGTACATTGATTTTCAAAGAGTTGATCTTAATAATCCATGACATATTTATTTCTTTGACGTTAGAAGACATTCACCAAGGTGATGAACTCAGAGGACTTTATTCTCTCAACATCATCGCTGCCTTTCTTTTTGAGGCTTACTTCATAGGAACATAGAATAATTCCTAAATTCTAAATTCTGAGCTATCCATTGTCTTGCTACTAATATGGTAAATGCTTTTGAGTTTTTCTAACATTCTTGTTACAGATTTTAAAATCTGGTTACTAGCAACACTGTCCATTCATATGCTCCCTTTGCCATCCTGAGCCAATAAGGACACATCCATACTAACCAAAGGCAACAGTGTTTTGCACTCAGTGTTTGTTTTATATAGTTACAGTGAGTTCAGACAAAAAATATGTGCCGTGCACTCACCATAAAATTCCCATGTGGAATATAATGTGTGCTAGAATCATCATTGCTCAAACCATTCACTTATAAAAAAGACTGTCTTGCCACCACTAGTATTTCACTGTCTGTATTTTGCCTCACTTTACATTCTATGGTTTCAGTGACGCAGCATCAGTAACAATCCAAAATCACTAAATCCAAAAATGTTGGCATGAACTATTTAAATCTTAATTTTCTCATGGAGAACATCAATCAATAGTCTCATCCAACTCTGAATTCACTCTGGTAAGAGATGTCTATTAATGCAATAATGGCATGAAGGTCTTAGGGTTAACCAAATGTTTCCTGATTGGATTTAAAACACTTTTTAGCAGAGAACACATGCCTTTTACTGTAAACTAGGCTAAAAACTTGTGGCTGGAGAGGCCAAAATATGAAGGTTTAGCCATGAGAACATAATATAAAATTTCCATCTAAATATTTATCATTACATATCCAAAGATAAAGCTAACTCTCAGCCCTTGACTGAGAAACTTCTTTTTGCAATGTAATAGGTTTAATAGAAAGAATCACAACTTGACAAAGAGCATAGAACAAGTGAGTGTGGACTGTTTTCCCTAAAGAGGACATCTAAATAACTCCTCTCTCTAAGTCTCTGGGAACATTGTAGAAGAGTGATCAGTAGAACATAGTTCGAGGATGGGAAAGTGAACAGTCGTGTATACTCTGCACCAGTGAACTCACTACAGCTGTAGTTGCTTTCTTAAGAACTTCACAGATTTGACCTGTCAACATTTCATAGAAGAATAAGATTTCAAGAGGGATATTTCCCTGAGGGACTATTTAGGGTTAATGACAGATGGGAGAAGAGGAGCTAAATTCATCAGAGGATATCCACTAATGTATCATCAATTCTCCAGCAAGTGTTCAGACACATGCCATCAAAGGCAACTCAGATGACATGACATTTAGTAGGTCACACATCCTAAAGGACATAAAATACTAAGGGAGGATTGGTGGACCAAATATTTGCAGTGAAAAAAAGGAAAAGAGTTGGTTTTGTGTAATAAATGGTGAAAATGACATAAATTCACTGCATCCATGAAACTGTCAAAGAATAAAAACTAATTCTGAAAGACTCCTGAGGAGACTGATAGGGAAGAAGAAAGGTTTGTAATGGGAAAAAGAGGCAGGATGAGAGTGGGGTTAAAGTTTGAAATTGTCATAAATTCATTGTATTCATGTATGAAATGCTAATAAAATAAAATATAATAAATTTACAAATAAAATTTTAGAAAAGAATGTAGGTGCCACCTTCTCTTGACAGATTGAATTGAATCTATAGATGACTTTTGATAATATAGTATTTCATAGTATTAATTTACTAATTTGTACTAATTTACTAATAGAAGATATTTCCAATATCTAGTGTCTCCAATGATTTCAATACTCAGTGTCTTAAGCATATTATTGAGGATATAATCCACCTCATAGGTTTCATTTATTCCTGATATTTGTTTTGCTTATTTTCTTTTTGGTTGATTGGCTTTTTTTCTTTGGAGTTTTTGTGAGGGAGTTTTACAATTAATTGCTTTCTCAACAAGCAATCATTGAAATATTAGAAAAATCTATTGGTTTTATATGCAGGTATAGCAATGTGCTCTTTTTACTGAAACTATTGATCATTCCTAGGTTTTCTGTCAGAGTCTTTAAGGTCTTCAAAAATCATCTTCAGATAAAGATAATTTGATATTGTCTTTCCTTATTTATATCCATTTTGTCTTTCTTATTATTCTACTTAATGCTTAAATTAATATACTGAACAAGAATTGAGAGAATGGGTGCAACCTTGCCTTGCAGATTTTAGTAGAGCCCTGCTTATGATTTCCACAGTTATTAATCCACAGTGTCGAATTCATTGTATTCACTCATCTTTATTTTGAAATATCTTCCTTCTATTACCAGTTTCTTCTGGGATTTTATCATGAAGAGATTTTTGAAGGCAATTTTTTCAATAAGAAGATAATGTGGTTTCTTTTTTTAAGTCCATTTGTGCCATTATTACATTACTGATTATGTATGCTGAATAAATTTTGCACCCCAATAATAAAACCAACTTGGTCATGATGTATGATCTTAAGTGTGTTATTAAATTCACATTGCGAGAAATTTTTAAAGAAAATTTGGGCCATGTCAATTAGAATATCCAGCCTATGTTTTTTATTGTGTCCCTATTCAGTTTTGTTTTGAGAACAATGCTGGCTTCATAGAAAAGGCTGGAAACCATCATGAACCTAAAGGAAGATCGATTGATGTTAACACTTAACTTTTTTCATCATCATTCATCAGTAAATCCTTCCATTTCACCTGGAATCTTTCTTAGGAAACTTTATTACTACTTTCATTTTATTAAGTGATATGAAACTGTGTAATCTATTTATAGCATCTTAATTTAATTTTGATAGTTCATATATGTGATATATATATGTGATATACATGGAACATATATGTAACATTTATATGTGAGAGTACCATTTCTTTAATATCAGTCATTTGCAAATGGACCAAAATATTCTAATGAATTATTCTTGAGGATTTTATAGATTTCATTGGAATTTATATTAATTTCCCATTTTCCACCTCAGATTTTCTTACTTTGGGCCTATCTCTGCTCCTCTTCCCTGATTCTTTTCTTTTCTCTATTCCCCTCCATCGTCTGCTCCTCATCCTCCTCCTTCCTCTCTCTCTCTTTATCTTTCTCTCTCTCTCCCTCCTGACTACACTACACATTCATAAAATGAATTACAAATATTCATGACTCAGAGTTTCACAAAACTTCAAGATTTAGGAGACACCTCCCTCCCCCAATTTATATAAACCATAAACAGTTGCTAAAGGACTCTGGTGGAGCTGTCTATAAGTTGCTCAGGGAACTAAAGTGAAGCAGACTTCGCGAATTGTGACTCATGATGGAGTGGTATTTTTGGTAAGGCGGCTGCCTGAATAAACCATGCTCATGTAATTCTTTATCTATGGTCTTGCATTTAACCCAAATAAGCTAATTTGATTATTGACGCTGATGTGGTTGGAATTATTGCTCTGATCTCATTTATGCTTCAGCTGGAAGGATCAAACGTGTTCCCATCTCTACTGGAAAAGTAACGCAGCAACACATTTACTGAATAGGGCTTGTATAATTCTTTCCTTGTACTCATTTGTTTATTCCTCCCATAAAATGTATTCTTTCATGAGCTTTTGTCTTAGTAACCATCTTCACAGTTGATTTGAGCACAAAAGTTGTTTTAAGTAGTTTTTGTCATGTTGGATTAGTGCTTCTGACTTGATTTAGCACATGCTTGTTTTGAAGTATATTTATTTCTTTACCCATTTTAAAAGATAATTTTTCAGGATATCATCATCTCAGTTGGCAGTTTATTTACACTCAGGATTGAAAATACCACTTTATGCTTCCCGCTGTTAGAGTTTCTGTTGAAAGACCTGATATTTTGTGTGTTGACATCTCAGATCTGAATTCTTTTATATTAATCCATTGTTCTACACTGTTAACATTTTTATTTAGAATATTTTAATTTTCTTGAGCATTTAACCATGATTAAAGTACCACTTTTTTTTATTTCTTCCACTCATACACTGTTGATAAGTACCCTATTCCTTTCCCTCCCTCCACCCCTCCCTAGATTCCCTTTGCTCCCTGCCCCCTTTTCCCCTTCCTTTCCCCCCTCCCTCCCTTTCTTCCAGTGCTCCTCCCCCGCTCCCCATTCCTGGAGCATCCTTTAGTATGCATGTCAAACTTCCTCTGGGTCCTCCTCTCTGATGAGGTATAAGGACTCAGTAGCATTGCCTAGAACTCTTTTTTGTGTTCCCTTTTAGTATAGGAACATTATAGTGGCTGTTAATCCATTGCCTCTAAGGATCATAGTGCCTATGATCCATGCTAGACTTATCAAAACCTCCCTGAGATATCATCTCGCCCTGATCAGGATGGCGGAAATCCACAATACAAACAATACCAAATGCTGGAGAGGATGTGGAGAGAGAAGAACTCTCCTACATTGCTGGTGGGAATGCAGGCTCATACAACCACTCTGGCAAGCCATCTGGTGATTCTTAAAAATGTTAAAGATTGAAATGCCATATGACCCTGCTATTCCACTTTTGGGAATAATCCCCCATACAGCAAAAATTCACCTTGATAGCACAAGCACAACCATGTTCATAGCAGCACTGTTTACAATAGCAAAGTCATGGAATCAACCCAAATGTCCAACAGTTGACGAGTGCATAAGGATAATGTGGTACATTTATACAATGGAATACTACTCAGCCATCAAAAATGATGAATTAATGAAATTTGTCTGGAAATGGATGGAATTAGAAAAAATCATATTGAGTGAAGTATCCCAGACACAGAAAATTGAGCACCACATGTACTCCTTAAGAGGTGGATCCTAGTGCCAAACTCACTTAGTGACATACTCAAAGATAAATCTGTGTAGCACTTACAGTAATTGCAAAGATTATAAGCAGGGAGGAAAGGGGAAGGAGGGCCCCACCAGAAACAAGGAGAGAGGGGATCATGCTACGGCAGAGAAAATAGGCCACCATCAAGGACTGCAAGTAATGAGACATCTGGTTGGGCTCGCAGACTTTCCTTCCTGGTCACTTGCAACTGATAGAGTATTGTCTCACCAGAAAGGGAGGGCATAGATTCTGGCAGATAGAAGATAATCATCTTTCAAAATGAGAAACTGAGTCCCCCTTACACTGTTAGCATTTTAACTGCAATCTGATGAGCAGATCTTTTCTAGACATAGCTGTTCAGCTCTGAATACCTCATATCTATAGTGAATATCCATATGTCTTACCAGATTTTAGATATGTGTGTGTGTGTGTGTGTGCACTATTTCTTTTTAATTTTGAATACATTCAGTTTGTGTCTGAGCGCCCATGGATTTTGTCTAGCCCATGGATTGTTAGGTTGTCCTCTTGAATATACACCACAGTTCTTGAAAGCTACAACTATTCTTGTTTTTATTTTCAGAATTTACTGATATCTAAAAATAGTGCTCTCTTGACTTGTGTTTCATCTTAAATATCATTCTTCTGTTTCATCAAGTGACTTGAACATTTTGTGTGATTACAATTTTTGACTTTGAAATTTTTTTGTTTCCTTCAACATTGTTGAACATTGTTGTTGATTTTCCAATTAACCTTGGTGACTTTCTTGTCCAGGTTTTGATATATGTTCTTATTGTGTACATCTGCTTGTTAAACTTTCTTGGTTGTTAGTAGTCTTTTGAAAACTAACATTTCAAACATTTCAGTATCACTAGGTTTTTTTCTTTATACTCTTGCTTTTATTTTTCTATTCATATTATTTAAATTTTAAAAGAAAACCTAACTGAGAAATTTTTCTTGTTATAGATTTCAAGTACACTTTTATATCATTTATTGAATTCATTCCTAATATTCTCTGCTTTCTCTTATATAATGTCTATCTCTTTGCTGAATTTCTGCATCAAGAATTTTCTTTCCAACTTCATTGGATTTACTTTTGCATCTAATTATCTTTACTCATTATTTTAATTGGTGAGACAACCATCATGATTTGAATGTCAAATGTGCTCACAGGTTTCTGTTTGACTCTGTTGCCAGATGGTGGCACCATTTGTGAAGATTACGGGGTCTTTAGGAGGTGGGTTCCTGATAGAAAGTAGGTCAATGGGATGCCTGCTTGAGGTTTGTTAACCCTTCCTTCCTTCCTTCCTTCCTTCTTCTCTCTCTCTTTCTCTCTCTTTCTCTTTCTTTCTTTCTTTTTCCTTCCTTCCTTCCTTCCTTCCTTCCTTCCTTCCTTCCTTCCTTCCTTCCTTCCTTCCTTCCTTCCTTCCTTTCTTTCTTTCTTTCTTTCTTTCTTTCTTTCTTTCTTTCTTTCTTTCTTTCTTTTCTTTTCTTCCTTTTCCCCTTCCTCCAATATTCCTCTAAGGTAACAGCTAAACTCCTAATCCTGAAATCATGCCTTCTCCTGCCACAACACACGTTGTTCTCTAGCATGATACAGTGTATTTGCTCTGGACCTATAAACCCAATTATAAACCCTTTCTCCCTTAAGTTTCTAGGTTCAGAGTATTTTATCCCAGAAATGGAAGAGTAGCTGGAGCAACAATTCATTAGCTTCCTTTTGAAATGAATTTAGTTATATATTTTTTGCAAGTATCTTGTCGTCTTAGCTTTTATTTTCAAAATTACTATGTTTTTTATATTGGTTTGGCTCCTCTCTGGGACATGCATCCTAGGAAATCAGTTAGTTATGTGATAATTTTTATTATTCTAGGTATACACTTTCAATACTATTTGCTTCACTACCTGTAATAAATATTAGAGTTATCAATGAGAGAAAGAGGTCTCTGTATTTTAGAAGACAGGGTTAGTGAGTTTATAGCACAAGTGTCTGAGTTTCTATGTGCTGCCACTTAGTTTCTGAGTGTTACTTGGGTAGAGAGACAATATGATTTAAAAAAAAAAACAGATAAATAACATGTGGTTTGTAATGGATGAGTTTGACTGCCTGTGTTCAAAACCTGCTTGTTCTGCTGACTTTGTGCTACTTCTACAGATAAATCTGCATAAGGTTTATTATGGAGAGCTATGGGTGGCGTGCGTCTTAAGCTTTAGCAGGCAACACTGTCAAGAGTAGGCTGCCTCAATGTCTGTGGCACTGGAGTAGGAAAGATAAGGTTTCCCAACTTATTTCTGGGTGACTGTTTGAGCCAAGAGATTCAAAACAGGTTTTTCAAGTACTTTTGTGAGTTGCAAAATCTCTGAGGATATTATATGTTGACCTACTCATGTTGACTCTGTCTGGAATCTATCTGCTTTAGCCTGCATGAGAATGACCTCTTAGGGCAAGCTCTCTGCTTTGGAGCCAAGGATATTTCCTATGGCTGCATGGCTGTTTCTGGATATTGTGAAGGTACAAAGGTTTCCCCCTGCTATTTCCTAGGCAACTCTATGAGCAAAGCCACTAGGGACAGCTGTTTGAATGCCTCTCATTCAATGGGATGTTAAATGATGCCACCTAGCTACTATCCTTGGTATGCTCAGTCAAGTGTGCCCATAGGACTCCATGGAAATCTCAACATGGTAATGGACTTTAACATGAGCTTAGTTGAGGGAAAGACAGACTGAATTAGGATCAACTAGAACAACTTATTATAATTTTCCAAATTAGGAACAAGACCTTCATTGGTTACATGTTTCCCTGGTATCAAATGCTACAGTTTACATATGACACAAAGTTCTCTGAATAAGCTACCTTCATGGTAAAGTGCTTGACTTTAGTTTTTTTTAAATAACATGGTTTTTCTCATGTGTGTGTGTGTGTGTGTGTGTGTGTGTGTGTGTGTGTGTGTGTGTGTGTGTGTGAAGAGACCACTGGAATGTGTGTGTATATGGACACCCAAGTGGGGGGGAGTCACTTTCCTGGGTCTTCCAAGTTCTTGTGTACAGGACTCGAAGATCTAAACCGGAACACGCATGAAGGTTTAAGGCAGAATATATTAAAGGAGAGAAAGAATAGAGTTCATGGGCTCCAGACATGGAGTACCATGAGGAGCACGTCTAATGGCTGGTAAGGTTAGGTATATTTGTTTTGCATGTAGGTTAAGCCTGGGAAAGATGGCTTTTCCCATTGGTTAGCTCCAGTTTTTGCAACCCTAATTGGAGCTTTTGGTCCTCTTCACATCATTGATCTATTTACCTTGGGGTCCAACCCAGTTGGTCTTGTGATTGGACTCATGGTTGAGCTGTTTCTTTTGATGGACTTGGCTTGTCTGATATGAAGAACTCATCTCCATATCCTTTCAAAAGCAAAGCATTGAGGAAAGCTAACCACCTTATTTCTGTGCAGGATTAGAGTCAGTCCCTCCCTGTCAACAGGGAGTTTTCCTCCACAGTAATCCCAGCAGTGGGAGATGACATTCAGGATTTTCAAAAACTTTCAGGGACTGTCACAGCATGGCTGCTCTAAACCTGTCTAACAAGGATGATACAGGGAATCATTCTGGATGCTGTTCCAACTCATTGACTTGCTCTGGCTCTTCCAAGACCAGAATTACAGATCACAGCCAAATCCACCAAGGGTTTTTAAATGGGGGATCTGGGGACCAAACTCAGATGCTTTTGCTTAGGAAGACAAAGGTTTTAGCCGCTGAGCCATTTCCTCAGCCTAGAAGATGATTCTTAAGAGATGGAATGTTATGGATAAAGATCCACATTAATTTACATTAACTTCAGTCCCCATTAGACTCATCTATAACTACTTATGTACCGTACATAACATCTACTTACTTGATCCTCAAATAAGACTCATTAGCCACATCAAGACTGACAAGCAAGTAAATACAGTCTGTTGGGGATGTTTACCTTTTTCTTATTGAACTTAATCCTTCTTAATTCAATCTGTTGGAGAGAAAGTACATGCCTTGTTTTTATGTCTATTCTTCATAAGGCATTCATATGTCCATCTTTCATTAGGTTTCTAACAAATTCCCTATGAACTCTGGCATCCTGCCTTAAACACTCCATAGAAATCACTGTTATCCGCTCCTTGATTAGGTCATCTGTTGTAGAAGGAAGCATGCCAGGTATCTGTAGTCTAACTCTAGCTGATATCACCAAGCATTTATATTTTACATTTGCTTCTTATTCCAGTTACCTTTATTTCTTTCTTTATCTTGATAGACATAGTTTGAAGGTTTTAAAAACTCACTGACATAGTTCCTTATCACTTGTCTTCAGTCAGTATTTTCCAACTTTGGCTTCAGTTTCAGATTTCTGTTTAACCCCTACTTGAATGACATATTTAATATTTGGAAAAATAATTTTTTCATTGTGATTTCTCGACTTAAGACTTGAAAACCATATGGCATTCTCAAAGGGAGCAGTGAGATCACAGAAGAGAGAAATAGGACCAAAGCAAGACCTCAAGCTATCAGAGCAACATCCATCCTCATGCTTATAGAGATACTGTCATCATGGACAACACGGACAACATCGCTTTACCAGAATTCTACTATGTTACTAGTACAGTGCTCATTCCCATCTGAAACCACATGAAAACCATATAAATACAGTCTTTGCTATCCACGGTCTACAGTCCTTCCAGTCTTTTGATGTTCCATTAAAATCACTCATCAATCTGTGCATATAATATCTTCAGGTGTCTCTACACCTCCAACTTTTTCAAATTTCCCCATGAAACCATGCTAAAAGTTTGAAAATTACACAGACAAGTTTAGGCACAGCAACCACTGTACTTCTCAAGTAACAATTTATTTATTAGTAAGATTTTAATCATGGAAATAGAAACAAATTTAACAAAAGCATCCTTATTGAGGAATGACTTATTTTTTTTAAATTTTGAGTTTTAAATCCATCATGTCATCCATGGTGTTTCATAATAAACAATGCACATAGTTTGAAACCACTCAACTTTTTAAAAATAAAATCTAAGTTATCATCTATTTAATACATTACACATAGAGTTAATATTCATCATACTAAATGAATCCATAAAATTATAGATATTCATTTTCAGAACTTATTTGGAAGCTTCCTTCTTGCTGGATAGCTTATACACTATCAGAAAGTACTTTGGAAACTTTGAGAGGAGAAAAGCAATCAAAGATCTCATCAACCTGTGAAATCTGCAAGCTGCAATAACAATCACCATGGCAAGAGGGTGGCATGAATATAAAGGAAACAATCAACAGATTTTTTATTAGAATACATTCCTGCTACTGTAAAGTAGAGCAAAAACCTATGAAAGGAAAGACACAGGTCTCAGGGGAGGAGTTGAATGTTTCCCTAGGAAGATAGCACACCAAAATGTTTTGTAAATACTTCTTATTATGTAACCATAGATTAGATAAACACTGGCCATTCAACCTAGAAGCCTTCTTATACAACAGAAGGTGTTTATTACTGAACAGCTCAACTTTCTAAAACACAGAAAATAAGTGACTGTGGATTGCTTGTCCCTGAACAGAACATATATTCTTCATCTCCCCAAGCCCCCAAGGTTCTGAGAGTATCATGGAAGAGAATGGTTGCAAGATTGTGAGGGTCTGAAGTGGGACAATAATGGACCAGACATTATCCTGGATATAACATGGTCTGATATAGGAGATTAATTGGCAGATATGAATACTTACACAACAATTGCATGAAACTGTCCTATCAAAATCTCACCTTGAAATGAGAATGATTTCAAGAAACTTCACAACTCTGTAAGACATTGATAAGGATTAATGTTGATTGGAAAGAAAAGAAGGATGCTTTCCTCAGTGGTTTATCTACTCCTCTATGATACTTGCTGGAGTATAAAACATGTCAGGCAAATGTAATCAAAGACAGATGGGTGGCCCAAGTGAAAAGATTTGAAAATAGGAGGGAGTTTGGCAGGCAAAGGCAAAAATACTATAAATCTACTATATATGTATGCAACATTAAAAAATAAAAAATAAAGAAAATTACATGGAAGTAGAAGTGAGACTTGCTGGGAGGGCTTCTCTGAGTGGGTGTCAAGGAAAGAAACTAAGAAAGGTAGTAGATGAGCATGGCCAAAACATACATTTATAAAATTTTCAACATGTAAATTAATTTTTCCAGAAAATTGAATTTATGATAATAATTATGTCAAAAATATTGTTGACCTATTGGGGAACTAGTAAGTGGCCAATGTTGACATATAGGTGTACATCTATTAGTTGAATAGAAGAAAAGAAGTAGTGATACATGAAAGTAAAAGACAGGAAGTGAGAAGAAAGGAATGAGATTGGAGAGAAGATAAGATGATAAGACAGGAGAGAATGAGAAAGGCAAAGAGATAAAGAAAATAGAGAGAACGAAGCAAAATGAGGCATATGCAAATTATTTATCCACATGCTATAATTTTCAGAAATTATTGAAACATGCGTCATTTTATGGGACACTATTATTAGGCAATTTAAAACCAGGAAATTGAGATAAAAATCTCAAGTTGACATTTTGACTGACAAGAAGTTATCACTGTGACCTGTGTGAAAGTTTAACCTGAGCTAATTCCCAGTGGTGGCCTTAAGTGTTTATGATTCCTTCCGAATACATTTTAGAAACGTTCTTATTCCCAATCTCAGACCTTCCTGCTACAGCTCCAATTACAGAACAGGGCAGAATCATTATTAAGTCTTTCTCAGATCAGAAATATTCCATCATCTGATTTTCTCCATCCTCTTTTCAACCAATATATGCTCACTAATTGCTTATCTTTGACCTTCATTGCTTCTGAATTTACACCTGGACCATTTTTTCCCCTAAATTCACCCTTAATTTGCTGCCAGCATCACATTTTCCCCTGCCTTACAAGTCTGAAACCTTCACTGGAGAATCTATATCCTTGTTTTTCTTTTTATTATTATTCTCTGTATCTGCAAATCATTGCTATCTTGCAATTGGGATGAATTGTAAAAAATGTTGCATTATATGGCTTTGTATTAGCTCAAGGACATTTTTATCCTGCACAACATATTTTGATGAAATCTGTGCTTGATGAAATCCTATTAAAACTAAAGCCTGAAGAATAAATCCACTTGCACATACAACTGCAGATAAACTCATGAAGCTGAGAGTGGTTGAAACTTTCCGACCTTTACTAAAGTACTTAATTGGGATAATGTAGAGATTTATGGCAGACTACTATATCTTAGCATTATAAAGACAAAATATATATTTTTTAAAGTTGCAAACTGAATAAGACTACAAAAGTAGGAATTATGGTGCCTTCACATTCCAAATGCAGCATCATGTGGCATCTCTGTACTTTCGCTTCAGTGAGGTCTAACAGTGTAAAAGCTTTGAGATATTTATATGGAAAGCCTGTGCTTTAATCTCCCATGCTTTGTTTCTCAAAGACAGAAACAGGTTTCCAAAGGTGGTGTTAGCGATGCTGAATAACTCAACTGACAGTATTAGCACAAAACCTGAGAGATTATCAAAATTACCTAAAAGATATAAATGGATGAAAGGTTTTTTGTTAAATTTTAATATGACAAACTAATCAATACCCAAGTAAACACAGAGCAGAGATGCTATATCACATGCTCCTTCAGTGAGGTTTAATTGACATTCAAATATTATTCAAGCTAGGACCTCTCTCAAAAATATAGCAGACATATAATAAATCAAGATGGTTCAGCCCACAAAGCAAAATTCATGACAATAATGCCTATATACAGACATGATTTAGAAAGAAGAATGTACTCTAGGTGCTGTCTGCAATTCTGCTTCACAACACAAGAGAAAGCTGAGCTAATGTTGCTCCCAGAAACTGCAATAGTAATGATAATTTCAATGTACATAAGATAAAAGCTGCCTAGTTTCAATTTTCCTTATTTATTCACTTGCAAATATATTTTCTTTTGACAACACTGAAAAAATCATTTACTACATAAATACATTTTTGAAGACTTAGCATGTGAAGTTCAAACTATTGGGTTTTTTCTTTTGCTTTGTTATATTTTTCTTTTGATTTTTTTTCTAAATAGATTTCAACAACCATAGGAGAATAATCAGTATGCACCAGATGAGGGCGGCAGAGAGACATGAAACAGGTAGAAGAAGGGTCATGTTGGGTTGTCAATAATCCTGCAAGCCTGTCACTGGCATCCAATGTAAATAAGATCTCCATCTACTACTTGGGAAGAAAAGACCTCAGTCTTCAGTTTTAAATTATTTTCTACAAATTTCACCCAAGTATTCCCTTATAACAACAAAATTATTGTCTCTTAAAATTCTGAAGCGGTCTGAAGCTGTCACCTTCATTTAGTTTAGAGATAGCAAAATACACCATTGCACAGATCAAAAATAAAATATAGAAGCAATTATATTTTTAAAACTTGCAATTTATTTAATCCACAAATGCATTTTACTTTTAATCAACATATGAACTGTATTCAAAATGCCTTTGCCCCTGAACAAATGAAATACTAAGATTTAGAAAAACAGCATACGTACACAAGATTCAGTTGACAAATGTTTGCTTTATTCATTCAATCAACTATTATTATTATCCATTGATGTTCTATTTCCTTTGTTCTTCTGATATTTATGATCCATTCCAAGGTATGATAACTTCTACTATTTTTGCAGTTTATCTTTTATAATTTCATACATGTTCCTCCACAATATTTTAAATTGTTTTTGGTTTGTAAAGAGCAACTCTTCTTTTAGGTGAAAGAAAAAGATTATGAGATCATGGGCATAACCAGAATTTAAAAATAGTGTAAATTTAATCAAATGTTTTTTTAGATATCTCAACAGTTGAATTCTTTATATTGTACAACTTTATCGTAACTTTTCCTATGTGTAAATAAAATGAAATTTTTATTTCCTTGCGATTCCTAAAGGAATTTTACCAATATATAAAATAGGTTGTTGCTTTCAAATGATAGATTGCTCCTTATCCACATCCATGTTTAGTGAAATAATTATCTCATGGTTGTCATTTACCTACCGATAATTATGTTTTCCCATGCTACTAGAAACTATCACTCAAAAGTTTTGAAAGTAAAAGCTATCTGTGATATTTTGACAGTACTTTTTCTTTTTCTTCAAACATACAAATATGCCCCCCCTAAAAAAAGTTATTTGCAACAACATTAAAAGTGCTAAACTTCTTGGAATTTTTACAACTGAATATAGCCAAGTAATTCACTTACAGTCCATAATTTCTGACATGCCTTGACCAATGAAGTGCAAGCAGCAAAGAAGCTGTACGGCTAGTTGGCAAAAGATTGAACAGCAGGATTCTCTCTTCCCTGCCTAGTTCCATCTGCCACAATAACAGCAACATTCCACATATGGCTTTGTTGGAACTTCTGTCGTAGAGCGAAGATGATGTGAAACACTGCCTTAGCTTGTCCCCGATGGACACATGGGATGAATGTGAACAAGTCTGATTACATTTGCACTGTGTTCTCTTGTCACCCAACTTACCCTTTGATAGTTCCTAGCATGCTTTGTAGACATCTACCAAAAATATGAGAAAGAGAGAGAGAGAAAGAGAGACTGAAACAAAAATTAAGTCTGGAGTTAAGGATGAAAAGAAAATATGCCTTTGGTGGTTATCAACACTGTCATTAAAAGTACAAAGTATATTAGAAACGACAACAGAAAGATTATGCTCAGAATTCATAACATTATGCTCAGAATTCATAACATTAAGAGATATAGAAAAGGAAAATCACAACAGAACAAAATGCAACAAGTAGAGAGGTAGAGGAAGTTTCCTTATTTGATGCTATAATAAATACCTGCCCACAACGATTTAGAGGAAAAAGGGACTTTATCCCAGCTCACAATTCCAGGTCACAGTTCTCATTGCAGGAGACATTACACAGGCATCAGAGCATTGGGAACTGATCACAACTTGTCTCTAGCAAGAGCAGAGAGGAATCACTAGCACAGCAATAGCTGTCGCATGTCAGGTAAGTCTCAAGTCAAAGGGTAACTTAGTACTCTCCATCTTTATTCACCTGCCCAGAGAATGGTCTGTAGGTTGAGTCTTCAAGCATAAATTATACAATCAAACAAAATCCTATAGAAGCTTTTTCAGAAACTTGCCTTAATTAGAAAATTCCTCACGAGGGCACACAGATGCCCTCCTTTCAAATGTCAAGTTGTCAGCTGAGATTGCCACAATTACCATACACACACACACACACACACACACACACAAGTCAAAGAGAAGCAAAGTATTAGTAATCTCAGGTTTTCATATCAACCCTTTGTAATTAAAAACTGACCCTGGGTCCCACAACCTTATAGACCACTGCTGAGTATGAACAGAAGCGGTGTGATGGAGAGCAGAGATAAAGGTATGCTGAGGACCAGAGTTCACAGCAAGATGGGAAAGAAAAGTTGGAGACATGAGGTACAGGCAACAGTGTGGAGCTTTTGCCAAAAGGAAAGTGCACAAAGCAACACTGGGCAGAATTTGGGACATAGAAAAGAAAGTTTCATTACAAGAAAAACGTCAGAAGCTTTGTGAGTTCATGAAATATAGGGATAAACATCAATAATGCAACAGAATAAAACTGCAAGTACATCCCTGAATCTGTGGAAGAATATGTTTTTTTTTTAAAAATTGGAAAGAATTTGTTCTCACAGGCATAATCCAGTTATTCTGGAAGCATTTTCTTTTTGCAAATGTGGATATGTGTACAAGAGGGTGCATAAGTGTTTTTCTATCAGATGTTTTTTATGTGGGATCTGAACTCAGGAACTTCTACTTGTGAGGCAAAGGCGTTAACCCCTGAGCCATCTTTACAGCCCCACATAGCAGTAATTCTGAAATATTTTTCTTATGTGACAATCACTTTAACTTTTCAGTCATTTCCCAAATGCTGGTTATGTTTGATGTTTTTGTTTAAGAGTTTTCTACTTTATGGTGTGAAAGGGATGGATACGCAGGAAAAAAAAACATACTTAGTATTATGAATTTTGATCTTTTCTTAAGAAGTCAAGATAGTATATTTGCTCATGATAAAGAGCTGCAACTCCCAGTAAGCCACAAGATCACAAAGATGATCACATGCTAATCTATGAAATTCTGGAACTTACATGTTTTAAGTGCATATTTATCTTATTTTGCGGTTCATCTCAAAATGAAGAGCATTAGTGTTTGGATAAAGAACTCAAGGACATAGAGTTCAACTGTATCTGCCAGTGTTCTTCCAAAAAGCCATTAAAGCCCTGTGAATTTTGTGTGTGTGCATGTGCATGTGTGTGTGCATACGTGTGTGTGTGTGTGTGTGTGTGTGTGTGTACGTGTGTGTGTGTGTGTGTGTCTGTGCTGTGTGTCTGTGTGTTTATCAGCATCTAATACTAGGGGATTATTTCCAAAACTCCCTACAGATACCAAATACTAGAGATTCTCAAGCACATTCATCTTTACACATAAACGATACACATCTTCTCAAATACTTTAAATCATCTCTGATTACTTGTAAGGCCCAATACAGTGTAAATGATATGCAGAAAATTCTCACCCTATATCACATAGAGAGTAATAACAAGAAAAATAAGCCTGAACATGTTCAAGTTAGAACAAAAAGAATTTACTCAGGTATTTCCTTTCTGATTGAACCACAGATGCAGAATTAGAAGCACAGATGTCTGACTCTGTGTGTATGGGGAGAAGCACTGGTATGCTGGCATGCGAATGCACCTAGGATGCGGTGATTGTTAGGATTGTCCTGTGTAAAATATGTCATTCACAAACCTACTGGATAGAGCAAACAATAGTGGTCAAAATCTGATACTGAAATCTTACAGAATTTTCATTATAAAATTCTCATTTTTGCCTCTTATGATTTTTCAACTGATTCAGTAATAGCTACCCTTTCTTCTTAAAATGACAGAGGTTAACTACATGTTACAAAACTCCTTCACAACACCACATACATTTGAGCATCTAGGTCCTATTGTTTAACCAATTTAATACAAAGGAAATGATCACATACTTGAAATTATGTTAATGGCAGAGGTAACACTATTGGTGACCAAAAGACCCTTAGATTCCCAGAATGGTTTAGTAGGTAGAGTTTAAGTTGTGGCTGTGGAAAAGATCACTGAAGAGGAGATTAAACAGCAAATTATAAGATAATTTGTACATTAGTAATCTGTGATATGATTCCAATCCAGAAGCTCTGAATAATCAGCAAATGACATGAGCAATCCAAGAGGCCACAATGTGTGTGTGTGCACATGTGTGTATGTATGTGTGTATGTGTATGTATGTGTAAAATCACAGGCGAATTCGGGAACCACCATGGATGCCTCCACCTCCTCCTTGTTTACTCTGTACGGGGATTCACAGGCTCCGCCCTACCAGTTCCAGAAACGCAGGCCGCCCGGCTTCTGCTGGCGTCTATAGGTGGGGTCTAGGATCCGAACTCAAGATCCTCCGCCTGCAAAGCAGAGGCTTAACCCCTGACCTACCTCTCCAGCCCCCACAATGTTCTAAAAAGAGAAAATGTATGCAAACATAATAATGTGGCTCAAGTGTGGAGACTGATAAGTAAGTTTTTAGAGATCTCAAATAACTGCAAATGTGATGTGTGTTTGATCAACTCTTTTAATGTCACTATTCTTGTTTACTCCAGAACTTTGACTTTAGTAGAAGCAAGAAGCAAGTACTAAGGCTAGAATCCATAAAGTGCCTCATTGGAGTCCCTTCTGGAAGTGTCAAGGAATAATAAATCAAGTTCTCAATTCTGATTTAATCATGAGAATTAATTTTTGATGCTAATATATATAGTTCATGTTATTCTTTAATCCAAGAATAAATAGTATAATTTTTCATAAATTCATACTAAGACACAGAATTTTTTCTTTTTTTCTCCATGTTTATTTTTTCCAATTTCACAAACATATTAAGTATTCATCCCAGCTTCCCTCCTTCCCCACTTCCCTCCTGTTATCATTCCTTCCCACTCCCTCCCCCACTTCCACTTGTATGTTTCTATGGACTCCAGGGTTCACTCTGGTTTGTCTACTACTGTTGGGGTCCAAGCCTCCATGGCATATCAAGTTACCTTTCTTTAGGCCACCCCACTGATATGTGCATTTCATTCATCCAGCTTTAGACCCCAAAATTTCCACTGTAAGTTCACATTCTACAGGTATAACAAGAGACATTTGATTACTGTCTTCCTATCTATAGGTTTATTGGCTATTTTCCCTATTGCTCTATTTCCTTCCCTTTTTTTTTTTTTTTTTTTTTTTGAGGGGTGTTCTAGTTTACAGTAACAGGGAAGTATACCATTCTGATAAGTAGGTCTTGGGTCCAATCAAAAAGCTGTTGGTTGTCTCCTTGATACTCATGCCACTATTACACTGGTGGTCATTGTTGCCATAGTGATTTATATTGCAACTTATAGAACTCATGCAGTTGTTGGGGCTGGTGAATATTTCTCTCCCAGAGCAGTTTCTGCAACATTCCTTGGTACAGTGTAAGCTATCCAGCAAAGAGAAAGTCCTCAGACCAGTTCTAGTTGATATATTCTGCCCATGTTCTGTGAACCATTTGTGTTGCATCTTCAATAATAGTGTCTTACTGATAGATTTTGGAGAGCAACCAACAGCAATGGCAAAATCCTATAATGTTTGGGGGCCTTTAATACCTCTTGACCAACATTTTATCAGAAAGTGACACATCCTTGTTACTTCTAGTATAATTTGATCCCTAGGTTCTAAGTGGATCAGCTTGAGGCTTTTGCTCCTAAGCATAGGAACTGCCCATTCTTGATCCTTTTTTAAAAAGATTTTTTTTGGGTTACTTCTCAACATCTTTGGGTTTGTCTATCAGTTCATATGTCCCTCCTATCTTCCATGTCCATCTTATCTCCCATCCCCTCATTACCCACTACATAATTATCTCATTTATTCCCTTCCTCGCCCTTTTGCCAGGATCCTAAATCTCCCCTTTAAAAGGTTTCGCCCTCACCATCCCTTTCCATCTTCATACTTATAGGTCTTTTTCAAAATTTCTAGCTCTTAGGATGCTTCTATTCCAAATACATTGACAAGGATATTAGTTCAATTGCCCACATATAAAAGAGAACATATGGTGTTTAACTTTCTGTGTCTGAGATACCTCACTCAATATTAAAGTTTCCAGTTCCATCCATTTATCAGCAAATTACATAATCTCATTGTTTCTGATGGCTGAGTAATATTCCATTGTATAGAGGTTATAATTTTATTATCCATTCCTCTATTGATGGACATGTTGGCTGATTGTTTTTCACTCTTATGAATAGAGAGAGCAATAATAAACATAGATGAACAAGTGTCTTTGTAACAAGATGTAGAGTTTTTAAGGAATATTCCAAGGAGTGGGTCATATGGCAGTTCCATTTTTAGCTTTCTGAGGAACTGCCACACTGATCTCTATAAAGGATGTACCAGTTTATACTGCCAAAAGCAGTGAATAAGTGTCCCTTTTTATCCACAAACAGACCAACAATCTCTGTTGTTTGTGTTCTTGATCTTAGCCATTCTGATTGTGGTAAGATGGTATCACAGGGTTGTTTTGATTTGCATTTCTCTGATAATCAGGGAAGTCGATCATCTTTTAAGGTATTGCTTGACATTTCAATTTCTTTTTGAGTGAAATCCTTGTTTACTTCCCAGGCCCATTTTTTTTAAATTGAAATCCTTACTGTCTTAGTGCTTAATTTTCTGACTTCTTGTATACTTTGAAGGTGAATCCTTTGTCAGATTCATAGCTAGCAAATTTTCTCCCATTCTGTGGGTTGTCACTTTGTACAATTAACAGTTTCTTTTGCAGAACAGAAGATTTTTAGTTTCATGAAGTCCCATTTGTTGTTCATTGGTCTTAGTTCCTGGGCATTTGTTGTTCTGATTAGAAAATCTTTACCTAAGCTTATAAATTCAAGTGTACTTCCTATTCTTTCTTCTAATATTTCAGAATTTCAGGTCTAATATTGAAGTCTGATCCATTTGGAGTTGACTTTTGTATAAGGAGAGAGGCAACGGTCAATTTTTATTCTTCTACATGTATCCAATTTTCCCAACACCACCAATGCATATTTGGCACTTTTATCAAAAGTTAAGTGGCTGTATGTGTGGGAGTTTATATCTGAGTTCTCTGTTCTGATCCATTGGTTAATGTATCTGTTTTCGTGCCAGTAACAAGATTTTTTTTTATTACTATAACCCTGTAATATAGTTTGAAATCTGGTATGGGGATACTTTCAACAGTGTTCTTATTGCCCAACGTTGTTTTGGCTAATTGTGGTTTTCTTGTTCTTCCATACAAATTTTCAGATTTTTTTTCCAGTTCTGTGAAGAATTATATAGGGATTTTAATTAGAATTGCATTGAATCTGACTGTTGCTTTGGGTAGGACAGTCATTTTCATAATATTGATCTTACCAATCCATTATCAAGAAATGTCTTTTCATCTTCTAGTATCTTCTTTAATTTCTTTTAACAACGCTTTGTAGTTTCCATTGTACTGGTCTTTTATTTCCTTGGTTAAATTTATCGCAAGCTATTTTATTTGCTCTGTAGCTATGGTGAATGGGATTGATTCTTTCATTTCTTTCTCAGCTTGTTTGTCTCTGGTATATAGGAAGGCTACTGATTTTTGTATGTTGATTTTGTAGTCATGCTACTTTACTGAAATTGTTTATTAAATTGAATAGTTTCTTGGTGGAGTCATGTGGGTCTCTCAAGTATAGAATCATATAATATCCAAATGTGGATACTTTGACTTCTCCCTTACCTACCTGTATCCCCTTTATTTCCTTCTCTTGCCTTATTTCTCTAGCTAAGACTTCAAGCACAGTATTGAACAGGACTGGTGACAGTGGAGAGCCTTGTATCATTCTGGATCCAGATTGGAATGCTTTTAAGTTTTTCCCTATTTAAGATGATGCTTGCTTTAGGCTTGTCATATGTAGCCTTCATCAAGTTGAGATAGTTCTGTTCCACTCCTGTTTTCTCCAAAACTTTTATTGTGAAGGGATATTGGATTTTGTCAAATGCCTTTTCCACATCAATTGAGAGCATCATATGATTTGGGGTTTTGAGTCTGTTAATAGGATGAATAACATTTGTTGATTTACATATGTTAAACCATTCATGCATTCTTGGTATAAACCTGACGTGATCATAGTGTATGATCCTTAGGATATGTTTTTTGGATTCAGTTTGCTAGTATTTTATTGAGGATTTTTGCGTCTGTGTTTATTAGTGAAACTGGTCTATAATTCTCTTTCTTTGATATTTTTTTGGCTTTGGAATCAGAGTTATATTAGCTTCATAGAAAGAGTTTGGGAGTATTCTTTCTTTCCCCGTTTTATGGAAAATTTGAGGAGGAGGACTGTTAGTTCTCCTAAGATTCAGAAATTTTGACAAAGGGACTTTGTATGAGGCTCTTCTTCCAAACTTTCTTTACCTTCCTATTGATAGTAGCATAAAGAAAAATGCTAAGCTAACAACATGGAGAAAAGTTTATTTTCTCATCTACCTCTCTTAAGGTCAATTGATTACCTTATTCCAAATATTTCTCATTTCTTCAATTGTTTCTACCTCTGTCATCATTCCTGCTATAGTCCAAAATATCTGGTTCTTAGATATGCAATAATCCCTTCAGAAGGCTTCAGAATTATTTTGCAATACTTTATTTTAAAAAACTAATATTTTTGTCTTTAATATTAACTCTGGAATTGCCAGTTTGCTAGTATTTTATTGAGGATTTTTGCATCTGTGTTTATTAGTGAAACTGGCCTATAATTCTCTTTCTTTGATATGTTTTTTTTTGGCTTTGGAATCAGAGTTATATGAGTCTGAATATAACCCTTATTCTCTGAACTTTGCTTCTTTCTATTAGCATCTTATGTTGCTTCCTGTTTTCATTACCTGTTTTCATTACTATCTCAGTGCAAAGGTTACCTCTATTTTTGTATTTCTTCATCTATTCAGTTGTGTACTTACAAATGTAATTTCACTAGCAAAGAATGTAGATTTCTTTAGCAACCATAAGGAATTGAATGTTTGTGTATATATATATATATCCTAAAACCCCAATCTGATGGCATTAGTTAGATTTCAGTTAGATGCCATCATGGTAGAGGTTGAGATTATAAAAGGTTGAAAGCTTTATTGTTCATAGACATGCACTGAGGATGTAAAAGTAGACGGCCGCCCACAAGGCAGGAAGAGTGCCTTCACTATGTCCAAGCCAGCCTTAACCTTGACTTTCCAGATCCAACTGTATCAGAAAATGACTTTCTGTGGCAGAGTATTCTTCGTCCAGGGCGATAATTACGGTGGCTGAACTTACAAGACTATTTGCTACATTTTGCTTCAGAGTGATTAACTTGATTAATTTAATTTCTTAACTAATTTAAGATTAGTTTCTCCTTTTGAAGGATCTTACATTTGCAACTTAGAACTTGCAAAAGTGTGCGCAGAGAATGTGTTTGTCTTGTTCATTGTTGAACCTCAAATATCTGCATTGACCATTCCGCTCATAAAAATTCTTTGATCCATATTTGCTCATTGAAAAATACAGAGATAAATGAATTGATGAAACCAGTAGCATTAGGCCCTTAAGATCAAAAGGATGAATTTGAAATGTTTATCAGTGGAAAAGCAGTTCATATTTCATTAATGCTGGACATGCAGATGTCAAAGGTATTGAGTAAAGACTCTGAGCAAAGCATATGGAGGGATTGTCTCAAAGTGCAGGATATGAACTGTTGCAAAATGTTTTAAAAAAAAAACGATAAAATTTAAATCACAGTAGGTTCTCTGATAACTTTCAAATGCAATAATGTGATAGTTAATTTTTGGTGTCAACTTGATGATATCTGGCTTTAACTAAGATCAGCTGTTAGACTACCTGAAGAGATTATCCAGACAGGAAGTTACAATACAAAGACCAGACCTAGATCTGATTGGAACTGCCCAGTGGCAGACCAGATAAAAGGAACCACAGAACAGAAGACTATGAATAAAGGCTCTCCAGGATGTCTGCAGTGACTTAGTTGCTTCCAGCTTCATCCACCAGCCATGTTGCCCTTGCCATGAAGACTTCTAGAACCATAAGCTTAGTAAATCTCCCTTAAATTGCTTGACTTTGAATGCTCTCACAGCAACAGTTAAGAGTGACTGTTACAAACAGGAAATTCTGTATAATTGTGTACAGATCTCAAATAGTAAGGTTAAAAATGATGTGAAATAAAATATAAATCCACATATTATTATTACAAGCATATTGAGTAAATTATCCATATCCCTGCTTTCCTTTTTTTCCTTCCTCCAGTTCTTTTCTCCCTCCCTTTCCTCTCTTCATTAATTCATTCTATTCCCTCCCACCTTCCTGTGGGTCTGTTTCTATGGGTAAAAGAGTTCCTTCCAGAACATCTGCTCTAGTCAGGGATTTGGCCTCTGTGGCAGACCAAGTGTCCCCTTCCTTTGACAGACCCACTGATAGGGGCATTCTCCTTCATCTGCCTAGCCCTAGCCCCTAAGATTTCCATTAATTATTTCTCTTGAGACCCTCACTAAATTATGGTGATATGTCAGCCACTATACAAGTTAGTGAGAATAAGTCTCATTGCAGTGAGTTTCTGGATGCAACAGCCCTCTTTGAGTGGTATGTCTTGTCCAAGGGTGGACATCCCCATATTTAGGCTCTTAACAATCTTACTGGCCCCTCTTCTGCAAGGTTCCCTAAGCCTTAGGAGGGATTTGGTTGGCCGGATTCCAGGTAAGCAATGCAGAGGCAGTACTAACTCTGCATTCTGTTTGAATGCTGTCTATTTCCCTGCTCTACCACTGCATTAGGCTGCATCCTGTCTGGGTATTGAGATCCTCTATTTCTGTTGTAAAAGAAGGCTTCTAGGTGAGTAGCAGCTGCTTACAGAGCAGTTTGGTGTACTGTCTTTCTGCTGATAGGTACATAGTCTGTTCTTCCCTGGTGATCCATTTCCTTCCCTTCTGTAGGTCCTTGTTCCAGTTAAGGATAACAGAAATGTGTTCCATTCTGATAAACAGTCCTTGAGCCCAATCAGAAAACTGTTGATTGTCTCCTTGATACTCAAGACCCTATTCCACAAGAGGTCACCTGTTGCAGTGGTGATTTTATTGCAACTTGCAGATCTCACAGTTTGTTGAGACTTTTGATTATTTTTCCTCCCCCAGTAGCTTCTGCATTATTCCTTGGTACTGTGTAGCTATCCAGCAAAGAGGAAGCTCTCAAACTAAGAACCTGGGTTTTGTCATTAGAGAAGAATGGCAGCAACAGGGAAGATGAGTTTGCCAGCACAGGGCCAATTGAGAGAGAGAGAGAGCTCTTCTCTCTTGTGTTTCCTTTTATCTGGTCTTTATCTGGTCGGCTACTGGAAGGTACCACCCAAATGTAGGTCTTTGTGTTGCAAATATCTTAATCTGAACAATCTCATAAAGTGATAAGACAGCTAATCTATGAGGTAATCCCAGATATAGTGATATTAACAATCAAGAATAACTTCCACAATTTCCAATCATAAGTGTGAATCTTCCAACAAATTGACTCAAGTTTTTCTAAATACATTGTCAGGAAACAAGTTGTTTATTTTCTTGGTTTTTTTTTTTTTCATTTATTTTTTAAATTGACTGCTTGGAAATTACTCTGCAATGGACAGAACTGCCTATGGCGAATAAAGTATTAGGAGCATAGAGTCAGATATTTAAAACATCATTCTCAGATAAGTATTGCCTCTATTGATCTTTAGCTACATCTACATTTGATATAGTTTGTAACCTATTTGATAATTCAGAAGGAAAATCAGAACAACTTGAAGTTGTTGAGGGATAATGTGTTTCTGACCAAATTTCCTGTTTCCTCAGGTATCAAATTGAATTCAGTAGGTTATGATTTCAAATTTTTGACAAATATTTTCAAATGAGAAAAAGTAGTGTTGCAGTTTTTCTGAATGGTTGCTGATAAATGACATCAAACGGCATAAAGGAACAAGGGGATTATTTTCTCTTATGATTACTGGTATAGTTCTTAGTCCAGCTTGACAGGAGAGCATGTACCAACACCAGGGCCAAGGGAACTGGCCACACTATAACCACGTAATGGCTGAGAGATGGGCAATCCTTACTTGCTAGACTAACATGTATGACCAAGTGAACAGAAGGATGCCAACTCTCTCAACCAGCTCTCTGTAATTTATCCAGGGCCTAATCCCACCCACCATGAGCTGGGTCTTCCCCCATCAGCTAGACAATCTCCTTCAGGTTTGGTCTGGGCTTAACTCAACCATCAACTCTCTACAACTGTGCCCACAACTCAAAACCTCAACAAGATTTTACCTTGTGCTTAACTATGACAAGTAGTAAAGAAGTATTTATGGCTATCTCTCCAGCTAATCTACACCCTGGATTCTTTTATTCACCTAATAAAAGAGGATGTAGTGCCCTCAGATATTTTCATATACACACTTGATTAACAACAGAAGACAGGACTGAAATGCAAGATGACACAAGTCAGCAGATAAAATATTCCTTACTGTGGCTTGTGTAATCATACATCTTTTGGAATGTTAAACAAGCTTTGAAATAGGTCACACTAACAGGATTAATCATTGAAAATATTATTTCGTCTTGATCATGCTTTTTTCAAAGACATGATACAGAATCTAAAATTCTATGTACTATTCAATATACATGATTTAATTAATTAATAAAATGCAATAAAGAAAAATAATACTTAGAATTTTAAATTTGTAATCTCTCTGTTAAGTCTGAGATGGTATCTCTGTCTTACAACTTACACACATAAACACACACATAACACACACACACAACACATGCATACATAACTATAGTCTTGTTTATGGATATTAACTTAAGCAAATTAGCTCTAGGAAATAGTCGTAAGTCCAATTTACTTTTGGAAAGGAATTTTATTTTATCTCTTTTAATAAGTTTTATTAGTTAAAAGCAGGCAAAATTAATTTAGAATATTAAAGAGAAGTTTAAATACCAGAAATTAATTTTACTATTATAAAATTTTCTGTTTGGTCAAAATATGCTATAACTATATTTTTCATAGTGTGGGTAACAGAAGGTTTTACTTTTAAAAGTCAAAACTTTCATCCATACCAAAGCTTTTGTAATCTAATATTAATGTATTTCCTGTAGAGATGTATATCTAACCCCTGGAGTCTGCTCAATTAAGTCCTAGTGTGAATTAATTCCTATTTATTGTCATTTTTATATCCTACTGGTATGATTGATTTGGGCCCAGTTTTAGTTTGAATAGATAATTTGATTATTTTTATAATTTGACAAACACACATGAAAATAATTGAATTAAAGTTCTCCACTGATAAAAAAAAAATTACTTATCATAGACCTTCATTATATTAACTCTGGCACAAAAACACTACACTTAACCTGTTAATGAGGGCATTGCATGGTGTAAAGACTGATCATTGCTCTCAGTTTTTGTGATTGTGATATCACCAGCTCCTTCCAGTCCTTACTACTGTAACTTCACCTGGATCAATGATGGTCTGTCTGTTATACCTTTTCCCCAGTAAGTTGGGTCAGGTATTTTGTTGCAGCAATGTATAAAGAATCTCAAACAGAAATAGATATGGAGAGGACAGTCGTTTGTTGTTACCCAGACCATGTAGTTTCTGGGTTTTTGGAACTGCAAGGCAAATAATAAATCCTTTATCTATAAGTCTGCTTGCTTCTTTTCAGATACTTTGTTACACAATTAGATAGTAACACAGATGGCCATAGTATGACTTCAACAGCTGTAGTTTGTAAATGACCTTTATCTAATGATTTAACACCACATACTAATATATACACAGTGTTTTTAAAGTATTAGTGCCCATTAATATTAGATATTTGCTGATTATTTCTTAACTCCATTAACAGACATGACTTAAATAGCATACAGATTGTATATCTACTTCGTTTTAACATTGTATTTGTTAGTTTTCTTGTTGATGTGACAAAAATACTTGACAGAGGCAATATAAGAAATAAAGCTTGTTTAGAATCATAGTACCAGGGATTTAAAAGGGAAACCATCGACAGGAGCTGGTCCCACACTGATAGGTGTCACGGTGGCCCACCAGGAGGCAGGTGAGAACCAGCAATGGTTCTCCAGTACATAATGCAGTCAAGACTAATCACCTACAGATTTCCACACATTAAAAATGTGGCTATAATCCTAAAAATGATTATCCAAAGCATGAACCCTGCAGGACATTTCAAACACAAACTTGAAGAGACAGGGTCTGCATGTTCCCTTATGTTTCTCTCAGGACAACGCACTGTTCTTTGGACGTCACCATGGTTAATTAGAATCATTGTCAAAATTGTGTTCCGGTGTTACCCAGAGAAATGAAAATGTACATAAATGGCTTATAAATTTATAGGCAGGTTGCAGGACCTCAAAAACATATGAAATGGAAGGAGTAACCTGGTTTTCTTTTGGCATATGAAGGTCTCAACCCCATCACACATAACTCTCAAAATTAACAAGTTATAATAAGTTTTAGAGCCATGGTCTCTGTTGTAGAGAATTTGTGAGAGCTCTTGGGTTTTCAATTACTCTCTTTTTTTTCTGATGAAGTAAATATAAATTCTCCTATCATTGAATGACTCAAAGGAAACAAAAGACTGGAATACATGTTTAAAGCCTTGCTTTTTATTTTATAAGCATGATATTGAAAATGTTAAACTAAAATATGAAAGAGGTTTCTAGGAAGGATTTGCATTGATAATTATATATATATATATATATATATATATATATATATATATATGATAAGGAATAAAGAACTAAGCATTAAACACAAAAGTAAACTCAAAAAACTTATAATGCCAGTTCAAGAAATTCAGTTGAAAAGAGTTGTGAAGCTGTGAAGAAAAACAATTTTACTCCACCCGTCAGTTTTAAATCAGTCATAGCTACCATTGCAGGCCGAAAGGATGAGTGAGAAGATCTCAGTGCAATTTGGGGATCTCTAACTGAAAACGTAGAGGCCTGAAACAGAATACAGGTAAAGCAAGGGACAACAAATTTCTTGAGAGCATTTTTCAAGGAAATACTGTAAGAGTTTTCAGAAGGAAAATCCAAGGAATGTGTCCTAGGAGGGAACAGGAAATAGTAATTTCCACTAGAGGCCACTATCAACTGAGCAATCAGTTAAAGAGAAATCAGAAAGGGCTTTGGAAGTTGTTGGGACTTTCTAGGTTAGCAGCAATGAATAAAGAGATAAATTCTTAGTGTCTTTTCTCATCTTAGGAAAAAAAATAGACAAATTGTTAAACAATGAATTGGAGGAACACAGGTCTGAAACTTCCATCCTGAAATGTGGAAACAAAAATGAATTCAGAAAATCACAAGCTGATCCACCTTATTTGGAAAGGAAGTTGGCGTAAAGGAAGGCTGGAAAGAACATTTAAATAACAACATTGGCAAATTTCTAAAGACTCACTGGAGACCAGCATATAAAAGCTGCAGTTCTGGATAAAGCCCATATTATCAGTAGATTTGCATCCAAGAAATGCAGAAAGTGCTCATGAAGAAGATGCGACCAAGAGTCCAGTGTAACTAAGGTAGAAGAAACCAAAGGAAAAGATTGGAAAATCTGTCTGAGATTTCTCCACTAAAAAAGCCTTCTGTCGAGGGTTACATCTCAATATTCTTTTCTCTGCCTGTGCTGCCATTTTCCTCTATTAAAGTGCAGAACACCCTGAGGGAAAGTAAGAAGTAAAACATACTAGACCACTAAAGATTGAAGTTTAATGGAAAATTATATAAAGCTTATAATCTTGACCCCCAACACCTTGACCACAACAACAAGTTAACCTCATATAATTAGTAGATTGCAGATGAAAGAGTTACAGTGTACAACCTCTTTCTGGAAAGGAACATTAATGAAGAAAGAAAACAGAAAAAAGGAAAGTGGAAAGTTGAAGCTCCTGTTGTCTATACTTACTGGGTTGTGAGGCGACAGCCAGGAATGAAACTCAAGATAGAAATTCCAAATTAAAAAAGCCGAATTTAAAGCTCTTTAAGAAGACTTTTTGGCTAAGCGGTCATGACCAGTAGTTAACCAAAAAGTTAACCAGTAGTTAAACAAAAAGAAGGGTCACACATCTTTATATACACATCTTATTTAAACAAAAAAGAGAGGGGGGGACTTTCTAGAGATAGGCACCTAAGAAATGTGAAAGTCTTCTTGGGAAGTATTTGTTAAGGAAGGGCAGTAGGATCTGAGTGCTGAGATAATATGCCATAAGAACTGATGGTTACCAAGGGCAGAGGCCTTGAATCTTCCTCCTTTCTGAGCTTCCTCATAGCAATGCCTTGTTTCCGTCTCAGTGGAAGGTGGGGGGGAGGGTATCAAAGGCTTCCTGTAATTTGGGCTTTTATTAATATTCCATCATATTTCAACCTCAAGCATTTAACAAACTACAGATCCTCAACCAAAATGCTAGTTACTTTAGTGTCTGTGTCCTGGTGTGATGTAAGTGGATGTAAGTGGATATTAATACATAGCTCATCCTTTGGAATTATCTAAAGAAATGTAGAATAACTATCAACAATCTATCATTAATTTACAACAAATCTGAATATTACAAGGAGGAAGATAACTGGTAGGTAAAATGGAAAATATATGAGAAAAGTAAAAGGAAGTATTAGAAATGAAAATCAGCCAACAAAAAAAGATTTTACTTAGAGCATTGATTTATACAGGAATGAGAAAACCAGCATTGAACTGGAAAATATGTCAGTGGAAACACCTGAAACTAAAGTGAGTAAAGAAAAGAAAGAATAAAATGAGGATGGGAAGAGGGGACATTCAAGGACTTGGGAAATTTTCCAAAGGACTCGGGAAGGAAAGCAAGAAAACAAAGCAGAAGATATGTTTGAAAGAGCAAGGATAGAAAATGTTAGCAAATAAATGGTACACACCAAGCCACAGCTTCCAGAAGCTCAGAGCATACTAAATAAGATTAATATTAAAAAATTCCCATAAATAGAACCATTTCAAATACCATTGGTTCCTGAATCTTGGCTTCTAATACCACAGTACAATGAAAAGAAACCATTGCTTCCTGAAGAAAGGGTTGATTCTAGGATTGGTGAAAGAGGGCAGGAACAAGTAATGTAGTAAATTAAGAAGATGCTGTTCTTTCAAAAGAGCAGCATCTCACAATGATAGATGCATGTCAAATACATTTGGGATGACTGAAGGAAACCTCGTGAACAAGCCTATAATGAGCTAAGTAAACGAGTAAAGCAACGCACAGCATAAAATTAATATCCTGGAAACATAACAAAGTAGTACATGATTGGAAAAAGAAATCAATGGAAACTAGCGGAATTCCCTGTTCCAAAAAATTGTACCTTTTATCAACATCTGGTTTTACATGGAACAGGTTTCACATAGTGATTATCTTCCTCAGAGTAGAATGTGGAAATGGAGAATAAAAACAGTAACCTCACGGGAATTTGGCAAGTACTACAGTATGCTCAGTGACTATGATTAGATCTATAGCAATAAATCTTAATTAGATAATGAACCTTTCACAAGGTGTGATGAGAATCTCACTTTATCCCAATCAATCCATGAGAAAAACATCAACTGAAACTCACTTGAGGGCCCCTGTTCAAAATATAGATTCAGCATTTTTTAAAACTGTCAAGGTAATTAGAAACAGGGAAAGTCTGAAAATCTTCCCAAGAAGAAGTTATATAGCATTCTAGATGGAGACATGGAACAGAAAAGACAACATCAGGAAAAACTTGAGAAAATCAGAAGACAGTGTGGGCTCCACTTCATCACAATGTACAGAATTCTGTTCATTAATTATGACAAATGTGCCACACTAATGCAAGTTGTTAATAAGAGAAATGGGGTGTAGAGAACATTGGAACTCTTCGTATTATCTTTGCAATAATTCTTTGGTACTAAAACTTTCAATAATTTATTTTTCAAAAATGTTACAGAGAAAAAGACAGCTGGTTTGAGTCGGTTTGCCACTCTTATGATTAAATCCTAGATTTGAAGGAAAAAAATCATTATCGCTTTTGTATTCCTAAAATCCCCTACTGCTTCCAGTCCTCTGTTCACTTGGTTCTTCCTTTTCTCTTATATAAAACGCCTTCCCACAGATCTGCTGTACAGATCTATTAGTTCTATGACAGGTGGCCTGATTTCCAAGGTGCTTTCAAAACATCCATTGTAGACAGATTAGTATTGGAGTCTCATTCTGAACCAGCTGCACTGTGCTATCCTGGTATTGAATTGGAGGCAATCACTGGACTCTGGGTGAACAAAAGAAAAAAAAAAAAACAAATGGAAGAAAATGGAAGGATTGTGAATTTCTGCGAATACAAGGAAGGTGGTCATAAGATTCCAATCATAAGAAAATAATTTTAATAACAGACCATTCAATTTGACAAAATGAGCATTGGTTTCTTGGTTAAATACTGGTGCTCATGAAGGCATTTTCAAACTTTGCTGAATGTTTTTGGGTTCCACATGAACTAGGTGATTTCTTTTGTTTTAGTGAATAAAATAATGATGGTATAATTATAATACTTGACTTCAAAATAAACTATGAATCTATAGTAATAAAACTTGAATAATACTAACACAAAACTCTAGATGAGTCTACAAGCATATTAAAATTGATACATATCTTATATTGTCCATTATATAACATGTGAATTGTATGTTTATAGTTTATATGCATAGGTTTTTAGGACACTAAGATTGGTACATTGAGGTTAAGACATTTTTCTCTAGGTGGCACTGAGGGTAATCATGAAGCAATCACAAGTCTGTCCTTGAGTTCCTATTAGTGATCACTAATCTCACTGACTCGGCTAGGGGTGCCTTTGCACTTCAATGTTTCATTTAATTATAACCAATCTTCAATTTGCTCTCAAAGTTTTCTCAGTGAGCGTGGAGGAGGATTCTTTCTGCAGCATGTAAACACACAAATAATTTGTATGAAGAATAATATTGACTTAAGGCATTTTAAGAAACTAATATTGCTCATTTTAAATCTCTAGACTTTTAATAAATCAAGACAACTTGCAGGATAGAGCAAGAGTGGGTTATATTTACTTGCCATCAAAAACAATCTCCAAATACATTGAGAGATTTTATTTTATTTCCTTCCATGAAAAGAATTGCAGGTATTATCCAATTATCATTAGTCATTTAGAAATAAAACTATTAGCAGTTGACACATATCTACTTCACAAGATAAAAAATGTGAAAAATAATCTTGTATCAAGAACAAACATTAGTGAAAGGATACCTTCTTCAACAAATGGTGCTAGAAATTCTGGATCTGCATATGCAGGTATATGCAAGCCTCTTCATTTTGGATTGAATTGCTAAAGCATCCACGTAGCAAAAGCAAAAGGTAGGCAAGAAATTATATAAGGTTAAGAAGCTTCTATGCAGCAAAGAGAACAATTGACAAAATGAAGAGCCACCCCAAACTGAGTAGGGAAAATGTTTACAGACATTTGCCAAGAAAAGAGTAAATATCCAGAATTCATAAGGAACCCAAAGCACACACTAAAAATAAATAAATAGATTAAAATGGGAAAGTATCTGAATAGATATCTGTCAGGAAAAGATACATAAATAGGTAACAAGTAAGTCAAACATGCTGAACTTCCGCTGATTATAAGGGAAATGAAAACCAAAATCAGAATGAAATACCATTATTAGAAAAAGTATCGACCTTTTCTTGAAATCTGAAAATAGAATGCTGTGATCCAGTGATATATAAGGGAAATAAAAAACAGTACATCAGTAAGACAAATGTTATATGTTCTCTCTTACAAGCGGATGCTAACATTGATCTTCCGGAAACTTGGAATTCCTGTGAGAGTCAGAATACTTGAAAAGGACTAATGAGCAGGAGGGTAGGGAAGGAAGATATCAGAGAAAGAGATACAGGATTCCATGAGTGGCAGAGTGATGGAGGGAAGTTTTGTACACTTGACTAAGAAATCTGCAGTCAGTTGTCAACAAAGTACTTGTGTTCACAAAGTTATTTAAAAAGCATGAACCTTAAGGAATGCAAAATAATTTGAACATTTTCAGTCGAATTTGTCATTTAATCCATGCAGACAAATACTACTAACTGAAAATCCGAGTAGATTTCAAACTAATTTTTCCCCAAAATACACAAGTTCATTGTTTTCACAGTAGTGACTCCAGAAGGCTTATATCGACACTGCCAGAGAAAATGTTGCTACAGTTGAAGATTTTGATTGTTACCCTCAGTTCTCATCAGAACATCGCTTTAGAGATTTATGTGGGCTCTGCTTTTGTAAGCATATGTAGCCGTAAGGCTGGCTAGCTTTCTTGCTGTGAACACCACTCAAATTGAGAATTCTAGTGATCTCATCATAAATCCTCCCAACTGTTTAAGCATCCAGTGACAGTAATAAAAATGAAGCCTACTCATAAGGAAAGCATAATGAACTCCCCTCCTCACACACAATAAGCCCATCCGTTCAGTATAATGTCATCCTCCTCACATCTATTGTTATGGTAAAATTATTAGTTTATTCCTGGAATCAGACTTAAAATATACACTTCAAATATATACATATATGGTTAATTATATGGTTAATGTTGCTACTGTTGAAGGTTTTGATTGCTACCCCCAGTTCTCATTAGAATCTTTCTTTACAAATTTAATTGTAAAATTTGATGAAATGAAACGAAGTGAAATGCACATATTCACTCCTGTTGTGCATTTCACTGTGGGGTAGCAATGCCAAAGCTTCATTTTACCAAAATTTTCTCAGCCCCACATAGTTAAGATGAAGAGGTTCAAATTTCTTCACTTCTCTCAAATAAGTCCTTATGGCTCTCAGTACATTATCATTTCAGGATCTCATGTTACTCTAAAGCATGTAATTATTTATACATTGCTGAATGCCTTCTGTCATCATTTAACATAGTGTTTTAATAAATACTTTGAAAAACTAATTAATGGCTTACCTATCTATGGTTTTGGTGTTTGAGTAGTTTGCCAAAATCTAAAAGTTGAAATTCTGTGTCTTTTCATCCTCATCCAAGTTGGTTACAAAGTATAAATTTATCTTATCAAAAAGTCTGCTAGCTCAAAGGTCAGCTAGGTTATAATATATAATATGCAATTGCACACCAAGAAAGTTCCTGTCCCAACAATGTATAAGGTGAAAACACCTGCCTAAAAGATGTACTTTAACCTCCACATGCATCCATGTATCATTGATTGAACATCTGTGTACCCTCTCACATACATGCATACACATATACACCACATGAAAAATAGAATAAATAAAATTTTCTAATGCAATTAAATGTTTTCTTATTTGAGTCTATTGCCTATTCACTTTTTTTTACAATTTTTTTTTTTGTTCTTCTAATGAAGTTGGGGAAATCTTTATAAATGTCAATTTCAAGATTTATTTTCAAAACAGTTTCTCAGGGCATCTCATTAGCAAAATCTTTGGAACAATATAATGTTTCCTTTCAAAGATTAAAATTTTCCCCAAATAACCATAATTTTAAAAACTTTCAAACAACTCCAATGATATTATACGGTCAGAGGATCACTCAGGAAATAGTTTCCTTAAGTATTAAATTTCATAAATTCTGGATAATAATAATAATTAGCAATGAGAGATGTTACAAATTGTTTCCAAATTATTTTATGTTACACATTATACTGTCATAGTGATACTCATTAAAATGTTTGCAAATTTTTATAGTAAGTATTCCATAAAAATTTATTTTTAAGACAGTTTTGTATTCAAAGAGATTTACAAAGTACATCAGAGAAGATTTTGTGGGCCCTGTTAATCTAACTTTTGGCTAGCATCATATGTTGCATGTAATGAGCAAATGTTCAATCATTATGAATATCTAAAGTTCATGTATTTTTTACATTTGTTCTCCTTTTATCATGTTTTTTTTTTTTTTTCTATTCCAGGATGCACATTTCCTTTATGTTTTCTCCTCTTTAAAATCATTCTGGTGGCTACATATTTTCAGATTTTATCTGTTTTGATACCCTTGGACAGTGTTAAGAGTGTTATAGAATGTTCAGTTTTGTTATTTATCTAATGATTTTATCTCATAATTAGTGTAGACTAGTATGGAAAATAATCTGTTGCTAAACACAAGGTCACTTAGTATGTCTTGCGTGCCTTTTCAAAGATTTTTAGGTGCTAAATTTATGTTCTGTGGTCTACTTTGAGTATTTTTCCTAAAAAGCAAAAGATAAATTAATAGCAATATACAGGTAAGTTATATGATACTGATATATATTGATATGGTTTAAACATATCAATTGATAGATCAGACAGACAGACAGACAGACAGGTAGATAGATAGATGATAGATAGATAGATAGATAGATAGATAGATAGATAGATAGATAGATGATAGATAGATATATAGATAGATGATAGATAGATAGATAGATAGATAGATAGATAGATAGATAGATAGATGATAGATCAGCATCAACACAGTTGTAGATTTTCAGATGTTTTCCCCAGCACTGGCATGTTCATTTGTTCCTGCACCATTTTCTGAATATTCTGTTCCTTTCTCACAAATCATTTGATTATCCTTATGAGTACCTGTGTCTGGGTTGTCTGTTATGTATGTATGGTCTGTGTTGTACCCATTTATTATAACTGTAGCTTTATAATACATAAAATGGATTGTGAACTATTCATTCTAGGTTGTTTCAGAGATTTTTACTAGCCTTTTCCCCATATTAACAGAAGAATCTGGATGACACTCCAAGATTCTGATTGTGATGTATATGAAGTTTTAAGAATAGACATGCTTACGACCTTGGATATTCAAATGATATTGTCAATTTTTAACATCATTGTTGATACTCTCTTAGTTTTCCATAAAGAGGCTAGAGCTTCTTTAGTTTTCACCTAGGCAATTTTTAGTATGTAGCAAATGGCATTTTCATTTATTTTACAATGTAATCATACATTTGCAGTATAAAGTATGCCAGTTTGCATTCTAAAAATTTTTCTTGAATCATTAATTCAGGAGATTTTCCTGACCTATGCTTTAAAATTCTCTACTTAGGTAATTAAATCAGTGAACAGAGGCATATCTAGTTAGTTCTTTCAAATTTATACATCATTGCTTTCATTTGTCATTTTGTACCACTAAGAAATTCTAGTATGATGCTGAATAATGTTTCTTTTTTTATGTTTCAGCATATACAAATGTAATAGGTACCCCTGTCCCCTCCCTCCCTCTTTTTCTCTTTCCTTTCCCCCCTCCCTCCCTTTCTCCCAGTGCCCCCTTCCCCCATCTCTGAAGCATCTTTTAATGTGTATATCAAACTTTCCTCTGGGTCCTCCTCTCTGATGAGGTGTAAGGATTCAGTGGCATTTCCTAGAACTCTTTCTTGTGTTCCCCTTAAGTATAGGAACACTATTGTGGCTGTTAATCCCTTGCTTCTTAGGATCCTAGTGCCTTTAGTCCATGCTAGACTTTGAGTGGTAAATGATATGTTGGTCATTGCTCAGATCATGCAAAGTCCTATTATAATAGCTTCGGCCCTAACTTGTGTGGAGTATCTTGCATAACATGATTCCTACCATCCTTATGCTCTTACAATCTTACTGCTCCCTCTTCCGCAAATTTCCCTGAGCAAATTTCAGGATGAGGAGAGATTAGGCAGGCCTGATTCCAGGTGGTTGATATAGAGTCTCTGATGTTCTGAATTATAGTTTGTTGATTTTTTTTTTTTGCAGGAGCAGCAAAGCTGAATAATGTTTCTAAGAAAGGGTATCACTGCATAACTTCCAATATATATGTTAGAAGGCAAACATCCAGGTTTTTAAATATTGTGTATAGTGTTAATTGTAGACTTTTAAAAATACTCTGTATCAAATTGAGAAACATTCCATTTCTAGTTTACTGAAGATGTGTTTTACATGAATAGGTAATAGATTTTGCCAAATGCCATTGATGAAACTATGTTTAGAGCTTCTTTAGTTTAGCTTCTTTAGCCTTTTCATCTATTTTACCTTCACCTGAAACTTATCAATTTGATTAATCTCATCTAAAAAGAAACATTTAATTTCATTTTTCTATATAAATTTTCTATCTCATATTTTATTGATATCTTTAATTTTACTTAAATTCTGTTAAATACACAGTTGAGACATTTTTCTCTTGTTTCCTAGAATAAAAGTCATAAGACATTGATTTTAGATATTTCCTGATATGTAAGTGAATGGTACAAAGTTTTGATTTTGACTGCTTTTATTATATCATATTGGAATTGATCATTGTGCTTCATTTTCATTTGTTGCAACATCTTTCCAGTGATGGTACACAGAATAGAATCCAGGATTTTATATTTGCTAAGACAAGTGACATGCAGCTGAGTCACCCCACGCAGAGTCTAAAAACATGTAAGATTTTCTTTTGTGTATTCTTGATCATTTTGCTATGTGAAATTGTAATATCTAATTTTAAAATATTTATACTTTTCCAGACATTGATTTCAAGTCAATTCCATTGTGGATAAGTTCAAATGATGTTTATTCTTTGTTAAAATGTTTCACGTTTTTATATGGGAAACCATGTTTGTGGGTATCATGGTGACCTTGGGGGCCAGAGGACAGCATGATGAAGTCAGTTCTGTTCTGCCATGTAGGCTCATGGGGATCAAACTCGTGTAGCCAGGTTTTGGACAGGAGCCTTAACTGCAGCATTATTGCATCAGCCCTGATTTTTATTCTTTTAAATTTTCTAAGGTATGTTTTTCATATATATTTTGATCTTTCTTAGTGACTATTGGATATGAAAGAGAAAAGATGATGCATTTTCTGATTGGAGATTATATTTCATGAATATGTGAGTTAAATTAAGTTGATTGATCTTCCTGTTCATGCCATCTGCATCCTTAATGACATTCTGCCTATTTGATCTATTACTGGAAGAGAAGTCCACAAGCTTGCAGATCTACTACTGGGTTCGTCAGTTCCTCTTTACAGTTGTATCTGTTCTCACTTTGCAGCTTTTATGAGATATGTGTAAAGAAATCTTATCTGTCCTTGAAGTTATTACCCAATGCTTCTCCTTACTATTAATAATTTTTTTGTCTCAGTGTCCTCATTCCTGCAACAGCTTTAAGTTTTAATATTCTCTAACAATCTTTCCCTAAAGAATTCAAATTTATGTATGGTTAATTTTTCTTCATAAAGAATAAATTAATTTATTCTTGTCAAGTTTACATATGTGTGCAACCTGGTCACAGTTCTGCCTCTTCTATCTCTTACCCTCTTCCATCTGTCAACAATATACTCTTCTTCCCAAGTCTTCATCCAACCTTCCCAGGGTTTTTTTTTCTTTGCTTTGTGACACATTGGATTTAGTCAGGCTACCTGTATGGGATTGGGTGTGAAACTAGCCACCAAAACATGGTTGATTCACCATTGACTACATCACCAATAAATATGGCTTCATTTCTCCTAGCAGCCCATCAGCTTTCCTGGTCCCAGTGAATCCCTCTACTATCTATGAATAAATGTTTACATGTTAGGATTCTTGCAGGCCCAGTAGAAGCAACCATAACTGCTGTGAATTCACATATGCTACAATGACTATTGATATGTCTTAATATTTTTATTAGTCATAAATATATATCAATAGAATATGGCATGTATCTGTACACATGTACAACTGAATGATCCTCATCTTGAAATGTAGTTAGGCTTTGGTGAGCCATGCATTAATTTTTTTAAATGTTAAAATTAAAATATATACAAATTTAAAATTACCTAAAATACACTTAATGTTTTTTAACTTACTGAACACAATGTCATCTTTGAGGTTTGTTTTTGCAGAATGAAGAATTCAAAGCTCTTTATAAATTTTTGCTTCTTGATAATAAAATTTCCACTGCAAGCTATTTTGATTCGCACAGTTCAGAAAAACCTACCATCTTATTCCTGCATGAAATGTTTCACTTTCACCAGTGTCTGTGTTGTTTTCTATTTTGTTTCTGTACTCCATGTTTACCTAAGATCTGAACCTAAACCTGTGGAATTTGTCCTACTGATGCTGTTTGCTTTTTCTTCATTAATTTTTGGAAATTTTTTGAATATTTCAAATATTAACTTTTGTTACATTTTTCTATGGATATTTAATGCTAATCTCTCTCTCTCTCTCTCTCTCTCTCTCTCTCTCTCTCTCTCTCTCTCTCTCTCTCTCTCCTCCTTTTCTTTTTTTTTCCCCTCTCTATTTCAGTTGGGGAAGTTTCTGACATTGAGTTTATAGATTGTTTCCTCAGTCATTCCTACCCTAATGATGTAAATCAGACATCTTTGTTTTGATTATTCTTCCTCAAATGGATAAGATTTGGACAGCTGGCTGCCTGTAGAGCAGTTGAAGAGCAGCTGGCTGCTATAGATAGTAGCCTGAATGTGTCCATGATGTTCTCCTGCCCCTCTGGCCATAAAGGCATTTTCATAGATATCTAACTATGAGCCCCTACAGGATCACTACAGGTGAAACTCTGGTTACTCCAGTTAAAATATTCGAGTGTCTTGCATTGTTCGCATGGGTCTGAATATGAAATTTTCTTCAGTAATTCATGACATTACTATTTAGACATTCTTACATGTTTAAGGTGCCAGCATTTTCTATTACAGATAGACATCCGTTTAATGTGCTGATGTTTAGAGTGGGGAGGGGAGCTCACTGGGAAGTGATTAGGTCATTACTATAGAACACGCTTAGGTGAGATTTGTGCTCATAAAAAGAAGCAATGTGTGAATGTAGGAATGTGGTTTCCTGTAAATCAGCTAATGGTTCCTCAGCAGACACCTAAGTCCAAGATTCTTGTCTTAAACCTCCCAGATGCCAGAACCATGGCAAATTAATTGCTTTTGTTTATAATCCACCATTTGTAGTATTTTGCTACAGTAAACGGCTAAGACACCAATCTCTTCAGACTTCAGTCGTAGTTTCTTCTGTGGTCTCAAATCATTGATAAATCTGAAAAAGCTGATCTTTAGTTTGTTCGACCATTGTCTTGCTTAAACTCTTTAGAAGTTGTAATTGAAGCATACATTTCAGTTTAATAAGCAGAATGTTGCACATTGCTGGAAATGACTAGAAAGCAAGTGAACTCCAATCAGTTTTAAATACATTCACTCTGAAAGGTTTGGCATATTATATTTGTCTTCTTGGACTTTTTGTGATTGTCATTTCATTTTGTTTATTTTGCATGAATATGGTTACAAGCATAATTCTCAAGCTTCTTTTGTGAGTGTAAGGAAAGAATTTTACCTTGAACATCTCATTTTGTTATTTTATTCACACTCATATTTTATCAGATACTTCAGGATTATCTTCTTAAATTTCTGACTCAATAGATTAGATGATGAAACTCAAATTATTACTGGCATTAGTTGTGAAGAACATGAAGATGCTCATTAAAATTTATGTCTATGAATCATTTCTCAACTTCTGAAGGAATCAGCATATCTTGTTTGTTATCATTTTCCTGGTGCACATAAGATAACATAGGAAAGTGGACCAGAATCAACTTGGAGGATCAAGTTCCTCATTAAGATGCTTTGCAGCTTGGTAAGTAGTTGGAAGCTGCTGTGATTCCAATTGCACTGGAATAATAAAATTTGAAATAAAAATTTGAAAGAACAGTATTCTTTTATCAATATTTTTGTTACTTTTATATATAATTCACAATAGATTTCATTATGACATTTCTAATATTTTTCTATAATGCTGTTTGCAATCTTCCTACAACAATTGTAAATATGAAGTATTGATATTTCCTTCACATACACTTCTTTTTCCTTTAGGTTTGCTATAATGTGTGATAATTCAAAGACTATATAATGAGAAATATCTTCCAATAAACTGTGTAGGGCATATATCCAAGTTAATTTACTGTATTAATTCATTAATTCTGTTGCAATAGAACATCACAGATTGGGTAATTTATAACAAACAAAGAAGGTATTGACTCATTGTTTTAGGTATGAAAACTTGAACATTGAGAGATGAATTTCTGGAAAAGCTCTTTGTGTGGTTTCATCACATGAAAGGTAGCATGGGGCAAGAAAAAAAAACAGAGAGATGAAGAAAAAGCAGAGTTACTTCTGAAAGATAAAATTTAAAACACTGGCATTTAATTCTTGATTTATTATGTAAGCATAGTGCTATGGGTACCAATATAAATGTGTTTACTTTGAATGAAAAGTGTCACAAAATATAAAATATATCATGGGTATTTATTTATAGCACACCATCAATGGCAAAACACTGTCAAGGACACTTAAGATTCTCCCCTGCATTTCGTTTCTCAACAGTGCTATTCTCTTTAATTTCATTACAGACAATAATTTATCTTCAGTTCAGCACAGTGAACTACAACCTAGTGGCTTAGTTGATCTCCCAGACCACGGCTCACCTGGCAGGTCATTGTGTGTATATATTATACAAATCATGAAGATTTATCTACTCTTAACTTTCTCAAGTGGAAGACATTTAATTTATCAGTTAAGGCAATATACTTTATTTTTTTAAAAAATACTGGTTATATGAGAAAAAGCTGAGAGATTCAAGTTATTGCTGATTTTTTTCATTAAACTATTATTAGAGCAAGAATTCTAAGACAAAGGTCTTTCACACTGCCAAAGAAGACCATTGTAGGAACTAAAATCTTAAAGCAGAAAAAATGTTTTATTATATTTACTGTCTGTCCAAATACATTTCAAAGCTATGATGAGTTTTATAATAGCAGAGGAATTTGGTCAATAGGCATAAACTAATTTTATCTTGTCTACAATTATTCTTGTCTCTAAGAAAAGTCCCCTTGGTTGGCATTTATTTGGCAAATTACATATACTCACCATCATTTTTCTCCCTTCTAGTGAAATTTTGTTTGTTAATAGCCTTTGTAAATAAGGTGTAAACACCAGAATGAAGTACCAAATTCTGAATATCTTATCACCTGAAATAAATATTCTCCTCCCCTCTTACTGTTCTAAACTGGACAAAATTATATTAATGTAGCTGAAGTCCTCAGTGCACTTACCTCTTGCTGTATAGAAATCTGCCACACCATTGCATATCTAATACAATTTGTTTATTGTTTGTCACATTTATGAGGACGCACAGACTCATCAGGACAGCTGTTGCTTGGGGCTTCACATGCAGTCACAATCATATTGCATCCCCATATTGGTGTCAACTGGAGACTGCTCTAGCGTGTCCGGGGTGTGGCCTACTTGGCCATCAGTTGATATCAGTGTGGAGAATGTGGGTATCTCAATGCATAGCGAGTCTGACTTTTATGACAGTTTGTTTCATCCAGAGTGCACGCTCCAGGCACAAGGATAGCTCTTACCTGACTTTCCCTGACTATCCTCATTGCTTACAAGAGAATGAAAAACACCATCTAAATTTAAATATACGAGGAGGCTTTGTAGAGTAGATCTCAACAAAAGGATTAGTAGCCTCTGTACAGTAATCAGAACATACATTTTTATTTTTGAAATATATGTCTCCGTACTCACATCTTTGTTTCCTTATTGCCATGTATTCAGTCTGAATTGTTTTATTATTTTGTTCTTCCTGTTTCCATCTTCCTCTTTTACTTTTTCAGCCTTTGTCTGCCCACAAGTCTATGATTTTCTTAAACTAGCCTTCATATTTGATCCATCTCTCTAGCATAAAGAGATCTTGCTGAATTCCGAATTTGTTATCCAGAATATGTATATTATTCCCAACTTTAGGTCTGTACAAATGTAGTATGCATCATACAGAAGTCAGCTTCCAATTTATAGCTAAGTGATGAGGGGAGGTGGTGGGAAATCACGGACTTTGTAAAAACTTGAACCTCAGCCCTGTTGATCGCATTTTGGTTATGTTCATTTACCCACGCTGCTCACACGTCTCCATTCTACACAGCAGGTATCATGCGAGGCTCTGTCACACAGCTTGCTGGAAATGATTTTCCTTTTGACTGTGGTGCTTCTCTGAACAACCATATTATATCCACATCAAAACAGACAATTGAACTAGGCTCGTGTGACATATTCAATGAGATTCTATTAGTGTCTCGTCATTACTGTGCTGCTTTATAGGTGTTTCCAGTTCTGTTCTTTATTAAGCGACTCTGGAAAATTATTCAAAACTAGCATCGAGATCTCTGGTTTGAGGAATATGATTTTTTTATTTCAAAACTTGGTTTTTTTTCTTATACATCTGTGTTAATTTTTAGTGGTAATTATTCTGTATATTCACTTTTAGTCCTCCAGAACATAATTCATAAAGTGTGGAATATGAAAAAATAATGGAGCTACTGTCTAACAATTTCCTCTCTTATTTTGTATTGAATTTTCTCTTGCAGTAGCAAGTGCTAAGTTTTTCTCTGCAATGTTAAATCTTTTCTTTAACAAGGGGAGCAATGAAAAAGCGAGCACAACATGAGAGGGTTTTTTTTTTTTTGCAGTCTCATTATTATTATTGTAAAATGTACCTCAAGGAATGGGCTGACAGGTTTTTGGCTCTTCTTGATGTTACCCATTACTAAGATCACTTTTCTTCTCCTTTGTTAGTTTTCATTTTCCCCTATAAATGGCATTCATTGTTTGGGATATGCTTGCTTCTCGATTATATTACTTTTCAGATTTTGTGCAAAAATTTCAATCGGAGCTTAACATTGACTCTTTGTAGCAGCCCATCCACCTCTTCAGAGATATGTTTATAATTGATACCTTGCTTTTCCCCATGAAGCATTAAATGTGAGTATATTTCACTACCTCCCCAAGGTCTGCTTCAGTGAAATCTCCTTTGATATTGCTATGAGAATTATTTTCTTCAAGATCCTTCTGTTCTATTCAACTAACTTTTAATTTACTAAGCAACAAAAAAATCCTCCTTACTAGAATTCTAAAATATGCATGTACCCTTTTCCTATTGAGACAAGGTTATTCTTCTAAGTCACCATCAATTTGAAGTCATCAAGAAGTCACACATAGAGCCTCATAAATAGTTTGGCTAGTTGAGAATAAAATAATAATATATGATTAATTAAATATGTGTGTTTGTGTTATGTGAGAGAGATTTGTCATTATCTTGACACTTGCTGAAGGTAGACATCTGCATATGTGCAGCTTAACATAGGTAATAATTTTACCTTTATGAATAAGTGGGCACATTAAGTCCCCCAATGTGCAAAAAAATCAGATGCAATGTACTAGCTGAGTTATTCTGTAAGAAAGAGTCAATAGAGTATTTGTACATGAATATGGAAAGAGATGTATTAATAGATACTGACTCAACATGACTTTAATACCTCAGCAATTCATAAGCTTCCACTGTAAAACAGATGATCCACTGAAAAGAAATGGTCCTATAGTTCCAGCTCAAACTTGAAGGCCTACCTACAAAGCGCAGGACTCAGGGCATAAATGCTCCTGAACCAAGAGCATCAATGTCCCTGGAAGAAGGGCCTATGTGCCTCTCCTTTGCCTTCATGTTCTCTTCTGACTTTCAATAGATTTGATAATATCACTTATATTACAAAGCAGGGATTTTGTTTATTCAATCTAATAAATGTGAATTTGTTCCTTTGTAATCAATGTAACGTATAGTCTTATTTCCTTTATCAGTTTTCAAATTATTGCTTCTCCTCAATTTGGAATCTGCTGGCTCATTTCTGAGAAAAGATGACCAGAAGTAAGGATATGCAAAGTAATTGATGTGGCTGGATTTAATCAAGAATGTAGGTACATCAAGCCTGATGACAAGAAATCCAGAAAAGCAATGGGATTACATGCTCAAAATCTGCTTCAAGGTGATGATGCCATGTTTCTGTAAGTGTTCCCAAAGGACAATCACTGGAAAGCAATGAGTTAATCATCCGTCTGAGATGACCTGTCCTGTGGAAAGTGCTGAGTCTATTTTTCTGCCTTTCAGTGTTTTTGCAAAGGAAACATCAAGCAGGAACCATGTGAAAGTTGCTTACAGGCATTGACTTGCCATTTGAGAACTGAGCGTTTAGGCACGGATGTTTAGAATTAGGCAAACCTCTGAGTCAGCCTGTAGATGGTTAATTAATTGATGCTGAAAATGCAGCCCACAGTGAATGGGTCCATTCCCTGGCAAATGGATAAATTGGAAAGAGATGTATTTAGTAATTTGGCAAATGAACATTGAGAAAGGATTCCTCCCTTTCTATCTCCTCCTGCAGATAGTACATAATCAGTCACATCGGTTCCTGATGTTGGTGTCACTCTCCTGTCACGATGGTCCACTCTTACCCAGACTCGTGCAAGACAAGCCCCGTGATGCCCTAAATTGCATTGTATAGCATTTATAGCAATGGAAAAATGAAATTGAAGCTGCATGCAATGTTGACCTAGGGCTTCTCTCCGGCATGCAGGAGAGTCCCAAATTGAATTTTTAATACTTCATTTTTCCCCCACAGGAATAGGCTGTGACCTGATATTGAGAACATTTTATTGAGCTCCATCATATTACAAAAGTTTTGAGATTCATCCTCAATAAAATATTCATTTTCTTTTCATATGATGGCCTTGATGTTGTTTTCAGTGCCATCATCAATGTCTTGCCATTGTCTTGACAATCACTTATCACTTTCACTTTTTGTGAGCAGGACAGAAATACAGTGGAGGAAATCCATGTTTCTGTGTTCCAATGATCCGAGTAGTTGGAATGACATCTGATTTTAGCTGGGCATGGATTCAGTTTATATCTTGGATCCAGACCTGTGTTCATATCTCTTGTTGTTAGGTTCAACTGCATAACATTAAACAACCACAATTTTTGCATGCACAGTCATTTGGTAAACATGTGAAGTGATGGGTTTCTATCCATAGGATCCAGTCATTGAATCATGGGCATTCACATTCCAGATCAGACAGATAAAGGATGAAGACAGATGACATAATGAAAAAGTTATATCTATGAGAACTGACTTTCTTAAAAGTTAAGTTATAAAAAGAATTCAGAGACATAACCCTTGCTGATGAAATTCATGCACATAATATGCATAACTTACATTTTTAGGGTTTGGGAGATGGCTCAGTGGTCAAAGCCTTTGCTTCTCAAGCAAAAGCACATGAGTTCATATTCTAAAATTCTTTATAAAAACACCAGGTGTGTATTGTGTAAGCGCAAACTAGGATGATTCTCAATGACACCCTGGAGCCTCCACAGGCACATACTCTTCTACACACACACACATACACACGCACACCACATGCATGCACAGAAAAATACACTTTTAATTGATGAATGTTAAATTCCTTTCCACACTGAACTGTCATTTCAAATGATATGTGAGATATCCTAGAACTGCTTTACAGTTTTCCAAGTTATTATTTTTTTACATTTTATGCAGTTGGCTTCATTCTTTTATCTACCAGCTTACAGAGTTCCAGGGAAGAAATAAAAAAACCTCCTTCACTATATGAAAGTAACATTTGATCTAATTCAGATATTTTGGCATGGGAAGAAGTAATTAGAAAGAGAGAAAAAGTGCTTTGCTATGGCGTTAGGATGTTTAACGACGACATCTGTAGGCGCTTGTCGCCATATGTTGCCAGTACTCTGAATCCCACCACCATGTAGTGACATCTTCATTAATCTTAATATGAATTATGTATTTACATAATATATATGTATATGTAGTAAATATTTTACTTTTTTAATATTTATATCATCTTTTTTACTGTTTTATCACTTTTTTCACCCACACTTTATTTTTTCCTAATCATAAAAACTCAATAGGTATCCTTGCCCTCTCCCTCCTTGCCCCCATCATCCCCACTGCGCTCTCCCCCATTCCCTCTTCCTTTCTCCCCCCTCTTTCCCTCCCCGTCTCCCTGTCCCTCCTCCTTCCTCCCTCCCATTCCCCGGAGCATCCATTTATGTGGGCACAGAACCTCCCTCTGAGTCCTCCACCCTAGTGAGGGGTCAGGATTCAGTGGCATAGGACTCAAGGACCCCTTCTTGGGCATAGGAACTCTATTATGACTGTTTAATAACTTGCCTTTAAGAATCCTGCTACCTGAAGCCTTCTTCCCTATGACCCATGCTAGACTTTGAGGGTCGTTGACATGTCAGCCATTTTGCATATCAGGCAAGTCCAATACTGGTTGTTGCAGCCCTAACTTGTGTGGAGTGTCATATCATTGGTCCTCCCCATCTTTAGGCTCTTACAATCTTGCCACCCGCCTCTTCCACAAAGTTCTCTGAGGTTTAGGGTGGGAAGAGATTTGGCTGGTCTTGTTCCAGGTGTATAATATGGAGTCTTTGGTGTTTAATATTTGTGCTATCATCTTATTAAATCATTTTATACAATACTCTAGCTATGTGGATCAAGTTCTTATACCTCTACTTGTTTTACTTTGCATGGGTGTCTTATATGGTGTTGACAGAAATATAAAGATTATTTTCTTAGTTAATTTAGAATTTTTTATCCTTTTCTCCATTAAAATTGAGTCTAATACATTGAGATTTAGAGATATATGGTACAGAAATAATTGCTATTCATTGACTGACATGAGTTATAAAGTTTTTTTTTACTAGACTCATGTTCAGTTTTAGCGAATCTAATATAAGCATCTGTGAATATGATGTATTTTATCACTTTTATCCATTTGATATAACTTTAAAATGTTGAAATTAACATGACTTTTTTGTTTTAGACTGAGCCCATGTTGATCATTCATAGTATTCTTACCCTGTTGCTTGATTTTTAATATGGCTCTACTGGAACATTTATATGAACCTTACTACATGATTAACCTGTAATTTCAATATTAAAGTAATCAAATTTGGAAATCAGTGTTTTATAGAACTTAGAGATTTTCTTCATTTTTCCAAGACAAGGAACAGCTTGAATAGCTTTGGAAAAATAGTCTTTAACAAGTTTGTGGAAATAAAATCAGAAAAAGAAATTTTTCTAATGAGTATATACTAACTTGAAAACTGCAGAAGTTTTGTCTTTACATAACTGAACGGCACCAAGCAACCCAAAGGAAAGATAGGTAAAAGAATTGTGTTACATTTCACGATAGTGGCAGGAGAGTTCACACCAACATCACAAGTCAAGGAAAATGACCATAATATATCGACAGGAATTCCTGGGAAAAGAGAAAGTTTCCTCACTTGTCGGTCTGCTAAAGCATGCCAACTCACTAAACCAGTTCTCTTCATCTTAGCCATCTGCCCAGCGAATGGTCTACCCATTATGAGTAGACTTTTCACATATAGGCTTTTTCTTGTGAGTATGTGTGTGTGTGTGTGTGTGTGTGTGTGTGTGTGTGTGTGAGAGAGAGAGAGAGAGAGAGAGAGAGAGAGAGAGAGAGAGAGAGAAACTGAATGTCCCTGTGGAGGACCAAGGTTAACTTCCGGAATCATCCTGGATTGCTTCTACCTCCTTTTTTCTTTGCTCTGGGATTTCCCAGGCTCTGCTCACCAAAGGTGGAAGTACAGGCTGCTGCTGTTTCCACCTGGTGTTTTTACATGGGACTTGGGATCTAAACTCAGGACCTTCTTGTAAGGCAGAGTCTTAACCTTTGAGCCATTTCTCCAGCCTATCTACAGGCTTTTTCATGGCTTATTTTAGCTATTAATTCTTTACAAGTGTCTCTAAAGGCTCAGATATCAGTCGCCAAATTGACACAATTGTATCTGTCAGGAAGATTTTTCTAATGTACAGTATACTTACAAAAATTACTTTAAAAATAGAAACTAGAAATAGAGTATTTTGAAGAAAACATAGCTTCCTTAGCAAATGGCATTGACAAACCACAAGCAATAGAAAGCATTCCTCCTGTATCTCTCATCCTGTGTAAGAGTCAGTTCTAGTGGATAGAATATTATGCTGGAAGACCTGTTACACTGACAATTCTACATGAAAACACAGAAGATTCTTCACTATAGAAGTATTAATACTTGAGCAATGATAGCAAGCATTGAAAAACAGCAGTGCATAAAATTAAAAGGTTTCTGTACACCAAAAGAAATAATACCAAAGTGAAATATTCACTTCAAAAGTAGGAGAAAATTGTTGGGCACATATTCACCTACAGGGGACTAGATCCGGAATTAAAAAGAGTTCAAAGAAACCACATATGAAAATAATAATTTAATAAATAATCCTGTCAATAGATGGGCAAATAACTGAACCCAGTTTCTAGAATTATGGTGACTAATGAACACAAGTAAAATACTTTTAGCATCCTGAGTAATAAAGGAAATGCAAGTCAAACCTGTATTGAGACTTATTCTTAACCCTTCAGAAGCAAAATAATATAGAAATTAAATAACTTAAAATAATACTATATACAGCACTGGAAATTCTTTGCCATGCTGACATTATTGAAATCACTGAGAAAATTCCTCAAAAAACTACAAATAGAGACACCATATGATCCAGCTCTATGAATCCTGGATATACCACAAAATAAATTTGTAGACATAAAAATACTTCAAAATCATATTTATCATACCCCACTTAGAATCAGTCCATGAAACAGATGTGTTAGGCAATCAACCAAAATAAGAATGAAGACATATGATATACTGACAAATACATTGAATGGAGTCCATGTTGTCAAATAAGTGAAATTCACAGCCAAACAAGGAATGATTCTTCTAAAATGGAAAATATAGAAACATATTTTCCAAAGACATAAATACAGAAAGGAGAATATTTGGGAAGAGAAAAATATCTTGAGGGGTACTATGTGATTGGAAAGTTTAGAAAATGAAAAGATGAATGTTATCAAGCTACACAGTAAATATAATATGAAAATGCAATCATAAAACTATTACTTTGGATAATTTACATGTATTAATAAAATGCACTATGACAACATTAATATTTATTTTCCCATTAAATAAATTGTAGTGTTTCTTATAAAAATATAATAAAAATAATATTCCTCTTTTATTTGAGTTTCCTGGCAGCTAATTTTATATTCACACCTAAGTAATACCTAAGCTTTTTGATTATTTTATGACTTTATACTTAAGTTTTCTGCTAAATGTTCCCATCTTTGTTGCCTTTATTATTAAAAAGATCTCATTAAAATTATCTGAATTCTGTCTTGTCACCAGGAACAGGAGAACTCTTTTTTTATCTGAATTTGCAAATTCATCAATTTTTTAACCTCATAAATCTTTTTACTTCCTCATATTTCTACTGATAGGATGCTTTCCTTCCACTGTACACCAGTACAGTGTACTTATACATCTCTGATTAGTTTATTTGAAATCTTTGTTACCTTGTTTTCCTTTCTTAACACTGTAAAATTTAGCTTCAAAGTTAAATTAATATTTTGGCTTTTAATAAATTGGCACTATGGCAACATTAATATTTATTTTTCCATTAAATAAATTGTAGTGTTTCTTATACTTTTGCATAATAATCTTCCATTTTCATTTCATGTTTTTAATAATATACTATGTTTATGTGTTCATGAAATTTATATATTTCTTATGACCATTCCTTTCATGTCATTTTACCAATTATCCCCTCATTAACACAAATACAGCTTCTACAATAAATCTTATATGAGTAGCTACACTATCTACCTCATCATTGAATGCTAAAAATAACTTGCATTGCCCCAAAATTAATTTTATATGTTGTCTTCAGCCTTTTCTTTTAATTTTCTTCATTTTCAACGGTTTTATACATGAATGCAGTGAATTTAACCATTTTTCAACCAATCCACATCGCCAAATTCTGCCACCTTTCTTTATTCCATTGAAGATCATTTAGCTCCCAACCTGTCTTCTGCATTAGGCTCCCTCTCCATAATGAGATGTTGAAGGACCAGATCCCCTCCAAGTTAAAATAGCTGAAGTGAGATCATGGGTGCAAAAGCCATGATCAGAAGATACTGATTGGCCACACTTTTCCCCGCATCCTGCCTACTACTGCAATCGAATTTGCACAACCTTTCCCTGATTTTTCCTGAGCCTGTATTAAATTTTACCCATTACTGAAGAGGCAAAGAAGCACCTTAAATGAAGGCTGAGATTTGCACTAATCTATTGGGCATAAAGACAAATTTTATAAGGCATCTTGACACCATGTCCATGTACAAAAACAATAGTAGTAGGTTCTCCCATTAGATCTATGCTTTTCCTATTTAAGAGTTCTTAACCAGGTTCCACTGCCAGGCGTGGGTGCCCCCTGAAAACAAGCCTATGAAACCCCAGAATCTCCCTGTCTCTACCCCATAAGGGGGCTACAGATGTATGTCACTGTGACATGAACCCCCAGAGATCTGAACTGGGGCACTCATGCTTACATGGTAAGCACTTTACCAGCTGAGTCATTTCCCAACACCTACTTTATTTTTAAAGCTGATAAAGTCAAATCAAAGGTTATCTTAACTAAATAAATATAACTTGCTCTACTAAAACTTATAATAAGCATCTTAATGATCACAAAGAGAGAAATTAAATACAGATTACATCACAAAGATTAGTGAATAACTGCATTCAAAGGTACATGAAAGCATTTATAAAACTAGGACAAAGTCATTAACCACAACAACATTAAGTTTAGATCACAATGCAATTCTCAGGCAGATATAAATTCAGACATTAACATTTAAAATGATAAAGGGAGATAAAAACCAAAAAGGGTGCAAGCACTATAAATCTCTCTTTGCCAAATAAAAAGTCATCAAAATTTATTAAGCAAAAATAGAAGGAAGTTCAAGGTAAATTCAGCATAAAGTGTGTAATAGGAAAAATTAACTGACTGTTATAGTCAGATAATAGACACCGCGTCAAAAAGTGTCTTTGATGCTAGATTCTGCTAAAAAATCTGACGACAAAGACAGTCACAGACAACGGAAAACATAAAAATTGGAAGCAAACCTGTGAGCCTCTTAATATAGAAGTTTTAGAACCACCAGCTCTTGTTTAACTGACAGCATCTTCCTCAAGATCATCCCCAGAGGAATAGAAAACTGAAACACGCAAGTGAGGAAAAATTCCATAGGGGAAATGTTTGCCTTGCAGCTGGTTTGTCTTACTGAAAATGGCTTGAGCTTATGACAAGAGGTAGGCAGGCAACACCGTGATAATCTAAAATGTATCCTTTGATGTCTCTCATATCCAATTTTGTGTCACCTTGCAGACCTCAAAGTTTGCTCCTCACCTGTGGTAAGTCAGACTTTTGAGGCAGGCATACTAATATATAATTGTTTTCAATGTGAATTTAGTTGCTGAAATAAAGTAAAAGCTGAAGAGGTCGAGCAGCTTATGCCTTTTACTTTCTAAATGCGAGCCTTCTGAACACCAGCGTCTAAGGAGTCCTCACCAAATGGGGCTGAGGGACTAGATTAAGTCTTGGGAGATTCATTTTTTCCTTCCTTGCAGCACTGTGATGACTAAACCTTATCGTTGACTTGACTAGAAATCTCATAGTTACCTTCTCAAAAAGACACACAAAGCACATGAGTTTTCCCACATGTATTCTATGAACATGGAAAAAAGAAAATGCCTTGCTTTCCAGATTGTACAATTTCCAATGTTTTGGAGCAAATGTCAATAAAGGAAATAGGCCTCAGCTTATTCCATGAAACCAGATAAGCATAAAAAATAATATGGGGAACATATGCGGCCTCTGCTTGCAAGACCTGCTCTGAAAATGGGACACAACCCCAGAACAGCTACTCCAGAAGAGGACAGCATGGGCAAGTCACAGAGATTTGTACTATTAAAGATAGAATACAGCCTTGCTGTGCTCTTTGGAAGGGTATAATGTGTGAAAATGAGGTTTGCATAAAAGCTAAGAGTTGTATTCCTGATAAAGTACAGTATGACTTCATATCCTAACACAGTAATGTGGATAAAGAAGACACAAGTTGAGGTTTGTCTTTTTTCCTCACTACTAAGTTTTCTCTGAGAGACCCAAATAATCTTGCAAAAAAAGCATAAAGAAAAGCCAAACAGCAAAATAATTACTAATCATTATTTTAACATTTTCCCAAAAGGAACTGCCATTACAGGGAGGAAATTCTGTGTAAATTGCATTAAAATATACATTCTTGGTTAGTTAAGGTTGTATTTTAAAAGACTAAAATATTTAGATTTCTTCAAATATGACCAAAGGAACATAAACAATAGGGAAACTTCCCATAAGGTTAAGTGGAAAGGAAAGGAATTTCCAAAATATCATGTTTCAGAATGGTAATAGGAAAAACTTCCTTGTAATTTACTAGAAAATATTTATTAGTCACCAATAATTCAAGATAACTAATATTTTAATTTTATAATTTTATAGAAGATGATGTTAGTGTTGTATATTGAAGTATATCTGTATTTCTATGTTAGTTTATACCCAATAATCATTGATAAAGTTAAAATAGAAAATAAAATACTGAAAACTCATAGTTTATTAATAGAAGTACATTTTTACTTGTAAATATTTTAAGTTTATCATAGTTTACATAAAGGATTTCATCAGTACAAATAATATCAGTCTTACTCAGACTGATCTTTTATTTTGTATAAATGATTTCAGTGGACAAATAAACATGTAAGTTTAATTGATGGATGTTGTTAATTTGGCAAAAAAGTTTCTAATCGCTAAAACCAGTTTTCTAAAGACTAATGAAATAGACATCTGATCCATTACTTTAATTTGTCTTAATGATGCTAATTGCCACATAAGCAATTCTGTTAATGGGATCAGTATCTATCCTGAAAAGACAGGTTACCAAATTGAATTGGCATTCTTCAGGGTGACACGGAATGCATCCAATTAACCTCAAATTATTGACCACTTAATACATATAAAACCAAACTTAGAATCTACAGAAGAAAAGGCTACTCTTATAGGGCATTTAAGGAGAAACAAATTGCCAAAATCTTTATTGGAGGAAATAATATTTAGAATCGAATATGGATAGAAGCGTTACAAGAAAAATCTAGAAAAGTTCAGCAGACAGTGAAAGGTATTTATATTTGGCATCGGAACATGTAGATACATCTTCAGATGGAATTACAAACTTGTGGTTTCTCACTAGGAGAGTTACTTCAGATTTTTCATAAAACCAATAGCAAAATATTTCTCTGTACTATTTAATTCCAGAGTATATGCCAGCTTTTTTATAGAGAGGAGAAAATCTTCTAGGTGTCAATTACTACTCAGAGTAATTTTCTCACAAGAATTTTCCAGTAAAGAGATGTAGGATGCATATGGAATGCATAAAAGGTACATTACAGAGATCAGGACTGTAAGAAGAAAGTAGTGTAGAAATTAATTTGGTCAAGATACATGTTTATGAATCATACTCCAACATCAAAGAAAAATGAAAATTCAGGAGTTGATTTGGAGAAACTTTACAGAATAAAATATTTCATTTTCAATCATTTAATTTTGTGGGGAATAAAGTATTTGTATAATGAACTATTTGAACAATTCTGATGTAGAATTAATTGGAGAGTAGAATGGATTTGCAAGACAAGAAAATACCTATTGAATTTTGTCATGTTACAGCTAAGCTGAGCACACTTTACATTCAGTGTTTGTGATTGAACCATGATACCAGGCTATAGGCTGGGGAACTACTATGTAACTATGTGCAAAACAGGCAAATTACTCAACCCCATGGACCTGAGGGTCCCGGAGAGAGAGAAAAAAGTTAAGAACAGAGCAAAATTATTTTATACTGTGTTAATTTATCTAATAAAATATTAGACTGCTGATGATATGATAGAAAGATAGAAGAAGTTAAGACACACAACAGAAACTCTAAAAGTGTAATAAAGACAGAATGCCGTGGGAATCCTTGAGAACCTCACTCGAGGTCAGTAAAAGTTCTGTGCGATTAATGATGAATGAGCATCAAGCAGGGAGAAAGCAGAGCAGCAGCTGCCCCACCCAGATATTTACAGACAAATCATTCAAATAATTGTCTAATTCACAAAGTCGGTACATTTGTTAGTCCAAACCTGTTACTATTTTTGAAAACAAAGAATAATATTGAAATTTTCTACGAATCGAGGCTGTTATTAAGTAATTCATATTATTAATGATGTCATTGTACAATCACTCTAGAATAACCTTGAGCACATATGAGTACAACAACCAGGAACCACCGAATATGTCAGAGCCGTATTTCTCTTTGTGTGGCTCTTTAGTGGGTAAAGTCATAAAGGGGGCGGTTCCTCTTCTCTACCCCAGCACCTTCCCCTAAGACACTCTCTGAGAGCCACTGTCTCTTCTGTGATCCTAGTTAGTCTTTGGGGAAATGTTGATAAGTTGGACATTGTGTAGATCTGATGGTAGAAGTTCTCATTGCATTGATTTTCCAGGTATGGCAGCTCTGTCGTGAGTGGAGTGTGTTTGTCAAGAGTATCTCATCTTTAGACTCGTACAATCTTGTCACTTCCTTTTCTGTAAGTCCCTGAGCCTTGGTGTGGGATAAGATTTTTATGGCATGATTAGGCTGATTATTTCAATTACTCTGATATTCTGTACTCTGTCCTGATAGGTTTTCTGCCTCACTAGTCTTCCATTGTAATAGGTCTAACTTTATTGAGCTGTGAGAGCTTTTCTTATCTGTGCTCCTTTGTCTCCACTCTCTTGGGGTCTTTTTTTACCTACCTTTCAAATTATGATCCTTTGTGGTTATAGTGGATGTTATAGAAATTTCCCCTTGAGTATATAATTTTGATAGCTTAGTACTAGGTTCCACCAACAAGAGAGAACATATGATGTCTGTCTTTACATATCTGGGTTACCTCTCACTTAGTATAACTTCCAACTCCATCATTTATCAGCAAATTTCATTAATTCATTTTTCTTGATAGCTGAATAGTATTTCATTGTGTGTATGTACTATGTTTTCATTATCCATTCATCTACTTTTGGGCATTTAGAATGATTCCATCATTTTGCTATTGCTAATAGAGCTGCAATGAACATGTATGTGTAAGTGTCTCTATGGCAAGATGAAGCATTCTTTGGGAATATTCCCAGGAGTGGTATAGCTGGGTCATACTGCATTTCACATTTAACATTTTTACAAACCAGCATACAGATTATCAGAGTGGTTGTGCAAGATTGCATTTCTACCAACAATGTTTTCTTATTTTCTTTGATTTATCCTTATTTCTTCATTATTCCTTATGTTTTTATCAATCATAATGAAGTCACCTTGCATTCTGTATATTTATGAATGCATGTTATATATGTTGTATCTTATAAATACAATCCTAGTTTCTTCAGCAGATTATCTATAAATATCAGACAGATAACAAAGGATATTCTATGTAACTAAATTAGAGTTAGGTTCCACTTTAATGTTTGTCTTTGCTGATATAAACATCACCTTACACCAGAGGAGATAGATGGCCAGAAGCGCTAAGCTGCCTTCATTGAGAAATGCTGACAGCTGCATGTTTTTGGAACCTGAGGCAAATTTCCTGATTAAAAAGGACAGAAACAAAAAACACTCTTAGATTTCCATTGGCAAATTTAAAAAATACACTTTGAAACATAATTAATGGCATATCAATGCAACATTTCACAATATATCTTCATAACTGTTTTGGCTTTCTTTTTTGTTCAAAATTCATCTGCAAGTTAATTCTTCATGCTTAATAGTTGAAAGCCATTCATAGCTAAAAGGCTTGCAATGCAGATATAGACAGAAAGAAAGAAAGAAAGAAAGAAAGAAAGAAAGAAAGAAAGAAAGAAAGAAAGAAAGAAAGAAAGAAAGAAAGAAAGAGAGTCAGTCCTGTAGTGTATGAATAAATCCATTAATTCAGAAAAATCATCTCAAAACCCATGGATATACACATATGGAGTTTGGCAGCAGAGCATTGCATAAATATTCAACACATTATGTTGGATATTTATGTTTATAAATGTACATTACATATTTAATGAAATGAGTGGGAGTATCAAGGGCTCGATTAACATCTTCATTCTATCTAATAAAAAGCAAAATACAAATGTGCTCATGTAATTAACTGACACATTATCTTATTTTTTGAGCAAAGGAAGAAAATGATGCATATATTTAGATACAAATTCAGCACATTGCAGAAACTAAATATTTGCTGTGCGAAACTAGGGTTCAGGAAAACCACACAGTCTCAAAACCACAGACTATCACCTAGAACATAACATTCTTGTCAGGAGCAGGGAAGGAAAGGTTGGGCTGTTTGGGGAATAAACTCCTTGATGCTGGATAATCTTTTTACTCACGTCACTGGCATAAACAGTTGCTGGGCCTTCAATTCACTTCCCCAGAGGAGCTTTTCTGATCTCTTGACTAATAGACTAGAACCATACATATTCAGCTCCATAAGCAAGAGGCAGCAAGACTGACATAGATTTGAGTTTGCTCTTATAGGACTTTGTCTCATACTGCTGGGATTTGTACTTGGGGCAGTGAGGCCTCTGAATCTCCATCACAGGATTCCAGCTTTCACATGACAACCTTTTATGATGGGTTAAGGAATTGTTCTGCCCCCCCAGCCTTGCAGAGACTGTTAAGCTAATCACTATGATTATATATGGCACACTCTATCAGTGTGTCATATCAACCTCCTGTTAGTTCTAAATCCTGACTGTCAAAAGTCAACAGTTTTAGAACTTCAGAGACTCTATATCAACCACATAGAACTAGGCCAGCCTAATCTCTCCCCATCCTGAAGCTCAGGGACATTTGCGGAAGAGGGGGCGGTAAGATTGTAAGAGCAAAAGGATGGGAGGAGCAATGATTTGCAAGATTCTCCACACTAGTTAGGGCCAAAGCAATCATAACAGGCCTTTGCATGCCCTGCGCAATGTCCAACGCACTATTGACCTCACAAAGTCTAGCATCAGCTAAAGGCACCAAGATCCTTGGAGGCAAAGGATAGACTGCCACAGTAGTGTTCCTACGCTTAAGGGGAACATGAGAAAGGGTTCAGGGAAATGCCACTGGGTCCTTATATGTCATTGGAGAGGAGGATCCAGAGGAGAGTTAAGCATACACAATAAAGGACTCTCTGGGAATTGGGGGGGAGGCACTGGGGGATGGGGAGGGAGAGGAAGGGGAGCAGGGGGTTCAGGGGGAGGAGGAGGGAGGGAGGGAACTGGTCTACCTATTAAGTTTGCATGAGCGGAAATAATAAAAAATATATTAAAAAAAAGTCAACGGTTTTGTAGAAAAGAAACATTTCTTTAGTTATCAATATCGTAAAATAGAAAGTTCCCTAATATGAATACTTCCCTAACATTACATTCTTGCGTATCCATAAACACAGTGGAGTTTGTTTTCAGATGCTGCAAGTTTCTGCTAATGTCCTTCTAGTGATCTATAAACCAATCCAGGGCACTATGCTGCCTGCAGTATTGTACCTTCTTAACCTCTTGCTATCTTTGGTGCCTTTTGTGTACTTTTCTAATGGCTTTCCCCTCTGTTTTCCCTGATAACTCTTTTGTGATGTTAATGAGGAAATTTTCTAAAAGATCTATCCAGGTATCTTTTTGGAGCAACCTTCAGTTTGTATAAACTGATTTTATTTCTCAAGATTCAATCAGGAGTCTGGATTTTCAGAAACTAGAGCACAAGTATGACAGAAATTCACTTAGTGAGGAGGCACGTCAGAGTTCAGGCTTCAACCAAATTATCAGGAGAATCTGCGAAGCTAGCATATGTCTAGATTCTCCACTGATAAAGCTTTAAATTTTCTTTCTCATTCAGATCTTCAAACTGTCTTTTTTCAAATTTTAAAATTATCAGTTTCCCTATAGTTACATAGTTTTTCAAAAGTTCTTCATTTTGATGAAATATGACAACAAATGTACACAAAGGGCTGGTCAAGTAAAACTATATGAAAATATGAACAGAAAGTATTCCTTTAATATATCCTTATTTCTAGCTAGTACTCAAAAAGAAAGAGAATAATAATAAAGAATGCAGTTTTGAAGCTAGAAGAAGGGAAACAAAGGGAAGAAAGAAGATAAGCAAGGAGGAAGGGGGAAGGGGAAGGAAAGAGTGAGGAAGCACAAACTTTCTAAGAAATCGAATACAACTGCAGCCTCCTATCCCAAACGAAGTGGTTTGCAAGCAAGATGCGCTTTTCCAGATAGAGTCCTCAGTCTGTACCCATGCCTGAAGCTGGAACAGCATTTTAAGTTGGCCGCCTATGCAAATAATGAGACCTGCCAGTTTCGGAAGACAGACTCGACCTGTCTCTGAAAATGTTGAAGGATCTGATGTGTCCCTGGAGACCTTATTGGCCTAAAATCACCTTGCATGGCCTCAGGAAAAAGATCTTCATGCGGGACTGCCACACCATGGGCTTCGTGTATCTCTTGTCCCTGTCGAACTTCCGCAGACCCCGGATTGAGCGTGAGGGCAAAAAAAGACCATTCCTCCGGAAAGACTGAGCTCTTCAGAACCATGGAGACCTTCCAGAGACTCTTGGTGTCAAATGCAGCTGGATATGACAACGACAGGGATTCGGACTAACTAGGTCCCCAAGATCCCTGAGCCCATACAGACCCACCCACCAAAGCTACCCCAAGTTGAGGTCGGTTTTTCTTTCTGTTTTTAAACTTTTCTGAGCTTTAGACATTTTCAGTAACAAACTCAGTATCTTTCCATTATTCTCTGAATTCCTTCCATTTTAAATGCCTCTTTCCTTTTATGCATCTTTTTAATTTTAAGAGTGTAAGATCACTTGGGGGGAGACCTGTGGATTTTGGTTTCTGTTTTTCATTTCTGTCAATGGCAAATAGATTAAAATATAAACATAGATAGAAAAAAGAGAAATCCATTACAGTTCATAATCATATTCCCAATGACAAGTATGTGTTGCTACTTATTTCAACAACCAGACAATCATTTTAATCATTTGACCTGTTTTTAGGAGATATTTATTTCATACCTTCCATAATGCATATACTGAAAAATTATCTGCAAACATCATTGAAAACACAGAGATGAATGACACACATCAAAAATGACTCTCATTATTCTCAGTTCCTTATATCAAACGTACACACACCTGTGCATACACACACCTCCATGTATACATACACAATCATATGCATGCATACAATCAATGGCATCATAAGATATTGATGTCTCTGAAGAGATAAATTCAGGATTCAGATTCCTAATCTTATGATGCATTCCTCAAACACTACTTTTTGGAACTAGGCACTTATTATCGAAACTCACAACAGAGCTCAATTCTTGCCAACAGAACACAATTGAGTCCTTCCTAGACAACATCATTCTTTCCTTGAGCTGCTTCTCTTCCATAGACAGTGTCTACAGGCAGTCCACAGCCGGGGACCACATAAATCCCAGAGAGCCACAGGTGGCTATGGTCCATAAGATACATGCAAGCTCTTTCTTTCCTCAAAATGACTTTTTTTTTTAAATTGGCAGATGAGGAGAAAGCGGTCTTGTTGTCAAGACTACTGCTGGTTTTCCTTTGTTGGCCCATGTTTTCATTGCTGACATGAGTAGCACTTTTTAGCTAACTCACCTCGTAACACTCTGTCTGAAATTCTCCACTTTAGGTCTTTTTCTCTTGGGAAATCTGACCTAAGATTTCTGACTGTTTCTGTGGCTTTCAATAATTAAGTGTTGGAGAATGAGTCATCGTGAGAGTGTTTGATTTCTTACACAACATTTGCAGGTTTACCTTGCAGTTAACTCCATAGTTTAGCCATTCCTCTCACTCAGATAATCAATGCTGATTTCTATCTTCTTATTTAATTAGTATGTTGTGTGGCATGAATTCAAAAGGAATGAGTACTGTCATTAAGTTTCCTCACTGAGGTTTCAGAAAGGAACAAAACTCTATAGAAAGAATATAATTATAGAAACAGTTTTTAAAAAGAATATTTTATTAGTTTCTTTTATTTTTGATTTTCAGAAGTTGATGCTTTGACTGGAGTCTTTGGCTTCAGAACATTGAGGGGGAAAAGAGTTTCACTGATAGAGGAAAAAAGAAACAAAAATCAGCTTTGGCTAGAGAGATGGCTCAGGGATTAAGTCTCCGCCTCGAGTACATGGAGCTGAGTTCGGATCCCTGGTCCCATATAAAAATGCCAGGCAGAAAAGGCAGCGTCTTACACTTCTGGCCTTGGTGGGTGAAGTCTGGGAAATCCCAGAGCGAAGGAAGAAGGAGGTAGAAGCAATCTAGGATCATTCCTAAAGTTACCCTTGGTCTTCCATAAGGACACATAGTGCTCTCTCTCTCTCTCTCTCTCTCTCTCTCTCTCTCTCTCTCTCTCTCACATACACACACACAGGCTAAATGAGTAAATGATTTTCTGTATAGAAAAAAAACACCTCGCTCAACTATCATTTAAAAGGTACTCCTTTCTTAAACTATTTAATTGTTTTAATGTTTTCCCAACTTCCTATGAAATAGTTTCATAATCAATTCCAATTTGGAATTGCATTCTGCAAATGAAAAAAAAATTCAGTGAGTATTTTGGTTCATTCATGTTGCAATTTAAGTGGAAATTTATTGGAAATAACTTCTGCACTTCTTCCTCTGATCTATTACATGCCAATTTACTAGCAGACTACCATTCACTCATCACTACTGTAGTTACATAGTCATTGTACAAAGTTCCTTTTTCACACTATTTCTGTTTCCTAAGTTTCCTACCATGTGCCTTGTCTGAATAATTTAAAGTTAGAGAAACAACTGGTATCCTAGGAATCCCTGGTTACTGCTTATACTTGAGGAAATAGGAAAGAAAGAAAGAAAGAAAGAAAGAAAGAAAGAAAGAAAGAAAGAAAGAAAGAAAGAAAGAAAGAAAGAAACAAACAAACAAAAAAGGAGAGAAAGAAAGAAAGAGAGAGAAAGAAAGAGATAGAGAAAGAAAGAGAGAAAGAAAGAGAGAGAGAAAGAAGGAAAGAGAAAGAGAGAGAGAAAGAAAGAAAGAAAGAAAGAAAGAAAGAGAGAGAGAGAGAAAGAAAGAAAGAAAGAAAGAAAGAAAGAAAGAAAGAAAGAAAGAAAGAAAGAAAGAAAGAAAGAAAGAAAGAAGAAAGGGAGGGAGGGAGGGAAGGAAGGAGGGAATTTACCAGGCTCTGCCCACCAGGGCCAGAAGTTCAGGCCACTGCCATTCCACCTGGCGTTTTTACATGGGACTTGGGATATGAACTCAGGACCTTCAGCTTGTGAGACAGAGTCTTAATTCCTGAGTCATCTTTGCAGTACTAAAATACAATTAAACAGGTAAACGATATATATTTTCTATATTATGAATTGAACAGAGAGTGATAAGAAAGCTCAATTTCCAAGGTTCAAGTGTGACTATAAAAAGGACCAATAATATAAAATGTCATTGTTTGACACTGTTATAATATATTCTGATTATTTCTGCCATACAATCTCTTATTTTTTCTCAATACCTCCAGCTCCACTCCCACACACATACTTTTCTCTATATTACTTATGTTTTATTTTGTTTTGTTTGGTTTTGTGACCAGTGTGTTGACCAGGATTATTTGTGTGACCAGGGATATGGAATGATCTATTGGAGACCCACAGACTCAGGGGAATGTACCATGCATTTCCCATCTCAGAATATGCTAGCTGCTAAAAGCAATATGAAGTCATAGAACCACACAAGCCCCTCCCCAACTATAAATGCCTGTTAGAACAAAGAATTTTAATAGAATTGCTTTTTTATAAGAATTCAATGCTCCAATACCTCACATGCTAAAGACTAATGTTATATATCAATCTTTATTAAACATTATGAAAAGTCCATTAAAAATACCTGACAATCTACCTACAAAACTGTTGCTATTTGAATTGAACTGTGGCCAGTTATGCTCAAAAACTTATGTTTTTGAATACTTAGTCCCTAGTAGGTACTGATGTTAGGGAAAGTTATGGAATTTTTAGGAAGTAGAAACTTGTTGGGGGAAGTAGGCCACTAGGGGAGGGCCTGGAGATTTTATAGCTTAGCTCCACCTCCTGTACCATCTCTCTACTTTCTGACATGCAGTAAAACATTAGGAGTTGTGCTCATGCTTCTGCTATTATACTCGCCCTATCTCCAGATTTTACCCTTTAGCTCTTTGGAACTTCAAACTAAAATAAATCCTTTCACTCTTAACCTACATTGCTCAGAGTATTTTTTCACAGCAACAGAAGAGAAACTAAAACAGAAATTAGTGCAGAGACAGACATGTCATTGCTGTGATAAACCCAAGCATGCGGGTTTGGGGGTGTGTTTGGGACTAGTTTCTGGGATAAATGCGGAAAATTTTGAACTTTGATTATGAAAAGTCATTTAATTCTGTAAGAAGAGCTTCATGAACCATACTAGTTGGAACAGTGGGAACTTGGATGACAGTGATTCCAAGAGAAACAGACAGTAGAGATTCATGTAATGATTAAGGATTGAGGGAAGATGGGATAGATTATATTTAGTATTCTGGCAAAGAGTCTGGCCACATTTGTTCATGCCCTGAACACTTGCAAGAGGTCGAGATTTGTACTAATCTATGGATTTGAAGATTAATATTTAGAAATTAGTCATCATGTTCACTTAGCAAATCAACAACAAGTTCACTTTATAGACTATGAACTCTTCATTCAACCATAATTCTCAGCCAGATTTATAACATCAGGCATGAGGTGCATCCTGTTCATAGGGATTAATTCAAATTGGAAAGTGGTTGGTTGCTCCCACACTGTCCATACCAATATTGTACTGATAGGCATATCTTGAAGATTTCTATTCAGTTTCAGGTTGGGATTTTATTTAATTATCTACTTACATATTTATTTATTCAGTTAATTAGTTAGTTAGTTAGTTAGTTAGTTAGTTAGTTAGTTAGTTAGTTAGTTAGTTTTGTATTCCTATATCTGCTTTGGCCTCAGGCAAAGGAAGTTTAGATTAAAAAAAGAAATGTATCATTATGTGTCTGCAGCAAATTCAACTCTTGTGTTTGTTAATCCTAGTGATATTTTTAGTTAAGGGAAAAATGTTACTCCAGAGAATTTTTATTTTATTGTGTGTGTGTATGTGTGTGTGTGTGTGTGTGTGTGTGTGTGTGTGTGTATCACGGGACACTAGGTATCCCTGTGGAGGACCAAGGATGACTTAAGAATCATCCTGAATTGCTTCTATTGCCTTTTTGCTTCACTTTGGGTAAAGGATCTACTCATCCTTGGAAATGAAGGCAATGCCATTTCTGCCTGGCATTTTTTCATGGACCTGGAATACAAACTCTGGACCTTCTGCTTGAAAGGCAGAGTCTTAATTCTTGAGCCATCTCTTCAGCACCTTCAGAGCATTTTTAATAAACTAGCCATTCCTAGTGATTAAAGAAGAAAACATCAGAGGAAGAAAATATCATATACACAATAAAATGGTATTATCTTCTCTCTGAGAAATTACTAATGCTTTTCTTAGTGTCTCCCTTTCTACTTTATCTTTTCTTCCATATTATGTAGTTTGTACTTATTAAAGCAATAGCTCTATTCTCTGTTTCTTGTCTATAGACAATTTCCCAAAAATTTCAATGTCAAATAGTTAAACATACAATAAAATAATAAAATAATGCAAAGTTTAAAAGCAAGTGTTGATGGAAAGGAACACAATTTCATTGTTTTCATTATACTTTAAAGTCTTTGTTGAATATTTTCATGCTAAAAATGGTAAGACTTGTTAATCCATCCACATAAAATTTTTCTGAAACTTATTTTTTTTCCAAAGACCAATGTAGTCAAAGGCAAACACACATAAAATAATCTGTACATAATTTATTTGGTTTGCAAAACCTATGGACCCTTCCATAGATTCACATTAATTAAAGCTGAAAAGGCCCTAATTAAGTAAATTAAGCACTACCTTGGAATCTCAACACATATTGATTTAACTTTAGTGTCTTTTTTTTTTTTTTTGAGGAAACAGTAATCACACCGTATCATTAAGAACATTATATCAATTGTGTAGTTTTCCTAAATGGTAGCTTTTAATCAAAACCACTTTGAATATAGGAAGATGACTTACAACATTGAATAACAACAATATAACATGAGGGGAAGAAACTTGAACTCTGAAGCACAGATGTGAAAAACAAGTAGCTGAGTTAAGTCCTAGACAAGCTTGCAGGAGATTGTCTAGTTGATGGGGAAGGTACAGTCCATGGTGGGTGGAGCTAAACTCTGGGAAGGTGGATAAGATAGAGGGAGCTGGCAAGAGAGCTGCTATTCTTCGGTATACTTGGTTAGATATGCTGATCTAACAGATGAAAAATGTCTGCGTTGCAGTTCACCTGCATTGTCGCTGATAAAAATCACCACCAAACTGCTAAAGGGACTTATTCTCTTTCAGTAATCTGGTTACAATTGTTAGCTTAGTTGACTGGAGAGCATGCATGGTCACCAGAGGGAGGGAACTGGCTGTATCACATCCATGTAACAGCCGAAAGAGGGATGATCCTTACTTGCCAAACTAACATGCCTGGCCAAGTATTCAGGAGAATGCCAACTTCCTCAACAAGCTCTCTTTTGAGGGGCCAGGTTATAACCCACCATGGGTTGGGCCTTCCCCATTAATTAGAAAATTTCCTTCAGGTTCACTCTGGGTTTAACTCAACTACTAATTGTCTAAAAATGCATAAGACAGATATCAAACCCTCAACCATCAAGTTGACACATGTAACCAACTATGAGAGTTCCTTTTCCAACAGTGGATATGGTGTGGCCAGTTCTCTTTGTCCTTCGTTTAAGTGTAAGTTCTACTGCTGTGCTAAACAAGGAACTGTAACCAGGCAATCATAAGACAAGAATAAAACTCCTGGTTTTCATAGCTGTTTTGTCATGAATTTGCTGACAACATGCAGTGTAACTGTGACAGATCCTAAAGACCTAAATTTATAAAAGGTAATGTACATACGTAAAATAAAAGGTAAGAAAGAATGGCAAAAGTAAATACACATATGAGTCTATTGGCTGTTGAACCTCAAAATATGAAGCAGAAGCAACATTTTAAAAGAAATCAGGCAGGTATACTTTGAAGAAGTACAATAAACTCCAAGAAGAATTGATTTTTAATTAAGAAAAAAATTGTCACTCTGTTACATTAGAGTAAAACCACCAAAATACAGGACAAATCAATTTTTTTCTTTTTGTGTGTGTGTGTGTGTGTGTGTGTGTGTGTGTGTGTGTGTGTGTGTGTGTGTTTGTGTGTATACATGTTTAGAAGAGGCAGTATACCTTGCAGATGCAAGGATGATTTCAGGAGCCATCCTAAATTGTTCTACCTCCTTTTTTGCTTTATTCTGAAGTTTCTCAGACTTTGCCTTCCAGGGCTGGAAGTTCAGGTTGCTGCAATTTCTTTCTGGCATTTTTATATGGGATGTGGGTTTCAAACTCAGGTCCATATGCTTTGAGGCAGAGACTTAACCCCTAATACATCTCTCCAGTCCAAATGAGATTCTTTCAAAGGATCTAAGTGGTGGAGGATGGATTTATAATTATTTACTGTAAAGGAGACTACTCAGCAGCTAATCTATGAAAAACATGAAAAAGCAAAACCGAATACAATGCTATAACAGAATTCCATTGTCAAAGCAAATTTAAAAGTAACATACAGCGTAGAAATCTGCTAAGTCCTATGGAAGTCCCTGAAAGTACTTTTGGCACCTACTTTTTTATGATTTGCAGAGTCATAAAAAGTGTGAAGTGCTCCACAAAAGTGTGTGTAAGTGGCTTTGTGTCCAATGAGATGCTGTTGGAAAATGTTTGGAGTTTGAAAGGTGGCATCACTGCAGAAAAATGTGGTGTCTGGGAAGATGCTGGTATAGATGCTAATGGGTCTTGATTTCTTTTCCTGTTATGTTTATTTTTACTTAATTTTTTGTGTAGGCGGAAGAGGTTTTGTTTTTCCACACACACCCGCTGTTGCAGCAGGCATGCTTGAAAGCAATAGATTTACCTTATTACCAAGCAAAAAAAAACTTTTCTCCTCATCACTCATCTCAGATATTTCTTGCCTTTATGATCATACACCTTAATAAAACAGCTTAAAATGTGCTAGAAGATGCACACTTGTCTTGTTTAAACAGCAGATCTAAAATGACAGTCTGTGTTGGTAAAGTAATTAGTGTATTGGGAACGAATGAGATATTCTTGAAAGTTATAAATGACCAAATAATGACTTATCTTGCCGAAGACGTCTATACGCCAATCCTCCTGGACCTGTGATAAGGGTTTGAAAAAGAGAATAATCCAGTATATTATGGTTTGACATCTGGGGAGGAAGTGGTAATCCTGTATCCTCTAGATACTGTAATGTAACCATATAGACCTTTGAAATCTAGACCTGACATAGCAGAGAACCTCTTGTGACTGTTTCAGAGATGGGACTAGGAAACGATTCAGCTTATGGTTGATGGCAAGGAGTTGAAAATTGCTAGTAGCTGTGAGAGACCCAGAGTAGATCTGAGTATTGTGATACATTCCTGCAATCTCAGCACTCATGAGGTCGAGGCAGGAGGTTGTAAGTTCAAGGTCAGCCTGGGATACATTCAGGGTCTATCTCCAAACACAGTAGCCAAACAACAAAAGATTATGGTACTGGGGGAATGAAAATGAGCACACTAATGACAAGCTCAAAAAAAATTGGGACTCTTAAACCTATAAGTACATGGACTTGAGTTTTGCTAGACTAAACAAGAAGGAAGCAGATCCTTTCTAAACATTCAGAAAGCACTCCTAACTTTTGAATGTTAGTCGTCTGCGACCTGTGCTCAACTTCTGATTCATAGATTTCTAAGGTAATATGTTTGTGTTTAAGCTGCTGAACTTGTGTCAACAATAGAAAACTAATGCAGAATGTGACAGACAGTTAACAAGAGATAAAATTCAAGAATATAACTCAGAAAGTAGACCTCACGCAACTACAAAATATATAATTAGAAAAATCATTGTTTGACAACAATCTATGCTTATTTATGATTTAAAAAGTCTTTAATAAGTGAGAAACATTAATAAGGTATTAATCTTTTAAACTTTGCTATTAGAAAACTGTCACTATTTTTACCTAGCAATGGTATATTTACATCTTTGATATTTGATGATTAAACTAGGATGACTCTTCCCACTGCTACTATTTTTTACATGAAGATAACTCTGGACAAACAACAAAATGGTATAAGTCTAAGTAATTACAAAGTTTCCTCAGTCCACCGCTTCTCTGCAAATTGATGCCTCTATAATGTGAGTTTTCTGTTGCTTCTGTGCAAAAGTGAAGTTTATTTCTGCTCACTGGAATCTGAGTGGATTCTGAGAACTGTTTTTGCCAATGGTAAGTGGCAGAGAGGATAATTGAGCAATTCCTAGAATAGGATGCGGGAAACCTTACATGCTCCCACTCTCTCCCTTTTGGACACTCGCTTCCATCACATGAAAGAAGCCCGAGTTAGTTTGTTGAATAACAGAACATCAGTTGCCAAACTAAGAAAATACAGTGCCCAGGTGTCACACAGCTGACCCAGAGCAGGAGAAAAGCACAACCAAACATAACACAACCACATCCCCGTGACCTGAAGACTGTTGATATATGGATGGCTCAGTGCATGTGTTTTACATGCATTTGTTAACAATTATGTCAATCAATTGTTTTAAGCCATTAAATTTGAGGCTCGATAAATACTTGGTAGTATTGTGGTGATGGATAACTAAAGGAGAAGATGAGTGTTTGTAAGGAAAAGTGTGGCATGAATATATTCTCTTGTAAGAAGCAGTTTATCTTTCTTCAATCACTCTTATAAATGTAATTTTAAATATATTTTAATGCAATATCTTATTTAAAACAATGATAATTGTTCTATTATATGTTCTTTTTTTAAATTTTTTTATTTATTCAATTGTGCGTGTATGCATGTGTGTGCGTGTGCGTGCGTGCGTGTGTGTGTAGAACCACTGACGAATTCGAGAACCACCATGGACCGCCTCCACTTCCTCCTTGTTTACTCTGCCCGGGCATTCACAGGCTCTGCCCTACCAGGACCAGAAACGCAGGCCGCCCCCGCTTCTGCCCGGTGTCTATACGTGGGGTCTAGGATCCGAACTCAGGACCTTCCACCTGCAAGGCAGAGGTTTAACCCCTGAGCCACCTCTCCAGCCCCCTATTATATGTTCTAAATGCTGATATATATATTTTCTGATCAATGAGTTTCTGTGCAACAATTGATTATTTTAGCGGGGCACTGGAATACAAAATTCATTTGTTTATTTTGTGTGTGTCTATGTTTTGCATTTGAGTGTGTGCCCATGCATGTGTTTGTGTGTATCTGTATTTGAGAGCATGTGTACAAGAGAGTACTTGAGTATGCATGCCTGTAGAGAACCAAGGGTGACATCTGGAATCATGCTGGGCTACGCTACCTCCTTATTGTTTTGCTCTGGGGTTTCTAAGCTCCACCTTTCAGAACCAGAATTTTAAGCCACCTTCCTATTTCCCAGCAATTTTATGTAGGATCTGTGGATCTAAACCTGGTCCTTTCGCTGAGCCATCTCCCTAGCCCATAAACTTTATTTCTAAACAGACTCTTATAGGAGAGGACAAACTCTCCAATAACTGAAAAGTAACAAAGAAGCCATCATGTTCAAACAACTGATAAAACATTTATAGTATAAAGAAATCAATCATCTATTTAAAGCAAACTGCATTTCTTTTTTATTATTGTGTGTGTAGAGAAAAAGGTGCTTCTGAGTTTCTAAAGATAGCCAAGCTGAGTACCAACAAATTCAACTTCCCAGGACTGTTCAAGACACGTCATTCTTGCTGTCTCCACTACTACATTTATCTTGAAGAAAGTAGGACCAAGGAAAATAAGTACTCCCTGCCTATCCATCTTGATAACTTAATGCCTCTCTGTGCCTGTAGCGTTGCACATTAATGTTGTGAGTAAAATCTATAGGTCAATCAATCTCCTGCTTGAAGCAAAGTGCCAATCAGTCATGCTCTAGATTGTACTCTCTCTCTTCTAACCAAATTCTTAGACCCTGGATTTATTTTTTTTCCAGATGATTCTGTCAATGTGCTGCATGATAGAAAACAAATCATGCATTAGCCATGCTTTCACATGACCCAATAAGCATCAGCATAAAGTACTGCTTGATAGATGACCACATTAATATAAATATATCTTCATTGTAAAGCTACAGCTATAGGATCTTTGTAAAACTAATCCTAGCATTGCATTACCCACGAAACAAAAATAAATTGCAAAGTTTCTCACATTCTAAAACCTAGATAGTGTTTCTCCTCACAGCTTCCCAAGAATGCAATAGAAATGTGTCTGTATAATTAAAGGAATTTTTCTAGTGTGATTATTTGAAATTAAAATTAGCTGCAAATGAATTCATGTTAACAGTTGGGTTACCTAAGCTCTGAGTGGCCATTTCTTCTTGTGTAGAACAAACTAATGACATTTGCTAGAACCAACTGAAAATTGTATATAAATACTTGATATCTCCCAACTATCAGACATAGTGCTCAGAACTTGAGAGTCATTGTCTCAATCAGTTTAAATTTAATCCTGTCTTGATCTAAGGGTACTAGGAAAATGTATGGAAACTTTTTATATTGATTAAAGCAGGCACATAATAAATAATAGTTCTTATTTTATTCTGTCTGATAGAGAAGAAATGAAACTTTGTATGTCTGCTGGTATTGACATCTACTTCAATACTTTATGATCAAAAGACGCTTAACACAGCCTAATCCCCAGCGGGTGATATTTGTGACATTAGGTTACCTTCACCTCTGACAAGTTCATTGGCTTCCCTTTGCAGGATTCCTGTGAGAAGAAACCCTATCACACAAATCAAAAGCCCATGCCATATGGCCAGAAAGAGAACAATTTAATATAAGAATTCCTGGTAATTTATCTTTGTAGCCCTGTAATTGTTTTGCCCAAATAAGAATGAAATATCACCAGCAAAGTTGATATAACTTTTGGCTGCCTTACAACTTTTAGATGGATACTTGGATCTTATGGTCCAATATATTGACCTGAAATATTAAATCTGTCAAGACACACTAACCGAACTCAGCTGAATTGACATTCTCCTTTGGTTCATGCTACCCAGTGTAACAGTAAACTTTATTACTTCCCCTTTAGAGTCCTGTAAAATCCTTAATCCTCACCTCACATTTAATATGTTTCTTTCCCCTTTTTAGAGAAAATTTTAAAGCTGTTGGGGTGTTTATCTCTAGCCACAATCAAGAACTGTGAGCACAAGTCTCAGAATCAGAAATACTTGCAACATTTCTGTGAGACAATTTGTCCAAAAACATGTTGGCTTACTGTGAAAGTTGCTATTAAAAATCACAGCAGGGCCTTTCTGTATTAACAGTCCCCAATGCAATAATATATCGGTGGCAGGATCTCACTACGGACCATCACTGTGGGCCACAGAGAGGTAAGAGAGTATCAAACTATGGCCTGACAGCAAATATATTTGAAATCCATTATGAAAAAGAACAGAGTTGAGATATGCTCAGACATGTTCAACAGAAATAAAGCACTACAGATAGAGGATTAAAACAATATGGATAATATATAAATATTATCAAATAATACTAATGTGATCTGTAGACAGATGATAAATACCTTAATATCACCATCAGTCACAAAATACATACCAGTCACAAAAGGTTCTGAATTCTCATTCTGTCAAGGGCTCAATCATTTCCTAGTGATTATACTCCCTGACTTTTCATACTTCGCATAATACTCATACTTTATTTCCCAACAAAGTATCCCCAGTTTAATAGTGCTGGACTCAAAATGAAGTTAAATTTCTAGCCACAGAATGGCTTGTATATAGAAGTTGTGTATTCTAGGATATCTATCTCAAATTTTTCATGTACAATTCAAGATTAGTGTGACATTTTCAAAATCATAAGAAAATCAATAGTTCTGTATCTACTTTCCCCTGTGAACATAAAGACCAACATTTTAGACTCTTCCTCTATGTTCTAACTGAATGCACAGCAAAGATAAATATTAGCCTAAGCATCACTGGGAAATGTGTAAATATGAAATTGCCTGCTTACAAGAAAATCATGGTAAAGATCTGAAAAAAATGCAGAATAAAGGAAAGGTTTCTTTTTACATTTTCACCAAGGTATTGTCATGGTTTCCTTTGTCTGCACTGACACCACTTCTCAAGATCGGGTCGTTATGTATTATGATCTATGAGCTTGTAAATGCCCTGCATTGCAAGTAACCACAAGCTCTTTGAGTTTCAACCTCATGATTTTACTTTATGGGTCTGTGGATATTGCTGATGAGATCTAGCCACAATTTCCAGTATTCCCCATAAATTCACTCAGTCATAGGCAGGGTGCCGTTGTTGGGAGGGACTGAGGATCCAAGAACCCACATGGCCCATTCAGAGGGCCATACAAGTAATAAGAAAGTCTCAGACTCTGGCCAAGATTGTTGCCTTTAATCATAAAGTAACAGGTTGTGTAAACTTCCAGAGGAAAACAGTAACAAAGAACCAAAAGTGTTCAAAGGTGATTTACCTTGAGTTCCATTAAATATAGCTAAAGTGAAAAGCAAATGAATGCTCTTCAAACCAGATATATCCCAAAATGCAGTGGTACATTATCAGACTATTGTGTGCAATATCTGCATGTGCTTGTATGTGCACATACACAACTGCAATGGGAAGAAACACTATCCTAGAATGCTACAGAATATTTTTTTTGCTAAAAAAATGGAAAATGCTCCCTTCCCTGTCTCTTTCTTAACTAATATAATTGATGCTTTTAAAATCAATTCACATTACATATTAAAGTCAGTATGCTTGCTTTTTCTATTTTTTATTATGTTATTTAGCTGAAAACTACATAGTAGCCCAATAACATCATCTTTATTCCCTCTACTTACTCAAATTTCATAGTAAATTGATGTTCATATAGGAACAAATCTGACATACTTGCAATAAGGACAACATAAAAAATGTATTTCTACCTGCCCCACACTACAGAGAGTAAACTTTAATTGCCACAGATTTTTCACATTGCTAGTATGTCTACAGCACAATAACTGACATTGAAATTGCTGATTTAATTTAATTTTTGTATTCATGGCTGTGAGCATGTGTGAGTTTGTGTATGTACATGCATGTGTTGCATACACATGTCGAATCCTTTCCTCCCAAGTCAAAGACTTTAACCCCTGAGTCATCTTTCCAGCCCTAATCCCTGTATCAGAAATGTCTAGATTCATTTAGTATTTTGTCTAATTATCTGCATATCTACCTGGTTACCACTTTATCGATTACATGCCATCTCCTTATCCACACATTATTTTACTTTTTAGAGAACACATAAACACTGTTTCCACAGAATTGTTATTCTTACCCCATATATTCATTGGAGGTGTTTTATAATATAAATTTCTGATTATAGTTTGGCAAATGATATACTATTAAATCTTGTTCTGTTTCACTTATTTATTGTTATAAGAATATCACAATATCAGATAATTTTTGAACTGATTAGTTGATAATGTCATTAATATCCTAAAACTAAATTATGGCATCCTAAAGACTTTGTCATAAAGACTTTGTGGTAAATAATCTTTTCTCCGGCAAACGATTCTAGCAAATTTACTCCTCCTCATAAACTAATCTTGAGTGCTTCCTTCAAACTATTTCCTTTAATGTTTTGACAATCTTATTGTTTAAATTTATTGTTTTGTCTCTAACAGGACAAAATTGCATTTATATTCTTTTTTAGCTATTTTATTAATAATATGATGCCAGAATTTTACTAGAGCACTTGATTTGTTTTTATTTGTACTTCTTAGTTTATAAAAGTGCATACTTAGTACACATCTTTATTGTGCACAAATAAGTTTATATTACTTCAGAGAGAGAGAAACCATACATATATATGCCACAACGACCCACAGGTGGAGAACAAAAGACAACTTTCGGAATCCAGAAAGTCCATTTCTCCTTCTGTAGGCTTCTAGGGATTGAACTCTGGTCTTTGATCTCTGGGGATCAAAGTCGAAGAAATATCCATTGTTAAAATAGAAAATGTATTTTAACTGCATATTTTAAACAGCTATGTATTTATATTTTATATTTTTCCAAAGGGATTTCTGTCCTTTCCAATCAGACTCTAAAGATCACTTGATTGTGTGTGGAGAGGAATGTATGTGTATGTATTTGTGTGAATATACATACATGCATATGTGCAATCCATATGCATGTGTAGGTTTGTATACATGGGTATGTATGCATGTATATGTGTTTGTGTGTATATGTGTGTGCCTCTAGAGACCCAAGGGTGACTTCAGGAATCATCCTGGATGGTGTCTACCTCTTTCTAATTCTACTCTGAGATTTCCAGACTCTACCTTCTGGGGCTAAAAGTACAGGTCACTGCCATTTCTGCCCTATGTTTTCACTTATGATCAGCAGTTCAAACTCTGGGCTTTCAGCTTGCAAGGAAGAGGCTTATGCTCTGAGTTATGTGTTCAGCCCCAAGAACATCACTATTAAGCTGTGTGTGTGTGTGTGTGTGTGTGTGTGTGTGTGTGTGTGTGTGTGTTTAAAAATTCAGTCATTATTATCAAAATTGGAAAAACAGAGATATCCCCTCTAACATCAAAATGTAGAATTTTAAAATCAGGATACCAGGGATCTGACAATGGTGTACTGTTGTTTTTATGTGAGACTCTTTCTGTGCGTGGCTCTACAAGTCACCCTAATAACTTAGAGCTTCACACTAAGCACAATGAGATTCCGTAAAAGCCTACTATTGGAGAGAAATTTGAATTTGCTGAAATAAATAAATAAATAAATAAATATTCTTTTCTTATGATTCATTCTGAAAAATGTAATAAGAGACTTTTATGTACCCTGACATAATTCTGCATTTGTGGGTATTTTTTTAAAAAATTGTCATTGATTTAAAGAAAAACTTTTGTAAGAAGGTCTAAAATAAAAATAAATAGACATAATAGAGTTCCTATAGTAGTGAGTAGCCAAGAAGGGACCCCATGGTATGCCACTGACTCCTGAACCCTCATTACTATGGACGATTCAGAGGGAAATTCAACATCCACATAAACAGATGTACTGGAGGATGGGAGAGAGTAGGCAGAAAACACCAAGAGAGGAGGAGGGAGGAAAGAGGGGTGGGAGGGGAGTAGAAAAGGGAGAAGTGGAATGGTGGAAGGGAGGGGGAAGAAGGGAGCTACCTACTGAGCTTGTATAACTAGGCAAAAAATACAAATTAAAAAAAATTACAGGAAGAAAATAAAAATAAATAAATACCCCCTTACAGACTTTGAGAAAAAGAACTAGACCCTAATTTATGAAATATTGTACCATACATTGAAGGACATATATAGGTCATAAAATTTGGACTTTTTTCTAGAGACATGTATGCTAGTTCTATATTTGTCTTTATATTTGATAATATACAAAGAAAAATACTATGAGAGAAATATGTTGTTGGTCTATAGACTATTTACATTTAAGGAATGGTGAACTAGACTTTTCTCACCTGGACATTTTTATAAGAGGCTTTTCTTAACTACCACCACCAATGACATCTTAGCTCAAAGAGGTCTTTTATCAAAGAAAAGCCTATTCTCCGTAGGTCAGTTTCTATCACATTCCTCAGTTTTATATGACTACAGAAATGTTTTCTCTTGAAGATATCTATGCATTGCTTTTTTCTGTTGCATGCACGTGAATTTCATGAGAGCAGTGACCTTATGTGGTTTCTTTCTATTACATAGTTCTCCTGCTTAAAGTAGTCTTGGCTCATGAGAGAAGTTGCTGAGAAATCATCTGAAAAAATGCCTATGTAGCAAAATGGCTTCCAAGGCTTTGCTAGTTGGTCAAACCCCTTAACTACCACCCTGGTCTTTAGAATATTTCTTTACTTGAAAAACAATTGACTTCAAAGCATTATCTTATTGCCAAAATAACTTGGTAAGTGCAGAAAAGCTTAATAAATTTAAAAATACCATATAAGGGATCAATATTAATATTTTGCTGAAAAAATGTTAAACAAGTTAGGAATTAAGCAACCTAATCAGACACAAGCAAAGGTGAAATGTGAATTTTTATATATTTATGTATAAGATCTGACTTCTTCACAAAAAGTAACTTCACTGGAAAACATATAAATTAAAACTACTGCTCTGACTGAAAATTAAAATTAGCTACTAGATTCAATGATGTCATTGATTCTTTCACATTTTTCATTCTTTGATAACTATGATTTTTTTATTAAAAATTTAATTATACATTTTAAAATTTTTTACCAGTTCCCTCCCTCCCCCTCCTCCCCCTCCCCTTCCCCCAGTGCCTCCCCCCCAATTCCCAGAGAGTCCTTTATTGTGTACGCCTAACTCTCCACTGGGTCCTCCTCTCCGATGACATAAAGGACCCAGTGGCATTTCCATAAGCCCTTTCTCTTGTTCCCCTTAAGCATAAGATCACTACTATGGCTGTCAATCCCTTGCCTCCAGGGGTCTCGGTGCCCTTAACAGATGCTAGACTTTATGAGGGCAACAGTGCGCTGGACATTGCGCAGGGCATGCAAAGTCCCATTATGATTGCTTTGGCCCCAACTATTGTTGAGAATCTTGCAAATCGTTGCTCCTCCCATCCTTTTGCTCTTACAATCTTACCGCCCCCTCTTCCGCAAATGTCCCTGAGCTCCAGGATGGGGAGAGATTAGGCTGTCCTAGTTCTATGTGATTGATATAGAGTCTCTGAAGTTCTGGATTGTGGTTTGTTGATTTTCTTTTGCAGTTTTGCTGCTCCTGCAATTCCCTTCACTCCATTCTGCTGGGCACTGTAGTCACCCCCCCTGGCCAGAGACAAAAAGCTGTTAAACTGGAGTCTTGTTGTAATAGCACATTCAAGGGTAGATGTAATAAGAGTAGGAAACCTCACTGAGGGAGGGGTCCATCCATATAGTCTAGCAGATGGATAACTATGATTTTGAAGATATTCATTCCACCACACAAATTGCTATGTTGATTCCCAATGGATCACTCAGCTAAGTCCCTAAGCACATACCAAGTGCAGGTCAGCATTTTAAACTAAGGATAACAGAAAGCAACTTTCTTTAATATTGGAAGTTTTATAATATACATAAAAATCAAAGTGATTAAAAATCCATGTAGCCTAATATTTCTAAAATTATCAATTATCTGTTAAAACAATAACTTTTGGGCTAGAGAGATAATTCAAGGGTTAAAACTCTACCTTGCAAGCAGAAGGACCTGAGTTTAAATTGTAGATCCACATGAAAACACAGGGTAGAAATTGTGGTGGCCTATAACCCTGGAAGGTAGAACCTGGAAAACCTCAGAGCAGAGCAGAAAGGAGATAGAAGTAGGCAAGGATGATTCCTGATGTCGACCTTGGTCTCTACAGGGATACACAGTGTTCTCTCTCTCTCTCTCTCTCTCTCTCTCTCTCTCTCTCTTACTCTCTCTCTCACACACACACACACACACACACACACACACACACATACACACACACCAAAAAAAGAAAAAAATCTTTTGGGGTAATAAAACACAATATTAGAGTCTAAATCTCAAAGTTATTTTCTAAGGACCCTATTTAATTAAACAAAATCCTTGTCTATTAATTTGATGACAAAGTACCACTTTTGAATATTAAACTGTATATTACATATATGATCATGGCAAGCACAGACTGATTCTTGCTTTATTGATAGTGGTTCCTTCCATCAAAAAAAATCTGATTTGCCCAAATAACTGAAATTGGAGTCTTCTTATTTTTGCATGTGTGCTTAAAGCATTAATATGTGCAGATTTAGCTAGCACAAGAATATATTGTACCTTCATTTACTTAAGGAATTTAAGAAAAAATCATCCACCAACACAGGTCAATATAAAGACTGTCACCCATCCTTTGTTTTGTTGACAACTTGATTTTGCTCTCTTTGGTATTGAGTTCCAGCACTGTGATGTATGACAGAAAACTTTCTGATTACTTGCTGGGAGAGTGATTGTGTGGTGTGGACTGCTTCTTAAGACAACTGATGCTTTGAGTCACCCAATATAGTGACTGTGGTGTTTACCAAATCCAGATATATACAAAATGATATATTATTAGAGTTTGAGCAACGTTCAAATTTTATTAAAAGACTTTCCTAAGTGTTTAATCCTTAGCACTACAAATTAAATACCAAGTATTATATTAAGTTGTTTATAATTAAATTAGGTGTGAAGCATCAGGTGTGAAAATTTGTCAAACAAATTTTCAAGAAGAATTTTGAATAATCTATTTCAATCTTTAAGAATAAATGCTTTCTCTTTCTGCTTTTCTAATCTTCTCTCCTTTATACCTTCTTATGACATCAATAGCAAGATAGAGTATGGCTTTTGAAGTTGTTATCATGCTTAGTGTTTATACTATAGTATGGTGTCAATAAGATCATTTGCCAGTTATTGACTTTTCAGCCAATACCATGCCAGTGCTTTTATCTTTCATAAAAACTTAAAATTTATTAGCTATAGCTGTTAATTAATATCTTTCTTTTTTTAGTTAATTAATATCTTTCTATAAAAATGAATATCAAGAGCACAATGAAAATCTGTACAGTGGTTACAATTTATAAATAGATTTGAGTATGTGTCCAGCCAATATGCTTTAAAATTACCATATATTTTAGGAGGGATTGCTCATGTAGAAATAATTTTATGGTCGTGTTCAATGTGTCAGGTTCACGATTCAAACCAAAACATCATAGTTTACTCCCATATGCTACAGTGGTGACTACATTGCAACATAAACAATTAGGGTTTTTTTTTTCTTGCAGGAGTGGAAAAGGAAACATTTGAGCACAAAGAAACATAAAATGTTTGCAATATTTTATGGTTTCAGTAAAGGATATGATGAACATGTCATTATCGCAGAACTACCTGTGATGTCCCTGGAAGAGTAACAGAAAACAAAATGGAAGAATTGGCAGACCAAATTCATCATGGGCTTCCTGTCTAAGGGACATGTGCCTTATTTCAAAAGAAAAATGTATAGACTTTATATTTACTCATTGAAAAACACAATAGTATATGTTAAAATATTCCAAAACAATAACATTTAATATATATAAAATATAAAATTATATATATAATGTATTATCAAATATATGTATATATATTTGAAAAGATAGTAGCAGCTGGTTAGACAATCCTTACATAGAGAATGGTATCTTCATAAAATTTGACAATAGAAGAACATTAATTTCCCCACTTTGATAGTAAGAGAAGCTTGGCTTTAATGTAATTTAGCCACAAATTTGGGAACAATTTCTTTCCTACAAAGCCTAAGGAAATTCAACTCTGTGATGCTGAAATTAATTAACTCTATTTCTTAGATCTAAAATTATATTATGTGGTATAATCAAGAGATGTACACATATCTTTTTTAATAGAAACAAATTTGAGTATAATCATATCAAATCTTTTTTTGTATGAGGATTCATTGGCAAATGATTCCTGATAGATAGGCTTGAATAGTTTCAGTGATGTGTGTGCTAAACACGAGGGAAGAATATTTCTATGAGCACAAAGACCTCAGATTGAAGTTCACTGATTTACAGGATTAAAGCAGACTGTCATAAAATTATCCACACACACAGCAAGTAAGAAACACGGGCATATGATACAAAAGGAGGGGATTTAAGAAGATGGGCAAAAAACTAGAGAAAATCTAGAGGAAAAAAAACTCAGAATAAGATAGTTGGGGATTGTTAACTTAAGAAAAATTTGGAAAAGCTCAAACCAAATGGTCAGGGCCATAACAGCTGATTTGAGAATGCCTCCTCCACAAAAATGGAGAAAAAGTACTGCTAAATGCAACCTTTATTCTGTGGTGTCATGGGCTGTAGAAATATGATTAAAATTACATACAAAAAATGAAAGCATGAGGTGTTTTAAGAAAGAGATCATTACTGACCTTTAGGACCATTTCACATGGTGATAGGATCAAAATTCAAAGGTAATGAGATAGTTTTGTGAGAAATACTGAATATAGTCTGAGTATTTCAGTGTATTTAGAAATAGAAAATAAAGGGGGGGGACTCTATTAAGTTCCCATTACTGGGAAAGCCACATCATAAAAAGAATTTAAAACTACTGTGAACTACACAGACACACACACACACACACACACACACACACACACACATATACACAAAGAGAGAAAGAGAGAGAGAAAGAGAGAGAGAGAATTGAGAGAGAAAGAAACATATATATAATGGTACTTAGAAAGTTAGTTCATTTACTAAGTTTTTTTTTTTACTTATATTGGATTTGATTGAAAAAAAAACTAACGATGCAAACAGTAGGAAGAATCAGTTAGTTCTTAAAGCATATATGAAATAAATCAAGGATGATTATGGAGGAAAATGAGTGTAGAATGGACAGAATCTCACCAACAAAAATAAAGAAACTAGGATATAATAACACCAAAAAGGAGGAATAATATGTGAATTTACTAATAAATACCAAATGCACGGGTTGACATGGGTGTATGGATTCAGTACCGTCAAGAAACATCTTCGTGGTTGATGAGCTTCTGTTTGATGTACCCGACAAAATTTGTTACAAGGATGGACACTTGGAGTGTTCAGAAATCAGAGGAATAGATGCCATAGACAACACAGAAGCTAGGGTAAAGTTGCATAACTGGAAATTCAAATGTATTGAGGTCAGATGGAATCTTCACATCTCTTTTTTTTATATATATTTATTTTTTTATTTCCACTCATACAAACTTAACAGGTACACTGGTCCCTTCCCTCCCTCCACCCCTCACCCTCCTGTGCCCCCTCCCCTTCTCCTTCCCTCCCCATCCCCCAGTGCCTCCCCCTCCCATCCTCGGAGCATCCCGTTCACATCTCTTACCTCAGCATGCTGGCTTGTGTCCACAGGAAAAGATGGATGCTCATGGTGATGTTATCAGGCAAAGTTCCCACATGCTTCTGCAAGTGGGATGGGTGTTCAAAGCACAGTGTGCTAAAGCGACAAGACAGTGGCAACAGACGTGCGTTTGGAACAGCCGAGATTGAGTTTTGTTTTCATTCTAGATATGCTCCTTTTAAATTAACAGATAACTAAACATTGTAGCCCATGAAGGACAGTATAAGAAAAATTGAAAGAATAGGTCCAAAAAGCCCCAGAGTGTCCTGGGGGTTGATGTCTGTTGGTCCTATGTGTGTATTCAGGAGACACAACACATAATATTCGGCAAGGGAATGAGTGTGATATACAAGTACATTAAATACATTAGACTTAAAGGAACAAAAAAGAAACCTCACAGTGAAAAAGAGTATTATTTATACTTGTTCAGGGGTTCCCTGACTTCAGGAATTACAAAATCTGGGATCCGGAATCACAGCTGGAATTAAGAACTCAAACTTAGACATGTTCTTCCATTTTTCAGTGTCCTATAAGTAATGTCACAAGCATTTCCTTTCTCCCAACCTGGAAAATGAAATCAAATATATTACATTCAAGTCAATAATTTGTTCTTAAAATTCTCTAAATGTCTACTTTTAATGTATTTTCTCATTTCTTGTAAGTTAAATATTATATGTGTATACATGATAGTGTAACTGAAAAACACAAAGCAATTAAAATCCATTTGCATATTAATCCTCAGTAAAACATTATATCATAGAAAAAATACATGCATTTATATTATTTACTAATAAATATTATTTTAAACTGGACATCTGTGTACGTAAAGTCAATTGGATGGAGAAACTAAACTGAAGACTGTAAATAGTAATGTCATTATCTTGTACCTGACCTAGCTCAGGAAAGAATAATGAATCAAAAGAGGCAGATTCATGTTTTCCAGGCAGGCCCCCAGAATAGAAGATTCTCTATTATGTTAATCCACTCTGTTTGAGTCAAAAGTTGACAGTGCCCAGATAACAAAGGGCCCACTAAGTCTGCTGTCCAAAAACACTCACTACAATTTGTCAGGCTTCACATTACACATGGCTCTTTACACATCGCTAGCCTCCAAACATAAAAGATCCTGTTGGTTTCCCTAATTAAATGCAGTGAGATCAAAGGTTCATCAGTGACTCTCTGACTGTCTCGAGGTTTTCCAGAACTGAAAACACAAGAGAAGTGTAGGAAAAAAATTGCATCCATAACCTCTGAGACTGAGTTTTCTTTATGGTTTCTCTCCTTAGTCCAAGAAGTAAGAGAGCCAGAGCAGTTTTGATAGCTGCTCTTATATCCCCTGTTTGTGTTTTCTTTTAATCAGGTAACTGTTTTGACATCAGAATTAGAGAAAAATGGAAGTACAGAATATAAAATGCCAAATGTGTCATTTGTGCAGAAAAGATGGCATTGCAAAAGGGTCCAAAAATTCTCTGATGGATATTTCTTCAGATAGAGAATAGACTATGGGATGATATATTTTGAAAAGCAATAATATATCATAGGAAAAGATGCATTAAAATAAAGTATGTCTGGTCATGGGTGGCTAAACTTCTGCTTCAGACTCACAAATCCATTCATGGATTATTCACAATGGAGTTAGTGTTTACAGGAAATTCCTCTGTCAAAGAGATGATCTAATGCTGATTCCTTTGGGGTTGGCCAGTATTGATTACCCTCATTAAGGGCACAATAAGAGATGGGTTTGCAAAGGGTCCCCTCTTCTGAGGCATTGTGTCTGTACTGGAAATGAACTTGACAGAATTGTTGCAGCTTCTGGAAGAAGTGCCAAGAAGCACTTATATTTCCTATTGCCCCATAAACAGATTCATTTAACTATCCAAGATTTATTTTAAAAAAAATAGTTTTGAAATGAGAAAAATACACATTTTATCTAATAGATTTTGTACATTTACAAAACCATGATTTTGATAGTGCCTCAGATTGAAACAAGGTATTTGTGAAAACCAAGTACCACTGAGCCACCAAACTATTATGCTATTTTCATCTATAGCTGATACAACCATTTTCAGTATTAGGGATCAGACTGAGGATTCTGTACATGCTAGGAAAGTACTTTACCTACTGAGCTAAATTTCCAGGACTTGAATGTTTGTTAATTTCTCTATATGTCCATTTGCTTGGTTTGAGACAAAGTCTCACAATGTAGCCTGAGCTATTCTTAATCCTCCTGAATCTATCTTCCAAGGACTGTTATTACAAATATATATTACCAGGCCAACTATAACCAATTTTCAAATGAGAAATAATTATCAATGAAAAGTTACCAGGGAAAACCATAAATGCCTGTGTACTTTGCTTAGCAATAAAAATTGCTTTCTTCAATATGTTCTTTATTAAAATGTAATAAAAATCTCTCCTGAAAGCCAGATGGTACATGACATGATAAATTAGAGTCCCACATATGTGTGAATAGAAAAAAAATAACTTGCTGCTGACATAAATGACATTTACAATATCACATGTTTTTTTTTCTAATGAATATAAGATGATCTTGATATTGCAAAAGACCTTTATTCCAGAAATGAAACAGCTAGGGGAGGAAAAAAATAAAATGGAAGAGGCTGTGACCTATATCTGTTTGAAAAGAATATTTGAATAACATGAAAAATTGGCACGACTAGAGAGAATACTAATTTTTTTCAATTAGCTTCGTCTCCTATCCTCCTAGTTTTATTTGTCAGACATAAAATTTAAAAATTTACTTTATGTCTCAACTTCTTAATACTTATCTAGGTACCTTGCAGCTGGCCAAATGTGTTACAAATTTTTACATTATGTATATTACTACTCTATGATTTTGCTGATTATATATGAAAACAACCCAACAAATGTTTATAAAGTCTATGATATGCTATGTTATCACACACTTAATCTAACATGTTTCTTTAGTACCAGCTGTGTGACTTTGAACATATTGCTGAACTATTTTAATGTTTTTATTTCTTCTTTTAATTAGAGATTGTGCTTGTATGTAGCTTAGAAGTGAAAGGTTTATAGTCGACACTGATGCAAACAAGACTTAATACTTCCACATATTAGATACTAATGAAGCATAAGTCACTATTACAGTTCATAGGTTACAACAGATATAGAAAAATGCAAATGAAAGACTCCAATATTAAATTTGGGTCATTTGCTGTCTCAGTATTAAATCTTACCCCTTAAGTTAGAACATGACCTGTCTTGGCAGTTCCCTTTAAACAGTTGCTATTCGTGACTGCTTAGGAAGACATTAATGGCTTTACATAATAAGCAAATCTTGGCTCACTGTAAGCAAAATATATAAAAATTTCTGGGATTGTTTCTTGTTAGAAATGGCCAATAAACTGCCTATTGCTCCGCAAATATTGAACCTGGGAAAATCAAGCTAATGCTACATCTGCTACAATGTGAGGAAAATAACTGATGGCCCATTAAACATATAAATATGGAAGGAATTAAACAAGAGTAATCATGGGACCTGAGGAATCTGGCAACTACCAGCAAGATTGTGAAAAGAAAAGATGGTGAAAAAATATATATTTTTAGACAAAAATTGAGATAGAATGTAGTGAAACCAAATAGACACAAAGCCACAGAAATGAAGACCTTGAGCCAAAACCTGACATTCACAGAGACCATCATATCTCAGTTGCAATCTTCACCTAGCCATAGCTAACTTGAGTGGCAGCTCACCTCAATCTTAAAATATAAATTAAATTTCAGCCCAATTAAACAAGTACTTTTTCCTAAAGTAATAATGAAAATTCCTAAGGAAGACTGTGAGAAGGAGAATTCAAACCCAACTCTTCTGTGAATACAGTCAGGATAGGAAAGGCTGGGTTCAAAAACTAATCTTACAAACTCTATTTTGTCCATAGCTCATTATCCCTCATTGTGCACCAGTTATGTCTAAAGCTGTGTATATTAATAGGCATTTGAAGAACCAAGAAGATTCATAAACTTGTGAAGATAATGTATGATTTAAGGTCCCAGCAGGAAGCAGATGATTCTCCAAGTCTTTAACTAAAAAGAATTTGAAAGAGGAAATGCACACCGAGGTGAGGGAAAAGTTAAGGATATGAAGAAGAAACAGCAAAACAAGCAAGAAATTGCAACAGTTACAAGTCAGCAGCGAAGTGAGCAGAAGAACCAGAGAATCACAGAGCAAGAATGTATGGAGAACCACACTTTCTTCATGTAGCGCCCCTAGCGGCTGGATCCCTTGGAAAGTTAGAGAGCAGAGACGTTCTCAGGATACTAAAGTAGGAATCCACAGTACAGAATAGGGAACTAAAGAGCTAAAAGAAAGCATAAAAAGTCCGAGGTGGGAAATGAATATAAACAGAAAATAAAAAAGCACAGTTGAATACAAAGTGATTACATTGCAGTCTTCACTTTGAAAGTGCCTGGTAGTAGCAATATAAAACAGATGATAAAACTTTTCTTTATGGTAACTGTTTGCTATGTGCATGAAATTGCTTCATCCACCACATTTCAGCCCTGAGTATTTTTTAATCCATACAAATGCATCCGATGAAGTGCAATTACAGCTCAATTAAAGTTTCACTGCAATTAAAGCACACTGAAAATAAACGGTATGAAACTAATCTTCAGCATTGTTTCTCTTTGCACTTACCGGGATTTTGGCTGTTCAGAGTTTGCTATTAGAGATACAGAAAATATTTGAATTTGCTACATAGCTTACTCAATAAATACATTCTAATATCAGTCTATGCTGTTTCAATTGTACATAAATGTATGTCATCTGAAGTGACAAAGAGGTTAAAAAATAAACATTTGTGCATGTCAATGGAAATGTATACACATAGAAGTTTGAATAGTATTTTAAAGAGAAAATTCTAGAGAAGCCAAAAGCTCTTAGAATGCTCAAAGATGCACCTGTATTAAAATCATAAGGCACAGTTTTAAAAAAAATCTTTGGTTGAATAAAGATCTTGCCTTCTTTTTCAGTAAGATTATGAGAGCTGAATGTTCACTTGTCTTCCAGGTTAGAGAATGTTGAAAGGAATTAGAAAAATGGTCTACTAAAAAATAAATATTTTTGATTGGACCATATTAAAAATTGTATTATAGTAAGAAGCATCATGAAGCTATTATAACACAAAGAAAACTGCAGTTTGCATTCCATTTATTACTTTCCCAACTTGAGAAGATGGCTTCAAGAAAACAAATATTCTGGACACACATAGAGATAGAATGAGAGATAATTAGTGAGCCAGAAATTAAATGATAAATGCCTGGGAAACCATTAAATAGAAGTTAAAATGATATTAAAGCCTAACAGATAATGTCAGATGCCTTCTAAAAGGAAGCAGATACTCCAAGAAAGGAGAATAGGTTAAAAATAACATCAGTTGTGGGGGCTGGAGAGTTGGCTCAGGGATTAAAACTCTGCCTGGCAGGCAGAAGGTCCTGAGTTCAGATCCTAGACTCCATGTATAGAAGATGGGCCAGGGGAAGGAGGGGCGGTCCTGGTACGGAGGAACCTGTGAATCCCAGGCCAGAGTAAAGAAGGAGGAGGTGGAGGTAGTCCATGATGGTTCCCGAATTCGTACGTGGTTTTACACACACACACACACACACACACACACACACACACACACACACGTGCACAGACACATACACGCACAATTGAATAAATAATAAAAAATTTAAAAAAATAAAAAATAAAATCAGTTGTAAGAATTCTATGTGGACACATTCATACATATTTACACATTTCTGAGCAAATGATTTTTTGAGAATAAGAAACTTTAAGGGGAAAAGTATTCAGTGGACATAGGTAACTTCGTTTTCAAAAAGAGAGGTCTAATTGTGTGTGGCCTTATAACTGATATCATCACAATGACAACAGGGAAGCACATAAGATATTTCTACAGAGGAGCAGTCAGTAGAGATGTTCAGAATGAATGGCCTGTGAGGCAAAGAAACAGAAAAGAACTCATTCCAGAGAAACATGAGCTTTGAGATTAAACAATTATGATTATTATAAACAAAAAATAATCATACCAAACTCTTCAGAAAAATACAGCAGACTGATACCTTCTCTAGAATGAGACATCGTTGGTAGTATAAGATTAAATATGACCCCACGATCTCAGGATGGACAGCCAGTCACAGAAAGCGACATTCCTCATGCTATTTGTAGCTCAGCATGTATGTTTCTCAGAGAAGTTTTTGAAGAGCTTCTTTTTTTTTCAGTGCATTGAATAAATTTACAGATTGTATGATGAACCTAGTGGGTAGTAGTGAGAGTGGTCATTTGTTTTACTTTTAATGTTTCATTGAACTTGCAGTTGAGGAACAATAACTGTACATATTTATGGAGTTTGGTGTGATGTTCCAATACATGTGTGCATTGTGGAATGATAAATTGGACTACTGTCGTATGTTTAAATTACTGTTAGGTAGCAGTGGTGTTTAAAGTCATATTTTCCCATTCTATTAAAGTATATGACATCATTCTTAACTATAGTTACTAGGCTGTGCAGTAGAGCATGAGAAATTTACATTGTCCTTTGCAAATGTCCCCTCCCTTTTCTCCACTGACTCCAAATTAATAGGTTGGACATTTTCAGATTTCACATGTCAGTGATATTCAGCAGCTTTTTTCTCTATATACTTTTCTTATTTTACACAATATAGTGCTCTCTAGGTTCATGTACATTGCTGCAAAGAACATTTTCTTTATTCAGAAAGCTATGAAATATTAGTGAAAGAAATTGATGGTAACACTAATCAATGTAATGTTATCCAGTGTTTGTACGCTAGAAGAATGAGCATTGTTTCAATATTATTCACACTACATACATATTATTCAAAACAATGTGCCTCTATGTAACCATATGAAAGTGTTATTCTTAACCCAAATAAAAAAAGGCCACTAAAGTTCCTGTGGATGCAGAGGAAATCATAAATTATTAAAGCAATCTTAACCAAAAAGAAAAACCCAGCAATATCATATTGCTAGAATAAGAAAATTTTTTGAGGCTATAGGAATCAAAACAGTGCAATACAGCAATAAGAAAGAGTAACTCAGTGGTTTACATAAACAGAAATAAACTCACACATCTACCAAGAGAGAGAGGAAGGTCAGTATTCGATGTCTAAGATATGGGCGCTTGCCTGTTGAAAACGAATATCTGTCAGGTGTCCTTACGTGGATATGTATGTAAGGTTGGCCCAAAGAATGTAATGTACAAGAGTTAACAGATGATTTTTAAATTTTTGAAAAAGGCAACAAGAACACATGATTTTCCACATTCGGAAGAGCGACAGGATCATTATCTCATCATACATACCGGAATTAGCTGAAAGAGATTTAAAAAATTAAATTTAAAACTCAGTAAAATATTCAACTATCCTGCATTTGGCAAACCCATTGAATTGTTTGAGTAACACTGAACTTATTTTAGTCCAACTTAAGTTCTCCCTAGAATAATGTTTAAACCAGAAATAAATATGTAGAATGCCCTTTGACACCTAGTGTTCTGAATAGAAATGACGGTGGAGGCTGTGAGGGAGGCAGTGAAGGTGGAGATGAGGATGTGGTAGTGGTTGTGGTAGAAATGACAGAGTTGGTGGAGATTATGGAGATGGTGGTAGTGTAGATGGTAGAGATGGTAATGAAGGTGGTAGTAGAGATCACTAGTCTTACCTTGTTCCCAGTTCTCCACAGTCTAAATTCAAGTAAATAAATGCAAGTTTTCTTTACAATTTAGCATAAATTCTTCCAATGCTATAAATTCTGGAAAGAAATATTTGAGCAGATTAAATCAATTGCATACCCATTTCCTAAGTCTGATATAAAAATTTTCAACATTGGCATCAATTACAAGAACTGAAAATTAAACATTTCAATTTTGCTTTTCACTATAGCTTAAGAGAAGAAATGTGCCCAGCATGTTGTAAAGCATTATGTATAGAAGATAATTTTTGAGCTTAGGACATGGTTTACCAAGATGCTGCAGTATACATTGGATGCTGAATTAGGAACTTTTCCCATGTAGTTTTCTGATGCTAAAAAAATGCTGCAAAGTTAAGAAAGGCATCGCATATCTCAGTGTCTTTGCGCTTCTTCACAGAACTGTTTTAAAAATAAATGAAAAGACAAGCATGTGGACTGCTTTGAAGAATGTGCAACTGTATATAGTCATGATCCTGTCTACAGAGAGAATATTGATGGCTCTTTCAGTCACTGAATACTTGTAATACTTTCAATAAAATTCAATCAGTGTGTCAGGAAAACCGTTTGGATTTGAGAATTCGTAAGTGAATGTTTAAGACAGAAAGTAGTTACTTAGTTTTGGAAAATCAGAAAGGTCAAAATTGAGACTTAGCAAAGCAAACTCCCTACCTCATATACTGATTCCATTAGAGAACAGGCTCTGAGAGAGGAGCAAGTGTTGCAAAACTTGGGCTTTGGTCCTTCAAAATGATTGGCTATTTACAAGGACCATGCAATGAGGAGGAAAAGCAGATATGTTAGAAGCCAGAGCCCACGAAAGGACACAGTTATCACAGATACTTCCTGGAGTCTGACATTGAAAAGAAGAAAGGCCTGTTTGTGTGTACTGTTTGGCAGTGGCTCCTCCTGGAGACAGTTACATAGTAACAGTCTAATATTGGAGATGAAGAAAAATAGCATGTCTGGAAAGATGGCTAACAAGTTAAAACCTTTGCCACATAAGCAGAAAGACTTAAGTTTGGATCACCGATCTTACTTTAAAATGCTAGGCAGAATGGCAGCCTGCACTTCTGGGAGTCTGGAAAACCACAGCAAAGCAATAAAGAGGTAAAGGAATCCAATGTGATTCCTGAAGCCAGCCTTGAGCCTCCACAGGCACACATAATCAATAATCAAGTGCCCTCTCTACACAATCACACATGCAGCTGCCACACATGTAACCACCACACACACACACACACACACACACACACACACACACACACACACACGCACATACACACACACAGACACAGAACACAGCAGGGATCAGCATAGAATAACTGGCTTAACGACAAAGAGAAGTTATGATATGTCAATGCAGCTTCCACACTTAGCTGCAATTCTTCTCCTTAATTCACGATGCTTTTCCTTCAGTTTAATATGAGGAAATCTGAGGTCCTTCCAATAACACTATTCATACTATTGTTTTGTGTGGTAGTTATTCACAACTTAGACATAAACAAGTCAGAGATTTTAATAGTCTCTTCATCTGTACTATTACAGCCATTATTGTGGGATTGAAAGGGTTTGAAATTGTCTTTGCTTCTTGCATTTGGGAGAAAGATGCTGACTAAGCTTTAAGTGTAAGCCTGAAGAAATTAGTGAAAACCACCTTAGTCTTCCTAGAAATAGTTGCTATCAAAGGAGCAATATGGGATCACAGTACACAGAGCTTGTCACCTTTGGAATATGAAAACATAAGCCAGAGTCCAAGGACAGGAAAGCACCAGAGAGTTAGGAGGAGGACTACTGGGCTGTGCATGGTGACGCATTCCAAACTCAGGACCGACATGTGTGAAACACAGAGTATTGCTATCTGTACATTTGAGTTGACATCCTTTAATCTGGAAGATAGTTGTGGAAGACTGAGGATGGTCGGGTCTGAGGTACATGATGGAATGAACTGTATTTTTAATAAAGCATCTCTGCTTAATTAGCTTGAGAGTTGACCAGGGAGAAGTCAACTCATGACAATGACCCAGGAGGTCTGCTTCTGTGTAGAGAATTTCAAATAAGAATCAACGGCAGAGGTGAGTGACTCAGACTCTAAATGATACTGTGCTTTGCTTTAGGGCCTGCACTGCTTCTGTCTTTTCTTTAATTTATTTATATTTTAGTTTTACAAGCATATTGAGTTTCCCTCCATCTCCCCTACCGCCCTTTCTCCCCCCATCCTTTCATCAATCCATTCCACTCCCTCCCATCCTCCTACCTGACTGCTTCTATGGTCCCCAGGGTTCCCTCTGACTTGTCTACTCTTGTGGGGTTTCAGGCCTCTGTGGCATACCAAGTTGACCCTCTTCGGGCCACCTCACTGATTCCCTTCACTCTAGTCCCTAAGGTTTCTCCTGTGTATTCTTTTTTTATTAATTTGAAAATGATACAAATGAATCGATAATATGTATAGATTTATACATATACATCAAATATGAAGAGATAAAACAATAAATCTGAGCTTAATTTCATAGATAGATATAGCATATGTAAGTTACTTTAATAAAGAAGAGATATTAAAAGATAAGGGCTGGAGACACTTTGGAATGACTGAAAAATATTCAGACCAATGGTAAAGTTTGAGTAATACAAAAATGTATTGTCATCAATTGAGATTTTCCAACGGTCATTATTAATACTTGATAAAGAAAACAAATATGTCTTTTCATGACCATGTGAGATCCTTAGAAAAAAATTAAATGTACATTTCCCTTCTTTACAAAAACTTAGTGAATGATTTTATATGGCAAATAGAAATATTTATTTCAATGAGGCAAATTTGCTTTGTTTTGATATCTAGTCTATTGTCTTTATGATATAGTTTACTTTTCATCTGTTGGCATCAACTAAGACTTATGACTACAGCTTGCTTACTTTTTATTCTACTTTTTGTATAAGTTAGAAATAAAACCTCATTCCTCTGTAACTTTGTTCTTTTCCATGCCAATGATTTTTCCCTGTGGACCTAATAGAGTTTAAGCTTGCTTGTGTTCACTTGTTTTCTATTTGTCACTAATAACCCTGATATTGTAGTATGGTTTCTCAGACTAGAATACTGACTTTGAGATGTATTGGTAAAGAAGGAAGCAAAGGAACAATGTAATTCAAATACACACAATTGGTGAAAGTGTGAGATATAGGGAAGGTACATTGGAGAGGAGGACCCAGAGGACAGTTTGGCATGCACATTAAAGGATGTTCTGGGGATTGGGGGGGAGGCACTGGGGAGTGGAGAGGGAGGGGAGAGGGGAGGGGGGACAGGGGGGTTGAGAGAGGTGGAAGAAGGGAGGGGACCAGTGTACCTGCTAAGTTTGTATAAGCGGAAATAACAATAATAAAAAAAATTTAAAAAAACTGAGAAACCCCCATCCAGAAGCTCAGGGAAATTTGCGGAAGAGGGGGCAGTAAGATTGTAAGAGCACAAGGATGGGAGGAGCAATGATATGCAAGATACTCCACAGGAGTTAGGGCTGAAGCAACCATAATTGGACTTCGCATGCTCTGAGCAATGTCCAACACACTATTGACTCCTCAAATTCTAGCATTTGCTAAAGGCACTAAGATCCTTGAAGGCAAGGGATTGACAGCCACAGTAGTGTTCCTATGCTTAAGGGGAACACAGGAAAGGGTTCTGGGAAATGCCACTGGGCCCTTGCATGGAGAGGAGGACCCAGAGGAGAGTCTGGAATGCACATTAAAGGATGCTCCGGGGATGGGAGGGGGAGGCACTGGGGGATAAGAAGGGAGAAGGGAGGGAGGGGACCGGTGTACCTGTTAAAGTTGTATGAGTAGAAATAAAAAAAAGAAAAGATATTAATCAATCAATACAAAATAAATACATTTTTGTGGAAAAAAAACTGAGAAGCATGAAAAAGGAAGCCCCCTCTGTTCTAATCCATTTTCATCTGGAAAGAGCTTGGTGTTAATCATTCTGCTTTTGTCTGTAATGTTTCCATGTTCCTGTTTGTATTGACTTATAAATGTAGATCACTCTATCAGGTATGAGTTTTTAACATATAGATCTATGCTGTCAAATTCATGAGTAGCTATTGAAATGCAACCAGCTCTTTAAGATGCAATATACTGAATTTTTTCTTTCTTATGATGTATTTTTAAAAGGATTACTTACATCATTTTCTATGACTAATGAATATTAGTAAATGTTAAACTTGTAATATTTGCAAATGTCTCTGCAATCATATGAGTATTGCAGTTTTTTTTAGATGAGCAAACTGGTAAATGGACAAGTAACTTTCAAATACAATTGATCACCTAATCACTTGTACACCAAAAATTCCACAGTACATATTTCAAGAAATGCTTACCAAGTTATGTGAAAATATTCATTTGAAACCCACTGTACATACACTAAATGATCAAGTATTAATTTATTATCAAATAATTATGAAAACATACACAAAGAAAGAAAACAGTCATTTAAGGTATTTGTACTGACAGTGATGCAATTATGTGCCATTTACACAGAGCAATTTTATGGGAGAATTTAGAAAATTTCCCATTCCTATGATTTTTTTTTAAAAAAAAATTATCACTGGGTATATGTTTCTTCCTTTCTTTCTCCCTTCCTCCATTTCTCCCTCCCTCCTTCCTCCTTTCCTCCCTCCTTTCCTTCCTTCCTCCCTCTTCTTCCCTGACTCCCTTCTCCTGTGTATTCTTATCTCTCTTCAGTTCCTCATGGTCTATGGGTCTATATTGGTATTTCAGTCATTATGCAAGTCTGGTAAGGACAAGTCTCTCTCTGTGAGTTTCTGGATGCAGCAACCTTGCCTTGAATAGAATGTCTTGCCCAACAGTGGACCTTCTGTAAGGGAATTTCAAAAGGAAATAGAGAAAATGTAAGCAGGTTTATGTAGATATGAAATCATCTACCAATCCAGTTAATGAATTAACCTAGGTCGACAATTGTAGGTTAATAGATAGTGAAAATATGTCATGTGTGCAATGGAATGTCTTTTAGCTACAAAGTAGTAGGAAACCATGAGGCTTTCACATGAAAGAAAGACACCAGAGCTCATTTAACTGCCATAAATTGTGTGATGAAAGATGAATATTACATATTTTTTCTTATATGAAATCTAGAAATTTGAAAAGACTGGAAGTGTAGAAGGGTATATAGTTAGAAGATGAAGGAGATGAGAAGGAGGGAAGAAAAAAAGGGCAATATGGGGTTAATATGATCAATATACACTATATTCATGTATTAAGAAGGCATGATAAATCCATTATTTTGAACAATTGTTTATACTATTTAAAGAATAATTTATTAAAATATAGGTTTAAGAACATAGGTGGAATATTTAAAAATTGTATTCACAACCTTAGGTTAAATTCAATAGTTAAAAATTTACTATTAAAATTTGTTTATGATTCTTTACATGTCTACACCTTCATCATAACACATAGATTTTTTATATATTTATTTTTTTATTACCACTCATACGAACTTAAGAGGTACACCAGTACCTTCCCTCCCTGCACCCTCATCCCTCTATGCCCCCCTCTCCCCATCGCTCCCCATACCCCACTGCCTCCCCCTCCCATCCCCGGAGCATCCTTTAATGAGCATGCCAAACTATCCTCTGGGTCCTCCTCTCTGATGAGGTGCAAAGACCCAGTGGCATGTCCCAGAACCCTTTCCTGTGTTCCCCTTAAGCATAGGAACACTACTGTGGCTGTCAATCCCTTGCCGCCAAGGATCCCAGTGCCTTTAGCAAACGCTAGACTTTGTGGGGTCAATAGTAACACATAGATTTTTAATTGCAAATTATCTCAAGTATCATTCCCTCTGCAGCTTCATTCAAGATGCAATGATAAATGGAAGAATGACTGAAATGTTCTTACTTGTTTGATCAATTACTGTTCAGGAGAGAATTACAATGATACTAGAATCATATTTAAGTGAATAACTAATAAAAGAAAAACTCAAACTTTATATACAAGAATTATCTCATGATAAAAGTGAAGCATACATGCAATGTAGAGCCACATTTACCTGAATATGTAATAAAAGAAAAATTCAAACTTTACATAAAAGGATTATCTGATGATAAAAGTGGAGCATGCATGCAATGCAGTAATATTCAGAATCATTTTTTTTATCTAGGAAGTTTGGTAACAGACTAAGAATACTATAAGTGAATTATTAAGGGAGCAAGAAACCTATGATTTTAACCACTCTTTTACTATTATTATTTATTACTATTACCAAACCTCTAGATAGTTGAGAGCACATAGTTAATTCTCTAGGCAATGCAGTTGTGGCTACTGTCTCAGTTATTCACTAATAAATTCAGTTACAGGCTGAGGTTACTACAATTATGACTGGGAATTCTTTAAACCTACTGCAGCTTACAGATATATATGAACTTGTAACATCACATTCATTTTCGTGCTGAAGATACAATTTTATAAAAATCGATAGGTATCATAAGTGATGAGACGTTGATAACTCTGAAGGAATTTCTTCAAGATATTTCCAGTAGTTCTGATAACAATAGGCAAAGCTTCTTTTTATGTTTTCAGAGGATGAGCTGCTGCAAGGGAAGGTTCACAGGTAACAACAAGGAAAGGTTTAAGAAGGACTGTAGCTAAGTTGGGAGGAACTTGGGAAAATCAGCTACTTAACAAGTTCCTGTCCTGAAGCCAGGATGCTGTGTTGATTGCCAGTGGGTCAGTGAGACCCTTAGTGGAAATAGGAAGGCACAAGGAAGGAACAATAACATAATCCATGCTTCATTTATTTGGGAAGCTCAAGTCCTTCTGTGTGCTAAGAGAACTTGCCCTAGACTTCAAATAAAGCTACTAGTACATTTATATTTCTCCAGGGATGCTAAGAGAACTTATGCTTTTCCCTCTCACTTCTGACTAATTTTCTACTTCCACTTCACATCTTAATTTCTGCAAGTTCGGTTCTTTTCCAAATTGTCCCTTTTTTAGAAACACATGCCAATCACTTAAGTAAAAATGAAACTATAGGAGGATATTTTTTTCTGAAACGTTGGTGTAACAGGAAGAATAAGTTACAATAAGTACCAACAGAGGATTTAAAATTAGATATTATTGACACTGGCTGGTAATAACTTAAGTAGCTAAACCAAAATGAACCAATAAGTCAGTGGTTCAAGCAAAATAAGACTTTTTTTCCAATTCCATTCAGCCATGAATAGATTAGTGTAGCTCAAGCATCCATCATTTCCAAACACATTGGATGACAAAGGAAAATCCAAGTCATGTTGTACATTCTTTACAAACATAAATAATGAGTGGCCACATATATGGTCCAAATCTAATGCTCTGTAAATATCTTCCATTAGAGATGATGGGAAATGGATCTTTGAGTCCAGAGCAGTGTCTAATTAGAACCCAAAGAGGTTTTCAAACAAGGGTCTTGATTCTTGGCATTTTTTGAGGACTGCTGGATCTTCACTATGTCTTAGCTCTTCTTATCCTACCTGTTTGCCTAATGGGCCAGAAGGAGACTGTGTTTACCATAGTCACAGGAAGAAAAGAGAGTACACAAGGGCCAATGTTGTTTTCTTGCCTTGCAAGCTTGCCTTAGCTACTTAATTCCTCACGGGGGTGGCCAGAGGTGTCTAACCGACAGGCAAAAGTATCACAGAATTATAGTAACCTCATTTCTGTGCATATGAACTGCAGGTGCTCTGTAGTTGTAATACCCAATTGAGAAATAAGTATGAGCTGGATTCTTAGTCATTTCACCAACTTCCAAAAATGGAGTGAGTCTAGAGATTGGCTACAGGTTTTATTCCAAGACTAATTTTATTCCAAAATGGTGATACCAGGGTATTGATTAGATAGATCGGCAGAAAGGCAGGTATGTGTGTAGTTTATGTACTTGCATATATAAATTAGGTGTATAAATTCATAATATATCATTTGCAAATACTTATTTCCCTTTCATTCTAGAAAGTAAACAGATTCATAGAACTCAAGGATGGTGAGATGATGTCTCACTGGGTAAACATGATTGATGGTAAGCCTGATGACCTCCATTCGATACACAGAGCACATGTGATAGGAAAGAACTGACAATTGCTTATTGTCTTCTGACCTACACACACACATACATGGCATGGCATGAACACATACACGCATGCACACACACACACACACACACACACAGAACACAAATAAATGTAAAAAACATCCTCAATCTCAGAAACATAGAGTGCCTCAGGAAACTCTTCTTAGACTTATATTGGGTCATTTAAAGCCTGTGTCCCAAACCTCCCTCTAGCCTTCCATCACACATAAAACAGATTAAACCTGCTTGTCATCCCTGTCGAAGCCCTCCTGACTTGACCAGAAAAGATGTTCTGATCTCATTTCTGGCCACATTCCACTTACAGCTTGGACCATAACATGCTGCTGCCATGGCAAGACAGACTTATGTTTTGTTCACAGTTAAATCCTCAGCCCTGAGAACAGACCTAGCACTTTATAAGCAGTCAACACATTTTGGCAAATGAATTTTGAATGTGTGTGGGCAAGTGCAAAGCAGATGTCCAATTATAAATTGTATTGTTCTGTTGTCACATTTACTGAAGTTGTCCCAACTGCTCAGATACTGAACAAACTGAAGCTGATTTTCTTCCTCATTCTGTACTACTAACGTTCGCTGAATATTCTAGAAGGTCACACTCATATTCTCCTGTCTTCACATTGTTTTAAAAGTCAAGATGAGACACCAAGAAATATTGGACCAGAATCTGGAATGACTAACAATTTCATGTTCTAAAAAGAAACCTTATAGTTTGCAAGGATTCCCACTTATTTATTAAGAGCATTTTTCTTTTTACAATTACTTAAAACACCTGTTTTCTTGTCAACCTCAGTGAAGTAAGTAGTGCTCAATAATCCAGAGTCTTCTAGGCTTGCAATCAAGTTGGTCAGTGGGATTAGTAAAGAAAATATCACACAGATTTGCCGCTCATGTTGCAGGTCAAAGATGTGGGGCCATCAGAAGCAGGTGGAACAGAACAAACAGATTTTACAAATGACAAGTCTACAGTGACTTGTGTAACAGTTTTCAGGTTAATTTTTACATGAAAGGAAGTTTAAGAACCACAGAAATAAGCAAAGAGTATTAAATCTCTTTGTCCTTCCATGGATATACAAAATTGTTACTTTAAAGTAATGATCACTGAGCAGAGGTGAGAAAAGAAAGAGGGAAGAATTCTGTAATTTTCTTTCATTTATACTGAGCTAATTCCATGTTCTCTTTAGTGTCAAGATTTTATAATATTAATATATTCTAATGGATCTGTTTTTCTCTTTTCTTTTATGTCTTCCTATTTAACTGACTAAACAAAGCATTGTTTCCAACCCACTATGCCATGGTTTTCAAGCCCATATGAAATTTGTTGACAGGTCTAGTTTGTTTGCTACACACATTCAAAAACTTTCATTTATATTATAGTTGAATGCTGTGCATATTGCTTTCCTTGCAAACTCACGTATTTAAGAAAATATTTTAGCTTAAAGGTTTCAATGTTAACATCCACCTCCAGGAAATGTAACCTTGTAACAATGAACCTCTCCTGTGAGATGTTCAGTCATTCCAGGTGTTTTTACTACCTCCTTCTGTTATTTTTTATAATCATCATGCGTGCTCTTTAAATGGTGAACATTTAAAATATTTCCTTCTGCATTTTGGTTTTAAGTATTTTTACTTTATCTACTTTTATTATTCTTGTAAGATTTCACCAACAGTGCACAGGTTTGTGACAGTTATGCCATATGACCTTCCTACTGTACCATGTCACTTAAGAAGATCAAAACTTGTGTACAATATATTTTCATAAGTAAAAGGCCTTTTTACATACATGTTTTTATTGTACTTAAGTAATCTATTAAGGCAAGTAAGTAACTTAACATGGTAATGATCATGGTCAAAACTGTTGAAGACAAAGATGACTTTTAAAAAATGTCTCCTTCCTATGCTAGTAGTATGTCAAAGAAATGTGTTTTAAAGAAAGGAAATAGAAAGGAAGTCCTTCTGTAAATAGCTACTATTCTACTCATAGATTTGAAGAGCACTTAGCAGTCAGCCCAGAAATCATCTATAAGAGAAGTAGAGAATCTTAACACCCCGACAGGATGCAGTCTAGGGCAGTAGAGGAGCAGTGACATGGACAGCAGTGGCTGTAATGTAGAGTGCAGGAGACTGAGCAGGCAACAGTGTAATATTGGCATGAATATCAGGGAGACAACCAACAGTTCTCTGATTAGACTCAATATGCAGAAGAGTATTGAGTGAGGAACAGGGAAAAAAAAAACCATGTGCCGATTCACTTGGAATCCAGAGGAAAAAAAATTATGTTAGAGGTAACAGGAATATGACACTTCCTTATAAAATGTTGGTCAGAGAGGCCTCAAAGACTTCTGAACATTGTAGGCTTTTGACATTTCTCTTGGTTGAGCTCCAAAAAACTAGGACCCTGGGCTGGAGAGGTGGCTCAGGGGTTAAGCCTCCGCCTTGCAGGCGGAAGGTCCTGAGTTCGGATCCCAGATCCCACGTATAGACACCAGGCGGAAGCCGGGGCGGCCTTCGCTTCTGGTCCTGGTAGGGCAGAGCCTGTGAATCCCGGGGCAGAAGGAGGTGGAGGCGTCCATGGTGGTTCGCAAATTCATCCGTGGTTCTACACATACACAGACACATACACAGACACACACACACGTGCGCACATACACACACACACACATGCACACAGTTGAATAAATAATAATAATAATTAAAAAAATTAAAAAACTAGGACCCTATTATTGAAGATGTAACACATACGAATCAAAGAACATGGACAAAATATATCAACTACAACTGGTCTGAGAACTTCCTCCTTGCTAGATAGCTTACACGATACCAAGAAATACTGTAGAAGCTACTGGGGAAGAGAAATAATCACAGGCCCCATCAATGCATCAGATCTTTAAGTTGCCATGGGAATCACCATGGCAACAGTGTAATATTGGCATGAGTATCAAGGAGACAACCAACAGTTCTCTGATTAGACTCAATACTCACTTGTCAGAATGGACCACATTCCTGTAACTGTTAACTAGAAAAAGAACCCTAAAAATGAAAGAAAATATATCAGTAGGGAAAAATAGCCAATGAACCCATACGTAGGAGGACAATACACTAACTGTTCTGTAAATAGCTACTATTATACTCATATATTTGAAGAGCACTTAGCAGTCAGCCTAGAAATCTTCTATAAGAGAAGTAGAGAATCTTAATACCCCGACAGGATGCAGTCTAGGGCAGTAGAGGAGCAGTGACATAGACAGCAGTGGCTGTAATGTAGAGTGCAGGTGACTGAGCAGGGCTCACCCAAAATCAGACCAACCCAATTTCCCCATCCTAGGACTTTGGGAACCTTACAGGATAGGGGGCATTAATAATATAAGAACCTAAAGATGGGAAGATTCACCTTTGGACAAGACTTTCCACTCAAGGCAGGACTGCTGAATCTAGGACTTGTCCTCACCAGACCTGCATAATGACTGACATACCAACATGCATTCATAGAATATCAAGGAACTCAATAGAGATAAGAATATGCAGTGGAAACCTTGGGTACTGAAGCTGGATGAGTAAAGGGAAATGCCCCTGTCAGTAGGATGGATGAGTCCTACCCTGTCAGTAGGATGGATGAGTCCTACCCTGTCAGTAGGATGGCCAGAGGAGAAGTAATGTGTTGTGCCACAAAGGCCTGAATCTCCACAGAAGTAGACGGGCCAGGGGCAACCCTGGGATCCATAGAAGCAGACAGGCAGGACAATGGGATTGATGGAGGGAGAGACAATGGAGGGAAGCAGGAATAAGTACTCAAAATGTTTTCAAAAGGAGAAAAAATTAAAAAAAAGCAGGCAGGCCAAAGGGAGCCCTGGTGTTCATGAAAGCAGATGGTGGGAAGTGGGAGGTAGTGGAATGGATTGAAAAAGGGAGATAATGGCAATAAGTAGGAGGGGGGATGGAGGAAAGTGGGGATGAATGCTTAATATGCTTGTAAAACTAAAATAACTTAAATAAAAAGACATGATCTGACATAAAAGAAAGTCCACTTCCATGTGATATTGCTAAATAAATCAACCAAAAATAAGTTTAAAATTCAATGTAGTAAGCAAATACAATGAACATGTAAGATATTGCAAGTTCACCTTAGATTATTCCAGTAACTTTAATCTAATATTTCTAAATAAAAAGCTTGTTATATTTACATGAATCTGGACAACACTGATTTTATTAAGTGATATAAAAGAACATTATATAGAAACTACAGTGGAAAAATTCTGACTCTACTATCAGTAAACTCTCTGAGCAGAAATAATACAAAAGCAGGAGTGGCAGAATTTAATACTTGTGAATTCTTAGGACACCTAGCATCACGCTGTAATGTTAAAAGTGGCATATAAATTTAGAACACAAGCTATTACATAGGCCTGAAGAATTTCATATGTGTATGAAATCAAAGACCAAGGTGGGAAAAAACAATGCTTGTAGAAGCATGATTTGTAGTAGACAAAAGTTTAAGTATTCATGAAGTTTCTGTGAATCACCAAATATATGAATCAATAATTCAAACTATTATGTGAAAGAAATGTGACACAAAGCAGCATGGACATGTTTCTCAAATATCTTAACTGGATGGAAATATGGAAGGGGTACAGTAGAATTCACAAGGGAGTGGTAAACCTTCCCTAAATGCACTGCTTTGTGTTTGTATTGATTTATACATTTATTATTGATATTTTGGTAGAAATTCACTTAGTGCGTGAATGAATATGAGTCCAAATAATTAAATAAATAAACACTTTTCTCAAATGGACCTTGATGTTACTCTACTAGTCTCAATAATTTTTTCACAAACACATGAACCACAAAATTGTCTAATATTATTAATGAGTGAGTATCTAACAAGCTTTTCATCAAAAGAATAGTTATGTAGTCAAAACCACTGGCTCATAAACAAATTGAAAGTGTACAGTTTGATAAATTACCATAGTCTCAATCTGTCTGTGGAACTGCCACCTTGCATGTTCACATCATACTGTTTAATCACTGCTTTCAGTTCCCAGTCAAAAGTAGCAAAGGCCCTAGCTTTTAGCACCCTGTGTCAAGTTGTTCTTTTGAAACTTTGCAGCCAGTCCAACTACTTATTAAAGGAAGGCATGCTCTTATTGTAAAAGAAGTACTGAGGGCATTAGTTTTCTGCAAACCTTACTACTTAGTTTGATGATCAGTTAATATTTCACTTTTTCTCTCATACCTTCAAGGTCAGTATTATTACTTTGCTTTCATTTTCATTTTCCCCTTTAGTGGTATGTATGTGTGTGTGTGTGTGTGTGTGTGTGTGTGTGTGTGTGTGTGAAAAAGAGAGAGAGAGAGAGACAGAGACAGAGGCAGAGAGACAGAGAGTAATGTGTGCATGTCTGGAGGCCAGATGACAACCTCAGAGTTTTCCCCAAACTCCTTCCACCATGTTTTCTTACTAGTGTGTGGAATGCATTGTACATACTAGAATGTCTGGCCAGCTAATTCTAGAAATCCTATGCTTACATCTTCAACCCTGGATAGTAAGCGTGAGCCATGGTGTCTATGTTCTGCTGGGCAGGGAAGTGGCTGGCATTAAACTCAGTCCTTATGTCTGGCTAAGTATCTCTCTAACTCCACGGTTAGTAGTTTTTTAAACAAGTTTTCCTTCATATTCCTTTTCATACTGTAGAAATCTTTGAATCCTAGCATTGTGAGCATTTTAAATGTACTTTGAGATATGTACTGATGTTTGCATACTGGAGACAGAAAATAAACAGGTGTAGCTAAGTATTTGAAACAGTCTGAAAGTGGATTCTTTACTTTTCTCATTCTGGTTGTTTCAGCAGGCAAAATAACCGATAGAATCAAGATTTGTGCCTTTTCAGGAAGCTGATAGGAATAGTCATTGCTTTTCAGAAGTAATTACTGAGGACTGCTAAAATCCAGTCTCCTGCAACATCTTCGATCATGCCTAAAGCCTAAATCTCATGAAAGCTCTTTAAGTCAGAATGGGAAGCTTATGAAAATTTTCCTCACAAAAATGAAAAAAAATCTTAGCCTGAGGATGATAAACAAAATGATTTCTGCAGACCGTCTAAAAAATATGCTCCATGCAATTATGATATGTAAAGATATTTCAAAGATTCAATTTATAGGCTTCTAACTTAACTTTAAAAAGTTCTTGTAATTCATTATGTTTAAACTAAAACTATCAGTCTTAAAAAGAATTCTTTTCTGGTTCTTTATATATGTGCAGCATGTTCTGCCCTTAGTAACCTGAGACCAAAAGATATATTTACTTTGTATGGAGTGAAATTTAATGAAAAGAACCCATTTCTACTTTAAGTTAGATGAATAATGGTAATCTCCATCCTGTCATCTTTACTATTGAAATGCATGGTTACAGGAGGTTGTTCAGGGACATCCCATTTTTGAAAAGTTTAATCATAGTCAGCAACCTACATAGGGCAGGCATGTGGTATAAAGAACCTCATTTCCAGGCCAGGGGGGGTGGTGAGGGGATGGAACATTCTGCAGAATATGAGTATACACACAAGTATAAGTTCAATTTCTTAGAATTCACATAAAACCCCAGTACAATCACATGTGTACTTAATCCCATAGTTTAGGAGACAGAGATAGGAGAATACCTGGCATTTGGCAGCCAGCCAGTCTAGCTGCATTGATAACCTGCAGTTTCACTGAAGGACTTTGTTTTAAATAAAAGTGGGTGGGGGGGAGCAACAGGGGAAGGCAATGGAAATTAACTTATAGCCTCCATACATGCAAATACACAAGTGCATTTACGCTCTTCTGTGGACACATTCACATGCAATCTCCTACCACTGCACAAATACACATACCCTTTTACACACAGAGAACCTGTTCTTGCTTCTCAGGTCTGCACAGTGGCTGCAACGGCTTGAAGAATGTGAGTTCATCAGAATGTCCCTGGAGTACTTGTAGGAAACCATTCATTTTGGACATACTTGAATAACAGTTTTTTTTAAATTCCTTTTATAGGTAAAAGCATTGAATTTTAAAACTTCAATTGTTGGCCAGGGAGATGATTCAGTTGCTAAAGTCATACTTTGCAACTATGAAGACCTGAATTCTGATCCCCAGAACCCACATAAAAGCCAAATATAATAAACTGTACATGCAAATCTAGCATTAGGTATAGAAGGAGGGAAGATGATTGGACAGCCAGACTGTTCAAATTGATGAGCAAGATCTGTCAGACACTCTGTCAAAAAATAAAGGTGGAGAGGAAGAAATCTGGTATCATCCTCTGGCCTCCACATACCCCCCTCTCATACACAGACAAACACATACATGCAGGTAGGTTCAGATGCACATATATCTGAATCAACATATACACCTGCATCTATAAGCACCCAACTGCACTAATAAGTACAGGCTTGTACGAGAATAATTAGCTATTGTGATGAAGCTACTGCTTATACTGATATACTAAGGAATATTGATATTTCATCATTAGGATAAACAGCCTAGAAAATGTTGTTTTTTAAATTTCATACTTGCAGGGAGCTTTCTTCATAGCTATATTAATGCTCCAAGCTTGAAAATTATATAGAGATGTAGTAACAGATTGAATTAAATACCTTTCCAAGTAATTTTTGAGTGTATTGTGTGTGTGTATTTTACATGTACGTGTGTGTACCTGTGTGCATGGGTGTGTGTACAATAGTGAAATTCCAATTATTCAAGATGCACTTTCTGTAAAAAGGCAATTTTAACTATTGAGGAGGGATTTAACTATTGAGGATGCTTCATCTAACCTCCCTATTTATGTAGGGAGATCATATGTGTGACAAGGTATTACCTCCCACAGCTTTCAGTCATCAGTCAGGCAAGGCATAATCACAGAAAACTAAGAATCCATTCTTGCTTAAAGGAACTACAAGAAAAATTCACAGCAATTCCCTCATTGTCAGAACACGCTTTACTGCCTGCTAGCTCAAATCTGTCATGCTTAATAATAAGCAAGATCTGTTTTCAACATAAGAAAAACCATCATCATGTTACAACAAAGCCCTTCATATATGTGAAGAGGTAGTCAATCATTCCTTCCTCTATAGCTAGATTATGAGTTCCTTTTTATCATCTCTTATTTTATTTACCTCATTTCTTTTCTTGCAATACTTCCTGTTTTATGCTCCTCATCTTTGAAAGTCACTTGTTTGCCAACAAAACTTGTAACAAAACAATGAAAAGACAATCATCTCTTCTAGCAACTGACATGTTGTATGTAATTTTTTTATTAATTAATTACAAAATGTCTACTACTGTCCTTTTACTTTTGACATCATTTTATGCTTTTATCTGGCCACATTTTCTGGTTATATTTCAGCTTCTCCTTCTTCATGTGGTGCACTCCTAATTAAATGTGACTGACCAGGCACGTATTATACAGGGAGGAAGTATCAAGTAAAGCAATAAGTGTTCCCCAAACCATTGTTGGTATTTGGATTTTATTTTTCTTACTCTTGGGTTTTCTGAGGCTTTTAAATGCCTTTAAACCAGGATTCTTTGTTATTACCTAATCAACTTGCCACACTATAACCATTCCTAATATTCATTAGCCTTTAGAGTTTTGTACAACTTGGAAATTTGTTTCTCATCATAGTACTATTAATTTGCTTGCTTGTTTATCTGTGTCATTTCCCTTTATTTGTTTTGGATAATTCTCCTGAAATTAGTTAAATATGATCATATTTATGTGTGATATGACTCGTACGAAGATTTTTTATGATACTTCTAATGTTTCAAATATTTATAGTTCAATTAAGTAAACATATTCTATTTTGAACTTTTTATAAGTATTAAAACTTATGGAAAATAAAATGACATAATTTAGGGCATAAATGATATAAAATCAGTTCAAACAAAACACATTATATATGTACATGTATAATGGTGACTGAAAAATAGATACTAAGAGAACCTAAAGAGAACTCAGAGAGTATTGTTAACCCACATTTAATGCTTTCTGTTCTGTAGTACCAAATTCCAGTGCTATCTCAGTATAGAATGAGTTAAAGTTAAGATTTCCTGGTCCATACCTCAATAACATTCAGAAGAATTTGCTGATAAATGGAATCTAAGGCATATTTGATGAACCTTACTGTCCATTGTCTAGAATGGTATCACTGACATTACTCTATATCTATGACATGAATCAGCACCAGAAAAGAGAGAGCTGGAATATGGAAAGCATGGACCATGAACTCTCCGACCAGAGGTTTTTGATAAGTTTAAAATACTATGCATGATTTCCTTCCAGTGGGGAAGACCTCAAATTGAAGCAAAGTGTAAGTGGCACTTGCCTCCAAACAGTCATACAATATAGCACCAGTAGGTACATCACGTCTGTAATTTCAGAATCGTAGCATGAAGGGACCAGAACTGGGTCAGTCTTTTTTGCACACACAGTCTGCATTCTAACTTCTGTCAATATAAAATCTAGCCACCAGTTATGGAATTTCCCAGTCAGTTCATGACACCTTTCTCCATGTTCTGCAATCAAAGTGTATTGTGCTTTCAGCAATAGGATCTTGGTTATGGTGCATAACCAAGAGCAAATGCAATCCCTTGAAGGTGTTTTAAGATTTCCTTGATCATAGATCTCTGCTGTTCTCAACCTTTGTGAAAGAAGTTTCTCTTTCAGTAGGCGGCAATTACTATTAAAAACTCAAGTTCCTAATACTAATGACTGAGTGCTGAGAACACTTAAACATGAGGACTCAGTCATACTGCTGAGATATCTATATAAAGTTTTATAATTCAGAGAATATTGAGGAAGAAGGGCAGAGAGAATGTACAACACAGAGGATGGAAAGGAATGCCATGAAATGCTCTTTTCTGGCATGAGATAATCTTGGTATAAATATGCTTACAGCAGCAGAGATTACTTATATGAACCAAACCACTTAAAATGCTAGCATGGTCTTGGAAGGGGTCTCTATGGATCAAAAACTTGCTGAGGAACTGCTAAGAGTTAATGGGTGTAGAGAACTGGAGAGCCAATATTTTGTGAGTGAGGCCATTCATAGACTGTCTGTGCTCCAGTTAAAGTTCCCACATCCATAAACATAAAGTAGCAGTATTAGACTCAGTTGGTTATTAAATTAAATAAAACAAACAAAAAGAAGTTTTAGGAGATGTATTGATTGAGGTGAAGTTAAGGTGTTGGTAGCAGTACTTTAGGCAGCAATTGTTATAAAAATACATTAAATGCATGCATGAAATTTTCAAAGAACAAATGAAAATTTCTTTCAAAATAAAAATAGTTGAGTTGGAGAGCTGATTTAGTGGTTAAAGGCCTTGTCTTAAAGGCAAAGATGTGTGAGTTCAGATCCCCATTCTACATGAAAATGCTCAGTAAGTATGGTGGCTTTGCCTGTAATTCTAGTACTAGAAGGTATAGTCTGGGAATCCCCATAGCAAACTGGATAAGCAAGTTTGCCCTTTTGACATGCTCTGAATTTAATTAGAGACAATAGATCACAACAATAAAGTGGAAGAGTAATCAAGGTTGATTCATTGGACCTCCACAGACACAACTACTGTGTTTCACTCCTATACATACATATATACCCACCACATGTGAATACACACACACACTCACCTCTCAATCACATATACAAGGAAGAATGAAATAAGAATAAAATTAAATTAGATTACAAATATTGAGGAACAAAAATGAACATTTACTTCTTAATTAAAATCATAAACCAATATATGGCACACACTTTGAGACACTTGAGTTCTAAGTCAATGCTGAGGAAATAGAGGCAGCTTGTATCCTTCATCTAATTCCAATTCAAAAGGGAAATTCCCTTTGTTGAAGGGAGCCAATCTACACAATTTCACAATATGAAGTGCCTGATTTCAGTGAAGGTGAGGTTACATGACCTCTGGAAACCAAAGTAGGCTATCACAGCATAAGAAATCTACATGAAACTCCCCACTTCCTTGGCATCCTCTAGTTCCACAGGCACTGACCATGAGAGCATCTACTGACAAGCATGATGTCTCTTTGTCTCCATCCTAGAAAGCCACTTCTTGGAAATCACAACTTGAATCCATTGTATTAAGATGAAACATGCTGAAGAATACTTTAGATAATTAGTTGTAATTCTTGGGTCAGTATCACCATTATGTGACTAAATTCCTTATCTCATATATATCATAATTTGGAATTTAGTCACAATAATAGGAATAATGTAAAACAATAAGAGCTAAAAGTTGTGTTATAGGGAAATAACATCTCACTTTGCATTTGTTTGGCAAAAGGTTATTACTTAAAATTTAATGTCAAAATTTAAATGAACTCAATGGCATTTTGAATATGTTCTATTATAATTATACATTGCTGTCAACTGAGGGGAAAATGATTTAAAATTCTTCACATTAGAAAGAGCTCATGTGTGGGAGAACTAGTAAGCAAATAATTAAAAGTTTATAAAAAGCAAGTTATCTTAAAGAAATTCATATTATTTTTCTACTTCTGATCTTATGTAGATTTTAACTGGGCATGCAAGCTTTCCTAATGAAGTCTGCATTTTCTAGAAATTTCTTAAGGTGTGTGTTGGGTTGTTTCCCACCATGGCATACATGTTTAGTAACTGTCACTGAGAATACTAGTACATGTCATTGTCATTTTACAGCAGACAAGTTCTCTTCCTTCTTCTTAGAATATGGACAAAGAAATTAGAGCTATAATGACTATTTCTTACCCTTGGAATAAAATGTTCTATGCAAAACATCTACATCATCAAGTACTGTACACTTGCCCAGTCTTCGATATTCAAACTAAAGTGTAGCTGTCATGAAGTAAATCAATTCATCCCATTATTTACATGGAATATTTTTCCTCCATAAAAGCATAAAAAGTATATACAAATTTAAGAATGAGCATTGATTTTTTTTTTGTAAAAAGCACCCGAGGTTTATTTCTTTTTATTTTAACATTGCAACGGGTCATCCATACATGTTCCACTATGGGGTCTTTCCACACTGGAGGGATGTCCCACCCTGTGTCAGTGAAGTCTATTACTCAAGTCAAACAGAATATTAAGTGTCCTTTATTATATTTAGCTCAAATATAATTTCTATAGGACCCCTACAACTGCACACTTTTACTAAAATCTAAGGTATATCTTGTCAACTTGGCAAAATTTAAAATCACTTTGGATTGCTTTTGTGCTTCGTCTATAAGGGCATCTCTACAGAGGTCTAAGAGGAGGAATAATCACCTCCAAGTGATTGACACTTCCAATTGTCAGACCAAATACAGAGTAACAGAAGGAAATACAATATGCGTCTGCTGGATTTTCCTTCCTCATGAGCAAAGTGCCCATCACTTTTGCTGCTGCCGTCATTTGCTGACATCAAGCTCACTCCAGCTTCTTCAGCCCTGCAACGTGGACTCAGTGCCAGCAGCTCTCCAAGCAACTTCCATCTTCTCAGCACGGTTAGGATTCCTGGCTCTAGCTTGATGGCCACGCTTCCCCTAGAGGTGCTTTTAGCAGGGATGCAAGATCAAAGACTGATCTCACACCTCCCAGACTGGGCAGATCTTGGAAGTCACCTCCAGACCCTACCCTTTACTTAATTGCCATTAAGTTCATGGTTCTTACACTTTACAAGCACCATATGGGGAGAATTGGAGCATCCAGCTTAGTAGAGCAAGCACATGTTGGGTATCTATCTATTTCTCCAGAATAAGGAAATGAATTGTTGACCTACTCAGTGTCTTCAGTGTAAGCCAATATAATAAGCCTCCTTTTATTATATGTGTAAGGACATACCTACATATACATCTGCTTTCTTGATTCTAGAAACCTAGACTCTGTGTAGTACCACACTATCTGACTTCCATTCAAGAGTCACTTGAAGATCTTAATAAGGGACTCTTCTGCTAGCTGTATCCAGGTTCTTGTGTCATGAGTCAAATACTGAAACCAGAATATGCATAGAGGCATATTTTATTAGAGTTTATTAGGCAGAGTTTATTAGAAGAGAGAAAGAACAGAACTCACGGTTGTGAATCTCTGAGAGGCAAGAGAGCCCTGCTAAACTTGTGAACTCCAGGCATGGATGCATGAGGGGTGAGAGAAAAGTCATGGAATCCAGATGTGGAATACCATGAGGGGCAAGGGAGCCAAAGATGGCTGACAGGTCAGGATTATTTGCTTTCTTCATTGGTTAGCTCCAGTTTCTGCAACCTGATTGGAGTTTTTGGTCCTCTACATCTCATTGGTCTGTCCATATTGGGACCCAATCCAGTTGATGTTGTGCCTGACCTCATGGTAGGGCTTAGCTACAATGGAGAATTAATCTCCATATCCTTTCATAAACAGAGGATTGGCCTCTATGAAGGATTAGAGTCAGTTTCTATGGATCAGTAGGGTATGTTTCTTAAGGGTAATCCTAGCAATGGAGGATGACCTTACAAAACCTTCAAAGACTGTCCTACTGTGGCTGATCTAAAACTGCCTAAATCTGAAACAGTTTTTCCAGCTGTAAATTTTAGTTCACATTTCAAACATGTGTATGTTTATGTGGTGTGTATGTGTGTGTGTGTGTGTGTGTGTGTGTGTGTGTGTGTGTGTGTGTGTTCTGTCATTTAGCTCAGTGCAACACATTGGGAATTTCCAGAACATAAAAATGAAGAAAGATGTATTTTGCATTTTATTGAATGGAAACAAGGCATAACACAAAAATGAATGAATAAATGAATATTAAAAACTTCACCTTAAAAGTGCTCTCTATACTCATTAATTCACTCAGTAGATAAGTATTCAAAGCCCATGAAGTTAAAAACTCTGATTTGCATGTATGGTGTTATTTCAAACTGTTCAGTTTCTTGACCATAATGTAGCTTTGAGTAACTAACACTGAAGAAAATGTAGTTTACAAGGTATGCTCATACTCCTGAAGCACATGAATAATAGTACTCTCCTATCATGAAAGCATTTACAAGTGAAAACAGACTTTCTGAGGGAGTGTGTACCAGTTACTCAAGCAACTGAAAGGGACAAAGGGATTCTAGTCCTTCAAGGTAGAAAAGGCATGACTGGCTGGCAGAAGGAGGACGTAGCCTGAGTTACATCCATCATGGAGGCTGAGACATGTTGCTTCAAGCTCAAGAGTAGACTCATTAACTCAAGCAGGGACAAGTGACTCTTTTCTTCCAGTAAGGCTGCACCTCCTAAAAGGGACATGACCTTCCAAAATATTGGCAGGAGCTAGGAATTCAAATACATGAGCCTATGGGGGAGACAACTCACATTTCAAACCATGACAGAGCGTGGCAGGGAATGAAAAGTTGTCAAGGGAAAAGGAAGGGAAATGGTAATAGGATCAATGGGAAAGAAAAAAGAAAAAGAAAATTAAAAAAAAAGAAAACAGACTTTCTGGTTATGATTAGGAAATGCTAACTTACCACTCAGACCCTGCAATTCCATAACTGATAAGGTTTAAGGCTGTAGTCCTTGTGGTGTGTCCAACTCAAATAAAAGCACAAATTGCACTGTAATGTTAAAAATTTGACTGCCCTGGATGCTAAAAAACAATTCTCTGGAAGCGCTGTAGTTATAATGTAATATACATCTATACCTGGTACCAAGTACCAGTACATTAAGTACCAGTACATTAACCAAATACAGTTTTGCCCTGCCAATTTCTGTAAATTTCACAGAAAAGACATAATCATGTTTTTAAAATGTGAAATGGCATTTCTGTTCTTCTTAGCAGATACTGACATTTCCCCTTGAGCCTTCCTGTAGCTCTTTCCTCCATAAACATCCTACCTTTCCTTAAGTAGACATCATAGTCATTTATTTTTCATTGCAATAAAAAAGTCAGAGTTTTCTGGGAATATGATAGCCAAAATTTACAGATTTTTCTTACAGAATGTTTTCAAACAAAAAGCTTAAGTGTTATCTAACCTGTCATTTCTTTTTTTTTTCACCAGGTTAATAGCTGCTCAGAGAAAGGTCCTGCATTCTTCAATCTACCCCTCCTTTAAAGATTTATACTTTTCTTGATCATATTATGAATTAAAGCTGCATATCATCCAGTGATCTAATAATTATTCAAATCACATTGATTACATTTTCACAAAATGTTACTCTTCTAAAAATTAGAATACGTTATTGCCAATAATTTAACAAATTTAATTGTCCTTATCTTGTTTATGGAGAGAGCATTTTTTCAAATCATTGAAATTATAAATAAAGATAAAATGCCAAGTTAAAAACAAATAACACAGAGGCTGGTTAAGATTGCTTCCTAAGCAGAAGATCCTGAGTTTGGATCCCAGGTCCCACATAAAAATGCCAGGTGGAAAGGGTGGCAGCCTACATTGCCAGCCCAGGTGGATAGAGCCTGGAAAATCCCAGAGCAAAGCAAGAAGGAAGTAGAAACAATCCAGGATGATTCCTGAAGTCACCCTTGGTGCCACACAAGGACACACAGTGCTCTCTCTCTCTCTCTCTCTCTCTCTCTCTCTCTCTCTCTCTCTCTCACACACACACACACACACACACACACACAAATAAATAAATAAAATATAAAAAGTAATAACCATTTTAAAGGACATACATCACACATGACAATATTGTTTGTGTGCTTTCTGCCTTTTTTTTCTCTCTTCCCACTAATTCTCTTCCTCTAACTTTCTTTCCTTCTACTTTCCATTTCTCTCTCCCTCTGCCTCTTCCTATTTTCCTCTTACCTTTCATGCTATGTTTTAAGTATTTGGACATGAAATTATTTAGCTCTTTATCGAGCAGCAGAGCTTGCAGGATATCTGTGTTTGCACCTTATACACAGGCCAATGAGGACAGACTTCAATGCACAGGCTCCTGTTCATATGATTATTCCAGCTGGCAAATCCAGATTCTTCAGGGAAGAATAAGAGATAAAGGTGTAAAAAACCTCCAAAGAGACATCTCAGAGAACGTATTTCCTTTTCTTCTATTGACCTCAGTTTGAAGTTCTGCAAGACCTTCAAAGGCTTAAATGATGCCTACTTCACCAAAACCTGTCAATCTAAATGCTAATTTCCCTAAAAATATCTTTGTACGGACATCTAGTCTACCATTTAGAAACAAATATCTGGAAACTGTGGCCCAGCCAAGTTGGCACATAAAATTAACTATCACACACTAAGTAGAAGCAGCTGTTGATACAATACCATGGTCCAGTTCATTTCATGTTTGCATAGATCTTTATATTGTATCAATTTCTTTCCATTTCTAAAATGAACAGAATGCCGAAATTTTGAAAGACAATGTGGTTTATTTGATAGTATTAATAAAAGAACTGAAATGATTAAGCAATCTGTTCCTCCAGCTATAATGGCCATGGTCTTTGAGAATAAGAACTGACCCAGTTTAGCCCCTGCAGATTGATGAGCTGTAAGCATAGAGCACAAGGCAAATTATGTGCAACCAAGCACCTTGAATACATTTTAACACAGTCTATGTTACAGTGAATTTTAAAGGTCATGAGAAACTAAAGAAAGTAATTTTTTAATTTTTCATATTTAAATTCCAAAGCAAAAATAAGACAAAACAGAAAAAGTTCCTCAAAAAATCAATCTAAGCAGAAATTTCAAATGCCTTCAATTTTAAAACTTTCCTAAGGAAAGGCATCAGAAACCATTATCTAACTCATTCAAATACATCCATTTTTTATGTGCATTTGGCAACAGCGTTTTTATGATATGCTACAAATTTAATGACCAGGTTTCATTTGAGAGTAGAAAACATAGCCACTCAGCAATCAAAACGGAATCCTTGAAATTCCTGAGGAGGTGTTTTCAGGAGATTATTGTTGAGAAAGGTGTTGAAAATGCAAATGGATTGTCTTGAATTGCTAATTAAAGCAGTTATTCTGATCTGAAGACTAGTACTGGTTGGTTATGGCCTAATTACCTTTTCAGTTTATTGGATCACAGTCAATGCAATCACGGAAGTATACTCATATAATATAATTAGAGATGAGGACCTCTAATACCCAGAGGCCATAGAAGAGGAGAAAAATTCAGTAACACAAACAACAGGTACATTTATTCAATAATAGTTTGAAAGAACTGGATTATATGCTTTGAAGAACTTGGTTGATATTTATTCTCATGACATTCAGTTAAAATATAGTCATTGAGGCAATTCAAAATTCCCTCTAAAATATATTTCAAAATATCGATATATGTATTTAATTACTTTCTTCATTGTTCTAATGAAATATTGGCAAGAGAAAATAGAGAGAGAGGGAGAGAGACTAATTTCTTTTCATTCATTCTGTGACTACAGGCTGGAAAATGATGCCCCCTTACATCCTTTTGGTAACCTCTTAATGGACACACTCATAGATATGTTTCCAAGTAAATAATAAGATTACTTTATCCCATTTTTCCTTTGAAACATATAGGAAAATATGCAGATATATAGATGGATATCCTATGAAGGTAAAATATAATACTGCCAAGATGTTTAAATGTATTCAGGACAAATACTCTTTTATTTACATATTTGCAAATAATCAGATAACTTTGGTTGTAGAAATTCCCCATTTTTAGATCTCTAAAATTTTGCTAACTGCATTAAAATTTAGAAGAATATGGTTTTTGAAATGTCTTATTGAAATCTGATATTGAGGCACTCTTGGCCTACTTTTAAATTAAAACTATTCACAGCTTAGTAAAATTTAGCTAATCTTTCATTGATGGCTTTCTTCATAGGAAAAGTCCCTTACTTACTATTGAGCTCTAGTTCATATAGGTTAAAGAACTTTAATAGAACAATCAAATCGTCCTGTTTTTATTTCAGAAAATCAATGTAGAATAGACTCCATAAATAATATAAAGTAATTCATAGATACAGTTACCAGAGGACCTCACTGTTTTATAGTATACTTGGCATTAAAGAACTTATCAGTGTTTTCTGTCTCACTTTCCAATGTATACACCATCCTCACTACAATGCTGGAGCATTTAGTCATTGTATTTTGATTCCTGATAGTTTGGAGAAAGAATATTTGGAATTAAGAAAATTACTGCAAAAAAGGGGGAAAGTTTTGATAAATAAGTTGATCAAAACCATCCAGTATAGAGTTCTTTTTTATATCCTTTGGATAACATTAGAAAAAGGTCTGTTTCAAATCATCTATCCTCTTTTTTTATTCGTAATAAAATCAATTTTTGTCAAATGAAATGGTACTTCAGTTATCCTAGTAATTAATAATTCCAAATAAGCCATAACAGAATATGAACTTTAATTTTTAAATCAATCATGCAAATTTTCATAGCATAATTATAAGTCTTTCAAAATTGTTATTTTTCATACATTTGGTGAGAAATATAAAATGTTGATAAAACAGGATTGTTTATGAATTTTCATTTCCAGCTTTCACAAAGAATGACCTAATTTTCCTGAGATTAGGTGTGAGCATAAAGTGAGCATGTGTGTAGAGGAAGATGGTGTTTAAGATGTTAGTGTAGTGTAATGGAAACTGTCAATAATCAATACAGGTCTCATGTCTCTTGTTCTTTTTCTATGTTACACAGGTGTAGCTGGATAGTGTGCTTATAGCAAGTCTCAGATGAACAGGTCCTTAGAATTCTATTTTCTAGATGCTAGATTATAATTCCTTCAACAAGTAAAAAGAGAACATAGTAGATCTTGGGTCAATAATTCAAAAGAAAGTTTTGGCTTCAATTCTGAGATATGTGACAAATACCTAATATAATTTATTGTTGATGCTGGAAAATTACCGAGGAGCTCAGTTTGGCTTGGCTCATTCCTCCACAATCCTCAGCATTTTATTGCTTTGATTGTTTTGTAAGATTAGTTCTTAATCAATGTTTTTGTTTGAGATTGTTTACTAAATGAATGAATGACAAGTGAAGACCTGAAGACCTGCTTCCAGAGGACCCGATTTTAAAAGGATATTTTTTAAATACAGTGAATCTATAATTTCCATTTCCCCCTCTTTTTTCCATTACAACATCTCTTTTCCCTGCCAGCCTTCATTCTATTTTCATGTCTTTTGTGTTTGTGGCTTATCAAGTCTCCTCTTGAGATGCTTCTGACAGCACATACCTAAGTTCTTGAGGCAGCAGCAATCATACATCAGTGGCTTGCTTTATGTTCTGGTCTGTTGTCTATTTTGGAAAAAGTTCTGTGGGCTGCTGAGAAGCACGTATATCTTTTAGTGTTTGGGGGAAATGTTCTGTAGATATTTGTCAGGCTATTTTATTTAGAATTTCATTAAACCCCAAAACATCTTTGTTCACTTTTTCACCAGTTGACTTGACTATTGGTGAGAATAAGATACTGAAGTCTCTTACTACCACTGTATTTAAGTTAATTAGCAGTTTTACACCTAGTAGCATTTGTTTAATGAATTCTGGTGAGCCCGTGTTTGCTGCACATATATTTATAGTTTTAATGTACTTTTGATGAGTTCTTCCCAACTAGTTGATAGTAACCATTTTTATCTCTTATGGTTCGCTTTAGTAAGAAGTCTATCTTGTCGTATATTAAAATAGAAACAATTGTTTACTTCCCATGTCCATCTGTTTGGAGATAGTATCCACCTTTCTTAGTGAGGTGTGTTTTTTTTAGAGGCTGAAAATGGATGGGTTGTGATTTTCAATTCAAGTTGTAAGTCTTTGTCTTTCGATTGAATGATTGAGAATAGTACTGAAAGATGTTTACTTATTCTTGTTATTTTGTTGGTATTTACATTTATAGTTCTTTGTTCAGCCATTGTCCTGGTATTATTTAATCCCTGTAGCATGTTTATCCTTCCATTTAGTTTTGGGTATTTCATCCAATACTCTCCATAGATTTGGATTAGATGATGTTTTCACAACATTACTCCTCCTGTTTTTAATAGAATCCACAGTTACATCTATGTCAGGTCTTTATTGGAGTTTTCTGTCCCAGAAAATCTTTCAGGGATTATGACATAAATTTACAGAATCAAAACTTCTTTTCTCCACTCTTAAGGGAACATAGATAGCACATTTTTCTTCGTCTGTCATTCTCCATGAACTATTGAGCCAGAATCTCTGTCCTGTGTTTGCTCTCACTTATCCAGGAACCTACAGATTTTGCTTCTCGGCAAAATAAAAGGTAACAAGAGAAGTTCCCAGCAAGTGGTGTTTAGTGACTCTCATTCCTCCTTCGGTCTCTTTTGAACAGCTGGTGCAAGTTTGATCAAAAAAGACCATTAAATTAATACACACTACTTTTGCACTTAAATTCCTGGGTGTTCTATGATTCAGACTAACATGTAAGTCACTCATAGAAATTAACGGATTTGAATTTTTAGTTTGCTTGCATGTTGTTCATTAACTATGTCCACGTGCCATACTAAGCAAAACATTTTTTATACATTGTCTGTCATAGCATGCTGCCATCTTAGGTTTGACAACAATGTCCCTTAGCTCTTGATCTCATGAGCTCAAGATAGTTATCATTTGACATTCATTATTACAGTGGGAACCCTGTTCATTCTTGTGTTCTGCATCTGCGGAAAAGGAAAGTTAAGGTAGCTGAGTAACTCTATCTATCTTGATACATTGATGTATCTATATATTATATGAGCACAACATAAAGGACACAATATAATGCTCAAAAAAAATCTCATTAATGGGTCAAAGTTTACTGACAGGTTACAGGAAGAATAGTTATAAAATCATCTTGGTTGCTGCAGTAAATTTAAGGCCCATTCAAAATTAAACTTTAGCTAATGAGAGTTTTGGAGTGGAACTATCACAATATGCTTAGGAGTACATAAATAAACCATAGAAGATATTAAATGCATATTGAGTTAATTAAGTCTTTCGTTCTGAGATTAGAAGAGAGAAGACTGATAAGTGTCTCTACTTTTATTCAGCACTGACTAAGCAGCAACACTGAGTAAAACCATGAGACATATTATTATCAATAAATCAAACTATTCATATTCAAACATAAACAATTATGCACAAAAACTCAAAATCTCTTGAATTTTGTGCTACTGTTAGGTATTCCAATATATTAATAAGAGAAGCAGTGATTAAATAAAGTCATCACATTTGGAAGAATACGAAAGCTAATCAGCTATCTAGGGAAAGATTACACTTTTCAATTTCTATGTGAAAAATATAAGATCTTGTTAAGAGAACATTTTCAAAACCAAAATGAATGAATATACAATTTTGGATATTGACTGAAATAACTAATATAATACTATGCCAATTTGCTCAATCATATCTATAGATTGCCTTATTGTCCATTCTAAACCATTTGCCTATCAGAAAAAATGACATATATTCTTTTACTAGAGTTGAAAATGTGACTATAATTTTTATGTTAGAAAAAAAATCTAAAAGTTTTGAACTACCTTTTGAAAAAAGTATAATACAACACAACTAGATATTAATACATTGAATTTAAGTAGAACAAAAAAGCTTTTCAACTTGGATAGGTAGCCTGAGACAGGACTCTATTGCAAGGCAATGGGAAACAAATGGAATTTTAAACAAGTGATGCTGGAACAAGGGATTTCCATATGGAAAACAGTCAAGAGTGCTTTTCCAAAAGGGAAAGGCTTTATAACAATATTAATCAAAATGGAAAGTCAGCATCATCACCTTAGATAAGAAACATGTTAAGTTAAACATGAAATCAATTAACTTCAGGGGATACTGATATTAGACCACATAAAAATTAAATATCTCTGTTAGTCAAAATCACCATTACATGAATACAAAAGTAAATCAAAGATCATAAAATTTCATTTACAAATGAATTTATTTAAAAATAGATTTGCAGTGAGTGAGAACAAAAAGTAATCCAAAAAATCCACAAAAATATAAACAATTCAATTAAAATTGGAAGAAAAGTTTTCAGTGACCATCACACAAAGAGGTTATATGAACATCCATAATATAAAAAAGTTAAAATTTTAATGAATTACCTTAACCCTTAGAAAAGTGACACCTAAAACAGGAGTGAGAATGACTATATAGTCAACAAATTGTTAAAATATAAATTATTGACTATGCTAAAATATAATGAATATGCTCAGTATCTAAAATTTTCACATAACAGAAGCCAAAGAGTAAGTTATTTTACAGTAAGATATTTAGAAAGTGAAGGAAAATATTATGTTATTTATCAGTTCCACCCTAAATACAAACCACAAAGAAATGGAGTAAAGTGTTTTCAGCAGTTCTATTGCAGGAATAGCTGGTGTTGAAGAAATCCAATGTCTCTCATTAGTAGAATGCAGAAGCAAAATTCTTAATGATTGCAAGCTAAGTACTCCAGAGGAAAATAGAAACAGAAATTAGAATGTTAAATGATTATAAGGGATCAATAAACTTTAGAGGAAAGGAAGTCTTGGTTGTTTTTCTATTGTTAAAAGAAAAGTTTTAGCTAGTAACAAACAAGGATTTTCCACATCAAGAATGTATTTATTATGCAGCGAAGTCTGGGGTATTCATGGAATCCAAACCACTTGAGAGGTCAAAAAAAGAGAACCACTTGAGCCCTTCAGTTTAAAACAACTCTGGGAATATTGTAAGACCCTCATTTTTTAATTGAATGAAAAAAGGAAGGAAGGAAAGGAGATAAGGAGGGAGGGATTATGGGGAAATTGAGCTGTTGATGTGTAAATAACACCTGTTATTCTTAGTAACCAATATAAATATGAACTGCATCACCAGTATGAAACATAAGTGAGGAGTTCTCTTTAGCTAAGACAGAATTTGAAGAAGATAACAGCAGATAGGAATCCCACTCCCCAAACTCAGGACAGAGCTTCTGATTGATGATTGCTGCCAGGCTAAATCGATGCTTGTAAGAGCATGTGCTTGCCTGACCCTTAGTGCAAGGGGGAGTCAAAGTCAAATACTGATTCTGGCCACACTTCCTGGGCTGGGTAAAGATCCAGGAAATCACCTCCAGACCCTGTCCCCTTAGCCCACCCATCAACCATGAAGGTATAAAACCCACCATTCCTTTCTCTTCACTCTCTTTTTCCTTCTCTCTTTCTTTCTTCTCTCCCACTTCCTACCATTGACCCAGTGGTTCTGGAATTCCATTAAAAACTTCCATCTAGTCAGTAGTGTGGCACATTTTTGAGGTAACCACCCTATATTTATACCTTAAAACAGCTAGACTGCTTTCACAAAACTCTTGAAGGAATATTTGAGTCCGCCACCTCATTATCAGAATTTAATTGAAATAGTATATATTGAATGAGAACAAATACCTAATTACTATATGAAAGGTGAATAAAACTTGTATCTTGTTTAGTTAAATAAGAATCATAACACCATTTCTACAAAATATAAAGCAATAAATGTTAAGCTACACATTGTAAGTTAGCATGTGAGTACATATGGGCTGTGGTTAGAGTCTGAGACGAGCCCACAATCTGATGATTGTAATGTGATATTATTGGCTGACTGCATGGAACATGAGTAGCCTTGGTTTGCTAAATTTATTCAGTACTACTTTTCATGATACTTTAATATGTCTGAATATATACTAAGTAGTAGGAGAAGGGAAATCAAAGGTGATAGATGACATTATCCCTAAAATCTAGCAAGAAGTTTCATAGAACAGAAAACAAGGTGCAGAAAGGAAAGGTAGAGGGAAATTCATAGGTCATACATTTAAGACATGTCTCACAATTAAGATATTTGTCCCAATTAAGTAGATAAAATGTTGATATGTTCAAGTGACAAAATTGGCAGCATTCTGGATGGAATGTCATCAACCTGATATACATAATGAAATAAGAAAAGATCTAAAATATAATGCAGGCTGTGGTTTTATAAATGAACCATGACAAAACATGCTTATTGAAATGTTCATTATAAAATGGTCTACACAGTAGAGCAGCAATAAATATACACAAAATTCAGAAAGCAACCCTTAATAATTCTCAAAGATTGGACGTACACAAATAACATTCTCTAATAAAGATGAAATAAAATCTTGCATTAGTAATATCAGAGATAAAGAGGATCTTCTACGATTGAATAAAAATAGCATTTATATCCAAGGGGGAAAGTAAATAATTTCAGATATTTTGAAAAATAAGTGAAAATAAAATATTCGTGGGTAGCAAAACAGTTCTATGTTCCCAGTTCTACTAGACAAACAAAGGCTAAGCCAAACTGGAGAAATTGAGACTAGGTAATAATACGTTTTCCTTCCTGAAATGTTCTTCCCTCTATTTCCTTCTTTCCCTTTCTGATCTTCCTGAATTTAATTTCTTCACTGAAAATCTCTCTTTGTTCCTCAGTATTATATACACACCTTCTTTATCTAATATTCATAGCAGCAAATAAGCTGATTTAATGTGTTTGATCACAAGGTTGTCTTAGGAAGGCTTCAATTCAGACTCTAAGTCTCTGTTGAAACTCGTATAGCACCTTACTATAATAGATAAATAATGGTATTGAATAAACATCTTGACCTAAATAAAGTTGTGTGAGAAGTCACTGACTTATTCATCTTCACCATTTCCTACCAGATAAAAATAATAAGTAAAAATTCAATAAACACAGTTGTAATTTGTTTCAGCCCCTGCATTTTATACAAAGGTAGGAATATAATAACTCAATGACATATAGTTATGCACATACTTATGCAAGAGAAAGTTTTGGATCTATATCAGTATTTCTTAACTACACAGCATGAAAGGTTTGATATTTTGGAGGGAGACAACTGACACATTTTTGTTTCACTATATCTATAGGCAAAAAAATCTTCAAAAACAATTAAGACTGTTGAAACTTTAATGAGTACATCTCAGTTCATGTATGTATTCTCTCTTGTTTCTGTTATCTCCTGATCATAGGCTGATAACTGTTAATGCTATTTTCCAGTCCTTTTTATTGTAGAAACCCAGGTCAAGTCAGGATGAGTTTTCCCAACTGCTTTTATAATTAGAAGAATGGTTTGATGAGTACCTGAAACCTACTGGTATAGAATCAAATAGAAGCCAACACACCAAAAATAAAATGGTGGCAGCCTTCCAGAAACAATTAAATTCATTGAGTAGTTGATAATAGGGGTTTTACCAGGGGCAAGCCTTCCCTCTCATTTCCTTCCTCTGAGTTAGCAACTCTGAAAACAGATCTTCCTAATGATTTATTGAAACAAGCCAGATAAAAAATATAAATGAACTCACAAAATCTTCCATTAAATGATAGAATCCTAAACACTTTTATCCCATAAAATATAGACAGTAAGAAAGCATGGAAATAGCTGTAGTAATATATGTGTCCTCCAGCCAAAGAATCATAGAACTGTTTTAGTTATTTATAAATCCAGCTTTCATGATCTAGTTTAAAAATTGAATATCCCATGCTGCTATATGTAAGAAGCCATTTTCATAAGAAAGCAGGTAGCTCAGTGCTGTTATTTTTGTGAAAAAGTACCATGATCCCATTAGTCATGTGATTTGAAGTGAACAGGTTCATATTACAGTACCCATTTTGATATTTACCTTCCATAGTCAAATGAGTAAATTAATATACCCCCAAAACCAAATGAATAAACTAATTTATATAATTTCTTCTTTAAAATATCACACATATCCTCTGTTTCCCCTTATAAACAAAAACATGATAAATTTTTACTTAGAAAAGAATTGGCAAATTAAAATGAGAATGTTAGATTTTTAAGCTAGGGATGTATTTAAAAATTTAAAGACAATTTTGTCTTGTCCATTACTGGCATGGAAGAAAGTATCTCCATCATAAAATCCTGTATTATTCAAATGTCAGTGCTCTAGTTTATACTGCTTACTCAGAAATATGCTAATGTGTTACTCATAGGTTTAAGATATCCTTTATTTTACTGCAAAGTAATCAGTCAGCACCTCTTACTATTAAGAGCTCTAGGTTTTAAGACTGGATGTATCCATTTCTAAATTTTTTCCTTGACTTTAGTAAACTTAGCTCACTGCTTCCAACCTCAGTTTCCTCATATTAGAAATGATCAAAATACCCTAATTCAGAGAACTATTGAAACAATAACATACACAACCCATGTAAAATGCCCTCAAGAATTCTCTCATATAAGTGTATAATAAATACAAGATACTATTAATATAATTATCGCTATCATTATGAAATTATTATCATTATTATAATTATTATAATTACTGAATCTAGCTCTATATCTCCTTTAATCCCTTCTGAATTGTTTTTCATTATATGCTACAGCTCATTTCTACACTGCTGTAACCACAGCGTGCTGGGGTTATGACCTTCACCGCACTAATCTAAAACAGCTACTAGGAGGCATTTCGAAATACATCTGGCAGATAGAAAATACTCCAGAATTAAAAATTTTTCAAACTTAAATACACTCATATGGAATAGCAAAGTACATGAGATATATCTGTAAAATATTTGATAAATGAAGTGGCTTGATAAATATTGATTTGCGTTACTTCTCCGCACTTGGATGTCTTACTGTTTCTAAAGATACATTTGAGACTGATGTGGCAGTAACTCCTGGAGAACCCTTTCCTTAAAAGTTATGCCTGATACGTTCCATCTCTTCTTATTCTCTTTATATATTTAAATTCTTTTAGGACTTACAGACATATTCTTACCATTTTCACACTTATTTCTCCATGCAAGCCCCCATAATTCCTCTTTTCAAACCTCCATCCGTACCTACCTCCATTCTACTTCATTCTGTGTTCATGTTTCACTTAGCCCACCTGGGGTCCTGCTAATGACACATGTGTGGACATTTGCTGGAGAGAGGACAATATGCTTGTGGGCAGGTGGGCATGTTCCTGGGAAGACTTGCACCCCTTCTCTCCCATCATCTCTCTCTGACGAGAATGTGGTTCCTGAGGTCTTTCCCCTTTTATGATATAAAACAGATAGGCCAAATTTTGTGGTCTTTTGGAAGTACACCCAGCTGCAGAGAGTTCATGTTTGCAGAGGACTGATCATGCCTGGAAGATAACATCTGACTGTGTCTCTAACCATCTTTAGGCTCTTACATTCTTACCACCCCCTCTTCTATGAAATTTCATGAACTGTAGAGTGGTGGTAGTTTAGATGTCCTCTTTGGGGTCAAGAAATACCTAATAAGTTTGTATGAGCTGAAATAAAATATATATATATATATAAAAGATTAAATAAATTAATTTACAAAAAAAAGAAATACATTGGACATTTGTGGTATTTTATAATAAACGTTCCACATATAAAGTGTATAGACTGAATGCTGAACGCCCTTCTAGTCTATGAGTATAATGATTAATATTTAGATGTAAAATCCTTATAGCTAAACTTTAAGTTTGCTCTAAGCCTAGTGTCTGTGTCTTGGCCTGATTTTCAATACCAGGACTGTAATTCCTACATGTGGATGGCTCTTAAATCTAATAAGATACCAGTTGTATACCATCTTCACTTTCATTACACTATTTATTGTACTGCTTGTACATCTTGCCCAAGTGGTGACTATTATAGCTTGCAATTTTCACAAATTAATGAAATTGTTGATTCCGTTTCCCCCCATTTTTACTACTTAGTGCTTAATTGTACTATGAAAGATGGTTGGCTGGTTAGGTAGATGCACATAGACAAGGCCCACCTTGATTTTTTTCCATGTTTTATATCAATGTGTGCAGCATTTTTAGAAATAAATTCTTATCGTCAATTTAGGGAGGCAATGGCAAAAGCCTATATTGTTTGGGGGGCTTTTAAGCTCTCTCTAACTTACTAAGCTTAGTGTTATACGCCTGTCACCGGAAGTTTTATTTAATTACTTTATCTTCTGGCAAAAGCATTGCATGGCCTTTTCCATTACAGCCTAGTCTCTTCACTTATATTCCATGGTATACCATATGCCTGATATCTCTCTTTTTGGAGAAAAAGATAGAATATAAAATATGCTTTTCTTTACGGGGGGGCTGCAGAGCTTGCTCAGTATTTAAGCATTTTCTTCGAAAGCAGAAGGACTTGAGTTCAGATTCCGGATTCCACATATAAATGCCAGAGGAAAATGGTAGCAGTCTGCACTTCTGGCCCTGGAAGGCAGAAACCTGATAAACCCCAGACTGAAGCAACCAGGAGATAAAGCAATTCAGAATGATTCCTAAAGTCACTCCATGGCCTCCACAGGCACACACAGTTCTCTCTCTCTCTCTCTCTCTCTCTCTCTCTCTCTCTCTCTCTCTCACACACACACACACACACACACACACATACACATACAAAAAATGAAACAAAATTCAATATATTGCTTAATGATAGTGAAAGTTTCTTCTTGGCTGTATCTTATAATGCTATTTTAACCCTTTCCTTTGGCTTACCCCCTCCTCTTCCTCCTCTACGGTTCAATCTTTCCCCCTATTGTTCCCTTTTTTATTTATCTCCCCTGCGGTGTTTCATGCCTTTTCCACTGAGGTCTTCATCCTTTTCATTCCCTCCCCTCTCTCCTTGTTTGATAAATTTAAAGTGTAGACTTTTTTTTCAAATTATATCTTATACTTCATTTCTATTTTCTTTGACAAAGCAGAGTTAATGAGCTTATTGTATTCTATTGTTTATTCATCAAAGTTTGCCTTGATTTTGATTATAACCTAATAATAATGGTGTTTCATGTCAGAAAAATGATACACATAGCATGAGAGTAAGGTGTATCAAACATTTGTTCTATTAGTGTTAAAATTTTATACAAATCACTTACTAACATTTCACAAGAAAGACCCTTCTCATGTTTTTGTGTTTCCATATTCATGGTCACCCAAACCATTTTTCTTGGTATTTCCTTCCTAGCATGATTATCTTAATATAAAGATTAAAGAACCAGAGATTTGTTCTGAAGATACAGGAAACAATTGTAAGGGATTGAAGAAATGAAATAAGGAATGGGTGAGAAGACAGCAAACACAGTGGTCATTTAGAATATAACATCTAGAAGTTATAAAGCAGATGTCTCAGAAATGTTTTATCTGAGCAGAAAGGAAATGGGACTTGAAGTGCTTGTCAACAATCCTCACAGGTAAGGTGTCTCAGAAGTGAAATTTCTGGTATGACTCTGGATACAGAGATGGTTTCAAGTAAAACTAAAAGACACAAAGATGCATACTTTGGCATAGAAATTCCACTACAAGCTACTGTAAGGTGCAGAGAACTCACAGCATTTGTGACTCTGCTTTGTAACCTCTAAGAAATACACTACCTCTACAAATGTTACAGAATTGGCTGAAGGACAACGAAGTAGCTCAATTGGCAATTCTTTTTCTCTCCAAAATGTCATCTTGCCATTTTAAAAAGAGTGACAAAAATAAAAATCTGAAAAGCCATATTCTTGTATTCATAAATGGATATAAAAGCAGATACAAACACACTTTGTAGAGATTTGAAAATCTGCAAATAAAATGAGGAATGGAGTGAAAAGAAGAGTGTATGACTCTTGTTAATTTCCAACTGATCTTAACTTGGCTTTATTTTCATATTTTTAATTGAGTGGCAAGTAAGAAACTTTTCATAAACAAGCAAATTAAGTATTTCCCTATATCTTGACAATTGCACACAATTGCACACACCAGCCTAACATTTATTTCTTTGAAAATATCCATAGTATACTACGGTAAATAGCTTTACTTTATATTTACACATTTGTATAATGCTTAATAAATAATAGGTTATTTCTAATACTAATTTCAAATCTTTATTTTCTTTGTCACATTAGAATATTAAAAATAGAAGTTTTATGACCATAAAAGCAGAAGTAATTACATGAAAAAATTTGTCTAAAGTCTCCAACTTTTTTATCAGTTAGATGAGGTATTGAGGTATTCAAGTTCTGAATATCTCATGGCAGTATTTGATACCTACTAATTTTCTTCTAAGTTTAATCAAATTTTGATAGGTGCTTAAAGTATGGGAAAAGTGAAGGAAAGTGTTTGCAGGCTTGGAAATGTTTACATTACATTGAGCAAATACCACTCAGATTATCATAGCCACAATCAAATCTCCTTGTACATTATGAACAACGTGTCTTTAAAAGAAATGACCCAACTATCTTATGTGACTCTTGATCATTTCCATGTTTAGCCTGATATACTGATATGTGTATCTCCCACAAGATAGCTCTGCACACTAATATTCATATGGTGATAATCCTAAAATTAGATTTTACCATCAATCATATTATTTGTTTCAGGGCTTTATTGACTCTCATTGTAACAGAAAACATGATCAACACTTTGTCAGGTCATTTAAAGAGGACATGAGCACTATAAGCTTTTCTAAGAAGAGTAAGATATCAAAGCTAATATCACTTGAAGGGAAACAAGAGAAGAGAGGGATTTGATACATACTTCATGCTGTAGCATTTCAAAGGATTCAAGAGAGAAATTTGGGAAGTTGAGAGATTAAAAGGTTTTAACAGGGGCTGATTTATGGCTCAGTGTTGCAGTATGGAGTTGTTTATTGCACTGTCAAGACTCAAAAATAAAATAGCAAAATGATAATGAAGTATAAAGTATTGAAATAAATGATGGAAAGGTAGGTGAGTTGAGCACAGTAACGTCGTTATCAGGTCATTGCGTGGCACAGGCTCCATGAATGAGTTCTCATACCAGTACATGCACATGAGTCTGGAAATAATGCATTGAGCAGGTGTGTAGAAACCTCTGGTCAGGAAGGGACACTTGTCATGATGGTTTGTACATAGCCCTCAGGTGACCATTGTATGGATAACTGGCAGGAGCTTTGATTGTGAAACAGGCATGTACAGGGCTTCTCTCACCATCAATCATTTTAAACATAAACTTTCATTTTTAGAATGATTTCGCAGTTATAGAAAACTGCACGTAAGTACAGTTCCTTTTATCACATAAGCAGCTTGCTTCACTATCATATGTTGTACGCTACATTTGTCTAAGTGATGTGCCAGCACTGAAATTCTTTTGTTGACTCACCGTAGTAGTTATTTGGACCCCACAAGATTTACTATACTTTTTTATCTCCCCAGATCCAATTAAAAGTACTACAATACATCTGTTCTTATATGTCATTTACCTCTAGGCATGGGAATTTCCCAGACTTACTTTGATTTCATTCAACATCTGTGTGACATTTGGGAGTATTGTTCAGGTATTTCACAGAATACTCCTCATTTTGGGTTAGTCTCATGGTGAGAAAAAAAGGTATGGGTTTGTGGGACATCAAGTATACATCAAGATAGCTCTGCCCACTAGTATTCATATGGTGATGATCTGAAAGTAGATTTTACCATGTACATATAACCCTGTTTATGTATTTATATATACATATGCATATATTTGACATCAAGGAAGAAAATCTGATTGTCTTTCTCCCCCACATATGTAATTATTCATTTGTATATCAATATGCACCTGACACATTGCACGCATTGGTCTTCTCTGTTGCTATGAGATAACAGCCAAAGTCAAGCAACTTAATGGGAGAAAGGAAGATTTACTCTGTTTATGGTTCCAGAGAGGAGAAAAGACACGGCCGGCAGCAGAATCTGGAGGTGGGCTAAGTTAAATCGATCATGGAGTTTGAGAGTTTCAAAATGCTAACTGTAAGAGCAGACCATTCCTGGAAGTAGGGTGGGACTATCAACCTCAAGGGCTACCCACTGTGATTGCCTTCACCAGCAAGGCTCCACCTCTTAAAAATGCCATGACCTTTCCAAAAAGCTAGAGATTTAAATATATGAGTCTGTGGGGGACAACTCACATTTCAAACATGACACCAATAGTAGTTTTATTGTTAATATTGACTGCTAGGATCTCTTTCATCTTTGTCCAAGTATCTCTGACATTTTAAAACAATGGATTTGTTTGGTTGGTTTTGCTGTTGTGATGTTAATCTCTGCATTGATCATATATGTATATATGATATATATATCAGTTATTCTTCTAATGTAGGAAAAGATATATGAACCAATATAAGTAATGACCTCAAAACAATTTAACTGAGCTGAAATGCTGTTTATAAACATGACAACATAAATCTATCCTTCATTTCTGTTTATGTAAAATGCATACACATTTATCCCAAAATCTGAAAATAGTGAGACATTTGTGTTTGCATACATTTTATCCTGACTTTTGAATTTATAACACTTTATAAATGATTTATATTTATTCACACTCTCACAATTTATATTCATTTTTAAGTATATGCAATGTATGGACTGGAGAGGTGGCTCAGGGGTTAAGCCTCTGCTTGCAGGCGGAAGGTCCTGAGTTAGGATCCTAGACCCTACGTATAGACGCCGGGCAGAAGTGGGGGCGGCCTGCGTTTCCGGTCCTGGTAGGGCAGAGCCTGTGAATCCCGGGCAGAGTAAATAAGGAGGAGGCGGTCCATGGTGGTTCCCGAATTCGTCCGTGGTTCTACACACACATACACGCATACATGCACACACATACACACTGCACACACACACATACATGCTGCACAATTGAATAAATAATAATAAAAAAGTATATGCAATGTTTATTTATATTCAATATATACCTTTTAGTGTTCAGAACAGTGATATATTTTTAAAAGGCAGTGGTCAAACTGTAAGATAAATGAGACATATAATTTTGGCATATTTTCCAGAGAAATAAGCTTTGTTTGGAAGAAAAAATTTAGTAAACTACATTGCATACATATATATCATTACATTGTACCCATAAAATATTAAAATTAATCAATCTGCTCAAACAAAAACAAGCAGTATAGAAAATATTTCTTGACTATCATGTATGTCCAAATCTAATTCATAAGGAACATAATTATTTTTGTTTACATACCTTTCTCCAGATTGGATAATAAATTTAGATATTTTCATAATTTAAGGAAAAACAGATGGTTATACTTCATGTAAATAATTTGTATGTAAATATTTTTAATGTCTGTAACACTTTATTTCATCATAAGATTTTAAAAATATTGCGTGTGTCTTAAATAGTTTGAGTTTAGGTAAATATCTAGCATGTAAAAACAACCTGTAAAAATTAATTATTATTCAATTTTTCAAATACACAGAAAATATTGTTACATATACATATACATAAATAACAAAACTTTAGATAATATTTGGAGCCTGAAAGTGTTTGGCTATTTAAAATACTTATTAATTAATTTATAATTGTTGCAATATCTTGAAATTTTAAATTTTGCTGCCAACTATAATTTTCATGAAAACTTCATTAAACATATATGAAAAAAAACAAATATCAATACATGGAACTTTAAGAAGCTCTCCAAGGTCTACCTACCCAAACTCTAATTTTACATAAAAAGCGTAACTGATATGATTTGCATATATTGGTATTTTGTCATGTTTATCAATTAGCAGTGATTTTTCATATTGTGATGTCTATGTATTTTTATGTATTACTAATAATTTCAGTTTATTTCCCGTACATTATTAGTACTTATTCCTTTCCAGATTCTTTCTCTTTAAATCAATATAAAAATATGAAATATTTCTCTACCTGTCATTCTTAGTTTTTAAGTTGTTTCTTTTCAGATCAGAAATATATAATTCATCAATGTGAATTTTATGTTTAACTTTTATTTCATATTATACTTAAAATTACATTGGCTTTAAAATGCCATAAAATCATATTATGTATTTTTGTCTAGTTAAAATTAATGTTTTATATTGATTCTTCTTTGGTTCAGCACACTAATTTAATTATTTGGTAACCAATATGTCACATAGCTACATTGTAGGTTTTATAAATATCCAAATATTACAAAATAATTTACTTTTCCTTTTTGAATCCAATGTCATTAATTTGCACCTGGGCTTTCCTATGACCACTATCTTCTGACACCATTTTAGCTATTTTCTAACTATGCTTTCTTTTACTTGGGTTTGAGAGTGAAATCTTAGGTCAAATTAAAGCATGGGGATTATTTCTTAATGACTACACTACATCTATGCATGAATAAAAGAAGAAATGACAAATGATAAAACTCAAATTTTCTATGTAGAAGCATCACAGGTTTATCTGCTTATTGGATTTTTTTTCTGTTTTTCTGTTTGAGAATCAAGCTTTTTAATACAATTTTGTATTTGCCTTTCTCATATATTTTCTGAAATATTCTGATTAAATCTATTCCCATTTATTTTATAGTTTTAAATGTTATTTGTGTGCACATGCGTATGTGTGTCAAAGGGCATTCTGTCTGTGGAGGCCCAAGGTTGACTTTGTGAGTCATCCTAGATTGCTTCCACCTGCTTTTTATGTCACTCTGGAGTTTCTCAGGCCTCACCTTTCAGAGAAGGAAATGCAGGCTGTAGCCATTTCTGCCAACTTCTTCCTCTATAGTTCTTTTTTTTTTTTTCTGAAGCATACTAATCCAAATATTTTATGGAAATAAGTTAATGATTTTATTAAATATCTTACTCTTTCACAGTTAACTGTTTCATTTTTATGAAGATACTTTCTATTAAAATCGAGCATTTATTTTTCTTAGTATTTATAGAATTAAATCTTTTTTCAAATTACATCTTTTCACTAAAATAGAGTTCCTAAGTAAACAGTGTTAATGAGAGCAATTTTTATGTATGGGATTGAACTTAGTTTGGACTGTTTTAACCATTACTTCTGTGTGAATTTTTCTGCAAATTTCTTTTATGCTATGTAGCAAACGTAAACATGACAAATGAGATTTGGATTTTTCACAAATACATTTAGACTATTATTTAAGATTAATGTACTTCTTCCAATATATTCATGAACATTTTTATGTTAAAATAATGTTTAATCTGAATAATTTTGTTGTTGCAAGGAAATAATGGAAACTCACTTTGTCCTAATATTAAATAATTTAACGTTAATGTATCTGCTGCAATAATTTTTTATCAGTGAGCTTCACATCCACGTACACACAAGATATTGACACACAAGTGTTAGATTTATTATGTCATTGGTTGCTGGATTTAAGTTTAACGTGTTTGTTTTCCACTTTGTTTTTATTTTTAAGATACAGTTTTTATATTAATGATATTATCCTCAGAAAGAAATTGGACAAATTTTCATCCTGTTGTGTGATGTGAAAGTATTTGCAACAAGGAAATAGTTATTCTCAGTACTTAGATGCCAGACATATATCTGTCAAACTGCTGGATTTTATGCTTATTAGGCATGAGCAAGAACTTTTCTTCATGCAGGATTCAGTTATTAGAGAGTTAATATTTAAAGTTTCTGTAAACATCTAATATCACCCAATATCTCTAAATAAACTTTTGTTAGAATTAAATCTATTAATAATAGATTTTATGAACTTCTATTAATAGCACATGATTATGACTTTTATCATTTGATTATCAAACTCTGTATAACATTTACTGATCATATTAACCTTGCAATAACTTCCTTCTTTTTTATTTATTATTTATTCAATTGTGCATGTGCGCATGTATATGTGTGTGTGTATGTGTGTAGAATCACTGGGTGAATTCGGGAACCACCATGGACCGCCTCCACTTCCTCCTTATTTACTCTGCCCGGGGATTCACAGGCTCCGCCCTACCAGGACCAGAAACTGCAGGCTGCCCCTGCTTCCGCCCGGCATCCATACGTGGGGTCTAGGATCCGAACTCAGGACCTTCGGTCTACAAGGCAGAGGCTTGATGAGATGCCATCTCTCCACCCCCGCAATAACTTCCTTCTTATCTAAAAGCGTCATCGTTAAATTCACTGCTAATCTTCAAGTTTGAATATTGCTAAAATTTGGCATAAGTAAAGCCATCAGAAACAACAATGAAAAATGAATTATGTAGCTATTGTGAAACCATTATAAATAAATATCTGCTAATAGTCAATCCAAACTATTTATAGCATATGCATATATTTTATTTGATTTAGGAACAAGAAAATGTGATTAAATTAAAAAAATTTTGAGGAACTTTCTAATCCTGCTAGCTAAACTAATCCTGGATTCTACCAGTCCATCAGTTCATATTCTTATTAAAATTGGCAGGATATAGTTCTTACTGTACAGAAAAAAAACCTATATTCACTAAAGGTGAGGTTAGTGTGATTTACCATAATGTCATATTAAAGTAATTATTTAAGACAAAGGATATTTCCAACAATTAACACAAACTTCCAGTTTTAATCAAAGTTAATTTTTACTGAGCATTGAATTTTATAGAAAATTGCTGTTTTCACTCCAAGTTCAATTACATTCTCCTTGGAACAACATATAAAATACAATCAATATTCCAGCTGTATTCCAGTGTTGTAGTTACTCAGCAGTGTTTTGTCATACATATTCTATCCATACAATACACACAGAAGTGATACATTTCCATGTCAACTTTCTGAAATCTGAAATGCTGCTTTGTCCTAAAGCCATTAAACTTGTATCAAAGCTGTCGATACAAGTCGATATACCTTTACTTAATTCAACCAGGCTGAAAATGTACAATTCAGAGTACAGTATTGTGATTTTTTTATTCATTCTTTTCAGAAACAGAAGGTGCAGATCTCCTCTCTGCTTATTTTCAAATGGTGTATAAATGAAATCAATGAAATGATTAGCTAACATTTCCATAAACTAAACTCAGTTTCCCGAAAGTCACTTAGCTGGACATCTAGGTAAATAATACAAAAAAAAAAATCGTTCCTCTTAATTCTAGAACATTCAATTACTGGGAAGACAAAAGCAGCATGCTATATATATTTTTTTAATTTCCCCTTTTTAAACTGATTCTATTTGGGCCTATGTTAGGAGGCAATCATCGCTTCAGCACAATGCAAACCAGAAGCATTCTTCCTTTATTTTCTTTCTCTGTTGGTTTATTTGTTTCTCTTTTCCTAACCGTGGTGAGAAATTCTGATAGAAACAATCTGTCTGTACTTTTTCAATGGTAGGTATGGAGATCCAAATCTGAGACATGGTGATTCCCCCAGAAAAAAAACATTTCTAAATATTAAGCTGTGCAATTCTGATTCCACCACTTTTACCCTTATGTATAAAGAGTGGAAATCCCTATCATACAAAAATTTCTTTTAGCATGTCTGCTTAAAAACTCCTCACTCCCCAGGTTGGGATAAAATAGGCAGTACGGGCACTGTAAAATCTGAATTGGTTCTCAGTGGCTATGAGTTCAAGAGAAAACACAACTCCTCATAAAACCAAACAGGCCATCTATGGTCGCCTTGGAGTCATAAGAAAAGTTGTCTTAAAAATATTTTTTTCCTGGGGCTGGAGAGGTGTCTCAGGGGTTAAGCCTCTGCCTTGCAGGAGGAAGGTCCTGAGTTCAAATCGTAGACCCCACGTATAGACGCTGGGCAGAAGCAGGGGGCGGCCTGCGTTTCTGGTCCTGGTAGGGCGGAGCCTGTGAATCCCCCTGCAGAGTAAACAAGGAGGAGGTAGAGGTGGTCCTTGGTGGTTCCGGAATTCGTCCGTGGTTATACGCGCGCACACACATGCATACACGCACAATTGAATAAATAAAAATTTTTTTAAAAATGTATTACAAAAAAAGAATGAAAAAAAGACAGGAATATATTTGTAGGCAGAATTAGCAAAATTATTTTTCCCCTAAAAAACTATTAAAATCTTTTAAGAAATGTCCACTACCATGCAGAGAAACAACGCAAAGGTGCTTCTTCAGAGTAACTTTTTTGGAAATTTCTGTATTTTCAATACATCTTGAGTAATAACCATCGTGTGACTGCTAATTAAAGATTTGATCATAGAATAATGTCAGTAGCAATGTATTAAATAGTGAATGATGTCTGTGAGTTGCTTTAACTAGTCTTTCCCTGGACTATTAAACACTTTTGAAAAAGAGACAAAGTACAGTTAAAAGTGACATTGGTAAAAATAAAAGAAGATGGGTTGGAAAGATAGCTTAGAGGTTAAGCCTCTGTCTTGCAAACAGAAGGTCGTGAACTTGGATCCTAGGTCCCATGTTAAAAACACCAGGAGGAAACAGCAGGGGGCTGAACTTCTGGCCCTGGTGGGCAGAATCTGGGAAATCCCAAAGTGAAGCAAGAAAGAGGTAGAAGCAATCCAGGATGATTCCTGAACTCACCTTTGGTCTTCCAGAGTGACAGTGTGTTCTCTCTCTTTCTCTCTCTCTCTCTCTCTCTCTCTCTCTCTCTCTCTCTCTCTCTCACACACACACACACACACGAAATAAATAAATAAAATGTTAAAAATAAATAAAAGAAGACATTATAATATCATATATCTTAGTACCCTGTTTCCTTTATGCCCATGTCCTTAATGAAAGTAATGAGATGAACATAAGTTCAATCAACAAAATAAGAGATGGTATTAATATTTGTTTTGTTCTTTCACTTATTTTTATTCTACTTTCTTAAAAGTAATATAACATTAAAAGATGTACAGTTTTTGCAAATGTAATAATAACTCAGCTTCTAAAAGCTCTTCCTCAGACTTGCAGAATCAGAACCCTGGATTTATGAATAGAGTCCAAGTTCACTGGATGTTAATCTCACCCCTGCTAGTGATTTATGGTGAAGAACTGGGCGAACTGCCTGATACCTCAGTTTTCTCATCTACTAAAAGCAATAATAAAGCAAAAACACTTCTGTGGAAGGAATTGGGTGTGGTTCAACTACTGAAATATGTTAAAGTATGAGGTAATCACATTTTCATAAATCAGTTCATGGTGCACATTCTAGTTCAGAATCAATGTATCACTGAAGGTTTTTAAAGCTTTTCCTTAATAAATCATCATTTTGGTTTTTTTCAGGATTTATCATACAAGTATACTTAGCAAGGCCCTTACAATGCCTGTGCCCTGTTGATATACTCATACACATATCTGGTTCTTGTATGCTGAATGCCAGGCCTAGGGCAGTTATTGAACCAGGAGGATTATACTTCAGTGCAAGATGCCAAGTAATTAGAGAAGTGACATTATATCATAATTTACTGTCCTCTGTAGTCAAGCATGACAATGTCAGCTGAAACGAGGACAAATGAATGAAAGCCAACAGCTCACAGAAGCCCCTAAAATATCACACAGCACCTTCAGAAGCTACTGTGTGAACACCAGCTCTGACTAGGATTATAGCAGAATTTTGAAACAATTACTGCCTGCTTTTCCTAGCAGCAGACAGTACTAATAACACAGTTCCCGTGCCAAGACAATAAACTCACAGTAAATGTTATTTTCCCATATGTGCCCTTTTGGAAAGAAAATTACAGTAACAGTTATCCTTAGCAGAGTAGGGTAAACACATCCCATTACAGAGAATATGCTGCTGTCTAGCAGGGGCTTAGACTTCTCACACTAATTTCATCTAAATAAAAAGCATAATTTCCCAATTTGCTTTCAATAACTTGATTTTTGCCTGTCTTAATTTTTAATGAATATTTTAAATAATCAAATTTTAAACATCTATTTTTAACAAAGAAATCTTGAATACTTGAATACTTTGACCTTTTGGCAAGTCCTTTGGTGCTTCTAGCTTGTGTTTATTTCACATTTAAATGATAAATTTACACATGCTTGACACATATCAAGTTAGAGTTTTGAAAAGATTTCAAAGACTACATTTCGGTAGACTTTCTACTTTAAAATAGTTTCTTCATAATATTTTTCCTTTCATCAGCAACTTGTAAAATTGATCAATGTTTTAAATTATAAAATTATTTGTGGCATTATTTTAAAAACAATGCTGGTGAAATAAATGCTTGTGTGCATATATATATGGATATGCACACATAAGTGTATGTGATCCACACAACAGTGTAAGATGTGAAAATATTTGTTTATTTCACTTTGCCACCTACCTTTCTTCCTTTACTACTTAGAATATAGCAGCTTAGGCAAGATTCATTATTTCCTATGAAATTACATGTGGGTTAATGGTTCTTCTTGTTTCTGCCGGGTCAGGCTGGTCCTAGTTAGGTTTGTACCCATTTCTGTATTCAGTCAGCTAGTGGACTACATGTGGGTCAGCAGCTTAGCTTGGCTACCAAAAGGCGATTGGAAAGTTCAGGATCGCATAGTCTCCATTGGTCAGTTTAGCCTGATAAGTCACATTAGGTCAACCAGTTTTAGAGTTTGAGCAGAAACATGATATCTCTAACCCCAGTAGCCCCAGGCCAGTGCTTTATCCCCCCTCCTCCCCATCTATAGGTTAGAAGTTACAGATCAGTCAAAACTCAGAGGGAAAATATAGGCATCACTTCTTCATGGATAGAGCTGTGAGATGACATTATAAAAACTGTGGATGTGAGAAAAGAAGAATGCTGTGCATTTTTACAATCAAGTGATCAGACACTGAATTCTAAAAGTGGAAACTAAGAGAAATTTTGAAATTCAAAATGCCAGTTGAAATAATGATAGGGAGAGGAGAATGGGCAAAAGGGAGGTGGAAGGGGAGGGAAAAGAGCATAGACAGAAAATCATTTTGCTTGTATATAAAACATGAAATATAAAAAAATTTTAAATGCAAAAAGAAATAGTCACAACTACAAGCTAAATGTTTTGGCTTAAAATTTAGAAATATTTTGTTATTTCTTCACCTGTAAAGCTGAAAAAATGCCCTCAAAAATCTTCAAATTAAATCTGATATCAGTTGCCAAAATGGTAAAATGAAATTTTGTATTAAGTATGAGATGAGAAACTTAGATATGCATAATTTAGAGGTCCAACATGTACTTGACATATGCTGAAGTCCTGAGTTCTATTTTATAACACTCTAAGTGAAGATACATGAAGTGACATATTTTATAATAAATACAGTACAAGATATTTATATATAACTTGGGGTTGGGGAAGAAGTTTGGTGGGTAAAGCTTTTCAGAAAAAGCAAAAGAACTAGAGGTTGGATTCCCAGATCCCACATAAAATACTGGGTAGCTGTGGCTGCCCATCTGTAATTCCGGTCTCTGAAGGTGGGAAAATGAAAGCTAAGAACAAGCTGGCTAGCAAGACTAATCCTATCAATGTGCTCTAGATTCAATTAGAGACAGCTTAAGGCAGACAAATGATCAAAGATGATTCCCAATATCAACCTCAGGTTTCTATCCATACATATGGTCATGCATATATATACACATATATGTGCTAACATGTGTGCATGTTATGTGCACATACACATAAATATCAAAAGTTGAAAAAGAAGTATCCGTTATTATATCATGTTAAATTGTTATACCATGTTGTTAAGTGAGCACAAGCATATTAAATAGAATAGTACCACAATGATTTTGCTGTATACAATTTCGGAATCTCATGGTGAACTTCTGGAATACAATTATCATAATTTTTATTCCATTAATATAAAAACTTAATAATTTTCCAAAATATTCTAGCAGTTTCTTCTTGAACGAAGCAACTTACCTCTTGAAAATATTTATATTAAAGTAGTAGGCTGCTTTTCCTTGCAACTTCATTATTTCCACAAAACATGACATAAATTAAGCTGAATTTTCTCTTATCAAGTAAAAGAAATTGTATGTTAGAGGAAGTCTATCCATGTATGCAGTTAAAAGCCACAGATGTAATTATCCCTACTATAGATTTTCCTTGACTTATTATTGAGTTATACCTTGACCCGCCATAATTTTAAAATAATCTAAGTCAAGAAATTTAATACATCTAACCTACATAGTTTCTTTTTTGTTGTTGTGATGAAATACTCTGACCAAAATAACCTAAGGAGAAAGTGTTTATATTTTGACTTATGGTTCTGAAGAGTCCAAAATGTCAGGGAAGGCATGGTGGGAAGGCATTGAGATCAGCTCCTCATACTGCAAGGATAGTCAAGAGACAGATGTAGAAAGTAAGCTTGGTTATTATGTCCTTTAGATATACAGGTGTCAACCTGTCAATCAAAGGATGAGCTCTGGGCACATCTTGAAGGACTAGTAGCTAAAAAAAACAACAGTGACAAACAAAACAAAAAACAAAAACAAACAAAACTGAGCAAGCCTACAAAAGAATATATAATGGTTGTAAGTAAATCTAGTCCATAGAGTGAGAAACCACTTCCTGATAGAAGGTGCAGAGAACTGGTTCAGTAAGTTGGCATTTTTGGCATACTTTGGTAGTCTTGCAGTGTGGCAAGAGAAATTTCCTGTCTCTTTGCAATTCTTATGATGAGCTTTAGCAGTTTCCTGTACTTCTAAGGTTGGTATGAAGTCTCCTGCCAAGATGGACTAAGAACTATAATGTAGAATCATAAGCAAGGATAAAACATCTTGCTCTCTTTGATGGTGAGTTTATCAGCAACATGCAGACAAACTGAAATAGTTGTAATCATTCATGCTCACTCCCCATGAACTTCCTGCAAAGGCTCCATCTTCTGAAATTTCCAAAACCTTCCCACTCAGTGTTATCATATTGGGACTAGGTGAAACTTGAGAACATTCCACATTTAAACCACAATACCTACCCAACAACATCTTGCACCTAGGTTTACATTTATCATGTTTAGAATGCTTGCAAAACCATATTCTGTCAGTTCTCATTGTGTAAATTTAAATAATCTAATAAAATAATGAAAAAGCATGAGCTTCAAAAAAGAATGCTTGCAAAGTTATTTGATACAATACTTGCTTTATAATAAAAAATAATAAAAGCAAACAATAATATTTGTATGGGACCTCAGTATTAACATGCAAGTAATACATGCTAAGATATGGCTTTACTGCAATGAACTCCATTCTGAAATAGAAATCACAATTCAAATAGAGTTAACTGTAAACCATATTTATTATGTTACAAATTAAAAATACTGTGGAAAACAATGTATATTTTAACTATAAATGACATTGAGCAAGTGCAAGGGAAGGGCAAAATGCATAATTGCAGAAATTCATTTTTAAGAGATTTGGCATTAGCTCAAATTTTCTGAAGGTGAACTGTTGTTGAACTTCAAATATCAGTTGTCTATTTTTATGTAGTAAACAATCACATTTACTATCTTCAGACAACTGCTTTTCTGGCTCAATTTTGTGTTTCAAGGAATTGAGTCCCACTCTTCCAGAATGTTCTGCTTCTCATGCATGAGATCCATCACATATCCGTGACGAGGCACAGGTTGCCTGTGTATCACCAACAATGGCTGCTCCTTCTCACATGTAATCTCAAGTGGAACTTCTATCTGATGCTGTTCTAATGCCTGACAGACTTGCTTCCTTCAGCTTATAAACTGGAAAGATACAACAGTACAAACATCAAGTGAGGGGGTGTGTGACATGGTAAGACCTAGCTTGGGATAACATCCCCAAACTATCAGTACATGTGGTTGGGAAAAACACGTCCCAAAACTAGAACAGATCGTAAAACCAGGAAATCCTGAAAGGATGGTGAATTCTGTCAAAAGCCCTTTCTGAATCTATTGTAAGGATCATACGATTTTTGTCTTTGAGTCTGTTAAGGTGATAAATTATATTTATTGATTTGCATATGTGAAACTATCCTTGCATTTCTACAGTGAACCCAATGTAAACATGGTCTATATTCTTTCTGATATGTTTTCAGACTCATCAGACAAATAAGTGCTTTTTTACAGAGCTTCTCTCTTAGCCTTTCATATCATGCTTAGTATAAAACTTCATCGTACTAAAGTTTGGCAATAGATATTAGCTCTAAAGATTTTTTTAGGGACATTTTTGCAACTTTGCACATGAAAAGATGCCAAAATATTTCAAAATTTTAAGACATAGCATTTAGACTGGAGTTATGACTACTCCAACTGGCATTTTGCATTCTAAATTTCTCTCAGTTTCCTCTTTCAAAATTCAGTCTCTTTGATGATTCGATTACAAAAATGCAGAGAATTCTTCTTTTCTCTCAGACACAGTTTTCACAGTGTCATATCATAGCTCGATCCCTAAAACAGAGATGTTTATGTTCCCACTCTGAATTTTAACTGTGTGGCTTCTGATGTGCAGCCTGGGGAGATGTGATGAGATAGGCCTAGGACATCATGCATGTAGTCCCTTCCTTGGCCATCCCAACCCTGCCATCTGAAGACCTACATCCATTTCCTGGCCCTCTGCAGGAGACGTGCTCCCCTTCCACTCCCTCTGCTGCTTGAAAAACGTCATCCTAGGACTCTCAGAGATCACCCACTTGCTGTGCATGTAGTCTGCACCTACCCTGCTCTCCAGCACTACAGCCCCAGCACCTCAGGACCTGTGCTAGGTACTGGCTCACTCCACATGTTTGATACCCTGTCCTTCTGAGGCTCTCCATGGAACATGTGTTTGCTCCATGGAAAGTGGCTATATCCTGTCTCTTTATGGCACTCCTAACCCCATGGTACAAGGATGCAGACTGATGGCCTGTTCAATTCCCAAGTCAGAGGTCACACCCTGTTTTCATTGGCATGTAAACCACTGTGTATCAGGACCCTCCTAGAGCCATTGGTATCTCCTCCAATCAGACTATACCTCTAACTCTGCTGTCTGAGCAACTGCCTATAGTACCCATCATAAGTTACAACCAAGCAGACCTTCAAATGACATGGGTCACATTCAGGGTGGTATGACTGTATCCAAGTGGGTTTTCAATATCCAAACACCCAACCATTCAAGACCCAAGAATATGCTTACTCTCCAGTTAATATATTACAACCCACCAAGCCCTCAACCCATTCCCATTTCTGGAAGGGAGAGAGAAAAGGAGGGAGGGAAGGAGAGAGGGAGGGAGAGAAGGAGGAAGAAAAACTGGTTCATTGAGTAGACATCAAATATCAAATACACATTGAAAGTAAAGGGCAGAGTCTTTGTGCTGCATCTCACCTAGGTGCTGGATTCCAGTCTCCTCTAGGTGGTCCTTCATGGTGTCAGGAACATCCACAGAGCCTATATGTATGTATGTATGTATGTATGTATATATATATATATATATATATATATATATATATATATATATCTCTGTTGCTTTAAGCCTTTGTTCTGAAACTCTTTAGTTGAACTCACTCTCAGGAAGGAAAATCTCCTACCTATTAGACCTTACACAATTTTTGTTGACATTTGTCCATTTGTCTTTATCCTCTATACTGTTCTTTTTAGCAATTTATGTAAATGTACCAATATATCAAAAGTATTGATCGACTTCACTGATGGTTACTCTAAAATATTATGTCTTTTCTTTTCCTTTGTATTTTCTAGGATAATTTCTACTTCAAATATGTCAGTGTCTTGTTCTCTTGATCTGTTTATGACATATTTCCTATACAAGTCAACTCTGTGCTTGATGTGAAACAGGGAAGAGAGCTTCCTTGAGCCATCCAATCTTGAGAACACAATGAATGGTTATAACAAATTAGAATGAGATGCCAAAAGACAATCCAGCAAAAATTGTTTATTGAATGTCAGTAATGTGAGAGATACTGTATTTAGTAGAGAGAAAATTATTGTTTTTCTTCAGTCTACAAGTTATGAGGTTAGACAAGTTATAGGGACTGTTTTTCTTCTTTTTCTTTTTTGAGATAGAATCTGATCATACCTAGGTCTCTTCTTGACTCTACTAGAGGACAGTGGAGAATACCATGCCTTGACTGCTAAGTCTTAGTGCTCTGACTCAATGTTATAAACTGTGAAATGGGACAGTTGTCCTTTAACTTATCAATAATTAAGTAGTTATCTTAAGCTGTGTTATAGAATTATCAATGGAAACATAATTCAGTTGAATACTGAACATTAGAGGTCTCATCTCTATATTTGTCAAAGATAATTCTTTCTTTTGAGCATATTCACTGTAAATATAGGATTGAACAAATCTCTCTCTAGAAATTACCAGAAACCTCTTAAGGACAAACTCACCTTCATATAAAACATTGGTCTTTATAAGTTCTTTAGACTATGTAAATGCATTCTTAGGTCAGAGGTTGAGAAGAGAGTGCTAACACAGGAGTACAGAATCAAAGTAATGGGGGACCAATACGCATGCCAGAAATGGAATATTACTTTGTGGCTTGCTTTTTAATGAGCTTGTTTAGGGAATATAAACCTCTGAAGCCACATAATTATGTTTGGAATCTTCAAGACCGTCATACAAATAAAAGCTGTATCTTGGTTACTACCAAATGCCAAACACTGGCTTGAAAAAAAACTATGAACAGCTGTCTCTGCTTCAAGAGTTCAGAAGTCATGGGAGAAGCCTCCCAAGCAATCCTTTTCATATATGTGTTATTTCTATTTCCACTGTGCAAAGTGCTCTTTGGAAATAGTCTCTACTAAAACCTGGCATCACAAGAGAATTAAGACTAAACTGTGGGCTTATGAAGAGGATTACCAGGGAAATCTATGAGCAATTTGAGAATTGAAAAATTAATCTTAACTAGATTTGTCACAGAGGCAAGAGAGGAAATAACATATTGAACAACTGCAAAATGAATGAGAGGATGTAGGCTTGAAGGATCCCCTAAAATCAGAGTGGTTTAAAAAGTGCAAAAAAAGCAAAGAAGTGAGCAATGTGAACTTGAGATTATGATAACTGGGGGGAGAGGTTCAGGGTTGATATTAGAAACTAACAAGAATCATTAAATAAAGGTTTTTAAGGGGAGAGAGCATCAGATTTTAATCTTCACCCAATGATGCTGTTAGAGGCTTTTGCGAGTATGTAGAAAATATGAGAGACTCCATGTTCAACCATCTTCTATTTACACTACTGATCAAACTTCATATTTGCTGTAGAGATCAATATATTGTAACTCAAATTGCTATGTGCATCGCTGATTGATTATATTAATAGTGTAAATATATACTGCTTTGGAACCTCCATTTCTTTAAGAAAAATACGTTCTGGTTTCCAAAGCATTCAGTCCTTGTTCTCATGTGCAATAATTGATAAGATTGAGGGTTAATATTGACCTCTATTAATAGTATTGGAATTGGAGATGAAAAATCTATCATAAACTTGTCTTTGATTAAATTATTTTTATGCACGCATCATAGCAGATTGTAGTTTTAAAGCTGCTGAGTACATTTGCACATAATTAGCAGCTTGGCCAATACAAATTTAAGACCAAGAACTTAAACATGTAGCAGAAATAGTGAGTGCTCTTGAGATTTTTTTTCTACTGACTGACAAACTTTTATGTAGAATCAACTCTTAATGACTGTGCATTCCATACCCACAGATTTAAATACTCACTGATAGAAAATATTCAAAAAATTGTTTGCACACGGAATATGCATTGATATTATTTCTCATTACTTCTCTAAATAATACAATATACTTACTATTTATGTAATTACCTTACCATTGGCATTATATGTAAACTAGAAATGAGTTCAAAGCAATAGAAGGCTAGGCATAGGCTGTACACAAAAACTGAATCATTTGATATAAGGTACAATCTGATAACTGATGGAACCTCTCTCCAGAAGACACTGAAGACAACCATGCCAAAAATTATGTACATATACACATATAATCTTGCTGTTGGCATGTAAAATATCCTAGGAATGTCCTTACAATGAAGTCATGTTCTCCAGGAGGGTGCCATTGAGAGATGGTAGTATGCTTGAGAGGTGAGCCTAGCAGGAGGTTTCTATGCGTCTGGAGACAGGCCTTTACGAGTGATTGAGGGAACCCACCACATACCTAATTCTTTTGTCTCCCAAGCTGTGAGATAAGCAAATTTTATTCTGCTGTATGTGTTTCCTCACCACAAAGCAATAAGGCCAAGTAATCACAGACTCAGCTCCATAACTGTAACCCAAAACAAAAGTTTCCCTTTATCAGCTATGTCAAGTGTCATCCATAGTGATGGAAATTAAACTTAATATTTAGATGTGTGTAAAAAATACATAATAATTTCATGTATCATATAAAAATTTCACATCACATATTTCTATGTGAAAGTAACTTCACTAAACATATAATGCATAGTTATATGCTACATTATCTGTTTTGATAAAAAAACTTCATAATTTTGTCATTATTCAGAATATAAAATCAAATTCAAAATGTCGAAAACAAATGCTATGAGAAAATTCAATGGGGAAAATACTCAACTTTGAATGTAAACTTTAATTCATCATTGCATGAAGTGTTAGAATTCACAAACTAAGTCTAATTAACCATCTCTAATTAATCTATCAAACGTTTCCTAAAACAAAAAGTTGAAATGATTCATTTTAATTTATTCTCTATCCACAAATACCCATGTAATATGTATCATTACAATTATATATATCACACTGTTTATTGATATTTCACTACCTCTATAGAAATAGCTGGGTTTTGACATCAAAGATAGAAAAGTATAAAACCCCTAATCTTATCCTCTTATGACTTTTACCACAATTGCAAATGCTTCTCTACTTCTAAACTGCAAGATAATATTGCTTTGTTAGGGTTCTGTTACAGAAGAAATCCTACTAAATTTACCACAGGAACTCAAAATAAGCTTTTGTTATTAAGTGGTAAATTTTGTCTCTAGCAATCATTATTAGAACTCGTGCAGCCAAGTGTAATTTACCATCTATGGAATAAAACCTTTTCATAAAAGTAGCTTCAATAAAGAACATGGAAATGTTACATTTTGAAGATTGATTTAAAAATAGAAATATCCACATTATTACTCAACTTAATTCAGTCTTCTTACTTCCAAAATTCCAGAAATGAAATACAGCAGTGACATGAGCAATAACATCAAGAAGTGTGGCCACTTTGAAAGCACTGTGCTTTCTGAGGTCATAGTTCTTTCTGAGAAATAAGCATCATATACCTTCCAACTCAGAGAACTTTCCATCTCCATTGTTAAATTCTGATGGTTGTCACACACAGATTGATTCTGTTTTCTGTTATTGTCATATCTATGGGGACTATGACCACAATCTTCAGTTTGTCTTCAGTCTGTTTCTCCCTGCTGGTGGAAAATCCTCATGACACAAGCTCATCAATAACATTTTCTTTGTTTAGAGGTCTTTTCCAACTCTTCAGTCACACACATAAATCTAATCATGACCAGGATTCCACTCCTTCTTTAGCATCACCTTTCAAACAAAATCTTCTGTATTACAGTTCTTCATAAAGATAAAACATCCAAAACATGATTTCACAGTATGGTATCTTTAGTTCTCAAATCTAGAATAGGCTCTTGTCTGTCTGATTTGCCTCAGTATGCTATTCATGTACCGGCATCTTGACAGTTGTCTTTGATCTGCACTCTCATAAATGAATTCCTTATGGCTCAGAGTTCTTTCTTTTCTCAGATATAATTACATTTCTGGATTACTTTGCTTACATATCTGAAGTCTAATCCCTTTGAGTTCACTAGCATTATCTGGCTCAGAGATGAAAATTTTGGTCCAGCTGTATTCTATATGGGGTCATGCCAACAAGACATTCTGACACAGTGAAATGCTGAAGCATTTTTGGGAAAATGCAAGGTATTTGATGTACCCTGGGAAAATTCCTCTATTCTATCATACAAAAGTATACATTTCTTTCAATACTGTAGTAAATTCCAGTAATCCTTACAAGTAAAATAATATTTACAAGAAAATAAGCATGTGAAAGACATCTTTAAATCTGTTAGATTCAGAACCTCTATAACATAGACCTCATCTTCTTTGAAACATTGCTAAATAATCTCTGAGTTCATACTATTATTTATTTCAATACATACCAAAACTACATTGTTCATTCTCTTTCTGGCCTTTATATTATCCCTAGTACTTATCAAGACCTGATATAATTCTATGTATGACCATTGGAGATTGACTGGTGCTGAGAAACTGAGATTGAGGACTTGTCTACTCAATAGAACCAGAGGCTCAAGACTCTATAGCTCCAGAGTGATATACCTGCACTCTAAGAGCACTTTTTATTAGAATTTATTGCAGAATTTATTGCAGAAACAAAGAAAAGTACATGGGAATTTCCTTATTGCTGTAGTCTGGGAACAGCTAGATTGTTCAAAGTTAGGAAATAAGTAACAACTTCCTTACAACACGTGCCAAAGAACTCAAAGATAGAAGGAGGAGCGCTAATATCTCATTTCCAGAGCTCAGAGAACAGAGGATGCATTCTCGCCTTGAACCCCCGTGTCAGAGAGTAGTTCATCCAGTTCTCAGAATTCCTAGAAAGAAAACAGGCTTCTCTTCCTTTGAACCCCTCTCTAAGCAAAGATTAAAGATGTCTAGTAAAGTCTTTCTGTCCTTTGGAGACAATGGGAAGGGAGGTTACACAGCTCTATTTTCCTTTTTCTAGAATGAAAGCTCTGTAATAGAGGGAATTTTGTCAATTGTATTCATATAATAAGCTATCTATAGACATTTGTTGACTGAGCAAATATACTTTTCTAAGATTTCATTACCATAAACATAGAACCAGAAGGACAGAAATCCAGGACTTATAATGGGTTTACCCACCAATAAACATCATAAATTAAAAACATCAATGCGAGTCAAAATATGCACTTAAAGGGGCTAGAGAGGTGGCTCAGGGGTTAAGCCTCTCTGCCTTGCAGGCGGAAGGACCTGAGTTCACGATCCCAGACCCCACGTATAGACGCCAGGCGGAAGGAGGGGCGGCCTGCGTTTCAGGTCCTGGTAGGGCGGAGCCTGTGAATCCCAGGGCAGAGTAAACAAGGAGGAGGTGGAGGCGTCCATGGTGGTTCCCGAATTCGCCCGTGGTTCTCACACATACACGTGCACTCATGCACAATTGAATAAATTAAAAAAAATTAAAAAATATGCACTTAAGAAAATTTGCCTATTAACAATCCGAGTTTATTTATTTTCCTTATTTTCTGATTTTGTGGCTGTCTAGAGGCAGCGATTCATTAAGAGGTTAAACTTTTGTGTTTTATTAAACATAGATTTTCTTCATACAATTATAAATTGAAAACAAATAAGTCAAATCAGTGAAAGTCAATGGAAATCTGAAATTATTCTGAGATAATTCCAAGTAATACAAATGTCAAGTAAGAGAGCTAGAATTCACAGATGACAGCAGTCAAGGAAGTTGTCTCCATGGGAAACAGCAGCTTCATGCCGAAGTCCATGATGCATAATTGTGCCACCCAAAGGACAAAATTTTTAAAATAGGAACAGGTCATCTCTGTCAAGCACCTATTGCCAGCTGTTGTTCAGAAACTATTTTTCCCATCATAGCCAATCTCCCAGAGAAGTAAAGGAGCTTTGACTCACAGACGAACTTCTCAGGCAAAAAGGCTATCCTGGCATTGGAAGTAAGATATGTTCACTGAAATGGCGAAGGATAAATGACTTGGGCAAGGCAAACAAAGCATCTGCTACAGGACTATCAAGGTGGTTCATGACTTATGACATAAGACAAAGAATAATGTCCAGAGCATAAGGGATCCTGAAGGGGACACTCCAGTTCTTCCAAAATCTTTTTTTAATGAAAATATTTTATGTATTTTTTATTCTTTGACACTTTCATGCATGAATACAATGAATTCAAGTGTTTGTACCTCTTACTACCTAATCTCATCCCCTGGTTAGATTGATACCAAGGTATTTCTTTTTTTTAGGGGCTATAGTAAATGGCATTGTTTCTCTTAGGACTTTTTCAACATCCTTGGTGTATAGGAAGATCACTGATTTTTGCACATTTATTTTATAACCTGCCACTCTGCTGAACTTATGTATATGAGAATATGATACATAAATTCTTTCTTCCTGAAAACTAAGATGAGCTGAGAATTTCAATCAACCCATCTGATTTAATGAACTTCCTGTTTGTTTTTGACATTGGCACAGATAGTTGGATAAGTAGAGGACAATTAATTTACAGATAAATGAAAGATATTATATATGTGATGAAGAGATGATAATGATAGATATAAAATATGATAGATGATAGATATGAAGATACATCATAGATAGATAGATAGATAGATAGATAGATAATACATGATATCTCAAGCTGATTGTTCTGTATATCAGTTTTACTCTGAAGCCACAGAATTAATTTTGGATTTGTAAATGCCCTAGGTACTGATAAAGTTTAGGCCTGATATTTTAATGAATTTTTACTTTGTGAACCTACTCTAAAGCTGCAGGCCAAGAAGTCAGTTTTCACAGACTATAAGGGTCAATGAGGCAAAATAGATCATTGTTATAATGAAGGCAGGAAAATCAGAGACCCTCAGCTTCATAATGTTACTGAACACACAAGGATATACCATGTTATTTAATTAATATTTCTCTCACATTAAGAAAAGAAATACTGGGACCAAGGATGGCTCAGGCAGAAAAAGTACTTGTCACGCAGGTGCAGCACACACCTGAAGAACTGAGTACAATCCCCAGAAATCATAGAAATGCTAGATGGTAACAACTGACTTCCAAAGGCTCCTTTATGAGCCCCATGCTCACACCACTGCATGGATGACTCCTCTCACACCAAACAAGTAAATATTTTTACAATAGAAAACAATATAGCTAGAGTCTATACAATAAATTTATAATACTTTGTCTTTCTTCAATTATCAATATATTGCAATTTGGCTTAGAAACTTGTTGCTATTAAAACATAACTCTCTTTAAACCTATTTGAATATTTTAAATAAATAAGAATTGAGACATTATTGAATCAGTATTGAATATGAGAAATGGAATTTATTGAAGCACCTCAAGTATAATTGATGAGTCTGTGAAATAGAAATTAATTTTGAGAATTAACATACCACAAGTAACACAGAATATAGAGTGTGTATACCATGGATAATACAGAATAATCAATATATGCTGTGTGTATGTGCATACGTGTGTGTGTGTGTGTGTGCATATGTGCATGTGTGTGTGGATTACAGTGTTTTACAGACTTTACAAAGCTCATGGAAAACGTTTATGAGGATAAAAGTCTTTTCTTGAACAAAAGTAATATAATTGATAGGTCCTTAACTGATTGCAAGGAATATTTTTCACTAACTAAAAAATTGTGATGCCAATAAATTGTAGCCAGTAGCTCTGAAATTTTCTTAACAAACCAGCTATAGTTATTTTAACACTCAGATTGAATTCTAAACTCTGAAATGTTTCATATTCTCTTTCATACTTTTAAATATATTCTACATTTTCTCCAAATCTAATAACTCTCATTTGAGCATTATTTACAGAACTGCTTGTGGTTTTCTTTCTTATAAGTAGGCAAAGACTGAGGAGTTAGAACACACAGCAAATTGTTTAGCATTTGACTTCATAGGGCTAGTGTATGCCAGAAAAAAAATACTTTTCATTTAACAGAAAAAATGCAATGAAACATAAAGGACACTCTAAAAGATTAGTACTATCATTTCCTCATCTATTTGAAAAAGAGCATTTCTTTACAGAAAAGTCAAAGTAAATTAAGTAATCAACCCTTTGATAATCACAAGTAGAAAAACGAATAGTTAGAAGACTTCTATGTGTCATGCACTCAAATTTAGAAACCATTTGAGTAATGCAATAAATATCATACTACTGGATGACCCTACTTCACTTTGCCAAACAAAGGCATTATAAATTATAAATAGAATGAATAAATGATGATGTGCAAAATACTGGTATGTTGCACAGCTCTTCAAATGCTCTTCATGGAGTTGTAGGTGGCTTTGCAGATGTGACTAGCCCAGCCTGAGGCTGAAAAACAAGAGAGAATCAGGTGACATCCAGTTCAGGAAAGATCAAAAAGTGCTAAAGTGTTGGTGATGAGCCCCAGGCTGGGTGAAGGAACTCACTGTCCTAGTGGATGAGGAAAAGATAATGGGTGATTCACAGAAATGAGGCCAACCTTACATTCGAGATGTCCAGAAAGTTCAGATAAGCAGAGCGGATGGGATAGCAACTAAGAGAAGTGGCAGAGGAGAGAGGACTTGAGGAAATTCGTAGACATATTTTTGAACTTGGTAGTTGAATCCCAGTTCTTCCATATCAAATGCGGATGATGTGGGACACTAAAAATTCAGGTCTGTATTAAAGTTCAGAGGTATCTTTTATAATTTAAATTTTGAATAAAAATTGACAAATGGATAAAATAAATGGAGACGCATGTATGTGGAATACAAACACAATACCCTCCCCTGAGAAGATGTAGAAGCAATATTTGCTCTATACATTGAGAACAAATGCTCACATTTTTTCCTAAATTTTTTTCTTTTCTTTTCTTTTCTTTTCTTTTCTTTTCTTTTCTTTTCTTTTCTTTTCTTTTCTTTTCTTTTCTTTTCTTTATTGCACCAAAGAAACTACAGCATGTGAAAGAAATGGCTGATTCAAGGACTAGATTAAGGAAACTACAAGATAGGCTTTTAACAATTTATCAGGGAAAAAGTAAGGATAAAAACATGAGGTGACGGTAAAAGAAAAACTATAAAGGGACTCGTGCATTAAACCAATGGCAATTTAAGTATGAATATAAATAAAGTTAGTAACGCAGGACAGCTCAATTATTATTACAATGATAGACAAATCCACATTGACACAACCCAAACAGCTCCAATACAATGGTCAGAATTATATCACAAGGTAGAGAGAGCAATGGAAACAGAAGAGAGCAGTCTCCATCAGCACACAAGGGCGATTCCTCTCAGTGATACCCAGAGAGCTAACAGCACATAATCTTCTAGAGTTCCGGAAAACACAGTAGCTCTTTACTTTCAATATGAGGTTAATGAACAGTGAACTCAGTATGCATTATAAAAATAGTTGAGGGCAGAACAAAAGGGGGCAGCATCTTTCTGCACTGAAGAAGCATGAAGGGTCAGAGAGATGGCTCCATCTTACCTGACCACTTGAGTTCAATACGCAGAACACGTATTGTGGAAAGAGATTCGCCTCCCACAAGTTGTCCTCTCACTTCCACGTGCATGCTCTGACAAATGAGCCCCTTCCACACTTTGCAACTACTCCCACCACAAAAGATTTTTTAGTAAACATTCAAAATACCAAAAGAACACTGGATTGGCCTGGAGAAAATATTCTACAGAGAGAGACAAGAGAGAGAGACAGGGACAGAGAGAGAGATTTTAAAAGAGGAAACAAGTTTTTCCATATGGGAATAAGTATAAAGAAGTAATTTTGATCAAGATCCCTCCCTTGATGTCCCAGATGTTCAGGATCTCCCGATTTTAGCCCTAAAAGCCAGTGTCTGGGAAACTGCAAAGCCTACGGCGCCTTTGTTTTTGATGAGACATGCAGACAGTTACTAGGAAATTACAACAGATACACACTATGAGTTGGAAAATATAAGATAATATAACACTACCATTAGTGTCCAACAGATTCAGCAGGGATTCTCTGCTTGCCATTGATTCTGTTGCCATGTTTAACTCTGGCCACTGTCACTGGGAACCATGAGACACAGTTACATCACACTGATGTGACTTCTCTCTGCAGTGTATGTGGATTCAAACAAGGAACTTAAAGGCTCACTGCTATTCTTTGTGTGTAGATAAAATTATAAATCAGCAGGAGAGTGGCAGCTACCTCAATATTAATACTAATGTCACTGTAACTCAGTTAAGAAACTAACCTACTTCATGAATTTCAGAAAGGATTCCCTAGTAGGTTAGCAAGGTAAACAAGGAAAAAGATGCATACTTCACAGGATGTAGAAACAGCTGGTCACAGGGCACAAGGGAGCAGGGCAGAGATAGCACCAAAAGAGGCCTCAGATGATACGGGCAAGTTCTTTACTAAATCAATAAACAAGTCAGTCTTCCATTTCTGAAAAAGATAGCAATACTAAGCTGGAAACAGAAACCTCCAGAAACTCAAAGAATTATTTATATCTCAGGCCAGTGACAGGGCTCAGAAGGTAAAACCAACTGTGTACAAACCTGATCACCTGAGTTCAATTCCCAGAAGCCCATCTGGAGGAAGGAAAGTACAGGCTTCCAAAAGTTGTCCCCCGACTATATACATGTCATTTCTATAAGAACCTACTGATTCTCTCTCTCTCTCTCTCTCTCTCTCTCTCTCTCTCAAACAATCATATTAAAAACATTTGTGCATATATTTTCCAATTTACTGTTTTCATAGCCTTCAGAAAATGAAAATGAGGGGCTGGAGAGGTGGGTCAGGGGTTAAGCCTCTGCCTTGCAGGCGGAAGGTCCTGAGTTCAGATCCTAGACCCCACGTATAAGACACCGGGCGGAAGCAGGGGCGCCCTGCGTTTCTGGCCCTGGTAGGGGGAACCTGTGAATCCCAGGGCAGAGTAAACAAGGAGGAAGTGGAGGCGGTCCATGGTGGTTCCCGAATTCACCCGTGGTTCTACACATACATACATACACACGCGTACACACACACGATTGAATAAATGAAAAAAAAATTAGAAAATGAAAATGAAAGGCAATTTTGTTGAATATAGACTTTTCTTAATGAAGAAAATCCTGTTTCCTTCTACATGTCTCATCTTGCACAAAAACTCCACAAAGAAGGAACACGACTTGCTTTACTGTGATATTAAGGTGCTAGTAATTTTTGAAACTTTTTCAGTTTTGTTCATGAGATGTTTAATTTATTGTGAAGCCTCTTTAGACAGGATCCTACAAGATGGCCATCATCGTAATAGCAACAAAAGTAAACCAGAAGAATATATTCTACTGTGACATCATGTGTGGCAAAGAAGTACAGTGTCCTTTGAAACACTGGGACAATACCTCATGTGAAACATAAATTCCATGTTTCTTTTCTTTAAACTTGTTTGGTGATATCTCAAGAGGTCTTTGTGCTCCCTCCAAGAGGCTGATCTAAGTGTCTAGCTTTTCAATGTTATATGTAGGTTATGACAAAAATAATACAACAAAAAGATTCACTTTTTGGAAACAAGATTGCTGCAGTTCTTAAAACAGACACCAGAAAAGGACAAGTAATTTAAAGGCTTTTCTCATTTCTTTACCAAAAATAAAACTTATTTAGAATCCACCTTCAATTTCACACATTAAAATTATCTTTGTGTTTCAAAACCACTTTCTCTGAAATATAGTGGTTTACCTTATATACTTTATAATGTAAATATAGATAGCATATATTATAAATTTGTCCATGTGAAGAACGCAGCAGAAATACCACTTTTATTCATATATCGTCAGTTTTGGAGAACTGAGGAATTATTCCAGCAAATTAATGTCTGACATTGCTTGTAATAAGTCCTAATAACAATTTCTATTCTACTAGCATACACAAAAATTGAAACAAAATGCATTAAAATTACAAATTAAACTGCTAAACTAAGAAGACTTTACAAGGATTGTGTATCTTTATGACCTTGGATTTGGCAATAGGCTCTTAAGTTTGTCACCAAAAAATAATGAACTCTAAATTCCAGCTAGACTTCACAAAGTTAATCTTTAATACATCAAAGGATATCACCAAGTAAATGATGGTGAACATCAGTGGAATTGAATAAAGACCCAAAATGCAAATCCAGGCGTCTGTAGCCAATATGTATTTACATGTGTAAAATGCTTACACTTATAATTATTTATGTTAATATCATTTGTTCTCATTTTTCCATGTATGTATACAACATGCACTGGTCAAATTCATCTTTCCCCTCTTCCCCCAGCAAACACACCCTGACTAATCATCAGTGACCTCTTGTTCTTTTAGGCTGCACAAATGATAGAGGACATGTACATTGCCTTTATGTGTCTGGCTTGTTCAGTTTAACCTAATGTCCTCAAGGTGCATGCATTTTACTTCAAAAGACAGCATTTCACTCTTCCTTATGGATGAATACTGTTCTATCATACATTTATACCAGATTTACTTTATCCATTTATTTGTTCAGGAGCAACTAAGTTGACTCTATATCATCTATTAAGAATAGTGAGATAGTAAACATAAACATTCAAATACTACATGCAGTTGATTCATTTTCTGTAATGAACCTAATATTTGAATACCTTGCTTGTGACAGTTTTATTTGTCAAGATGACAATTGAGCAATGAGCTTTTAGGCACACTTATTAAGACACGTCTCTAAGTAAGCATGTGGGAGATTACCTAATTGATGTGGAAGACTGAGGCTTGAGTGGATGGGAGCATTCCCCAGGCAAGGGGAAAAAACAGAGAACTAGTTGGCTTTGGCAGATTAGAAAGCTTGAAAGTATCTAGCTCTCTCAATTCTTCCTGCAGATAGGTGTGTCAAGTTCTCCCAGCTTTTAATGTTGGTATGTGTTCTTCTGCTACCATAATAAATAAAGCTTGAAATTTAACCCAGTAAAAGTTCTTAAATTGTTTCAGTCGTGAATTCATCATAGCAACTGCAAAGTAAGTAAGGCAGTGCTGAAAAAATTAATTGCAGAAAGCAGCTATTTCCATACGTGAAACTAAGAAAATTGTATATGCTAAAAAATGAAAATGGGCAATTATTTCTCATTGATTGCAAAAATAAAATAAATCTAAGAGTCAGGGAGTGGGGAAAAATATCTCCCAACAAGATCTGGATATTTCAAGGCTGCTGTGCCCATCAACTCACTGCAATTTTGTCTTGTAAAAGATCTACACAGGGTTTAACATGTCAACATTATATGAAAAGGAGCCTCATAAGGCTCCATTCTTCTCTGAAAGATTATTGATGGTTAAATTCTGGTTGTGGGAAGGAGAGATATATATTGAATATGTGCCAGCGAGCACCCAGGCACATACCAATACAGCCACCCTTATTAAACGCTAAACTCAATGGGGCACAAACACACACACACACACACACACACACACACAGAGGACATACATTAAAATAGGAGGGGAGAAGAGCTTTCAGTGAAATAAAGAGGAAGATGGGTAATGGGTAATATGAGATGAAAATGATTTAAATCCATTAATACATGTACAAATAAAAAATTTTATCAGAAAGAAATAATATTTATAAAGAAATAATCAAATAATAATGGGTTAAAGGTATAAATGTAATACCTAAAACAAAAGCATTGAAAGAAAACACAAAGTAAATTATTTGGAACATTGTAATGACAAAGTTTTTGTATTGCACATAATCTCAAAAGCACAGGAAACAAAAACAAAGGCAAATCAAAAACATTTCTGGTGCAGGAAAATATTTCATTATATATTTATTATGTAACGTGAGTACCTGAGTTTGAATCCCCAGCATTGACTTCATAAAAATAGATAGGACTGTACATTTGTAGAATCCAAACACTACAGGGAAGAGAAAGGTGGATCGCAAGAATAAACATGCATATTCCTGTCTGGATGCAATGAGGAGAAGTATGACAGAGGATGCACTGATGTTCTGCCCTTGCTTCTAGAATATACCACACACTGATGCAAATGTGCCTCACATATTCACCATGCACATAAATCACACAATGCATGTGCACATACACAAACTCTCTCTGTCTCTATCTCTCTCTGTCTCTCTCTGTCTTTCTCTCTGTCTCTGTCTCTCTCTCTCTCTCCATATGCACATACAAACAAAAAGTTTCATTTTCTCTTTCCTACACTATAAAGAAAATATCAGAATCACAAAACAGCCCACAGGGGAAGGAAAAAGTATACAAAATTATCCATCTGTCAGGACAAGTGGTTACTCAGAATAATATGTATGGAACTCTAAAATCTCAACAGGAAAAAAAGTCAAAATGCATATAGCCTACTAAGCATAGAGACACAACCTGTATTTCCATTGCTAGGAATAATGATTATCAACTTTGAGATAAGGTTAATCTACACAGTAGGTTCAAAGCCAATTCTGCATAACATAGAGACTTTATTTCATGAAGCAAATTAAAAGTGAGTACTAGATATAAGCATTACTCAAAAGAAAACGCACAGTAGGCCAATGGAAAAAATGTTCAATATCACTTGTTATGGTTAGATAACATATTCAAGTGTCACTTTGACAGCTGCAGGTTGTTTGGGGCACGGTTGTGAAGAATCAATGGTTGGAGCAAGCACCTGAGCAAGTCTGCAGGTGCTTGCTTAATTGATGTGGAAAACCCAGGCTATAGGGCTGTACTTTCCAACAGTGAACCAGATAATAGGAAATACAAGGAAGAAGGACTTGCTCTTCCATGACCATGTGCTGACTTGCTGTTGAGTCCACTTAGCTGATGAGGAAGGCCCAGATATGTTGGGTGGGATTAGGTCCTGGAATAAATCACAGAGAGCTGTTTGAAAGAGTTGGCATCCTTGTGTATACTTGGCCAGACATGCTGGTCTGGCAAACAAGGATTTTCCTCTCTCAGCCATTATGTGGTGATGGTATGGCCAGTTCCCTCAGCCCTGGTGTTGGTGCGTGCTTTGCTGTCAAGCTGGACTACAGACTGTAATTGGACTATCAATAAGAAAATAAACCCCTTGTTCCCTTAAACCATTTGGTAGTTATTTATCAGCAACCATGAAGGGGATTGCAACACATTGACAATGGAAATGGAATGGGACCCTTCCACAAAGAAAACTGAACTGTAATCATCTGCGACAGCATGGATGCAGCTATAAGGAACTTTATTGTGGGAAATACATTTTTCTTATGTGCATACAAGTACATCATAACAAAATTCATGTTTGAAATAAGAGAAAGTTAATACAAAACATTCTATATAGGAGGATGGTTATCAGTTGCCAAATAAGGCAAGGGATGAACAAGAGAGAAAGGATGATCAATTGATTCTAGTCAGTGGTACAATGCATGTTTTCTACTGTTACTGCACAGTAGGTCCACAAAGAATCAGCTTTCCTTTCACTAGGTAAATTTACCATCAGGAGACATGATCTATGCAGAACTGATCCTTTGCAGACACTGAACCTGCAAGCACGTTGACCTTATATTACTAAATGTTGAAACTTTTATAGATAACCCCAATGGGATTTGTTACAATAATCCTAAGCAACAAAGACAGTGGGGGATTTATCAGTGGGACAAGTTTCCATCACTGAGATGTTGAAAAATCTTATAATGAAAGAAGATAACTACACAGCAGAAAATCTGTGCAGCAAAGGAAATCATCAATGGCGTTAAGAGGTGGCCTCAGATAGGAGAAAATCTTTGACAGTTGTATCTTTGGAAGAGAATAAATTTTCATAATACACAAAGAACTTAGAAAATAAACATCCCATGAACAACCTAAGAAAGATTATCCCTTGATCTTAATGGAGAATTCTCTAAGGAAGAAATGCCAACTATTAATAAATGTTTTAAGATGATCAATACAATTAGCCATCAAGGAAATATGAATGAAGATTTCTTTGACCATAAGAAACAGATGACAATAAATGCTGGCAAGAATTTAAGAGGGGACCTGTTGGTTGGAGGATAAATTTGTGTAGACACTATAGAAATCAACGTTAAGGTCATCCAAAAGCTGGCATTGGAACTACAGTTTGACCCAGCTATACCACTACTTGGCATATGCCTAAGAGGCACTATATCATACTGTAGAGATTCCTGATCTACAATGTTCATTGCTGATCTATTCACAATAGCTACCAAACATATTCAGTCCATATGTCCATCAATGGATGAGTGGATAGTAAAAATGTTGTATATATACACAATGAAACTTTATTCAGGTATAAAGAAAGATGAAAGTATGACATGTGCCATTTGGAAATAGATGGATACAAATGGAAAAAATATTCTGAGTGAGGTAACACAGGCTCAGAAAGAAATATACCATGGGCCTGGAGAGATGTCTCATTGGTTAAAACCTTTTCCTCATAAGCAAAAGGATCTGAATTCTGATCCCCAGTTCCCTTGTAAAATATTCCTGACAGATACACTGGTTGCTTGTAATTCTGACCCTGGAAAGCAAAGTCTAGGAAACTTCAGAGGAAAGAAGTAAGACAGAAGACAATATGGGAAGATTCTTAGTGTTATCCCTGGATCTCCACTGCCATACACACTCAAGTGTCCTTGTACACATATTTACATATACACAGGCACAAAGATAAATATTGTGTATTTCCTAATACCACTGATCTACATGACATACAATGGCTAATTTTGCTCTGTGCATTTTGTCTCAATGATAAAAATTGTTTCTTAACACCCTACAAAAAGTTCTAAGTATTTTGTTCTCAAATGCTCCTCTGGAGGTTATTTTGCTCCAAGTTCTCACAGTGCACTGGCACGGGATTCAGTGTATCATGGGCTTCACAAAAGCAGGGTGGTGTGTATAACTGAAAGCAGTGCTTGGGAATGTTCAGCTTCTCCACTCCATGAAAGTGAACAATCACATTCTAAAGGCTATATACAGCCTGAAGGTTAATATCTGGAAGGAAGATAGTCATAATATCTTAATATGTACCATGAAAGAAAAAAAAACATATATAGCTAATTAAACTCTGAACATTCACATTCCCTTTCAGTCTTATTAAAAAGTCTTTTCCTCAAGACTTTTTAATAAGTTCATCTTGATTGTTGTGTCAAAAGACATAAATATTATGAAGTAGTTTTTATTTCCCTAATGTTTTATTAGTACTACTTATAATTGCTAATCATTACTGTTAAGTTGACCTATTTAAATATTACCACCTATGAAACATGAAGTAAATCTATAATCATATATAATTTCACGAAAACACCTATTTTTCACCCACATATATTAAAATAATAGTGTGTAACCATACAAAACATACCGCAGATATTTTTGACCTTCTGAAATGTCGTTTAAGGAAATATCCTTATTCAGTGGTTCAAGTGCTTAGAGGTTAACCATATTGTGCCTGTATCTTCAAATGGTAGAGAAAGACATTGATGGTAATAAGTATCAGAATAGAAATAGATCTAGATAGGTTAATCTATATGACCATTTAGTGTATGTGAGTTATACCTTGATAAAAAATAAGTGGAAAAGACACTTTGTCAGATTATATACCACCAAAATGTTGTAGTCATAACCAAGCATGTATGTGAAAATCTGAAACATAAAGAATAAGTACTGTATTTCTGCAAAGCAGTGTGTGTGTGTGTGTGTGTGTGTGTGTGTGTGTGTGTGTGTGTACAACATTAGTTTCTCTAGTACAAAGCAGATTCATGTCCTTGTCAGATGAGCATTCCTGCAGAGCCTGGCAGAGTGGTACTGTGGTGGCAGAAGGCCAAAAAACAGTCACTCCTTGATCTGAATCTGAACCTAGTAAAGAGTTCAAGGAAGCAGAAGGAGGGTGGGAGCACAGAGCTGGTTCGCTCCCCCACTGTGTGCCATTAGGCCAGCCACTTAACATTTCGGGATACCTTTTTCATTTTCTTCAAAGTAACAAAATCAGGATCTGTGATCCTACTCAGTGTTAAGATATTTCTGTCTTTTATTCTATAGACAGGTAGCACAAACGATTATTAAACTCAGCAAAAGAGGTTTCTGTTCAATCAAATAGAAGAGCAATATTTTGTTCGTGTTTCACATTTCCATATGCTGTCCTAGCAGCAAATGGATGAGAGTATGCAGGGAGAAAGTACAGATGTTAGAATGCTCAAACTGGCTTATTACCAAGAGGCTGAGCCTGACTGCTTTGAAGCAAGAGCTCGCAGCCAGACTCTGGGGCCCGAGCATCCCTTGAGCTCTCGGATGTGTTTGGCTCTGCAGTTCCCCTCAGTCTTCCAGAGCAACCATTTACAATCCAAGGAAGTGCCCAGCTTTTGCAGTCTAATCCAGAATTACATTTTCATGTCATCTTCAAACAATTCTCATGTTTTACTGAAAATGTTTGTCTAATAAAATGAATGTATTGTCATTAATGTTTTCTGAAATTTTTATAGCAGGAAAAATAGCAAGAGATATGGATTATGCATAGCCCCAAAGGTTTTCTTAAGGAAACATTTATATTTTCTCCCAAATACTGCTATTTTTTAAATTTATGAAAGACACATTACTTTTAAAAGACGTATTTGAAGAAAGAGTAGGGAGTACACTTGAATTAATAGGTCTAGGTAAAGATTTCCTAAACTAAACTGCAAATACCCAGGAACAAAGACTTAATGAAACTAAAAAGCTTCTGTTCTGCAAAAGAAACTGTTAACTGTGCAAAAAGACAACTCACAGAATGGGAGAAAAATATTTGCTAGCTATGAATCTGACAAAGGATTGATCCCCAGAGTATACAAAGAGCTAAAAAAACTAAACGCTAAATCAACAAACATTCCAATTAAAAAATGGGCCCTGGAACTAAACAGAGACTTCCCTCAAAAAGAAATTGAAATGTCAAACAAATATCTTAAAAGGTGCTCAACTTCCCTGATTATCACAGAAATGCAAATTAAAACTATCCTGCTATATCATCTTACCCCAGTCAGAATGGTGAAGTTAAAACAAACAACCAACAGAGAATGCTGGCAAGGATGTGGAGAAAAAGGGACACATTCACTGTTAATAGGAGTGTAATTAGTACAGCATCTTTGGAGATCAGTGTAGCAGTTTCTTGGAAAATTAAAAATGGAACTGCCATATGACCCAACTATACTATTCCTAGTTTCTCTCAAAGACACTTGTTCATCTATGTTCATTGCAGTCCTATTCACAGTAGCAAGAAAATGGAATCAGCCAACATGCCCATCAACGGAGGAATGGGTAATGAAAACGTGATACATATACAAAATGGAATATTACTCAGGATGAAATTATGGAATTTTCTGGTAAATGGATGGAACTGGAAAATTTAATATTGACTTAAGGATGTCAGACACAGAAAGATAAGCACCACATATTCTGTCTTATACACAAACACTAGTACTGATATTCTTGTCAATGTATTTGGTTTAAAATTATTGTATGGGCCAGAAAATTCTAAACGAATCGATGAATGGGAAGATGCAGAGTGGATAGGGTTAAACCTTTTAAAAGAGGAGATTTAGGGGACTGGAGAGGTGGCTCAGGGGTTAAGCCTCTGCCTTGCAGGCGGAAGGTCCTAGTTCGGCTCCTAGACCCCACGTATACATGCTGGGCAGAAACGGGGGCGGCCTGCGCTTCTGGTCCTGGTAGGGTGGAGCCTGTGAATCCCAGGACAGAGTAAACAAGGAGGAGGTGGAGGTGTCCATGGTGGTTCCCGAATTTGCCTGTGGTTCTATATGCACACAAAAATGCATACACACACACACAGGCACAATTAAATAAAAATAAAAATAAATAAATAAATAAAAGAGATTTAGGATACCAAGAAAGACAAGTAGAATGAGGGAGGGAATAACTGGTAAAAACTGGTTGCATGAGGGGATAGAATACAGGAGGGACTAAGGGACTTACAGAAAAATCCTAAGATTGATGGAGGTAACTCCATAGGAACTTCATAATAATAATAAAACATATAATAATACATGTAATAATATGGATAAAAATGTATTTTAAAGAAAGGAAAAAGAATGGGCCACTCTATGCAGAGGAGTGAGGAAAACAGGGCAAAACAAAAAACAAAACAAAAGTCCAGAGCCAATCCACTTAGTACCCAGTAACAATTAAAGGTATGCTAGAAGTAACAGGAATGTGACACTTCCTGATAAAATGTTAGTCAGAGAAGTCTCAAAGGTTCCCCCAAAATTAGGATTTTGCCACTGTTCTTGATTGCTCTCCAAAAAAAATTGACAGTATGGCCCTATTACTAAAGATGCAACATAAATGGATCACATGACATGGGCAAAATACATCAACTGGAACTGGTCTGAGAACTTCCTCCTTCCTGGATAGCTTGCACAGTACAAAGGACAACTATAGAAGCTATTTGAGGGAAAGAAATATTCTCAGGCCTCGTCAACTCACGAGATCTGCAAGTTGCCATAAAAATCCCATGGCAACAGGTGAACACCAGTGTAATAGTGGCACGAGTTTCAAAGAGCAACCAGCAGGTTTCTGATTGGAATCAAGACCCTGCTTGTCAGACTGGAACACATTCTTGTTATTGTTAACTAGAACAAGAACCTAAAGAAGTGGAAGGAAATAGATCAATAGGGAAAAACAACTATTGAACATGTAGGTAGGAAGATAGTACACCAAACTGCTCTGTAAATAGCTACTGTTACACTCATAGATTTGAAGAGCACTTAGCACTCAGCCTAGAAATCTTCTTCTACATGAAAGGTAGAGACTCTCAACAGCCTGATAGGATGGAGACTAGGCCAGTAGAAGAGCAGTGAAGTGGACAATGATGGCGAACCATAATGCAGATTACCAGCGACCCAGCAATGCTCACCCGCAATCAGGCCAACTTACTCTCTTCCCATCCTAAGGCTTGGAGAACTTTGTGGAAGAGGGAACAGTAAGATTATAAGAACATAAATATGAAAAGGTTCACTGTTAAACAAGACATTCCACTCAAGGCAGGACTGTTGCATCTAGGAACTCACTGAAGTGAGACTTGTCCTCATCGGACCCGTATAATGAATGATAAACCAACATGCCCCCATAGACTATGAGGAACTGAAGAGAGAAAAGAACACATAGAGGAAACCTTAGGGACTAGAACTGGATGAGTGAAGGGAAATGCCCTTGTCAACTGGGTGGCCTAAGGAGGGGCAATTTGGTATGCCACAGAGGCCTAAGCCCTCACAAGAATAAGCCAGAAGGAACCTGGGGTATAGAAGAGCCAAGTAAGGAGGGTGGGAGGGAAAAGAATGGATCAATGAGGGGAGAAAGGAGAATGGGAAGGAGAGTGGGTGGAGAGAGGAAAGGATAAGTGCTCAATATGCTTATAAAACTAATTAATTAATTAATTAATTAATTAGAAAAAAGATGCATTTGGACTATCAGTCACATTTTTACTCAGTTTTGATTTACATTACAAAAATACAATGAATATTTAAACCCATGCTTGTTACACAGTCAAACTATAAAGTATCTATTTCATTAATTCAGATTATAATTCTGTCTGGATCCATTCATAAGAATAGAGAAGACATATTGAAAGCCACATTAATAGTCATACTAAATAATTAATAAACAATTTTATCATCATTTAAATTTGGTTGTAAGACTAATGAAGAATTCCACAGAGGTGCAAAGACTCTCTAGCTTTGGGAATATCAATAAAGAAAGATATAAAACAATTGATCAGAAAGGTCTATAAACCTAGTTCTAGGTTCCTGTTTTAAAAAATAAAACAATTCTACAGAATAAAATAAATAAAACAATTCTACAGAATATTAATAGAAATGCATAAAATAAGATGACTTTGTGGTCAAATTTAAGTGATAAAGCATCCAGATCCTCTCTTTGGAGAGTCACTACCATCTATCCATGTCTAAGAAGTCACAAAGTGAAGTAACTAAGAAAAATTGTTTCTCTGCTTTCTCTGTCTTTGTTCTGTCTCTCACTCTGGCCTCCTACTTGTGCCCAATACCACTTAGGAAAGTGTGGTGTGAAATGTTCCCTAGGAGATAAGCAAGCATCTATTTACCTCTAATAGGATACCAAAGAAATAGTTCCACTGAACTCTTCCTTGATGAAACTAGAGTTTAATTATGACTATTTATAAGAATATGAGTGAGCCCACCCACCTGCCCACCCAAGATGGGATTTGCTCTTGGTCGGTCCTCCATCCCAGGTCCTAGGTGAAGAGTTCTGCCATCACCATCAGCCCCTTTGTCCCTCCGACCCATTAGGGACCCTTGCTCATGGTCCACGGAGGACACACTGCTACTCAGAATTCAACAGAATTCAAAGAAAACCCAAGCAAAGCTCTAACGGACAAAGGCCATACATCTGAAGTTCTCTAACATCATCCTATCACATGGGAGAGATTCTTCACATCCAGCCCAAAGATAAGTAAACCTCTTTTTTTTTACCATACTGCTCTTTTTTAGTATTAATCACTGTAGATTAACTTTTCCGTACAGCCACCCCAAAAATATATACAACTTCAAGGATTATACAACTCACCCTCACATATCACCAAGATACTAAATCGTAAAAGTGCACTACCATACTAATATTCACCCCCTGTCTACTTAACCTGACTTCACTGATGTACTAACAGCCTAATAGCATCATCTAGGAAATAATACTAACAGCAGACAAACAAACACAACTACAAGGTAAGCACTAGGAATAACTGCCCGAGAGTAGTAAGACCAACTAAATCAGTTTAGTCAAAAACACACAGAAACTAAAGGTCTTAAGAGACAAAACAGGCAATGCCCAAATCAAAGTGCAGATCCATGAGAAACAAAACCCAGGAAAACAAATTTCCCACCGAAAGAATTAACCCCAAAATGATGGATTCCAACCAGAACAAATTCACAGATAATGGCCAAGAAAGCCAGACCCAAGACAAAGACTTTCAAAGTATGATCATTATCATGATTAATATTATGAAAGAAGAAATCCCGGAGGAGTTAAACAACCGCATCCACCACTTTGAACAGTAACACACCAGACACTTGAGGAGTTGAGAAAAACAGTTCAAGAAACAAAAATAGACATAGAGCAGTTAAAACAGTCTCAGGCAGAGGTTAAAATCGAACTAAAAGACAAGTTATCTTCCACCCAAAACTCAACAGAGAGTCTTATCAGCAGAACTAACGAAGCAGAAAAATAGAATTTTAGGTCTTGAAGACAAAGTTGGAGAATTAACCAGCTCAACGGAAGAGATTGGTAAAGCCAAAAAGATACTTGAGAGGAACATTTGAGAGATATGGGACACCCTGAAGAAGACTAACATGCCATAGTCATGGAATATCAGAGCAAGAATCCCAAAATACCACTCCTGAGGAAATTTTTCAAATTATATAAATGAAAACTTCCCTCAACTAAAGAATGAGAGGCCCATCCTAATACAAGAGGCATTCCGCACCCCAAACAGATATGACCAAAATAGAAGATTGCCACGGCAAATAATATTCAAAACACTCCACATTCAAGACAAAGAAAAGGTGCTGAGAGCTTCAAGGGAGAAAAAACAAGTAACTTTGAAAGGTAAACCTATTTTTTTATTATTTATTCAATTGTGCGTGTATGCGTGTGTGTGTATGTATGTGTGTACATGCATGTGTGTGTGTAGAACCACAGGCGAATTCGGAAATCACCATGGACCGCCTCCACCTCCTCCTTGTTTATTTGCCCCAGGATTCATAGCTCCTGCCTACCAGGACGAGAAACGCAGGCCGTCCCCCGCTTCCACACCGCGTCTATACATGGGGTCTAGGATCTGAACTCAGAACCTTCCGTCTGCAAGGCAGAGGCTTAACCCCCGAGCCACCTCTCCAGCCCCTGAAGGTAAACCTATTAAAATAACAAATGACTTCTCAATGGAAACAGTAAAATCAAGAAGAGCTTGGAGAGACGTACTTCAAGTATTAAATGAACAAAAATGCCAACCCAGACTGATATATCTGGCAAAACTATCTGTCATGATCCAGGGAGAAAGAAAACCTTTCCAGCACAAAGAAACTTGAAAGCTTACATGTCTACCAAACCAGGCCTTCAAAAAATGCTAGAAATGATACTCAAGCTTGAAGAAAAAAACAAGCATATCCAGGAGGACAGAAGGGAAGTATAATACCACCAAAACATAAGTGTCAAACATTAAGCTTACAAAAGTCACTAAACATAAAAAATGTACAGAATTAAAAATAATTTCTCCATTATAACATCAAATGTCAATAGTATTAATTCACCAATCAAGAGACACAGATTACAAACTTAGATTAAAAACCACAAACCATCAATTTGCTGCCTTCAGGAAACTCATCTCACCACAAAAGATAGGCATATCCTAAAAATAAAAGGCTGGTCAAAAATTCTGCAAGCTAATGGAACCAGGAAAAAGGCAGGGGTAGATATTATGCTTTTGGAAAAAGAGGACTTCAAACCAAAAAAAATCATAAGAGACACAGAGGGATACTACATTTTAGTCACAGGTACAATTCACCAGGAAGACTTCACAATACTTAACATATATGCACTTAATACGGGCCCCTCCACATTCATTAAGCAAACCCTACAGTGTCTAAAGGGAGAAATCAACCCCCAAACAATAATTCTTGGGGATTTCAGCACTGTCCTCTCAACATGGGATTGATCAACGGGCCAAAAGTTTAACAGACACACTTTGGAACTCAACCAAATCCTTAAAGAAATGGACCTTACAGATCTCTATCGAACTTTTCACCCACGCACCAAAGAATACACATTTTTCTCAGCAGCACATGGAACTTACTCCAAAATAGACCATATATTGGGTGACAAAACGAATCTCCACATGTACAGGAAAGTTGAAATTCTAGCCTGTATCCTATCAGACTACCAAAGTCTAAAGCTTGAAATCCACAACACAATAAACAACAGAAAATACACTAACTCCTGGAACTTAACACTATGATGCTGAATAAGAATTGGATTCAGGAAGAAATTAAAAAGGAAATTCAAGATTTTCTGAAAGTGAATGATAATGAAAATACAACTTATCAAAATCTTTGGGACACAATGAAAGCTGTCCTAAGAGGTAAGTTCATAGCTCTTAATGCCTACATCGAAAAAATGGAATCATCAGAAATAAACAACTTAACAATACAGATTAAAGCTTTAGAGACACTAGAGCAATCTGATCCCAAAAGCAATAGAAGAGAGGAGATTAGCAAAATAAGGGGAGAAATATCCAAAATTGAGATTAGGAAAACAATAAAGAGAATTAACCAGTCAAAAAGCTGGTTCTTTGAAAAAATCAATAAGATTGATACACCCCTAGCTAAATTAACCAAAAGCAAGAGAGAGAAAACCCAAATTAACAAAATTAGAAATGAACATGGAGTTATCACTACTGATACCCAAGAAATTCAGAGAATTATAACATCATATTTCAAAAAATTATACTCTGTGAAGTTTGACAACACAAAAGAGATGGATTATTTTCTAAGTAAACACAACTTACCTAAATTGAATCAGGAAGTTTTGAATTATTTAAATAGTCCTATAACATATGAGGAAATTGAGGAAGTAATCTTGAATCTTCCTACCAAAAAATGTCCTGGACCAGATGGATTCAGCACAGTTTTACCAGACATATAAGGAGCTAATAGCACCAATCCTCCTTAAACTGTTCCATCACATAGCAAAGGAAGGAACACTATCAGATTCTTTCTACGAAGCTAATATCATCTTAATCCCAAAACCAATAAAAATACACTTATAAAAGAAAACTATAGGCCAATCTCCTTGATGAACACAGATGCAAAGATTCTCAACAAAGTCTTAGCAAATCAGATTCAAAAACATATCAAAAAGATCATTCATGGGGATCAAGTAGGCTTTATCCCGGGCACTCAAGGTTGGTTCAACATACACAAATCAATAAACATAATCCACCACTAAACCAGTCTAAACCAAGATCACATGATACTCTCGATAGATGCAGAAAAAGCTTTTGACAAGATCCAACAGCCTTTTATGTTCAAAACCCTAGAGACAGAATGGAAGGAACCTCTGTCAATATAATAAAAGCTGTCTACAACAAGACCACAGCAATGGTTATACTCAATGAGGAAAAACTCAAAGCATTTCCGCTTCGATCAGGAACTAAACAAGGCTGTCTACTTTCACCACTTCCCTTCAATATTGTACTTGAAGTCTTAGCTGAAGCCACAAGACAAGAAAGGGAGATAAAAAGGGTTCAAATCGGCAAGGAAGAAGTCAAGTTATCTCCATTTGCAGATGACATGATCATATGCCTGAATGATCCCAAAAACTCCACCAGGGAGCTCCTGGAACTAACACAGGAGTTCAGCAGGGTGGCAGGATACAAAATAAACATACAAAAATCAGTGGCCTTCCTATATGCCCAGAATGAAAGAAGTGAAAAAGCCCTGAGAGAAGCAATCCCATTTACTACGCCCCTAAAAAAATGAAATACCATGGTATAAACCTAACCAAGGAACTAAGTGACCTTTACAATGAAAACTTTAAAACCCTAAAGAAAGAAATTGTAGGAGAAACTAGAAGGTGGAAAGACCTGCCATGTTCCTGGATTGGCAGAATCAATATCATAAAAATGACCATCCTACCAAAGGCAATATACAGATTCAATGATATATCAATTAAAATCACAAAGCAATTCTTTAAAGAACTTGACCAAACAATCTCAACGTTCATATGGAGGCACAAAGGACCCAGGATAGCAAAAACAATCCTGAGTAACAAAAACACGGCTGGAGGTATCACCATACCAAACCTTAGTCTATACTACAAATCCATAGTTGTAAAGACAGCCTGGTACTGGCTTCAAAATAGACACACAGATCAATGGATAAGGGATGAAGACCCAGATAAAAGCCCACACAATTACAGCCATATGATCTTTGACAAAGGGGTCCAGAAAATCCAATGGAAAAAGAACAGCATCTTCAACAAATGGTGCTGGCAAAACTGAATCTCCACATGCAGAAGATTAAAACTGGACCTGTCCTTGTCACCATGTACCAGAATTAATTCCAAATGGATCAAGGACCTCAATATAAGGCCAGAGACTATAAAAACCTTAGTTGAAAGGGTAGAGAACAACCTGGAATTGATTGAACTAGGCCATCAGTTCCTAATCGGAAATCCAATAGTGCAGTCAATACAACCAACACTCAACAGATGGGATCTTATGAAATTAAAAAGCTTCTGTTCAGATAAAGCGATTGTAACAGGAGCACAAAGGCAACTCGCAGAATGGGAGAAAGTCTTCACTAACCATATATCTGATAGAGCTCTATTATCCAGAGTGCACAAAGAACTTAGAAAACTAAACACCAAGGAAACAAATGGCCCAATTAAAAAAGGGGCCTTAGAACTCAAAATAAACTTTACCAAGGATGAAATTAAAATGTCTAACAAATATCTTATAAAATGCCTCAAATTCTTAGCCATCAGGTAAATGCAAATCAAAACTTCCCTGAGATATCATCTCACCCAGGTTAGGAGGGCAAAAATCCACAATACAAACAACACCAAATGCTGGAGAGGATGTGGGGAGAGGGGAATTCTCCTACATTGCTAGTGGGAATGCAGGCTCATACAACCACTCTGGTGAGCCATCTGGTGATTCTTAAAGAAGTTAAAGATTGAAATGCCATATGACCCAGCTATTCCACTTTTGGGAATAACCCCCCATACAGCAAAAATTCACCTCGATAGCACAAGCACAACCATGTTCATAACAGCACTGTTTACAATAGCAAAGTCATAGAATCAACCCAAATGTCCAACAGTTGATGAGTGGATAAGGAAAATGTGGTACATTTGTACAATGGAATACTACTCAGCCATCAAAAATGATGAATTAATGCAATTTGCCAGGAAATGGATGGAATTAGAAACAATTATATTGAGTAAAGTATTCCACACACAGAAAATTGTCATATGTACTCTCAAATAGGTGGATTCTAGTACCAAACCCACTTAGAGATACACACAAAGATAAATCTCTGTAATACCTGCAGTAATTGCAAAAATTATAAACAGGAGGGATGGGGAAGGAGGGCCCCGCCAAAAAAAAAGGAAAGAGGAGATCATGCTACATCAGAGATAATAGGCTACCATCAAGGACTGCAAGTAAGAAATGAGACATCTGTTTAAGCTCACAGACTGTCCTTCCTGGTCACTTGCAACCGATGTGGTATGATCTTACCAGAAAGGGAGGGTATACAGTCTGCAGATAGAAGGTAATCATTTTGCAATGGGAGACTGACCCACCCTCACAACAGTCTCCTATTCATTCTATCTACCTTTGAATCTATCCTTATGATAAGACTCTATTTTAATAGCTTTTTATCTCTGGCCAGGGGATGACATCCAATACCCATCAGGATGGAGCCAAGGGTATTGCAGGAGCAACAAAACTGAAAAATAAATCAACAAACCATAATTCAGAACATCAGAGATTCTATATCAACCACCTGGAATCAGGCCTGCCTAATCTCTCCCCATCCCGAAACTCAGGGAAATTTGCTGAAGAGAGGGCGGAAAGATTGTAAGAGCACAAGGATGGGAGGAGTCATGATATGCAAGATACTCCACACAAGTTAGGGCCGAAGCAATTATATAGGACTCTGCATGATCTGTGCAATGACTAACATATCATTTAGTCTAGCATAGACTAAAAGAACTAGGATCCTTAGAAGCAAGAGATTAACAGTCACAATAGTGTTCCTATACTTAAAGAGAACACAAGAAAGAGTTCTAGGAAATGCCATTGAGTCCTTACACCTCATCAGAGAGGAGGACCCAGAGGAAAATTTGATATACACGTTAAAAGATCCTTCAGAGATGGGGGAGGGGGCATTGGGAGAAAGGGAAGGAGGGGGGAAAGGAAGGGAGGGGGAAAGGAAGGGGAAAGGGGGCCAGCAAGAAGGGAAGTCCAGAGAGGGGTGGAGGAAGGGAGGGGACAGAGGTACCTATTACGTTTGTATGAGCAGAAAAATAAAAAAAAGAATATTAGTGAGTGGTTGCTTACAGGACTGCAGGTACATACACCAGTAAAGAAATAAACCTCATCTTGAGGAGTTACATGTCTATCAAATCATTAGTGAGGGATACAGTGTAATAAAACCTTCCATGCCTCCACCTGGGAAAGTTAATTGCTATAATCTTGGGCATGCATCCTGCAGGCAGCCCCAGGTACTCACAGTTGAGTATGTCAAAGAAGACATAATGCCCAGAGGATAGTGTTTTACAACAAATACCTGTTCTCTAATCCCAGCATATATTGAACATTTCAGGTGTGAGGATTCTCTGATTTGCCCTGACTTTATAAACGTCCTCACTGTCTGTGCATCCTAGTGCATGTGGTACCTTCTTAAAAATATGTAAAAGTAATTCATAAAAGAAATACTTTATACTTCATACTTTATAACTATCTTGTTCTATTTGCTCTCTGAACTTCTTTTGAAGGGAAAGGAAAAAAGATTTCTAAAAAAATATTTATTATTTCAATACTGCTAAACTAGTGGCAAGAGATAGCCTTAGATCTTAGTGTAGAAATTAGTTTTGAATACAGAAGCAGCCTAACATTGAATCAATTTTAGTCACATTCAGTTCTACTAGTAATGTTTTAAGTTGAATTCTATCTTTATTTCCCTGCTTTGAGTTCAACGAGCTATCCATATGTGAAAAGAATGTGTAAGTTATGTTCTACATTGAAATGATTCCGCCTGGTAAAAGGAAGGATAGTAATACTTGAGAGTAAAAAATAGCAGCAACAAAACAAATTGCAAGATTCAGGAATCTTCTGATATTTACAAGATTCACAAGGCACAACTGCCAGGTTATTTCATTAGTAACAACTGCTGGGAAGAGACTCCCCAAGAGTTGTCCTGAGAGTAAAGGATACAACTTGTATGAATCATCACCCATTCATAATCAGGACCACTGCAGTTCATTAGTGCTAAAATAATCTAATATCTGAGAATATAATAGATAATTTTGATGGAAAGAAATGTGTATCTGCTAATAGATCTTAGACTCGGGAAATTCAGGACTGATAAGCGAATTTGGGAACAGGGTCTTCTTATATTACTGTCTCATGGCAGAAGGACAAAGCATGGGTAAAAGAAAGCAAGAAATTCAATCATACTCTCAAAGCCCTTTGAATAAATGTCAATCTGTTCCTTAGAAGTAGAGCAGGAGTGATCTTGTCATATTCTTTTTAGGCACTATCTCCCTACACTGCTACATAAGGATTAAGCTTCAAACACATACATGGGATGGGAAAACATTCAAACCATTTTGCTAATGAGTCCCACGGATTATTGGAAAATTTCTTTTAGTATTTTATTCATTTACGTGGAGAACTATCTATCAACAGAGAATAAACAGTATGATCTTAAACATTCATGCCGTGTGCATGGTGATGAAAAATCTAGCACTAAGAAGTACTGAATATGAGATGAATTATTTAAGGAAGCCCATGCCAGTCACCCAAGGGATGTGATCAATATCATCCAGTATGACACGGTGCAATTGCACCTGAAAACACATAAACAAATAAATGACTGTTGAAAACAGCCTGCCAACTTCTTGCCAGCTGGTTAAGTGTGTTCAAATCGCCCAATGCTTAAACACTGACACAGATTTACAGGCTTACATAAGCAAGTGAAAGCTCTCTAGTTCTAAATACATTGATCAAGCTATGTGTGGTTGAAACTAAATTACTACTTCCTTCATCAATAAAAATCATGTTCCAGATACACTGTGCTTTTCTGTCGTTTATATAAAAATTAATATTAAAGACAGCAATCGAGTAGACGTTTGGAGTGGTCTTTAATCAATTGCTCCTCATTGCTGAAGAGGTAACAAAAAGAATATAGAGACCATCCACAGTATTAAGCAGGGAGCCTTCTCATTAATATGTCTAGAAGGGAATGCAGAGAACCATGGTTGTATAAGATGCCAAGAATGAGTGAAATCTGAAGATTTATTCCTCAACATGGCATATACATGACCCCTAAAAGCTCAGGGAATTCTGCAGAGAAGGTAGAAATAATGTAGGAGCCAGAAGACAGGAGAAAGCATTGTGCAATACTGTCTTCCAGAAACAACATGGTTAAGAAGATCATGAACCCACAACAGAGGTCACTACTGACAGAATACCTACAGGGACATAAATGGTCAATGATCAGTCATTGAACTAAAGAGAAACCCACGGAGCCCAACAAAATACTGATGAAAAAATGTGCAAACTTTGGCTTGGGAAACAGAAATATCCAGTTGCACGAACCTATTACATTCCAAGAAAGGACTCCACCCACAAAACGACACAGAGGGCCTAAATGAACCCAGTGTGCATGAAAAGGCATATGATTATTGAAGGAAGACTAGGATTAAAATGGATAGCTGGTTGGGGGAGGAAGAAGAGAGAGAACAGACAGGATATATTAAATTGTCAAAGACCAAAAGTGGAAAGAAAAAGATGTTTGGAAAAAATAATCCATCAGTAACATTAAAAAAAGAGGTAGAAATTCTTCTAGTCTAACTCCCACTTTGTTTAATGATTTTAAAATTGTGTATTTTTTGTTTAAACTTTAGTAGTCTACATTTTCATTTGTCAAAAAATTTAAGTTAAAACTAATTATCAATTGCATTTTGAGCAAAAATAAAGAAAAATTGCCTCCTCACCTGCAAATGTCAATTTTCAATAATAAAAAGAATAGGGAGTGGAGAGGTGGCTCAGGGGTTAAGCCTCTGCCTTGTAGGCGGAAGGTCCTGAGTTCGGGTCCTAGACCCCACGTATAGACGCCGGGCAGAAGCGGGGGCGGTCTGCGTTTCTGATCCTGGTAGGGCAGAGCCTGTGAATCCCAGTAAATAAGGAGGTGAAGGCGTCCATGGTGGTTCCTGAATTCGTCCGTGGTTCTACACATACACACATACATACACACACACATGCATACACTCACAATTGAATAAATAATAAATAATAAAAAAAATTAAAAAAATAAAAAATAACTGTTTCAATAACTTGTAAATTTTTTATTTTCAGCACATGTAACTAGATTGTATCCTGTAATTTAAGCATATTTACATTTAGTAACTATAAAATTATCTGTAAATTATTTTAGTAACTATAAAATTATCTGTAAATTATTTAGATAGAATCATGTGATAGACATGATGCTAAATCATTCTAAACTTTAAAATTTTCTCAAGTAGTTTATAACCATATACATAAGGAAGGTCTAGATAAGTCTATATTATGATATTGGGTTATGGATATTAGATGTTACATGTTTCATAAATTGCCCATTATGATAGTTAAGCCTGGGTGTTAACTTGACACACCTGTTATTAACTAAGATTGGCTGAGACCACACCTAGAAGGATCAACTGAGACCACCTGAAGGGATTATACCTGCTCTAAATTCCATGGGAACTTCCATGGATCCCATAGGAACCTCCCAGTAATGGACCATATAAAAGGAACCACAGAATATAGGTGGAGAGACATTCTAGGAATGTCCAAGCTATGTGGAGGTCTAGTGGGACTTAGCCTGCCTGCCAGCTTCAGCCATGACACTTCCATCTCCTCAAAAGACTATATCTACTTCCTTTCTGAAACTGTAGTTGAAAAAATTTCTCTTTCTCCCATAAGTTGTTTGACTTTGAATGCTCTCTCACAGCAATAGTAGAGAGTAACCATTACACCCATTGACACTGCTCAGAAGTATCTTTTCCAAGGGCAAGCAGATGCACTCTCACCTGATCTCTCAATTTTGAAACATACTCTGTGGCATCTGCCATGAAATAAATACTGAGTCCTCTGAAGAAACAGTCTGAGTACAGCTGTATGAGAAGCCAGGAGCATTAGAAATGCCCAGCCACCTGGAAAGTCAAAACAAGCATGGCTTGGTAATCAGCTCATTCCCAGAGTACCGATGTCTCACATGTCAAAAGTGGTAAGTAGCTCCCTGGGCTCTGACTAAATTACATTCAAATGAAATTTTTTCCCTCACCAGGGAAACCTGAGAGCAATGAATTACCCTGCTGTAGCATTTACAAACCACATCTCTGAATGTGTACAGATTTTTTTTCCTCTCTAAAAAAACCATCAGTGAATACCACCATAGATTTGCCTAAAGAGAAAAATGTAAATGTAATCCCTGGAGCAAATACTATAATCAGGATTGTAATTACAGAAAAGGAAAAAAAAATAAGGACCTCATACCTTGTCCTTCTTTAAAGTTTAAATTATTAATAATTACAATGGAATTTTTATGTTACTCCCTCTGTATCACTCCACCTCATGGTCTCCGCCCCCTGAGAGATTTCTCCTACCTGAGTGTTTCTTCTCATGGCATGCTAAATCCTGCAAATGACTTTGTATGCTGATAAAAAATATGAAACACTAGAGCAGTGACTTGTCATGGTTGTAATGTAGACCATTGTTGTTTGCAAAAATGACTTTGCTTCAGTCCTTTGTGCTCCCTACAATTGAAGAGAACAGTGACATCTCCAGGGACAGGAGACATCACTTCTCAATTCCCAGAATGCCATTTCTCTGTGTGAATCTTGGGGACTCAGAAAAGTGTTACAGTCCAGCTAGACCAAGGCCTCAGATACAAACCAGCAGCTCCTTTCTCTTACTGAAGTTGAGCAAAGTTAAGATGGATAAAAGAAAATAACTGCATTCCTTTCAGCTGTTAACTGTAGTCATAGACTTCCAAAGCAATTACATGGGTAAATCAGGCTGAATTATAGTATAATCTGTGAAGCTTTTCACCCTGACTTTAATTTAGTCAGCTAGCTCAAGAAACGATACACATCTTTCAACTTAGTTATGTGGCAGTTGTTACATATGAGCTATGGTTAAATTAACTATAGTTGATCATGTAATTGCTTTTCTGAAAATATTTTCTGATATATTGAAGTGCAACTTCCCCTGCATATAATTTTAGATCTTTTATTATCCCACATGCTTCCTAACATTGTATTTTGTCAGTTTCTTGACATGAAGTGTCCCTGTCTCATAATACTATGTACTGACTCTCAGATCACATCTTTCCTATTTGTTATCTAAAATTCTTTGTGGACGTTCCACCTCCTCTAATCCTATTTTTTACAACTATTGGGTCTCTTGCCCTCTTTGTATTCCCATAGCATTACATTCCTATCTTCCACATACATCTATTAGATTCTATGCTAGTAGATTCAGCTACATAGCTATATTTATTCTAATAGGACACTATGGAAACTTGTTCAGCACTGTGTCTTGGTGTTTGTTAAAGAAGTCAATGAGCAAAAGAATTTTTATATATGCATATGTTTTGGTTATATATATATACATATATATATCATAGAAGGACTACAATAAGTATTTTTGGAATGAATGAATCTCTGATTCTATTAGTGTATTTTATCAGTGAATGATATATGTCATAATTATCAGAGTACAAGCTGAAGGTAAATCACATCCTATATTTTAATCAGTCCTTTTCTTTAGGGTTCACTGACTCTGGCCAAACAAGACAGTATATTCCTAAGAAATGAATTGAACAACTGATTTCACTGGAGATTTTCTGTTGCTGTGCTAAAGGCATAGAACTGAGGAGAGAATGAAACTTCCTTTCCTGATCTAACAGTCACATTTTACAACTATGAGAAATAAATCATCAGGTATAAATGGAAGAAAGGAGCATGGTGACTACACTTAACCAACATCCCTCATAGAAAAGACAGATATGTTGCCAGGAGAAATTACTTTTTGGAAAAGTTCTTTTCTGAGCTGGAGTCATGGCTCAGTGGATAAAGCAAGAGCTCAACTTACAGCTGTGAAGACCTCAGCCCAAATGTCCAGAACCACACAAGGCATCGGTGATTGTGGTGCAACTGTGGGGAGAAAGAAGCAGAGACAGGGTGATCCTCAGGAGAGTAGCTAATCTGGCACACACAGTGTAAACATGAGACCCTGTCTAAAGCATGACATAAGTTAAGGCCTAATATCAAAGGTTGTGTGCTCTGACACGTCATGTCATTCCCACACATAGAAATGTACACATACACTGTATACTCATATGGGACATTGTAACAGTTATTCTTAACTATTGCTATGAGAGAACACCCAAAGTCAAGCAACTTAAAGGAGAAAGGGAGGTTTATTCAGCTTGTGCTTCCAGAGGGGAAGCAGTTTCTCATGGCACAGGCGGCAATGCTGGCTGGTCAAAGCTGGAGGAGGCTAAGTCACTGTAGACTTTTGGAGGCTGAGAGCTGTAAGACTGCTTGCCTCAAAGGCAGACTTCTCCTGGAGGGAAGGTGAGTCTAATCCACCTCAAGGGCCACCCCTTGTGACTGCCTTCCTCCAGCAAGGCTCCACCTCTCAAAGTGCCATGACCTTGCCAAACACATGGACTGTGGGAGACACATTTCAAACCATGACAGACACACACACACACAAATTATTTTGTTCTCAGTGTTTGTAGGATATATACAAGGTCACAGATATAAAAAAAAAACTCCTTGTATAAACTATTTCTTCACAGCTTGACTTCATGATTTGACCAGTATTTTAGGATTGTTTTTTTCCCTCATGGAGATCTAGAAAAATTTAAACAGGATATGTAATCAAAACTGATGAAATATTGATAATTTTGCAGCAACTGGCATACACACAGCATATGATTTTCTCTAATTTGCATAGTTTAAAACTGCTATAATTACAAAAAACTAAGAAGTGATAAAAATGTAGAGATAAATATGTGTATATTCATGCTGATGATAGGATAGACAAATAATGACACAGCATTTCACAAAAACATAAACTCAGATTGCATTTTGTGCATGAGTAAATAGCTTTCTCATTCTTCCTAATGAATTTTCCTTTTAATTTTCATCTTTTTATTTTAAGAATTTGTTTCACATTTCTAGAACCTATTAATTTTATGATAGAACATGTAATTTATAATATTAGGGTATTAACAATCTGTAAATAACATGAAAAATATGTCCAGCAATGCCTAATAAATTGTAGGCTTTAAAATGTAGATTATCACTGTTGTTAAGTTCAGTAAGTTTTAAGCAATTTCCCAGGAATACATATATCATGATAATAAAAATAGTTTTATTCATCAAGTTCCCAATACTAATGAAATTTGGCAGAATATGAAATTATAGAATTATTCTAACACATTTATTAAAATGTATTCATAACTCTAAATTGTGTGAATTAAGAAACAGATAATTTAACTTGAATAAATTATGCAGTTGAGTATAAAATTGCAGTGTGTCCAAAGTAGAAACAACTGAGGCACACAACTGATCATTTTCTTTATTGTCTATGAAATTTAAAACTTTATTTCAACTAACTTATATTTAAAATATTTCACTCTAACTACTTGAGCTCAGAATAAGTAATTTAATTGAAAGTTCTCTGAAAGAACAGAAATGAGACAGACACTCAAGGAACAGACAAGAAAAGGATTTCAAAGTCTATGCATTTAGAAACTGTCTTCCACAAAAACCTCTATCATAACATGATTTCTAGGTGCATAAACACAGGCCCAAGTGACCACAGACTAAACCATCTGAATACTGATCCCAATCTTTCCTCCCTTTGGATTTTTTTTTTTTAGATATTTTATCATGGCAACATGTCTAACAGACTTCATTAAAAATGGCCAGAATCAGGTAGGAATCACCAACATTTCCTAATGCAATGGTTGTCTGCAAAGCTAAGAAGCAGTATGGAACATTTACCTGCCAATTATTTATAGATGTCTGTTTTGACACAAATTTCCTAAAAGTTTCCCAATGCCCCGAGAAGCACTATTAGACTTTTTATAGTTTTTTTTTTAATGCATTTATCACTAGACTACTAATCTAAAGCCACCTATTTTAAGGACCTTTCATGACACACAACATTTCTAATTTCAAATACTGTGTCAGACAAGGATTGAAGGACAAAGTTGCTAGTCTAGGCATTTGAAGAATCAAGAGGAATGGATGGGAACAAGGTCCTACAAACGTTCAGGGTTGCAGAATTGTGTTTTAGGTTGAGTCTTGAAAATTTCCAGTGATAGAGAACTGACTCACCACAAAGCTACATTCTGTGAGATCACAGCTGGAAATTTCAGGCATGTCCACCCCTGACGCCACCCCCATACTATCCCAGAGAACACAGAGCTGAAGTTGACATCACTGTCACTGAAACACAATGCAAGCATATGGAGTCAGGCCAAGAAACCTAGGCAACATCCACTGGGACTTTCGTTGGTTTGTTTGTTTCTTTGTTCTTTTGCACTCAGGATGCTATAAACAAACACAAGAAATTTCTCCAGAAAATTGACCAAATGGCTAGCTGTGTAAAGGCTTAGGAAGTAGTTCTGCTGCAGGGCAGAATTGTATTGTTCCTCCAAGATTCTTACCCTTGGTTACTCAATCAGATTCAGGTCTGAGTACTCAAGGAAGGAATTTTTGCAGATAAAGTTGCTGAGCCTTTAAGCAGAAAGACTATTCTGTATCATCCCAGTGAGTCTTATTCAATGTCAGCATCTTAAAGGCAGAGAAAGTTCTCAAGCTCACAGCAGAAGCAATGGTGAAAATGTAAAAGGCAGGATTCAAAACTGAAATTGTTATAGTTTACTATTGTGACTTTAAAGATGGAGAGAGGCCATCTATTGAGGATCACACAGATTCTAGAAACTGAGGACTTTGGTTGGCAATCAGTAAGGAAACAGGAACCCAAGTCCTGTGACCACCACATAGATCTGATCTCTGCAAATGACGTGCATGAACTGTGATCTAAATTCATTGACAGAATCTTCCTCTGAATTACCAGAATGCAACCTTCTATTCCTTCATCTTGCCTTTGAGAATTTTTAAACAGAAAATAATCTTGAGCTATCTGTGCCTAAATTTATGACCTACCAAATGTAATAATAAAAGTAGCGCTGCTGTAATTCATTTGAATGTGTGCTGATGTGTTATGAGGGCCATGGAAAACAAATATTTCAATTTGTCCTCAACACACTCACACAAGCATACAAACATACAGGACAAATGTTGGAGGAAAGGGTGTGGAGAAAAGGTAAGTTGATTCCTTCAGAGTTCGCAAAGAGCATTCCTGAATGGATTTGAAAGGTGGCTTGTAGGTTTAAAGAGGCACACAATGGAAGAAATTTATAGGTATTACAATGGTCTGAGAAAGACAGAAGTGATCCTAGATCAGCACGAAATGATGAGGTATATGCTGAAGGCTAAAAGGGAGGAGGAGATGCTAGAGCCACCACAGTGCAGAAGAGCTGAAGGAAGAACCCTAACAAAGTTCAGAACAAAAGATATACACCATGATAAAAAATGATTAAAGATGTGGGAGCAAAAGAATACATTTCTGTAATGTAAAACATCACTGAATTTTTTCTAAAAATTTTTGCTTGCATGAATAATCCAGGAGCTTACCCTGGTGTCTCTGTGGTTTCCTTCAAACCTTGGAATTATCACAGAAAACAAGCCTCTCACTTTCCTATGCATAGAGTTTCTGTTATTGTCTCCCTATTGATGTGTCATATTCATCAAAACTTACTTATGGCCAACTCTTCATGGCAATATAAATGAATCAATGTACCTCAATTAAAAAAAAACAATTTCTTCATGCATGCATACCAGGGACCAAAAAAGGAAAGCAATGATTTTATTCCAATTGGAAAAATCAATCACATATATACATGTGAATATGTGCTCATAGATTTTTCAAGCTAAATTAGGTAATGTTAGTCCATCATTTTGAGCCTGGATAACTCGATGTTCTATATCTGTATATTTTTAATGTATGGGTACTATGTTTATATAGAGTACAATAGACTTCTATCACTCAAAGTAATCTAATGAGTTTCCCTATTCCACACTAGTCAAATTTTATCCAAGCAAGTCTGCGCAATCCTTCTTCTTTTAAAATCTCTATATTCTCTTACCCACCTTTCATCTACAGATTTTATTTTTCCAATAAAGCAAGTAAATATGACTAGAGCATGCAGGCAGACTCTAAGTACATTCACTTCAGTTGCCAGCCGTAGGAGTCTGGTGCTGGATAAGCATCCGTAAGCTGAGAAATACAATCACAAAAACAAACAAACGCATCCAAAGCCTGTGATCAAGTTGGTGGATGCCTGCAGAGCTGTCATCCTAGCTGCTGCATCCAACTCATTCATGCCTCTAGTTGGAACAGCATTAGACAAAAATGCGGGGAACTTGAGGCCAAAATTCTGGTGCAGTAACAAGACATCACATGTCTCTCCTTACTACTTTCCCCAAATGGCAGCATTTTGCATTAGTTTTGCTCTCAAGTGTTATTAAAATTTTCATTTAAAGTTAGAGCATCAAGCATTGTACATTCAGATATCGACTTCCTGTAAATTCATATTCAAATTGGCAGAGTTGGTCAGATAAACATGCATATATGTGATGGATGTTAGAGCAGACAGTTACAAATTTCAGTTCATTATTTGTTTTAACTCGATGACTCAAACATTTCATATTTGTATCATTTTGTAATGGATGCTTTGGAGATTAAACTTTTCCAAAGGAAATTTTCTACCACTACATTAAGTTTTAATATGTCAGAGGTAGAGATATTTTATCTACCAGAAAAGACAAGAACAATATTCATCTAAAATGTCAAATCTTGTATATTTTAGTTTCAGACAATTTGTACTGATATGGCCAGATAAGTTCATTTAAAAAAATCTAATATATGATTTAGGAAATAAATAAGTCCTAGAGTATTTCATTGCAAGCTAGCAATTTCCCCCTGCTTCCTTTCAGATCTGGAAGAAGTTCCGGACTTTCTCCTCAATATCTTGTGTTGCTACATTGAAATATCCTCTTATCCCCAGATATTCCCAAGCACTGGTGTGAGACCAAAGGACAAAGGCATTACATTAAAACAAAATAATTTTTATTTCATTGTGGCTTCTCTTGTTATAAAGAATTAATTAGTTTTCTAGTTAGTTCACAAGAAGTTAAGTAATATTTGACCAAGAAGTGTGTGTTGATAGCCGAAGCTGTTGCCCACCTCCAAGAAGATGACTTCTTACATTGTAAAAATGCTCTCAGCAGCCCCTTTGAACATTTTTTTGAGATCACTTTAAATTACCCATTTTTGTTAGTTGCCTGAAGACGAAACTTTTTGTTTCTCTTTTCTGATATCCTGGGTGTCAATCAAGCAGTATTTCAAAACCATGTTACTATATCCCTGTAGAGCTTCATCAATAGTAATTCAAGATTTTTAATACAAACTTATGGATCATCTGATACAACACACACACACACACACACACACACACACACACATACACACAATGCAAAAGAAAAAAATTTAAAGTAGAAACTGTCTCAGAAACTTATTTAACCCTGATTTATTTACAAGAAATAGATATAATCCACGATTTCATCATGAAGGCCACATATGCTCTAATTTAGAGACTTAAGAATTTGGAATAATTTCTGGAAAGTTTCATTGTTCTTATTCACTTATAATAACTTCATGCAAAATAGGTTATCACAGTTAATTGCCTTGATATGGCTGGCATTGTGAGTCTGAAAGAGGATAAAAGAGATAAGCTCTAGAGAACTTCAAACACTTGATGTTACTATTTAAAAGAAATGGGTCGATATGAATTAAGAGAGTAGATATGTTTAGTAACTGGAAATACTCCAGTGTATTGACTTACAAAAGGATTTAGGTATGAAATCTACTTAATCACACAAGTCCCAGATCATTAATTACTATTATATGCAATTATTACAAAGGAGAAATTCTCACTTTTCCTAATGCAATGGAAATTTGCCAAGAAGTCTTTTTTCCTAATGAGAAGACTTAACACGTATTTGTCATCAAATCTCAAAGGAAATTAAAATTAAAAATAATTCTGATCAAAGGTAAGACTGCAAATACTGTTTTGATGTGAAGGTGATTTCCTTAATTTCATAATTAGGGGCATGAATAGTCTTTGAGACATAGGAGAGAAGTTTTCCAAGGAAACAAGACCAGGGAACTCAATTCTATTTTCCTTCTATGGCATATCCTGTTCTTTTACATCACATTTCATTATCTCAGTCTTCATCATCCAGAAACCCAGAAAGAATTTCTAAATGGACGAATGAGATTCCCCTGCTAATAAAGTCATTAGCAAGGAGATTTCTATGTGAGATCTTCAGATGGGTCTAGAGACCCTGCTGCTGTCAGCCCCAGATCCTGCATTCTTGCTTGAGCCCAATAGCTCAGTGGATGTTAGCTGAACAGACTCCCCACCGATTGGGAAATGTGAATCTCCTGCACTGGCACCTAAAGGTTATCATGAAAATCACCTTTCATTTGTGAGTTTCTTTCACTTTCTGTCTTCCTACATTTTATCCTCAGTGGTACTGTTGGGAGACGGGTGGAAATGAGACGCATAAGCATTTTTCCTCTTAAATGAGCACAGCTGAGAGTTTGGGAGCCTTAGACTTCTCACAGAAGTGACTGTGAGATGTCGGGAACTAGTTTTCAAGCACAGCAGGTACTTTAATGAACAGTGGGAATAATATCTCCATATGCGAAGGAGAATTCTGAGAATAAAAGGAAGATGAAGGCAAATGAAAGATGCAATGAAAAATATGGTTTGAAATGGAATCTGAAATGCTTCTTTTAGGGGTGGGCAGGTGGATAGCCATTTGCTACAAGAGACACAAGCATTGTTTTTATTGTGTTCTTATGAAGCTGTGATAAGGAGTTGGGGTCTGAACAAATGAAAATGCAAAGGTAATAAACAAAGATTAATGTACTGAGGAAAATGAAGGGGCTTGTGTTAGGTGCACATGAAAGCCCTTTCAATAAACTTCTTGTATCTTGTGCTTGTGATCTTTTAGCTGATAAACGAAAAGCAAGATACTGAGTGATATGATTAGACTTTGCAATATGCTTACCTTATTAACAAGAACTCATTGAAATTCAGAAGTTGAGACAAGAACAAAGGTAGGACATGTTCAACTGGTGTTTATGAGATGGCAGCAAAGAAATCAAAACTTACCAAAAAAAATGAAGGATTTTTAAAGGTTATAAACTGATTCAGCAATGTTTTTCTTTTATTTCAATGCTTCTCTTCTCTGGCAAACTCAAAAGAAGCTTCACAGTTACTCTGCACATCTCAGGAAACAAGGCAGGATGTTTTGACCCATAATGTATCATGTTTGCTTTGTTTAACTAACTGCTTATTGGAAAATTAAACATTTGACATCACCTACTTTAGATCTGATTCACAGAAAGCCAGAGGAAGGAAGGAAGGAAGGAAGGAAGGAAGGAAGGAAGGAAGGAAGGAAGGAAGGAAGGAAGGAAGGAAGGAAGGAAGGAAGGAAGGAAGGAAGGAAGGAAGGAAGGAAGGAAGGAAGGAAGGAAGGAAGGAAGGAAGGAAGGAAGGAAGGAAGGAAGGAAGGAAGGAAGGAAAAAAACTAAAAACTCATGTATAGGTTGAAGATATAATTAAGATGAGCTTCTATGAAAAATCATAAAGAGTCGAGAAAACTGTTAGAGTCACTATTAGAGTTACTTTTATTCCTTTGATGTTGTGAGACAATTCTCATATACAACTTCATGGAGAAAGGGACTCATTTGACTTATAATTCCAGTGGGGATATAGTCCAAATTGCATAGCAGAGGGAGTCGGAAGAAGGAAGCTGGTTCAGGTCACCACAGCCATCATTAAGAGGCAGGGAGAGTGTGTGTGTGTGTGTGTGTGTGTGAGAGAGAGAGAGAGAGAGAGAGAGAGAGAGAGAGAGAGAGAGAGCGCACTGAGAGGCAACAGGGCCAGGATAGCAATCCTCATGGTCCACCACCTATGACTTGCCTGGTCCAGCAAGATGCTGCCTCCTAGAGGTGCCACGAGCTTCTCAAACATTAACTCCAACTAAGTGTGCACACACATGAGCTTGGTGGGTATGGGGCTAACTCACATTCGAGCCATGGCAAGAACAGATGCCAGCACAGTGCTTTGTCACACGGGGAGTTATTAGCCATGGCTCAGGGTTCATGTGGAATCAAAGGAGCCGAGCTGCTACATGCTTCCTTCAGGCCTGAATCATACACTCCTATTGCTTCCTCCACTGCTTCCTCTGGATCATGAACTCACAAGTACTCACAGCACTTAACATGACGGGGTCACAACAGCACCTTTGGGTAAATGGCCAGTCCTCAAAAGGTGGCAGCTTGTTAGAGTGTCTTGAAGGTCAGAAATGTAACGGCCCATGGTTCTGGAAACTGGACGCTCACAGGGAGCATGCTGACTGTATTGTTTCTTCTGAATCTTTTCTTTTTTTGGTGTTGCGCGTGGTTTCCTCCCTTCACTCACTCTTCCCTCTTGACTCTCTCTGTTTTAAGCATCTCAGATTGGACTAATACCCACTCTAAGAGCAGCATTTTCGATTAATTTATCTTACTATTCTCTAGTCACATTTTCTTAAATACTGGAGTGTAGATCTTATATATGTGAACGGGAATGAAGTAGGTCAGCAAAAGGCAAGGCTTGTGAGTTGCTGTTAACAGTTACTCTTAACTATTACTGTGAGAGAACACCCAAAGTCAAATAACTTGGGAGAAAAAGGAAATTTATTCACCTTATGGTTCCAGAGGGAAGATTCAGTCTTTCATGGTGGAGATGTCATGGCTGGAGGCTGAAGGAAGGGCTGGCTAAGTCACTGGAGACGTCCAGTAGGCTGGAAGATTCCTGGAGTCTCTCTTGTTTTCCAGTCTTATGTTCTGTGGCTCCTTTTATCTGGTCCACTGCTGGGAGGCTCCAATGAGATCTAGGGAGGTTAGGATGGGATCTAGGGCTGGTCTTTGTATTGTAAATGTGTTGATCCAGATAGTCTCTTTAGGTGGTCTCAGCTGATCTTAGTTAATGCCAGGTGCGTCAGGTTGACATCCAAGATCTTCACACCCAGGGTTATCTATTACTGTTGTCCCTCACTACTTCAGGTATTTGAATTCTTTAGCTGGTGTTGCTGTTTGAAAACATGGCAACTTTAAGAAGTGGAGCCTTGCTGGAGGCAGGCACGTCACAAGGCGGAAGGCATTGAGAAAGTCACCCAGCCCTTTCTGTCAGTTTGCTCTTGCTCTCTGCTTTCATAATGGCTGAGGTGGCTTGACTCAGCCTCCTGCTTCTGCCTCCAGCCGTGGCTTCTGTTTTGTGACTTCTGCTATACTGGACTGCATCTCTGCTGGAACTGTGAGTCAAATTAATCTCTCTTTCTCTTCTAAGTTGACTATGAGAATTGTCTCACAACAGCAACAAAAGAAAAGTAACTGTAGCAGCCTATCATGGAGTTACGAATGAACGCCATTACGGTGAATGTGCTGGCAATTTAGCAAAAACAAGATACTGATTCATCCATCTAAAGAGATTCCAAAGGTCTAGGACAGAACTCAGTCCTGCTCCGTCCACCACTCTCCAAAGAAACTCTGTACTATTATTCTCGGACTACATGGCTGTCCCATTGATTTCATTAACTATAATTAACATTCCCTTCCTTCTAGAGGATATTAGTGTCTGCTGCAGTCTGTCTGCATGTCACTGATAAATGCATGACCAAACAATTTAAAGTAACAGTGAGTTCTGTTCTTGCTGATGGTTTTGGCTATAGTGCATATTCAAGCATGGCAGGGGAGCCAACTTTAGAGACCTTAGACAATATTGTATTCACAGAAATTGTCTAGACTCACCTGCCAGACTGTGAGTATGCCAAAGTATGCTAAAATATATGCCAAACTACTTAATCAGCTCACTCTATCCTATTCACATGCCTAGGGAATATTCCCACCCACCATAAAATTGGTCTTTCTACATCAATTAGAAAATCTCCTACAGAGTTGCTCAAGGTTGTCTCCAGCTATCAATTCTTCACACACAGGCAAAGCCTCAGCCTTCGATTGTCAAGTCACACCTTACTAGCACAGTATCCGAACAGAAAAATTACTCCACAATATTCAGTTTCAGGGAGATCCTTAAATTTATTCCCAAATCATCCATTTATTTCCTTGTTATCAGCTTCTCTTTCTGGTATTAATCTTACCAACTTACAGGCTTCCACAGTCGTGCTTCATTGATGAGTCCACATCTGCTATTCTTACTAATTAATTTTTGCTAAGTTTTACTAATGTCTTTTTTTCTTAACTGAAAAATTAGTAGAGGGCTGGAGAGATGACTCAAGGGTTAAAGTCTTTGTCTCTCAAGCAAAAGGATCAGAGTTCAGGTAAGAGATCCTATGTAAAAACACCATGCAAAAATGATGATGACCTCTAGTTCCAAATCTGGAGGTCAGGTCCTGGGAAACCCCAGAGCAAAACAATAAATACAGCAATCAAGGATGATTTCCAATATCACCCTTAGGTCTCCATTGGCACAGATACTCAGATGCCCTCTTCTATGCACACACACACACACACACACACACACACACACACACACACATGCACACATACATAAACACTAAAGTTAGTATAATCATTTTTAGAATAGTAAGTTCACTATACCATGGTAATAAAAAATCCATGTATGAATGCCTGCAAATTAAAATTGCCTCCACATTAAAAATCAATATTAAACAGCAATACATCTGAGATTTCATTGCTACCCAACAAGTTTATTTTTCTCAAATTATTTCTTAATTTAGTTCATTTTTGCATTCCACTGTGATAAAGACCTTTAAAAAAAGATAGCAAAAGGTATGCCTAGTTTATTACTAAATTCAGAGTTTCCTGTCCAACAGGAAGAAAAAGGATGGAAGAAATTTGTCCAACATATCATAAAGGAATAATGTGTAATAAATGAACACAAGTTTTCTAATTTAAGAGTTCATCTATGTATAAAAAATGAAGGAAAATTAACCCATAAGACAGAATGTCATAAAAATTAGATGAATACCTCAAAATAAGAAATGAGAAAGCAAGAGGAAAGGATTGGGATTGGGGTTAAAGGGTGAGTATATCACGTCACTATATTCATGTACATAACACCAAAAGAATAAGATGAGAGAAAGAAATTGGAAAATAAAATTAAATCTGATAATTCAGAAAATTAGATTTCCTCCCAACTTTTTGAGTGTTAAAAACACAACAGAACAATTAATTCTGAGAAAAAATTTTGTTCAAAACGTTTTTCCTGACAATTTATCAAATTAAATGAAAGCTTCCATCTCCATCATTATGCAAGATAAGTTATCTTTAAAAATTCTTAGCATTAAGATAGCAAAAATAAGAACATAAATAATCATTTTGTAAATACATCAGGTTTTACAGGTCTCTTTGCATCTATTGGTGTAAATATATAGCATATACATAAAATGTATGATGTATACTTACTTAATTCATGTTTATGTATTTATGTATATGTAAACATATTTATATGAAAATAGAAGTATACTTGTAGATTAAATCATAAATTTTCTAACATATATTCATTTTCTGAGAAACCACATATTCAAAACTACCTTCAGATACAGCTGCACAATTGCTCATGGAATATCTAAAAGATTCAAGTGAAAACTTTCCCAGGAAGCATGAGCTAATAAAGGATTTCAAGATTAAATCAATGGATTATAATCCTTACACTCAGATTACAATTTAGTACTTTGAAATAGCAGTTTCATTATGCCAACAATTTTGTAGTCAGAGAACACAGCATGGAATATCAGGAATGGGTTATTTTAATATTCAAAGAAATATCTACCAGTGTGAAGACTTGACAGCTGAGCTTGACACAGTAGTTGTGAAAGGAGCTTTCTAGCAACATCTTTACTTACAAATCTTACAGTTGATGCAGATGCTGACCTTTGGTGGTCGGGAAGACTTTGCATGGTGTCTTGTGTCTTGGTGTTCTGAGCTTCCTTCTAGCACAAAGCCCCAGGGGTGCCAATTTCCCTTCTCTGTTTTTAAGACAACAGTCACAGGACAACATTTTAAGACAACATTCACAGGAAATATTCTCTTCTTTCCAGTACTATCTGAGATAAAAAGTAGAGTACTGATTGAAAAGAGCCACACCCTTGAAATTCATAGATTCAATGTGTTTCTCAGGCCTTACTTCTGAATCTGGAGCTGTAACAAATATTACCGCATCTGTGCCCAAGAACTGCATGATTTTTCATTCCCCAAAAGATCTAGACAGCACCACAGAAAAGAACAGACAGTAATGGAATGTAACTTTGATAAATCTGATACAAATGCTTGACCTATCAGACTCTGGTCCAATACAGAAAGTATATATTTCCTTGGGCATGGCAGATTCCAGAAGGAATTCTAACTTCAAATTCTATCATATAAATATCATCTGGTTACTATCAATGACTTCACATGTCAAGAGCTGAGGCTGCAGAAGAGGAGATAAAAGGATGAATGGGACAGAAGATTTTCTCAGTGAAGGGAACCAATACCGCATCAGCTCTGATGACTTCTTTGTTTTCTCTGTTTTGGAACATGACATTGTATCCCACTCTGCAAAAGCTTGAGAAAATGAACAACTCTGTAAAGATGGGTAAGTTTCCATGTTTTCGAAGATAGAAGGAAAGGCATAGTTTCAATGAAAGTCTGATGGCACAATCCATCACAGAAGAGAACCATGGCAAAAAGGAACATGAAGTGGGAAATTCCATTGAGTATTCACTCAGAATGCATAAAGACTTGAATCCTGGTACTCAGATCACACAGTCTTTGGTTCTAGTGGGAGGATCTGGTGGCTAGCATGGAACCACTCACATTCAGATGGATCTAACACCTTGGGTAAACCTCTCTATAAATGACTTCCACACATTTCCAGGTGTTTACCTTGGAGTTGACAATAAATCTTGTGAAGATTAAAAAATGGATTTCCAACAATATCATTTTTCCAATATAATTGCTAGCAAATAATCAACCACAACCTAACACACATCTTATATTTTTCAGTATGTGACATAAATATGTCCCTATGTGTATGCCTGTGCTTAATTATGTGTGGAAACACATGGGTAAGTGTATGTACACAGATACACTCTTCAAAGGTATAAGAATTACATGCCAGTTCCCCAAAGCCCGGGTGAGGAGGCTGCCCGAAGCCTGCCTGTCAGGAGATGAGATCCCAAGCTTTGCCTACTTTTGTTTTGCCCTGACCACACACTGTTAACCCCCTCACCTGCATCCCTTGCTAATCTCACACACAGGAAATAAGAAGTCCAGGAACAAACCAATCCTAAAAGTAGCACACAGGAAGAAATAGCCAATATCTGAACAGAAATTGGAACTGAAAAAGACAATACACAAAAAAAATCAGTGAAACAGACCTGGTTGTTTAAAAAGATAAGCAAGAGTGACAAACCCATAGCCACGTTTAGAAGAAGAGAGAACACTAAATCAATAAAATTAGAAATGAAAAGGGGAAAATCACGACAGATACAAGAGAATCCACAGATTTAATAATTGTATAATCTAAAGGAAATGAATGAATTCTTAAACATATGATTTACCAAAATTGACTAAAGATGAAACAGATACTTTAAACAGACCAATAACAATATAAAAAAGTAAGCGCTTCAGTGTGAGGATGGAAACTTCTGGACAGGCAGGACTGCTGCAGCTGTCTGCTTCCACACAAAATTTCACCTGTCAATATTCCACCATGATAGAAGAAGGGTTCAAGTGTTTCCATACCTCCCTGAGGGGCTAGTGAGGGCCAATGAGGTATGTAGTCGAGCTAAAATTTAAAGATTAAAATTAAACAAATAAAATGAAAAAGTGACATGAGTTTTTGTAACCGCAATGAGACTGCCTCTGGATTGATATCCTCATGATATCAATTTTGTGCATCTTTCCTTTCCCCTTTTCTTATTAATTTTCATCAGATACAAAATTTAAATTATCATTCTTTTCATCCAAGTTAATTATCCTTTAAGGTAAATGTATCCAATTGGAAACTCATGTGATTTACTTGAAATAATTCTTAATCCTATTATCCTTGTTAGCTCAATGAATCATTTACTTTATGAAACTGAAACCAAATTTCATATAGGGTTGTGAGGCTCTTAAAGAAAAGATGATAGAAATGCAAACACATGATACAGGGGACTTTCCCCATATCCTTGTCAGATCGCAAAGGACCAAATAGCATTTCACTAAAGTCTTCTCCATATGGTCTAGCTGTCCCCAATGATCACTTGTTCCTCTGGTCTCCTTTGCACCTCAAGCCTTAGAACTGACAATCTGATCACTTCTTGGGTCCACAGTGTCCTTAGAATGCAGAAGAGGTCTGGCATGATGCCTGTTCATATAATTGTCCTCTTCCTGACTAACATTTCCTCACATTTTCAATTAAATGCAGCACTTTATTACTAAATCCCTGTGTGACCACTCACAGTTGATGTGTCCTGGCTTTTTTCTTCACCTCATGACAAGTAAATGTTTTCAAAGTCTATGAATTTAGACCCAGAAGACCTTGTGTGTAGATACAAGCCATAGTCAACATCGTATTCAGAATCTGAGCTTTTACGAGAAGGCTACAGACTCTCAGTGCTTTCCTCATAATCTGTGTGGTTTATCTGAAATGGTGTCCAAACAAAGTCCAAAACCGTATTCATCAAATAACCTTTCCCACATAATGTTAAAGATTTAAAAAAAAAATCACCCGGGAAACAGAGCCCAGACAGAGTGCTGGTTACAGGAAATTAACAATGAAAGTACATGTCTTGAAATTGGAAGAGACCATAAATTATTTTGAAGCCACCTGTGCTCTGAGTGACAGAATATAACAAAAGATGGACTAGTTCATTGCTGAGTTGACCCCTATGTGTTTCCAGCTGAAAAGCAATGACTGTAGGTCAGGCATATAACCTCGTATAACAGCACTTATATACAACCATTTGACCACTTTTATAACAATGTCTTTAGGGAATTGCAAGAACATAAGTTTACAATGTGTAGTGGCCCTATGTTCAAGTTAATGACTCCACAACATTTTGGTGACAGCTAATGAATGACTAGTAACACAATAGTAACAGAAATTTCCATCTTTCCTTTCTTTTACCTAATTTATACACAATTAGGATGGGTGCAAATATCCCCCTTTTTGGTAATGTCTTTTTATTTTGATTCCATACCTCCATTTCCTTCAATTAAAGCAGAAGTTACAATGTTTATTCCTCTTTTTATGCTTCTATTTAGGGCACAAGGTACACATTAAATGAATACATATTGATGAGAACTGTGGACCTTAGAGTTAACATATTTGAGTTATTATACTCAGGTAGTGTAAATACCGATTATATTGTAACTTTTCTGACACTCTGTATAGTCATCCTCCTGTTATTGCAGAATCACTACTTAGAGAAAGGATTTTCCTGAACATATTCAGTTGTCTCCTGGCTGGCCAGAGTATATACAATATATCAGGGCACAGGCTCTGCCATTTTGACTCCTCATAACTTTAATGCTCAGAAAATAAACTGCTTTTGAGAGGAAGGTGATAGAGGAATGTCCTTTGAGCAATAATAAAATTCTGTGACGCAGGTTGGTTTATCACTGACTGATTAGCAAATACAAGGAATAAAGCACATTATGCTTTTAGAAAAACTGTAATCAAAACCAGTTGCATCTAAGTGCTGGCTATGTATAGCATGTTAGTCCTTGCACTAATTATGATACAACAATAAGCAGTATATTTTTCTTTGCATATTATAGAGCTTGGAAAAGAATAAGTAAGCTACATGTTTATCAATTTCAAATTGTATCCATTGTGAAATCATGAATTTTCTAATCTTAATATTCATTCAAGGAAACAAAATACATAAATAATAGAAGATCTGGAACTATAAGCATACTCTACTCCATGTAACAAGAATGTTCTTGCCTTAGGAAAAAAAATCTGCTTTTTATTGGCAGATCTACTGGGAAAAAAAGTTCAAATTATAACAGTTAGTTTTGAAAAAAATGTTTATATGGATATAAAATAAAATGCTTATATAGAAAAAAATTCTATATGGATTAATTATGATCTATAGGATTATAAAAGAAAGCACCACATTTTGGTGGCAAGCCATATACCACACGCCACATAAATTACCATTCATGATCCTTGAAACAAGCTGACATATTTTCCATAAAGCAAGAAAATACATTTCAAATGTTTAAATAAAATATTTAATTTTTCATAACTCTTGATCTTAAATTCATTTTTCTGATAACAAAACAAACCACATTATTAAGATAGAAATATAGGAAATGCATGCAAACCATATTTTAATCAAGTGGTTTAAAAATGTCTATAGGAGGACGCTGCTGATTGGAGTTCTCTGAAGTGCAATTCATAAGGAAGGAGCAAATGAGATGAAGTGCCAGGCATGTAAATGCAGCTCAGCTGCAGATCTGCGAGGTCAACACTGAAATATTTTTCTAAGGATTCCCTTGAATGCAGGGGGATTTTGCCTCCCTGTTCAATATACCCCTCTCCTCCTGAATGGAAATGAGAAAATTAGCTCAAGTTAATGGAAGGTAGGAGATATGAAAATGTCCTAAATTGTTCTAAATGTGTCATAAAATAAAATTTAGGAAACCAAAAGTCTAGTGGTAAATGAGACAGACAGTTCACTGATGACAAACCTGGTGAACTAAATTTTGTCACCAAATCGTGCAACAATAGAAGGAGAAAACTGAAATTGATTTCCAAAAGTTGTCCTATGACCATCATAAGCTATGGCATGCATGGTTTCTCTCTCTCTCTTTCTCTCTCTCTCTCTCCCTCTCTCTCTCTCTCTCTCTTTCTCTCTCTCTCTCTTTCTTTCTCCCTCCCCTCTCTTTCAAAATTCTTCATTACTGAATGAGAAAGAGTAGCTGAGCTTTGATTATAATGACAAAATTTTCACAGATTTTAATCCCTAGTAGAAGCACAAAAATATATTTTGCTCTCTGGACAACAGTCTCAAAGACTCATTTTAATTCTCTGCAGTTCAAAGAAAAGTTTACTTATTTGCATTTTTTAATTCTATTAGGAATCACTAAGTGTAGTTAAGTTTCAAAAGAGCTGATAATATCACTTTCACTGAGCAAAGACAAGGAAAATGTTTCAGATATTTCAGAGTTCAACTGAGACCATGGATATAATTGTTGATGATATTAAAAACTGAAAATTTGATAGCTTTAAGCAGATGCGATACTATAAGAGAAGACTAAAAAGCCTTGGGAGGTGAAACCACATTGCTGAGTCAGATGACAGCAAGAAAAACCCTTGAAGAGCAAATTTAATCGTATGCCACTTTTTAAATGAATATTCTTATTTGAGTCAAAGACATAAAAAGTTTTTTAACCTGCAAAATCCAGCATGAAAGTAAAACTGAAAATATATAATTAATCTATAATGAAGAATTTTTCTTGCAAAAATTCGATATTTTCATTTGTTATCTTAAGTTCTTTGATTAAGAAAAAGTTATCCCTTCGAAATAAGTATGATGATGATTGAAAGATTAAGGTAATACTTTATATAAAGGAAGAAAACAGAAAGAGTGACTTGTAAATTATTTAATTAACAAATTAACAAATTAATTTAAAAAACATGTACTTCTTGTTATTGTACTGGAATGGACATTTAAATTATTCTACCTCTAAATATTTTGGAAACTTTGGATTTTTTTAAAAAAAATTCTTAACATAAGAAGAGACTCAAAGGTAGATGGAAGAATAGGAGTAGGACACATCAGTGGAAAGGGGGGAGGTCAGTGTCCCATTTGCCAGATCTATCTGCCAGCCCCTGTATCCTCCCTGATTGGTGAGATCAAATCTGTTCAGTCTCAAGTGACCAGGAAGGGAAGTGAGAGTGAATTTCACCTGATGTCTCACTACTTACATGCAATATTTGATCGTGGCCTACTTTCTCTACTGAAACATGATCCCCTCTCTCCTTTCTTTTGAGGTCCTCATTCTTCTTCTCTCCTGTTTTTAATCCTTTGCAATTACAGTAGGTATTACAGACACTTACCTTTGAATATGTCATTAAGTGGGTTTTGAACTAGCATCCATTTATTAGGGAGTACATACAGTGTCTAACTTTCTGTGTGCGGAATACTTCACTCGATATAATTTTTTCCAATACTGTCCATTTCCCAGCAAATTTCATTAATTCTTCTTTTTTTCGATGGCTGACTAATATTCCATTGCATAAATGTACCACATTTTCATTATCTATTCATCACTGTTGGGCATTTGGGTTGATTCCATGACTTTGCTATTGTAAATAGTGCTGCAATTAACATGGTTGTGCTTGTATCACTGTAGTAAATTTCTGTATTATGGGTTGTTATTCCCAGTAGTGATATAGCAGGGTAATATGGCATTTAATCATGAACTGTTTTAGAAATCACTATAGTGATGACAGAGTGGTTGTATAAGCCTGCATTCCCACCAGCAATATATTAGAGTTCCATTCTATCCATAACCTTTCCAGTATTTGGTGTTTATATTGTGTAGTTTTGCCATCCTGAGTGAGGTGAGATGATCTCAGGGTAGTTTTCATTTACATTTCCCTGATAGCTAGGGAGGTAGAGCATTTTTTTAAGATAGTTGTTAAACATTTCAATTTTGTCCCTAGAAAAGTTTCTTTTGAGTTTTATCTTATATTAAGATCTTCATTTAAACAGCCTTTTATCTTTGGTTAGGAGGTGACCTTCGATATCAATCGGGATGCAGCCAAGGGCAGTTCAGGAAAAGCAAAACTGAAAACAATAGCAAACCATAATTCAGAATGCCAAAGACCCTACCTACATTACTCACCTGGAACCAGACAAGCCAAATCTCTCCCCATATTGAAGCTCAGGGAACCTTGCAGAAGAGGTGGTGGCAAGATTGTAAGAGCCCAAAGATGGGGAGGACCAACAATGTGCAAGTTACTCCACACAAGTCAGGGTTGCAGTAGCCAGGATTAGACTTTGCCTGACTTGCACAATGGCTGACATGACAACGATCCCCCAAGTCTAGCGTGGATCACAGGAGAGAAGGCTCTAGGCAGCTAGATCCTTGGAGGCAAGGGCTCTTGTCATAAGAGAGTTCCCACACTAACGGGGACACCAAGAAGGGGCTCTGGGCTGTGCCACTGAGTCTTGAACTCTACTAGAGTGGAGGACTCAGAAGGAGGTTTGGCATTCACACAAAGGGATGATCTGGGGGATGGGAGGGAAGAAATGGTAGGCATTGCGAGAGAGGAAGAAGGGAGGAAGAGAGGAAGGGTGACTGGGGAGGAAGGAAGGAGGGAGAAGACAGGGGTATCTATTAAACTTGTATGATTAGGAAAAAAATAAAATGTGGGAAAAAAACAAAAAATATTCAGTGCAAGCTAGAAATAATTAGATGTAGTATTTTATGAAGATTATCATACTTTACCTGTTTGATTTAATTTTTGGAAAGTCATTAAAGCACACGAAACACAAAGACTTTAGTAGCAAGTACTTATATTTTCGACTGCATTAAATCCAGTACAATCCTGTGAATTATTGGGGCCTGTCTGATGACAGAAATTTGAACTCACAGACACTTGGCACTGCTCACTATATGGAGCTCTACTAACCAAGCGTTTGCAGCTTTATTAATTTTCCCTGACTGCTGGGTCTTCCTGTTTGTTTTGTTGTTTGTTACCATTAGCAGACTGCTTGGTAAATTCTCTCAATGCTGCCATATGGTGCTGTTCCCATCAGTCAGGAGGCGACTGGAGCAGTCAGCAAAAGAAATTGAGTTATGACAGAGGGAGAAAGAGCGTAACTATTCCACTCTTACGGAAATACAATTTTTTTCATTTTAGTTGGCGATATGGAATATACAGACAGAATTATTCAATGACATAATTGTGGTACCTTTCCAAATGCACTACTGACTTTTAATGGATGCTAAAGAATGAAGTAGCTCATAGCTCATATACTAACATTAAGCTAGTCATTTTGAGTGTTACTTTATAACTAATTCAAAGTTGTACAAAATATCCATAAGTCAAAAACATTTTCTTTTTAAGTATCTTTCTAAGTATCTTTATATAGTCAGATGGGCTGTTTCTGATTGTCGTAATAAGAACAAATACAATTAAAATCTGGCCCCACAATGAGGTGAAATTACTATAAAATTTTCAATAATGTTCATGATTTTATATACGGCATATTTCTAAATTGTAAAATTATACAAGTAAGGCTGAGATGATAGCTTAGATGGTAAGCTGCCTGCCTTGCAATCATGAAGACATGGGTTCAGTCCTCAGAACCTGTGTTTTTAAAAGTGAGACACTGTGGCAAGTATTTGTGATACAGTGCTGTGGAGGAGAGAGTGCTCTTGGTGCTCATTGGCTGCCTAGTGTAAGGAATTCATAGAGAGCTAATGCCCAATGAGAGGCCTCATCTCTAAGGAGTTAGACAACATTCCTGAGGATGATACTTGAGTTTAACCAAGCTTTGATCCACAGAAGCCCACATGGTGGAAGAGATACCAGAAGTATCAGTCTTTGCCCATAAATAATGGCAGCTATTAAGTTTTAGAAAGATGAATTAATGTTTAATTGTATTCTTAATGTAATATGGAATGCATTCAGTATGAAAACAGGTGTGGAAAGAAGACTCTATGGCATTTGAGCAGGGGAAACTATGCGGTATGGTCCATGTCAGTAGCAAAAAAACAGAAAGAAGGAGATTGATTTATGGTATTCACTAAAGGTAGATCCATGAACAGAATATAATAGATTGGATTGTAAGGGAAAGAAAGAAACAGAACACGCAAGATTTTTGACTAAGAATCTAGACATGCTAAATTATCTTTGGTCAAATAATGAAGCCAGGAGGAAAATCATGGTTTAAACTTGTTGATTTTCACATGATTATTCGATATTCAAATGAGTATTCTAGTAATAATGTTCCAGCCATCTAAAGTTGTGATGAATTCATTTATGAGATAGGAGGTCTCTATGTGACTATTCAAATACTCTTCATTTTGGTTAATTCTCCTTCAATCACGCTTATTTCTTCCATCGCTGCTACAAATACTCCCCTCCTTCATCAACCCCTGCTGTATTCCCTCTGTTTACTCTAATATCACCTGTCTGTTCCTCTCTCCTTAAGGATTCTCCCTACATTGTTCTTTTTCTAGTTTTTTTTTTTGTTTCTATATATACTTAGGTAAAACACACAGATCTAAAGATGAAAGTACAGATGGTAATACACAGGTGATTTTTGGTGTTTGAGATTTTTCTCATTATTCTGTCTCTAAAGAAAGAATTTTTTTTTCAAAAAAAAAAGACAAACATCTTGGTTTTATTGAATATTTTTCTGTTGTTCTACTACCTAAATGATTTATGTCTGACCTAATCTTTGTTTTTCTCCTTCTAATTGTAAATACTTTGGTTTTTTTTTCTAGGTTTTGTTTTGTTTCATTTTGTTTAAGACAGCATCTGAACTCTGGTTGAAGTCTAATATATACTCTATATTAATCAGATATAAACTGACATTAATCAAATATAAACTAATAAATACTCTACATTAATCAAATATAACTATTGAATCCCAGTAAAGCTGGATACTTGGGTTAATGATCTACTTTTTCATTTCTATCTCAATGGAGACTTCCCGCCTATTACTCCCCACCCTGACTTTTTTCATGTTCTGACATATGAGGAGAAGGCAAGATGAGCTCTCCCAGTGTTCTGGATTCTTCTGTACTGTTCATTGGAACCTCGTCATCACTGTACAATAGTTTAGATGTTGCATATTCTCAGTTGATCTGTTATTTCACCACAGTGGTATTCTACTCCACATACGTGTAAGGAGAGATTCTAGCTTTCTAGTGTGGTGTCTTGCTTATAACATTTATTTCTTACATAAAAATGGTAAGCAGTTATGAACTAACGTTGACAAGACAAATATCCTAGATCAAAAGGGAGGAGAACATTTGGGTGATTAATTTTGCCAGGTAAAGTAACAAGGTGTCACATCACTTAAAAATATTTTTTCATCTATACTTATCAAATATATGCACAATAAAGCAAAATATTATACCACTGCATGTACACGTACAGACTTTCAGTCTTTCAATATTTAATATTAAAAAGCCTAACAATTACTAAGAAGAAAAGAAATAGAACTCTACAAATTTAGGAATAAGCATTAAAACACTACAGATAATAGTTTTCCAGTTTCTTAAACTATTAAACATATACATAATTTCAGTTTCTTAAACTGTTAAACATAGCTAGTGTATTTTCAAATAAACTTGTTTCAGAGAAATACACAGACAAATACTAATTTTCAGAGAAGTTTGATACATGATGATCAAACCTTGAAACAATGAAAATTAATCTATGTGTAAGTGTATGAATATAGTGTGATCTAACTTTAAAACATGAGATAAAGAAGTGTATGTGAATGAACAAATGATGCATACAAAATGTAGGGAATATGAAACTTTATACTTACAGAAAGCCAGCCTCAAAGAGAACATATTATATGATAATTTATATAAAGCTCTACAAAAAATAAATGCAGTCTGGACAACTGGAAATTAAATTAAAATACTTAAATTGAGACTCTGTTCACTTTTCATCTAGTTTCTTAATATGCCTATCTATTCAGATTAAAATATTCCTCCTATCACCTCACTTACTGTACATTCACAACTCAGTACAAATAGACATAGATATAGGTTTCACATCCGCTAGTGATGACAAAATTTAGAAAACAATATCTGTACTAAACTACCACAGATTAATTTTCTAGTTGCTATTCTCTAAATAATACAGGACAGCCATTCTTCATTGAGTATTTATATTGCATTAGGTAAAGACACATAATTTCACCATGATTGCATATATGAGAGATGATTTAAAGCAGAGAGGACAATGTGTGCAGATTATGTGCAGACTGTATGCCATCTTATAAAAGAAACTTGAGCATCTGTGGATTTGGAACCAATCCTTGGAACAGTCCTCCATGAATACTGAAGGATGACGGTATGTTTTTGTGCTTCCTCCATGTGCATAAATTCTAAGTACAGAAACTAACTTATTTTCCATAAAATGACTGTCATATCCATGGATTAAAATGGTGAAATTATGGAGAATTTTTAATTAAAGAAATAAATTGACTAATTAGCTTATATATTAACTTTGCATTTTTTAAAAAGGATATTATGATTTTTGTATTCTAGTCATACAATAAAGGTTGAATAACTATCATGGACCCTTAAAATGTGGTAAAAGAGCATCACATATAGTCATTGGAGAAATACAAAGTATATTTTTTCACATTTTAAACACTTGAAAACAATTATATTTGCGTATGAAAGAACAAAATAGTTTTTTGACTCAGAATTTAATGCACTATATGTATACTTATGTGTATCAACCCCACGAGTATGTTGTATGTGCATATGCTTGTATGTGTGTAAAGTGTTTTCTGTAACTAACATTTTGCTTGACATTTACAGATGTTATCACACCTGTCATGTTTCTTATATGTCATAAGCTTTTGATAAAATTCCTTATGATTTCTGTATTATAACAAAAAAGATCTTGTGGATAATTTTCCTAATAGCAGCTTTTTCCTAAATAAAGGTACATGTGGTGGACATCTCTCTTCATTAGAATAAGTGTGGGAACAGAAATTGAAAAGCGCATGTTCATTTTTTATACCTTTTCATTAAGTTTGATGGGAAATGCAGAAGAAAGATGAGTATTGCTTTATGTAAACATAAGTTCATACACTGTTCACATACCATTCCCATATCTAAAGAGGCTAAAATTGTCTCCCAGAACAAGTTTTCTATTTATTTTCTACATTGATTAGTTTCAGAACCATAAATAATTAAAAATTTGGAAATTTCATCTCTACACATACTCATGTATGATGTGTCCTATGCTAAAAATTGTGTGTTTAGAACAAAAGTTGACTTTTTTATTGGAAACTCTTGTGCTACCTCAATCTTCCCATGAAACTAGAGACAGAAATTCTGTTCTGAAAGTCACAGATTTGTAGGGACATAAAATTGCAAGTTTAATAAACCACCCTCAAGAAAACATAAATGTTAACAGCAAGTGACCTTATTTGCATGTACATTCCAGGAAACAATGTTATCTAAGTTTAGTAGCTTAGTAAGAAATGATTTTTCCTTTTAATCCTAATGGTGTGCTCTGGGTACTATCTTTCCTAATCTTATCATCTTTAAAAAAAAAAAAAGCCCTGTCTATGGGATCCTAAAAAAAACAATATTTGTATTAAAAGACAGATTTGGACAGAATTCATCTCATATGTGCAAGTCTGCTTAACCTCTTAATAAAGAATGGCATAGAATCTAGCAAAATCCTGGCTGTTAATATTCTAGACACAATAGTTCAGGGAGACTATGTTTACTAATTTCAGAATTTGCAAATAAAAAATAAGTGTTCATTGATTTTGAGTAATGTTACATATTCTCAAAAAGATAAAACAAAATATTGTGATATAATCAAGCACATTGAAAAAAAGTTTTCTGTGAGAATCCAGACTGTATTTAACATATCATGATAAAAATAGTAATGGATATATTTATTTGTCTTGACCTTGAATGAGAGATCAATATTCATAAATACATTAGGTAAATTATAGTATAGATCACAAATCTTTTGCACATAAAGGAAAGCTTATGAAATTTCAAATGTGTTTTTCTGAGAAGCTAAATTCTTCCTTAAGAAGTTTTTTTAATTAATAAGGGACTAATTTTATACATGACAAAATTGACAAAATTTAAAATCACATGGGAATGAATCTCTGGGCAGATTTATGAGGATTATATTGCTTATGTTAGCTGAGGTGCAAAGTCTACCATCTATGCTATTTCTTAAATGGGATCAAAGAGAAAAGGAGACTCAGTGGTAGCAGCTTTTATTACTCTTGTACCTTGAAAGTCACCAGCTGCTACAAGCCCCTGCTGCTTTGAATTCCCCTACGTGATGGTCTGTACTTATGAACTTTCAGCTAAAATAGACCCTTTCTCCCTTAAGTTGCTTTTATCCTGATATCTTGACTTGGCAATAAGAAAATAAACTAAAGCAATATCCATTCTCACATGTTATATCATGAAAAGAACACCGAGATCCCTGGAGGCAAGGGATTGACAGCCATAGTAGTGCTCCTATGCTTAAGGGGAACAAGAGAAAGGGCTTATGGAAATGCCACTGGGTCCTTATATGTCATTGGAGAGGAGGACCCAGTGGAGAGTCAGGCGTACACAATAAAGGACTCTCTGGGAATTGGGGGGGAGGCACTGGGGGATGGGGAGGGAGAGGAGGGGGAGGAAGGGGTTCAGGGGGAGGAGGGGGGAGGGAGGGAACTGGTAAAAAAATTTTAAAATGTATAATTACATTTTTAATAAAAATAAAAAAATAAAAAAGAACATGTATATTATGTGTACTTTAAAGAAAAGAAATTCAAAAGGAAGAATATTGTGTACATTTTGGTAATATATGCCTTTCTGATGGGGTTTAATTATGGAGTGCTCACAAAGGTTCATGTTTTGACTGATTGGTTCTCAGAAATTGGTGGATTCTGGGTGACTGTGCAAACCTTAGGAGTGGGGTCTAGCTGGAGCATGAGTCCTCAGTATTATACATGGCTCTAGCCTTCTGTTCTTTCTCTCTCTCTCTCTCCCTTTCTCTCTCTTCCCTCTCCCTCTCTCTCTCTCCCTCCCTCCCTCCCTTCTCTGTTTTCTGTCTCTCCCTTCTCTCCCTCTGTCTCCTAATTATTATAAGTTTGGCTTCCACTTTCATTATATTCTCAATGATGTAGCCAAACAATCATGGACTGACTCTATGCCCTCTGAAAACAAGATATAAAATAAATCATCCTATCTTTAAAGGATTATGTCAAGTAAGCCTGTAACAGTGATTCAAAAGTTACTTAATCTATTCATAGTTATTGAACAGAAGAGGTTTTCAAAGTGTAATGATACAATTTTCAATTGATATATATAGCCAATATTTGATGGCCTGCTCATTGGAAAACACCAATATTTCGAGTGTTTGCTCTGTGGGAAGAATAATTGCATGAACACCAAGCTCCACAGAATATGCTTACCAGCACTAAGGACAAAGATTATTACAGAATACAGGAGGTTTTACAATTTGTAACCAAATGAGCACCATTTAGTTTAAAATTTGAGAATGATAATACTGAATATTCCATTTCTAAAAGAAAAATGCACTAAGAGAGCTTTTGCCTCATTCTTTTGAGGTAAATTTTGAAAAATTAAGTGAATTTCAATACATAACAAAGTGTTTTGGGTTTGACATTGAATTTTATTATGTATATTATTATTGTGTGTATTGCACGTGTATCGTGTTTAACTGTGAGAACATAGGTGCATTTATACCACCGTGTGCATGTCGAGGTCAGAGGAGAGCTATAAAGTCAGTTCTTTCCATCTATGTGGATTCTAGGAATTGAACTCAAGTCATCAGGCTTTCATGCAAGCACCTTTAAAGCATCTTAAATTTCATGATGACCACAATGCTGACCTTAAGTATGGTTCTTTTCTCATCTCTGTCAGTTCCAAGGCTGGTTTTCTGTCTTGCTTTGTCTTTTGATTTTCTAAAAACATGTCACAAAATGATTTCTTTCTATCTGCCAGACTATACGCCCTCCCCTTTTGGTAAGATCACATCCCATCAGTTGTAAATGATCAGGAACGAAAGTTTGTGAACTTAACCGGCTTACTTACTTGCAGTCCTTGATGGTGGCCTATTTTCTCTGCTGTAACATGGTCCCCTCTCTCCTTGTTACTAGTGTGTCCCTCTTTCCCCATCCCTCCTGTTCATAATCTTTGAAATCACTGCAGGTATTACAGAGATTTATCTTTTAGTATCTCTAAGTGGGTTTGGTACTAGGAGCCACCTATTAGGGAGCACATATGGCGCTATTTTTCTGTGTCTGGGATATTTCACTCAATAATAATTGTTTCTAATCCCATCCATTTCCCAGCAAATTCCAGTAATTCATCATTTTTGATGGTTGAGTAGTACTCCATTGTATAGATGTACCACATTTTCCTTATCCACTCGCCAACTGTTGGACATTTGGGTTGATTCCATGACTTTGCTATTTTTTATATATTTTTATTATTATTTCCGCTCATATCAACTTAATAGGTACACCAATTCCCTCCCTCCCTCCTCCTCTCCCCGAACCCCCTTCTCCCCCTCCCCTCACCCCTACCTCCCCATCCCCCAGTGCCTCCCGCCCCCATTCCCCGAGAGTCCTTTATTGTGCATGCCTGACTCTCCTCTGGGCCCTCCTCTCCGGTGACGTAAAAGGACCCAGTGGCATTTCGCTGAACGCTTTCCCGTGTTCCCCTTAAGCATAAGAACACTACTGTGGCTGTCAATCCCTTGCCTCCAAGGATCTTGGTGCCCTTAGCAGATGCTAGACTGTGAGGTCAATAATGTGTTGGACATTGCACAGGGCATACAAATGACTTTGCTATTGTAAACAGTGCTGCTATGAACATGGTCGTGCTTGTGCTATCGAGGTGAATTTTTGCTGTATGTGGGGTTATTCCCAAAAGTGGAATAGCAGGGTCATATGGCATTTCAATCTTTAATTTCTTTTTTTTCCCAGTTTATTTTATTTTTTTATTTTAATACATTTTTTATTATTATTTCAGCTCATACAAACTTAATAGGTACACCAGTTCCCTCCCTCCCTCCTCCTCCCCCGAACTCCCTGCTCTCCCTCCCCTCACCCCTCCCACCCCATCCCCCCGTGCCTCCCGCCCCAATTCCCAGAGTCCTTTCTTGTGCATGCCTGACTCTCCTCTGGGCCCTCCTCTCCGATGACGTACAAGGACCCAGTGGCATTTCCCTGAACCCTTTCCTGTGTTCCCCTTAAGCATAGGAACACTACTGTGGCTGTCAATCCCATGCCTCCAAGGATCTTGGTGCCTTTAGCAGATGCTAGACTTTGTGAGGTCAATATTGTGTTGTACATTGCGCCGGGCATGCAATGTCCAATTATGATTGCTTCGGCCCTAACTTGTGTGGAGTATCTTGCAAATCATCGCTTCAATCTTTAATTTCTTTAAGAATTGCCAGACGACTCGCTAGAGTAGTTGTATGAGCCTGCATTCCCACCAGCAATGTAGGAAAGTTCCCTCTCTCCACATCCTCTCCAGTATTTGGTGTTGTTTGCACTGGGGGATGGGGAGGGAAGGGGAGGTGGGGGGCACAGGGCGGTGGGAGGGTGGGAGGGAGGGGAGACTAGTATACCTGTTAAGTTTGTATGAGTGGAAATAAAAAAAATTAAAAAAAAAACATGTCACAATGGTTTTTGTTTTACATAGGTTACAGAAAGTTACAAAAGTTACAGAAAGACAACTCTCAGCTTCTTCACAGCTGTTGACTGGCAGAATTGATGTTGGAATAGTTGTGAAGAAACAATTAAAAGAGGATCCATCCACAAATACAACTTAAAGGATTTTAGGACAGAAATGGTTTATGACTTTACAATGCCCATACTAGCTGCTGTCTTTCTGTAGTGTTTTAATATGTTGTTATGATGAAACTGTTTTATATATCTGTGAGCTCTAATTTGGTGAGAATACAAAATTCTAGTGTCTGCTTTTCGTATGCATATGAAAAGCAACAGTGGCTCTGTTGGAATCATCTGTTGCTCATCTGCCTACTGTCTCTGCTGTCTGTGTCAGAGCCTGTGCTAATTTTGCTAAGCATGTCCACAGCCAAGCTGGCCATCCTGCCTTTACTCCATTTCCTCCAGCATTCCTCTTCTTCATAGCTCTACTATTCTCTTTCAGGAACCCATTATTCTCATTGCCACACAGCCACAGGAAGGAGAGACTGCAAATATTCCTTCTATGGATGATCAGATGAGTGGTCCAGCTCCTAATGTGCCAGTTCTGGAAGGGGGTCGAGGTACTTGCTCAAATTAGCATGCCTCTCACTATTCACCTCTGAATAGTTGTTCTATTAAGTATTAATAGGAATTTTAGATTAAATAGTAGATGTTGAATAATAAATCTACCACTGGAGATTTACATACACTTTAGTATATGCTAAAACTCTGAAAATCCAACAGATGAATTTGTTTAACATTTTTAACCTGTCATTACTCACCATTGAAATCATAATTAATGAAGAATGTATATTATATTATCTCCAAAACTTTTGAACTTGACTAATTTTATATTTTGATGAGTCTTCAAAATCTTAAGAAGAGTCTCTGTGACCAAAAAACTGGAAAAATTATATCAAAAGCTTGACAACGTATTTGATCAATTGTTTAAAAATTGCTATGAAATACCAAATGAAAACAAGTCTGTTAATCAGAGCTAGCAGAAAGGAAAGACCATATTATGAGATTCTATTTTTCATAGATATTCTAAATCATTAAGATGTTTACAAAGATAATTCAAAGTTTGGTAAGCCAAATTGCCTTTGTCACTATGGAAAACCATGCTTATCAATGGAAAATAACTTCAAAAAAGATCTTTCAATGCTTTCAGGAGTATAAGGCCAATAAATTCTTCCTCCCTCATAAAAGCATGTTCAAATAGTTTAAAAACTTACTATCCACTTTTAGTATATTATGGCCATCAATTAACATTACCACATATTAAGTTTGGAAGTTTAATACTAGGCTATGCAAATATGAATAAAATAGAAAGTTCTTTGAGAAGCACGATTAAAGGTAGGTCCATACTCTTCTCTTATTTTGACACAGTATTACACAGATCTGGACTTATAGCCTCTTCTGTTGGATAAACACACATTCAAATGGAGGTCCCACCTCTCTGAATTTCTAAAACTATCTTCAATGTTTGTTGCACAAGGTAACATGAACATGTAGTGCTTTTTATTAGTTCATCAGTTTTCATTACATCATTGACAAATATCAAATAATTATGGGATAGTTATTTAATCTGACATAATTATTATTCTATGTATAGTATGTTACTGTATTAAACCCATTCTTTGTGTAACTGAAGATATCATTCTTCACTAAAAGAGAAATCTAAAGACAACTAAATACAATATGAGCACTGTAAGTTTTATACAAAAGTCAGTCATTTTTATCAAATATATTGATTTCAGAAATATGTAATAACAAGTTAAAGTTACAATTTACACTTAGTTTTCATACCATTGATTTGTTAATAAAAAATAAGTACCCTATATTACTTGAATAATGTAAGGATACCAAGGATAAAAATCATGAAAAATATCTTACTAAAAGATAGCAATTCATCAGGCTACAGTCTTTATTATACAAAAGCCTGGAATTATTTAGCATATTCTTTTCCCTTATCCAATAAGGAGCTAATGTATGCCTACTATAAACTGCATGTGATACTAAGATAGACATAGTTCATTACGCTATCTGAAACCACCAGAAATTATCAGTGGTGCCTTTAGATAATTCCACATTTGCTCCAAAAGTACATATGAACTTGAAGCAGTAAAATAGCTTTGATTACAGCTTACAAAATAGACTGAAATAAAAACAAATTAATTGTCACAATGCTATTTTGATTGATTGCAACAATTTTTGAGAGAAAATAAGGATTCTTTCAAAGGACATCTCGTACTGAAAAACACATTGTTAGATGGAAATAATTATTTTTATAAAGTAGCACTAGTTCAAAGGTCTATGGGTTGAAAACAGGGAGAGCAGAGTTTCAAATAAACTAAAGTCAAACCTGAAAAGATTTAGATAATTTAGATATGACTTGTTTCTTTTTCCTCATTGATTAGGATAATTATCAATATCTCATTCCTCATGCATTTGGTAGAAGGCTTAAGTAGATCAAACCTTTTAAGTAATTTGTATTTTGAAGAGAATCTAGCTCAGCTAAGTAAGCATGAGTTACATACTGCCAGGAATTAATTAGTATGATTACTGCTTCCTAAAGTATATTTCTAGGAATCCTGGTCCAAAAAATGTTTCTATAGTCATAGTAAATTCAAAGCCATGCCTTCTGATGTGCAAGGAATGTAATTTTCTGCGTTTTGGCTCAACAAGATGTTATCTTGAGCTTGCTTACCAACTGATATAGAAACTCATTTTCCACCCAGAAAGTCCCAGGGAGATAGGCATTGTCTTCCCTTGTTTGCCGTTACCTATCAAAGTCTTATCCTCTGAGATGCCCTTTGTCCTGCATAAGGACTGTGTAGCCATGCAGACTCTTCCAAGCACTCACCCACTGACAGCATGTTATCCAGGGCTACTGGCTTAGTTAAAGTGCTCATGCTGGGCTCTTGAATTAAGGAACATTATTCTGCAGCTTTTGCAAGGAATTAGCAAACAATTACATTAAGTTTTCTTTGTTTCTTCTGTAATACTGTTTCTCTACATCTAATTCTAAAACAAGACAAAGTAAACATAGTGAGTTTCCTGAGAAAAGACATCATCATAGTGTTTGTTCTCAAACTTTTGAATCAGAAATCCTTTACAATTTTCATTCTCTCAAATGTTTTTCAGGATATATTTTTATATACAACACCTATTAACATTCTCCACAGCAAATGTTGTCTAGAAACCTGCATTCAACCTTGAAATATTTTGGTAGAAGTAAAGGTGAAACTAAAACTTTTCACTTTGTTTAGACAGAAGAGAGAAAAATTAGATTACAGCATTATATAAATGAAGTTATCAAACTGTTTTGACATCTAAGAATATATATTTTTAAATTATTACTTTCAAATCGTTTTGGTTTTGAATAGTGTTTAAGATATGTACTTTGAGAAGAGACAAGGCCATTTTACTCTAAACCAATATAATGCAATTTTAAAATTTTTGTTATTGTTGGCCTATCTACAGTCCTCCCTATGAATCTGACACCATTAGTAGATAATGAGAGTCCTGTGTAACATCCCCAGGGAAAAAGCACTTTGCCTACGATGTAATTTTATGTTTGGGAGGTTCATTAGGTTTATAGAAAGTGCTACTAGTTAGATCTCAAAGACCAAAGACCTTTTCCAAAATTTTCCTTTTCGGTAATACTCTATACAGTGAGACAATTATTTTAATGAATGCCATTTTTTATTGGAAAAAGTAATTTTTAAAATTCTCTAATGGGAACAAACAATAGATTAAATATATACTTAGTATCATTATAAAATATGAGTACCCACCTTGGAATTAGTCTTATGATCAATTTTATGTCCAAATCAGTGTTCCTTAGGAAACACATATAAATGTATGACTAATGATATTATAATTATGAACATAAATGTTTCCACTGGCAGAGTTACATAAATTCAAATTCAAATTCATCTTCAAGTTTTTAAGGCTTCCATGTTTGTACATATAGTTTGGTTGAACAATATTACTGAGATAAGAATGCCTTGACTTTAGTACTAATGGCATTTAATATATTAATATTTGTTCCTGCAAGTCTGAGAAACTCTGCATATAATAAGATTAGTACAAATTAATAAAAGAAACATGTAAATATCAGGATTATGAAATTCAAGACTATTTGCTGGATGGTATCGCATAAAAAAGTGGTTTGGATGCCTTCCAAGTTATAGAATGAAAAGATTTTGAATAATTGTTTCATGCTGAAACATTTTGATTTTTACTGCTAGTTTATGTGTTTCCAGTTGCATTTCAACAAGCAATTGTAATTATAAAATTTTAAAATAAATGAATTTTCTTAAACAGAAAAAGGGAATTTATGATCTGAATATTTTATTTTTCTCAAAAGTTAGGCTAACAAATGAAATTGCAAAACTAATAAAAGTCCCTTTGTTAATCAAGGAGAAAAGAAGGTCAAAAACAATGGCTCTACGTCTGATTGGCTATTTGCCACTTGGCAAGGAATTTAATTATGTGCCTCAAATTAATCCATTTATAATAAATGCCTGTCTCTTAAGGAAAATTTATGACTCAATTACTGTAATACAGTTAGGACATGTTACATGCAAAGTCTTCTAAGGGTGTCAAATGATACATATTCATGTGAAATTTTGTTGTGTCATTAAATTACGACCCCACTGTGTACTCAAACTGGTTGAAATGTTGCCCTCTGATAACAGGGTGCTTTTAGCTAATGGGCTTGGGTAGCATTTGGTTTGCTATTAGTGTGGTCATTGCATGCCTTTTGAAATAACATAAGAAAGCAGAAACAAACATAAACTCTATTATTCTAAAATCAATACCAATTTGAATGATGCTACAAGATCTTCTTGGATCATGCTCAGTCTCTGCATTGATGAGCAAGCAGTAACCCAGAAGTTATAGAGAATATAATTCTTAATAACACAAGAACACTGGGAATGGAAAGTGAGTGTCTTAAACTCTCAAGACCAACAACAAAATAAAGAAAAGAGGCACGAAGAGGAATAGAAATCCCCAATGTGCTAATGATTTAATTCTCCAATGCCACCCAGTCAGCTTAGCAAGAAATTTTGTAGTCCTGTCGGGCTTCCTTTTACCAAACTTTATTTTAGTGCCAATGTTTTTATCAACACTGACAAGGCTAGTCAATTATAAAGTAAGAGGTGGTTGTTTCAAACTACAAAAAAGAATTGGGTTCTTAAAAAAACTAAGAACCAGTTATTTGACATAAGGTATATCAACTATTCAATTTATTACTAAATGCTATGATAAGCTAACTTATTTTTAAACACAAAAGGTTATTTTTCATATTATAGTTTTATTTTTGATAGTCATGATTTAGAATCCATCAATTTAATGAACATCAAGATGGGTCAGTTTGTTTTGGAAACTATTCTGTGTATCTGGATCAGAAATGAATTTTAATATTTAATCCAATTATTGTATTGTGTCATAAAGTATTTAAATGGCTTTCAATTAGTGTTAGAAATATAAGTTCAAGTAAACCATTTGTACTAAAGTCATGAATAAATCATTTATACAATAAATAGGAAAATTTTGGAAAAGCAATATATTTTGTTCAGATTATTTTGATGTATACATATATATGTAGAAATAGGAATTTGAAGACACAGTTACATATAATTGCAAAATAAAGCTCTCCCATTTTGAAAGATATCATGTATTTAGTATATTAGTGACATTTGTTAGATTTTATTATTATAAAATCATCAATGTAGAACATGCTACACTGCAAGTTAAGACTGCATGTCATTGACAACTGTCTTATTCAGAGATGGTCATTTTCAGTGCTGTGACTTTTTCCTATTCACTAAGGTGACTTTTTAAATCCAAGGACACATTATTCTTTACCAAATAAATAAAACCATACCTTAATCTTACTTCAATATACTTACAGTATATGTTTAAAATTTCCTCAAACTATTTCCTATATATTCTTTCTCATCATTTCAATCATTTTATTATATATGCAAATGCCATTATATATTGAATGAAGTTCCTAATTTTAAAATATTCTTCATGGTAAAAACACTTAACATGAAACCTACCCTCAACAAAATTTTAAATCTACAGGGTAACGTGAGAAGTCCAATATGCCAAGCAGATTTGTAAACTTTTGCATTTTGGTAAATTAATATTTATTTCACTAGAATGGTAGTGTCCTCCCTGAAATCCTTACTACCACTAATTTACTATATGATTTTGTGTTTCATTATGACAGATACTTCAAATAGGAGAAAGCATGCAGTGGTTGTCTTTCTGTGTAAATAATTTGTATTTATTTCATTAATATAACATCCTAAATTTCTAACCCTATTGGCACAAATTACAAGTTTTTTCTTCTTATCTAAATCTTATCAAATTCTATTGCATTCATATGTTTTGCTAATGTATTATTGGCCTCATAAAAATTATTTAAAAGTTTCCATGTCAAATGTATAAGTAGAATTTTTCTACAAATTTCCTTTTCAGATAATTGGGTGTTTGTGCTCAAAATAGATAAATGATTTTTGTGCTGACTCTTTTTTTATGTCACTGAAAATATTAGTTTTTTGCTATAATTCATCTTTATTCATTTTATTTTTAATTAAAAATGATAATTGTATGGATTTCTGAGTACGAGGTGATTTTATATATATATATATATATGGTAGAAAGATTCAATCAGTTTATATCCATTCATCTCTTTATGTTAATGTCATTAAAATTTATATTTCATCAATGTGAAACATAAAAAGAATACTGTATGTATTTGTCCATGAAGTGTAATACCTGACTAAAATTCATCCTCTAGTGCAGCTGAAATTTTGCAGTAAATTTTGTTATATTCTATGTATATTTTTTGTTTTTGATAATATGATCCTGCCATGTCCAAATGTGGATAATTTACTTCTTTTAAAATCACACGGCTTTTCATTTCTCTTTCTCAATGTTCTGGTAGGACAATCAATGCTAACTTATCTCATATATATAATATGAACACATATAGGTACATATATCTGATATGTACATAACTCTATTCTTGCCTTGTCCTTTTTTAACCTAATTTACTGTTATTATGTATGTGTGTGTGTATCTGTGTATCTGTGTATCAGCATGTTTGTACCACAAGCATATAGAAGTCAGATTATAACTTTTTGAAGATGGATTCCACTATGGACTCCAGGGATGTAATGCAGGTCATCAAACTTACACTGTTAGTACCTTTACATGATGTACTATGATGTTCATCTTTTGAGTTTTCCTTTATCTTTGAAGAAAAGTTTTACATTTCTCACTGGTAGATCTGATGTAAACTATAGGCTATTAGTTTATTTGGTTTGCCAAGTTTCAACATTGTCTTTCCATTCTTAACTTCAGAAAACTTTCATCAATAAAGAAAATTGAAATTTCCTGTATCTATTGAAATAATCATGTGATTTTGCCTCTCTTTGATAATGTGTATATACTGGTTAATTTTCATATGTTAAATATCCTTTCTTACCAAGGACAATTTGACCATGTTCCATGATCCTTTAATGTACTGTAAAATACTGTTTGCTGGTGTTTGCCTTAGGATTTATACATCAGTATTCAATAACTACATTTTCCTGTCATCTTCTTGTGATACCTTCATCTGGTTTTGGTATCAAGGTAACATTGGTTACATAAAATGAATTTAGAATTTTCTATAATTTTAATGTTGAAATTATCCTCAAAGATTCATATGGACAAGTCCAAACCCCAAAATAGCAGCACTCAGAGGTGCTATGGAACCTTAAGGGTTACATCATGGAGATGGAGTGATGGCTGATGGCCTGGAATTCTGACTTCAAGGTAGTCCATAGGAATTCCCAGAGCAGAGCAAACTAAGATGAATCTCCATGTCACCCATGGGCCTCCACAGGCACATTCACTCAAGTATCCACCTGTACAGACACATACTCATAAGCACACACACACAAAGAATTAATGTTTGGTGACAAGTGCTAAGGTCATTGAACACATGGCCTCTATGGCAATTGTGAGGGGTGACCCTAGAATGTGCATTTGTCTCTGATCCGTGTGTCTCTCCTGTCACCAAGCTCCAGAGACTATCATGAGATCATTTCATCCTAAGTATACCCCTACTGCAATGTGCCGCCATGTACTTTTGGGTTTGAGTCATCAAAACTGCTGGCTGAATAAAACATTGATTTTCTCTATTTGGTAATCACCTCAGTAGTTTCATCTAATAATGAAAAGCTGAAAACTATAGACATGTTCCTCCCTTTTCAAGTTTTTGAAGATTTTGGAAAAGGATTGAAATTAGTTCTTCTGTAAAAGCTTATTATAATTCATTTATGTCCTTTGGACTTGAACCTTTCTTTGCTCACAGAGTATGGATTATAATGAATTATATATCAGCTATAGATGAATTTTTCTTAAAGATTTAGCCCTGTTATTGTTTCTTTGAATTGAGTCATTTTTTGAGATGACTCACATTTATTTAATTATTAACATTAATCATTTAATTACTAACAGTAGCCTCTTATTTTTTTTACTTTGCAAAATTACATAAGATGTTTAACTTTGCTATCTTAATTTTCCTGCTTACAATTTTTTTAATAAATTTTATTATCATACAAACTTTTTTATTATTTATTCAATTGTGTGTGTGTGTGCACGTGTGTGTATGTATGTATGTGTGTGTGTGTAGAACCACGGACGAATTCGGGAACCACCATGAACCACCTCCACCTCCTCTGCCCCCAGGATTGACAGGCTCCGCCCTACCAGGACCAGAAAGGTGCCGCCCCGCTTCCTCCCGGCATCTATACGTGGGGTCCAGGATCTGAACTCAGGACCTTCCGCCTGCAAGGCAGAGGCTTAACCCCTGAACCACCTCTCCAGCCCCTATTATCATACAAACTTAACAGGTACACATGCCCCCCCTCCCTCCAACCTCCTATTCCCCTGTCCCCCCCTCCCCTTTTCCTCCCCATCCCCCAGTGTCTCCCCCTCCCATCCCGGAGCATCCTTTAATGTGCATGCCAAACTCTCCTCTGGGTCCTCCTCTCCGATGAGGTGCAAGGACCCAGTGGCATTTCCCAGAACCCTTTCCTGTGTTCCCCTTAAGCATAGGAACACTACTGTGGCTGTCAATCCCTTGCCTCCCAGGATCCTAGTGCCTTTAGCAAATGCTAGACCTTTGAGGTCAATAGTGTGTTGGACATTGCGCAGGGCATGTAAAGTCCAAATATGATTGCTTCTGCCCTAACTTGTGTGGAGTATCTTACATATCATTGCTCCTCCTATCCTTGTGCTCTCACAATCTTACTGCCCCGTCTTCCCCAAATTTCCCTGAGCTTCAGGATGGGGAGAAATTAGGCTGGCCTAGTTGCAGGTGATTGATATAGAGTCACCCCCTGGCCAGAGATAAAGACCTGTTAAATTAGAGTCTTGTTATAAGAGTATATTCAAAGGTAGATGTAATAAAAGTAGGAAACTGCGGTGAGGGAGGGGGTCAATTACCCATATGCGAAAAAGTTACTTTCTATCTGCCGGACTACACACCCTCCCCTTCTGGTAAGATCATGCCCCATCAGTTGTAAATGATCAGGAAGGAAAGTCTGTGAACTTAACCAGATGTCTCATTACTTACTTGCAGTCCTTGACAGTGGCCTATTTTCTCTAACAGTAGCCTCTTATTATTCCTCTAATTTCTGGAGTATTAGATATAATGTTTTTCATTTTAAAATTTTATTTATATTGCTTACTTTTTCTTCCTTATTATAGTTGAGTATATGCAAATACATACATATTCTCATATTAGACCTCAATGGTATCTGGCATGCTTACTTGTTTATCATAAAATTCATAACTCATTTCATTAAAGTTGATCAAATTTTAGGACACTTCATATTCCTCTATTTAAATAATTTTTACCAGAGTCTTCATTTTCCTTGACTCCGTGCTCATCTAAGAACAAATCATACAAGTTCTCTTCAAGTAAAAGAACCCCCACCTACTTTTGCAGCCAAAGATTCTAAAAGCTTCCACCATATCTTCTTCTCTCCAGGGAGAACTGGGCATCTCTGACTTGTGTTTGCAAGGCTGCTCTGGAGGAGGGCAGGATGGTGGTATTTGTCAGTCCAGACTGCCACTACCACACCTTTAGGCCAATGCATCAGCCAGATGCATCAGAGTTCCAAAACAAATATATATCAAATAATATTCAGATGTACTTCCTTGATATTAGAGGAGCTTAGAAATAAAGTCTAAGATAGCAATAAAATGTATCAGCAACAAAATAATATAATTGCGACTTTCTATTAATTTTAAAATGAATGTTCCCATGCAATCAATAAGATGTCACAATGCTTTTCTCAATTATATGATCAACTAACAACCAGTATTTTTATACATAATCATTCAGTGAACCTATGTGAACTGATAATTATTTTCCTACCTGGAAGGAATTATTTTTATCTGAGCAGTTTGAATCTGACTCACCACATTACTAAAAATTTTCTAAAATTATAAAAGTTGCTTCAAAAATGTAACTGACTCAGCAATCCTCTCTGTAACAGTTCTGATATTTGAACTTTTCCAACACAGTCCTCGCAATTATTCTTTTGAAACAGGAGATGCATGCTGGGACAAAGTATATGTCTTCAAAAGAATTTCATTTGAATAATGCCTTCAAAATCCTTTGCACAGTAATATTAAAATTCGCTTTCTTTGCTCTTTGAATCATTCTGTACCAACGATAAAGGCAGATTAAGTTTCAGATTATGATTCTTAGCAAGATTTGACAACTTAGTTCTTGACACTGAATTTGATTCATTAACAAACTTACCTCTTATTTATATTGTCCATCCAATGATGCCCTGCCATGTGTCTTAAAGTCCCTTTTCTGTAGTCAATGATTTATTACTTTATATATACATTTGACATTGCAAATGAAATGCTAGGCTTGTTTAAAAATTATGTCACCACTTAAATATTAGCACGTTTAAATTTAAATTTTTAGCATATGCCTTCCTTAATTCTATTTGTTAAAAATCTCAATTTCTCCATGGTACAATCAACAGAACAACAGACTTAAAACATACTTACATTCGTCTTTCAAATTGAGTAGGCTAAAGAATGTCCAGATAACTGGTGAAACACTATGACTGGTTGTTGTCAGACGACATTTCCATAAAAGATTAGTATCAAAATGTGGATCATTCCGTAGAGAATATCCATTATCCCCAGTGCAATTGCCATTCAATCTGCAGAGAATATGGAAGAATAAAATCATGGATGAAGCATATATGTTACCTCTTTTACAGAGATACAACATTCACTTTCACTGGCCCTGAGTAACTGGAACTCCTGTTTTTTCAAGCTTTTAGATTCTGACTGGGAGTTACCACAATGATTTTCTGTTTCTCAGGCTTTCTAACTAGACCATAGTATACTATCATCTTTCTTTCCTTCCCCCACCACTTGAAACAGAACACAATGATTCCTCTTCAGTCCCATGTAAGTCAATTCTCATAATGATCTCCTCATATTCATTGGAGTAGCTGAAACTCAGAGCCAACCATCACTCTAGTAAAATTCTATTAAATATGTTGCATCCTGTATGATGAGCCATGAAGATTCCCTGGGGCTGAAGAATATAAAAGATGGAAACAAAGAACACACACAGATGAAAATATAGAGAACAGTTTGCAGAGACAGCTGAGAAATCATGCTGAGAAGAGGGAGAGTGGGAAGAAGACACAGCCCCAGTCCCACCAGACTTTATTAATAATCAAGGGTAAGGATATCTGCATGAAGATATCTGTAGGAAGGAGAGGTGGGATTCTGGGAAGATTTTCTAACTTCTAGTGCATAGGTTTCTAGGTTTCAGACTATAGCCTTATTCCAGTAGTTGCTCCAGAAAGTACCAGTAGGTTTAAAGGAAATGGGTTTCTGCACTTCCATTTTCCATGAAATTCCTCTCAGTCTTTCAAGCAATGAATTACATGTCATTTTCTAGCAGGTGGCATCCTCAAACATCACTTTTCATTAGTATGTCTCTAAACACTTAAACATATTCCTATTGTACACATTGCTTCTGCCTCTATGGATGAATGTAGTGTGATGCAGCAGGCATAATGAAAAAATTAGAAATATTTTAATCTCAATACATATGTCATTGTACTTTTAAACATTGGCAATGTTTCATATCTTCTGAAATACTTGTTCAACAACCTGTTACTATGTCTGCTTCTTAGTAACACTGAGACCTTTGGCTCTAGTAATATCATCTCCTTTCCTTTTCCCATTAGCCTATAACTCAAAAGGTCCTCTGTTGCTCTGAATCACTTATTTAACCAATCCTTCTGTCTAGATTTTTTTAAATTTATTTCTCTACTTTTAAAAGGATAAGTATTCGTCCGAGCTTCCCTCCCCCCTTTTGTGCAGATTTTAGAGTCTTTATTTGCAATCATTTGACAGTGGCTAAATTTAACGTAACATTTACACACAAGCACTAATTTCTGCTTTGTCATTGATAAGGAGAAAAGTTTTATTTTGGCTCATGGTTTCAGAGCATTTTAGTTCAGCATGGGGGGAGACATAGTGGTGAATCTCAGGTTATGATGTTGGGAGCTTGTAGTAAATCTGATAGACTAGGAAGCAGAGAACAAGGGAGAAATTTTTCAGTGAAAATATACTTCAAAGAACTTTCTCTGTCAATGACTCATTTCATTGATCCAGGTCACACCTTCTAAAGATTTAACAACTTTCCAAAATACCACCAGCTTAGGACCAAGAATTTAAAACATGGGACTGTATGCAACATATCATATTTAAATCAAAGAACCACAATTCTTGCACTTTTCCAGTATGTAGAAAAACTTTTCCACAGGCAAGATGCCCTTGATGAATAAAGTGGCCATCAGCAACAATCATTTGACTTCTACCTGACCTCTCGATGGCACTATTTGGGTAGGATGCAGTAGTTAACAAAAATGTATATAACTACCTGGTTCTAATGTTATGGAGGTACTTTCTAGGAAATACAGAATATTAGATATTCTGATTCTGAAAAGTCTCCGTATTATTAACAAACCTGCACTTTAGTGATGAGCTAAAGAACACTTGGATTGGCTCTTTGTTACGTGTCTTTGGCTGCTGGCTGGGTCTTCTGTCAGGCAATCATGGATCAGGTAATGCAGTTTGTTGAGCCAAGTCGGCAATTTGTGAAGGATTCAATTCATCTAGTTAAAAGATGCACCAAACCTGATAGAAAAGAATTCCAGAAGATCACCATGGCCACAGCAAGAGGATTCGCTATAATGGGATTCATTGGTTTCTTTGTGAAGTTGATCCACATCCCTATTAATAACATTATTCACGGCTGGCAGCAGAAGCTGGAGACATCTGGGGAGGCTAAGAGCCAGCAAAGCAAGCAGACTGCAAGCTCTAAATCAGATCTCTCCAAGAAGTAGGATGGGAATAACCTACCTCCAGGCCCATCCTGAGACTGCCTTCCTCCAGCAAGACTCCACCTCCTAAAGGTGCCATGACCTTCCCAAACACATGAGCCTGTTGGGCTCCTGTCCGTGACAAATGTGGATGCTAGCATTAAACTCTTGTCTACAATACTTGGCTTGAAATTCTGATGTAATTATGGAGATTTCTGTACATGCTGTTTATTACAGTTACTTATGGGGCTAACATGCTTGGGTCAGCTGACAAATTCTGTGGGCTTCAGAGGTTAAGTTATGCTGGTGTGATTATAGCAGAGATGGCCAAGGATTTGGTAGAGGGTGACACTGCCATGTGGTTGGGTGATGAGTTCTGCCTACTGTACTGGAAGATTTGCATGAGAGTTTGATTCTCACAGCCAGGAACTGTGGATTTGGTTGCATTTTGGGGTGGGGTCCCTTTGAATTTCTGTCTTTATGTGTTGTGGAATGCACGTGTTACATTCCTGTTTATGGTTAGGGAATGTTGTTTCCTATACAATGTTATAGAGGCTAGATCCATTTTAAATTTTTCTTTGTAATAATATTTTTTTAAAAAGTAAAAAAACAAAAAAAGAAAAAAATAACATTATTGTGGGTAGCTGAATACTTTTTGGAAGAGTCTTGTCTTTGGAATTAGTGAACAAATGAGGGTGTAAGAAGTTCATCAAGTAAAAATTCACATGTAAACCTTGTTTTTTATCTCCCCTCTCAGATGTTTTTTATTTCTAAATTAAGATATTTTCAAAATAAACAATTTTTCCTAAAAAAAAAAAAAACACTCGGATTGAAGCTGTCTACAGAACATCCTGAAATAATTTGCGCCAGGGAATATTAATAACCAGAAATATTTAAATATTTGGGAATAATAGCTGCCCTTGGTAATCAGTGTCAATATAACTGTGTCCTTGAGTTATTCTTCTGAAAAATCTAGAGCCAACAAATTTTATATCTAAAGATGATTAATTAAATGTAGAAGTGCAAACTGTTGTTATTAGCACTGCTGTAACAAAGTCAGAGAAGAATTGCGTACGCGCAGACAGAATGGAAAAGTAGAGGACGCTTCTTCAAGTGTGAAGGAGGCCAGCTGGCTGCATCAGTTCTAAAGCACTGTGCCCTCAGGGACTGGAGGGAAGCTTAATACGAGAATGGCCTCTGTCTTCACTGCAGAGAAGCAGAAAGAAGAATGAGCAAAGGAGAGTGAAGCCAAAGTTAAATGACTTCACATCAGACTTGGACTGACAACTGGATCTTTTTAGGGTGACTATATATATCCCAGCGTATTAGTTACTTTTCTCATCACTGTGATAAAATGCTTGACAGAAGCAACTTAAGGGAGAAAGGTTTATTTTGGCTTGTGATTCAGGAAATGCAGTCCATCTTTGTGGCAGAAACAGCCACAGAATTAAAGTCTGTGAGTGGCAGTGACAACCTGTGGTAGCTGGTTACATTAGGCAATAGATGGGATGCAAAGGAGACTGAAATGAAGAGTGGGTTACAACCTTGAGGTTAACATCCCCGCTCTTCTGAGTATGCCTATACCCCATCACTACAGAAAACAGCATCTTCAGCTGGACTTCAAATTTTAAAGTACTTGGTATGTGCTTGGGAAGCATACACCATTTTCAAACAGTAGGTCCAGTTTTCTGACAGGCAATTGCCTATTGTGGTTGCCAACTTTTTCTAAGACCCCCAGTTGAAATCAGATAACAACAAACCCATGCATCATGCATGCATAGTTGCAACAAAGCTAAATTTATGAATTATTCAGAGTGAGGTTACCTTCAAGATTATAATAAAACAAAACAATTATAGAAATATGATGCAACAAAGACTGTTAATTAGGTGTGTGTCTGTACACATGCACATGTGAAAATATGTGTTTTAAACAAGTGTGAACAGTTTTGATCCATTGAAAACAGATACATATTAGTTTTGATTAACTCCCTCCACTTCTTCCTTGCTTCCTTTTTAAAACTTTACCATACAGGCACTCCTCACCTACTTTAATTTCACCCGAATTCTACTATACACTCCTTCAGTGTTCTACTTCCCACCATGGCCCCTTTGTAGATATTCCAAGTTAAATACAAAAATCTAAAAACTAGATGTATGATCCACATGTGTGAGAGACCACGCTTGGTTTTTTTTTTTTTTTTCTTTGCCTGAGTTATCACACTCACAGTAATTACTTTCTGGTTCAATCTATTCTCATTCAAATTTTATCATTTCCTTTCTCTTTTCAGCTGAAAAAGAATTTTGTTGTGTGGATGTACCACATTTTTGTTATCATTCAGCACTTGATGAACATCTAAGCTGATTTCATTTCCTAGCTATTGTGAGTAGAAAAGCAATGAACATGGATATGCAACCATCTTTGTAATAGAAAATAGAGCCCTTTGCACATATGCCTAGAAATGGGCATAGCCCACTGGAGCAATAATGGCATTACTGATGCAGGTGGTAACAAGTAAACCTGCTCAACTGGAGGGAATTCATGCCTGGTACTGTAACCCTGCTCAAAAATTCATTTCTGGGAAGATCATAGATCTTAACCAGGGAACTTAATCCTATCATTTGTTAAATATATCTGGTGTCAAGTTTCCTTCTATGTATTCACATTTTTACCCATGTACACATACTACTCTCGATCTTAGTCAGGGAAACTTCTTTTTGTAGCAAATGGTGGTGAATGAAGACACAGCTAGCTGTACAAGGTGCTGAGAATAAGTGACTGTTGAGTTCTCATCTCTAAGACGATATTTATGTTTCATCCAATAAGGCTGAAGGACACAATGGAAGAAAGTGTATACAGAGTGAAAAAAGCAGTTGATAGAGAAGATTATTGTCTTTTGGGCAATTGTTGGTCATTGTTATCATGAATTCATAACTGTTGTGGTTGTCTGCATTGGGTCTGCAAAAGACTGATGTAGCCAGTCAGATATGGATGGGTGACCCAGTCAGTTATGGATGAGAGCGTGAACCAAGTGTCCTAGCCTTGCTTGGGTAACCACTGTCTACTGATAGATTCTGGGAGAGAGGGAGTTCTTCAGTGTGAAGTCAGTGGTGAGCCCACCATGCACCAGTGGATAGTTCTGTTTTCCCTGCTCATGTGCTCAGCTCTGGCTGGATTCGATAGTTCACAAAGCAAAGCAAAAAGTGAATGAGCATGGGGGAGGACTTGTATTAAGGATAGACTACTGATGAGGGTGAGTGGAACACATTAGAAATTGAGGGGGAGCAATGTCAGAATGCTCTCTGAACATGCATGGAATAGTCAAAGAATAAATTTAATTTAAAAAGAAAGAAATTAGAGGTACAGATAAGTGCACACCACTATCCTGTCCTTATATAACTCTTAATTTATCCTCTGTTTTTCTGATTAGATGTTCCAGGTTGACCCTAAAAATTATAGTTCCCAAGCCTTGTCACATATTCAAATATGATGATAAAAATCACAGTTATTATGGGAAGCCAGCAAGCTGTCCCTTCCCAAGTTATGAGTACTTCTTGAGATCTTAACCCTACGTATTATTCTTTATTCAAATTTGGAGGCATTATTTTAGTACTTTAATTCGTTCCCCCCAAATTCATTAATGTATATAATCCATTGTGTATTACTGCATTTCCCTAAAATTTCTTCCCTGCCCTTCTCATCCCTATTAATGTTGAATCCTCCCTACCAATTCCTTTCCCTGGTTCATGACTTCTGGTTTGTGTCCTAGCAAATTTAACCAGGACTAAATAACTGTTTGTAGGGTTCCTCTCAGTGCACGATAGTTGGTGCCTTTTGTCCCCCTGGGGCCATCTACAATAGCCTGGTAGACTCATCTATAAGTACAAAACTAAGAGCAATGACTACGCTCTCCAATAATCTATCCGTTGCAGATAAGTTCATTCCTACATAGGCACAGTAAGGCACTGTAGGTGCTGTGAGCATACTTATAAAAGCCATGAGTTGCCCACAGAATAGCATTTCACATTTCTCCCTGTCTTTCAGCTGTTATGTTCGTTCTGACTCTTATAGTTTTATTTCTAATCATTTTCTGAGAATTGGGAGGGATGGTGTAAATGTCTCCTTTAAGGCTGCTTATTTTCAACACATTCATGAGTCTGAATTTACCATCAATTACTGGAAGGAGGGGCTTCTCTGATTAAGGATAAAAGTAGCATTACCTATGGATACACACACACACACACACACATACACTGTCTATGTATCCATATATAATATGTATATATACATACATAAATATGTATATATATGTGTGAGAGAGAGAGAGAGAGACAGAGGAAGAGTGTGAGATTAGTTTTACTATAGAGCAAGAGAGAGAATGTAATTTTACACTATGTTTAGCCAGACAACAGTGAAGTTCCCCTTAGGACCTCTGACTTACACTGTGGATTTTGCCTACACTGACTATTCAAGAAGTCAACTCACTCCTGTGAAGCAGGCCTCATATTTAAACAGAAAGTAATTGGTGGCCTCATAATAGTTATGGTGCTATTGCAGAAGTATGCACATCTTGTCTGGAAGATTGTTATCAAGGTTTGCAGGGTTCATGGCAGGGCACGATTGCTGATAACTTGCATAGCACCTTCTGGAACTATGAAAGACAGTCATAAGGGAGGAAGCTTCCATTTCACTTCCAGAATGTTTTTTTTTATATAATGCAACTGAAGTATGTGGTGTCTTCACCAATAGAGTATCGCCATCTAGTTCTGATGAGCATCCAAAAGGAACAGCAAGAACCCATATTACATTCAAAGTGCCTGAGAACTCTTTCACCAATAACTCCTGAAGTGTTATCCCACACATGGCACTGGGTTTCCTTTAATAAGCCAAGATTTCTAGGAGAATCCTTTTCCAATCCCTTCAAATTTTACCTTTCATTATAAATTATTCATTCTAATTTAGTTACAAGTTAGCAAGTTTCTACAATGGCCTTGTATAAACCCTTCATTTTGGTTAGACAACCTCTAAAACATTTTTCTAGATCATTTTTAGAATTGTACAATTTTTTGTGTCCGTAGATAACATGTCTTCTTTTTAGGATTAAACTTCAAAACTGTGAGCAAACAGTAGATTAGGACTCAGCCTTCTACCTTGCATCTATTAATCTTCTCTAATTGGTTCAGAGAGGAAAGTTAGATTTTTTTTAATTTTGATATTCATAATTTTAATTTTACTGTATAGTAAAGACTGATTATTTTAGAGTTAATCTCAAAAAAAACTCTAAATTTATTCCAAAGGTAAACTGTCCTGTTTTTTTTCTTGCTCCCCTCCCAAAAAAAGCTATATATTCCAAATATCAAGAAACTCTGTTCTCGGCTACAGCTGTTACATTTGCTTCTCTATAACTTCTAATGTAACAATATGCTCAATTATTTTCAGTATCCAACTCCAAACCTGACAGAGATGTACAATCATGGTGTGCACATATAATAAATTTGATTTGTGATCTGGCAGTATAAAAGGGAGGGATTGGAGAGAAAGAGGAGAGAGAAGCAAGAAAAAAAGGAGGGAGAAATTGGAGGCAAAGATAAATGAGAGAGAAAAAAAGAAAAAGAATTGAGGTTGAAGGAATTTTTCTTCCTGAAGTGGAATACAGGAAGGTCAACAGCTTCCTGTATTGGCTTATTAATTGGCTTATTAATCTTATCAAGATAAATTTCACACCATCACCAATATTGTTTATTGTATGGTTTTCATTCAGGTGGAATCATTGTTATGGACTTCAATGCAGTTGCAATGCATACCGAAACTTACGTTTATTGCAAGAAACTCTGCATTAGATAGTCATGCAAACAAGGTGTTAAGACACAAATAAAGGAAGATAAACTTTTCCACTCATATCATTAACCTTGTTTCATCTTCTTGTGCCGCAGGTATCACTTTGGATGAATTATCAAATATAACTGCCGGTTTAACTAACTTTGGAAAGAAAAACAGGAGTTAATTACTGACGCCATCATATTGTTTTGACACTGTATTATTACTGCATCTAGTCACTACGCTGCTGCTGAGAGCCATGTGTCTGGTTTGCAATGCACTTTCATAAGTCACTTTTTAATTACAAGTGTGCAAGCCAACCACAATATTAAATTGCTAGAGGAAAAGAGAAAGCAAGGATGAATCTTTATCTCATCTGTAAGACAAAGTGATTAAGTGTTCTGTCCTCAGCTACTATAGAAAGTCAAGCACTGGAATTTCCAATCACTATTCTGCATCTCACAGGGGACAAATATCCCAGAGCAACACTGGCAGCGACACAAGCCTCAAGCAGTCAAAAGGAAACTGTAAAATGCTCCTTCCATGTGATTCTTGATTTCCCTTCTGTAAGAAAAACGTTGATTGCAATGATATATTTATAAATTTGATGAAATTAAATCATAGTTTAGAAGGAAAAATCACACCAAATTATACAAATTTTATTTGTAACTTTGGGTAATAATGTGTCAGTTTTAGTCTCAACGTTTGAGTAGATGATTTGGAAAATAACCAAAAATAAATTAAAACTATATTGAGGATAAAAAATGATCCCATATCCTAAAGTTGTTGTTTTTTTTTTCTATAAGGTGTTATTGCTTTAATAAAAATCTATGTTCTCCAACTGACCTATTTTTCCCTTTGGTAGAGTTTTAAGCTACTACATAGGCAAAATAAATTTAATTCATGGAAAAGAATTCTTTTAGTGTTGAGCTTACTTTTAAAATATTTACTCTGAAACCATGATTTGGTTACACCAGCTTAAAATGTGAAATGTGAAATCACTGGGTAGAAAAAAATTTTTTAAAGGCTTGTGCTTTTAAATACACCTCATTTAAATAGCTTTTTCAAACATGCTATTAGCAATCTTACTCCCTATCGCTATTATTGTCGCTATTTTACAAGTACAGCAACTGAGTCGTGGTGAGTTTTCCCACATTCTCTCGCAGAATCAGGTGCCAGTGTCTAGCTGCATGATTGCTGCCATTGTCATAGTCCATCTGGTATTTGGTTTCAAACTCCTCATGATCCATTTGAAAAATGAAGTAAGACTGCCAACTGATTATATGATACAGCAATCAGCTCAGCATAGACTGGGCTTCTGATCATGACATAAATATTGGGTGTTTCACCAAAATGTACAGATTTATGGGCATTAAAAGCAAATTCTAAGCATGTGTTTGAGCATTTACTAGAGTGCTCATTTCAAATCAGATTGTTTTTATAAATAAGATACTGGCATAAATAAAACCATATTTAAGGAATTTAGTGTCTTAGGTTTCTTGCTGAGAATAATAGAATCTATTTGAGGTGAAAAATGTTCATTGATTTTTTTTTGTATTGAAATGTTATCACACTGAAAATTTCAACATCATACTGCTCATACTTTGTTGTAGCCTGTCTTTGTCTGGCCTTTTCCATTAAGAAAGGTCAAAATTGGCATCTGTATCACTGACAGCCTGCTCCAAAAGAGGTAATGCTTCCAAGGGTTCAAGAAAACTCTGTAATAACACATAAGGCCATGTAAGAATAAGTACTTTGACAGCAAATTGTGCTGATGTACCTTGAAATGCTCCTCGGCTACACAGTCCAATAGCCCCCCTCCACCCTATCTGTGTGACCTTCTCTCCCTTAGGTATTCATCTCTTTAATCTACTAAAATAATTTTTATTTCCTCAATTGTGTCTGTCTTTCACCCATGAAATGTTGCACCAAATGTGTGATTCTCCTCTTCTTCTGTGTAATATTTTGCATTGCTCCTCCCCACTCACCTAAGATGAAACATCACAGGATCCAAATTAAATCGATGGGTCCCCCCATGATTTTGTGGTTCACTTTATTTTGATAAACTATTTGCCTTGATAGAAGCAAACAGAAGTACTGAGCAGAATTCAAATTTTGGACCAGATGTGTGTTCAAATCTCTGCCAACTGGACAAGATGTTATATCTCATTCTTGTAATTCCAACACCTGGGAGGCTGAGACAAGAGGATTGCTACAGGTTCAAGACCACCATGGGCTACCTAGTGATTTCAGGCCATGCTGGGTTACAGAGTGAGAGCCCCTATCTACAAACCACCTGAATTTTAGCAAGTTTTCTGAATTTTCTGAGTAATTCCAACACATGTACAGACTGAAGAGAATGAATGACCCTACCTCACATGAAAGAATTATGAGAGATAGAAAATTAACATATAAGGCAATACTTAACATGAAATTTGTCATGTTTAGAAACTTTAATATATGTGAGGTGCTACAATTCATATACATGTGTATATACACTATACTTACCATAAAATAAACTTGTCCAATCTCTATGGCATGTATTTAAGAAAGAAATATTGATTTGTACAATTTCTCAGATAATTAGTGATGGAATATCAGACATTTCTTCTCAGTGATTCTCAAAAGACATCTTGCTCACATGCATACTCACCCTGATGCCATTTAGAAGGGGCGAGAATATTAGCATTAAACAAGGGAAGAAAGACTAAAAGAAGAAAAGAAAAAGAAAAACTCAATTTTTTCTCTTGAATCTTACAGATGCTATTTCTCTTTCCATTTCTAGCTCATGCCTATTGAAAATGTAAAAATCAGTTCATTTTACATCTAAAGGAAAATCTGGGTCATGAAGATCACTCAGCAGATAAAGATATCAATGCAGATCTGGCCACCTGAGTTCTAGTCCGAGTCCAACTAGAGAGAACCAATTCCTGAAAGTTGTATTCTGACCTACATATATTTAGTGTGACCTACATAGGTGTACTCTTGTATTGTCTCTTTCTTTCTCTCTCAATAAATATTTTTTAAAAAATTATGTATAAAGTAGACCACATTTGGGTAAGTTACCCAGGGTTGGAGAATGCTTGCTTAAGATCAAAGCAACTTATTAAAGCTTTAAAAGTTTCAATGGTATTATATGCATCCCTATTTTTCTATTGTAATAAACAAAAACTATGTGTAAACATCAGGCAGGCGAGATTGCTCAGTGGGTAAAGGCACCGATATACCAGCTCAGGTTGAGTTCAGATCTAAGTACAGAATCCTGAACCTTCATAGTAGGAGGGCAGGAAAGAATCTCTACAGGAACCTACTTCTGAAACTTATACTATGACTTCTTCATTCTCCAAGCGTGAACTATGGCACATGGAATATCTGGTCTCTCTCTCTCTCTCTCTCTCTCTCTCTCTCTCTCTCTCTCTCTCTTTCTCTCTCTCTCCCCCTCTCTCTTCTCTACTCTCTCTCCCCTCTCTCCTCTATCTCTCTCCCCCATCTCTCTCCTTTCTCTCTCTCTTCCCCCCCTCCCCTCTCTCTCTCTCATAGGCTAATACATTTCTGAGACCTGAATGTATTTTCTTTCTCTATCATTTGTATATAACTGATTGTATTCAGTTACCCTGTTTAGCTGTGCAGAATTAGTAGAGGGATGGCATGCATGTTTCATTGTTCAGGTCAGTTTGAAGCTGTATGTTACCTCTCTCGCCCTCTGTCTCCCATACAATAGAGGCAACTTCAAAGTAAGTTTTCTTAACAGCAGGATTTGTCCAAGAGTATCCTTCAGGCATCCTCCGCAGTTCCACCAACCTCCCAAATTGTGTCTCAGCTTTTCCTTTTTCTTTTTCATTGTAGGACCTTTCATTTTTCTATTTTGCCTTGAATTTTTCTGGTACTTTGTAGATGTGACTCAGAAATTTAAGTACATTAATGGTTCTGTCAATCACAGAGTATTGTTTGTAAATGAACTGCTTTAATTGAAGAACTCAATTATTTTTCAAATCTATAAACAATGAGAAAGATTCCAAGATTTTCTGCAACCTGAATCCATTGAATGATTTTATCCTACCTCAGAGATCCATATTTTTCTTCAAAGTCTCTGAGATATGGATTAAAGGCACCACTTCAGTCTCCCATAGTAATGACTTGAAATCATTTCAATATACTTAAATATCTTGGATTAGAATCTCAAAAACATCTGTCTACTTTATTAGCAAAGCAAGAATAGGTGCACTACAGGATGAAGCAGCAAATAGAAAGTATGTAACAGGAGAGGTGAGAGCCATCTAAAATTACATCTTTATTAATTGGAGAACAAAAGGAAAGAACCAAGGGCAGAGATTAAAAATAACTAGCAATTTAGACTTGTAAGGAGAACAAGAAAAAAAATCTTAGAACAGGAGAAATTTTCACAAAGTCATATGCCCCCCTTTTAAAAATAGCTTTCTTGAAATATATTTCAGTGTCATATGGACTTGACTATATTTCCTGCCAAAGTGGGAAATTGGTCTCTAAAAGAAGTAACAGAGCGAGTCACCCTGGTGCGGTGAGCATTGAGATGGAAATCTGCAGCATTCAGGCAAACTAAAGGCCAACAAACTACGTGGCAGTTTCATTTCATGAGAAGTATGTTATGAATAGGAAATCACTCATGATGCCCTGTGTTTTATTAACAAACTTACATTAGAGGCAGCATGACACAGTCCTCTGAATCCTAATATAATCAATATAGAAGTTTCAGTAGCTTTCCTTTCTTATTTTAGTTTTCCATTTTCTAAAATAAACACTGCTGTAGATAGCTTTCCTCGTGTGCCATTTAATCTCCATTTTGAATGGCAAACCCCCAGGCCTACACATTGTAACAGACACCCAGTTTCACCTGTGTAGAAGCCTGGTCTCCCTCATTCCTACAGTGTCCAAGCACTGAGATCTTTCCCAGAATTCTCTTCCTCTCAAAATCCTTTTTCATGAAGATGTTAAAATAGAACCTATGTCAGCTCTTGGTCTTTCATGTAACTGCTAGGAAAGATGATGTGACGACTATGTGTAAAAAAGAGTTCTAAATGACCACGGCTCACATGACAGTATTATCATTACAATCAAAGATTAACAGTCAAACAGGAAAGAAGCAGTAAAACTAAAACTTTTCCCTATATTAACTCCTGGGTCATAACTTGAAAAGCATCAGATATTTTCTGTATTTTTTACTTATGTATATTTAAATGATTCCTTCCAAAAATATTCTCCATAGCAAGGGGGCAAATTTTACCCCATCATGGGGTCCATATTGGTAAATCTTCCCAGTTTTTCAATATGCGGGCTTTCAACTCAAACAAAGGAAATTGTCTGTCCATAAGCATAAGACTAATTCAACCAGTTAATTTGGGAATTACTCTATGGGTATTGTCCATGGGTTGCCCCCCCCCAATAATTGGCGTGAACCCTCACTGTCCACATTCTAAACCTGCAGGAGGGATGTGGACTTCAGCCCAAATCAGGGGTGATGGAATCCAAACATACTTTTTAAAAACTTTGTGTGTGTGTGTGTGTGTGTGTGTGTGTGTGTGATCACAACATGCTTTTTAGCCCTCAGGACTGATGAAATCAAAAAGACTTGCCTCCTAGGCCAAAAACCCACACCTAGAAAGTGAAGGTACAACCTAAGAGAAATCAGCAGCTTAATTAAGTTCTCTGAAATAAGTTCTTCTGAAACTCTGTCTAGACCTCCACTTTGTATTCCACAAAACTGGAACTCATTACCTGAACAGCCCTGAGTATAGAAAATCATTTTAGGTTGTCATGGAGCCCTCCAAGATGGCACCTTGGAAAGCTCTACCCCACAGGGGAAGGAGCTGGGGCAGTTTCACTGCTTGTGCACTTTAGCTCTCTACAACTACAATAGTCCCAACAGTGCAATTAACTTACATTCGGAACTTCTCTTGGCTGCTCTTCTTTATGGTTGGCATTCAGCATATTTGATTTTATTTTCTGCCACTGCAAAACACTAAATTTGTAACCAAGGCATTGTTGAATTCATTTGCCCCGTTCTCTTCCCTTTTCTTGATCTCACTGATTGTAGTTTTTCTTCTGTTATTGATATAAATACCTGACCAAACTACTTAGATAAATAAAGAATTTTTTTCTTGCTTATGATTGCTCGTTATCATCATATAGTAGGAGAGTTCATATTAATACAGAATCTGGAGGAACTGGCCACACTATGCCCACACAGAGAGCTGAAAGAGGGACACACTTTTTCACTTGCTATCAAGCCTGTATAACACTTTCCAACCAGCTCGCTCTCTATCTTATCCACCCATCACGGAACAGTCCCAACCACCATAGACTGGGTCTTCCCACACCAATTAGTTAATCTCCCACAGGTTTGCCTAGAGCTCGACTTAATATCTAATTCTTTACATATGTGTTCCGAAGCACTATCTTCAATTGTCAAGATGTCCTCTATAGCTAAATGCCACACAATTTCTTCTGTTGCCTCTGATTATAAAAACAAATCAAAGTTTTTAAAGCAGTAGCTAAAATATACTTAGTTACACCTATTATTATACAACAATAATATGAACAATGTAGGTTCAAACTTAAGCTGCGTGTTTTATGATTTGGGTGTTATTATTTCTGAAACTACCACATTTTCTGTTTTCCTCTTGGGAAAATTGACACCTTAATCCCACATGATGAAAATTACATTTACTTGCTCTTGTTAAATACTTCAGTTATTTTTTTTACTTTATTTTACCTCTTTTCTGCTTCAACATATTGTAAAAAGAACCAAAACAACCATCCTTTTGAATATACTGTAATTAAAAACAAAAGAGTAAATATTTATGTCTATTCATTTGTCTGCCATATTAATGCAGTGCTCAATACAGAGTTTCTCTATAAGTGGACAGAATTCAGGAAATCAGAATCTCCTTCGGGACATTTTCAAAGAGATCAAGAGTCCACAGAACTATTCTTGTTATGTCCACTGTCATCCTGAAGCTTTTGTTTGGCTGATGTGGTTTATGTCTCAATGCCCCCTCCCCAAATCCAATGGTGTTTTGTGATGAATATTTGTGATGTTATTGGACCATGAGGACATTAACTTCAAAACTGATCAACAAATGATGGGTTAGTAACTTACTAGACTTTGGAAAGAGGTGGTAGAAGTTTTAGGAGGTAGGTCCTATGTGGAAGAAGTAAGTTACTAGGGTTTCAGGGCACCACCCTAACTGGGTTTATCTATTCCAATATTCCAGTACCTCATTCTGGTTCCCATTCCTTCCTTGTCTATGGGTTAAACATTTTTCTTCAACCATTCACACATTGTCTTAACAGCATTAGACAATTGAGCATGGACTAAAACTTCCAAAACCATGAAATAAAATAAGCTTTTCTTCCTTTAAACTGTCTTTCTCACATATTTTTTCCTCCCACATTTTTTCCCTAATCATACAAGCTTTCCCTCCCCTCTCCCTTCCCCCATTGACACCCATTCCACTCTTCCCCCTTCCCCCTTCCTTTCACCCTTCTCCATTCCTCCCCCTCTCCCAGTACTTCCCCTTTCTTCCCTCCCATCCCTTGGAACATCCATTTATGCTAGCACCTAATCTCCCTCTGAGTCCTCCACCCTAGTGAGGGTTCAGGATTCAGTGGCATAGCCAGGGGCAACTACTCCATTATGACTGTTTAATCCATTGCCTCTAAGGATCATACTGCCTGAAGCCTTCTCCCCGTGATACATGCTAGACTTTGAGGGGGGGGGTGTCATTGATATGTCAGCCATTGTGCAGATCTGGCAAAATTGAATTCTGGCTGCTACAGCCCTAACTTGTATGGAGTATCTTGCATATCATTGGTCCTCCCCATCTTTAAGCTCTTACAATCTTGCCACCCCCTCTTCTGCAAGGTTCCCTGAGCTTTAGGATGGGGAGAGATTTGGCTGGTCTGATTTCAGGTGAATAATGTAGGGTCTTCGGCATTCTGAATTATGGTTTGTTGTTGTTTTCAGTTTTGTTATTCCTGCACTGCCCTTGGTTGCATCCCCATTGGTATCGAAGGTCATTTTCTAACCAAAGATAAAAGACTGTTTAAATGAAGATCTTAATGTACGAGGAGACTCAAAAATAGATAAAGAATAAAAATAGGACACAGCAGTGAGGAGAGGTCAGTGTCCCATTTGCCAGGTGCTTACCGGCTATCTGCCAGTCCCTATACGCTCCCTGATTTCTCACATATTTTTAAGAGCAACACAAAACGACTAATATAGATGAATTGAGGAGAAAAGAAATCCAAGGAAAAACATCTGCAATGGATAGAGCAAAAGAAAAACTTTTGATTGCATTATTTCTGTAGGTTAGAGGCATTTGAGAATTGATTATAGAAAGTATTACTAAAGGAGGAGGAAAAATGAAGGATGCGATAATTATTTAAGGCATTCTTTCTTTTAGTCTTTTGAAATTGTAAAAAATAAATTATTTGCTTTCTAGCAATATAAGAGGTAAAGCTTGCAAACATTAACTAGTTTTTCCAAAAGATTAAAGACATCATATAACTTAGAAATACAATATAAGCATGTATTGATATTTTTGCCTTTTTTATTCTTTGATAGCAAAATCTTAATCTTTATGCTTCAAGACATTTGGCCCAATTATTGTGATTTTCTTTAAATACAACATAACTGCCTATTGGTTATTTGTTGTTGCAGCAATATCAACATTGCAAGTCACAGCTAATGCACAATCATACAATTATCAGTTATTTCAATAAAGACACTTGATTTATTGTTTGTGTAATTAAATAAGTTATGTTGGTTCAGGATTGGCCAAGTAGGTGCTCGTTGCCTCTACAAACTGGAAAAGCAAATGAAACAAAGAATGACCATTTTCATGGTCGTAGAAGAGTAGTGCAGAAGAACCAATGATAATTCTTGAACTTTTTCTTGGAAGAGGCACAGAGAGCTGTGATCTTAAAACAAAGTCACATGGTAAGTAGTAGTCAATGATATAGGAAGAAAATTATCCCTTAAATTATAAACAACACGTGGTAATCACATTGGATTATGGAGGGCAACATGCCTTTCTAGGATAGGGGTAGAATTGAGTAGAAATTACAATTTAATCTAAGCACCGACTCAAGTGATTAAAAGTAAAGGCTAGTGGTTTGCAATTAAGAACTATTCTTGTTTTAATGAATATGTCAAAATTTAAATCTGCCATCAAGTCAGAATTTCTTAAATCACTGCCCTTATATAATCAGAAATCTCTAATTTAAATTCTTAAAAAGCACAGACTTACAAGGTGATTTTTTTCCTGCAGAATATTTAAATTCTTCCAGCATGCAAAGACGTTATTTTTACACCTTTCAAAGAAACCTCAGACCTTTCTATATGGAATTCATTTGCAAACAGGAGTATTTATTCTTCCTTGTTTCTGGCACCATAAGGTGAAAAGTGCTTCTCAGAAGTTCTCTCACCACTAATGGGAATTTTTAATCAGGAAATGTTGTCGTGCTAATCTAATAGACTTTAAGTTAAGACCCCAGTGTCACTGAAGCTCAAAATATCCCTGCGGTTCCACATATAGAAATCTCTGAATAATGCAGTCCATCCCTAAAGAGGTATTATGCAAATGAACACATTTAGTTAATATGTACTGTAAACAGATCACTATGTCTTTCTTCCTTTCTAAATCTGGGCAAAGATTAGAGCTGTAATACTCTTATTACCTAACAAAATAGCTAAATATTTAAAGTGGTTCTTTAAAGTGCTTCAAGCCCAGGGTAACACTGCTTGAGATTTGGGCTGGGTTTTTCTTCCTAAAGCCAGACATCTCCTTCCCTCCTCTAATCCTAAGAAGAAGCGTTTCTTCTAGGTTTCTCTAGAACCTGAGAGAATACTTAATATCTTCCATTGTCTATGATCCAATGTCTACCCCAATGATCACTAAAAAATGGAAGAGTGGCAGTCTTACACAACACTCATACATAACATATAAATCAGAAAATTCAAACACCCAGGTCAATCCTGGACGGTATATGACTGTTTTCCACAAGGCATTAGTGACAATCCCATTAGAACTGCCATCTATCACATTAATCAGCTATAACACCAGCAAATGATTTCAGGCGAGGATGAAAATTAAATAATGATTTCTTCATTTGTTTTTGTGCTTCCATTGGATGCAGTCAAGGAAGTTGGATGTTCTGACTTTGTATAATTTTCAAGGGTTCATTTTTATGATGGCATTTTGGAATCACATCATAAAAACTAGGTGAAAGTGACAGCAAAAATTTTCCTCTGCATTATGCAGAAGCCAATGGATCAAACACTACTGCTTTCTTGAAATATGCCCGAACACTTCCTGGGATGGTACAGTTCTGCTAGAGATCTTATTGTCTATTTTGAACAAATAAAAGAGGAACATGAGTAGGTGACGACTTTTAAATCAGAAAATTTGTCATTCTGGTTTTATATTTTACTGAATGGAGGTAGAATTTTTTTCCTCGTTTAGAAAAAGAAATAGGTTTACAGCTTGAGAAGAAGACTTCTGAAGGGGAAAAGAACACAGGGGAAAGAAGAGATGGAACAAATAAATCAACAAGGATCAGTCTCCTTGAAAACAGAACTCAATCAAACACGAAATATCTTCCTTAGAGAGGATAACAGTCCTCAATGCAGTGCTAAAGGCAAGTTGAAGAGTGAGGAAAATGATCAGTTCAGAGCAGTGCAGCTGCTGTAAGTAGATGCTGCTGAAGACTCCTCTATGTTCTTTGTCAGGATATTTTATGTTGTCTGTGGTACTCAGTGCTTTACTGTCCTTGCGGTATGAGGATGTCTGTAATGTACGTAGTGACAGAAGAGTTTCCTCACCCCTAGGGTCCTCGGTGACAAGTAGGCCAGATACAAAAATTGCATGTAGGCAGCAGAGACAGCCTGCACCTCCATCAGGGCCCATGACTTTTCCACTGGTTACTGCATTTCCATTTCACTTTTGCCATTTTTACATTCGCTTCTTTTTAATGCTAATATGTTATTCCCATTTTTGAATATCTGTGCTTCAACTTTTTCCTACGTCTTTTTGTTTTATTCTGTTCTTGTGACAAAAAGAAAAGCAAATAATTAAAGAACAACAAATAAATTTCCGATCTTTGACTTCTTTCTGATTTTTTTCTTTAGCATTCAATGTTCTATAGTAATTGCAGGGTTTCCTAAGAAACCCACAGGATTCATAACAAGAGTATAAAAATCAAATTGCTTTCTAAAGACATGTTTCTGTTTTCACTAAAATTAAGTGGTTACAGCTAAGACTCAGTATTTTCAGATGAACAGTGTGTACTGTATGAAGCAGCTGCACTAATCTGTACTTTATTTTCTATAGTGTTTCCACTCATTGTGTTGATGGTTCACAATTAAAAATATTAGCGAAGACTGGATTCTAGAACCATTGGTATAAAAATCAGCACCTTTTATTGAATAGACTGGTAGCCCTCCCCCATGTATGCTAATGTGCTAATCCCAAATTTATGAATTTTGTCTTATTTGGAAAATATTTATTACAGATGCAACCCCATTAAGGATCCTAAAACGAGGTGATCATCCTGAATTTTTCAGACAGGTCCTAAGTATGATGATAAGTGACTTCATAAGAAACGCTCAGACAAAAGAAGAGACAAAGACACACAGAGAGAAAGCAACCGACGGAGACAGATTAGTTCAGTCCAAAGCTGGCAGAGCTAGAAATGGCCAGTTGAGAAAAGAGACCTGGGAAGACACACACTTGCAGTCCCCAGACGGAGCAGATCCTGATGACACCAGATGTGAGACTAAGGCATAAACAATTGTGTTATTTAAACCACCCATTTCCTAGTGATACGGTGTTGCTCCATCTTGCAAAAGAATTTATATGTGCATCTTATAAGCAAGCACACTTACATACACACACTGACACACACATTCTCAAGGAAAACAGAATTGGAATAACTGAAACAAAAGACAATCCAGCCTCGCCTGTACCTGTCCCTCCTCAGCACTGGGCTTAGCCTTCATCTTCAGTGTCAAGATTTTTCTTCTCACTCCTTCCTCTCTTATGAAGCACAGTATGTGAGGTAAGTTTCACCCAGACCTTAGTACAGTGAAATGTGTCTAGCCATTCATACATTTAGCACACATTTTCCAAGTATTTTACGACATGTTAATATGTGTGTATAAAATATTGTTTTATAAATTGAAATGAACATTTTGTTTGATGACTGCTGACCATTTTGTTTCTCTAAGCACACTCGCAACTCTAGCACTTCATATGAATATTACTCAATTTTTAATGTATATTTGTGATGATCTGGAGATGAGGCAGTAAGCAAATTAGGGAAGCAGATCTCTGGAAGAGTAGGATATCTCCTTGCATGATGTTTTACTCATTTCTACTTGGAAATAGCAATGTAATTTTATTTACATTTCCATTTATTTTGTATTTTTTCCTGTTTTAAAAATTTTTTACAAGTCAGAAAGAAATTGACACAGATTTTGAAATGGCATCTATCTCCAAGGCAATAGTAACATTTGAACAATTGATGTACATCATCTTTGTCCTTTGAGGGGTCACCAGAATTTCTTCTTACTATCTGCTTCTTAACTTCAGCATCCTTGATGTTCACTCCAATTCCACATTTTTCTTCTCCATTTATCACCTACTATTTCTTGGATGCACATTAATCACTACTCTTCATTTTCTTCTTAAATAGTCTTCCAACTCTGCCTAGTCTATCTGGGTAAGGTTTTAGATATTTTCTGATCACATGGTTGCACCCCTAAACACCTGGAGCAACATATGGTCAATGCTCAGTGTGTACTGGATGAGTGAGTAGCTAGATCCAGCCATATGCACCAAGGTTTAGGAGTCAACTTCCTCAAGTAATGCACTAGGAGAGATGAAGAAATAGGACAAAGCTCTGAAGATCAAGAGCATGGGGCAGAACAAAGGAAGAAAGCTAAGCATCTGAGGTAGCTGTGGCCACTCTTAGATGCACTCTTAGTATTGAGAACATTACTTAAATTTTCTGCCACTTGTTATCTGCATATGTGAAATATATGATGATATTGTTTACCAGAGCACCATTGTTTCAAGTTTATATTTTCCATGTTCTGTGCCAAATACTACTTCCTGAATGTTCTACATGATTCTTTTCACCATGGCTACCCCTTGAGAACAAGAAAAGCATCAAAATATTGGGAGCTGCAATAAATTAGAATAAGCAAACGTGAGGAACATCATCTGCATCCAACCTTAAGTAATTATTTGAAGGACAAAATACTAAAAAAAAAAGGTAATATTCTTTGCCATGTGTCATTGCTCTTGTCCAAGGCAGCGCCCTTTCCACCTTTTAAGTCTCTTTATTTTTCCCAAGTGCTCATTTTTCCTGAAAATTCATGGGATGATGTCTGCATCTCCTTCAGTAGATATCACAGAATATAAACTGTATAGCATATAAACAAGTTCTGAAGGCTGAGACTGACAAGTTCATGGATCAGCAGATCCGACGTAGGATGAGGGTTTTCTGAGTTATAAATAACTGCTATTTTGCTGTATTCTGCAAGGCAGAAGGAGCAGGCCAATCATTGGGGCCTCTTTTCAAGGATGCTAATCTCCTTATTGAAGACTCTGCCCTGCCTCTCTTGCTTCTTTCTAAAGGCTCCACGTCCAGAACCGAGGAGGCTGAACCAGTGCTGTTTTCTCATTCCAGTCCTAACAGCACTCTGCAGCTTCTCTTCAAAGTAACCTCAGAACAGGAAACAGCTGTTTTTCCCATGTTGCAGATAATGAGGTCAAGGTCAGAAACATTTAGAGACTTGTACAGGTTTCCTTACCTAGAGCATGTGACTTTTTAGCTGCTTGTCTTTCAGATCATCATTTGTCACATCTATCTTTTGGTCAGACAATTCTGTGAAATAGATTTGATTTTTCATTACCCCATTTATTTACTCTTTCATTTGGAGAAGCAAAGGACCTAATCACAGGATTTGGGAATCAATATAAATTTATAAATTTATTGCTATAAATTTATTTCTATTAGATAAGAGTTTTACAGTATTGAGAACATTACTTAAATTGTCTGCCACTTGCTATCTGCATCCATGAAATATGTGATGATATTGTTTACCAGAGCATCACTGTTTCAAGTTTAGGTTTTCCATGTTCTGTGCCAAATACTATTTCTTTAATGTCCTATTATCCTTCCATGAACATTGTCTTTCTCTCTGAGGCATATACTTTAGAATTCATTTCACTGTAAATATCCTATGCAAACTCTTTGGTACTGCTGTCTGACTTACTGAAAGAAATGTTGCTCACAGGACTTTGAATAAAAGAAGCTTTCCAGCACTGCATTGACAGCGGCATGTCAGTGTCACACATACACATACATATACATACTAGTATGGACATCTTATCATATATATATATATGTGTGTGTGTGTGTGTGTGTGTGTGTGTGTGTGTGTGTATTGCTTGAGCATCTTGAATTGGTTTTCTAATTTCACCAGTTGTAGAATTATTTTTTGAAAAGTTAGTATAATTGTAATATATTAACTGCCATGCTCCTTAACATTTCTACTTATAAAACTAAAGTATCCAGAAACAATATGATAAAAGGAAAGACCTGACCTCTACAAATTGCCTTTGACTTCCATAAGCATTTCATCTCACACACACACACACACACACACACGCACACATTTACATATACAGAAACACAAACATACACACAAGCACATGTACAAACACATCTACACATGAATACACACTGAAAAAAGTTTAAAGTGAAATGGATATTAAATAACTTTGATCTATCCTACTTTTTTACTCTTCAGAGAGAGAAAAGAGAGAGTGCATGTTTAGCACATTAATTTTCTCTTACTGGACAAAATAGCTGATTTAGGCAGCAAGTCCATATGAGGGCAAACTCCGGTGCCAGCTCCTTGGCAACATCCTTCCCACATCGCAAACTACTTCAAGATAAATAACAATTTTGTTCTAGTCCTCTGAAAGATGGGAACACAGATTTCAGAGGAATTCATCCTGAGATTTATGTAGTCTTTTGGATCTGAGATTACTGAAATTAATCTCCTAATGCATACTTTGAGAATTAACCAAGAACATTATATGAAATCCAAACTTAAGACTCAGCAGCTATGCAAATGCCTCAGTGCAAAAGCAAGTATGTCCTTTTCCAACTCAGCCCTTAATATGGAATTATCAATGTTTGCTTGAAAAGATTTCCTAAAACATATATTATAATTTAGAAATTATCTTAGCATATAAGTCTATCCAGGCATATATCCCACAATGTTATTGACATGGACATTTCAGTGGAGATAATTAATACTCCAAACTCAGAATCCTTGTGAAGATTAAACAAGATTATGTATAAAAGTTCAGAGCTTGGCACTGAGTAAGTGCAAAGGGCATGTTAGCAGTTTTTATTATTCAAGAGTTTTTGACACACACTTTAAGTCAAATATGTGCTAAAGCACTTTTCTTAAATCTTTAATGTAGCAATCATTATCCTCTGTTTTGAATAATAATTGCAGAAAGCATTGAGTTCCTTATCTTTTTGTAAGAATTTTGAACAAAATAATTCCAATGCAGACACAAAATGTGTAGAAACAAGATTGTCATTCATGGATTTCTCAGTTCCTAACTTTTAACTTTAAACTACAGTCATTCAATACATTTAAAACTGTCCTATGCATTAATCAACTTAGAATATATATCAAAATATTAGACTGCATTGCTAAACTTACATACATTTATTTTCTCATAATTTTGTAGACAGAAGTCCAACATCAACTGACTGATTACTAGTCAGGACTATCATCTAACCTTGTGATCATGTAACTGTTCAGCATGTTAGTGTAAGGAGGAGGAAGGGAGAACATAAGGAAGAGGGCAGGAGGAAGGGGGAGAGGAAGGGAAAGACAAAAGATGAGAAAAATTCTTCCTTTTTTTATATACTCACTGAAACCTAAGTTTCTTAGCTAGATGCAGTTATATTGAGAGTTAGGATTTCAATATTCAAAAGGATAAAGAAGGGAAAAAAATTCAGTCCCTAATATTTTTGATTCTTTGTGCTCTGTTTGAAGAGTCTTAAAAATAAAGTTCAAGCCACTTACATTGCAAAACCAAGATTTTTTTCTATTGGGCAGGAGAGATGGTTCAGGGATTAAGCCTCTGCCTCACAAGCAAAAGGTCCTGAGTTCGGAATCCTGAACCCACATTAAAAACACTAGACAGAATTGGTGATGGATTGTAATAGCGATCCTGAAAAGTAGAGCCTGGGAAACTCCAGACAAAGCAAACAGGAGGTAGAAGCAATTTAGGTGACCCAGGAAGTCACCCTTGGGCCTCCACAGACACACAGTGCACTCTGATACACACAAACACACACACACACACACACACACACACACACACACACACACACACACACGCATAAAAACTTTTTTATTAATTAGATATTTAATTTCCTTCAGCCTTTGCTTTCCTGCCTATAGAACACTGTGATATCCTTAGTGTCATTCCTCTAGACAAGCAAAGTTTTTTATAGGTATTTAAGAACAATGAGTTAAGCATAAGGTTTGTTTTTCCTATTTTGAAATTTCCTAAATAAATTGATTACTAATGTAAAAAGGATAATGTACAAGAAAGGAAGTCAAAGAAAAACACTTTAGGAATATTATTCATGAAAAGTGGAAAGTGAAGTGAAATCATCAAGCAAATTCCAAAGGAAAAAGTTAGTTCTGTGGAATGTTTGAGATGAAGAGCATCCACAGAATTTATAAATAGTGGGGGAAGAAGTACAGAGGGCAAGGACAACCACTCATTATGCTTGAAAAAAATTAAAATAAATAAGGAGCTACCAGCAGTATCAAAGTTAACATGGATTTGAGTGCTAGGGAAAGGGTTTGGATATGGAAATTGTCTGTAGCTTGTTTTGTTTTACTGAAGAACAATTTTCACAGAATTTCAAGAGATAAAGAGCTATATCATGTCGTTAATGAGAAATATAGGAAATTGGCCATCATGATAAAAGAAGGCAGAGAACGTGATTATCTTCGGGCCACAGAGATGAGGACACGATAACAGATTTTACATGCTTCTGGCATATAGCTATTGTGTTTGAATTGAGAGTGGTAGAAGTAAGTCACTAGTAGGAGAAGACAAAGGACCCAAGGGAAGGCAGATGTTCAGGAAAGGGATGCAAAGCTTTCTTCAAATTCAGATAGAAACAAGGCCAGTTCAGGCATCAGAAGAGGTAACATTTGAGACTGAGGAATGGTCACAGGATGACATATTCACATAAGACAGATGTGCTACAGGAAGGTCCGAAGGGAGGCTTTGACTTTCTCTGGAGAAGAGGTGAGTTCAAATCATGAAAGTAAAAGTACAACACTGGTCACTGTGGAAACTCATGGGGAGTAGATGGCTTTTGTATTTTAAAGCACAAGATAAAGGTAAATAAATACTCGATGCCGAAATGTAATTGGTGATCACTGGCCTGAAATGTATACCTGGGTCTCTAGGAGAAGATAAGATTTTTGAAGAACCCAAATTAGAAAGTAAAAACCAAAAGAAAAATAAAACAAGAAAAGTGGAGTGAATTAAATACCCACAAGTGAAAAGTCTCAGTAACAGCTGAATTGAAGTTAGAGAACATAAATTTAGAGTGGACCCAGTCTTGGAAGATAAAGTTCTATTTTAAATCCCACAGGAGGCTGGGTAATGAAATCCATTAAGTATACACTACCCAATTGAAAGTTGAAAAGGAGATTAGGGAAGACAAATGTAATTACCCGAATTGTAATTTGGTCAAGACACCAAGGTTAATAACACTCTTTCTTTTTTCAAAAGTTGCCATGAATTTTTTAATACTTTATAATGGCCAATGTCACAAATTTTAGTCTTAATACAAGAGATGAACTTTTTGACATGCATTCTTAAATGTTAAGCATGTGTATTAAAGACATGTCTTCATCATTGCAATTTCACGTGAAAAATTGTCTGAGAAACATTTAATTAAATAAGTAATGTGTGCAGATATAAAATAACTAAGGTTGTGAATTTACCGTGAATTTGTAAGTAAAATAAGAAAATAAGTTACAAATGGAGATTAAAAGGTCACAAGTGTATGTTTATGAGATACACTTTACTTCAAGGCATACTTTACTAATGTCACGTTGCATAACCTTTTTAAGCTCAGTGTCCTTCTTTAAAGCACGGAGTCATACCTTACCATATCATAATAATTCTAAAGAACAGATGAGATAAAGCACACAGAAAGCTTAAAAACAAATAGGACATTATTAACAAACTTTAATCCTAGTACCTGTTAATAATTTAAAGCGGATGATTCTTTGTTCTTCAATATTCATCTTCAGCAATTGTAAAAAGTAAGACTCAGAAAATATCATGCAAAATATAAGCATCTCAATATGGTACAAACACCTATCTAATGTATTGCACTAACCTTAATTACAAACAAAATTACACAACCAAGTGTTGTCAATACTCTTTCAAAAGATGTCTTTAGAAGTGTTAAAAGTTGTTTAAGAAATTCGTAACATAATATATGTGCCATAGTTAGTACAGGTACTTAATGGTTGAGATTTCAAGCTCTGGGAATGTTTGCAGAGAATTAATTGTTGAATTAAGCCCAGCGTGAACCTGCAGGAGATTGTCTAGTTGAAGGCCCAACCCGTGGTGCTGGGACCAGGTCCTGGACAGGTGGATAAAATACAGAGAGTTGAATGAAAAGTTATTATCCTTCTGTACACTTGGCCAAACATGCTAGTCTGGCAAGTTTAAGGATCATCCCTCACTCAACGGTTGCATAGAGATTGTGTGGCCAGTTTCCTCAGCGCTGATGTTGGTGTGAGTCCTCTTGCTGGACAAGCAACAGTAACCAGGAATCATAACAGAATAAACCCTTTTTCCCTTGAAGCGTCTGACGGTGATTTTTTTCAGCAACCATGCATGAACTGCTACAATATGTTTATCACTTTAAAGACAAAATCCAAGAATTATAACAAGAACTTTTTTATTCAAATAATTTTAAACAGTACGATATTGAATTTTTCCCTGATATTTGAAAAATAGAGGGGATAGAACTATTTTAGAAATTTGTCATCTATCGATCAATTTTCTTTCTTTTTTCTTTCTTTCTTTTTTCTTTCTTTCTTTTTTCTTTCTTTCTTTTTTCTTTTTCTTTCTTTCTCTCTTTCTCTCTCTCTCTTTCCCTCCATCCCCTATCTCCTGCTTAGCATGTCTTCATTTCTACAATTATTTATTTCTGTTTTAACCTGTTACAGCAAACGATTGCAAAGTACATCTAATTTACATACTTTGATAGAAAACCAATAGACATAAATCAAATTGCCCTAATGTTCCTCTATCAAACCAATAGATATTATTTGTCCATTTATGTGGCCACTACAATGGAGTTACTTTCAACCAAATCTCATTAAACAGAAAAGAGTTAGACTCTGAAGCAAAAGGAGTATAGCATCACACATATGAAGAAAAACCCTATGCAGACTAGATTGAAAGCTAACCTGATTTTATGGTATGAACCTACCTTGTTTTATAACTATCATAGGAAATAATGCCTGACCCAAACAATTTAGGGAAATGAGGGGAATTTCATAGGATCCAAGGTTATGATCCATCGTGGCAGGACAGTTCCCAGTCAAGATCAGCAGGTTGAGGATGAGTACCGCACACTTGCTTCCCATCTTGCCAATTGACAAATGCCAACTAGCTTTATGCATCCGCTTTTGGAACAGTCTCACCAACAATGGGCACATCTTCTCACTTCACTTAAAGTAATTAAGACATCTACAGGCTGGCCCTGAGACTTGACTTAACGAAATAATTTCCCATAGTCTTATCACCTCAGCATCAAGTCAATACCTGAAACTGGCAAAGACCCCAGTAAGCTAATACAGGCAACATGGAATTACAGAGGACATTGTCTAAAAAGCACATTCATCTTTTACAATACTTCACGGGGATGAAAAAGGTCCATCTATTTTCCTGGAGCATCCCACCTAGTTTCAAAAATTGAATTAATGGGAGAAAATGCACAATGCAAGTTGAATATACTACCAGAGCCGTCATGCAAAAAAAAAAAAAGATGCAGAAAACTACAGTTACCTGCATACTATATTGAACAGAAAAGTAAAGAAGCAACCAAGAAGAGGAAGATAGCAGATTGCATACACTCATTACTAGACTTTCCAGGGAGCAAACTGGATATCATTAGAGGGAAGAACTCCTTCCTATCAGGCAGTAGATAGTATCATCTACAGAAATCTAACTGGCAACTGCAGCATAACTCTTTAGGCAGGACTTCCCCAGCCATTCTGTAGAAGCTTGTATTTGCTAATTGTGATGATTTTTGCTAACTGTCTGTTATTTGTTCTGTTCCTTGCAAACTGATAGGAAAGCACTGCTTTGCCTAGGACTCTGAATTGGGAACACTAGCTGGCTGCCTCAATAAGACTTCCCAACCTCTTTTGATGCATGGAACAAGCATCCACTTAGATGTTTTACTCGCTGTTATTTTCTTGTTATTTATTCCTTTTTAAACTTCTGTTTCATACAAGTTTAATGAATTTGCTCATTTGAAAATGAACACATGGCAATCATTAACCACTCCCCAAACAGAACAAATGACCCAGTTACAGAAGACATTTTTTTGTTTGACTTTCTAAGATTTATCATTTCAGAGGGCAATATAAAAATAAAAAAATGTTGGTTTCCTACTTTTATTACATCTACCTTTGAATGTGCTCTTATAACAAGAGTCCAGTTTAACAACTGTTTGTTTCTGATCAGGGGGTGAAATACAATGCCCATCAGGATGGAGTAAACCACAATCTAGAACTTCAGAGACTCTATAGCAACCACCTAGAACTAGGCCAGCCTAATCTCTCCCCATCCTGAAGCTCAGGGACATTTGCAGAAGAGGGGGCAGTAAGATTGTAAGAGCACAAGGATGGGAGGAGTAAAGATATGCAAGATACTCCACACAAGTTAGGGCCGAAACAATCATAATTGGACTTTGCATGCCCTGCGCAATGTCCAACACACTATTGACCCCACAAAGTCTAGCATTTGCTAAAGGCACCAAGATCCTTGGAGGCAAGGGATTGACAGCCACAGTAGTGTTCCTATGCTTAAGGAGAACACAGGAAAGGGTTCAGGGAAATGCCACTGGGTTCTTGTACATCATCGGAGAGGAGGGCCCAGAGGAGAGTCTGGCATGCACATTAAAGGATTCTCCGGGTTTTGGGGGGGAGGCACTGGGGGATGGGGAGGGAGGGGTGAGGGGAGGGGGAGCAGTGGGGTGGGGGGGGAGGAGAGAGGGAGGGAACCGGTGTACCTACTAAGTTTGTATGAGCAGAAATAATAATAAAAAATGTTAAAAAAAGAATAAAAACAGCAAATTTTATGTAAAAAATGTAAATTTCCTCTGAATTATAAATTACCTGTCAATTTGGATTCTTCAAAAAAAGTTGTGGTTTAGGTGGAAAGATGGGAGGGAGTGGGAGAGAACAGTGAAGGGAAGGAAAGGGATGGAGGGGCGGGCAGACAGAGGGAAACTGGGATGAATACTCAACATGCTTGTAAAACTAGAAAAATTTTAAAAAGCTGTTGTTATACTTTGGGTATTGAGTACAGGATGTTCACCACTGAAATGATAGCAGTAGGAATAAAATAAGTGGGTACCCCAAAATCCCATAACATACTATCCTATAACCCTTAGGCACATTGGTAAGATTTCAGAAATAATGTATGGATTGAAAAAAACAGATAAAATTCCACAATCCTAGTTACTTTACTTTCTAAAATAAATAAGACATATAATTTGTGATGATATGTGTTATTACCAACATAGTGACTATCTCTACTGGAAGGAGAGAAGAGCTAAAGAGAACAGAAAAGATTGAAATTCAATGTTTTACTACTAATTATTATTTCACACAAAAGCTGAACCAAGATGATGTCAAGAGGTAAACATACATATGACATATTACAATATTCCTTTTATTTATTATAAATCTTGAAATAAAACTAGTTTTATTTAGTAGGTTTTCCTCTCTTGAGTTCTATTGAAAACCAAAAAAAGTGAATATTCAGACCCTAGACTTTCTCCCATTGCTTTTACATTTTGAAGTCTTCAAGTTAATGAAGAGTGATAAATAGCAATCATAAAACAAAAGATGTTGCTGCACCTTTTTAACAATTTTAAGAAAAAAGTCTTCGTTTAAGAAAAAAGCTCATCTTATGACTCGTAAGAGTCAAATGAGCCTGAAATTGTGTCTGTGTGAGTCATTAGGGAAGGATGGAAGCTAGAGATGTAGAAGCGGGGAGTGGGTAATTTGAAAATATGGTTACACTAGAAGCATTTAAATCTAGAAATTAAAGCACGTTTGGATAACAATGACTGCATTTGACCATTTTGATTTTCTAAAGAATAATTGAAGGTTTTAGACATTTTCTTAATTTTCTGACTGATGATGAGTTGCGGCATAAGAGTGTTATTTCACATATTAGCATTGATCTTCCAAATGAAACAAATGTATTTGGTCTGATGAGTCTCTCCCCTCACCCTATGACTTCATAACTATCAAATTATAAAAGTCACAGCTCCTTGAGATCCCTTCATATTCTGGAGGATAAACTCTTTTTATTCTTAAATTTATTCTCAAAAGCAGCCTAAACTTTTATCAGATATTTTCGACTTATTATCAGCTTGTTACATTATTAGTTTATTTCATTTTCTGTTACTACTTTCATCATTTAGGATTAATATGATATATAGTTTTGCTTATTGTTTCCATTAGCCGTTAAAGAGATCAATAAAGACACTGTCCTTTAATATGTAAATATCCTTAGCAATAGCCATTTTTTACATACAAAATTAATGTCTATATTGATAATAACCTCCCCAAATATTTCACAGTAGTAAATGATACTTAGTTTATTTTTGTCTATTGTCTTGCTACATGTGTTAAATCACATATATTATTGTCAAATCAGTGGCTCCAAAGTTCACCAATATAATGCTTTTTCATATTCATCGAGATCTTTGTTGATTCTTTTTCAAATTTCATGAAAATAGCTGCCTATATCCTTTAGTGCCTTTACTGGAATAGAACATCTATTTGGTGGTCTACAGTCAAGAAATCAACTTAAAAAGAAAAGGTTTTAGTGACAGAAAATTCAAGAAGGAAATTAAGCCCCCAGCAAAAATCCATGGAAGATGCCTAGAAACCTGAGAATGACATCATCTCACTTTTGTACAGATTCAAAACAGGTTGAGCTAAAAATTTCAGAGTAAAGTGATTATCCTGAGATGGGGTAGTAAGTGTGGAAATATGGAAGACACTAGGCAGAATATAAAAAACTACTTAGGAATTTTCAAGTATAGAATAGATTGTGACTGGCTCCATTCTGTTCAGTAGTTTTACAATATGAAATATTAAGCATACATGGTAATGTGTGTTAAATACACATATTTAGAAGTTTTACTCTATATCAATTACTATGTATAAATATAAGAGTGAAATTACCAAATGCTTGTAATAGTTATATATAGAAGTATCCCAGTCACATCTTCTCTCACATAACTGGAACCTGGTTCCAAGTCCTCATGATGACATACTCAAAAGAAAATCTTTTTATTACCAATTATAACCACAAAGCATTAGAATTATGAAGGTAGGGGGAAGAAAATCCCAAGAGAAAAAAAACAAAGGAACACAGTTCAATAGAGAAGTAAGGCCACTGTCAAGAAAGGGCCATAATTAATGAGAATCTAAGCAAGTCCACCATCAGTTTCCTTCCTGTTTACTGGTGTTTGGGCTGGTTTGAAGCACTGCACTTGTGTTCTTCGACAAAGGAGAGGGAGGACAGTAGGATGATGGCCTGAAGATTCCCCCTCACTGCTTCTCACTCACTCCTGGGTCCTATTCCATGGTTTCTGTATTATTGAATAGGAGAAGATCTCAACACTAGATAGGATGCAACCTTGTACAGTGCAAGAACAGCGAAATAGACAATAACAATCAATCAGAATGCAGAACACTGGTGGTCCAACAATGTTCACCTGGAACCAGGCCATCCACATCTCTTCCCATCAGAAAGATCAGGGCACTTTGTACAAGAGGGGAGCTGTAAGACTGTAAGAGCCTAAAGATGGGGAGGTTGGCCACTGGACAGAAAACTTCATGCAAGATAGGAAAGCTGCAGCCAGGACCTCAACGGCAACGGGACTTGACTTCATCAGACCTGCACAGTAGCAATTATGTCAACATGCCCTATAGACCAGCATGGATCTTAGGAGAAATAACTTCAAAAAATAGTATTTTTAGGGGTTAGGGGTCAGTCAGAGGTAGGGGATTACGCAGTCAGTGATCTGTCCAAGGAAGGGTCTCTTGCTCTGTCATAGAGGCCTTAAACCTCACTAAGGCAGATGCTACAGAGGAAACCCCAGGACTCATATAAACCAAAGGACAGAAGAGTAAGAAGGGACAGGCTGGACCATGAAGGAGAGGGAAGAAAGGTGGAAAAGGATGAGAGAAAGCTTGGAAGGGAGGGAGAAAAGGAGGGGAAACAAGGGTACCAAGGAGCATGTATAATCAAAAATATTATTTTACATTGCAGCAATTTTATTTTTCTAGCTTTACAAGCATGTTAAGTACTCATTCTTGCTTCACTCCACCCCCTCCCTCCTCTTCCTCTCTCTTTCCTTCATGAATCCATCCCACTCCTTCTTACCCCCTACCTGTCTACTTCTATGGACCCCAGGGTTCCCTCTGGTTTTTCTACCCTTGTAGGGACTCAAGCCTCTTGTGGCATACAAAATTGCCTCCTCCAAGCCACCCCACCGATAGCAGCATTTCCCTTCACTCATCCAACTTTAAACCCCAAGATTTCCACGGTATGTTCTTATCTCTCTTGAGTTCCTGTATAGTCTACGGGGGCACGTTAGTATGTCAGACATTATTCACGTCTGGCAAGGACAAGTCTCACTGCAGTGAGTTCCTGGATGCAGTAGTCTTGCCTTGAATGCAATTTCTTGTCCAATAGTGAACCATCCCATCTTTAGATTCTTACAATCTCACCATCCCTTCATCCACAAGGGTCCAAAGGCCTTACGATTAAGTTGGCCTGGTTCTGGGTTAACATATTATATTAACATATACTGGCTAGGTTCCAGTATACTGCATTATGATTGGCCATTGATATTCACTTCTTTCACTGCTTTGGCTACATCTTGTCAGGCTGTTGAGATCCTTTATCTCTGTTATCGAAGAAGATTCTAGACTAAGTATTAAGTGTTCTTCAAATCTATGGATATAATAACAGCTATTTACAGAGCAGTTTGGTCTGTAAGTATAAGCTTCCTAACTACAGGCTGCTTTTCCTTATTGATCCATTTCCTTTTCTTTTTTAGGTTTTTTTTCTAGCTAACAATAAGAGTGCCAGAAATTTGAAAGGGACCTATGAGTGGGAAGGTGGGAAGGAATGATTAGGGGGAAGCTTTTTAAAGGGAAGATTAGAATACCATGACAATAGGGTAAAGGAGGGAATAATTGGGAAAAATAGATAGTAGGAATGAGGGGCTGGGAAATAAGAGGGACAGAGGAACATATTAAAAAAAGACCTTTAGATTGTGGGATGTAACCCCAAAGGAAACTCCTATGCTAGTAGTATGTAAAAAAAAAAAAAAAAGCCTTGAGCTGATTCACTTAGAACCCAGTGACAAAAATATACTGGAAGTAATAGGATTATGGTATTTCCTTATAAAATGTTGGTCAGAGAGGCTTCAAAGACCCCCAAACATAATAGGTGTTTGTAAATGCTCTTGGTTTCTCTCCAAAAATCTGTCAGGAAAACCCTGTTTCTGAAGATTCAACATATAAGGATCACAGAAGATGGGCAAAATACATCATCTATAACTGGACTGAGAACTTCCTCCTTGCTGGATAGCTTACACTTACACAAAGTGCCAAGAAATACTGCAGAAACTACTGGAGGAGAGAAATAATCACAGGGCTCATCAACTCATGAGATCTGCAAGTTACAATAAAAATCACCAAGGCAACAGGGGACACCAGTGTAATAGTGGCATGAGTATCAAGGAGACAACCAACAGTTTTCCTATTGAATTCAAGACCTGCTTGTCAGAAAGGAACACTTTCCTGTTACTATTAACTACAAAAAAAACCTAGAAAGTATTTTTTAAAAAAATCCATAAAGATATATATTTTTTAAAAATTCCTGAATTTACTAAAAAGATAACTGAGCTTCCACCTCAGGCAATTTTATGTTTAGAAAAAGGTTAAATATATTCGGTCAAAACTAAGGGATTAAAGGGGATTCAGATAGCTCAGAGTGCAGTTAAAATATTTTACATTGAAATGCCTTGCTGTGAAATTTATAAATATTTTATATGTTACTCTTAAGTTACTTTGCTCTGTGAGTTTCATTATTACCCAATGAACTATCAACTCTATAAAAGATAAAACCAGTTTAAAAGAACAAATGTTTCCTTTCTATGCTACAACACTGTCTCTACAAACAAATGATCAGAAAAGCAAGTTCACATGAAGGCAAGAAGAGATTTACCTATTGTGCTGAATACAATGCTGCTACAAAAGTTCCATGGGGGGAAAAGAGAATTTTTTTCCATCTAAATGTTTAAGTGCCTAATGTTTACTTTGGTTCATCATGGACCTTATGCAAAACTTGTGTGGATCTGAAAATTCCTTAAGAAGCAAAACAGGACACAAGAATGAACCATCAAGAAGTCAGGGATCATCAAGAAGTCAATGAATCATCAAGAAGTGAATAGCCAGACCAGTAGAGAATGAAGAGTTGTGCTGTTTTACAGATTTATTGTGATTTCAAAAAAAATCTAATGGTGTGTGCATGTGTTTTACTGATTTTTTAAAGTTATCCTTCCTTGCTTCCAATTAAAATAAACTAGAATAAAACTGATAGTTATCCAGACACAGAAATGTAGGAAAGTAACACAATATCAAGAATGGGTTCATAAATCTTGAAAGTAAAGACAGGCTATGTAGAACACTGTATAAATTTCTATATTACTATTTGTGGGAATTGTGCTTTGCTTTATCAATTATCAAAAGAACATCACAAAGCTTAAGTGAGGCAAAGTTAAGATAAACTATGTTTTCTACTGTGACAATATAAACCTGGAATTGCAACATTTGGAAGGCTGACACAGGAAAATCTCAAATTCAAGACCATCTTTGAATATCTACATAGACACCGGGGTTACATAGTTACATGAGACATGTTTTAAGTATTTCTAGATATATATATTTAAGAATGGAACAAGGAAAAGGAATTAAATTTTTAAAAAATGGGACACATTTTAAAACAGAAATGGGTGATAATAAAGAAATAAAAACTAGACTTTGAGTACATTGGTGAAAGTTTACATAATTGACAATTAAAACATCCTGCAACAAACATAAACTTTAAGATAACTGCAGGTTTACCTGCGTAGGATGGAGAGAAGGGGAAGTTTAGACTCACTATAGAGGTTCCTGGGCAGGATTGATATTTAACACATGTATTCATTCATGTTTCTATGAATACTGAAAAATTACAATTGCTTTTGTTTCATTAAAGACTGAGATTTACAAAAATCAAAATTATGTTATAATTTCCTTTCCAGAACTTTGTAACCTTAGGATTGTCAGTTAAGTCTTATTATGTTTCCCCAAACAGAAAATATTTACTTTGCATGTGCAGGATAATATTTCATATTCAGTAAGCAAAATGATGATGGTTTTTGTACTCACAGGACTTTGGTTGTATGAGACAAGTGATCCATAAGGGATTATGATACCTGTTCCATTTCATTCTCAGATTATTTTGAAACACAATTTTCAAAGACAGGCACACAACACTCTAAAACCCATGAACAAGGACATAAAACAATGTAAAGATGGAATAAAACAGTCAGGGATTCAAGTAGGTTTCTAGGTCTAAGAAGAAAGTAATTGAAATATATTCCATATCAATTATAAGACAGAAATTTCTATAAAAACCCTAGTTGAAAGGGTTTTTAATCCCTCGAGCTGATTGGGCTAGACCAACGTTCTTAAATGGAAATCCAATACCACAGTCACTACAACCAACACTCAACAAATGGGACCTTATGAAATTAAAGAGCTTCTGTTCAGATAAAGAGATTGTAAATCTAGAAAAAAAAAGGCAACCCATAGAATGGGAGAAAAATCTTCACTAACCACATATCTGATAGAGCGCTATTATCCAGAGTGCACAAAGAACTTAAAAAACCAAACACCAAGGAGATAAATGGCCCAATTAAAAAAATGGGCCTGGGAACTCAAAAGAAACTTTTCTAGGGACGACAAAGATATTTGTTTAACAAATATCTTTAAAAATACTCCACATCCTTAGCCATTAGTGAAATGCAAATCAAAACTTCTCTGAGATATCATATCACCTTGATCAGGATGACAAAAATCCACAATACAAACAACACCAAATGCTGGAGAGGATATGTGGAGAAAGGAACTCTCCTACACTACTGGAGGGAATGCAGGCTTATACCATTCTGACGATAAGTATGGTGATTTCTAAAAATGTTAAAGATTGAAATGCCGGGGGCTGGAGAGGTGGCTCAGGGGTTACGCCTCTGCCTTGCAGGCGGAAGGTCCTGAGTTCCGATCCTAGACCCCACGTATAGACGCCAGGCGGAAGCGGGGAGTCCATGGTAGTTCCCGAATTCGCTCGTGGTTCTACACACGCACACACACATACATACACACATGCACACACACATACACGCACAATTGAATAAATAATAAATAATAAAAAAAATTGAAAAAAAGATTGAAATGCCATATGACCATGCTATACCACTTCTGGGAATAATCTGCCACAATGTAAAGATTCACTGTAGTGACAAGAGCACAACCATGTTCATCTCAGCACTATTTACAATAGCAAAGTCATGGAATCAACCTAAATGCCCAACAGTTGATGAGTGGATGAGGAAAATGTGGTACATTTATACAATGGAATATTACTCTGCCATCCAAAAAGGTGAATTAATGAAACTTGCCAGGAACTGGATAAAATTAGAAAAAATTATATTGGGTGCAATATCCCAGACACAGAAAATTAGACAATGTATATACTCCCTAAGGTGGATCCTAGTACCAAACCCACTTAATGACATATTCAAAGATAAATCTCTGTAATACATACTGTAATCACAAAGATTATATATAAACAGAAGGGAAGGGGAAAGAGGGCCTCCCACAGAAAAGAGGAGAGAGGGGATCATGCTTCTGTAAAAAAAAATGTTACCATCAAGTATTGCATGTAAGTATAGAGACATCTGGTGAAACTCATTCTCAATTCCCTTCCTGGTCACCTGTGACTGAAGATGTTTGATCTCACCAATCAGAGAGTGTATAGGGACTTGCAGGTAGATGGCAACCGTATTGCAAATGGGACACTGACCCCCCCCCCCTCACTGCTGTGTTCTACTCCTATTCCATCGACCTTTAAGTCTCCTCTTAGTTAAGATCTTTATTTAAACAGCCTTTTATCTTTGGTTAGGAGGTGATCTTCAATACCAATTGAGATGGAGCCAAGGGTGGTACAGGAAAAGCAAAACTGAAAACAACAACAAACCATAATTCAGAACACCAAAGACCCTACATTAATCACCTGGAACCAGACCAGCCAAATCTCTCCCCATCCTAAAGCTCAGGGAACCATGGGGAAAAGAAGGCCGCAAGATTGTAAGAGCCTAAAGATGGGGAGGAGCAACGATATGCAAGATACTCCACACCAGTTAGGACTGTGCAGCCATAATAGGACTTTGCCTGACCTGCCCAATGGCTGACATGTCAACAAACCCCCAAAATCTAGCATGGATTACTGGCAGTTGGATCCTTAGAGGCAAGGGATTAACAGTAATAATAGAGTTCCCATATTATCAGGGAGCTCAAGAAAGGGCTCAGCACTATGTCACTGAGTCCTTACACCTCACTAGGATGAAGGACTCAGAGGGAGGTTTGGCATTTACACAAAAAGATGCTCCAGGATGGAAGGAGGGAAGGGGAGGCACTGGGAGAAGGGGAGGGAGAGAGGAGGTGAAAGGAAGGGGAAAAGGGGGGAGACTGCAAGGGGAGAGGACAGGGGTACCTATTGAGTTTGTATGATTGGAAAAAAAATAAAATGTGGGAGAAAAAAAAAAGACAGAAATTCATCTGATCCTGGTCTTGGTAATAAATTTCTGGACATGTTAACGCAAAAATAAAAATAAGCAAACTGAAATTATGTTCTTTCTGTTCTGCTACACTACACTGTCAATTGCAAATAAACTCTCAAAAAGGTAAGGCTACATGAAAGCAAAAGAAACAACCAACAAAATGACCAGGTGGCCAAGAGATATCAGAGACAAATAGTTATAAACACACACCTGATAATTTTCTCTTAAGTTGTTTTTGCCAAAGTAAAGATACGGAATATCACTACTTAAAATAAAAAAAATTCAGGTGCTATAATATGGCTCATTCAGATAAGTACTTGCTCTGAATCTTCAAAATAACAGCACTAGGAAGGCAGTGACAGACTGATACCTGAGGTTTGCTGGTCAACCAGTCTACCCAACTTGAAAAGGTCATACCACTGTGAGAACTTGTCTCAGGAATAAAAAGAGAAAGAAAGAAAAGTAACAGAGACAATAAAATTGGGCACCAACTAAGGAATTATTCATAAGGTTGTACTCTTACCCTCATACACATGTTCACACATGGGCACCTGTGCATACAAGCACACACATCATTTCATACAAGCACACATCATTTCAGACACATTCAGATAACTGGTATAAAGTCTAGTGATAATAAACCCTACCAATACTATAAGCCAAAAGGAATTCTTACACATTGATTGGAAAGAAAATTGATAACACCATTATGGAAAATAGGTAGAGTTCTTAGAAGTTAACCATACTAGCACCAGCACCAGTAATCCTATTAATTTCCTTCTTTTTCTTTGTGTGTATGACAATGTGTGCATGTGTGTGTTCACATGTAGTGGACATATCCATAAATGTAGATGCATGAGTATATACATTCACATGCATAAGGAGACATGAAGTGAACACTGAATATATTTTTGGTCAATCTCCACTTTAATTATTAAAGCAGGGTCTGTCAATTGAACCCAGAGTTAGAAAGTAAAGCCTATTCACCCAAAGAATCCGCTGTGTCTATGTATTGAGTGTTGGAATGACAGACAACTGACAAGCCTCCCTGGCTTTTACAACAGTTCTGGGGATCCAAGCTGTAGTCCTTATAGTTATAAGGATGTGCTTTGTCCCCACAGCCATTTTCCCAGCCATAGCAATTACATTTCTGGGTTTGCAAACTATCCAAGGGAAGCAGTATCAACATCTAGAAGTGTCTTGACACCAATGCTCATTATACCATTCTTCACTATAACTAAGATATGGAGAAAGCATGTCTCTGCCAATAAGTGAATAAACAAAGAAATATACATGCATGTGTATATATATATGTATATATATATATATCACAACATATGAAATATGTATCACAGAAAATTACTCAGCCATGCCAAGGAGATGTTTATTACATTCAGCAACATGGATGACCCTGGAATGTGTTATCCTAAATGAAAGCCAGAAGGAAAAAAATAATGCATAGCATGTACAAATTTCTTCCAATATTTAACTCAAAAGATAGAAAATAAAATGATGATTCTTGTGAGCTGGTGATCAGGTGAAAATGGGAGATAGTGGGCAAAAGAAATATTTCCATTATAAAAAGGGTTAAAGAAGACTATGGATACTGTTAAGTGACTGGTAACTTTATAGTGCAAATTAGGTAGCACTCCCAAAGTCTGCTCTATACTTATCCCTGATAGAGCAAGAAAAGCATTCCATATTTTACTTACAGATAGAATCTTGTAAAACATTAAAGATACAAGGTAGGTTGGTATTGTAGTAGTGATTAGGAAAATGCAAATCAAAATCATAATGATTTCATTCTTGTGGAATAGGCTAAAATGAAAAGCATCATGTGGTAACAAAGGTTAGCAATGATGTGGTGAGAAAAGAACTGTGTAAACTCTGTGGAAATGCAACATTGAGTTAAAAAATGGTTTCCAAGCAGTTCATCATGTGGATTTAATGAGTAATTGTGAGATATCTCAATTAGTCAAAGAAAAAGATTTGCTGTGAGCCTTCAACATACCACTTCATTTGATGTTGTCTGTTGCAAAGTTCTTATCCTCCTTTGTTCATGTGACTGTAAGTTCATATCAGGGAAGGGAGTCATTACCTGAAGCTAGAGGGATATAAATTTACCTGCAGAGAAGTCGGACACGACCTGCCTGGTATTGATCTGTTGGGGCAACAAAAGAGCAAAGAAAAAGACAGGACACATACAGAAAAGCTGGGTTCTGGTAGACCCCTGGTTCAAATGGAGACCCAGCAGTTCATATCAGCTCAAACGAGTTTATTTGGTAGGCAAGCTAATAGACCTGCTTCAGCATATGTCATGTGGTTTTCTTGAAGCAAACAGTACATTATGTAAAAAAGGTCAAATGTACATAAATAACTGTTACCTGAGAAATAAGACAGACAGACCTGTGCCTCTAACCACCAACCAGTTCCAGCCTTGCAGGTCGAGAATCTATTATGACATAGCTATATTCTTGTCAATTTTCCAGCATGCCCAAACTCATCCTAAAATGTTCCTCTCGTAATCCCTTTTCATTGCAGCCATTATCCACAGAAGTTGAATCCTGAGAAACTTCATGTTTATGATAATAAAATGTAAACATATGGGTCTATAAAGAAATTTCATAGGGGAGAATACAAGCTATAGTAATTCAGTATCAACTGATAGAAGAAATAATAGGAAACCGCTAAAAGTTGAAATTTCATTCATGTATAGAAGACAATAACAAACTCATTATGGGGACTGGTGATGAAGAGTCTATGAAGAATGTTGAAGAGATGGGTAACTCCAGATATGACTTTATCTATATATGAGGTGGTTAAAAAGAACAGTCACTACAAAGATTGTAGGTTGAAAGATGAATCAATGGCTTTTTTTTGGCAGTGACGTAACTATTTTTATTTATTTATTTATTTTTTATATTTCTGCTCATACAAATATAATAGGAACCCCTGTCCCCTCCCTCCCTCCACCCTTCCCTGGACCTCCCTGTTCCCTCCCCGCTTTGTCCCTTCCTTTCCCCCCTCCCTTCCTTTCCCCCCTCCCTCCCTTCCCTCCCTCCCTCCCTTTCCCCCAGTGCCCCCTCCCCCCATCTCTGAAGCATCCTTTAATGAGTATATCAAACTTTCCTCTGGGTCCTCCTCTCTGATGAGGTGTGAGGACTCAGTGGCAATTCCTAGAACTCTTTCTTGTGTTCCCCTTAAGTATAGGAACACTATTGTGACTGTTAATCCCTTGCTTCTAAGGATCCTAGTGTCTTCAGTCCGTGCTATAATTTGAGGGGTCAATGATATGTTGGTCATTGTGCAGATCATGCAGAGTCCTGTTACAATTGCTTTGGCCCTAACTTGTGTGGAGTATCTCGCATATCATGACTCCTCCCATCCTCGTGCTCTTACAATCGTACCGCCCCCTCTTCCGCAAATTTTCCTGAGCTTCAGGATGGGGAGAGATTAGGCAGGCCTGATTCCAGGTGGTTGATATAGAGTCTCTGATATCTGAATTATGGTTTGTTGTTGATTTTTTTTCAGTTTTTCTGTTCCTGCAATGCCCTTGGTTCCAATGGCTTTGTTTTTAAAGGCAAATATTACTTAAATCATTTTTGGAAAAAATATCTTTGGAAGTACCATTTTTCCATTGCATGAAATCAGAGAAAAAGTACAAAATTCCCTGAAGCAATCTACTAAGGAGATATGCACCCCTCAGTGGGGAGCTATGCCTATAAATAAAAGAGAATGTCTTTATACTTCCCATTCAATGTATAGTCTCTCAGTTAACAAATACAATTTAATGGACACTATTAAAAGCTAATAAAGTTCAGCCACTGTCAAGTGTGTCTGAATATGTGAAAGGTGCTCACAACTGCACATCTCCTCCAGCATAATTCTGTATTAGCACAGTCTTTTCATGTCCTCTGACCTTCAGTCCTTCCTGTTTGTACTTTATCACAATACCATATCCCTCTAAAAATCACTTTCTCCAGTTACATTAATTATATGAATTCCAAATGACATCCAAAATGCCTTAATGGCACTCAAATTAAATGAAAGAAAGGAAGATGGAATGTTTTGGCACTCTGTCTTTAAAAACCTGGCTTTGGGCCTCCATTTAAAACATACTACTGAAGGTCTCACCCTGTTTCTTCCCGTACTCAATAAATGGTTAAGTGGTCATGCATTCATTATGCCAGGAGCTGCCCCCGGATGCATATAGATGTCATTTATAATATTTTACAGTGTTTTGAAGATCCAAGCCCATCTAGAATGATAAAGACCTGGAAAATGTAAGTCCACATCAAAAGTCTTTTTTTTTTTATGGCAGTCTTTAACAGATGGGTGCAATTTCTTTCCATGCTATAAAAGTCAGGAAAGTCTTTCCATAGCATTAAATGGTAACACATGGAGACCATTTCGTTTTTTAAGAAGAATGTTCCCTCTTTGTGATTTGTGTTTTTAATGCCCTTTTCTTTGCTCTTGTTCTTTCAGGGACAGTTTGATTCAGAGTAATGGAGCGGTAGAAATTAAATGGGTGCGCGTGAAGCCCGATGAACCCAGCACTCTGCTTATCCTGTAACTATACTTAATCTAAATAACCTTTTTTATGCTCTGCTGGAACGGCATTTTCAAAAGGCTATAGAGTGGTAAATGAGAGTGTATGTCAGTAAGGATTTGCTAGACAAATCAGATCTCACCGAGAAGCAGATCTATCCATTGCTGTTTAATATACACTTCACTTTGAAGGACAGTTTCTGTGTGTGTGATCAGATCATTAACATTTACTGTCATTTAGGCTGTTTTCCAACTTTTCGACTTCCCATTTGTATTTTAATTTCACTTCATTCTTATTTATTTCTTTATTGCCAGTGAGAGCTTCCAGACAGAAACTACCTCTGAAAAAAAGAATAAAATAATTTATATGTGCACAAGTCATTGCCTTGGTTTTCCTTCACGAATGTGTATCCCAAGACAGGAAGGATTCCTATGAGATAAAATCAACACTGTTCCTAAGCTGAAAAGAATTCAGGCCGTGTGCATAAAACCTATGCAAGGATGCCCACTGACACCATCTTACATTTGCTTTCCACTGATATAGTTCTCTATCATTTAGGAAAGAATGATTCAGTAATCAGGATGTAAGAAATACCTGAAAACCATCCCTGTCTTTGTACTTTTGTGTAAAGAGCTAAATGCATATTTGTTATCTTATGATACTTTGTTTCTTCTAATATCTTAAAGTAAACCTGGTGTTTTTGGACACTTAGTGTTTGTACTTAAGTCTGGTTAACAAGCCTAGTATTTCCATTCTTCCTAAGGTATCAGCCTATTACTTAGTCTTGGACCGCTTCTGAAGATAGAGGTCATGATTCAGCGTTTCTTACTGTGACTGCTCACTCCATCCTACTTCCCCTGGGATCCTCTGGAGTTTTCATTCTTGAGCTGTGGGCTCCTGGCCTCCTATATCTTTCATTTCCTCGGGAATAGATGGATGCAATCATGAATTCCACATCCTACCACATTCCTCTATTTATTAAAAAGCAATCCAGCCATGACTTAAAGAGAGGTAAAATTCTAGAATATGAAATTTTTTCATGCTTACAGAATTAAAATTCTCAGAATAGCTTCATGATTTCAGCAGTGAGAAAGATTCCACTGTTGGATGTTCTGCTATTCTCAAAAGTAGTTACTGCCTTCAGCATGACGAAATACCAAGCTGGGGTGATGACAGTGAGGGACTGTGCAAATGATGTGTGTGAACCAGTCCTAGCCCTAGTCCAAGATGCCTTTACCCGTGACCTCAGTTACCTCATTACATCCCAAATCCTCTCATTGCCCCTGTCCTTCTCTAAGCTGCCCCTTGTGACTTTCAAGAGCTCATACTTTCTGGTAGTTTCTTCAGCTGGACGTCTTAGGACTAGAGCTTTTGAATTCAATCCAAAATTTTCATCAATCTCTTTTAAAGATATTGTTTTCGCAAAATGGCTTCTTTTTTCAAAAACTATGATTTTCACATTTGTTAATTACAGTGTCTTCTGATTGAAACTGTATCATTTTGGTTCCCAGTACATGGCTGCCACAGGTGGGTGGCTTGAAGTGAATTTGTTTTTATTCCAGTCTTAGAAATTGTGCCAGCAAACTGTGCTTTTAAAGGTTGGCTATTTGATTCTGATGGCCGATGATGTTGTAGAACCGTTACACATTTCTCTCATATATTTCCTGTAAATGAATGCTCACCTAAATGAACTTCCTTTTTCGAAACAGAAATCTTATTTACAAAAGCTGCATGTTTGTGAAATACCAGAACCGAGTAGCAAATTACTCATTTTAAAAATCTAATTACTTGAAAATTGAAATTTGCCTCATCAATTTTAAAGAGGAAATCAAAGGATTTTTCTCCCACAATTTATTTCCTAATCATACAAGCTCAATAGGTATCCCCATTCTCTCTCTCCCTCCTGCCCTCTCCAATCATCCCCTTTGTACTCTCTCCCTTCCCCTCTTCCTTTCACCCCTTCCCTCCTTCCCCCCTCTCCCAGTATCTCTCTCTTCCTCCCTCCCATCATCTAGACCATCCTTTTGTGTGAAAGCCAAACCTCCCTCTGAGTCCTCCACCCTAGTGAGGGGTAAGGATTCAGTGGCAAACCCCAGATCTCCTTCTTGGGCTCCCCGTTAGCATGGGAACTCTATTATGACTCTTAATCCCTTGTCTCTAAGGATCCTACTGCCTGGAGCCTTCTCCCATATGACTTTGGGGGGTCATTGACAGGTCAGCCATTATGAAGGTCAGGGGCAATGTTTTAATCAAAATTGAAAAACTTATTTGTTTGTTTGTTTGTTGTTTGTTTGTTTGTTTGTTTGTTTGTTTGAAAGGGTCTTGCTATGTATATGAGCCATACCTCATACTCAGGACTAATACTTCCATTTCAGTTTCCTGAGTGCTATGATTACAGCACATTTAGTCATATATAAAAAGCCTACTCAAAAATGAAAAGTGTATATTCAAGTGTGAATAAGGAAGACAAAAATATACTTAACATTTATGCTTATCAATATTTTAGTTAAAAGATGAGGAAGGATATGGCAAGTGAACGGAGCATATAACAAAGGAATCAGAAGCACTGTTAAATAATTCTAGCAAGAACATGGCTTAAAAGTAGAATTAATGAGTAAAAAACAATTAGTAGATTTATAGAAAAAACAATAAAATAAGCTATTTTTTAAAAATATGATTTGAGGGGCTGGAAAGGTGGCTCAGGGGTTAAGCCTCTGCCTTGCAGGTGGAAGGTCCTAAGTTTGGATCCTAGACCCCACGTATAGACGCCGGGCAGAAGCAGGGGTGGCCTGCGTTTCTGGTCCTGGTAGGGCGAAGCCTGTGAATCCCCGGCCAGAGTAAACAAGGAGGAGGTGGAGCCGGTCCATGATGGTTCCCAAATTCGCCCATGGTTCTACACACACATACACACACACATACACACATACACACACACACACACACACACGCACATGCACACACACACACGCACACAAGCATGCACGCATGCACAATTGAATAAAAAAAATGATTTGAAAAGAAAATACAAATGCCAAAGAAGACCAAAAGTACAGTCAGAAAGTAGGCCACAATAATGTATTTTAAATATATCATTAACCAAATGTTTTAGGACTATAAAAATAGAAAAATTAACTCAATAAAAATTGGAAATCTAAAAACTATTAAAATGTGTTGTCAATGAATGTCCTGCAAAAATTTTTACTAAACCCGAAAATCTTGTTATCAATGTCGTCTTTCAGGTTGTAAACAGATAATAATTTCTGCACTGAAATATATGAGACAGAAAACTTTGCAATTTATTTGCCTAGTGTGACTTTTCAGTCACCTGAAAACATAACTCAGTGAGAAAATTTCAATTCTCACTGTTGTCCAAAACCATAGCAAAATAATAAAACATTATTGATAACTTGAGTTTATCTGATGCTTTTCCAAATGTAATATTCTTATTGTTATTAGCCATCTTGATAGGTAGGAAGAGAGATAATCATTTTGCTAAATATTAAAAGGATATGTGATGAAATTAAGTATATGTCATTGGTTTAAAAATTATATCAACTTAAATTCTTCTCTGTGTTTGCACCCTTCTATTCAAAATACTAGGTGCGATATACCAGGGTCCCTCCCTCAAACCTGCTGTCCAGGGACAACTCATCAAACTGTCATGATTTGAAAATGAGTTGTGCCTCACAAGTTAATGTGTTTAAATCCTTAATATTTGGGAAGGTCTTGTACCTTTAAAAGGTGTAGCCTTGCTGGGGGAAGGTACATCACAGGGGGGTGGGACTTGGTATTAGTTAGCTCCTTCCTGCCTGCTCTTTCTGTTCGTTCTTTCTCAGCCTCCAAGATAGATGTGACTAAAGTCTCCAGCTTCTGTCAGCTAGCCATGCCTTTTCTGCCAAGAAAAGGTTCCTTCTGGAACCATAAGCTATATAAATCTCTTTTTCTCCCTTAAAAATTTTAAATAAAATAAAAATTACATCAACTCAAAATATATGTCTTTCTCAAAGCAATAACCACATTGCATACTTGTTTTAAAACACAACTATTATTATCAAGCTGGAACTGAGCTGGAAGCTCCTCCTATGACTAGCGTTCACAGTGTTGGAATGAACTGTGCAGGCAGATGTGGATGAGAAAATCAGTAAGAGTACAACCTAGATTTGTACGCCATGTGCTGTAATATTGATCTGTCAGCCAAGATATACACATAGGTGCAATGGTGGCATTACTGTTCTTAGGGCAACAAATAAAGCGATTGAACCTCAAACCTCCTCTGGAGGAAGAAATACATCCCTGGTACTATAAACTTAGTCAAAATTCTTTGATTAAGAAAGTCATAATGGTAATCTATTACTGGTATTTTATTAAACGAACATGTGATGAAAATTTCTTCTGAATTCTTATACCTATGGAGTATTGCAACTCCCAGCCTTAGATAGTCCTCAGTTTGCAGAGGGCTGTCGTCAAATCACAGGCTCTTCATTTGTCAGACTACTGAGAATATAGGAATTCTGGAGATTCTGCACTGAATGAATCTTTATTGTTCACCTCTAAACCTAGGGACCTCACAGAAGAGGATGTGGAAATGCCAGAAGATGAGGAAGAATTCACAAAACATCATAGTCTGAATAAGACATGGTCATTGCAGTCAAGTATACACAGAAGCTATGACCAGCTACACAGAAAAAAGAGAAACATTATAGGAAGAGAGTGACTAGTTCAGAAGAAAAAAGGAATCCATAGAGATGAGAGGGAATAACATAAGATATTGGGGTGGGGCAATGTGCCCCAAATGCATTATAAACATGGAAAAAACTATGTGAAAATCAAAAGAAAAGAACTGTTTTCATAGAATACAATACCTACAAATATTTTTATTATTCAGTATAGTTTTAAAAGTTGTAGCCAAACTAAAAAAAGAATACATTTACATTTTAAAAAGAAATACATTAAATTACCATAAATTTAGTTGATAAAATTTTTCCTGCTTGTAAATCTTAAGAAAATCAATCAAATTTCTAATTACTGGATCATCTGTAGGTGGACTACATAGAATATAAAATCTCCAAACATCTCTTCAGCTCCCATTTCTGATTCAGAATTAACAATAATACATTTAAAAGAAAGTAAATATGCAGACATAACAAAAAGTTAAATCATAGAAGAGATTGAAAGCTTCAGAATTTACACAGAAACAATATAATTTAGTATAGGTTATAGTATAAGAACAGCATTTTGAATAAAAGACAATGAGTGGTTATAAATGGTTCTAGTACAGTTTACTAATTACATAAAAGATGGGCAATACTTTAAAACCTCAAGTCTTATGATTCACTTCATTAGAAGGAATATGTGTCTTCTGAACGCTGAGGAAAATCAGGTTTCCTTTCCTGATTGCACCTTGCTTATATCTTCACAATCAGCTGCACTATTATAAACTTAAGGCTCTCCAAACTCAGCATTTCCCATGTCCCACCTGCTACCCCACCCCCAGTGAGGGGTTTACTAGTTAGAATTATCTAATTGTCTCCAATACACTTTGCAACTAGTAAACCTTCTTAGGTTATGTTAAAATATCCCCTCCTTACATATTCTGTCTCACCTGTTACTTATACATTGTCTTCCTCAAGCTGGATATTAACTATGTCTCTGACTGCCACAAATATGGTAGCATTTCTTATCATTCACCTAAAAGACTTATCTCCTAGAGTCAAAATAATTTTCTTCCAGCTCCTCCACATCTTTTATTTTTTTGAATAGTGTCTTTGTCTGCTTTCCCAACACCGCATTTCTCTTTTGCCAAAAGGAGTTGGGCAGTCCATAGTACCATGCCAAATACATTCCACGGTTTGAGTGCCTGTACTTATGCTTCGACTTTTCTCAAGGACTTTCTAGATTGATTTGCATAGCAGTGACTACTTCCCACTCTCAAAAAATGCACTTATGGAACACTCAGATCTCTTCGAATAGTTACAAAACTTTTCTAGTGTGCAGTCAAACTTCCCTCTGGGTCCTCTTCTCTGATGAGGTGTAAGGACCCAGTGGCATGGCCTAAGCTCTTTTTTGTGTTCCCCTTTAGTATAGGAACACTATTGTGGCTGAATGGGGGGGGGAGCACTGGGGAAAGGAAAGAGAAAAGGGAGGAGGGAACTAGGGGATCCAGGGAGGGGTGGAGGGAGGGAATGGGGTACTTATCAACTTTGTATGAGTGGAGAACTAAATAAATTAAAAAAATAAAACTTTTCTATACTTGACTATCATGTGTCCTTTGCAATCCAATGATAACAATATCCCATAGACAACTCCTCAATGATTACATAATTTGTATAAAAGGCTATCCCAAACTTATATCAAGGAAAGTGAAATATTATACTGGAAAAAAAGCAAGAATATACCCAACTCTGAAAATTACCAAAATAAACCAAGTATTTATTCATTTTGATAAAACTAATATTTGGAAGCATACTTATAATAAGCTAGAGTTAACAGTATACAAATATCTCAGAAGCAAAAAAGTAAGTAAAATATACACTTATTCTAACACATAAATTTTTAAAATTTACAGTATTCATAAATTATTTTAAATATAATAAAACTAGAAAATCATTCCATAGAAGTTCTATGTGAAAAATGCATTTCTGAATAATATTTAAATGCATGTATTTAAAAGTCTAAAAATTTCATGGGTATTTGAAATACAAATCGTACAAACACTCATTTCTATTTCTCTTCCCAAGTATTACTTCATCCTTAATCTCTGACCAAGTCCATTTATTCTTGATGGTGACATTTAATGAATTGGCCCACAAAACAATACAGAATTCTCAGCCAAAGTTAAGAAGCTTTCCAAAGCAAAGATAACCCTTGATTGATACAGCTCCCCAAAGAGACAGAAAGTGCCTCAAATTCATTCCCATCTATTTTGTTGAGTTAAGGGAAGTGTCTCCTTTCCAAAAAACTTTTTAATTGGACTTTATATTTCATGTATAAAAATGTGTGTAAAATAAAATTCACTTTTGAATAAGTGTCATGTCTCCTATGAAGGTATTCATATAATTGAATTCAGTGCTGGTAGTCTGATTCTGCATGCTTGTGCTTGCTTGCTTAGTTGATTAAATATAAGGTGTTCACACTTTAATGCCACAATATAGTGAAAGGAATTTTCTTCCCTTTTCCTCTTTTGCTCTCCTCTAGAGCACACTCTTATTTTGAGAACACTTCATTAAAAAAATCAAATGAATATTGCTATTTTAAAAAACTTATGTCCCATTACTTTCAAGTCAGAGTTTAAATCATTCAAAAATGGAACGATTGTTTTAAAAGCAAGCCCAGATTGGGGAGTAATGATGAAAAAGTCAAGGAGAAACAAATAATTTTCTTGCTGTAGCTGTAGCATGAATAAGAAAAACAGAAGCAATGGGGGAAAAGAAGCTGTAATACTGCAGTAATACAGCATCATGCAACTTCATGTCACAAACCTCAGGAAATGACAGCCAAGGGAAGAAAGACAAAGGGATGGCCCAGTGCTGCCTTGTAGCCTTGGTCTTGATTTCAGAACCACACAATAGCATTTAATTAATTCTTCCACAACTCCATTAAAACACACACGCGTGTACACACACACACACACACACACACACCACCTTTATAATGACCATATAATACCATATAGTAGTGATATGTCATAGGTCTCTCTAATAATGCACATAGAATTCACATCAAACCCTAATTTCCAGTTGAGAAAAATATTTCAAAGAAATTTTAAACAATGAACTGGGCAAAATCACCTATGCTACTGGAGTAATATCATTGGATATCTTTCATGCACATTCCTAATCACAATACTCATAGTAAGTCTAGGTTAGATGAATCTTACTGTTTTTTTAACTTTTTTAAATATATTTTTTATTATTTATTCAATTGCGCGTGTGCGTGTGCATGTATAGAATCAGGGACGAATTCGGGAACCACCATGGACCGGCTCCACCTCCTCCTTGTTTACTCTGCCCCGGAATTCACAGGCTCCACCCTACCAGGACCAGAAATGCAGGCCGCCCCTGCTTCCGCCCAGCCTCTATACAGGGGGTCTAGGATCCAAACTCAGGGCCTTCCGCCTGCAAGGCAGGGGCTTAACCCCTGAGCCACCTCTCCAGCCCCTGAATCTTACTGAGTTTCGAAGTGTTTAAATATATGCTTTTCTTCATCATCTTCAGTATTTCATTTGTGTGTTTTCTCTCGGATCTATGCGTTACTCAGCTATTATTAACACATGGTTTTATAGTCGGAGCTCTGGTCCTTTCTATACTAAACAACATGACTACCTGCTTCACAGTCATTAAATGACTTTAGATCAGGAAGATGGTTCAATGCATAAAGTGACTATTATGAAACCTTAAGAACCTGAGTTTGAATCCCCAGAACTCAAAATCAATCTCACATTCCAGTGCTACCACAGGGAGATCAAAGGCAGGGAGACAGGAGAAAATGAAGGAGCCTGCAGTCAGCTAGCTGTCACATGTGGGAAAACAATGAAGCATCTTGTTTTGAACAGATCGTATAGAGATGACTGAAGACACCTGAATTATTCCCTGATTTCCATACACACATTGTGGCACACACGTGTCCTCATTTACAGAAGCAAACCTACTTACACACTGTCATGGTCTGAATGTGAATTGAGCCCCACAGCCTCATGGGCTAAAATCCTTAGTTGGTGCTGATGTTTGCAGAAATCGTGACACCTTCAAGAGGTAGAACTCAGCTGGAGAAAGGCAAATCACAGGGGATTGGCCTTGAGATTTATGACTCAGCCCTGCTTCTCAGTTGGCATTTGCTGTTGTCTGCCCTATTGACGTCTTCAGTAAACTGAGCCAGCCTCCTGGTTCTGCCTCTACCCATGCCTTCTGGGACTCCTGACAAAGTAGACTACCCTTTGGAATCATAAGCCAAAAAAAATCTCTGTTTCCCCTAACTTGCTTGAGTATGAGTATTGTATCACAGCAACAAAATAAAAGTAACTCAAAAGCACACATACATCATACACACAAGCAAGATAAAAAAAATTGAAAAAGAACATCAAGTAGCTCTGCAAGTACATCTCCATTTTCTCATTTCTAAATAATTCAAGTAATGGCTAGACTATACTTTTTTTTACGTTTCAAGTTAATCTCTTTCAAATAGTGTAACTGTTGTGGCATATTAATAGTAGTACCACAGTATGATATAGCAATACTATTACCATCATTTTAACAGTATGATTGTACTAAACTCATAGAGCCTTTCTAATAAATAAATGTGATGGCTTAATAATGCTACTATTGTTGCACTGCCTGCCACATTGTAATTTTTCAATATGTGAATGTTTATAAAAGCTACCATCATTAAAGTTGACCTATAATTAAAGATAAACGTTAAAAGATGAAGCATCATGTGATAGAATCTTGGAACAAATCCAATCTGAATATCTAAAGTATTACCATGATTTGCATGAGGTTACTCTTTTTAAAACAAAATCAATTAAATGTGAATGTGAAAACATACTGATAAAAAGGTTACCTTTATTGAAAAAAAAGCAAAACTTTAAAGCTGTAGGTAGAAATTACACACTTCACAAACCATGAACTCAGAATTCCCCATAGTGTGCTTGCTGAAAATATAATCCTGCAAAATGCTCTCTGGAAAAAAATTTCCAAGGGTCAAACCAACTTTGAGAATATTACAAACTGTATGTTCCTTTTGGGGATTTGCAACATAAATAGCATAGGAAAGAGTCTTGGAAATACTGCAGTTAAAAGAAAAAAAATTATTTCACTTTGTTTGGCTCAATTTTTTCCAGATCTTCCTAAACAAAGAACTCTTCTTTATATACATAACTATGAATATTCGTTTTTGGAACAAGTTGCTCTGACTCTCACTTCTAGATCTCCTTCTAATAAGCAGAATGACTGCACTTCCCTGGTCTTGCCAGCACATTGTCAGGAGCTGGACTTCTAGTCTCTTTTACTTCCATCAATGACAGCTGTCCACTGTCTCCCTGTCTTTCCTGCTTGGCTACCAATGTGATTCCACAGAGATGTCTGTTTCTTTTCTGTTCTTATTTACAAGCAGAGCAGCGGAGCTTGGAATAGACAGAAGAATCGATGTCACCTGAACCTGCACAACAATTGAAACGCCACTAATTGTGGTTTTCTAATCACAGAAGCATGGTTCTTTCTCTTCTCAAACGAATCTACTCAATTCCATTTCTTTATTGTAATGAACAACAAGTTGAAGTTAGTGAGACTAGTTTAAATGACTCACTAAGACCACAGCAGGTACATCAGTTACAGAGGAACTATTGTCATGCTAATGTTATGGATTCAACCATCTGAAATGCAGATCCTTAAAGGATGAGCAGGTAATAGTAGTCACACATTTATGGGTTTCTGGAGGTCAGAGATGGATTATTTATGCCCTGTCTTCCAAATTGTACGTTCAAAGTATTGTATGAAAGTATTAGAAGATGGGGCCTCTTGGAAATGATTAAGTCATGGAAATGGACCCCTAATAAATGGGAATTATGTTCTTAAAACAAAGACTCTAAAAGACAATATTATTCCTTCCACTATGAGAAGATTCCAATAGAAAACTATGAATGTGGTAGTGGTCCCTGAAGGTATTGAATCTATAGGTACTGTAGGAATAAATTTATTTTGTCTGTAAGCAATCTAGTCTATTTGGTATAACAGCCTGAACATGCCAAGATATCTGTCTTTTCTAATCTATGCTACCCTAACTCATGTATCTATTACCAGCTATAAATTGAGCAGATAATTTTTCTAATAATGACAGTTCAAATGTATTGCCCTTGGCAGGTGTTGAATAATCCACCCATTCTCTATCAATGGTCATATCCATCCAGTTGAAAGTTTGCTACATTGAAATAAAGGTCTAAGAGAGATAATGTGGACGTAGGAAAGGTGTCTTTAAGGCTAGGCTACAAACTAGCATGTAGTGATTCGTGCAACATTGAATGTGCAAGTCATGTCATGACATCTACAAAAGTTTAAGCAATGGTAAAAATTTCCCACTTTTTACGAAGAACTCTCATCACATCAGGAAAAAATTACCATAATTCCACCATGCAATCCCAAATTAATGGATTCCAATTTACTTTCACCTCTTCCAAGAACCTAAAAATTATCTCCTAACTGCTACGCAAGTCTATACATAATTCTTCTGATGTAGTTAGCACTTTTTGTTTTTCTTGTTTAGTTAGGAAGCACAGATTTTATTGGTTTTAAAGTTTTCATTCTTAAAAGTCATAAGGGGAGACTCAATACAATTTAGGTCAGGAAAGGAGCTATTCTTGCATGTAAAGTGATGATGCTTGTTAGGAGATAAGGTGTTTGTTCAATTTCATTTATTACTATTGTGCATCTTTGTATGCATGTGAACATAAACATGGAGTAGGTCATGGAGACCAGAGGAGTAGGTCATGGAGATCAGAGGACAACACTAAGAAGCTAATTTTTCTCTTTCCAACTTTACCTGGTTCCAAGGATGGGGCTCAAATTGTCAGTCTTCACATCTGGCACCTGCACCTATTGAGATGCAACACTTTGGAACTGAAAGACTTATAAAAGGTTAAGTTACTCGTACCCCATCATCACTGTCCTGGATACAACAGTGAGACAAAGACAGGAAAATTGCATTAAACATTATTTCCACCCTAAAGGATAAGACTGAGTGACACACACATGTCCCTGAACCTTAAGAATTCTGGAAGATAGTTGGACAGATGTTATCTAGTAACCTGTTTCTGAAGAAACAGGTATTATTTTCTGTATTCTAACTTCCGACACATCCTTGCTTTTCCATCTCTCCTCTGATACTTTTTGAAGAACTCAAGAAAAAACACAGTTATTGACTATTTTCATCAACTGGTACACTCATAGAAGGAGAGGATACTGATGTTTCTGCACCTTACATTTCCTCTGCCAAGATGGTAAAAATTTTGTCAGTATGATCCCTTAAACATTTTTGTGAGATTTCAGCTATATCTAATCCACCCCACACATCTTTTAAGAGCATGCTATTTGGAAGTCGTCATGCATCCATGCGAGATCCCTCTATAACTACTATCCATTTTGTCTTCCTGAGAAGGTGAGCTGAACTCTTTTGTAATTTGTCCAGAACTTTTAACAAAACCATTTCAATCTGTGCCCCGGGGTTGTACTTGGTTTTGACAATCTTATGACTGGAAAGACCAAGAACAATAGCTATGATGAGGTTCAATCCATTAAGTCTTGCTCTCTCACAAATCCTTTAGAGTCTGCCTAGAACCTGCCAGCCTTGTCAACAATTCATCACTTTCTTGCCATACTCCACACAATTAAGAAAATCCAGCTGACTTTATAACATTGTTGGGAGATTTCCTTGGGCAAATTCAAAAGTTCATTAGATACATTTTCTACCTTCCAATTTACTGTAGGCAAAACTCAAGTCAATTACTCTGTGATGGCATTACATACGTCATCTTTTTTCCAGATCCAATTAACAAGTTAGCTCATCATCCTTCCTGGTTAATGGCTTCCTGGTTAATGGCTTGTAATATTTTCCAAACCCTTTGGCTACCAGTCACAAAATCAATGCCATATATGTCAAATTTCCATTAAACTAGAAAAAAGTTCTGTATGACTGGACTCATTGTCAAGTACAACAGTAGTCACTGCAACTGGATGCCACTATCTACTTTTACAACAAAGTACCCTAAATTTAATGATTTAGTATCATAAGAATCCACAATTGTTCACCAGACTTTAGATGACTTTTCTCTTAACCATTCTTGCTCAGTGTGCTTCAGAGCTGTGGTTCAGATCTTGGCTGGTCTTGACTGCTGTCTCTCATATCTGTGAAATTACTTTAGGGTTAGCTTCTATTTTCCATGTGTCTTTTGCATTCTCCAAGTGCCATCCCAGGCATATACTCATGACAAAGCCAAATCCAAGATGAAATATAGATGCATCCAAGGTTTCTTGAGTTCCAGATTTTGAAATGTTAACCCTTTTCTGTCTGCTAAGAATATATGAAACCAGCCTAGATTTTAAAAAAGGAAGGAGAACCTTTAATGTAAAGAGACTGTGAAGGCATTAAAGGACTCTCTGGGGATTGTGGGGGGAGGCACTGGGGGATGGGGAGGGAGGGCTTAGGGGAGGGGGAGTAGAGGGTTCCGGGGGAGGAGAAGGGAGGGAGGGAACTGGTGTACCTATTAAGTTTGTATGAGCAGAAATAATAATAAAAATGTTATTAAAAAAAGAGACTGTGAAGGATTTTGGAAGACATGTAGAACATCAAATCAAATTTTTAATTAATTACTTTTTATTTTGTAATATCATATTTGCCTTCTATCCAGTGTGATCACTTCCACCCAATCCCACCAAATCCCTCCATCCCTCTCACATGCCAGCTCACTTTTTAATTTCCCCATCTTAATGCTCCCCCTTCTCTCTCTTACCCCCTTCTTCCTTTCCTTTCTCCCTCCCTCCTTCCTTTCCTTTCTTACCTTCCTTAATATCTCCCTTCCTCTTCTTTACATCCTTCCTGTCTTCCCCCATCATCTTTCTTTCTCTTTGTTGAGCTCTGTTTGCCTGCACTTTTCCAGGCATAAAGTTCTCAACAGAAAAAGTTTTAATATCTGCCTATCTAGGGACTACAGTTACTTTCCAGTCTAAAGTGCTAGTAAAGAACCACCAAACTACAGAGATTCTAAAACTGCAAGGCCACAGCTAGACAAGAAAAGGGGTACTAAAGTATCCCCCAATAGCACATGAAATATAAGCAGTCAATGAAGGACAAACAGATCCATGTACATTTCATGGAAAGTGCCCTGAACCCCAGTGTTACAATTTCCCTTTCATTTATTAGATGGTATAAATCTTTGCTACTTACTGAGCTTTCATTTCCTTTTGGAATGAAATGGAATAAGTCTTAATGAGTTTTGGCAGCAAAGGGCTCTACAGAAATGAAAGTACCAGTTAGAAAAATCAAGTTCTAAATTTCCATTTCTCATGAAATACCATTATGGGCATGACCTAGTGACAAAATTATTTGAACTTTATCCTCTGCTCTTAGATCCATGGTAACATGGGTATAAAAAACCCAGAATACACAAGTACCTTGAGGGAAAATCTTCTGCAAACAATGTTTTTTTAACCTAAGAAGTATGGAATGAAAAAGAACAATTTAACAAATAAGTTTTTAAGTGTTTCTGTTTATATCTAGGATCGGAAAGCATGCTTTGTTATTTAGATTTTTTCCTTCTAAAGCAATATCTCATTTTATATTTATTTTTTATTTTTTATTATGTATTCAATTGTGCATGTATGCGTGTGTGTGTACATGTATGTGTGTGTATGCAGAACCATGGAAGAATTCGGGAACCACCATGGACCGCCTCCAGCACCTCCTTGTTGACTCTGCCCCGGGATTCACAGGCTCCGCCCTACCAGGACCAGAAGCGCAGGCCGCCCCCGATTCCACCCGGCATCTATATGTGGGGTGTAGGATCCGAACTCAGGACCTTCTGCCTGAAAGGCAGAGGCATAACCCCTGAGCCACCTGTCCAGCCCCCAGCAATATCTCATTTTTATATAAAATCATCTTGTACATATTTTTAAAGTAAAGTTGTTGGAATGGGTTAACATTATTAGCATAAGAATTTGAGCAAACAATGAGAGTGTAGATTTTTATCAATGGCATAGGTGTTCTAAATAGAATACTCCCTTGCAACTGTGTTTAGACGTTTTTATCCAAATTATGCTATAGAAATATTTGAAAGTACAGTTGACTGAAGACAAGATACATGACATTTTCAAGAAAAGTTATTGAAATCTCAGTTAACATGTTGTTCATTGTGGCTGGGAATATGGTTTAAAGAATAAGACATTTGTCCCTCAAATATAAGGACCAGAATTTCAATCCCAGAAACCAGACAAAAAGTAGGACATGAATGGTGGCTACCTGTAATCCCAGAACAAAGGAGGCAAAGACAGAGAATCCCTGGGGCAATATTGCTGCTAACCTAGCCCAATGCCAAGCTCTGGGTTCAAATGAGAGACTTACCTTGAAGTGGAGAGCAACTGAAGAAGACACCGAAAGTCAACATCCAACCTGCACTTGTCCATGCACTCATATGCCCAAATACCTGCACTCCCACAGACACACACACACACACACACACACACACACACACACTCATGCACATGCACACACAGACACACACCTATGCACACATACACACACTTATTTACATGTACACACACACATGCACACACGTGCAGCCATTCTTCCAATATAAACACAAAAATTTCTTTTTTTTTTATTTACACTCATACAAACTTAACAGGTACACCGCCCCCCCTCCCTCCAACACCCTATCCCCCTGTGCCCCTCTCCCCTCCTCTTCCCTCCCCATCCCCCAGTGCCTTCCCTTCCGTCTCGGGAGCATCCTTTACTGTGCATGCCAAACTCTCCTCTGGGTCCTCCTCTCCGATGAGGTGCAAGGACCCAGTAACATTTCCCAGAACCCTTTCCTGTGTTCCCATTAAGCACAGGAATACTACTGTGGCTGTCAATTCCTTGCCTCCCAGGATCCTAGTGCCTTTAGCAAATGCTAGACTTTGTAAGGTTAATAGTGTAAACACAGAAATTTCATCATCAATGTTAACCTTCTAGTTACTATTACCCATTTTACTCGCATAATAAGAATACAAGTTTTGATGGAGCATGTCTTCAGGAAAAAGCTTTTTTCCACATTAATTTTTCTACATTAAGGTATTTACACAGCAAATATGCTCTTAAGATTGATATGATGTGTGTATTTTATTAGCTTTATTCATTATTCATTTTGCATGTCTATATGTGAGGGGGGCTCATGCCATCTTGTTTTTGAGCCAGAATCTCTTATTATTTTCATCACTGCACTACATATAGTAGCTTCCGGTCACTTCTCCTGTCCTTGTTTCTCACACTGCAGTGGGATTTCTGGGATTACAGATGCAAGCTATTGTTCCAAAGATAATTGAATAAAATTGACCTTTAGCTTAACCAATTTAATATAATCAACCCACTGGTCAAGAACTATTTCAAAAATTATGCAACTTTAACTTATTTAATATCTCTTACTCCCAATAGAGTTCCTCTCTACATAATGAATTATATAGTGTCCTTATAAAGGATTATAAAGTATATTCTTCTGTATCTACTGATTTTTATGGCTGAGTCTTGAGGAGAATCATTCAGGAAAAACCAAAAAGAGGCATTGAGAAGTCTTACACAGAAGCAGTGCTGCTCTGGGCACTAATGCTGGGCTTTGGGATCCTCTGCTCATTACATCCTAAATGAGCTCCTCTAAGCAAAGAGGGAAGTTGGTTGGCATTTTCTGACAAATACATCCTTCAAAAGTGTGAGCTAAAATAGACTTCCCTTCACAGAGATCTTAAATAGCTTGAATTCACTTACATGCATCTTTGCAAGTAGTGTGAGGGCCATAAAAATGAACACAGGAACTGAAGCCACAGAAAAAGAACCTAAGGTAATGTCATGGGATACTGTAGCTGTCCTCTGATGTTTAGATTTGCCCCCAAACCTTAAATATGCTGCCCATTTAATCAGCCAAAATAGAGAGAGTCCAAGCACTTTAACTTAGTATTGCCACTGAGAAACCATGTTTTCTTTAAGTTACATATTAAGAGGAACTTAAAGAAGGTTTATCTTTCTTTTCATCACACAATTTGATACAGAATGAATACCATTTTTGCTTGGGTGGGTGAATTTTCATACTACTTTCTAAACTTAGGTCACTATTAGTGTTTTAGTCTTTACAAATTTCTTATGACTGATGCTTTAGTTTTGCTAACATGTATTAATTGTACATATGATGGAAAATATCTCCATGGATTCCTCTGGCGTCCTGTGGAGGATCATTGCCACTGTCACACTCGTTTCCATCACTGTCATGGAGAAGGTTTCTGGATTCCATCTAGATTGAGTCGGTGTGAACAACTACAGATTTGGCTTTTCATTTGCATCTCAATTTGCATTCAATCCACACTCCTCTGGCGAGTGTACTCACTTTCCTGTTCTGTTGCACCTTCAACTTTATTACCAATCCCTTGAATTTCTCCTCATCTTCTTTCTCAAAGAAGTAAGTATATAAAGACTCAAGTTGCCGAACTCAGAAGTTATTTCAGTACCACGGTAACTGGGAGTCCAGGATAATTTTTAACATCACCTGGTCAAATACAAAAGGTGAGTTTTGTCTGTTCCCTAGGCTTTATTCTGCTCCAGAGTTGCAAGAATTGGAGATTTTTCTGAGAAAATAAAATAAGCATTTATGCATCCAAGAAAAAGAGGCGATGTAAAAATGAACAGAAAGAAGTTCCACAAATGTGGTGTTTCATTCACTTGACTTAATTAAATTGTGATAAAGTAGAGCTGTGGATATAACACAGTGGGAAAAATAGCCTGTGTTGCAAGCATGAGAGTCTGGGTTTCGATTCCCAGGCTGACATACAAGCTAGGCTTAGAGAGCACATGCCTGAACTTCAGTATGAAGGAAGGGAGAGCCAGATCCTGGGGACTCACTGTCTTAACACCGAGTTCCATATTTAGTGAGAGACCTGCCATGAAAACTAAGGTGGAGAGTTAACTTTGACCTCTGTCTAATTTTCTCATGCATGCATATTCACACACAGACATGGGCACATACACACAAGACACACACAAACACACACATGCACACACACACCAATAAACTACTGCAAACAGATATAATTACATTTACCTTTTACTTGCATTGATCTCTTCCTTTCTTTCCTTCCTTCCTTCCTTCCTTCTTTCCTTCCTTCCTTCCTTCCTTCATTCATTCTTCCTTTCCTTCCCTCCTTTCTTTCTTCCTCCCTCCCTCCCTCCTTTTCTCCCTCCTTCCCTCCCTTCCTTCCTTTCTTCCTTCTCCAACATCCCTTGTGTTTCTTTCTCAAAGAAGTGTACATGAAGGCTCAGTTGCCAGATTCAGAAGCTAACATTTCCAAGTCCAGCATTTTACCTTTTTTAGACTTTGTAATTGGTCCAGAAAATAGGAAAAAACAGACAAAATAAGAGAAAAAGGAGGAGAAAGATTAAAAATAGGCCATTTAAAAGTAACAATTTCCTACAAAAGTATGAGGATGGTACAGAAAATCCATCTTTATAAGTGTTTTGTTCATAATCTTTCACCTGTTAATTCTTCCTCTCTTCACATTCTCTATTTCATTAATAATCTACAACCAGTACTTTATATTCACAACATATAAGGTTTTTCACAGTACTTGCAAGAAAATCCATTGATAAAATATACTATACTTTGCTGATGTTCACTCCCTACATCACTCTGTCCTGTCCCTTTCCACTAGTACCTCCTTTATCCTCAGTAGTCTGTCTTCTGCTCTCTTATCTTACTTTTCTATCAGTCTAGAAAATATATAGAAGAGAATTCATGCAATGATTAGCTTTCTGAATCTGGCTTATTTTCTTTTCATATGACAATTTCCTATTGTACCTATTTTCCTGCACATGACATGTTTTTATTTTCTCTGAGTCTGGCTAACACATCACATTTTCTTTAGCTATTGATTGATCAATGACATTTAATTATTCTATTGCCTGGCTAACATAATACCAGAAGAAACATGGATTTTCAAGCATCTCTATTGTGTGTTGCATGATTCCTTTGGTTATATACCCAAGAAAACCACACCTAGATCTTATTTTTGTTAGGAAACTCCATATTGATTTCTACAGTGACTGGACTAGTTCACATTCCCATGACAACACAATAAAGGTTTTTTTTTTTAATTCTATATCCTTACTAGCATTTAATGTTATTTGCTTTCTTAATGGTAGATATAATGACTGGGATATAATAGAACTTCAATGTAGTTTTTATTTGAATATTTACTATAATTGTTGATGATAAACACATCTGTTAACTGACTAGATTATTTTTCCGTGTATGAGTGTATGGGAGGCATGTGTGTGTGTTTGCATGTAGGTGACTATATGTACATATGCATATATATATATATATATATATATATATATATATATATATACACACACACAAATGCACTTGAGTGTGTTTCCCTATTGAGTTCTAAGACTAATACCAGGAATCATCCTCTATTATTCTTCCATCTTATTGTTGTGAGATCATGTCTACAATTAAACCCAGATCAGGGCCACTGTCCTAGCCAGCTTGTTTTAGGGATTGTTAAGCTCTGCCTTCCCGGGCTAGAATAACAGTCATCATACCCATATATCATTTTTACCTGGGACCTGAGGAACCCAACTTTTTTGTTGATAGGCGAAGACATGAACCTTTTAGTCATTCCCCTATCCCTAACTGGATTAATTTTAGTTATTAATTTCTTAAGTCTTTCATATGTCTGGAAATTAATCCATATCAGAAAAGCAGTTAACAAAGATTTTCTCTTATTTTGGAGGCTCTATTTCTTCTAGTGTGCCCACCCCTACCAAAAGTCCAATTAATTCTCATACGTGATCCTGCATCCCAGGTCAGCTGAGCAATTTTCACTTATTCCTGTTTCAACAGTGTACGTTCACTCATTAGCATGAAAGCATGACCTGTCCCCTAAGCTAAGGTAGCACCTCTCTTCCCATCAGATTGTCTTTCAAACACTGGCTTGTACTTTTCTCCATCGTCATAGTAAAATGGCACAAAAATATTTTCTACAATGTGCTCCAGTTTCTTAAATTCTTATCACTTTCTTCTTTTTTTTTAAGTAAAAGAAGAGAATTTACTTGCTTCTTGATGGGATGTGACCAGCTACCTCAAGTGTCAGTCACCATAACTTCCCTCCATTATGGATTTCCTTAAGTTGTTTATGGCAAGTATTTACGTCACAGTAACAAGAAAAGTAATTAACAGAATTCATATTTAAAATATTTGTAATAATATTGCAATAATATTATCCATATATGAGGAGATGGGGAATGTACATGATTTTTCTACATGTAGAGTGTATGTTGGGAAGAGGACTACATATCATTTTATATATGTTTATATCTTTAAAAGGAATTTATTTGGTTCTTTGGCCTAGAGGTTAGGAAGCCCAAAAGGGTCATGTCAGAGGAAGAGAAGGAAGCTGGGATAAATACACAATATCCTTGTAAAAGTAGAAAAATAAAAAATAATATAAAAAACAGTTAAGGAGCCAGGCATGGTGTCACATGCTTGCAAGACCAGAACTTGAGGAATGGAGGTGATAGGTAGGTCACTTTCTTCTTGGAAGTGAAAAGCCTCTATCATTTTTTATTTGTCAAGAAGGAAAGAAGTGGTGTGAAGAATTTAGATTCACAGTGTAGACAACCAGAGGTCTTTTATGTGGTCTATCTTAAGTGGATGTGGATAAATGTATAAATAAATGCTATTCAAATACACATACACACAGAAAGTTGTAAAATGTATTTAATTTATGGCTCTGTACCTCTATTTCTCTAATAGCTTTTGTTGTCTTTGTTATTTTGATTGTTTATTCAGCTAATTGGTTAGTTGTTTGGTTTTTCTCTTTATTTTTTTCAGTGCTAGGAATCGACTCTAAGATTCTGGCCATATTAGGCCAGTGTTCTAACACTAATGTATAACACAAGTCCACTTCTCCCCTGGTTTCTTTTGTATCTGCTTCTGCTTGCTTGTTCATTTTATGTTCTTTTCTTTGAGAATTTAATACATAAATAGTGCAAGTTTATAATAATTTGACATCTTAATTCCCATTCCCATCTAACTCCCCTTTCCCATTACAATCTTTTTTATTCTTTACTAGTCTCAATCCTATTTTCATGTCCTGGTTTCAAATACAGGTTGAAAATCTTTTCATAGTGTTATTGTTGATTTCTCCTTGTTTTCAACAAATGTTTTCTTATGCATTTGTAACCATGCACCTATAAAAGTTTGTGACTGTCATATCACCTTGGCATACTTTTTTTTATCATGGTAAAAACATTTCTTTACCTCATATAAATCACTTGCCTTGAATTCCATTTTATCAGATAATAAGATTTTTTCAATTCCTTTCTTTGGATTAATATTTGTGGGTTATGCATTATTCTACCCTTTGCATTCAATCTCTTTTATGTGTTTTAATTTGAAGTGTGGCTTTTACATAGCAACACATTTTGTTTAAGGACTTTTTAAGGCATTCTAAGAATATTTGCATTTTAACAGTAGAATTTAACTCAAACTTTATGATTAATGAATGCTTGCAGGCAACTTCGCCATTTTATTGAATGCATTCTATTATTTTATATATAAAAATCTACTTTCTTTTCACTCTTCATCTGATTGATCTCTCCAGGAGTTTTCTTGTTTTGTTCTATTTTCATTCTGTTCCTATTATTTGTAAAATGTACGTATCTTTTTTTCTTCTCTGCTACTCATAACTGTGAAGATTTAATACATATAATTAAATATATACATTCTTTCGGAAAGTTCAAGCATATTAAAACATTTGTGATTTTGAGTGTGTTAAGCATTTCTATGAAACGTGTTTACTTTTACCAATAAGTTTGTCTTTCCACATTATTACTTCCTTGTGTATTCCACATTACTTTAAGTTTCATTGAGTACATGCATCAAAAACTAACATTACACTGTATATACATATTAGAAAGACCCAAGAGTGAGAGATTTTCTGCAAACACTTTGTAGCATGTATCTGTTATGTTCAAACTCTAGAAAACTACTAAAAAACCCTAAGTTCCAAATTAGTTATCCTAAAGTACTTAAATATGTAGTTTGCTGATTCCAATTTCATTTTCATCATGATAACCATTTTCTAAGTAAGTTTTGTCTGTAAAAAAAATAAGTTAACAAATAAAAATGGAAAATACCAAGTTTCAGAAATTCCTTTCCAAGTCTTTTTTACCAATATACTGTTATAATTAATAAAGTGACACTGATAAGTTGCTATTAATCAACATCCATATTTTATTCTCATTCTTTAGTGTTTACCTTGGGTTCTGTGTATGCTTCATAGCGCGACCCCTGTCATGTGTCTTAGGTGACTACCTTGAGAGTTTTGCATTTATAATTCCATGACAGTTATGAAAAGTTATGTTTTAGAGCATCCTTTCTCAACACATAGTTGTTAGTTATTTTGTGTACATATGTGGTGTGTGTGTGTGTATGTGTGCGTGTTATGTATTTTTTCCACAGACAACTACAACATCTGAGTTTGTTTTCCTTGGCTCCTAACTTGAATGCATGTGTTCACAATTAATGTCCCCAATGCAGTTGACTTTAACTCTGGCTTGTGTTTGCTAGGTTGCTTCACTGCAAATTAGCTCTTGTATATTCTCCAATCTTATTACACCTTCACCATCCATGGTCTGCTGTTGGGGATTGGGAGAGATGCTGCCCTTTCTAGAAAAAGAGATACTGAAATCATTTTTAAAAAATTTTCAGAGATGGAGAATAGCCTATTTTTATTTTTATAAATATTGCTAACTCGAACATATATATATTTAGTTCTATTATCTAAAATTTATTCATTTTGGCCTTAAATTTTTCAGCATTGACCAATAGGAACTATGTTAATATGCATTTATTTACTTTTCCTTGCCATGTTCTCATAACTGAGGCTCATTTTCTAAGCATGAATTTTAGATCTAAAGAAGTGTTAGCTAGTCTGTATTTTTCCCTCACTTATAAAATCAACCTATATATTAAATATGATTACAATTACCAAAATATGATGGCTTCAAGGCCTCAGAGCTATATATCTAATCCACACATATACACATTTGTATCCATTTCTACATGCATTCATGTGTTATATCTGAACATGGATGTGAACCTGGTATGTACTGATATGTTCAACTGGAGTTTATTTCTTTGTGGCTAATTCCCAGCGTCAATGTTTTAGTAAAACCACATCAAATCCTGATTTGGAACACTCACCACCCACTTGCTTAACTCAGGATACATATGTGCGAGGATCAAAACAGTTACAATGGATGCAGACAAAAAAACAGAATTTTCCACCAGACAGCAATATTGAATCCTTGCTTCTTCTCCCTCCTATATTTCTGCGTGTGTGTGTGTGTGTGTGTGTGTGTGTGTGTGTGTGTGTGTGTGCCCCAGTGCATTTAATTTTAATTGTCTATATGGTATAGATGGCCATTAAATTAGGGTTGCCTATATGGGAAAAATGGGCATTTAATTAACGTTGTGTACATGAGCACCATACCAGTGACCATATCCAAAAGGAATATAGCTTCTTACCTCTGGCCACCATTAACTCCCTTGTAGCTCCTCAGGGAGGGTTGGGGCCTGAGGAGTGCCTCCTTTTCTGTGATGGATTTGATAGGTTGGGTCTCATACAAGTCTTGAGCATGTAGCCACTACTGGCTCAAGAATAAAATACCCATGTCACATCCCAAAGACATTGTTTCACAGCATGACTTCCCTCCTCCAGCTCCTACACTCCTTCCACCCTCTCATTTGTGATGTTTGCAGAACTTGGGGTATATATATACCCCAAGGCTACATATGATATACCATATATATATATATATATATATATATATGATATAGATGTCTCATTCAGAACTAAACACTTTATAACCACTGATTCTTAACACACTGACCACTTACAAATTTCTGCATTCGTTATTGTCCACTGCAAATAGAAACTTCTCTGACCAGCTAAAGCAGCAGTATAAATTGGCATGAAGAATTGTTTGGATCCTTCAAGCTACATTTTCTATTTTTTTTCCAGTGTTAGATGTATATATGGCAGGGGGAGTTACATGAATGCCTACATATATGTTCATATGTGTGTGTATATATGTATGTGTAAATGCACTTGTACATGTGTGAGTGTGCATGTAGGACTAAGGTTTATGCTTGGAATCTTTCTATCTTGAGCAACAACCTTGTTCCTTGATATAGAGTCTTTCAGTCCAACCCAGCGATCACCTATGTAGCTAGTCTCTCTCTCACCAGCTTCTTATAGTGATACAATTCTTAGCCTTCCCGGGGTTGAAATCAGAAGTAACCACAATTCATACCAGGCATTTGCATGCATTTTGTGGCTCTGCCCTTTGGGCCTTCAGTTTTGAACACATATTCCTACATGTAGGTTCAACATTTCGTACTACTACATTATATGTATATTAACAAATAAAGATATTCATCTACCTCTAAAATGTCATACACGACTGTTTCAATTTCTTAAAATTGTCCCGTTTTGCTTCTACAAACCTCCTACCAAATCCATGGCAATGGAACATACAGTATGAAGTCTTTTTAGATTAGTCATTTCTTACACAGAAATAGGTGTTTATAGCCCATATTTCACTTTTGCATAACTTTTCTCTCTTTATCACTGAATAATATTTTTGTGTGGTTTGGTCACCTACAGAGAGATATCTTGCCTGATTCCAAGTTCTTTTGAATATAAATAAGGCCACTATAAACATTAATATATAGCCATTTAAGTTTACCTGTTTTTAGTTCAGTTGGATGTATACCAAATGGACTGTCAAGGTTTTATGGGAAGGGTCTGTGTAAATTGTAAGCTTCCATGTTGTCTTCTAGTGAGGATGTCAAGAAAACTGAAGCAGAGCATATGCCGGGTTATTTTTCAAAGTGACTGAATGATTTTGCAATCACATAAATCGAGGACTTATAGTCATAGTGCCTGAGCTTGGGAGCTTTGTCATTTCAGATAACTACACTGCAAACAGCATACATAACAAGTGGCACTGAGAGCTATGATTTGGATATGAAGTGTCTCCCCAAGGCTCATGCATGGATGGTGTGACGACCACCTGGAGGAGAGGTGACTGGGTAAGGAGGGTTTTAACTTCACTGTTGGACAGATTGATAATCTGATGTCATTTTTGGGAGGCAGTAGACTTTCACAAGGGGGGGTAGAATCATAAAAAGGTAAATTGCTAGGGACATCTCATTCAGCATCTGTCTTATCCACAGATCCTTTCTCTGCTTCTCCGCTTCTTGGCTGCTACAGGATGAGCAGCTCTCCTCTGCCATACCACTCTCATGTCCCAGGAGCACGAGAGCCAGCCAACCACGGACGGACTCATCCATGAACCAAATTACATATTTCCCCCATGTACTTGTTTCTCTCAAGTATCTTGCAATATACAAAGATGAACAATTTTTTTATTTTATTTTATTTTTTTATTTATTTTTCCACTCATAAAAAGTTGATAAGTACCCCATTCCCCTCCCTCACTCCACCTCTTCATGGATCCCCTTGCTCCTTCCCCCTTTTTCCTTTTCCTTCCCCCCCCCCCTTTCTCCCAGTTCTTCCTCGCCCCACCCCCATCCCTGGAGCATCCTTTAGTGTGCGTGTCAAACTTCCTTCTGGGTCCTCCTCTCTGATGAGGTGTAAGAACTCAGTGGCATTGCCTAGAGCTCTTTTTTTGTGTTCCCCTTTAGTATAGGAACACTACTGTGCCTGTTACTCCCTTGCTTCTAAGGATCGTAGTGCCTGTGATCCGTGCTAGACTTTGGGGATTCAATGATATGTTGCGCAAGTCATGCAAAGTCCTACTATGATTACTTTGGCCCTAACTTGTGTGGAGTATCTTGCATATCGTTGCTCCTCCCATCCTTGTGCTCTTACAATCTTACCGCCCCCTCTTCCACAAATTTCCCTGAGCTTTAAGATGGGGAGATATTAGGCTGGCCTTGTTCCAGGTGGTTGATGTAGAGTCTCTGATTTTCTGAATTATGATTTGTTGATTTTTTTTTCAGTTTTGCTGCTCCTGCACCACCCTTGGCTCCATCCTGATGGGTATTGAATATCACCCCCTGGCCAGAGACAAAATGCTGTTAAAATAGAGTCTTATTATAAGAGTAGATTCAAAGGTAGATGGAATAAGAGTAGGAGACCGCTGTGCAGGGGAGGTCAGTCTCCCATTTGCAGGATGGTTACTTTAACTGATGTTTTATGTGAGTTAAAATCATAACGTTCCTGATCATATGATTTGAAACCCTCAGAAACTGCTTTGTTAACATTTCCATTTAGTGACATTTATTTTTGTCTTTATGTATCTCTCTATGTTACCCAATATATTGATTGTACTTAACACATGAAACTCAAAGGTTTTCAATCTATGGAAATTCCAAGTCTACCATAGATGAGTGTAGTTCCAACAACTATCTTTTTCCAACTTTTGCCTCTTGTTAATATTTGGTCAAAGTTAGAAGATATATGAGATATGAAGAAATAACATGAATATGTCTTTATTAAGAGGTTTTATGCTTGCTAATTATTTCATTATAATTTATGCATTATAAATCTAGGGTTTATGGTCTTGATTTCCTTTAGATTTCTTGCTGTTATTTTTCATCTTTGATTTTGGATTTACCCAGTAACTAACTCTTCCCTAGTTGTGTGTTGGTTACATTGGAATGTCAACTTGACAGTTGCAGACAATTTGGGCACAGCCGTGGAGAGTCCATAACTTGGAACAGGTTCCTGAGCAAGTCTGCAGGTACTTTCTTAACTGATGTGGAAAACTCAGCCTACAGTGGGTAGTGCTTTCCAGTGGTGGACTGGATAATGGGAAGTGCAAGGAGGAGGGACTTGCTCTTCTTTGTTCTGTGTTGACTCGCTGTTGACTTCTTCAAGCATCATTGCCTTCCTGGTTGCTGCTGTTGTCACTGCCTCCATCCTTAGCTGACTTAGAGATCAATCCTTTCGACTTGATGCTGTTTCCCACTGCCTTTGGAACCTGGTCTCTAGGCCTTGCTGCTATTCACTGTTCATTGCTGACGTCAGAGCCCAGCTGTTCTTCACCAATGGTGGCGCCCAGTGTCTTTGACCCTCCAGCAAGATAGAGACTTGAGATCTTCTCAGATCTTTTGACTTGTGAGAAATTTTGGTCAAGAACGAAGCAGCTATGGGCAGCTACTTTGAAGGACATCATTTTTATTGTGAGTTAATTTAATAAAGTTATTTATATATGTTGCATTCTAGAGATTCTGTTCTTCCAGAGAACCCTGACTAATACACTGTGCCTTACAGTTTTTTTTCAACTGTAAACATCTCTGGATAGCTTGCTAAATTATACAAAGAGGAAGCTTGCTTTAATTTCATATATAGTCAAATTTCTAATTCTTATGAATTTGTATTGCTGCCTATGAATTTCACATTTTTTATTAGTTTTGTTTTTGTTTAAAGTCTTTCTCTCACCATTGTGACACGTGGACTGATTAGCACACTGGAAGGAGCTCTAATCTAGAAGTTTGAGAAACGAGCTTAATACACATGTGGTAAGGAGTCCATTAAATCATGTACTCAGGAGAGCAGATACTTGCAGGACACAAAGCTCTGGAGTATTTCTCAGTGATTATTCTTCCTTTCTTCCTGCCAGAGCCACAGGTACATTTTTCATAGACTTCAAACTTGAGAACATAGTGCAGTTCCTAGTGCTGAAACTAAAATGAATTTGAGATTTGGCTCAAGAAGTTGGTGCCCAGATATTTTCACTCTCCACACTTGTCTCCACACTGTTTCAGCAGTCTGTCAGGATTCATGATTCCAGGGGTTTCTGATTGCTATTAGAACACTTCAGCTGTGACTTTCAGGATTTTCCCCTTTCTCTATATTTCAAGTTGGAAGCTTGTACTGCAAGCCCAGTTTGCTGAGGAGCCATCTGCTTTCCAGGTTTCTCAGACTATTTGGTTGTCCTAACAGCAAATGCGGAGCCTCAAAATCTTTGCATAGTTAGAGCTAAACCCAAAACTTCCTTGTGAACACTTTCATTTGGGTCAGGAATCTGAAGCACGTGACTTTATCTGTGTTTGGTTTGGTTGCTTTCTTTATTTTTCCTTTTCAGAAAAAAAGAAACCATGTGTGGATTTAAATACCCTAATCATTAATGTGTTATACTTATTAAGATAGTCATTGGGCTAACAGGAAGACTGAATCAAGCAATCCTATATTTGATTTGACTGTATTTTTGTAGTTTCTTTAGTCAATGGGGCCTTTCAACTGTTATGCTAATATATTAATGAATGTTGTCAGAGACAAAGAACTAATAAAGTACGTGCATAGTTAGATGCTAGGTAAATAGATGACTGATAGATATTAATAAGGACAGTAGGATATAGCTTATAATTAGCTCACGCAATCATGGAATATGAAGCTCAAGACTCTCAAGACAAAAGGAGATGATACATAGGACTCAGATGAATTCAAAAGGCTGAAACTAAAGACAGCTGATGGCAAAGTTCAAGTCTGAATGTGAAACAGAAGATGGAAGAAGATTTTCCATCTCAAAGACCTTCAAATTAACTCTTTCTCCTGTTTCAATTGTTCTATCCTATTCAGTATCATCAATGCATGAAGCCCCCCAAATTGGAAGGTCTATCTGGTTTATAAGTATATAAATGTCACATACAAGTCTTATTTAAAACATTATCTAGGCACATCAAGATAAAGTTATAGTAAGCTTCTGGTTGTGACATGGTTCAGTAATTCAACACATGTATGTAAGCATTGCTACCAAGTTAAGTCAAGTTTTCACTATTTATAATATAAAGCATTATACACATAACATGTGTCAGCTCTAAAAGATAGAGTATTCCTTAATGAGTTGATATTTTAACCCCAGCACCATTTCATGATTTTAATTATAGCTAATTTCATCTTCTGCATGTGATTATCATAAAATAGCCTCATTCATTTTATAGGCAATACTTAAGAGGTGTTTAATAAGAAGAACAAAAGCCTAGCGAGAATTATCAAGGAAGATATATATCAAGAAAGATATAAGATGAACAATTTCAAGGGAAACCTAATCATAAGCCCAAGAAGAAAACTGGAAATTAAACTCTTATTTTCTATTGCTACTTTCATAGTCTCCTATATTGTTGGCAGAGATACGTGTACTTATTATGTGTTTGTACTTATGCAGGCAAGCCACAGGTGGAGTAGATGAATGTACATGCTTGTGCATGTGTAAATACGTTTACCACTGTTTAAGCCAGTCATTTTAAATGCATAATTTCACATTCATTGGAAATTTGCATATCTAGTGTAGTCTCCCATCATGTAAGATGTAAGCTTCATATGTTGGTTGTCATTTGCATTCATGTTATCATAATCACAGTCATGAAAGGTCCTCATCTAGTCCACCCCCACTTAATTTTTTTCACATTTATTTTAATTTCAAGTTCCATTTGACTCCATAGGTTTAAACCATATAGTAGCATCTGGTAACAGTTCTCAGAGTTGATGGAAGTCATTCTGAACTCTGTCTGACATTAGGAATGATGACACTATGTCCTACTAAAGTCCCATTTGTAGAAATTAGTGGACTAAAGAAAATAATCAAATTATTAACATGGGGCTATTTCTATTAGCTAGTTGTTATAAGAATTTGTGAAGCTAACAAGCAGATTTTATCTTGTTTCCTTGTGTCAGATTTTAGCAAGAATAGCCAGACCTTACTTCCCAATAGAGAGAACACAAGTACAGTTATAAGTGTGACTTCAGCAATTTTGGAAAGGAGCTCACCCCAAAATGACTTATTAGCTCATTAACACATGAAGGTGGAATAGTTTTTACATTAACAAGCTTCAGCATGCACAGAATGGGCAGAGGCAGAAATGCATCTGTCCTAACACAAAACTTCATTTCTTGCTGCAAAGCTCAGACACGTTCAATTGCGAGTATTTAAAAAGCATGCAAGAGTAAAGAAGGAAATAGGAGACATCCATAAGCTCACTCCCTGGAGACAGCGACTAATCTTTACATTTGTGTGATTCCTTGCTTTGCTTTATGTGTGCAAAATGTGTACAGTTTAAAATCTAATGTCACAGTGTAAAGTACAGACATATAAACCTACTTCTTGATTCCTAAGTTCGTTCACAAATCTCCCTTTTCACACTTGCAGCAGAAAATACACTTGAATCTTCCATTTTCAGGTGACTGAAGTAATTGTCACCTAACTTAGTCATTTGTGCTTAGCTCACACTCAGGAGTGTGAAGCTTATTCTTTTTCCCTTTGTGTTTTCTTCCTCTACGGACAGTGATGGAAGAGGGGGAGACTTGGAATAGAGTCCCCACTTTCAGCCCCCACTAAGAAGTCTCAGCAGGGTTTAGGGAGAGTCTCTTCCTGAGCTATCTGCTCCTGAGCTTCTTTTGCCTTGGGCAGCAACGAGGTAGATTCTCCTGTGGAGTCTCTGCTGTCTCGTTGTTAAGCTGTTGTCTTGGCGCTTGGTTACTAGTTTGAGTAATTATTCTGCTCATCCCTGTAAGTAAGTTCCTGACCCGGGAAACTGGACTACTTTTTTTTTTTAATTCTTTTTATTTATTTATTTTATTTTTTTATTTTTATTTATTCAATTGTGCGTGTGTGCGTATGTATGTGCGCGCGCATGTGTGTGTGTGTGTGTCTGTGTGTGTGTAGAACCACGGACGAATTCGCGAACCACCATGGACGCCTCCACCTCCTTCTGCCCCAGGATTCTCAGGCTCCGCCCTACCAGGACCAGAAGCACAAGCCGCCCCCCGCTTCCGCCTGGCGTCTATACGTGGGATCTGGGATCCGAACTCAGGACCTTCTGCCTGCAAGGCAGAGGCTTAACCCTTGAGCCACCTTTCCAGCCCTGGACTACTTTCTTTCTTTTTTTATTAATACATTTTTTATTATTATTTCATCTCATACAAACTTAATAGGTACACCAGTTCCCTCCCTCCCTCCTCCTCCCCCCGTACCCCCTGCTCCCCCTCCCCACCCCTCTCCTTCCCCATCCCCCAGTGCCTCCCGCCCCAATTCCCAGAGAGTCCTTTCTTGTGCATGCCTGATTTTCCTCTGGGCCCTCCTCTCCAATGACGTACAAGGACCCAGCGGCCTTTCCCTGAACCCTTTCCCGTGTTCCCCGTAGGTATAGGAACACTGCTGTGGCTGCCAAAACTTTGCTTCCAAGGATCTTGGTGCCTTTAGCAGATGCTAGACTTTGTGAGGTCAACAGTGTGTTGGACAATGCGCAGGGCAAGCAAAGTCCAATTATGATTGCTTCAGCCCTAACTAGTATGGAGTATCTTACATATCATTGCTCCTCCCATCCTTTTGCTCTTACACTCTTACCGCCCCCTCTTCCGCAAATTTCCCTGAGCTTCAAGATGGGGAGAGATTAAGCTGGCCTAGTTCTAGGTGGTTGATATAGAGTCTCTGAAGTTCTGGATTGTGTTTTGATGGTTTTCTTTTGCAGTTTTGCTGCTCCTGAAATGCCCTTCACTCCATCCTGGTTACCCCCTGGCCAGAGACAAAAAGCTGTTAAACTAGAGTCTTGTGATAAAAGCACATTCAAAGGTAGATGTAATAAAAGTGGGAAACCACAGCGAGGGAGGGGTCTATCACCCATTTGCAAAATGGTTACTTTTTATCTTCCAGACTATATGCCCTCCTCTTCTGGTGAGATCATACCCCCTCAGTAGTAAATGATCAGGAACAAAAGTCTGTGAACTTAATCAGATGTCTCATTACTTATTTGGGTCCTTGATGGAGGCCTATTTTCTCTGCTGTAACATGGTCCCTTCTCTCCTTGTTTCTGGTGTGGCCCTCCTACCCCATCCCTCCTGTTCATAATCCTTGCAATTACTGTCTCTAGGTGGGCTGGGTGGGTTTGGTACTAGGAGCCACTTATTAGGGAGTACATACGGCGCTTAATTTTCTGGATCTGGGATACTTCACTTAATATAATTGTTTCTAATGACATCCATTTCCCGGCAAATTCCAGTAATTCATCATTTTTGATGGCTGAGTAGTACTCCATTGTATAGATGTACCACCGTTTCCTTATCCACTCGTCAAGTGTTGGACATTTGGGCTGATTCCATGACTTTGCTATTGTAAACAGTCCTGCTATGAACATGGTCGTGCTTGTGCTATCGAGGTGAACCTCTGCTGTATGGGGGGTTATTCCCAAAAGTGGAATAGCAGGGTCATATGGCATTTCAATCTTTAATTTCTTTAAAAATCTCCAGACGCCTCGCCAGAGTGGCTGTATGAGCCTGCATTCCCACCAGCAATGTAGGAGAGTTCCCCTCTCTCCACTTCCTCTCCAGCATTTGTTGTTGTTTGTATTGTGGATTTTTGCCATCCTGACCGGGGTGAGATGATATCTCAGGGAAGTTTTGATTTGCATTTCCCTGATGGCTAAGGAAGTGGAGCATTTTTTAAGATATTTGTTAGACATTTTAATTTCATCCCTGGTAAAGTTTCTTTTAAGTTCCAGGGCCCATTTCTCAATTGGGCCATTGGTTTCCTTGGTGTTTAGTTTTCTAAGTTCTTTGTGCACTCTGGACAACAGAGTTCTATCAGATGTGTGGTTAGTGAAGATTTTCTCCCATTCTGTGGATTGCCTTTGAGCTCACATTACAATCTCTTTATCTGAACAGAAGCTCTTTAATTTCACAAGATCCCAACTGTTGAGAGTTGGTAGCAGTGACTGTGCCATTGGATGTCTGTTTAGGAAATGTTGGCCTAGCCCAATCAGCTCGAGGGAGTTCCCTATCCTTTCAACTATGGTTTTTATAGTCTCTGGCCTGATATCAAGGCCTGGACTACTTTCTATAGCAACCCACTGACCCCAATGCAGTTCCCACTCTCAATGCTCACTAGCCGTCCTTCAGATCTTATCTTTGGCTTCATACAGCCACAGAGGAAAAATAATCAGTTTAATTAAAAGAGAATTCTACCTTCCATTCTAAGTTTTTATATATAACAGTTCTTTGATTTGTGAATGTTTGGTAAGAGTTAACTCTTAAAACTATCATAAAAGCGTAAGGAAGAATTACACTTGATTATTTTTCAAATGATTCTACAATTCTCTTCATAGGCAATAAGTATGTACCTTGTAGTTTCGTCTTAACAGTGTTGAACAATAGTTATTCAGATACAGACATTGACTTTTTTCAAGATAACCTACTGCACAAAAATTCAGTGTTTTAAAATTTTTATACTTAAAGCATTTTATCACTTTACACACCATATAGTGTAACATGATAACTACAACATAAATGCAGCATAATTTATCAGTCTTTGAGCATTCAAAGTTTTTATTAGACCTCTAATGTAAATAGTATTATGAATAAAAAACAGTAAAATTATACATATTTTTGAATTTGAGTTATGTTTACAGAAATAAATTTGTTGGAACAAATGGTATTTTATATGTGTCCCTTTAAATACATCTCTGTGTGTGAGTTTAGAAATCAGATAGTTGGTTGATTATTGGTTGACATGACCTGGTGAAAAAATAGTTCTTAATTATAATCAGGGGTACACCATGTACAAATGTGACTTCTGGGGAAGCTATCTGGAAAACTGATGTATTCCCAGGAGAATGGAGCTCATTAATGCTTTGGACCTTGCTCCAAAAGCCAGCAAATACCCTTTGCCCCAGTCAGAATGACTAAAATTAAAAACACAAATATCAGCCAATGCTGGCATAAATGTGGAGAAAAGGGATCCTTTATCCACTGTTGGTGGGAATGCAAACTCACAAAGCTTCTTTGGAAATCAGAACAGAGACATTTCAGAAAACTAAAAATTGAGTTACGATATTACCCAGCCACATCACTGCCTAAAAGTTCAACAGTAGATGAATAGATAATGAAAGTGTGGTATACAGACATAATGGACTACCACTCAGAGGTCAATAAAAATTATGAAATACTGGTTATTGGATGGACTTGGAAGATATAATAATGAATAAAGTATCCAAGATACAGAAAGAGATGCCACATGTACTCCCTTAGATGAATGCTAACAGTTAACCTTCAGAATGATATACTTGAAACAGAATCTCTGCAATATCTGTAATCTAGAAAGAAACATAAGACAAAGATGAGGGGTGGCATGACTATAAAAGAGGGAGGCATAAAACACAGAAGGCAAGAGTATGCTGAAACACACACTCAGGCAAAACAATTGCTGTCTGATGGAAATTGAGGACAGCTTCAGGGTAGGAAACACCAGTCAGGAACTGTAAACCAAACAAAATGCTTCAGGGTAGGAAATGCCAGTCAGAAAGTGTAAACCAAACATAATCCTGGGTGGAAGAGAGCCCATAGGTCCTAAGTGGGAATAAACAGCTTAATGATAATTATAAATGATTGATAGTAAATTACCATCTAAACACTTACCTTTATGCCCTTAGATCAAAGAAGTACTGAACACTCAACCAAGAAATAGTCTTTTGCAATAGAGAATACACAATGCAGAGAACCACTATAGGCCAAAGTGCAAAGTGTAACCAATTATAAAAAATAAAAGTGTGGCCTGAAACAGGACATTTAACTCACAACCCCTTCATACTCCCTCATGGTACCTTGCAGAGGAGGGGGGTAGTAAGAATGTAAGAGCCTGAGGATGGGCAGAGGTAACCCCAGACAGAAGTCTCAGTTCATCTTAGGACTGCCGCACCTAAGAACTCAATACAGAAATATCTACTTCTGCTAGACCTTTACAACAGCCATTGAAATCTCACCACAGAGAAACTATGCTCTTAAGAGTATGTAGCCATCCTAAGAAACTATGAGGGATGGGTACAAGTCACAAGAGAAAGAGACTATTAACTTGACCAGTGGGCTAATTATGCCCTACAGGATTCCAGGCACATGCCAATGCAGGCACCCAAGGTCAAACTAAATGGATCTCACAAGTAGGGGATGGAGGAGAGGAAGGATACTGAGTAGAAGGGGAATGTGTAAGGGGGAAGGGAAGGGGTATGGGAAGGGAGGGTAGTAGGAGATAAAATACAGATTTATTACATTTATACATGAGATCTTTAAAAATCCACACGCATAGAGTGTTTATATTATTTGTGACTGTAAAGTCTTAATAAATTTTCACAAAAATCCATATATATATATATATATATATATATATATATATATATGATGCTACCAAATTTTTTGTGCAGTGGGTCAGATAATAAATATTTTATCCATTACAGGCCAACACTGTCTTTGTTGCAATTACTTTGCTCTGAAATGTAGCTATAGATAATGTATAACCAAATGAGTGTGTCTGTATTCCAATAAAAACATATTTTATTTGTAATCTAGACAGTGACTTCCCAATTTAGCTTACATTTCTGACTTAAAAACACATGAAAGAACTTTGGGTATTCTTTGTCTTAGGGTTGTTGACTTCACTGTGAATAGGTCCCCCTGGGGCATGTGGTAGTTAGCTATAGATAGCAAAGGCTAGAGTTTTGGGCATATTGTAAAGAACTAGTATTGAATTAACTCCTGAGCAAGCTTACGGTAGATTGCCTAAAGGATGAGGAGAGAACCAGTCCATGGTGGATGGCACTCTTTCTTTAAGCGAGTGGATGAGACAGAGGAGCTGATCCAGGCAGCTGAATTCTTTGGTGTATTTAGACAGACATGTTTTCTGGAAAGTGAGGTTTGCCCTTCTCTCAGCAGTCCAGTGGATACAGTGTGGCCAGTTCCCCCCGGAATCGTGTTGGTATGAGCTCTCCTCAAAGTTGAACTAAAACTTAATCGGACAGTCGTAAGCCAGAATAAAATCCCCATAAGCTGTTTTGTCATGAAATTATCAGCAAAATGCAGATAAAGTGCCATTAGAAACTGAGGAAACAAAATTCCTGAGTTCATTTCCACTGTATTTGTCCTAAAGCTATGTCTCTTTGTTCTGAGTAATGTGTTTCTTACTCTATTTCAAAGTATTTGGGTACATTAGTGTTGTCTCTGAAACTCTTCTGTTGCTGATATATTTGACCCACACAATATAGAGATACACAAGATTTAGTATTGACTGATATTTTCATATTATACTGGCAGGAGAGTTTATAGTCAAAAGAACTGGGCAGGGCCATATTCACAAGGAGAGATGAGAAAGGGTCATACTTTCTGCTTTGGACAGTTTCCAACCAGCTCTCTTGTTTTCTTATCCACAATACAGTGAAGGTCACTCCAACTATGAGCTAGGTCTTCCCAATCAATCAGATAATCTCCCACAGGGTTTCTCAGGGTTTGGCTTAACTAATTCTTCACGGGTGTTCAAGACTGTTCTCAATTCTCAATTGTTCATGCTGATACCTGTATCCAACTGGTGAAAATGTGTTTGCCTGTGAGAGAATCCCTGACTCTCTGTAGATGTACATACTTTCAAGCAATAGGATATACTTCCAGGAAACTTAAATGAACAAATGGAGTCATTAGCATGTTAGGAAAATCTGTCTAATCTATCAAACAAAACATAGTATGACTAGGCTTGTGATACTTAGGGCAATTCAATTCCTTACTACGTCCCACTGCCAACTAAAATTACCTGCTATACAGCACCTTCCTGATAGGCTACTCTGAAGGACAGAATTGAGATTTTCACAGAGTTCAGAGTTCCACTACCACCTGGCAGAAGTACACCTTTTTATTCTTCACCAGGGCCAGGTGTGAGGTAAGAGTTGATTGGTTTCCTCTACGTCATGAACACAGTTGCTCCCACAGAACTCAACAGCCACAAAGCTCAGGCCTCTCTCCTTACCATTGACAGAAGAGAGCATCCAGACAAGTTCTTGCTCTATGCCCATGGAATGAAGGCTATGGTGGCTAGGCCGGGGATGTCACAAGTTAAGACTCAAAGTCGGAAGTCTATTTTCATCTTGGTCTCTGGTGACTAGGTTCTGGCCCCATGTGAAAGAGTCTACATATCTTCCCTATAGCAAGATAAATGGGAGATGAAATCTTGGGCAATACTCTTCACCTGCCTTCACCATAAGAGTCAAGACTCAGAAATCCTCACCAATTCCCTGAAGGTATCTCCAGAGGATTCCATGTCATTAATCACTCCTAAGACTCTAGAAAACTTGGTGGGGTTTTCCCACCTTCCCACCTCACTCCTGCTTACCTTTCTCCTGATTTTTCAGGATGCCATTGATTGTTGAAGGGTCAGCATAGAATGTGACTCTTCCCTAAGAATCCTTGCTGAACACGGGTACAATCTTTAATGTATAGATGAAACACCCTTATACTGTTTCTTTATAAATTTCAAAGGTTTCATGTCATTTTGAGTAGTAGACATTCATCTTGATTTTAAAATATTTACAAGTCTATTATATGACAGTCATACTACATATATATATTTATGCAGTCATATTACTTATATACATGTATGAGTATATTCTTTTTTCTTATATTAATACTTCCTGTGTATCTATAAAGGAAAAAATAGTAGAGAGGATGGATTAATTTAAAACAATATTACAAATAGAACAAAAGAGTCTTAGAATAAAATTTCAACTGCTTTAGCTCTTGTCTGGATTTACTATGAAACATTGCCAATTGATACATACATCTCTAGATGAAAAATGAAAGACCATTCATCAAGATACTGTTATTTTCTCTAAATTAGTACTTCAAAATACAATTGAGCCACTCCTCATTTTGTAGACCATGATCCTCTTCAAGGTATTCTCCATATAATGCATATTTTTCAAAACCCACTTTCTTATTTTACCTATATAATGCTTATTAGCAGTTAGCATAGCATAGAATTTTCCAGTTCTATATTTTGACTTGCTGAAGTTTGAGATTTTCAAGGACAAAAATTGCTACCTTGAGTTTATTATTGTTTTCAAAAACCTAAGCAGTACATCCTGAAATATAGTAGGTGCTTATTCATATTTGATAAATGAGGAAAATCTCATTGAGGGATGTGACTTTTTTCCTAAAATAAAGTATCAATACTTAAGTATCAACAATATATTAAACAGCAAAAAGATGTCAGAGAACTCAAAAAACTTTTCATAGATCAGTCTCATTATACATAGCAAAGCTGTCAGGTAGCAAGAAGAGCCCTTAGTGTCTATTTTATTGATAAAGAAGTTACAATTTTTAGAAGTATCTGCATTCTCTAAGCTAACCTTCTTAGATAAAAGAAGCAGAATCTGTCTCGTGTTTTTCAGCTTAAAAGTGATGCTACTATTCTTTGAAGCATAAGTCATTTCTGATTGCAATGTCATAGCACCAGTTCATTTTATCACATCTACATAATCCGTGTACATTTGAGAACATAGCAACTGAAACCATGACTTTCTTTCACTTTTTTTCTGTCAAGTAGCTCAAGCTGACCTTCAAACTTGCTTTATATCTGAAAATGACCTTGAGTTCCTGATCCTCTTGCCTCATCTCCCAAGTCTGTAACAGTATACCACCATATTGTCTGAAACTTACACAGTTTACATAGATGTTAAATGCTTTTTCATATTAAAACATAGCTTAGGGACTGCATGATATATTGTGTGATTTCCTGTATGTTTTCTTTATGAAATAAAACATTAAGGGTTGAATGGGATGAAGCAGGTGTTGAGTTCATTTGTTAAGGTCACACACTCATGTACATTCACACACATGAATGTTCCCATACTCATTCTTACACACACTCACATGAACACACATACATGCACACACAAAAATGCACATACATGCGCACGCATGCATGAGCAGATTATACATTAGACAGCATTTAAAAGACAACAGATTATTGCATAATAATTTTTTAAATTCTCTGGATCTAATGAGAGATAACTTTAGCATTCTTAGCATATCCTGAAATCGAATTTTTATTTTCTGTGTCCACTTTTCACCTATCTCCCACTAACAAAGCTTTTCTATCATGTGCCACTCAAGAACTAATCTGACCTGATATTCTTGTCAATCAAATTAGTTGGAACTAATTAGTATGCAAACGAATGTGATTCATCTGAGGAGAATTTTGTTTTCTACATTTATTGGAAAATAATGTGTATGGTGGCAGGTTAATTTCACTAAGTAGCAAAATACAAAATTTCTCCACTTTCAGCTGCTACTTATAAACCTAGGGTGGAGGCTTCAGGTATTCACTAAATGTGTAGATCTTCCGTATTAACCAGTCACAATACAAATGACAAAAGAATAATGGAGTTCTTTATCCACCTCAGCTTGTATTATGTGTGTTGCAGAGATGTGCTCTCTCACTGAATCAGACAATGAATATGCGTTGTATGACACATAAGGCTTAAAAATAGAGATGTGTGGGTGCAAAGTATCTGCTGTGACAAAGATCTGATCTACTAATTATCCGCAACACATTTTGGGTCCCATGATTGCTACCCCAAACTTGTTACAATTCACCAGAGGGTGATTTTTGGCAGGCTGTCAGCAGGCAAACAGGGAAATGAGTTGGGAAACATTAATAAAGGTTGAAAACAACAGCTCTTCAGGCTTAGGACTCATCATTCAAATATAGCACAGGAGCATTAGGGGCAATAGAATTGAGAAAACATGAGAGAAACACACACATGTGATGACAGAAAGGTACCTTGGTGAACTTCTACTCAGATTTACTGGAGTGCCTTTCTTGATGTTGTCTTAAATGTTCTCTTTCCTTTTTTTTTTTTTTTTTTTTTTTTTTTTTTGTGAGCTAACCAGTGAGATTCCACAGCCTAGTAGTGGAATAAAACTGTGTTCATAAATATAGCAAGATTTCTGTCCATTTGAATATGGAAAGCAACAATCTATTACTGAACTTCAAAACAATGAGTAACATTTTTAAACAGCTGAGAAAAGATTCAGAAAGTTACAAGCAGATCATCAGCGTGGAAGGAGACTTCCTATGACTAAAGAGCAATAGAATTCCTGCTGCTTACTTCTCTCATCTACTTAGATGTATTTCTGGAATTTTCCCAGAATGTATATGCTAAGTACATTCACATCAGGTTCAGAATGCTAAGGCTATGTGAACTGAATGGATTCTTCCTTTATAAGAAAGCATAAAAGTTAGGTCCAGGTAGAATTAATGCCAACAAGTTAAACCGAGTCATAATGTAGAAGAAAGATCAGACCCAAGCAGAGCACGCAATTTCTCAACTTTCCAACTTCTATTGACTTGTCCTGTGCTTTCTAGCAAGGCAGAAATATCTAGAAATGTCAAATTTGTTACTGGTAAATAGGTGTCTCCTTAGAAAGTTGCTAATCTGAAATAAGTATCAATAGGAGATTCCTGGGCACCAGTGAAAAATATTCATCTTAGGTTGGTTAAAAAAATTGCTGAAGAAACTTCAAAAGTAAAAATAAAAACATGTTACAGGATGCACAATGCTTTCTGTAACCTTAGGAAATTAATATGTTATTAAAAAGACTCGTAATGAAATACTGCAATGAAAATTTTTATCTTCTATAATATAATGTGAAAACTACTAAGACAAAACTTACTTTGGAGAATAAAATTAATATAAATATATATGACAATAAATTAAACTATCCCTTTATATAAATGATTTTCTGTGAAACATTATGAACTGGACGGACGTTTTCTTGACACTGGGTCTCCCCAGTCTAGATAGCCTAGACCTCTCTGTGTGTCCCTCTGTAACTCGAGCTGACCTTAAATTCCGGGTCCTCAAGCCCAGCTCCTGGGCGCTGGGATTGAAGATATAGGTGGCCGTGCTTAGTTTGCATGAAGCTTCCTTTCTGACTCAGCCCTCTGTTTCCATCTCCCTTCCAGCAATGAACCAGAACTTCATCCTTCTTATTTTTAGGATTTTCAAATACATACACTTATAAAATATGAGTTCTTCCAAGTATCACTCTAAGGCTAACAGTACCTTGTGTGCGAAATTTCTTATATGATACAATTCTTAAGGGGATATCTTCAAAGATTCAAGTGATTGCCTGTGACTACAGCTAATATGGAACTCTATAACTCTATCTAAATACAATTTTTCTTATAAACGCTTACCTTTGATATAGTTTTATCTTAATTTTTAAATTAAGTACAGAAAGAGGTAACAATAATTAATGCTAAAATAGAACCACCGTAACAAAATAAACTATTAAAACTTAGGTCAATTCTATCTGCCCCCCTTGACACAGAGCAGATATAACAAGGATACAGCCAATGAAGAAATACCACCATAGTAAAAGACATTCGAATGAAAACAATCAAAAACTCATGGCTTGTTTCTGGGAATGTCCACCAATATTTCTGCAATTTGCTTGGTGTTGTAGTTTGAAATATGTCCCCCACAGTCTCATATTTGGAAAAGTCTTTGAGAGGTGGAACTTTGCTGGAAGAAGATGGTTGGGGGGGGAGTGAGATGGATTAGCCCCATCCTACTTCCTGCAGAAGTAGGGCTTTTGTACCAAGGGGTGTTTCAGCTCTCAGCCTCCAGGATTCAGACTCCAGCTCTCAGACTCCAGTCTGCAGTGACATAGCCCACCAGCCATACAGCCTCCAGCATGAAAGACTTTCTCCTTTCTAGAACCATAAACTGGGAAAAAAATCTCCCTTCAGTTGCTTGACTTTGGGTATTCTCCGACATCAGCAGATGAGAGTAACCCGCTCAGCTAGGCTTCAGATAATTAGAGCCATGAGAAGTGAAGCCAAAGATATAGGGAAGGGGGTGTACAAACCTATTTGAATCAATCTTTAACTTCTAAATAGCATTTCACAAAAAAGGCACAATTACTTTCTCATGGTGGGCATGCAACAATTAGAGAGAGAGAGAAAGAGAGAGAGAGAGAGAGAATGTATGTGTATATGTGTCAGCACACTTGTGGAAAACAGAGGATATTTGCATGAAGTGATTCTTTCTTTCCATCATGTAGGTTCCAGACAAGGAATAGAGGTCATCAAGTTTAGCAGCAATTGCCTTTACCTGCAAAGCCATCACTAGTTCTGAAACAAGGTTTTAATAAGGACTTTCATACATGCCTTCTTGTGCACATGTAAAATAATATTATTAAACTATGTATCCAGAAGCCAATTACTGGAGAGCTATCAAATCTTAAACTAATAGGTAGCTCAGAGATCATCTGATACTACATGTGCATTACACTGAGATGTGATTATGCTAATTAGTGGTAAAACCAAAAGTAGATTCCAAACCTCTTAATTTTATTTCTGTGCACTTGACACTATGTCGCGACTCTCTGACTGTGACTCTTTATTTGCTATGTAGGTACTTGTGAGTTTATTAATCAATAAAATTCAAGAAAGCACTCCCTTCTTATTTAACCAAAGGATGAAGTCAGTGAAGTCAATGATTAGCATTTGCAGAAAGACAAGCCTGGGGACCAGAGAATCCCAATGCCAGTTTCAGCTACGCTCTTAACTCTGGAATCCTTACATCACCCACTTGTCCCTCCTTGCTCTACTTGTGCCTATGAGCTTCCTTTGGGACAATTCATTGCTCGCTTTGCATCTTGACATGTCTATCACAGAGAAACAAAGACAAAAGTCTAAAACTATTTTTTGAATAAAACATTTAATATTCCTTTTCTGCCACTATTAAATATATGTTCAAATCCCTACAATATTTTCCACCAGTTTAGCCAGGTCTTATTACTTGCTAATACTTTTTGATTATGCCCCCTAAATACACACATACACACACATTATTCTCCATCTAATCAATAGAATTTGCTCAAAATGTAAAGTGTGAGACCAGTGAAATGTCTCAGTGGTTAAAAGTGCCTGAGTGTAAACCAGGTGACCTAAGTTCAATCCCAGAGCCCAGACAAAGGGTGCCTTCCATAAGTTGTTCTCTGAGCTCCATATGCACGCGGTAGCACAGGTATACCTGCCCTCCTCTCTCCTCTCTCTGCCTTTCAAGTAAATATATATATATATATATATATATATATATGTATATATGTATATGTGTGTGATGTGTGTGTGTGTGTGTGTGTGTGTGTGTGTGTGTGTGTGTGTGTGGTGTATATATACACACACTCACAGAGAAAACGAAACATGTACTATGTTAGGTCACCACTTGCTTATGACCCAGAGATGTCTAATTACTAGTTTTAGAATTTAAATGACCAATGATTCTGCACAGTGCATCCAACTCCATCTCCTATCACTGGCCTCTAGCTGTGAGCATCAGCCTCATGTACCTTTTTTCATTCCATGCAAAGTCCACGTTCTTTCTTAGCTAGTGCTTCACATGACCTAGTCTATTCTCTCTGATCCCCTGTGACTGACATTACTGGCTCGTCCTCATGCTTCATTCATCAGCCTGACGATAATTTCAGGGAAATCTCTTGTCCCCATACAATAAGCCTTCATCAGCATACTTACTTCTGGCATTCCTGACATTCCTTTTCCATCCCTATATGTTTGGTATCATTTGTGGAGCAAAATATCAGACCTGGTAATTTTAACAAAAGACTTTTTTTCTAACAGAATGGGGATAATCAACCTGCGGTCAAGAGGTAATTGGGACTGTTTCATCTGTGATCTGTGGGAACGACAAGTCAATGCCTCTAATGCCTGTTTTTCCAGGACATTCGGTGCTGGCAGAAACATCACCTTGATCTCTAACTGCAATTCTTATGGCTCTCTCTTCGCATGTGTGCAAACTTCATTTCATAAGAGAACCCGGTGACTAGTTAGACTAGGGTTTCAATCTACTCCAAATGACCATTCTGAACTCTTTACATTTACCATAGCTCTATTTACACATATCTTGTTCTGAGACATTAGAGATAGAAACTCAAATATATTGATTTTTAGGGTACAAAACTTAATTCATAAAAGGGCTTAATAATTATAATCATATGTGTTATTTTAATATCATTTCCTCAACTATACTATAAATTTATCCATACAGTTTTCCTTTGTTTCTTTCTTATTTTGTTTCTATATGTCTAATGCTCTCTACATGTTTGGAACAAGATAGTTAATAAAAAAATTATTGTTTTTCTGCTCATGTAATTATATGATTTATAAAGTCTATTACTGCACTGAATTTTGTGACTTTCCTTGGGCTATGCCCAATTTTATCATCATAATTTCATGCAATGTCATCCTTGGGCAAAGTTTTCAAGATGTAAACCATATGTCAAAATAAAGCAAACATAAATCCTGTTTTGTTTCATAACTTCCTAAATAATTCAAACCAAAGTATGTATGCTTTCAAAAAGGAGATGGAAGCAGTGCCAGAGTTCACTTGGTAATTTTTCAACCAACTTTCAATTTACTTTTGCTTTGAGGAATGAGGCCTAAGTATAATAATATAAAATGTCACTCCACTGTGTTATATGTTGGACACTGAATCTCAAAGCACCTCACCTTCATATTCCAAATATGGTAGCTTCATATAGTCATAGAAGGGCCATTTTTCCTTCTTTTTATATCCACCTATCTCTGCCAGAAAAAGTCCTGAATCCAAGCATAGTAATGATTGTATTCTATTTTTCTTCAGCCATCTCTTCTTACCCATCCCTATTCATCCTGTCAAAATATCATGAGTCTCTCATTTTAAGAAGTCACTTGTTTAAGTCTTCCAAATCTATTATTGGATCTGGTCACTCAGCCTAACTTCCTTTCTATTTCCCAGCAGTGTCTTTAAATCAATCCTGTCACCTCTGCTGAATGAAACTTCCCAAAATGTCAATTTCATTATGTTACTTACTCAGAACTATATTGGTACCACATCACCTTTGAAATCACATTTCATAATCTAGAACTCTAATTGTTAGCCTTAGACTGCTCATGGTTTTAGAATTTCCACTATGGCTCCAACTGAAGCTATTTTATTTATTCTCCACTCTCCTTCCACTTTGTTGCTTTATTTATGCTGGTTTTCTAAATAAGAAGGAGTTGCCCAGATATTCTGGAACAATCCAAATTTATTCAAAAAAATTCCAGTGTAGGGACATTTCCTTCATGGACTGACTCTTTCCTCTACACAACCTTGTCTTAAATTTCATAACAATTTTATTTGGGAAGGCAACATGAGAAAAGATGTATGTTAAGTTAAATGAAAGAACACTAACCTTTCAGTTCATCTGTGCTTTTGGCATTTTTCCAATCTCAATAAATAGGCAGCCATTCTAGGCACTATCCTGAGCTATATGAAATCACTTAAGACACATCTTTAAACATGCCTTTATGCATGAACTGATTTCATTGTGATTTAATACATTCTAATTGTTTTATTGTTTTATTTCACTCTTGCTATTTATATGCTTAGGTACTATATATATATATATATATATATATATATATATATATATATATTAGACATGAGATTTCATGAGAAATAAATTCTTTTATAATAAAACTAAGTAAAATATACCATACTGGTCAGTCAAAATTATAGAAATTATAACTTTGCAGAGGATAAATAAAAAAAATTCAGTTACCTGACTCAATGAACTTTTATTTCATGCCGGCTGACTCTAAGTCATATGCAACCATATAAAACTGAGTTGAATATTGTCATATTTTTGGTTATGTCTTGATTTATGATACAATCCTGTTAGAGCAAAAATGGGAAACACAAACATAAAAGAATCCCAATAGAGCACAAAAGTGTGTGGGTTTAAATTTCCTAAAAATGTTGAGATATCTTTTCCAAAAGGAAAACAAAATTATATAAATGCTGAATAAAACTAAAATTATTTAAATACAAGCATGTGTTCACAAGTATTGATTTTAGGAGACATTTTTAAAGTTGTACCGGACATACTATTTTGTTTACTATTACAGTCCATGCGTTTGAGACAGACATTGGCACATAGTCAGTGGTCATATGGTCATACCTCAGGTGGCCTAGACTCGTGATGCTGAAACACTTGAGATTTGGCCTATTGGAATTGAGATTTTCTGTAAATGAAATACACGATGTACATCATAGACTTGGTAAAAATAAACACAGTATCTAAGTTATTACAATATTATCATAGTAATACCTTGAATACTTTGAACTAAAAGTTATTTTTGTCTTTTCTATTATATAGTACAGAAACTATAGAATTTAAATTTCACTTATGATTTTCATAGTATTGATTCCACTGTGTATAACATGCTGTAGACTATCAGTGAAATTCTTCATGTAAAAATGTCAACATGATCTACCATATTGCCAGAAAAAATTTCTTTCCGAAATGATCTATTCTCTACATATGGTATTAGTGATTATAAATCATGTTTCAAAAAATTAAATATTCCTAATGTTTAAAAAAGTTAACTTTCACTTTCAATAGCATTCATATCATTTAGTTAAGACACAGTAAAACATGACTTCTTCAACAAGAATCAGAATTTGGGATTTTTCATGTAAACCACATGACGTGTCTGATTCCCTATTAAAAATGAATTCTAATCTTCTCTGAACTGACTGGAATTTTAATTTTCCATCCTTTTGTTTATATACAGTGTTGTATCATAAACAAGCACTCGTTGATGTGTTTTAGGATAGCAGTATACTGCCTATGAGCCGTAACAAAGGCAATCTCTTCTGTGTCTTGTCTTGCTCACAGGTCTCTACCTCAGCAGTCAGTACTTTTATCTAAAGCAGTAATTACAAGCAAGACCTGAGGTGAGTATTAAATTTGAGTAGAGATTAGAAGAACATATTCTTGAAAGCATCGTATTATCATATGGTTCTCCCTTGCTTAACATGTCCATGATCTATCAAATTAAAATATTGATCTTAATGACAAGAAAGTGTCATAGATTCTGACAGAATTTGAGGAGATTTTCAGTAGCACAAGCAAATGTTAAACTTTTAGAAAACATGCTTTATTAACCAGAAAATTTAAAATTACAAATTTTTTATTTTTCTAAAGAAACAATGCTGGTCTGCAAAAGAAGTTTGAATACTGAAGGAGAGAAGTATTTTTCTTTTTCGTCTTGAAAGTTTTACTACCCTGACAGATAGATAGATAGATAGATAGATAGATAGATAGATAGATAGATAGATAGATGATTGATAGAGAGATAGAGAAAGATGTATATAAGTATAGACATACGTATATATGAGTTTTAGCATTCACTCCATTTCCTTCTTATCACCCTAACTCTCCCAGGAAAACCCCTTCTTCCCCAAAAGTTCCATCACTATTTCATGTCTTCTTTGTATGTGTGACATAATTACAAATAGAACACATTATAATGGACCAGCCTAGATATTCTGTTGGAAGTCACAAATTTCTTCCTTTAAACTCAATGGAATCATTATTTCCAACAATTGACAGGCATGGTTTTCATTTTTATTTTCATATATGATCATTAATAATTCAGACATTCCTTCTTAATCATTCCTTCATGCTTACAAATATTTTGAGGGCGTAGAGTATGTTTTATAGAAAAAAATTATTGTTCCAATGAACTCTCATTAGAAGTCAAAAGTTCTAAATGCTGATTAGCCAATTAATAGATGCAAGTCTTCTGGTTGTTTTAGGTTGTCTGCCTATGCTCTAAATTATCAAGAGAAAAATTTTTGCTGGCAGACATTCTGTAACACTTATCGCTGGTTTTGTGTCCCCGGAAACTCTACAGGAACTCAGAAGTGAAGGCAGGCTCCCCAGTCTCCACGATTTTATTTCACAATGTCGCTACTGCTCTGACTTCATGCATCTGCAGTACTTTTCTGAGTGAGAGCTCACAGCACTTTACAGACAATGTAGTATTTACCTTTATGGCATTCTCTCTGTCCTTAAGAAGGGGCCAACATGTAGCCCATTCTCCTCCATTGCCACAGGGAGAAATATAAGCAAAGTGAATCTTAATCATTTATACAAAGCTGAACCAGAAAGCAATGAAAGAGGCAGGTGGAGGTCTCAGATGGTAGTCTAAGTCCAAATTCCACGCTCTATCTGCTGCATAATCCTGCCTTCCCTCTCAATAGAATATTTCCCTAGATAGTTCCTGAAACATTTATAGCAGAAGCCTGCAGAGTGACTGTTATAGAAGTTTGTGGAAAACTTCCAAGCAGCTAAAAATGTAAGAAACAGCCACATTTCACTTTGGGTATTCACATTTGAGAAGTGATGTGGGTTTTTTCCTTGCCCTCAAATATTCAAAAGTTTGATCTAAGGCAAAAGTTTTACTATTCTGCCCTAAACTGGAGGAATGAAAACACCCATGAATTTTCATCAGTTTGCTGTAGGCAGAAATTTGCCAGTTTGCAGGAAAATGGCTTAAAAATCGAAGCCAAGATGAAATACTTGAACTTCTTGCGTGAACCTATGAAAGTAATATTTTTCTTTATCAGCTGATATGAAAGTTTGCACAACCCTACATCCAGTTTAAAAATGAGCTTGCCTGTCTAAAATGTCACATCAGTGTTTGGATTCCTCAGAACACATCCTGAAAAGGATTCTTGTCCCCTTAATTTTGGCATATGCCACCATTTCCTTTTGATTTTTTATCTCTCCCCATACTTAATAGAAATTCCCTACAACTAACTTCCATCTACCTCCCCTTTGAGGAGACATGTATGAAGAGTGGTGCACAGGGTAAAACTGAATGAACAGTTTTCTTTCACAGAATGTCAAAAATAGAAAAAGGCCATAAATTTGCCTCCTCCCTCACTGGGAGCTAGGATCACATAGAAAATAGATGCTTGATCTGCACTCTTCCTGAAAGAAGGCTTTTGTTGACTGGAATGATCTTCCACAGTGACAGAAACTTGATGTAGCATTTATCTTGGTTATCTGACTATTAATTTATTTTAATTACAGTAAAAAAGCTGCATGTTCAGTAATGCTTTCTGCCACATACAGAACCAAAGGCAGAGACATCTGATGGCATTTTGACCCATTTCTTTAATGCATTTAGCTGGGGAGTCAGTTCCACCTCTATATTTTGATGCATCTCATCAAACTCACTCCTCAAAAGTATTTTCACTTCAGATCAACAAATTATTTTTGGAGACATCAATTACCCAAAAGATGCCAGGATAGGTGCTATAAAATATTTAAAATAATAATGACATTGATAATAAAAACATAAACTTCTAAGTTCATCCTATCATAGACATGAGCTTATTTATGAGATTAATTTGCATTTAAAGGTATCTGCCTCCTATTTGATAAACCTATGGGTAAGGCACTAGTTAATCCTTTAAAAAATAACCATTTACAAACCATTTTCTGCAGTTCTGGAGATTTTAGAATTTGTTCTCAATTAAAAAAATAGATAAAGTGAGCATATCAATGTATCAATTCAAGTGAAGCTCTTGACTTTCTTTTTTGCCACATCGATATTTCTTCTTCACTTTCTTTTTGAAATATTTTGTTTAGAGCTTGTAACCCACAAAAAATAAAATAAAATATTTTGTTTATATATTTCAGAGCGAAAGAAACGCTCCATGTATGCTGTGGTTGGTGGCTGGGAGATAAGAGGTCAGAGGTCAGTTCCCTCCTTTCCACCATGTGGGCTTCTGGAAATCAGTCTCAGCTAGCTAGATATGCGAGCACTTTGCCTCATCCACTAAGCTTTTTGGTCAGCCTCTTCTACTTCACTTGCCAATATGGATTTCTTTTGTAGAAATTCCCTTTTGTGAGCACGTGTCTTAAGCTACATTTATGGTAATTGAGGGAATCTGACCTCTCATTCTCTTATAGGTGAGTCTTTCTGATTTTGAATAAAAATGAATTAAAAAGTTAATAGGTAGATGAGGAGCACAAGCCATCATTAATCAGTAAAGAAAGCCAATTGGGTAACTGGAACATACAAGAAGCAAAATGTACTTGTGGAATCATTAGTATTACAAATCAGCCTAGATACAAGGATGGGAGGAGCAATGATATGTGAGATACTCCACACAAGTTAGGGCCAAAGCAATCATAATTGGACTTTGCATGCCCTGGTCAATGTCCCAAACACTGATGACCCCATAAAGTCTAGCATCTGCTAAAGGCACCAAGATCCTTGGAGGCAAGGGATTGACAGCCACAGTAGTGTTCCTATGCTTAAGGGGAACACAGGAAAGGGTTCAGGGAAAAGCCACTGGGTCCTTGTATGTCATCAGAGACGAGGGCCCAGAGAGTCTGGCATGCACATTAAAGGATTCTCTGGGGATTGGGGGGGAGGCACTGGGGGATGGGGAGGGAGGGGTGAAGGAAGGGGGATCAGGGGGGTGGGGGGAGGAAGAGGGAGGGAGGGAACCGGTGTACCTATTAAGTTTGTATGAGTGGAAATAATAATAAAAAATGTTATAAAAAATCAGCCTAGATTTAGTGTACAGTTTATTTAAATTAACTCCATGAAATGACTTCCTGCTAGCTTTCAAACATGTGGAATCCAGGACAGATTAGTGAGTGTTATGGTTTAAATTCAAATAGTGTCACTGTAAGATTTCCGTTTGTTTTTTTTTTTTAAACTTAACCCCCATGATGGCGAAGTTCTGTGATTCTGTTGATTTTTCAGATAGAGAACCACATGAAAGACTTTCATAACACTGGCATCATGTTATCATGTTTTCCAAAGGGATTCTAAGAACCAAAGCCTCACCTCTTTCTACTTGGCTTCTTCCTGGCTCATCATATGAACTGTTTAATCCAACTTGCCACAGTCAACAGGCAGACAAAGAGGAGACACAGACTCATATTGAACCAGAACCCAGAAAAGGTGAGCTTAAATAATTTTTGGTACTTACAAATTAATAGTCTCAATAATTTCCTTGATACTGATACTAAGCCAATGATACTGAATAAGCTCAAAGAACCTTTAGGCCAAAATGCTTAGCTGTGTCTTGTAAAAAGAAAGAGGAAGAAGACCGGGGTCTACAATTTGGCAACTTGAGTGGGCCCTGAGGAGGACTTGAGCCCAACGGTTCACCAGAATAAGTTTCTCCTTTGTAGCTATGACTTAGCACAGCAGTGCTCATACTTTTCTAGAGAAAACAGTTAGAAAGGTCAGCCTCATCAGAGCAGTGGTGTTGGATTTCAAAGCTCAGAAACCAATGTAAGTGCAAAGAAAATAATGTATGAAGGGGAAAAATCCCAGATAAAAACTGAAGAACACCATAGAACTTGATAGATATTAATTACAGTCTGACCATTATGAAGGAGGGGGGACTTGAGTACGGATTTTAAGGGCACCAGGGTCATTCTGCCAAAGTATGGGCTATTGGTGACACCTCAAAGAAAGCCGCCATCTAGCTGCACCCCACTTCCCATTGTTCCTTACAACATTGCTCCTTACAATTGAATTACTGTTAACATTTTTAAAATTAATCGAAACCTAAAAAAAAAGAATGCAGTGATCTTTGTGGTCTTTATCTGTTATCCTTTTCTTTATTTTACTGTTTGTGTCAATACTAAAATAGCTATATTTTCTTTTTCTGTCATTTTGCTTATGCTAGCAAATTGAATTCTTCAAGAATTCTGAAGAGATCATACAAACTCCCTTGTGACAAATTTATTATTTCTGTTGTGTTTTGCTGATGTTCCTATGTAAATTGGTGTGGTTAATATTATCAGGGACATGAGGCTGGTTTCTAAATGTATGCTTTAGTTTTAAATTAATCATAGTTAAAACACTATTTTTGTTTAAATTATCGATCTCCATATAATATTATATTGATGTCAATATCGTTTTGTAGATGAATAGCAAGTGCTGGTATTTCCTTCAATTTTTCTGCATCGTTTTTATTTTTTAACATATTCTGGGGTGTATACAGGCTTGCCACTAGTGATCTCAGCTATATCTTCATACTGAACAAAATCTCATGCCTCAGTTTTCATTTTCCCTGAAGTACACTGCATCAGGTCCAATGCTAAGAAAAAACTAAATATTCAAAATTACTGAAGGTATAAGTAAAACCATATTATAGCTACGGTCTTCTTTTTCTACCTTTATTTCAGAATTTTCTTTTCATTTTTCCCTGAACTGTCTCCATTATGGGAAACTGCTATCCTCATGTAATTCACAACCTATGTCTGAGTGTTCAGACAGGAGACTTGTAGAGAATATAGACCTTGGAATCCAATATCAATTCTCTCCTGAGTGTAATTCACACCTGTCCTTTCAAGTGATTTCAGACAAAACAATAAACCTTGCCGATATAATGTAATTGATTCCATTTGTTGACTACTATTCTGTAAATGTGGCCATCACCAAACAAATGACCAAACTGATCATAAAGGAATCGACAGAGCCATAAATATTGACATAGAACCACACCTGATAATGTAGTCTGATCTATTTCTGGTGAATAGACACAGTACAGAAAACAGACAAAGTTTCATTAAACAATGCGATGAATTAATCTTCTTGGAGCTTTTAAGAGGAAAAGGGAGGATAACAAGCAAAATGTTATGACTTTTCAGTGAAATCCTCACTACGTCTAAGTGAGTATGTGAGTCAAATATACTTCCTGCTTACTTGCCATGTGCCTTCTTGGGCTCTTGTCATAAGAATCTTGATTGTGATTATGCATTAAGTTCAACAATCATTTTAATATTTCCACTTACTTAAATCCATCAGTAGAAACCATCCTGAAAGAATAGTTACAATTGATTTTTTGAAGAGTCCTACCATGGCCTATTCCTAATTTGTAGAGATGAAAGCAACTGCTAATCAAACAGCATCCCCTATAGAAATACATATATAAAATAAGAAAAAAGTATCACATAAAAAGTATAACAATAATCACATGTTCATGCACACACACACACACAAGAGAATGCACACATATACATCCAACTGATGAATCACCCTATTTGTGATGTACTGTAAGGAATGGGCTCACGTAACTATATATAACAAATACCATTTTTTCATCTGTCAGCTAGACTCCCAGAAAAGTGAGTGATGGGGTTGCAAGAACTCAAAGATGGGATGAAAATTATGTCAGTCTCAGTTGAAGGCAGGGGACAAATGTTCCAGTTCTCAAATGACTGAACTACTCATCTATTTACATTTTTGTTTGATTCAGTCCCTCCAAGAAAGCCTTAAGCTTCATCCACATCAAAGACAGTAATTTGCTTTACCAAGTCCACTGATACAAATGATAATTGCTCCTGGAAAAAAAAAAACTCACAGACATGTTCAGAAACATGAAACATAGACACCTCATATCTTAACCAAGTTAAGATACAAAACTAATCAATACATACGTAGGTGTAGTCTGAACAAAAGGAAGCATAAATTAATAACCAGACAAAGTGACTATGTTTTCCCATTTCTATACTTTTTCTTCATACTTAATACGTGCATGCCACAGTGGAACAATAGCAATGGGTATTGTTTCTGGAGATCACACTTTTCCATTTAGAAATAAGGGTCTGAAAGTTGGAAAGATTTGGAATAACTCTTACATAGTCCTTGCAGGGATGTCTAATCTTCCGAGAATGCATGACGATGTTCTTATCTGCGAACATGTCAAGCCACATTCGTGGCTGTGCAGTGGTGTGCAGCCCACTGGTACAAAGTGGATATGGCTGCACTTGGAGTGATGGTCCTTTACAACTCCAGGGTGATGAGTTCTACTTGGGCCACAGCTTCAGATGTGGAATCCATCCAGCCTGGTGTCTGGAAAGCCTAGACTCATGATGGAGGGAGCTTGCATAGCTGGTCACTTCACAGCTTCAGGCACTAAGCAGAAAGCTACCTTGGAGCTGATACCATGTGATAGTTCTACCACCAGTGACCCAATTTTGCTACGTAGGCCACTGTTTGAAAAGCTTTACAACCTCCCAAAACAGAGTCGCAAGTGTTCAAACACACGAGCCCGTGAAAGATACGCTACATCCAAACATAGCAAAAAGAATTGTCTCATCTGTGGAAATTGCTTACAAAATAGGATGCATGTGCATCAATCTGAGGAAAAGATGCATGTGTTCACCGGGTCTCTAAAAACAGCTGTATTATCAAGTAAAACGAGTGATTGCTGTGATGCAGCCTTGTGTGTTTTTCTTCCTTCTAACTGTCTTTCAGTGTGGTGTTTCCGTCACACTGTGGAAACACTTATGAATTACTCTTACTCCCAGCCCAGTACACCTGTCATTATTCCTCACATAGATCTTTATTTCCAAAGGTGCTTTCACTTTCTACTTTAGGAAAAGTCACACAATGTTATTGCTATAATTTAAAAAGTAGTTTTTCTCAACAAGGTAATTTTATTTCTTTTTTCTCAGGTGACAAGTTCCACATAGGCTCCATTATTTACTGAGCTAACAGTGACATCAGCCAGAGTATTTCCCGTTCTCAATAATGCAAGATATCATCCTCTTTGCATTCTCTCAAGCCTGATCATTGTTATGTCTGAGGCCCTTTAGCATAACTTACTACCTTCTGATGAAATTCACCTACTCCTTTCTGTTTTGTTCATGCCTACTTCTGACTCCCATGGCAACACAGGCACGCCAGCAGAGGGACAGGAGGGGTTGGGCCAGGATAGAGCAGGACTGATGAAGGAGGTGGGGTGAGAGAAGGGGGTGTGGATGGGGATGGTGGGAGAGGAGGGAGGTGGGTGAGGAAGGGATGAGGCAGGCACAAACCCAGTTTGTAAATAAATAAATGTTTATAACAATAACGGTGAAAGCAAGGAGGATAAGAAAGGGAGGGGGAGGAAAGGAGGGAACTAAGGACAACCACCCATTATGTTTGTGATTAAGAATAGTAAATATTAATAAATAATTAAAAACTAATAAGAATTCATTTGAAAAGTTAAAAAATAAGGTGAAAAGTCAGTAAAAGAGTTTAACAATAAAAGCACTTGGATGCAAATCTGACTACATGAGTTCAATCCCCAGGGCCTATATTATAGAAGGCAAGACCAAGAAAACTAAGACCTATCTTCCAAAAATTGAGTTCTCTGTCATGCATATATGCTGCAACGGCACAGACCTCAACAGTCACACACTCTTATGCACAAACAAGCACATGCACACAAACTAACCCTACACATACATACACATGGAATGGAAAAGATAAACATAAAACAGCATACAGCAAACAATAATTGAAAAAAATACTGTTGAGAGTATAAACTTTTTCAGGGGAAACTGATGGCTATTTCTTGAAAATAGCTTTGAAAGATCTGGATTTTTATTTTAGTAATAGCACTTTGAGGAATTTATAGTGTAAAAGGTCATTTTCACAAATGGAGAAAAATAAGTATTGATTGTCATCACGAAAATGAATGCTTATTGTAGCACTAATCTAAATATAAAAATCGGAGGGTAATTTAAATGATGAGCAGCACAGGATTAGTAAAATAACATTAAGACAAGAACACTAGAAACGTTATACAATTTTAACACTATATTGTAAAATGCACCCAGTGTACTATTAGTGTATCTTCATTCAAATAATATAGACTGTATGCTTTTAAACTATGTTTAAAATTCTGAAAGTTTACAGCCTAAATCTTAACACTTTAAAAATTCAGGTAGTAAAATTCTATTTTTCCTGCATTGCAATATTAATGTGATTTCTAAGTTTTCTAAGAAAAAAATTTACAAAAAAAGAAAATGTTATTTTAAACTAGATTGAAAAATGTTGACTGAAATATCTAAGAATGAAAAAATTGCTCTTACATGGAAAGTAGGTTTATATTAATCTGCAAAACCATCACAGTTGGTGACAGGAAAACATTAAGATATGTCTCCTGCTCTACAGCTAGTTCTTGTAGATTTGTGCAAACCGAAGAGGCTTCTATTATGAATAAAATCACTATATTTAATGCAATGAAGTTGGAAACTTTTTTCATTTCTTAGAAATATTACAATTTTAGGACAAAATGGCATCCAATTTTAAAAGTTTGCAATCATTCAAAAGATAACAAATTGTTTCCAATAAAATAAGTAGCATCGACCTATTTTACAAGGGCTATGTAAAGATAAAAATGCAAATAAATATGAAAGAACTTTATACACCACAAAATATGGCTACACTTTTTTACTAATTATATAAAAAATATGACAGAGACTATCTTCTTTTTTAGTTGCATAAAGACTCAAATAGTTAATCAGTTAGGAAACTAATGCAATGATCTAGCAATGTTACTTCACAGGAATGTTGCAAACTTTCTAGTCAGAAAGAACACTTGGAAGAAAATGGTAAGATTCCATAGAAGGATATAGTAAAAGGTTAGACAAGATAAGATAATCATTCGTTGATATATGTGTATACATATATATATATTATATGCATGTTCACATTCTCTCACAAAGGAATCAATTTTAAACATCTGGAACAAGTTTGAATATAAAAAAGAAAAGATACTGGAATTTTCATCAAAAAAGAAATGATGAGGAATTTAGTATCCAGAAACACTAATTTGTTTGAACTTCTGAAAGTTTAGATGATATCAAAGCTTCTTCTTCTGATCCCAGTTTTTCATTCTCTAGCATATTATCTCAGAAACTCTGTATGTCCTGTGGGTTTATGCCTCTGACAAACCTTGTGAAACTTCTCCACACACGTGAGCAAAGTGATTGGCATGACTTGAAAAAGAAAGGAGGATCAAGGACATTAATTGTCCAGCCTTGTTCTCCTGCAGGAACAATCAGATTGTGTGTGGGTCAGCTAAGATGTGTGCAAGAGTAATGTTAACAGTGTATTTAGCCCAGGAACAAATGTTACAGCAGTAATATCATCAGAGTTATAGGAATTGAAAGAAACTCTTCCAATACTCAAAATACAGATCCTAATTCTAAAACATCCCTAAGAAATTAAGAATGTTTGAATAGCTTGCAAAGAGGCACATAATCTTAGCAATAGGAAAATATTGATACTTCATTATCCCTTTAAAGAATCTGCTAGCACACGACATCAATATTTGTTTGAAAATAAGATGAAAGCCATATTTGGCAGGAACACGGTTGAAATCTTTCCAGAATGTATTTCTGTTCTCAATGGAACAACAGAACTTGGCCTTTTCTCAATTTTACAAAGGCATTCACATGTTCAGATGTGTACATGCTTGTGTGAAATTAAATAGAAGTTTAACTTTATCTGATGTTTCTTCCTCTTCCTTAACCCTCCAATGACTTATTATAATAGTTTTATTGATATGTAAGGATTGTTTATGCAAAAATAATGAAAAAAGATTGATAAATATATATATTAAATTGTACAACAGATATATCTATTAAAATAATAATTTATATACATTATATGTCTCTATGAAACTATTCATTTCGTAAATATTATATTGTATTAATTCTCTGGAACTTGCTTATTGACACTCAGAATTAAATTCTGGAGAAGTTTCTCTCAATTCTCCTCAGTGATACAGAACATAAGTCACTACCAGCTAAGGATGTTTAAACATTTTTATGCATGACAGTTGGAGTTTTATCTGATTTCCACAAATGTTCTAGGGCCCCTTACCATCTCCACTTTACAATGAAAAAATAAAAATGCAGAGAAGTTTGTCTGGCTAAAATTCCACTTTGGGTGAACAGCAGCTTTATTGAAACAAGTCAGTTTCTTCTCTGTAGTAGTCAGCACAACACTCCTCATTATGTCAAATATTTCAATTAATATTTTCTCATTAGACAATAATTAGCTTCTTAAATGTTTCTTTGTTTTGAACCAAGAGAGTAAAATCCATGGTCTTTATATGCAAGACCAGCATTCTACCATTGAATTACATTATCCCACAGTCCTTGCCCTTTTTTCTTTTTCTGTTTTTAAATAAACACTGATGCAGTAACATCCTATTCTCACTTCTTTCTGTACCCACATGAGCACCCCCGTAGTGTATATACTTAGAAATGTGGTTCTCTGTTGCAGATTAAAATAGGACATCATCCTTCAGTGTTAAGCTTAATATAGAGCCTAGATTTTTAAGAGCTCTCAGCTGTAGAACCAAATGTTTCTACTGAGGGACTTAGGGGAAAACATTTCTGAAACCAATTCAGTCAAACATATGATAAGAATACTGGCAGCACCTCCCTGTATATTTTTTATAGAGTAAATGAGTTAATGTGTGCAAAGCTTAATGAAATGCACAGTGACTATTTGGAAAATAAGCAGTATCACCATTATTAACCTCCACAAGTAATCTGAATTCCATGTGTCATGTACATCCTACCTTTTCACCCTATAATGTGCTATAAATGTACTCAATCACTCCCATTTTGTAATCTCTCTCTCTCTCCCTCCTTTTACTCTGACCCTCTTTCCATGCCTCCCTCTCTGAAAACCCTTTCCTATGTATCATCCATGGTTTATGAAACAACAAATGATAAAAATGAGGCAAATAAATCCATTACCAATGGGACCCTTTTAGTCATTTTTCATTTGGTTGGCTATGAATCTCTGAATTACTTAATCACATACATTTGCTTTTGTCAGAGCATACCTTCTTTTGCCCCAACTTTGTGAAATAATGCACTTTTTTTAAATGTTGAGCAACATATAACCCAATTTATAAGTCTGAAATTCCTCTCCATTATATACTGAGGACAATAATACCACTTAATTTTCTAATTGTCTCAATAAGACAAACAGCAAAACAGAGAGTGATATGTAGTCCCAGTTGATCTGAGGCTGGGATAAAGGGAGAAATTTGTTATTTGTTGTGTAGACACAGCATGAAATTGCTGTAGATTAGTGTATTTAGTTTGCCTTCAGGAAAAATCATTTTGTTGTCATATTAAGACTTAGAGATGCTTCAAGGATGGATGAGGATTTGGAACTCTTAATTAGCTCACCACAATGACCAAGTTCCATGAACGTCTACAGAGGTAAAAGAGCTCAGAAGAAATGCTGCCTACTGAATAGTTACTACACTATCATACCTTAATTGTCACCAATCATGTGTTAGGAGATACAGTTTCATATTTTTCCTGTTCTTTCCCCCTGGCTATGTAATTTTTATTCTTCTCTCATTTTGTTATACTTTGTGGGTTCACAACTGACTCCCAGCTCTATATTTGGAAATTCTGCACTTTTATTCGAATAGAAATGTGAGATTCATTCTTCTTAAGGTCAAAGGAAAAAATATCTGAAGCTAAATTTGTGTGCCTGCCAAAGTACAAACGTGAAATGAAAAGCAGAGAAAGCATCCAAAAAATGAAAATGGAAAAAATATCCAAATGCAGAGAATTGGAAAAAACTCAGGTTTCATCTGTCTACAACATGCAATTCTTATTCCTTGCCACAGTTCCTTGTGTGTTGTACATATATGTATATTCTCAATATTTATCATGTGTAATGTGTTTTGTGTGCAACACAAACATGTATTTCTAGATACATCACATGTGTAATAATATGTTTTTCTGTGCAGTGTGTAGGTTGTATGTTGTGTTGTGTGTCATAGGTCGTATATTTGTGTTGTGTGTATGTTGAGTTGTGCTATGTAATGCTAATTTAAAGAATTAGTAGAAAACATTTGTATGCTATGTAATTTAAAGAATTAGTAAAGAGTTTAGGGTAAATTGACTCCTGAGATTCACTTTCAGGAACAAGCAGTGAAGAATTCAGATTAAAGAATCACAAGAAAGGCTTTGTACAAAGCATCTTGGTAGACAGAAACCAAACAAACAAAAAGAACAAGAAGCAGAGTTCTGTGTGTCCAGATGTAAACCTGAAGCATGCTTGGCAGCTCTTGCAGCTTCTGACAAAAGCAACACTGCAAGGCAGAGGCAGATGTCCAAATGGCCTGAACCGTCATCCCAAACCCATCACTATGGACCCAAATCACCCATTAAGGGCTGGTACACAGCCGTCTTGATCTAGTGCCTACTGCGACATGGTCCAACTCTACTTCCAAAGAGCAGCATGGTTATTTATGACTCCTCTCTTACCAACCACTTCACTAATGAGTTGTTCATTTAGCTGTCAAGAGAGATTTTGAAAACAAAATAGCTAAGTACAGAAAAAAATTTAAATTGTGTCTTCAATGTAACTTCTTAAAAAAGCTTCTTCATGTCTTCTAGCAAGGTTTCTAACTTGCTTAGAGCTCTAACGGAAACTGTGCATGTATGGAGCTATGTTAATTCTAATGCCTTGGCCCTATGAAAATTATGGAGCTCTCAGTTCTGATACATTTCTTTCTTACTTTGCTCAAAATATTGCTTTCAGGTACATATACCAGCTCTTTTGTGTCCACTGTATGGTCATTCTCCAAGACCAGACCACTCAAAATTGAACTGGTAAACTTTTTCATAGAAATCTTTAGTATATCTAACAGACATTGTTAAAATATCAGACCTTGTATAGTATTTGCACTTATTAAACCTCTGAAGCCTTTAAACATGGTTGCTCCTAATTCGTTACTTTCAAAGCCAAAAGCTATGGTGGTTCATTAATTTGCAATTGGTGTGGTGCAAATGATCTCTGCAACTTCTGATTACTTGCACAGGATTGCTTTCTGAGTTGCATTCCAACTATCAGAAGTAATTGATTATACTTAGTTCTTGGATAGTCTTTTAAAACAGCTTCCGTAAATTAACACTAAAATATTTGGGTCAATGATGTGTGGTTTACAAAAACATTTGTTCATCTATTTAATCATTTAAAAATCACTTACTGAACACACATTTTCGAAAAGGCATTGTGAATCTCCAGGACTATGAAGACATGGCTCATTCACATTACAATCGCAGAGATGTAACGTACAAAGCAGTACGGGAGAAAAGTGAAATAGAGCAGAAGGAAAAATGAAAGATATAGCACTACTCAGAGAGAGGAAATGGGAGATTTTTAAAGCTCAAGAATTTAAAATTCATATTTAACAATATTATATGTGGCCAACTGTGCAACAGCATAGACAAGAATGTTGTGTGAGTTCTGTATTGAAAAGTATGCAAGGGATCGACAGCTTACAAAGTGTTGACCACAGTTAGGAACATCTAGAAGAGTACTTGCTTCCCAAACTTTTTTCCTTCAAACTTCTAGGCCTCTCATCTTTGTATCTCTCTTCTGTTTCAAGATCCATCAATGCTAATGTCCATCCCACTTTAGTAAGGAAATCCATTAAACTCATTCCTTCATTCTTTTTATATGCAAATTAGATCTAACAGATTTATTTTAATATTCCCTTCTCCTTAAGTACTATGCTTTCTGAAATGTATATTTTAAAATAATTTTATCAGTATGGAAATGAAAATATGCATTAAATATTCTTGGTTAAACAACTTTGTGCTGCCTCCTTTAGTTTTTAATCCTTTAAACAAATTTGGGATAGCATTGTGGCACTACGGAATTAATCGGTGAGTATTGATATGAAAAGGTTTTAAATGACTTTCACGTTCCAGGTTGGAAAGTTCAACTTTGTGATATTTTTGTTTTTGTTTTCAAAGTAAATGCCAATATAATTAAATCCTTAATAAGGATGTACAATGATTAGCTCTTCATGGTGGTGCATGCCTACAATAATCTCCAGGAAGCAAGGAGATTTAAAGCTTGTTATGGATTGGAGGTAAACCTGTCATAAAAAGCAGCTATCTGTGCAAGATACTCCACATAAGTTAGGGACAAAGTAACCACAATAGGACTCTGCATGACCTGCTCAATGACCGGCATAGCATTGACTCCCCAAAGTCTAGCACGGATCACAGGAACTAGGATCCTTAGAAGCAAGGGATTAACAGCCATAATAGTGTTCCTATACTAAAGGGGAATACAAGAAAGAGCTCTAGGCAATGCTACTGAGTCCTTATACCTCATCAGAGAGGAGGACCCAGAGGAAGTTTGACATTCACACTAAAGGATGCTCCAGGAGGGGGGATGCTGGAAGAAAGGGAGGGGGGAAAGGAAAGAAAAAGGGGGGAGGGAGCAGGGGTTCCGGGGAGGAGTGGAGGGAGAGAGGGAACAGAGGTACCTATTAAGTTTGTATGAGTAGAAAAAATAAATTAATTTTAAAAAAGCAGATATCTGACCAGCAAGGGATACCAGCAAAACGTCTCAAAAATATTTTTTTAAAAAAGATCCATAAGGATTAAAGCCAAAACTTATCTTAGTAAACTAATGGGATTATTTATAAAATAAAATTTCTGAAAACCATGAAATCTCTTTTATACACTCCCCTTCAGGAAGCCTGCAGAAACTGATCAGCTGGAATAGCTCATATTGTGCCATCTATAAGAAATAAAAAATTAATAAATATTAGTCAGAGACTATCTTCTTTCTAGTAGTTATGAAATCCAGTCATTAAAATTTTTCATCCCTATGATACCAAATACAAGCCATTAATGTAGCAGTAGAAGGAACATGAGGATTACCTGACCCATGTGGTCAAATGAAATAAAAATCATTAAAAATGAATTTTTATTGGAAGCAAAGGAAACATTTGAAAGGACAAAATCACCCAACATGATCTCCCAGGACAACATGAACAAAATCATCAAGGAAGTTTCCCCTTTGAAGGATAAGAAATGTCAAAGCAATGAAAATATGCTCTTTCCATAGGACAGAATAGTCACAGTTGTAATTAACAAACCACAGTGACTAGACATGCTTAATTTTATACAAGTGTTTTTATGATAGTAGATAATAATCACCATTATAAAACACGAAAATGGCATCAAAACATAACATTTCTAAGATTGTGCACAAGTTCAGCTGTTTTGTGTATGTACTGGGCTGAGACAATACCATCTATATTAGGGAAATATCATGTCTGACACAACCTGACATAGATCAAATAGAGATTATTTTATAAGAATTAGGTATGTTATGCCCTGCGCAATGTCCAACAAACTATTGACCCCACAAAGTCTAGCATTTGCTAAAGGCACCAAGATCCTTGGAGGCAAGGGATTGACACCACAGCAGTGTTCCTATGCTTAAGGGGAACACAGGAAAGGGTTCAGGGAAATGCCACTGGGTCCTTGTACATCATCAGAGAGGAGGGCCCAGAGGATAGACTGGCAGGCACATTAAAGGATTCTCCGGGGAATGGGGGGGAGGCACTGGGGGATGGGGAGGGAGGAGTGAGGGGAGGGGGAGAGGGGGGTCGGGGGAGGAGGAGGGAAGGAGGGAACTCGTGTACCTATTAAGTTTGTATGAGCGGAAATAATAATAATAAATGTTTAAAAAAAGAATTAGGTATGTTAGTCAAAAAGGCAATAGTAGGAATAAAAGAAAGCCTGGGAATGGCAAACATGTATCCTTTTAATTTTATCTCTTACTGCCCCACAGGAATTCACTGATTCTTCGTGCAATTAGTTTCCACCAGAATTCTGCTCTAAAGCTCCTTGGCCATATCTTTATATTCCAGCAACTAATATAATGGTGATTTTAATTATTATGAAGCTTACACCAAGATGAGGGGCACTATATAAACAATTAAAACAACATTATCATAAACAGTAATAATTAAAGCCACATAAAGCACAGCATGAGACAGGATGGCACAATGAATGACATGGCACTGGTTAAGGTGAGGATCCTTCCCACAATTCTGACATTAAAATGGAGAAGAAATTTACTGGTGAAATTTCTGGTTGACAGAGAATACTTGAAGGCTTTTAACAATTATGAATTAGTTTACATATTCTGCTGATTATAAGAATTAGAAAACTATTTATCCCACTTATAATTTTATATCAACAATTCTAAACAAAAACAAAGTACCTTCTGCTATTGAAGAAATTACTATACATTATACAAATTTAAGGCTTTGATTATGTATCAAATAATGAACACGCTTACAAATCCAGTGTGTAGCCAGAGATGCCAAATCTGGTTTGAAATGTTTATTTTTTGATGGTTTGTGGACATAGTATTCTTTGTAACCTTGTCTTCCTTATCAATTTTCTCATAAAATAGAAAAATACTTTATTTTTAATTAGTTAAACTTTCATTGAATTCTATTTTTGAAAGGCAAGCAAGACAAGACGGTGAATTTTGTTGAATATTCACAAAATAACCCCCCCACACACAATGTACTTACCTCCTGAATGAATACATTGTATTATCACAGAAACAGTTCACCAGCAAAGTTGCTAGGAAGAGTGACCACCAGGCTCCTCTCAATGGCTACCCTTTTGTAATACCTTATTTTGATTTTTATGAAAATAGGTCCTCACCAGGCCTTCTGCTCAACACTACATTTGTGCAATTCACCTCTGAGTCTGCAATCAGCAACAGTGCCTTCAACATTCATTACGGTACCCTGTCACTTTGTGTTAGGTGCCACAATTTATTTGATTGTGTCAAATTTTAGGCTGCTGTTGTGAACAAAATTGCATGTCAAGGGTTTTCATCTCTGTTATGCATGTATCTTTGGTAGAATCACTGGGTCAGAGAAGCTGTGGCTATTCGACTCTAGCAGACGCTGCCTGTCGTCAAAGTACCTGGATTATTTTTCAAATAAAACACCAACTGAATATAAGAATTTCACTTTCTACACCCCCAAAAGATCAACATAAGAAGAGAGAATCAACTTATGAGAGTTGTAGCACATATATCCCCCTCTTTTTCTCACTCTGTTTCAAGTAAATAATTAATTTATAAAAAAGAATTATATTTGTTTAATCTTATAGCCCATAATTTTTATTTTCAGCATTTTAATTTTGTGCATGCATATGCGTTTATGTGTATCATAGATGAGAGCAGTGTCTACTTATGGAGACCCAAGGGTGACTTTCAGGAATCATCTGGATTGCATCTAGGTACTTCTTTGTTTCACTCTGGGATTTCCCAGACTCCACCTTCTAGAGCTGGAAGTGCAGGCCACCATCATTTCTACCTGGAGTTTTTAAGTGAAATCTGGGCTTCAAACTTAGGTCCTTATGCATTTGGTGCATACTTAACCCCTAAGCCATCTCTCCAGTTCAAACATTTTAATATTTTAACCTGAATTTTAACTTTAATTGGATGAATAATATTCATTCTCTCTCTCTCTCTCTCTCTCTCTCTCTCTCTCTCTCTCTCTCTCTCTCTCTCTCTCTCTCTTTCTCTCTGTCTTTCCATGTGTTTGCAGGTGTACATGCACCTGTGTGCATATGTATATGAAGGACTGGTGGCCAACCTCAGATGTTTTTCAAGAGCCTTGTATCTTTTATTTGAGCCATGATCTCTCACTGACCTACAGTGGCCAATTAGGTATATTTGCAAACAAGTGAGTACGTCCCCATCTCCACGTTCCCAGCACTCGGATTGCAAATATATGCCACCATGACCTACTTATTTACATGTGTTCTGGACACTGACCTCAGGCTGCAGACTTGTCTAGAAAGCACTTACCAACTGACCATTCCTCCTAGTTCCAATTTCATTTTTAATCTTTGCTCATTTTGATTCTAATTCTACTTTCTCTGATGATTTATTTTGCTCATTAATAAGTCTGTGAATATTGGATATCTGAATGTCTTATTTCATAAAATTTCCATTTAGTGTTTTTCCATTTTGGAAAAAAAATTGAATTGTACGTATTTCCCATAATGATGGGAAGGAGTAATCAATTAAAAAAACTGCATTGTACGTATTTCTCCTAGTGATGGGAAGGAGTAATGAAAACTCCTTAGGTGAGTTCTTCTCAGATCCAGGTACAAGAAGTCTCACCTCCCACTCTGAGGCTTGTCTCTTCTCCTTCCTATTAATGACTGTGTATGGAGAGAAGCAATCAATTTTAATAAAATCCATTTTTGAATTCTTTTAGTTTCCTACCAAGTGTTTTGGAGACCCATTTAAGAAATATTTATCACCCCTCAAGTCATAGAGACATGGCCCTTTATTATCTTTCAGAAGATGTATTGCTTCACTTTCCACTGAGATTTTCAGTCCACTGAGACACGATTTCTTTTTTAATCTTTTGAGATGGGATTTGTGATAAAACTTTTTCCCATGTAGATACCCAACTGACCTAGCATCATTTTTTGAAAGGAATTTTCTTTCACAACAGCACATCAGAGTTTTGTCATAACCGAAGTGGCTACATCTGCACTCTGTGATGCCTTCTTTGCTGATTCTTACATCTCACCACAGCATCTCACTACCAAAGCTGTTTAAGAATCCCCACTTTGTTCGTTTTCAAGATTATCTTTCTTTTATTTATTAATATTTCAATTGACCAAGAATAAATTAGATTCGGCTTGTAAATTACTATTAAAATTGATGAGATTGTGATTGTAATGCCATCGAACTTTTAGTTCAGATAGATCCTATTTGACATCATTACAGCCCCGGTCCAACCACTCCCATCTGAGCTATGAGGAGTGCTATGTGCACTGTGCTACATTTATTCATGGGCCTTGATTTATCTTAAATCTATTGATAAAGTTATGATTATTAGAGTTTGTAAATTTTGTGTATATTTAGAAATCAATGTGATGCATATTGCATGGAACTAGAGACTATCTTCCTCATCTAATGCTTTTCTATTTACTTATATGATCTCACTGAACTGGTTAAGTTTTTACAATATGGAGGAAATATAGAACACCTTTTCATTCCAATTGTTTCAAAGGAAAAGGTTTCTTTGCTCAGTTATTAAACAAGATGCTTGATTAAGATTTTTGTTAGTTCCTTTTGTCAAATTAAAGAAGTTACATTTCATCCTAAAATTTGCTAAGATTTCTATTATGAAAAGGTCATGAATTTTATCACTTTGTGATTACATGACATTCCTCTTTTTTCAGGAAACTTAGTAAATTACAGACTGATTTTAATAAATTAATACTAGTCTATTAATATTAATCTATTGTTAAATCTATTGTTATTTAGAATTACTACACAACATATTTTCCCATAATACTTTCAAATATTAACAAAAGATTCATCACAGAAATCATAGACTTTTGGGGGACTGGCCAGAGAGCTCAACAGATGAAGCACTGGCCATACAAGTCTAATAACTTGACCCCCGAGCTCACATAAAAGTCTCACACAGTAGTATAAATATTTTTAATCCATGTGAAACTAAGGGAAATGGAAGGCAGAGACAGGAAATTGAAGGGCAATTAGCTTGGCTTACGTAGAGGAGAAAATGCTTCCAAGTAAGGTGGAAAAGCAAGGATGGCAATCCGAAAATTCTCCTTTGGCTACTCTACCTGGTGCTGATTCATACCTGCATTTACACACATGAGCTCTAGGCACACGCATAAACACACACATGCACATGTGTACACACACACACACACAAAGATTTTTTTAATTGATCATATTTTCATTAACTTCTAAGTCTTTTCTTCTATAGCTTGTAGTAATCTGCTGGACATTCCCTCCACTGCCTTTCATTATGCACTAGATATTCTTTTATTACAACCTGACCTGAATATTTCACATCTGTCTTTGTACTGTAGCTCACACAAACAAGAATCTGGTATGTAAATGAATTCATGTAAGAAGAATTGTGTGTTTACATGTATAAATATTCACTCATGCAGTTATTTAGTTATTTGGATTTGTTTATGTGAAATTATGTCTTTTTAATCACAAGAAAATACTCTTAAAACAATGATTAATTTACATATTGATCAAATAAGCTGGTTTTTAGTTATATGAATGACTTTTTAGTTAACATCACTAAAAAATGACTGAGATTTCCAGACCTGATAATTAATCTGCTTTCTACAATGTCTTCCAACCTGTCTTTTTAAAATTAATTAATTTATTTACAAACATTTCTTTGCCCTGATTCCCCCCACTTCCTTCATCTCACACCTTCATCATCCTTACACACTTCATCCACTCTCCCCTCCCTTCATCAATCCTGCCTTATCCTACCCCCCTTTTTGTCCTTTTGCTTATATCAAACTCCTTTAAGGTGCCTATGTTTGTAAGGGAGTCAGATTTCTGTTGAATTTATGTGACTCTTCAGTGGGTAAAGTGGTAAGTTGGAAGGTTTCTCCTCCCTTGTCTGAATCTTGCCCCCGAGACACTGAGAGCAGCTGTCTCTTCTAAGGTCCTAGTTAGTCCTTGGGGAAATATTGTAGGTTGGCCATTGTGCAGATCTGGGGTAGAAGTTATCATCACAGTGACCTTGTCGATACAGCAGCCCTGTCTTGGCTGGAGCACGTTTGTCAGGAGTACCTCACCCCATCTTTTATCTCTTACAGTCTTACTACCCCCTAATCCATTAGGTTCCCTGAGCCTTGGTATGGTATCCCACACCAAGATTTTCATGGGCTGATTATTCCAGGTTCTCTGATGCACTATATGTGGTTTTCTGCCTCACTATCCTTTCATTGTAATAGAGTGTAACTTGAGTGAGCTCTGAGAGCTTTACATACCTGTGTTCCTTTGTCTCTACTTTCATGGGGGTCTTTCCCTTATATCCCAAGTTATGGCCCTTTGCAGTTATAGTGGATATTATACAAATTTCTCCTCGAGTATATCATTTTGAGGGCTTAATAGGTTTCATTTACAAGAGAGAACACGCAGAGTCTATCTTTCTGTATCTGGGATATTCACTCAGTATAACTTCTTCCAACTCTGTTCATTTCCCAACAAATATCATTAATTTGTTTTTCTTGAATTAATTAATTTTTCCTAAATAGTACTCCATTGTGTATATGTACCACATTTTCATATTCATTTGTCTACTGTTGGCCATTTAGGCTGATTCCATGATTGCTATTGTGAATGGAGCTGCAATGAACATGAATATACATATGTCTCTGTGGTAAGATGAAGCACTCTTTGGGAATAATCCCAGGAGTGGTACAGCTGGGTCATTGAAATGCTCTATGACCCATCCTGTCTCATATTACTATATAGCAAGTTTCATACAAACAGAAAAGGTGATATATGCAAAGAAAGCACCACTGAAATGAATAGTTAATACCAAATCAATTTTTAATCTTTATTACTTTAACGTTATATACATGAATATAATGACTTTATATTTTCAACCCCTAGTTTGAAACCTATCCCCTCTCTTTTTTCCCTTATAACTCTTCATCTGCCTTACTTCCTCTTATTTTCAAATCTTTTCAGTTCTGTGACCCACTGTGTTTCATCTAGTCTTCAATGACTTATGCCAACCCTGACTCATGCTCCAGCAAACATCCTAGATCAGTGGATATACCCTAGAAGAAAGCATCCTTCTTTACTTCTTATGAGCATTAGTCTTCATCAGTCTCTCAGAGAGGTGTGGAGCTTTCTGAGGTTCTGATGTAATGGTGAGATATTGATAGCTCCCATGCAATTCTTATGCAAGAATTTTTGCCATGAAAACTTTATATAGTGTACACTATGTCATGTCCAGGAAATAATGCACAGCTGACCACCTTCCCACTTCAGGCCTTACAATCTTGCTGCCTCCTCTTCTGCAACATTCATTGGGCCTTGGGTTGGGGGTAGATGAGGCTTACATATCCTGCTTTAAGGACAAGCAGTCCACAGACCCTTATTGTCTTGCAGGTCCTGCTTTTCAGTAATAAATACATTCTGTTGTAGAAGAAGGTTTCTAGGTTGAGGGTTGAGGATTCTTCTAATCCATGGGTGTAATAACAGGTATTTAGAGAGCAGTTTGATGTACTGTCTTCTTAGCTAAATGTTCACAGTCTCTTCTTCCCTAGTGACCTATTTCCTTCCTTTTTATAGTACTTGTTCTAGTTAACAGTAATAAGAATGTGTTCCATTTTGACAAATAGGCCTTAAGTCAAATCAGAAAGCTGTTGGTTGTCTTCTTGACACTCATGTCACTATTGCACTGGTGGTGGTCAACTGTTGCCATGTTGATTTTTATAACTTGCAATCTCACAGGTTAATGAGGCTTTTGATTACTTTTCTCCACCAGTAACATCTACAACATGACTTGGTACTGTGTAAGCTATCCAGCAAGGAGGAAACTCTCAAAAACAGTTCCATGGTGTATTTTGCCCATGTCCTATGAGCAATATGTGTTGCATCTTCAGTAATAGGGTCTTACTGTCAGTTACTGTGGGATGTAACCTCATGGGAATCACTTATATTATTAATATGCCAAACAACATTTCTTTTAAAAAAAGGAACAAGAATGGATAGTCCTATGCAGAGCAGCACAACAGGACAAAACAAAACAAAACAAAAATGTCCTGAGTTGGTCAACTTAGAACCCAGTCACAATTAAAACTATACTAGAAGTAGCAGGAATGTGACATTTCCTGATAAGTTGTTGGTCAGAGAGGTCTCAAAGACCCCTCCCCCCCAAAAAAATTATAGGCTTTTGCCATTGCATCAGATCATTTTCAAAACATGTCATTTTCTATGGACTTGAGGATTCACTCTGTCTTGTCTACTCATATGTGGATTCAGGCCTCTGTAGTGTAACAAGCTACCTCTCTTCTGCTATGTGTATCTCCCTTCACTCACCCAGCTTTAAACCCAAACAGGCAGAAGAGTGAGAGGTATGGCGAAGGGAAGAGAGGAAATGGGAAGGAAGGGGAGGGAGGAAAGCTGGGATGAATAATTGATATGCTTTTAAGGTAGAAAAAGTTAATTTTAAAAATTACATAAAAAATCAACGTAGGATTTTCAATAAACAGGATGAACAGAAAAAAAATGTCATTTTCTTCTTTTTTTCCAGCAGAATTTTGGAATTAGAAAAGTTCCATACAAAAATCTATCAGAAGTCATTAAGTAACAGTAGATTTGTCTTTTCTTTTTTTTTAAATGTTTTGCAGTGTGACAACTTTTTTTTATTTTTTTATTATTTATTCAATTGTGCGAGTGTGTGTGTATGTGTGTGTAGAACCACGGACGAATTTGGGAACCACCATGGACGCCTTCACCTCCTCCTTGTTTACTCTGCCCCGGGATTCACAGGCTCTGCCCTACCAGGACTGGAAACGCAGGCCGCCCCAGCTTCCGCCCAGCGTCTATACGTGGGGTGTAGAATCCAAACTCAGGACCTTCCGCCTGCAAGGCAAAGGCTTAACCCTTGAGCCACCTCTCCAGCCCAGATTTGTCTTTTCTAAGTGATAAAAATTCTATTTAGGTTAAATGAAATGAAAGGAATAATCTATAATCAAATTAATAAGTAACCATTTAGAATTTTGGAGTCACCACGTATTTTAGGGGAGTAATTAATCGACATTATTTAAGAATTCAATAATGTTTTATATTGAAATAGAAAGTCCTGGAGTCTAAGCCAATTGCTAGTTTGGGAAGTAGCTGCAAGATATGCTAAAGACAAAAACAGCCATTCTTTTACCATAGTCATGAAGATGAGAACTTACTGCAAGGTAGTCAGACCTTGGGGACATGGCATCAGGGGCAGAAGAAGCTCAACGGGCCACACAAACAAAGAAATCTTGAAGCTTGGAGGGAGTCTAGAAGGCAAGAAGCATGGCTGTAATGGGAACAGGAAGGGGGTTGGGACTGAGGATAGGGTGTGAAAATACCATAAATTCATACTGTTCATCTATAAAGCTCTAAAAGAATAAAATCTATACCTGTACTATAAAACTATACTAGTACTATAACAAAAGAGTCAGTGCATAGAAATTCATCATTACCAACAATACAAAATGTATTACATTCACCACAAAAGTTTATCTGACTTAGCTCATTTAGTTTACAATGTTTGCCCTCTGTAAAATTTTGTTATTTTTGCCACTTATAGTCTCTTCATCCTTTCATATTAATATTGACATTCTATCTGAAATAATTCATGGAAAAATTCTAACAGAATAGGATTTTTAGACGTGATTTATCCCCTTCATACAGTGTCTATGGATCTTCACTTATAATTTTAATTTCTAGCAAGCCACATTGTGAGCGCTGCTGAATGGTTGATACATAGATGATAAACATTAACTCTTATTATGGAACAAGCAAAATTTTAATTCAATTAGGGAGCAATTTTAGAATCTTTGTTTGAAATGATATTGAGTAAATAGTACATTGGTCAAGTTCACTGGCCTAGGCAACCAAAAAATTTGCAAGCTTATTCCTACTCTTCTTTTGTCAAAATTACTTCTTGGAATTTTTAATTTGGAACCCATACTTGAAAATGCTTTAATTACTTAAACAATGGCAGTAAAACCTAATGTCCACACAAGACAAAGCATCATTGCCATACAAAAAATAAAGATGTTTCAAGACAGAAATCTCATCTTGGGAGGTGGAAATTACTTTTCTGTGTTGATTGTTGGTTTTCCCAAAATTCCTGTGTGTGTGTGTGTATGCATGTGTGTGACCAAGAACAAACTCTTATTCTGTTCACACAGACTCTAACCAGGACACTTAAGAAAACGTTAAAGAGTTGATGGTTCTTGGGCTGGAGAGGTGGCTCAGGGGTTAAGCCTCTACCTTGCAGGCGGAAGGTCCTGAGTTCGGATCCCAGATCCCACGTATAGACGCCAGGCAGAAGCGGGGGCGGCCTGCGTTTCTGGTCCTGATAGGGCGGAGCCTGTGCATCCCGGGGCAGAAGGAGGTGGAGGCGTCCATGGTGGTTCCCGAATTCGTCCGTGGTTCTACACACACAGACGCGCGCACACGCACAACTGAATAAAAAAAAAATTCTAAGAGTTGATGGTTCTTATTTTTATATGATCACTTCCTATGACAGCTTCATATTATGGCTTCAGAAATATTTTGATCAATAGAAAAGAATTGCAATTAATTACATATCATTTTGTTTACCAAGTAGTCATAGATACCTTTTGTCTTTCTTCCTGATATCCACTGGTAGCCAATTGTCTTCCTAAAATTATAAAAGGCAAAACTGATCAGTGTTAAAGTTCTTTAATTAAGCAAATTTTACAGAAAGACGGCTCTGATAAAGCAAACACCTGGTGGTTCAGTCCTTTCCACAGCATCTGACGCATAGAATTACAACAGTCATATTTACGCCTCAATAGACCCCTGTCAGCCCTTCAAATATGTCAACACATTTTTCATAATTATCTAGTTAAGGGTTGAGCTACAAAGAAAAACATCACAGACATTTCTTAAAAAATAGTAACAACAAAAATTCACAGGTCAAACTTCATTGCTCTCTACACAGTCCTGTTGACTTGGGTAATGACCCTGGATTATGAAGTGAGAATGTGAGTCTTTTGGGAAATTGGTTTTCTCAATACTAACTTGAAAAGTGTATAAATAAAGTTCCTTATTGACTAACTTTATCTAAAACCTGTAAGTCTCATTCATTATTCAGAGCTCAGAAATTAAGCACGAGCCTTGGAAAAACACTACTGCACAGGCATACACACAAAATTCACAGCTAGGCATTTGCTCTGTTAGCATGCCAGAAAGAAGAGATGTGTAAGGGGTAAAGGTCTTCAACTTCTACTTACTGCAAAGATCAAACCCAGCAACTCTATGTGAGAAAGTGTGGTTTCATTTTGCAGTTAGCTTGTGCTTAATGTTGGAGCTGTTTCCATTCCTGGAGATTGACTATTTACCTAGAAACTTACAAATTTGAGGACAAATAAATACATTATAGTGTTAAAATAAAATGAGGTTTGGAGTTTGAGAAAAATGACTTCCAAACATACTTCCTTTAACTGGTTACTTGACTTCATTAAATTTGAATGGAATCAAATTCCAAATTGAATTAAAACCCAAAATAAATTCACATATTTTTCTTTCAGTGAGATTTCCTTTTTATGGTTATAGACAACTATTCAATATGTACACTCTTTTACTGTACATATTTTATATGATATATGCATATTTCTACATGTAAGAAGTGTTTACACAAAATATTCATTCTAAAGCATCAAAATTAAAACTTTAAACACACGAAATTTTAAGACTTACTAACATCATTTATATCCTAAAGTAGAGCTATTTTCTAAATTTAAGCAAAATATTTAAATACTTTTATGAATTTCTAAACAGAAATTAAGATCTTTCATGGAATCAGTCACAAGCATTAAACATAAGTCATTCCTCTCAAAGGCTTAGGTTGTGTCTAAGAAGTGCAGTTCACGGTATTTGGAAATAACACTGCCTGTCCAAATATGAACAATGACAGATTACAATATTTTCACCTTATTACAGTGATTTTATCACTGACAAACTATTCTCAAGAAAGCAGATGCTTCCCGCTATATATGTGTGTCCTTTGGATGAATTTGATTTTCAAGATGAAGTCAACTAAAACTTGTTGGGTTAGGTTTTACACCTCTTTATCTTAGAGTTAAACACTTAAGTTTCCCTAAAGTTCATGTATTCCTTGTCATAATTCTGCCTATGAATTTCTTACCCTTTTGGCTTGCTGAAGAAAACAATTGATTATAAACAAATGTAACAGGAGAAAAGTTTATATGTCACTTGATATTCTTTGCTGAATGTTTTTAAATAGGACTTAAATCCATATACACATAGAACATAGAACACCTAGATTTGTCATTTAAAGAGCTAGTTCAATACTTCTACATATAAATAACCAATTTTCCCAATTCTATCAAAGAAACAATATTTTTTCTCAAGTGAGTGTGTTCTTAATATCTTTTGAGAGTCAGTCAACTGCAGAAAATAAGGATCTGAGGATTGCGTGTCCCTAAACAGGACAACCCAAGGCCCAGGAGACATCAAAGAAGATGGGGCGGCAAGATTGTAAGAGCTTGTGATGAGGTGGTAGGCCTTGATATAGTTGTAATATACAAAATTCATGACAGATATGTATACTTACATAAGAATTGTACATGAACTATCTTATCAACATCCCACCATCACATCAGAAAGAACTCAAGAAGTTTCACACCACTCTAAGAGACCGATGAGGACTAATGGGGATGGGGAATAAAGGAGGATGCTTTATCAATGATATATCCACTGATCTAGCATATTTACTGGATCATGAATCAGATCAGGCATAAGACATCACAGACAAGATGAAATACAGTGGGCTGCAGAAACTAAAAGATTTGAAAACAAGAGGGAGTCTGGTAGGAGAAGTGAAAGGAAAAAGGAGGGGGAATGGGATTTGGGACTAAGAGTTGAAATATTATAAAGTCATTATATTCATGTGTACAACATCAAAAATAAAAAGAAAAAAGAAAATTGGTCAACTGTACATACATGGGTTTACTTCTAAGTTCAATTCTTCTGTCTGTATTTATGTCAATACCATGCTATTGTAATCATCATACATTGTGCTGCATTTTGCAATCAGACAGTGTAAGCCTCCTGCTGTGCTCTTTTTGTTACAGATGACCTTGTTTATTTTTTTCCTCGGGGTTTGTTTTGTGGTTTGGTATATATTTTAGTATTGTTTCTTTTAGTTCTTTGAAAAATGTCATTGGTATTTTGACAGGAATTGCAAGCTTCTATTCACCAAAGAAAATGAGAAACATATAAAAGATAACCTATAGAATAGGTGAATACTAACAAACTAGCTGAGTGACTAACTAACTATATATAACTATATATAACTAGCTAACTAACTATATATATATTCTAACTAGCAAAAATAATGCTAATATTCTATTTAAATGGGGAATATACCTTAAAACGACAACACATATACAGGAAATATCATAAAAGAAATGCACATTAAAATCACAGTAGCAAAATATCTCACCCTAATCAGAGTGGCTATTATCAAAAAGATTATAGATAAAACCGAGTGGTAAATATACAGAGAAAAGAAAAGAACCCATGTTCACTATTGATGGAAATTTATATTACTACAGCTGTCATGGAAAAGGAGGGGATCCACAAAATGTTAAAAATAGAACTAATCTATGATCCAACTATTCCACTCTGGTTATCTATCTAAATCAAATGAAATCCTTATATTGAAGAAGCTGTACTACATGTACATTGCAACACTGCTGACAGCAGTTGAGGAAAGAAATCAACCTAGGTTTCCATTCTCTTGACAATGGAAATTTGATTAAGAAAATCAAATATACAAGTATGCATCAGAATATATACATATGTGTGCATATGCATATATCTAGTAGAAAATTATTCATTTATAAAAAATGAAATTTTTTTCTCCCATATTTTATTTTCTTAACCTAATCAAACAAGGTCAATAAGTACTCCTGTCCTCTTCCTCCCTCCTCCCCTCCTCAGTCATCAACACTTGCACTCTTCCCCCTTCCCCTTCCTTTCACCCCCTTCTTCCCTCCCCTTCTCCCAGTGCCCTCCCTTCCTCCCTTCCATCCCCTGGAGCATCCTTTTGTGTAAATGCCAAACTTCCCTCTGAGTCCTTCACTTTAGTGAGGGGTAAGGACTCAGTGGCAAAGTCTAGCCCCTTCTTGGGCTCCCTATTAGTATGGGAACTCTATTATGACTGTTAATCCCTTGTCTCTAAGGATCCTACTGCCTGGAGCCTTTTCACCTGTGATCCATACTAGACTTCGGGAGGTTGTTGACATGTCAGCCATTGTGCAGGTCAGGCAAAATCTAATTCTGGCCGCTGCAGCCCTAACTTGTGCGGAGTATCTTGCATATCATTGGTCCTCCCCATTATCAGGCTCTTACAACCTTGCTGTCCCTCTTCTGCAAGGTTCCCTGAGCTTTAGGATGTGGAATATTTGACTGGTCTGGTTCCAGGTGAATAATGTAGGGTCTTTGATGTTCTGAATTATGGTTCGTTGTTGCTTTAAGTTTTGCTTTTCCTGCACCATGCTTGGCTGCATCTTGATTGGTATTGAAGGTCACCTCCTAACCCAAAATAAAAGACTGTTTAAATGAAGATCTCAATATAAGAGGAGACCTAAAGGTAGATAGAAGAATAGGAGTAGGACACAGCAGTGGGTGGGTGGGTGGGGAGGTGATCAGTGTCCCATTTGTAAGATGGTCACCATCTATTTGCGTATACCCTCCCTGATTGGTGAGATTAAACCTGTTCAGTAGCAAGTGACCAGGAAGGGAAGTAAGAGTGAGCTTCACCAGATGTCTCACTATTCATGTGCAATTCTTGATGGTGACCTATTTTCTCTACTGAAGCATGATTCCCTATACTCCTTTTATTAGGGGGTCCCTCCTTCCCCTTCCCTCCTATTTATAATCTTTGCAATTACAGTAGGTATTATAGAGATTTATCTTTGAATATGTCACTAAGTAAGTTTGGTACTAGGATCCACCTATTAAGGAGTACATATGGTGTCTAACTTTCTGTTTTCTGGAATACTTCACTGAATATATTTTTTTCTAATCCCATCCATGTCCTAGCAAATTTCATTCTTTTTTGATGGGTGAGTAGTATCCATTGTATAAATGTACCATATTTTCCTTATCCATTGGTCAACTATTGGGCACTTAGATTGATTCCATGACTTTGCTATTGTGAATAGTGTTGCAATGTACATGGTTGTGCTCATGTCACTACAGTGAATCTCTGTATTATGGGGGATTATTCCCAGAAGTAGTATAGCAGGGTCATATGGCATTTCAATCTTTAACTTAAAAAATGAAATTTTAATGTTTCTGATGACATGGATGGAACTGGAGATCATTCTGGTGAATGAAATGGACCAGAAAAAGAAAGACAAGTCATGTAGAATATAAGAATGTTGATCCTATAGATGTTAAGGATAGAAAGGTAGTTTCCTGAAAATGAGATCAGTAGTGGGGATGGAGAGAAAAGAAAAGGTTGATCAATTGCACAGGTAAGAGAGACAGTTCAGACTCCATGGGCTTAACTAGTATGGTGCTTATAATATTCAACCATTTCAACATTAAGAGAGAATTTTGGAAGTTTCCACCATAAAAACATGAGAAATACTTTGAGAAAAATAAATCTGCTTAACCAGACCTAAACATCACATGATTCACTGGAACATCACGTTACCCTATGAGCATGTATAATGTCTATGGGTGTCTTGTAATAGTTAAAAATTACAGTTCCTGGGGCTGGAGAGGTGGCTCAGGGTTAAGCCTCTGCCTTGCAGGGGGAAGGTCCTGAGTTCGGATCCTAAACCCCACATATAGACGCCGGACGGAAGCGGGGGCGGCCTGCGTTTCTGGTCCTGGTAGGGCGGAGCCTGTGAATCCCAGAGCAGAGTCAACAAGGAGGAGGTGGAGGCGGTCCATAGTGGTTCCCAAATTCGCCCGTGGTTCTACACACACACACACACACAAACACATACATACACACGCACACACACATACATGCACAATTGAATAAATAATTTAAAAAATTAAAAATTTTTTTTAAAAATTACAGTTCCTGTGGTTGGGAGATGGTTCAAGGGTGAAAGCCTTCACTAAATCTGAATTTAGATTCACAGATCCCAAGATAAGATGCCGCATGAATGTGGCAGCCTACCTGTAACTCTAGCCTTGAAATGCAGAGACTGGGAATCCCTAGACCAAGATGGTTAGCTAGATTAGCTGTAACAATATGCTCTGGGTTTAATTAGAAACTCAAGCTCACAATGGAAAGATGTAAAAGCTACCCAGGATGATTTCCAGTATCACCTGTGGGTCCCCACAGGTACACACACTCAAGTGCATATTCATGTAAGTACACACACACACATTCATCCCATACACACATGAAAGCTAAAAAAAAAAATGAACTTTGAAGACTGTGGGAACTTTGACAGAGCAATTTGAATATAATGAGTCTCTACATCCTTTGACTCTTAATTTTAATCACAATATCAGAGAAAAGCAAGTGCACTCTTATACATTCACATGACAAACACATATATTCAACCACATGTAAATACACACAAAAATGCAAGCATATACCTCATATATTTACACATAAGTAAAATAATGAATTAATGAATAAAATTCTAATTCCTAAGTAAGTACATATACAATTATCACATTTTTAATTTTTTCAATTTAAAAGCTTTGCTTCTGCTTAGAAATTTCATCAGCATCATCATTATGGAGAATTACAGGCACTACTCTTTGATCTTACATCCAAAACTACCAACATACTTATAGTGTACATGATGAATTAATCAGCTTAATAAAAATATTCCACTATTGTTTTTTGCATGCCAAACTATTGTTAAACATATGGACTTAAACTACAGACGAATGTCACCATAAACCAAAATTTTAACAAAATCTGACCTTCTATATTACACTGTATCCAAATCTATTCTTGCAATTTTTACACATTAAATATTCTCTTTTCTTTTCTATGCAAACTTATGAGCATATACCTCATATATTTTAAGACATAATCAAATTTCTCTTTCGTGAAAATTTCAATAATCATTTCAGATATGACTAACGTGTCTTCTATTGTATTCAATGGTTTTTAAATTGCAGGCTGCCTTCCAATATATTTAATATTATTGGATTGATTTTCATTTTGGAAGTTGGAATGATATAATGAAAAGAATTAAGACTTTAGAATTTGGTCACATTTGAGTTCAAATTACTAGCAAGAGACAAAACAGCTACATGATTTTGATTAAACTTTTATCTGAAAGTGATCACTACTTTCAAAGAAAAATTAGCAGTAACTACTTTCTCCATAGTCAGAATTCAATACTATTCTAATGCTGTTCATTCACTACCATTTCTTGTAGTCCTGTATGTTTGTGATTATATTTAGAGGCTAATAAGGAACCCCTCTGTAGCAAAAGTAAATACACTATTTTTTGTTTGTTTTATGATGATATACTCAAAAGGAAATTTCTTTTTTTAACATTTTTATTATTATTTCCACTCATACAAACTTACTAGGTACATCGGTTTCCTCCCTCCCTCCTCCTCCCCCCGACCCCCCACTCCCCCTCCCCTCACCTTTCCCTCCCCATCCCCCAGTGCCTCCCCCCCAAACCCCAGAGACTCCTTTAATGTGCATGGGTCCTTGTATATAAATATACTATTATAGAGGATAGGATCATAGAAAATATGATAGTATGGAATATTATAATAATGAAATTTTTACTGACTTTATTTTACTCCTAGTACACTTGCATGAAAAAATTCTACATATACAAAATATTTTATCATTACATAATATGCTAAATTTTAGTATGCATATTAATACATTATACATAGTTAATTACATATCTACAAACTTACATACACTTATATATAAAGTCATGTGCATTCACACATGTACACACTCACACTTACCTTTGTGTATAGACATATATATTCTCAATTATTTACATACACCCATGCACAATTAAGTCAGAGAAGAAGCAGCTTACTTTGATTCCGAATGTCTCTAGAAAGTCAGGACTGTTGTAAATGCATCTGGAAGTAATGTGCTTTCTCACAGGGAAAAGTATGAAAATTACAAGGCAGATTTCAGGACTTCAATTTGAAGGTTAAAAATGTATACTATGAAGTGATCATGTTCAGACCTTTTATAGGATGATCGATAATCTCATCAGTAAACTGCCTAAATATATTTCTAAGATTATACTAATTGAAAATTAATTTTCTCTAAAGATTTGCTTTAAAAAACATTTAGGGAGAATTTTAAACTCAATCTTATATTGCATTATTGATCAACTTGATGAAACGAGCAACCTATTTCTTTCCGCATTTTATTTCTCACATTAAAATCCAAGCACACGATTCTGTGACCTTGCCCTTCACTTGTTCCTCCAGCTGGAATGCATGGCTAATCTCTCAAGGGAATGTTCTTGCTATTTATTATTGATTTTATAGCTCAGTATGTAAGTGGGCAGCGAATGGCTGGATTTCAGATTAGGAAATAACCACTTAGGAAAAGAAACCAGCTGGACACTTGTGATAAATAGCTACTTTCTGTCTGAGTTTTATACCTAGTTATAGGTAGTTTACAAAATTAAGCTCCATATGGACAAAATGCTACTGAGGGGACTCTATCATAACCTGTGTGTGGTTACAGATGCTTCTGTCATTCTTTGGGGACACACTGTAGGGGAAACATGTCATAATAAGGGATTTAGGAATAATGAAAGATTTGGCTTTCATCTGTTTTTCATGGATTTGCCAGAGCTGAGCTAAAGCAAACAAACATGGACAAATGTTAGCTGTGATAACATTAAAGGAAAATAAACAAATGCTTCCTGAGTCTGTCTCTGTCTCTCTGTCTCTGTCTCTGTCTCTGTCTCTCTCTCTCTCTCTCTCTCTCTCTCTCTCTCTCTCTCACACACACACACACACATACACACACCTGGTATACAAATTTTTCAATAATGTAGAAATAAATGGTTAGTTTCAGCACAAAAAGAAATCTTGAATTAATAAATTCTTCTTCTTGACCTTCTGATATTTTACTAGTTACACTCAGACTACCATAACTCAAAATCATCTGAGTGGCATAAGCACAACAAATGTTTATTTTCACAATTCTGGAGGGTAAAAAGCCCAAGATTAAGGGCAGCTGGAAGATTTAGGGGAGACAAAGAGTTGAAGATGGTTGTTCTGTGTTCTGACAGCATCCTCATGCAAAAGAGCAGAGAGAGAGCGAGAAGACAAAAATGCACACACACCTCTCCTGAGAAGGTCACTAATCCCACTCATAAGGCTCTAGATAATAAATTTGTCAGATTTTAAAAGTTTTTAACTCAATACTGTCCATTGATATTAAAGGCAATTATAGGATTTTTTTCAAAAAAAGAAACACTAAAAAATCAAAGAAAATTGCTTGCCTCTTTGAAAATTTCAGTTATTTCTCATGTTGATACCAATAAAAAATTGATGTTCTTATTATGTCAAGTGAAAATATTCACTGATGCATTATTTGAACATATAAACTATTTGCATATGTTACTTATAATTCTCATTCACTACTTGTGCTTATAACCATCTCTTCTACAATTAACACCATTAAATATTGGGAAAGAGTAATGGATTTTCATGTTTTGTACAACTTCATGATTTGTAAATTAGCTATTAGTGTACTCTACTTAATAGACATATTAGCCTAGTTGCTTCAAGTTTTGATTGTCATTTTTTCAGAAAATAACTGACTGTTCATGTGAAAGACTAGATGTAGATTTAATGTTTTCAAGTACATGTTGCCCTAGCTATCATTAGAAAGGGATAAAATGTGATCCAATTGCTTCAAAAAAAGGGTTTTCAGGGTATACTCTAATTCAAAAAAAATCACATTTAAACTATGATATTTTGATCTATAAAAACAAGCTTGTGACACTTTTCTCTATTTACTTTTTCTATATCCCTAGGTCTCACCAAAAACCTATTTCTTTTTTTTTACATTTTTTATTATTATTTCCGCTCATACAAACTTAATAGGTAGACCAGTTCCCTCCCCCCTCTTCCTCCCCCCGAACCCCTGCTCCCCCTCCCTCCCTCCCCATCTCCCAGTGCCTCCCCCCCAATTCCCAGAGAGTCCTTTATTGTGTATGCCTAACTCTCCTCTTGGTCCTCCTTTCCGATGACATACAAGGACCCAGTGGCATTTCCCTGAACCCTTTCTCGTGTTCCCCTTAAGCATAGGAACACTACTGTGGCTGTCAATTCCTTGCCTCCAAGGATCTTCGTGCCCTTAGCCGTGGTTAGACTTTGTGAGGTCAATAGTGTGACGGACATGGCGCAGGGCATGCAAAGTCCTATTATGATTGCTTCAGCCCTAACTAGTGTGGAGACTCTTCAAATCATTGCTCCCCCCATCCTTTTGCTCTTACAATCTTACCGCCCCCTCTTCCGGAAATGTCCCTGAGCTTTAGGATGGGGGGAGATTAGGCTGGCTTAGTTCTATGTGGATGATATAGAGTCTCCGAAGTTCTGGATTGTGGTTTGTTGATGTTCTTTTGCAGTTTTGCTGCTCCTGCAATGCCCTTCACTCCATCGTGATGGGCACTGTATGTCACCCCCTGGTCAGAGACAAAAAAACCGTTAAACTGGAGTCTTGTTATAATAGCACATTCAAGGGTAGATGTGAGGGAGGGGTCAGTCACCCATTTGCAAAATGATCATTTTTCATCTGCCAGACTATATGTCCTCCGCTTCTGGTGAGATCATAACCCCTCAGTTGTACATGATCAGGAACGAAAGTCTGTGAACTTAACCAGGTGTCACATTATTTAATTGCATTCCTTGGAGGCCAATTTTCTCTGCTGTAACATGGTCCCCTCTCTCCTTGTGTCTGGTGTGGCCCTCCAACCCCATCCCTCCTGTTCCCAATCCTTGCAATTACCGTATTACATAGGTTTACCCTTGAGTGTCTCAATGTGGGCTGGGTGAGTTTGGTACTAGGAGCCACCTATTAGGGAGTACATACGGTGCTTAACTTTCTGGCTTAACAAAAACCTATTTCTTTAAGAAATTATTTCTTTAAAAATGGTTTTGCAATCTTCTGAGGCAGTTATATTCTGTCACAGTTAGGTATAGGTGTCAACTTGATGGTTGAGGGTTTGAACTCTGGGCACATTTGTAGAGAATTAATAGTTGAGTTAAGCCCAGAGCAAACTAGCAGGAGATCGTCCAACTGATGATCCACCATGTCCATGGTGGGTGGGACTAGTTCCAGGGCAGATGAATATAATAGGGGGGCTGCCAGACATGGTCTAGCAAGTAAAAATTGTCCCTCTCTCAGCTGTTACATAGATATGGTGGGACCAGTTTCCCAGCCCTTTGGTGATGCTGCATGTTCTCCTGCCAACTGGACTAAGAATTGTAACCAGACTATAATAAGAGAATAAACCTCTTATTCCTTTAAGCTGTTTGATGGTAACTTTAAAAGCAACATTCATAGTAACTGCCACATCTTCATTGCATGACAGAACTTCACTTTTATTATGTGGCCGTGCAGGAAACCACAGACCAATCATCAATGCACCACAGGCTGCTAACTTAGAGAAAACAAAAATGTTTTAGGCAGCTAGTATAAGCCAAATGAAGCCAAGAAGCATAACCTCCCCTAAACGTGATAATACAACAAAGAATCCTTTGCTTGTAACTGATATGAATGTGAACAGGAATTTAAGAAAGAACTCTGCTCTGTGGAATATTTTTGGATGGAAACATGAGTATTTAACTTTAGCTATTTTATTTAATCTTAAACCTACTATTTTTATGAGGAGTGATGGACTATGACAATCTTCAGGAGAGTTAGCAAACTGTTGGTCTCCTCAATAGAGAAAGAGTCTGTTTTTGTCTGCAATTGCCCATAGACTTAAATAAACAATTTGACTCTCATAATCCTTTTAAGATGCTAAAGTCTGTCTATTCATAAACATAGGGGAAGATTCAAATGAAGAAACTTCCAGAATTGAAACTATTTACCACACAATTTCAGTGAATCACAACATGGATCTCTCAGAATTGTTCTGTTCCAGTTACTTTTCAGTTGCTGTGATCAAATCTACCAACATGAGCAACATAAGGAAGAGTGAATACAACCCATGATGACATAAAGCAGATGGTGGCAAGAGAGAATACAGGGCTGCATCGGTTGCAATGCAGCCGTACTCTGAAGCATAGAGAAAAAGGGGAAGAGAAGTGCATTGGCACGTCGGAACTCAAGGCCTGCCCATAGTACATGCTTCTTTCACCTCCCAGTGATCCCAAAATGCATCAACTGGGGCATGGGTATTCAAGCACCTGAATCTGTAGGGAATAAAACACATCAAAACCATGATGGGTTCCTAATCATTAATTTAATCTAATGACCCTCCTACTCTCCATGAAAAGTGATCTCTAGAATATTTTTGATTTGGAATAGAGAAAGAGAAGATAGATAGATAGATAGATAGATAGATAGATAGATAGATAGATAGATAGATAGATAGATAGATAGATAGATAGATAGATGATAGATGATAGATAATCCTTCACTAGGAATAGAGATGTCAGCATCAAAACATTGACTACCTTACTTAATTACTCTATCCCATTACAAGACAGTTACCATGAAATCTACTTTGAAAAAGAAACTCTGAGTAAATCTTGATTTTTCTTATCTGACTGTCTTAATACTCATAAATATCAGGAGAATGAAGCGGTCTTCATTCCCAATGTTGTAATCATCATTATTGGGAAATGTCTTGTTTCTATTCTAGAAGAATGACAGAGTAATCTGTATCTTTTCATTGTTACTTTCTTCATGATAAACAAATAGAAGTTAGAAATCATTTGATAATGAGTAAACTGGGGTTATTCTGATTTTTAAAGAATCTAAAATCTTTGAAAGATTAATCAAAATAGCATTTTGATTTCAAAGGTATGATAACGAAGAAACATAATAGGAAAACCTTAGAATTGGAGATTATTTAAAGATTTTTTTCTCTCAAATCTAAATAAAATGATTTTGCACATAAGAAAGGTAGTTACATGAATGAGTCAAAGAAGTCAATCTACTTGTTTGCAACAAATTCCTTTTAAAGTGGCCAAAGAAATTCAAAGAAACTAAACTCCGTAATAATTTGAAAAATATAAAACAGCCATAACACCTTCAATGTGTAAAGGCAATGCATAACAAATGATGAGACATGTTATAGCCACAAATTATCTTAAATCTATTCATAGGCAAATACACAGCCAATACTTATTTTTTTAATTTTTTTATTATTATTTATTCAACTGTGTGCATATGCGTGTGTATGTGCGCGCGCGTGTGTGTGTGTGTGTGTGTGTGTGTGTGTGTGTGTGTGTGTCTGTGTGTGTGTCTGTGTATGTGTATGTGTAGAACCACGGACGAATTCGCGAACCACCATGGACGCCTCTACCTCCTTCTCTCCCAGGATTCACAGGCTCCGCCCTACCAGGACCAGAAGCGCAGGCCGCCCCCCGCTTCCGCCTGGCGTCCATACGTGGGATCTGGGATCCGAACTCAGGACCTTCCGCCTGCAAGGCGGAAGCTTAACCCCTGAGCCACCTCTCTAGCCCCCAATACTTATTTTAAGAGCATTTCTTCCTGTACTTTTATATTCAGACATGTATATTTTCTATGGCAAAGGAAACATGAACATAAAGTGATACCCAAGTGTACAAACCTGGAATGATCAATAGCATCCATTCTCAGGGAGTCATTTCAATAGATATATCCTCTCTCTGACTTTCACATGCATCCTGTGGCACATGTGTGCAAAGATATAGACACACACACACACACACACACACACACACACTCAATATTTTCTTACTTCTGTCTTTATATTTTTATTTACTTCTTTTTATTTTTCTACTTTTACAAGCATATTGAGTATTCATCCCAGCTTCCCTCCCATTGCCTTCCTTTCCATCTTTTCCCTTCTCTTAACCATTCCCTCCCACTCCCTTCTACCTTTCTGCCTGTGTCCTTCTATGGACCTCCGGGTTCACTCTGCCTTGTCTACTCCTGTGGGTGCTCAGGCTTCTGTGGTATCAAGTTACCTCTCTTAAGGCCACCACACTGATAATGTGCATTTCCCTTCACTCGACCAGCTTCAGACCCTAAGATTTCCTCTGTAAGTGCCCATTCTATGGTCATGATAACAGCTACCTACAGACCAATTTGATGTAGTCTTTCTACCTATAGGTTTATTGGCTGTCTTTCTTATTGATTTTTTTCCTTCCTTTTACTTATAGGTTCTTGTTCTAGTTTACAATAACAAGAACGTGTACCATTCTGACAAGAGAGTCTTGAATCCAATCAGAAAGCTGCCTGTTGTCTCCTTGATACTCGTGCCACTGTTACACTGGTGGTCACCTGTTGCCATGGTGATTTATATTGCAACTTACAGATCTCATGCCATTGATGGGGCTTGTGATGATTTCTCTCCCCCAGCAGCTTCTACAGTGTTCCTTGGTACTGTGTAAGCTATCCAGCAAGGAGAAAGTCTTCAGACCAGTTTCAGTTAATATATTTTGCCCATGTTCTATGATCCATTTGTGTTGCATCTTCAGTAAGATTATCTTACTGACAGTTTTTGGAGAGCAACCAAGAGCAATACGAAAAGCCTGTAGCATTTGGGAGGTCTTTAAGATCTTTCTGGCCAACATTTTATCAAGAAGCGCCACATTCCTATTACTTCTATTATAATTTTGATACTGGGTTCTAAGTGGATCAGCTAAAGACTCTGCCTCCCACACACACACCATTCTCCTCTCTATGCTCCTTAGCACAGGGACTGCCCATTCTTGTTCCTTTTTTAAAAGACTTTTTTTTTACATATTACTAGCATAGGATGTTCCTTTGGGATTACTTCCACAATCTTAGGGTTTTTCTACAAATTCCTCTGTCCTTCCTATTTCTCATGTCCCTTCTATCTCCCATTACCTCTTTCCCCACTAAATATTTTTCCCAATTATTCCCTCCTTCCCTCTTGTCCTGGTATCCTAAATCTCCCCTTTAAAAGGTTTCTCCCTAACCAAAAAGTTTGAAAAATCTAAGGAAATAAATGAGATCCTTGCTAAAGTACCCTAAGAAATCATCTATTTGAACTTGATAATTTCACACTTTTTCATTCATCTTGCTATTGGTAACTGTATACATGTTCAGTACATATTTCATCTTCCTGAAACATTTCATGTTGCAAGGAAATGTCTCTGTAAGAGAAATGACTTCTTTAGCCTAACAGAGTGAAATTTTAAAAGGCAAGCATTCTACTTCACATTCTTAAGGACTGTAAAATATTACTTACAAGATGGAAATATGAATGAATGGGCATGAAGTATGGTCTCTCTGGTCACTCATATGGTACTTTCTTTAACATTTTTTATTATTATTTCCGCTCACACAAACTTAATAGGTACACCGATTCCCTCCCTCCCTTCTCCTCCCCCCCAAACCCCCTGCTCCCCCTCCCCTCACCCCTCCCTCCCCATCCCCCAGTGACTCCCCCCCAATCCCCGGAGAATACTTTAATGTGCATGCCTGACTCTCCTCTGGGCCCTCCTCTCCGATGACTTACAAGGACCCAGTGGCATTTCCCTGAACCCTTTCCCGTGTTCCCCTTAAGCATAGGAACACTACTGTGGCTGTCAATCCCTTGCCTCCAAGGATCTTGGTGCCTTTAGCAAATACTAGACTTTGTGGGGTCAATAGTGTGTTGGACATTGCGCAGGGCATGCAAAGTCCAATTATGATTGCTTCAGCCCTAACTTGTGTGGAGTATCTTGCGTATCATTGCTCCTCCCATCCTTGTGCTCTTACAATCTTACAGCCCCCTCTTCCGCGAAATTCCCTGAGCTTCAGGATGGGGAAAGATTAGTCTGGCCTAGTTCTAGGTGGTTGATATAAAGTCTCTGAAGTTCTGGATTATGGTTTATTGATGTTCTTTTGCAGTTTTTCTGCTCCTGCAATGCCCTTCACTCCATCCTGATGGGTACTGTATGTCATATTGGTACTTTCAATACAAGGAAAACAGATATGCTATCCACTGCCATTAGACATGTAGAACACAGACTCCATAGAAACTTTTTTCCTATACGAGATCATGTGTATAAAGTGCAGAATGTTATGTTAGAGTAAATGATTTCATGTACTGACAATGCACAAAGTACTATAATGTTCTTATTCTTTGTTGATAAAATGGTGCACTATAGAGCTCTTCATATTATTTTCTCACCATATTAGAGGGACCTTAATATAATTAAAGGAATATAATGACATCTTTGTTAAGGAGACTACGCCAAATATTAATTAATAGAAATGGCAAGTAATATGAAATTTCTCCATTCCTCCCTTTGGCTCAACAACATTACATTAGCAGAATTAAAAGTCACACAATTAGACATTTTCCAATTAAATAAAGCTAAAGTACTATGAGCTATGCATAATAAAGTAACATTTTGAGGTCCCTGTAAGTGCACATAAAAATCAAATTGTATTTTCTTTTTTAAAAGGAATGGAAATTTGGAAGACAGTGATCTTAAGATTGTGGAGTTTGAAATATTGAAAGTACAAGAAAGACAAATGTGTAGACATCAGATCAACAATTTTAGAATCTCACAATGTTAAAGAAAACAACTTACAAGTTTTTCTTCCCTAACAATATAGCTTCTATCTGAATATGTTGCCAAATTAAAAAAAAATTTTGGGAAAAACTACACAGAAGGCAACTTTTATGCATTGAATTATTTTATTAATGATGATTCCAGGTAATGAGAAGCAAGCAGCCTAATCCCATAGAATTTTCAATAGTTTGAGTGCACAGCCAGTGGCCTCTGTAGAGAGAGAAAAGCTAGGACCAGGTGATGTGGCACTTTGCTTTAATCCACATCCCAGATGACCCATAGTGCTGAGGCTTTCTCTGAGGCTCCTGGTTGTTTGCATCAACCTTGAAGGGCCATCTGTGCAGGTTCTTTGCCCATTTGTTACACAGGCATATGTGGGTATTAACTTTGGAGAGTAGAGCGTTAGGATTTGTTGTGTTTTATTGCTGAATATCAGTCCTCTGATGTTTTGAAATTAAGCTTTCATGAGATGTATAGTTGGTACAAATTTTCTTCCACTCAGAGTCATTTCCTTTACTACACAAAAAAATTTGATTTGATACAATCCCATTTGGTTAGGTTTTTTCCTTTATTGATTGTGCTTTAGGGTTCATATATAAAAAAGATTTTTATATATGGAGATTTTTCTCCTATGGCTTAGTTCAGAGGTTATATATCTAATTTAGTTACATTTAAGTCTTCAATCCATTTTAAGTGGCTTCATACCTTTACTATCCAATTTTATTTTTATGTAAGTGAATAACTACTTTGCTAGTAACATTTAAAGTGGGGTTGTCTTTTCTTGCTAATGGATCATTGACATCGTTTTTTAAAAAATGATGTATTACAAATGCATAGACTTATTTATAGCTTCCTGTCTTATTTTAATTAATATATCTGTGTTTAGGCCAGTATCACATTGTTTTAGTAAAAATAGCATTATAACATATTTTGAAACAAGGGAGCTGATATCTCAAATTTTACTTTAATTTTTGTTTTTCTTTGTTCAACATTGTTTTGGCTAAGTGAGTTATCTTATGGATTTGTGAATATGATTTCATACCTACTAAAATGTCTGATATCAAAAGGCATGGAAAACAATAATTTTTGATGAAGATGAAGAGAAGGAAGTCTTGTCCACTGTTGATTAGTACAGCCTCTAAGTGAAAACATCATAGTTTCCTCAGAAAATTCATACAAGCAACTGAAGTCAAGACATTGAAGAGATATCTGCACTCCTATGACCATTACAGCATTACTCACTGGAGTCCAGATATGGAATCAAAACTAGTAAGCAACAGTGGACAAATGAATATGGAAAATTCAGTATGCATGCACTGCAGAATGCTATTCAGCCTTTATAAAGAAGGAAATCCTGTATTTGACAACAATATGGATAAATGTAGAATAACTCTAAGTGAATTAAAAGATGTACAGAAAAATAAACAACACAATACAAAGATACATGGAAGCAAAAAAATAAAGAAGCCAGTTCATAAGCACAGCAACTAGGAGAAAGTTACCATACGCAGAGTATAGGTACACTTAACTTCTCTGAGATCAACTATATTAGGTTCAACATACAAGTGAAGCTACAGAATACTGGCTCTTTTCATTCAGTGTAATGACCAATAATTCCCAGTTTCATCCACAGTGCCTCAGATGACAAGACTTCATCAAGATAATAAATTATTTTTATTCTTGCATATATAGTGCATGAGTGTGTTTGTTGTTTGGTTATGCATGTGTACATGTGCAGGTGTGCACGTATGTGAATGTGGAGAGTCTAGTAGCAGATTTTGTAAAAGCAAAAGCAATTAGCACAAAGTAGTTAGGAGAAGGGAAGTGGAGGTCATTCTGGGAGAAGGTGGGTGGAGAAGAAATTCTCTTAATTGAGAGAAGAGGAGGGAAGCTGAACTTCAAAGACTTTTTGAAGTTGAGACTTGGAGGATGAGTTAGCCTTGAGAAGAAACAGAGTGAATAGGGGCAGAGGGTGAAGTCAGAGGGCGTTCCAGCCAGAAGAGCCACCATGGACAAAGGGTCAGCAGGTCGGAGAGCCGGGAGTGGAAGATTTGTTTGAAGACATGAAAAGAAAAGACATTCGGAAGCTTTAAATTTTCCCAAGAGAGATAAGAAATAACATCGGTTTTCATGCAGAGATCTAATGCAAAGAGCTTCCAAAGTGATCTCGAAAAGCTTCTTGGACAAAAGCAGATGAGCTGAGCAGGGTCAGTTAGGAGGTTTGCTCGTAGAGGTGGGTGGCAACGGATGACACCCTGTGCTACGATGACAACAGCAGAAAAGGAATAAATTCACGCGTGAGATACCGAAGAGCATTTTGAAGCTTATTTGACATTGCAAGTTAGTGGAAAAGAGGAAAAATGAAACTATAGCAGGAAAAGAAAAATAGCAAGACAGTGGTGTGTGGCACTCTGTTAGTAAAGGGGTACTTGAAAGATCAGAAGCTGCATGTACTTGTTACCCTAAAAATTTGAGGAGGAAAAGGAGAGAAAGCAAAATTGATTTCAATTTTGAATTATCATGACAGAGTTTAAAAATTCCAAAGAGTCACATGATCATTTTTAACATAAAAAGAATATTAAAAGCATAGTTTGAGATGCCACTGTACAATTACACTAATTGCACAAATTAATTGGAAAAAAGAAGCTTAAGAAATGAAAATAAAAATTAGATAATTTGAAATATGAAAAGGAAAGTAAAAATTGAAACTAAGAGTTTGATTATAGCAAACTGCAAATCTTATAAAAAAAATCCCTCAAAGAAAAAATTCAAGATTTAATTTAAAATTAAATTTAACTTAATTTAAAATTAAATTTAAACAAAGATTCCAAAAATTTGATATTTTTAGTAGTCTATAGTATATACTGTGAAATCCATCTCAGGTATGCTAAAAACATATATATTCTTCTCAGATACTGAGGTGACCTAACAAGACAAAACAAAATTGGAAAGAGTAATGTTTTGTTAAAATGAAGACAGATACCAGCAAGACATAATTCTCCCCTCAGGAAGCTAATGAAAAATGCTTTCACATATTAAAGCAGGCTACACATATTTGTCAAAAATAAATCATGTCAAGCATTGTGTTTTTCTTTGATCTTTTAGGGAAGAAAATATAGTCTATGTAATGTGGAAATTAGTCTGGCTTTGAACATTCATGCTTGGCAAACAGATTGGCAAATGAGAAGACAGATAGCTCTCTGACATATCAGAATGTCAGAGAAGAAACTGCAAAATTAGACAAAAGTCTGAACTGAATATAAAAATAATGAAAACATAAAAAGAAAGTATCATTTCTTTCTGTCAGGAAAACAAAAAGAATATTCTAAATGCAATGAGGAAGACTTGTTTGATTGAATAAAGTTCCAATTTTATTTCCATTTAAAATAAGTGGAATAATTATAATATGATAATTAAATTGATTCTGTCAGTTATTCAACAAGTATTCAAGACTGACAATGCAGTAGGCAAGGCTTTGAGGACACGAAGTTGAAAATTATTATCTATGTCCCTTTGGCAAGCACCTGGCAAGTAAACAAGCTATAGTAACATGTGAATAACAAATCCAAGCCCCTATGAACATTAAAAAAAAAACCTGATTTTACATGCCAATATAACCGTCAAAGTGCCCAAAGAGGAGGCCACTAAATGAAGGAGGAAAATTCTCTGGAAGAAAAATAGCCTATACAAATTCCTGACTGAAAGATACCCATGCTCCAAATTGCATACATAAGAACAGCTGTAGGACATCTATATAACTAACTTGGTTCATTGCAATTTTTTAAGAATTTACATTTATGATAGTCCCTAAAACATTGATTGCGATGGCACAACTTACCTAATGTATCCTAATGGATAAACAGTTCACTATATATTTTATCAAAGCTTTAAAAGTTTTTCCTGTTACCTCCCTCTCCCACTTAATTTCTAACATATGACCAGTTTTCACTTATAAAATGCATATCTTAGCTTTCAAATTGAGTTAATAAATTTGAAAGAACCTTCAACGTGTTGTCTTCCATCTTCATTGCTTTGGTTTCATTTCTTTCTGTAGAAAATAAAGCCTCCAAATCAAAGTTCTGACTGATTTTCAGAAAATTCTTTCCATGCAGCATCTCAGCCTTTTAATGTCATTTTTACTTTCTAATTCCCACCATATAATGGAAGATAAGAAAGAAGTTCTGGAAAAATCAAAGAAGTAGCGTGCTAAGGATGGAAGGAAGGAGAGTCATTTTGCCTAATCCGTGTACTAATGATCAGCCTAAAGCAAATTTAATCAGTGGTGTACTTTTTGAGCAGCTATGCACTTGTGTGTTTATCTAAGAGGAACTCAGTAAGGAAATGATTACTGTTATGGATCAGTGGCTCAAGAATACTTCAGCTGGTATAACATCTTTACCTAACCCTTTTCAATGAAAGTTCTCTCTCTGGATGATCTGAAGATTTCTACCTATATTTCATTGGCCTGAAATGTACTACATAGTAATAGCTCCAAGGAAAACTGGGAAAAAAATCAGTACTTTCCTGGATTCTGTTCTTGAATTCAAACACCTGATGAATACTGGGATGAATGTTGGAGCTAATACTAATTGCAATAAAATAATTGTATTATCAATAAATGAATGGACAATTTCATACACACAAGAAATAAATATAATACAAATCTTCCCCTTTTAGGAAAATGCATTTTCTTTAATAGTTCACTCAAAGAGAGCAATAGATCACACTGGGTGAAACAGCATGCTCTAACGGCTTCAGGAAAGAATAAAAAATTATTGAATATTGTGGATTTTACTATAAGGTGACATTATGGATATGACTCACCAAATAATGCATATCATGACTGATTCAATTTCAAGTTTGTTCTTGAGGCATGATAGAAAATGAAATAAATGGTGACAGTCTCTTCAACCTAATCAACAAAAGCAGTTAAGACTAGTATATCTGACATATTTCTTTCACCCATCACAACAAATCTCAAAGATAGAAACATAAGTTCTTTTAAATAAGTCTGTATATAGTAAATTGAAGCATTTATGTATATATATCAAGGAAAACATTCACTAAAGCTACATTAGCTATCCTCAAACTCTTGAAATCCTACTTGTAGAAATATTTTGAAACTTTAAAAGTTATGAATGCTCCTAAGTTAGCTATCCTCAAACTCTTGAAATCTTACTTGTAGAAATATTTTGAAATTTTGTTATGAATGCTCCTAAGTATTTCACAAAATAAATAATAGAGAAATTATTTTAATTTCAAATAAAAAAGTAATGGAAGCCAGCATGGCAGATGAGGATTTCCACTGATGATAGCTACAATTTTATCATAATGAACCTAGTAGCTTTGAATCAGACATTCAAACTCTGGCAAAGATGACTCTATAGAAGTTGTCTCTTAAAATCCAATCACTGTGTGGGAAGAAACTCACATTGATCCAAACTATATACCACCAGTATACTGGAAAAATCATAAATTATATTAGCAGGATGAATTTAGACATAAATTATAAAGTGGAAAATAACATATGAACAAGAATCAAGATGAGGAAGAAGAAAAGGAGGTAGGGAAGAGGAAGAAGAAAAGGCTAAAATCTTATAGCGAAGTTAAATACATAGGTTTCATTTCAAAATCACAGTCGAGCTTCCAGTCAACAACCAGTTTCCACTGGAAAGTGTGTAAATTCTCAGGCATCCAGTCCATGCAAGTGTTTAAATATGCCCAGTTTCCCTGGTGACTGGCAGCAGGGATGTGTGTAAAATGTGAGACCCAAGAAACTTACAGAAGCATGAAACACTCACTGCATTACAGTGGCTTGCTATGCTGTGACAAAGTGTTAGATAATCAAAGAAGAGCGGATATATAGAAGCTGTTTGCTTCTGCTGTCAGGCAACATTGTGGAAGAGGAGGTGGTAAGACTGTAAGAGCCTGAGGGTAGGAAATAATGTCACCAGACATATCCTGTCATCACAACAGGGCTGCTGAACCCAAGCACTCACTCTAGCAATGTCTATTTCTACAAGATATACACATATTTGGACTATCATTATTTCACCACAAAAGTGGGAAGATGTCAAGAGACACTACATCTCTCTAAAATGCTACTGAGGGTTGACACCAGACAAGAGAGGAGGAGTGCATTTCCTCAATGATTTACCAACTGATAGGTCATCCATGTCCCAGCATACTGCCAACCCACATGAAATCCAGTGGGCCTCTCATGCAAAAAAGCAGGAAAGTATAAGGAAGACTCAATGAAAAACGAACTGAAATAGGAGGAGTGTTGGGGTTGAGGTGAGAATAAAAGATGAAAAGAGCATAAATTCATTGTATACATAACTGAATATAATGTCAAAGGAATATAAAATATTTTTAAAAGAATTTAAAATGTATACAGTAAAAGGCATCAATGAACATTAAAAAGGAAAACAGCATCCTTGTTCTCAAAGACCCGACATTCTCAAAATTACAATGTTTCTCATCAAGAAATGTGCCTATAAAAACTAGAAAACCATGTCGAGCTACATTGAAGACAAAGTCAAGAATTAGAAGAAATGCTCTATAAAGCTGTGAGAGTTCAAGCTAGTCTTAGCACTTTATGATTTCACTTTGCAAGGGGCTCATCTCTACTTTTCATGGTCTGATAATCTAGGTCAGATAGACATAGACTCAGCTAGTAGAGAAAAAAGTATTGGAGGTGTCTTTTCATTCCAGGGAGCTTTCTGTGAGTTGAATCAGAGATATTATTTTGTAGGGTGTTTCACCACCAGATTGCTCTTTCCTCCCTAGACTAGGCTGACCTCAGAACCGAATGACATATTTCTTCTTAGTGTCTGCAGCACCACATAAGTCCCTAATGACACCACAGCTATAGAACAAGGAGACTCAAATAATGTCTATTTTTGGAGGAAACTCAGGCTTTATCGCTTTTTTTTTGAAGGTGACATAGGAAAGTAGGGCAGGACTAATCACAGGTAAGATTAGATTTAAAAGAGGGGAAAAAAGCTTTTCATAAAACAGAGGATGTTATAACAAAAATGAATCATAGAATTTTTAGGTGAGGGTAAGAAATCATTACTAACGGAGCCAAATCTTCAATAAGAGCATGAGAGATCTTTATACAATGAAATAAGATTTTTAAAAATAGCTTCAAACTATCTTGGTTCTTTTTAAAGTAATTCCTAAAGTCTTCCACCCACTCCATGAATAAAATATTATATTTTAACTCATCTGAAGCGTATGAATTATGTCTCATAGGCAAAACATTGTTGCTCGTGATCTAAAGTTAATTTTACTTGAAGGGACTTCCTTGATAACTCAGAAAGATTTTTTTTAATGCCAACTTCTATTTCCACAAGACTCTCATTCACTTTATGGAAGAATTAGAAAAGTCATGTTGCAGAAAGGAAATTCTGCTACGAAGGCTGAACTCCTCAAAGAGCCAAGACAATACTTGTTAAGGCTCTCAGGTTAAGATATTTTTCCATTTTTCTTTATTTTTTCCACTTTTACAAGTGTATTGGATATTCATCCCAGCTTCCCTCCCTCCCTCCCATACCCTCGTTCCCTTTATTATTCCCTCCCAATCCCTCCCACCCTTCAGCCTGTATGTTTCTATGGACCCCACAGTTCACTCTGGGGTCAATTACTGTGGGGGCTCAGCCCTCGGTAGTATGACAAGTTACCTCTCTTCAGGCCACCCCACTGATACTTGCATCTCCCTTCACTCATCCAGCTTTAGACCCAAAGGTTTCCACTATGAGTGTAATAACAGTTGCTTACAGAGCAGTTTGATGTACTGTCTTCCTAACTTAAGTTTGTTGGCTGTCTTCCCTATTAATCTATTTCATTCCTCTCTTTTTAGGTTCTAGTTTACAGTAATAGGGACGGGTACCATTCTGATAAGCAGGTCTTGAGTCCAATCAGAAAGCAGTTGGTTCTCTCCTTGGTGCCCATGCCACTATTACATTGGTGGTCACCTGTTGCCATGGTGATTTATATTGCAATTTATTTAATCTGTATGATTTCTGACAGGGTAGGAGAACCTAATTCCATTCCTTTCCTCATCCTCGGTGGTGTTTTTAATGCAGAAAATCATACTGACTTCATTAAGAAGAACAATGAGGTACAGTTGCACTTGGCCTTGAGGCTTCCATTGCCTTTAGAAACACAGGAGCATGTTTCAGGCACATAACACAGCACCCAAAAGCACACGTTTCCTGGACAGGGAGACAAGGTTAATCTCATTTGGAATTTACCTTCTACTCAGTCTGATGAGTGCTTTCCATTTCATAAACACGCAAATACTTTATTACTTTGTCACAAGTTTTTAACTTTTTCCATGTGTAGACAGTATTTCCATGTCATAGGTTCTAGGTAGGCAATTATTTTCCTTTTCTTTTATTGTGGATTACCTGAATGTGTTAGACTTCTAATGTTTTATGAAGAGAATAGAGAAGTTTAAGCTTAGAGTTTGGTCTTTATCCTCCAAACAATGAAGGTGGGAGAGTTCTTAATAGAGGTTCCTACGTCATTGGAGAGGAGGGCCCAGAGGAGAGTCAGGCATGCACAAGAAAGGACTCTCTGGGAATTGGGGCGGGAGGCGCTGGGGGATTGGGAGGAAGGGGTGAGGGGAGGGGGAACAGGGGGTTCGGGGGGGGGAGGGAGGGAGGGAACTGGTGTACCTATTAATATTGTATGAGCTGAAATAATAATAAAAAAGTTATAAAAAATAGAGGTTCCTAGTAGTCTCTATCAAACTGTCAGCTCTGAACTCAAAAGATGTAAAAGAATCTGCTAATACTTGGAGAAACTGGTAGAACTCCCTTTTAGGTCCTCCTGCTCTAGGGAATTACAAATCACAACACAATTCCCTTTATTTATAGATCACTCAATAATGATTCAACCAGTATTCACTTATTCCAATAGCTTCATGATGAGCCACAGTGAATGATAACTTAATTTGTTTGGTCCTAGTATCCTCCTAAGAGGGACAGATCCACTAGTCACTAAATTATGTAAATTTCATCTCTATAACTGAGTTTCTTCTATCATTCCTTTAGGAAGGTTTTTAAATTAACCTTCTTCAAGAATTGTTTGAAGTTACTTTTGCCTACAGTTGAGCTTAAAACTGCAACCATTTACTTGTAGTGAAAACCTGGCAGCAATTACTTGACCTGATGAAAATACATGATATTGAGAAGAAAAAAAAACCTTAGGCTTTCTAATCATTGGAGATATACAAGTATAACAATGACTACACAGCCAAGTAATCCCCATGATTTTGCTGCACATGATGCATTCATTAATTTACCCTTACTGAGAGACAAGTATTTTCAGTTCCAGGATTCACAGGTGTGAACAAAGAAAATAACCTTAGAGAGAGCAAATACATATCAAGATATCAGACATGCTAAATGAAGTGTGAGAGCTGGGTCTGTAGGGCAGATCACATGTTCGCCATGTGCAAAACTGTGTTCCACAACTAGCTCTGGTAGAATTGTGATGATAATATTTGAGTCTATTTGACATTCAAGTTCTTATCTCCTGAGATTCTGTTCAATTTTTATCACCTTCTGATGAAAGGTTTTTCTGATTTGACTTAATTTCCTTAAAACCTAGCTTACTTACCCATGACATGAAGGTAAAACATCTGTACTTTATAGAATTTCTGTAAAATGAAATAAAATAGCATGTCAGCTAGCTTTAATAAGCTTAAGAATCATTTGCCTTTATCCTTTTCTACTGAATAGAAGCAGCACCTTCCATCACATTGAGAAGCCCTTCCAATCATTCTAAGGTGAACAAAAAAAATCTGTTGTTCTTAGAAAATGCCTCAATATGCCAATAAGATGTGTATTTATGAGTTCATATTTTCATTATTTCAAAGATTCATTATTTTCAGTTAGTCTAAGAGTAAATTCACTGGCCCCACACTCTATTTCAGGCCCTGTAGGCGGTACTGAAGCGAGAAAGATGAAAACACAAGCTCCCATTCAAGATGATGCTTTTTTGTCTGCTAAACAAACATTTACAGTGAATTCTGGAAACTACCATAAGAGATCCAGGACCTTACATGAGAGAAATCTCAATCAACAGAAACAGTTTCTGGAACAGTTCAAGGAGGAGGAGATACCAAAGGAGAAGACATGCAGTAGAGGGAAAAAGGCAACACCAGTCACAATGCAAGAGAGAGTCTATACTAGTGCAGACAGCCTAAAGGGAGCCCTATGGTCCACACAAGCAGACAAACAGGAGAGTGTGTGGGAGAGCCATGAATTGATAAAGGGAGGAAAGGGCATGAAAGGAAGGGAGAAGGAGGGAGAGAGTGAGGGACAGCTACTCACTATGCTTTTAATTAAGAAGACAATTAATTTAAAAAGAGAGAAAGAATCAAATAGTTCTGGGAGAAAAAAGAAAGAAAGAACAAAATCTGGAACTTACCTTGATGACTCTAAAGAGGTGGACATCACTTTAAAATGAAATTTCCCAAAGTCCATGAGTCCTCTTATTATTTAGACTGGCACCTTCACCTTACCATGCTACAGTATCTCACATAGTAGAATTCAAAATTGTTTGGAGACTAAAGATACTCATAAGCATCCCACCTAAAGAAATAAAGTCACAATTTTAACCTGGATATTTGATCTCAGGAATACTAGAAATATATCTCAGTGTATACCTTATCTGACAAGGAAGGGCAAAAATGTCAAGGAGTCAAGGGCAAACCATGCAGGTAGAATCACTGTCTTCTGGGGTAAGGCCATAGCTCATTGGTAGAACGCTTTCTTAGAATATGCAAGATCCTGGGTTGATCCTCCGCACCACCAAAAATAAATTTTCTGTCTCTTTATGGAGGAAATACAATCAAATACCAAATGACAAGTAGTACTTTATGCATAAAAGAAGAGCAAGTCCATAAACCAACTAGACCATGTCAGACTTATGTCTCAGCTCCCACGTTTGCAGCCCCTGGTAGATACTGGATTACAGAATTTCTATGTAAGCTCCCTTGAGTCCTGCTGCCTGTCTAGAAAACCAAGTACAGGCTCAGGTGGATTCAAATCTCACCTTGGTCATCCTTGTCATATATGAACACTACCTTCTTCCAGCATCAACTTCATAAGTTTATCAAACAGTAATGGAACAGAATTTTGAGAAACTCACACACTATGTCCTAATATGAGAAAAAAATACCTGGATACATTTGATACATTGATATTTAGATATTACATTTTCTTTCATGTTTAATAGCAAAACCAGTATATCTTGTGAATACTTACTTTTAAGAATTTTGAGACAGAAAATATCCATTGTGACTGCACAGATTGCTTACACAATATGCACAGCTTCCTAGATTTCAGAGTATGGACTTCTAAAATAAGGAATAGAACAAATTCAGTTTCCATTGTTATACTTCACAGCAAAGTTAGCTCCTCTGAATTTCAACAGAATTATTTGCACCAATTCTGTTGCAGAGCATTTTAGCTGTGAGCTTAACTTTCATAATGCAATTGGAATATCTATGATCAAATCAATGTATTTATAAGAATGTCTCCATGGTCTTTTATGATGTCATAAATGAGAAAATAAACCAAGAATTGTAAAAAAAATTGATTTTTAAAGTTAGATTTAGACCTTCAATGTTTTCTATTATTATTTTGTTTCTGAATGGCATACAGCAGTGATGTGACAGTGTTTAAAAATCAATCAAACTTTACCTTTTAATTCGCCAACATCAGCTGTTTTGGCAAATCCGATCATCCTAGTGCCCACTCAGATGCCTTCAGTGGCTCCCATTATCTCTCTATTCAAATACAAATTTTTTATCTTGGCATAATCTCCATTTCTTTGACCTTTCAAGGAAACCCCACCAGCCAGCCAATATCCTGAACACTAGCAGTGCTCAGTTCCTTAAATCCTACAACATCGGGCTCCACTTATACCAATCATGTTTGGCTTCTTTTCTCTTCAAAAATCATCTTTAAGCACTTCATCTTCATCTAGAAACACACTCTCCCTGGGTAAATGTCTAGAAGTGCAGGCAATAGATCACCTCCTTCTATCTCTTCTCTTGCTTTCATCCACTCTCCCCTGCCTGCACTCTTGGAGAATCTCTTTGCTGCAACAGAGAAACAAGCACAGGCAGTCTCAGTCTTCCATACTTTGCGTGCTATTCCACTCCTAAAATTCCAGGTCTAAAACAAACTCTGAACGGCCCATCATAGATCATATTCCAGATCAAGGTTTGTGATCATGGAAATGAAGAACTTTCAACCTTGTTTTAAGCTTTATTATCTGAAAAGATTTAAAAGAGGACACTTTACAGAAAATATATAGGAAATAAAATTTCTAAGCTCTAAGAAGAAATGAAACATTACAGAGTAACTCATAAAATACAAAGACAGAAATATAAATGGACTGTATACTGCTCAAAAACTTAACCAAATTTTTGGTTCCTGGCTATAAGAACCATATTAGAATATTTATTCTTTACACATAGAATCATACAACTCCACTCATTCTTTTTTGAAAGAAAATACCCACATTGGATACTTTAAAAAGGAAGCATTCTGTTTACAAATATCATAAATAATACTGTAATAATAATAATGCAATATATGATCACTTATTTGTGCATACTATTATGCTCTCATGCCAAGAAATTGAATGCCTTTCTTTACCACCGCTAATGCCTCTTGAAGTCTAGCTGTTTTTATTCTCTTTCTAGTGCATTTGGTTTTGAGCAAATAAACAGAAATTATTAGAAATCCAATTGTCATGATAATCCTTAGCTAAAATATGGAAAAACTTTAGGTCATCTTTATAGTCATAACTATATAGTGAGAAAATATATGAGTCTAGCTTATGAAAGCTTCCTCAATCACAGCACACAGAAAGCAGTGGATCTAAATAGTTCTACTGGAAAACTTCAATGGGAAGGAAAATGGCAAAGAGAATGAGAAGAGGAAAAGACAAAAAGCTAGAAAGGGAAACAAAAAAGGGAAAGAGAGAAGGAAAAATAAGAAAGAGAAATAAAGGATGCCACTTTTGAGGGTATTACTTTTATCCTCTCTATCTTAAGACCACATACCAAACTCAAATGTCATGCCAAAATATTCATAAATGTTTTAGATATCTAATATGCAAAGGTTGTCTGAGTCTACTTCTGAGGAATGGAAATAAGAAAAACAAAACCTTGCCTATGTGCAAAGATTAATTACATAGCTTAGCATGGTTTTCTAAGGCAGCAAATTTTCATTGACATGCAAATCGAAATCTTTCCTTTGCATGAATCACCCTGAAAGTACTAATTAGAACTTAAAATTCTTGTTTGTAAATCATGAATCTAATGAAATATGCTTCTGCCTTGGAGAACTATTTCCTAAGGGCCACCATCTGACCAGAGTGGGGAGCAGATGTTTCCTAACAGATGAAGACAGCCCGTGATAACTGAGGCCCTATTGGATTTCTGTAAGTGAGCACCGGGAAGGAAAATGTTTCCACTAAGTGCTCCGCTAGGCTTTTAGGTGGGCGAGCATGTGCACTGCAGGTCATGGTCTCTGAAAGTAAGTAAGTTAAAACCCCTGATTCAGTTAGGAAGATACAAACACGATCCACTTCTATTTAGAGGAGACAATTAGAAATAGGACAGAAATTGGATTAGAACTCGGTCATCTGGATTTGTATGTAAACTGTATGCTGAATGCTGGTGGTGGCCAGGGTCAGGAAGCTTGTGCTGACTCGAGAAGGCTACAGGACAAGCATGTATCACTGTACTTACACCATAAGAGACCCTGATACTATTTCAGACGTTTTCTTAAAACACCTATCAATGCCACTCTGCGACCTCGGGCTGCTGTCCAGTGTGCTGATTTGCAAGTGCTCTCTTGTTACTTTTCCACTTGCCATTTCCAACTCTGAGTGTCCCCAAACACAAAAGTGATCTTTTGGTTCACGAGAGCATTTTTCAGATTAGAGTACATTCTTTTACCTGGTTCCTACAGTAGAATATTCATTTCAAAATGAAATTTTCTAAGAGAATTAAAGCATAAATGTCAGGGATGTATTCTCCATTTTCCACTTATTTTCTCTTTAATCTTAATGAGCCCTTGACATTTCCTGACATCTGCCGCTTCTTTTGTTTGCCTTTCACTAATAACACTGAAATGGCTCTGCTCCCGAACCCTGACATGTGTTCTCTCCTGTTACACCAGAATCATGTGTCATCAACTTTGCCATCAACCGGAGAGTTTCTCAATGTGATGCATACTTTGAATAGCAAAGGCCGAAGATAGAAACATGAAGTCATTTTTAATAGTTTTAACCCTGCTTTGACCTCTGCAGCTGTGAGAGCTGAGATTCACCTTAGCCAACTTCTCCTTTTCCATTGTTACCCAACCCGTTCATGTGCTTGATAAGGTTCTCCCCCCACCCCCAGCTTGCTGGTTTTACCTTAACATTATCTGTTCTCAGAAAAGTATGATTTGCTTGAAAGCAATTTAAAGTCTGACCTCTGAAAAAGTAAGAAATTAGGGTAGAGCTGTCCAAGTATTTACAAACCATATCTCTTCCTTCTTGTTACTGATTCCCCAATGTGCACAAATCAAAAGTAGAAGAAATCTGAAGATGCCCAATGGAAGTGTGGGTTAACTTCCGCTTCCCTGCTTGATCTCATACTTTGCTAAGATTGTCCCTGCCTCACCAGCTGAAGACAGCTTACCTGCTCATGGTTTCAGGCGACACACCCAGCATGCTATGAGGCAGTACACTTGTGTTACAGACTGACATAGCAGTCACATCTGAAATTATCTTCTATGTAACGCGAACATGCCTTCTGTTTCTCAGAAATACAGGAAGAATGGAAACACTAGATTATATTTTTAAGAAATGCATTCTCTATGATAACAAGGGAAAAATGAGAACATCCTAATAAAAACCTATTTTTTTCTCTGGAGTGAAGTTTAGATCTTTCTTCAGATTATGGATACCAGCAGAAGAACTTATTAAAAGGTAAATTTGGTCAAGTCTGCTTTGCATAGATGGAGCAGTCTCTAGATTTTTCAAATAGGGAGATGAATGGCAATTTTAAGGTTCCAGATTTACATGTATAAATATCATAAATATTCTTAGTTTCTCCTGAAAACTTATTCACTTTACGATTTTTGCAGCTATTTTATTCGAGGGGGTGTGTTTGGGAGAAGTTGGTCAAGAGTTCAATTTCTGTCTTCAGCACTACCGTGGAATTGACATTGAAATGTTGCATTCAAGATGAACAGGAAATGAAAGAGAAAGGCTGGACCTCCTTTCACAAAACTCGAGGATCACTTTGGCTCCCGTTAGCTATGAACAGATGTCCAGGCAAAGTCTCAGGGGTCAGAAAATCCCTCTTGACATCTAGGTTATACTTAATTATCTCATTTCCTTGCTGAGATCTTTCATCCATCTGTCAGAGTTTCAGGAATATGAAACCTTAAGGAGTCTTGTGAGAGTATTTTTCCCAGGCTGGCAAACGAAAGGCATTGCTCCACAACCTCTTGTTTCCATTGCCAGCCTTAATGATGAATTTAACAGAGACAGATAAGTACAGCCTGAAAGAAGCTCACTATGGCTTTATGAACCTAGAAACATCAATCCCAGCAGATACAATATGTGCATAAGCAGCCAGGTCTTTTTTTAGCCAACTGAAAATGGAATAAGGAAACAATCAATTATTAACTGAGGCATTTTTTGTTGCCATAGCCTATGTCACACTCAGTGTAAATCTATGTCCTAGAACAATTTATTATAACTCAACTTAAGGTCAAGGGAAAACAAAGGGAGTTTTAATCTTTTTTCTTTTAATTTTTTACAACAAAAAATTCAAAGAATTTACTTCACATTCTCTGAATGAACGTAAAAGTTTCCCATTGAAAGAATTACAATGTTAGCAACTCTGCCACAGTGTGGGCATAGAAAAGTGAATTCCCCTTCACAACCACATGAAATAGGACAGACTGCATACCACTAGAGGCAGAGTCACAAAGCACTGAATCACTGTTAAAGCATCCAAGGTACAGAGGGAGGGAGAAAAATGCCCACTTCCCTGACACACTTATTCTATTCTTTCTAGCACAGAGGAGTTATACCACTGCTTAGACAAGGCAAATAAAATACTGAGAGCTCCCTGGAGGAGGGAGTAGCCTAGGAACAAGGTTTTATTAATTGCAGGGTTTATTAAGCATGAATCAATGCCCTGCTTCTCCTCATATAACTTAGATTCTCTATTCATTTATGGGAATTTTGTGTCTGGAATAATTTTTATAAGCCTTTATCTCTGGGGCCAGACTGGGAAGGCTGGGTCAGGGACTAGTTTACTATATTTTTTATGAATGAATGCTTTTATATTTCATAATGCCATTTCCCTTTTAGCAAAGTTTTTCTTGTTTTTATTTTCATTAATCCTTTTGTGACCATTTGTAAATTTCAAGGTAAGGGAATGAAAACCCAGAGAGGGTTGTCTTCTGAGAATTATACACTGTTTATCTTTGTATCAGTTCCTGGCAGGACACAGATTTTATAATAGATACTCAATAAATATTTTCTAAGTGCATGACTAAGTTGTGCATGTGGTTTTAGATGCTGAACCTTTACTCTGTTTTGTTCCCAGATAGATTTTTATTTCGACCCTTCTTGGTCACTGTGTCTGGGGAGCTGGGCTACCAGTACAAAGTATGGCAATGGAATCTCTTGCCCTCTTGACTGATTACTGGGAAGCACCATGGTGACCCAGACGTCAGGGAACCAGTGAAATCTAGATATGGAGCTTCCATATCCTTCCTTAAGAGGCTCCTGCCGAGGAACACAGTTCCTATCAAGCAGCATTCTACTTGCAACTGCTTTGAGATGCTCAGAAAGCACTCCTTCAGCAAGTCCTTTCAAACCTCAGGGGAGATGTGACTCCACTTGGTTCCTAGCCCCAGGGGACTTCTAGGTCTTTCACTGGTATCCTTAGGCAGTATCCCTGACTTTGCAAGTAGTCTCTTTATTAAACTCTCCTCAATTACCCAATTGGTTGTCTTCTCTTTCCTGCTGGGACTCTGACTAGCAGGATTTATATAATACCACCACCAGTTCAAATGGCAGCTGTATGAAAAATTCAACTTGTGAACATTAGAAAAATAATAAGAAGACAGTTCAATCAGTTGTAATCTATATTCTCTGGGCTTTTCTTTTTAATTGAAGGCAGAATTGGTTCTCATTTCTTTCCTAAGTAAATACTTAACCAGTTTTATGGAGCTAGTCATGATGTACTTTATGCAGACGAAGGTGCTCAAAGGTATTTTGTAGCTGGTAGTTGCAATCACTATGAAAATATCTTTCTGTTTAAAATGTGTGTTAAATTACACTTCTGTGAAATTTCACATTAAAGGAAGTAATGATAAAAAAGACAAAGTTACATGAAATACATTGTTAAGCAAAGTTATTTAGATCATTTTACATTATAACAAAATTTTACTGTGTTCATCTATAGTATAAATAAGGAAATTAAAGCGCAGATCTCTCAACTTCCTTTGATCATCATTCCATTCCAAATAATTGAACAAAAATGAAAATATTTTCATTTAAATTGCTGTAAGATGGTAAAATGTATATGAAATAAATTGAGAAGAAAATTATTTTCAACAAGTTTAATGTCCTAAATTTTCTCTTTTACACATTTGAGTGGGCTATTTTAATGTCATCCTTGTATAATAAGAAACTAAAGTAAATCTACATGGTTTCAGTAGAAAACTGAAAAACTGGTCATTTAATATTTCCACAATTTTTAAATTTTTGTAAGTAGAAAAGGAAAACAATCAACTAAGGTGCTTTGGCTGTATGAGAATTGATAAGTCAGGAAGAATTCCCATCTGGCATCATTTGAATGTAAGTCTTTGCCACAGGTTTATCTGTTTTCTTTTATTATACATTTTTTATTATTATTTCCGCTCATACAAACTTAATAGGTACACCAGTTCCCTCCCTCCCTCCTCCTCCCTCTGAACCCCCTATCTGTTTGACTCCTTAAGATGTTAATGCCTGGAAAAGTTGTAGCACTTTAAGGGGGTGGAGTCTTGCTGCAGGAAGGCACATCATGGGGGATGGGCCTTGAGGTTTGATAGCACAACCTTGCTTTGCATTGCAGTTTCCTTTCGCTCTCTTTCCATGGTGTCTGTGATGACTTCAAACCAGACTTCTACAGCTCCTGCCTCCAAGTCACGCCATCTACTGTGAGCTTCCTGCCTTAATAGACTATATCTCCTCTCTTGTTTCCAGGTGAATCTCTCTTTTCTCCCTTAAGTATGTATGAGTGTTGTCACACAGAAGCAACAAAGAAAAGTAACTATTGTAGCAGTCTCAGGATCCCACAGAGACCCTTGGGGGCAGGGATAAGCAGGCGTAGAGTCAACGGCACAGACCGTGGAAGTCAGGCTAGTGGCAAAGCAGGCTCTCAGGCTCTCAGGCTCTCAGGCTTGCAGGCTCGTTTATTGTAAATGTCCAGCTGCTTATATACCCCACCCAACATCCCATGAGTCCCAGCGTGAGCTTTTGCTGAATTGTCCTGTCCGGGTTGGTCCTCTCAGCCAGGCGGTTTGACGTCAGTGCCAGGCAAGGCAGCAGGTGTAGCTTGGGGAAGTTTCATTTGTGGATGTGACCCATACAGATGATCCCTGAGTGGCGTGCTCCCCAGGTGGAAGTGATGGTTGATCAGAGACTTTAATACAGGCCTGCCTGGTCCGTTCTTCCCACAAACTACAACACCTTAATAATTTAAAAATAATTATTCAACAATTTTTCTACCCGAATCCATTTATTTTCCATTTTTCCATTTCTATTGAGTTGAAAACTTCTTGTTTCACCCCCCCCAAAAAAACAGTAACCTCCCATTGCCCAAATATACTCTTAGAGTTGACAAGAACATTAGTCTGGATATAGTGAACATAGATTTGGTGGCTCAAGCTGGTACAAGTGGTCACTGAAGTGCTATTGACCAGATGGCATTTTTATGTCACCCATTTTGTACCCTCCTGGTGCTATTTCTAAGTTTAGTGACTTCTCCTTGAAGGGATCCATATGCAGTTATAAAACTGAGTTCCTAATAGTGAAAATTCATAATTGAAAGGGGGACTTTATGGTTCATTATTTCAAGCTATAAATTCTATTTAACCTTTTTCAAAGCTGCTTGATATGATTATTTTATGTTTAATCAAATACCCTGTTACTTCCAGACCAATACACTTATTGTAATGATAAAGACCCAAAGACCCTACCTGCCATTTGTTCCAGTATTTATCTCTGCTTGTATTGGTATGCTCTCTTTTCTCTCAATTTACATCTTCTTTTGGTTTGGTATTTAATTTTTTAAAAATATTATTATTATTATCTATTCAATTTTGCGTGTGTGTGTGTGTGTATATGTGCATTTGTGTGTGTGTGTGTGTGTGTGTGTGTGTGTAGAACCACGGGCGAATTCGGGAACCACCATGGACCGTCTCCACCATCTCCTTGTTTACTCTGCCCCGGGATTCACAGGCTCCGCCCTACCAGGACCAGAAACGCAGGCCGCCCCGCTTCCGCCTGGCGTCTATACGTGGGGTCTAGGATCCGAACTCCCGACCTTCCGCCTTCAAGGCAGAGGCTTAACCCCTGAGCCACCTCTCCAGCCCCATGGTATTTAATTTTTAAAAGAACTATGAAGGACCTGGGAAGATGGTTCAGTAGTTAAAGTCTTTGTTTCAGAAGAAAAAAAGATCGGAGTTTGAATCCCCAGATCGCATGTAAAAATGCCAGGAAGGCATGGTGGTCCACCTGCCTGGGAAAATACAGAGATGGCCTTAATGTATAAGCTTTAATGGCATGACCTGGGTTTAACAAGACCCAGATTCATAATAGTAAGGTGGAAGAGTGACCAAGGATAATTCTTGATATCATCCTTGGGCATTCATAGGCACACATCCTCAAGTACACTCATGTGAACACATACACACATACACTTACCCACATAGAAACATACACATACACATAGGCACCCCATGTAGACATACGAAAGGAAGGAAAGAAAGAAGGAAGGAAGGGAGGGAGGGAGGGAGGGAAGGAGGAAGGAAGGAAGGAAGGAAGGAAGGAAGGAAGGAAGGAAGGAAGGAAGGAAGGAAGGAAGGAAGGAAGGAAGGAAGGAAGGAAGGAAGGCCCTGAAGGAAGATTTGACAGAACAATAGAAGTACTTTGTGTAATACACTGAGTTTCCAAATCCTCTGGTTTTCAATTTTAATCATAGTAGCAGAGAGATTAAAACCATAATAATATGGGTCATACACTGGTTCTCCAAATTCTTTGGTTTTCAATTTAAATCATTGTACCAGAGAAACCAAAACCACACAAAAGTATGTAAAGGTTGGTTATAGAAAGTTGCATAATCTACTCTAATATTTATTTCTAATCATATTGAATTCTGGCCAAAAATTCTGGCCACCTTCTACAAATCCCTTAGCAATTTTTTATATTTGTTTATTCTTTGAGATTTATGAATGAAAATAATGAATCTATGATATTTTCACACCTTAATTCCTAATCCCATCCCTTCCTTTTTTGATTACAATCCTTCTTCTCTACTAGTCTCTCTCCTATTTGGGAGTTTCATCTGGGTTGCCTTTGATGGGATATGCCCAAATACTTGCGGAAGCATGACTCATGTATCAGTGTGTATACCAATGATTAAAGCATCTTCCTTCCCCCAACAGCATTAATTCTCACCAGTCTCTCAGGGAAATATGGAACCTCTTGAGATCCCCCCACACACACACCATGTTGTGTTGATAGAACAAATCCCATGAAGGTTTTGTGGAAACAGACAAAAATGCCACATGTTCTCTCTCAAATGTCAATGCTAACATTTAACTTATGTACTGTAGCAGCCAAAGAACTTGTAAGATAATTTTAATTGGATATTGGAGGGAGAGATACAATGAAGACTTTAAAACAGGAGACATAAGAAGTCACAGTTGACAAGATGTAAAAGAAATCAGTGTAGGGAAATACTTAAGGGGGTGAGATTGTAAGATAGTGTACAAGAAGGGCTGAGAGAATATCAAATAGTACTAAGGTTTTAAGATAAACCAAATAGAAACCTCCACTATTATTAAAAATTGTTTAAAAAAAGAGAACCAAAAAGAAAAATATAAGGAAAATATAGAAAGAAGATAGGGAGAAATGAAAAATGTCCTAAAATGCTTCAATCAGAACCCACAGACAATTAAAAGATATTACAAGTACCAGGTATGTTGTATCTCCTAATAAATTTTTTATCAGAGAGTTTTCAAAGCTCCCACCCATAACAGTGTAGGTTTTTGCCATTGCTCTTGGTTGCCCTCCAGAAATTAACAAGAAGACCCTGTTGCTATAAGTACAACATATCTTAATCACAAGACACAGATTTTTAAAAACATACCAGAAAGTACTATGCGAGCATCTGGAAGAAAAAAGCAATCAGCAGTTTCATCAATCCATTAAAACTGCAAGCTACAAGCTGCAACAACCACCTTCCAAGGCATAGCAGCAGTGTAATAGTGGCATGAATGTCAAGGAGCAACCACCAGCTTTCTGAAAGGATTTAAGACCCTCTTTTTGGCAGGAATCACATTGCTGGTGCTAAACAAAAATACAAGAACTGATGAATAGGGGAAGATATATGTCCCCAGAGGAGTGTGAATTATTAAGGATTAGCTATAAAGACACTATATCAACTGTCTCTTAAGGGGAGGGCATATAGGCTGCCAGATAGAAGGTAACCATTTTGCAAATGGGTGAATGACCCCTCTCTCACCGCAGTCTCCTACTTCTATTCCATCTACCTTTGAATAGACTCTTATAACAAGACTCTAATTTAACAGGTTTTTATCTCTGGCCAGGGGGTGACATCCAATACCCATCAGAATGGAACCAAGGGCATTGCAGGAACAACAAAACTGAAAAAAATCATCAACAAACTATAATTCAGAACATCAGAGACTCTATATCAACCACTTGGAATCAGGCCTGCCTAATCTCTCCCTATCCTGAAGCTCAGGAAAATTTGCAGAAGAGGGGGGCAGTAAGATTGTAAGAGCACAAGGATGGGAGGAGTCATGATATGCAAGATACTCCACACAAGTTAGGGCCAAAGCAATTATAACAGGACTCTGCATGATCTGCACAATGACCAACATATCATTGACTCTTCAAATTCTAGCATGGACTAAAGGCACTAGGATCCTTAACAGTCACAATAGTGTTCCTATACTTAAGGGGAACACAAGAAAGAGTTCTAGGAATTGCCACTGAGTCCTTACATCTCATCAGAGAGGAGGACCCAGAGGAAAGTTTGATATACTCATTAAAGGATGCTTCAGAGATGGGGAGAGGGGGCACTGGGAGAAAGGGAGGGAGGGGGAAAAGAAAGGGACAGAGCAGGAAGAGAACAAGGAGGTCCAGGGAGGGGTGGAGGGAGGGAGGGGACAGGGGTTCCTATTATGTTTGTATGAGCAGAAAAATAAAAAAATAAAACAAAACATTTATTATGTACATACAGATTGGAGCAGTGCTTGGCCCTCAAACTAGAAGCTTTCTTTCACAATGGAAGATGCTTATTACAGAAAATCACAACTGACCAAAGCTCAGAAAACAAGTTGACTGTGGTCTGCTTGGCCCTGAACAGGACATCTAAGCCACCCCCCACCCCACAGTTGAGGGGACATCACATAAAAAGAGGCCATAAGACTGTAACAGCATAAAAGGGGCTAAGGAGGAGCCAGATGTTACCTCCTGAATATGACGGGGCTGATGCATCCATGAATTTCCTTAGTAACTTTTGAAACCCTTTGTAGGAAGGTACTGGATCAAATTTTATGTATATCTAATAACTATTACATATATTATAAAATAGATTTATTATAAATATCTAACAACATATAAATATATAAGAACATATATTTAACAATCTAGCATTTTCTGATGAATAGCAGCACACACAAATGAACATGTGTATTCACACACAAGCGTTTGTGTATAAACATATTCCCATTGACACACACACAAGTACAATAAAACCATCACTGATGCTTTTTAAAAATCCTTCATGCCTTCATTCTCTTTTTCTTCTCGACCTAAAAGTGTCTGGTATTATTCACTTAACTTTTTATAAATGTAGTCTTTTCCATCCATCCTTTCATATCTATTAGGTTTCTATGTTATTATTTTAAGGTTATACTTAAATTGAGCTTTTTTCTCCGTGTTTATAATACATTTTTTCTTTTTTTTTAATTTTATGTTACTGCATTTTATTCAGAGCTCTTGCTATTGTATAATAATGTAGAAAAGTAAAGAGAAAATCTCTATTTATGGTGTATGATACTTTTAAATTTTTTAAATTTATTTATTTATTTATTTCCACTCATACAAACTTAATAGGTACACCAGTCGCCTCCCTCCCTCCACCTCTCCCTGAACCCTCTAGCTTCCTCCTTCCTTTTCCCCTTCCTTTCCCCTCCCCCTCCCTCCCTATCTCCCAGTGCCTCCTCCTCCCCATCCCTGGAGCATCCTTTAATGTGTATGTCAAACTTTCCTCTGAGCTCTCCTCTCTGATGAGGTGTAAGGACTCAGTGGCATTTCCTAGAACTCTTTCTTGTGTTCTCCATAAGTATAAGAACACTATTGTGGCTGTTAATCCCAGCTTCTAAGGATCCTAGTGCCTTTAGTCCATGCTAGACTTTGAGGAGTCAGTAATGTGTTGGTCATTGTGCAAGTCATGCAAAGTCCTATTATGATCATTTCGGACCTAACTTGTGTGGAATATCTTCTGGTGAATCCCATCTCGCCAAATAAGAAATATGGCCTGTGCCATATAGCAGAAATGCTTTGGAAATAGGAACAGACTTGAGAACCACCACTGTTTTGTTTGGTGGTAGCAGCAAAAGTGGATTCTTCTCTGTGCCTGAGTAGTTCAGTGTCTCCTTTGCAGGGAACACACAAGCTCGAGATCTCTAATTCTTACAGACAGATCCTCGAAGTCTCAGTCAAATGTGTCTCCTATGCCAGCACAGTTGTAGGCTGACTCCTGTTGACTTTCCCACAAGGGGCAGGTATGGATCTTGTCCTGTCTCAGGTTGGGTTCAAGGGCAGAAGTGTTTTTTACATTATCCTTCCTGTTCTTTGGAAACCATCCAGACATCGATTAGCACACCTAAAGGATGGGCACAAAACTTTATCATTGAATTGTATCACCATGTTCTTGACCTATCAGCAGCCTGTTCTTTCCCCACAATGAATGGGGCCATTAGGGCCTATTAACATGTCCAAGAATTGGCAGGGCCATATTGTTGGTGGTGGTCCCACCTATTATTGACCTTGCACCTGCAGTTTGTCTGTCACTATTGAGATGTCACCCCCTGCTTCATGGTATATAAGGGATTAGGTTCCATTAATAAACTTGACTTGGTTTTCGGCTTTTCCAAGATCCACTCTTGACCCAGCCTGATTTAATTCTCGTTGATCCCACTCTGGTACCTATTATCAGGGTTGCGAGGTAAGCGTGCAAGTCATGGAACCCTGAACTCCATGAAAGAGGGTTGCCTATAAATTATTCCCGGGACAGCAGAGTGTTGTTCTCAGAGTATGGCAAGACTAATGCAAAATCAGGGCAGTTACTATAAATCTTCCCAAACTATTGCCAGAATTCCAATATCCAACAAACTCATGAAAGAAAGGTTTTCTTATTATTGAATTATCTTTCCATGACATAGAACTGTCTTTTTGTTTTAAGAGAGAGTGCTTTATGTAACCTGAGTTGTCCAGACCTTTATTTTGCAGATGCAGTCCTGACTGTATATAGCCCTCACTGCGAAGCTCATATTTCAGCCTTAAGTGGTAGGATTATAGGCATAAGCCACCATGAAAATAGCATAATAAGGGAAAAGATGACAACTATATACAATAGCATAAATGAACATTTGACACTTAGTAGAGAATATTAAATACCTAGAGATGTAAACACTCAATTTTAAATAACTAATAAGAATCTTTAAAAAATGAGTAATATGTATTTATTCTACAGTCAAATACCAAGAAATAGGCCTCTACTTAAAGAAGATCTGACTTATTATTTGCAGTATTTGTTGTCCTGGATGAGATAACATAGAAAAAGTCTGAAGAAAGAGTTCACACAAATGAATACTATCCAAAGGGAGGGAAATTTTCTGATTGTTTTCCTCAGTAAAACTTATTGACCAAGAAGAGGGGCTGGAGAGGTGGCTCAGGGGTTAAGCCTCTGCCTTGCAGGTGGAAGGTCCTGAGTTCGGATCCTAGACCCCACGTATAAACGCCAGGCAGAAGCGGGGTCGGCCTGCGTTTCTGGTCCTGGTAGGGCGGAGCCTGTGAATCCCGGGGCAGAGTAAACAAGGAGGAGGTGGAGGCGTCCATGGTGGTTCCCAAATTCGTGCATGGTTCTGCACACACACACACACACACACACACACACACACACACATACACACACGCACACACACGCACACGCACGCACATACACATACATACACACGCACACACGCACAATTGAATAAATAATAATAATAAATTAAAAAAACAATGACCAAGAAGGGGCATAGGAAAAAAAGGCAAAGTTTTAACAGATCTTGCATTTTGGGTAATTAAGGTATTATTTAATCTTTCAGGATGGCACAATGAGTGACCTTTTTTCAAATGTGCTTGCACTCAGCTAGGAATGTCCTTACTATCTCTTGGAGTAACCGTATCTGAGTCTGGTATTCCTGTGGAACCATTTAAGTCTGGCCAGAGAATGACAAGACCTAAATGCATCAGGCAAGAAACTTCTGGAAGCCCAGGACTGCTGCTGCTTGCTTTCTCTATCAGAACCATAACTGCTCACTCTAATTATGCCATGTAACAAAAAAGAAAAGAAGCCTGAAGAAACAGTTTTATATGCCCATTTTCTACCACTATCCCAAATTGAGAATGACATATCATACTCACATTGCTAACAAAAGAACTTAAAAATTCTATTAGGATTATATAACTCTTAAGCAGAAAGAGACATATTTGTAAGCTACTTTTTCTTTGAAAGACATTGCTTTTTGGGGGGTTATTCCCAAAAGTGGGATAGCAGGGTCATATGGCATTTCAATCTCGACCATGTTCATAGCAGCACTGTTTACAATAGCAAAGTCATGGAATCAACCTAAATGTCCAACAGTTGACGAGTGGATAAGGAAACTGTGGTACATCTATACAATGGAGTACTACTCAGCCATCAAAAATGATGAATTACTGGAATTTGCTGGGAAATGGATGTCATTAGAAAGAATTATATTAAGTGAAGTATCCCAAACCCAGAAAATTAAGCGCCGTATGTACTCCCTAATAGGTGGCTCCTAGTACCAAACTCACCCAGCCCACATTGGGACACTCAAAAGTAAACCTATGTAACACAGTAATTGCAAGGATTATGAACAAGAGAGATGGGTTAGGAGGGCCACACCAGAAACAAAGAGAGAGGAGACCATGTTACAGCAGAGAAAATAGGCCTCCATGAAGGTCTGCAAGTAAGTAATGAGAAACCTGGTTAAGTTCACAGACGTTCTTTCCTGATCTCACCAGAAGGGGAGGGCATATAGTCTAGCAGATAAAAAGTAATCATTTTGCAAATGGGTGATGGACCCCTCTCTCAGTGAGGTTTCCTACTCTTATTACATCTACCCTTGAATGTGCTATTACAACAAGACTCCAGTTTAACAGCTTTTTGTCTCTGGCCAGGGGGTGACATACAGTGCCCAGCAGAATGGAGTGAAGGGAATTGCAGGAGCAGCAAAACTGCAAAAGAAAATCAACAAACCACAATCCAGAACTTCAGAGACTCTATATCAATCACATAGAACTAGGACAGCCTAATCTCTCCCCATCCTGGAGCTCAGGGACATTTGCGCAAGAGGGGGCGGTAAGATTGTAAGAGCAAAAGGATGGGAGGAGCAACGATTTGCAAGATTCTCAACAATAGTTGGGGCCAAAGCAATCATAATGGAACTTTGCATGCCCTGCGCAATGTCCAGCGCACTGTTGCCCTCATAAAGTCTAGCATCTGATAAGGGCACCGAGACCCCTGGAGGCAAGGGATTGACAGCCATAGTAGTGATCTTATGCTTAAGGGGAACAAGAGAAAGGGCTTATGGAAATGCCACTGGGTCCTTATATGTCATCGGAGAGGAGGACACAGTGGAGAGTTAGGCACACACAATAAAGGACTCTCTGGGAATTGGGGGGGAGGCACTGGGGGAAGGGGAGGGGGAAGAGGGGGGAGGGAGGGAACTGGTAAAAAATTTTTAAAATGTATAATTAAATTTTTAATAAAAAAAAAAAAAAAGAAAGACATTGCTTTTCCCCCCAAGAACAACATGAAGCTTGTAAAACAAGTAAAAGTTGACAAAAGTTGTCTATTTAGCTATTGAACTTTTCTGCTTTCTCTGTTTCTGAAATTCAACTTGCAAAGAATACAGGTTGACTCCTATATCTGAAAAATTAAATAGTCCAGAGGATGAGGTATGAAAGCAACAATCCATTCATTCTTTTGATACAAAACTCTCTCTATGCTTCCTCTTAGTACATAGACAACAGTCATCACAGAAGCCAGGAGAAGTGATGTTTGAAAAAATACACCTGATTGAATTAAGATGAACTTTGAGAACATTTTAGAGAGAAACAATTTGCTGCAAACATTATTATGTGAATTGTACACAAAGTTATTTGGTGCGGGTTAATCGGGCATTAAAGAATGCATCCCACAGTAAATCTAGACCTAGAGTATTCTATGGATAATGCTGTTGATTATATGGGAAAACAGATATTACAGTCATAGGAGAATCAATGCTCTGTTAGATTCTAGCTCTGCCACCTACTAACTTTGTGAAGATATCAAATAACATTTTTCAATCTCAGTTTCATTTTAGATAACAAAAAAAAAACTTTCCTTGTTATTCCTACAAGGGTTTCTGGGAATCAAATAAGGAAATGTATGCAGAAGTAGTTTGTAAACAGCAAAGGACCACTCTGTAAATTATCAAGGCCTGAAGATATTCCATGTCCTCAAAAGCAATCTCTACTCATTTATTCATAAAGGCTTCTTACAATGACTTCATTTTGGGGACTGGAGAAGTGGCTCAGGGGTTACGCCTCTACCTTGCAGGCGGCAGGCGGAAGGTTCTGAGTTCGGATCCTAGACCCCATGTATAGACGCCGGGCGGAAGCAGGGGTGGCCTGCGTTTCTGGTCCTGGTAGAGCAGAGCCTGTGAACCCTGGGGCAGAGTAAACAAGGAGGAGGTGGAGGTATCCATTGTGGTTCCCGAATTCGTCTGTGGTTCTACACACACACACACATACACACACACACACACACACACACACACACATACACACACGCACAACTGAATAAAAACGAATAAAAAAAATGACTTCATTTTTTTCAATATGACCTTACACTTCAAACTCAGTGTGTTCAGTATTAGGGTATCCTTACTGATATGAACTCATACTCTGAGATACGAAGCATACATGTTACTACAGACATTTAAATACATTACTCTTTTCTTTCTAAAAAAATAGTCAAACAAAACATCTTAAATTTAAAAGGTAATAAAAGACAAAAGATAGAATTTGTTTCATGCTTCAACATTTGTTCTTTTTAGTTCTTAAATTGGGTTTCCAAAGGACTCCATATATATGTATATGTATATAAAGTTTTCTATTTTATCAGAATTTCATGAATGAATATAAAGATTTATGATGTTTTCATACCTCAATCCCCAATCACATCCCCTCATCCTCTTCCCATCATAACCTTTCTTCTCTACCAAACTCCCTCCTACTTTCACATCTTTTTGCATGTGTGACCCACTACATTTCAGAGGGTCGTCTTGGATAGAATATTACTAAGAACTTGCTGAGGTATGAATGAGTATCAATGAGTATGCAATTGATGAAAGTACCCTCAACATTAACCCTCAACAGTCTCTCATGGAGGAATTTTGAGACTTTTGTATTTCCATGTTGTAATGTTGATAGGACAATTCCTATGCAGGTCAAATAGCACTATGATAGTTGCAGTGAATTGATGGATGCAAGAGCCCTGTCATATTCAGAAGAAAATATCTGGCTGCATCTCTACCCTCTTCAGGCTCTTACAATCTTACTACTCCCTCTTCCAAAGTGTTTCCTGATGCATGGAGCGAAGGGATGGTTTAGATGTCTAAAATAATTATAATATTGTTGCATGTATTTTAATCATTAGGATTTCTGAAAATGAAAGATCCTGAGATGACTGGTGACAAGCATATAAATACCTTTGGGAGTAGGAAGATGTTCTATCCACAGCACATCTCTGATTTCATAAAACCATTGCTGCATAAATCATAACAATCAGAACACATGGAAGCTTCCTCTTATGGAAGAAATTTTAACAATGATAATTGCAATCGTTAAGGAGATGTTTATTTGTTCCTTTTACCAGGCATCAAGTCAAAATGAAGTTAAGATTAAAATGGGTGATTAGAAAATATTGTCAAACAGAAAGATGTTTAAATACTTGATATCAGATCCCTGACTTTAAGTTTATAACACCTGGCTTTGCTGATAATTTATTTTCCTGTTAAACTTTTCCATCTTTTTAGCAACAGATTTCCCCTGAGTTATTTTTGGATAGAGACCTTTTAAGACAATATCTCCATTTCTGAAATTAACACTTTAATTTTCGTGTTAATTCCCTGGACTCTTGAGTTATCTAAATAGTCACAGTCAAGATTTCTTAATTAATCTGAGTATTGTATTAGCTATTACTCTTCTACTTGAGCAGAGAAAATATAGCTGTTGAGTCAACCTACAGGTGTAACCTTGTTCTTTTCTCTCTGATTTATATAACAGCTGCACCCTTTAGTTCAACTCCACAAGTTCAAAGGCAAGTTTTCTATCCAGACCGCTCTTGCTGGAGGCCATTACCTAATTGGCAACCCTTTTGTCTAGATCCATCATTTCTCAGACAGGTTCTTCACAGGTGAAGCAAAGTAGAGACATGCCACTATTAACAGAGAGACTCGGGCAAATATCATTGAGGTTATGATCAAACGACAAAGAAATATGCACATTGCTTTCACTGAAAGTATTCTCTAGCAGGATAGAGAAGACCACGACAGAACAGTTGATTGAAAGTGATTTTGAACATTGGATTTTTGCTGATGTTGCTGCTATTGCTGCTGCTGCTGCTGCTGAAATAGTAGTATATACTCTGTGGTGGGAATGGCATCTCATTGTGAGAACATGGAAAATTCTGGAGTTTGTTTACTTGGCAACAATTAATCGAATTCCTCCTATTAGAGTCTGTACTGAGATCATTATCTACTGTATAACATAGCAATTGCCTCTATACCTCCAAACCATAACCACATCAAAGCACAATGATTAACTGATAGATAATAAGTGTAAGTGGATTCACTGTTGGGACCCAACGGCACATAAAAAGTAACAATGAGGCAAGGAAGGAGCACGAGGCTGGGAAAAGACACCACTCAAAAGGTCTTCACTGGGAGTGATATCCTCATCCCAACTGTGAGAATTTACATTATTTGTCCCTGACATAACTTAGTAATTGAGATCTCAAATAGCACTTATATGTAGCATAAATAAATTGATGGATGATACAATTTTCCAAACATTAGACAGTCAGTAATTATTGGTTGCCAACGTAATTACAGAATTTGAAAGCAAGCATGCTTTATTCTGGAATCAATGCATTATTGAGCAATAATTAAAATGGGATATAGTCGCTGAATAAGATTACAGAAAGTGAAAGCTGTAGCAACTGAGAGTCAGAGAAGCAAATGTAGACAAAGATACTCAAAATATTATCAGAGGTAGAAGGAACACACATATGATTTTAAAGAAGTAGATGTAAAATAAATATGGGATTGTGCATATAGCATCTTTGTCCTTGGTCTCTATCATTTGAAAATTCCAGCCCACTACTATAAAGACTGAACATTGAGAATATTAGCCCAATACTAGAAAGATTGAAATGGAGAATCAGTTGTGTAAGTTAAAACAAGGGGCTCTAAATCAATGTGTGAAAGCCCCGTAAGAGTCGGGTGACTTTACACCTTAGCATACAACTTAGCAGTTGTGATTTTTCTATGAAAACACATGTACATGTACGTGGATGGTGAGATGACTCAGGAAGTAAATGCGCTTGGGCAGAAGCCTGGAGACCCGACTTGAAGTCCCAGAGACCAAGCAGTTGTACTTAGCCCTTCAAAGCACACAGTCACAAACACACACCTGCACTCTTGTTTTCTCTCTCACTCTTCGTTCTCGCTGTCTCTCTTTTAAGTAAAATACTTTAAAAAGAAAGAAAATCTGCCTCTATTCACTAATTAAAAATATTTATGACTAACAAATATAATTATATTGAAAACCCATTCTATTCTGACAAATGAAATACTCCTTTATTCATGAAGATAATTCCAATTCAATATTCAATTCAATATTCAAAAGCACATGAAATAATTTTTAAAAATAAATAATATTATTCGAAACTTACATTATAAAAGAAAAGTTTTCTGTGAGAAAAGGGAAATAATGTGGTGGATTGTAGTGAGCAGGTAGAAAGCCTTGACTTAACAAGAGATGTTTGCCCGACACCTGATGGTTGAGACACACATAACTTTGAAAAGCAGAAAATAAGTGCTAAAAAGGTTCTAAATGAGGGCTGAGGAAAGGAACTGAAGGATGAATTAGCTTTGCGACTGATAGGTAGACACTGGATGTTTCCCAAATGGTAAAAGTCCATTAGATTCTTAGCTGTGGGATGACTTAGATGCTTTGAAGGTTTAAAAGAAGTAATAGTGGATATAGTTTTTTAACAGATTGTTGTAGCAGTATGGACACAATCACAAGTAGAACGCAGTTCAGAAGCTGCTATCATCCTTATTTAATCCAGAAGACAGGCTGGGAATGACATGAAGTTCAAAAGGGAATAGTTTCCAAGTTTCCATTAGCAGTCATGAGGACTAGTGAGTGCATTAAAGGTAAAAAATGAAGAAGAGAAAAGAACTAAAAATTTTAAAAATGAGAAAACAGTGATGCCCTTTGATCAGATGAGAAATATTTGAAAACGATTAACTTTGGAGAAGTCAAGAATTAACTTTTCACCTATCATTGTAGTCCGAATGCTTCTGTGTCTCTAAAATGTCTTATTTTGAAACCCCAGATCTCTCCTGAAAAGATGTTAATATTAGAAGAGGACTGTTGAAGGAGATCCCTCCGGGGAGATGAGAGCTTTGATGAGAGAGGTATGAAGGAGGTTTTTAGATCTTCTTTATCCTTTTGTGTAACTTGAAGACATATAAAGGAAGTGACATCTCTGAAGAATGGACGCTCTGGGCCATGTATTTCCAAATTTATAAATTGCCCAGTCTAAGTTCTTTTATTATAGTGACTCAAATGGACGTGCCTAATAGACAGACATTAAGGTTCATCTCACACTCTGAAGCAATAATTTGAGTCAATAACAAATAATGGGAAGTGTGTGAATGTGTGTTTGTGTGTGTGTGCCTGTGTATGTATGTCTCTGTATGAGTATAATAGAAGAATTGAAAAAAAAAAACAAGAGAAATTTCTAATTTCCCACTTATGGAAAAACAGGTAGCTAACAAATTAGAAATGTCCAGATAAATATGAGAAAAACTAAGACCATAGCACATTAAATTTAAATTAAATGAATTGGGAGATAAGTGGCCAGTCAAGTCACATGTTGCTAAGTGTTAGGCATTATTAGAAAAAGTATCATATCACAGAGATTTGACAAAATGAATTGACTCACAATTACTCTGACACTAACAATTTCTCTACAACTGTGGGAGTTAAATTCAAATTCGTTGAGTATGATTTAGCAAGTTGATGAATAAGATAAGTAACGATGCAAAATGTGCAGATAACTACGTGTTGAAGAAATTTATATCTATCATGTAATGAAGAAATGGAGATGTGGCCTTGAAATTAAAAATTTATTTGCATTTTTAGGATCATTATCTCATAAAATTGTTTTCTTCTGTAACCATTTAGTGGAAATGGTGGGGTTAACAGAAAAGGACAGTGGTACCCAAGTGTCTGAAGGAGATATGAAATGCAGGAGGAACTGAACCTCATTGGAGAAGGGTGAAGCCAGTCTCATAGTGGGGACCAGGAGATGACACTCCATAGATTAGGGTCTGAAAGCATGCTTGCGGCAGATAAGGAAATACACTGACAGCTTCTATAGCTTTGATTTTTTTTCAACAAAAGATTGATTTGAACAGTAGAGAGGGTTGATGAGGTAAGAAAGCTGAAGATAGAACAGAAATGCATCAGTTAGAAATTATGTTTATGAGTTCTCTAGATGAAGCAGTTGCTTGGACAAATTTCAGAGAAGTTCAGAGGTTGGAAGTTGCTGGTGGTTCTTTAACTGCTCAAAAATGCAAAGGTTGGAAATCCTCACTAGATTTTCTGTGTGGCCGCTCTGGCAGGCTTACACTGTCATTTTTGTGTTCCAACATTAGAAGGAGGAAACAACACAAAGGAAGCATAATATTTATCTGAGGAAAGCAAAATCTGTCCCAAGATACCCAGATTTTTACATATATACTATTAGCTCCAATAATATCAGTTTCTCTAATGGCAGAAAAGGGGAAACAGGAAAGTCTGTCGATGTAGGTGGCACTGTTACTGCTGAGGAAAGGGCGAAAGTATGTCAGACACACAATTAGCACTGGATGCCAAAGGAAAGCAATAAAATAATCATCTTGCAGAGCAAGAATGTGCCCTGTAAATCTATGAAGGTGTCACTGAGATGTAGAGGGTAGGAATAATTAATTCTAAGTGAAGAGTCATGGTCTGATGAGGTAATTTCCCCAAGCTTCATCTGGTTACTTAGGATTAGACACAACGATGAATGGCTGAATTCATCTATGATTTTTATGATGTGTGGAGAACACAAGCTGTGCTAACATACAAGTGGCAAGACACCATGATAGAAAAAAAAGGCATATGTAAGATCATGGTATTGAGATCAGGCTGCCATTGATAAGTCCTTAGAATAAGATTATTAGATGAAGATGATGATGGAAAATAGCTTGTGGTTAAAGAAGATGGTGTTTGCACTTGATATTCAGAAGTTCAAGATGGAAAAGTGGTATATAAAAGAGTTTGTAAAAGGCTAAAACAGAGGGAAAAGCTATGAAATTGGGACTGACATTTGGAGTTGGTGCAAAACAAGGCTTCTAAACCAACGAAAAAAAAGAAGGAAGCAAAAATATAAAATAAAATTGAAGTAAGGAAAAGTTAAGGTGACAGTTGTTTAGGTTGACGCAGAAATTTGTAAATAAGACCTAAGTTTTCAAAGAATAATGCAGAATCTCTAGAAAGTTTACAGATGATAACTATAGCATAGGATGAGGTAAACAGAAGCAGAAGTCTCTGTAGTACAGAAAAAAAGAAAAAAAAACAGTCTAAATCGTGCAGTGGTGGGCACAGCGGCCCAGTTGGGGCTATTCGCAGGACACGACAGGGGTGAGGACAAAGGCGCCACCAAGAGACAGAGAGACAGGCACCATGTGGGGGGCGGGGGGAGATAGTGTCCACTTTATTGTGCAGGAACAAAGACTCATATAGGGGGAGCTGGCCAATCCGGCGGCTGGCACGTACACAAGGGCCTTTTCGGGGACCGGCCAGACCATAAGTTCTGACTGCCATTCTAAAGCACCTAGAGGCAGGGAGATTGGGTAGGGGCACTGGGAGTCTGGCTGAAGCGGGCCAGGCCACCAGTAAGTGTGCTTAACTGGCTCGCGAGGAGAGTGGCATTAGCTCACTCAGCAGCCTGGCCGCAGCAGTCCCCGAGGCCTGGACCCTGCGCTCAGTCTTCTGCCCTGCAGCTCTACAATGAAAAGTACAAGGAAACACAAGATCTACTCGGATGAATTCTGGAATAACTGGGGAAGAGTTCATTTCCTTTTTTTGTTTTGTGTGTGCATGTGGAAGGATGCGTGTATCATATTCACACGGGTATGTGTATATGTGCTTGTGTGCACATGGTACATGCAAGGGTCAGAGATTGACATCAAGTATCTTTGGTCATTCTCCGCCTTATTTACTGAGACAGCCTTGCTCAGTGAATCCGTAGCTTCCTGACTCATACAGTCTAGTTAACCAGTTTGCTCCAGGGATTTCTTGTCTCTGTCTCCCATGTGCTGCGATCACAATTGAATTACCACACCTGCCATTAGCAACTTTGGACTCTTTCTTACACCCATCAAGCTGCTTGAACAAGGGAATATTTTTACCCTTGCCCTAATAACCATCAGATTTAAACATTCTGTTCAATAGTAACCCCTTTATGTCATGATTTGTAAATGGGGAGGCTGGTCCAGCCTGAACCAATTTTACATGCATGCACGATAAGATTAAAGCATGTTCCTAAATGAACTTTCAGGGGGAATTCCTGTTTCTATAGACCTATGCATAGTCAGGAATGTAGATGATTAAAATCAGATGCATGGTGGGAAGCAACATTCACAGTAGAGATTATATAGCCTTATCTGTCAGTTGAAATAGAGAGAATTACTCAAACTACTCTGTTTTGTAACCAGTCCCTCAATTTTTTTAGAGTCCATTAAAAATAGTACAACACAATAACTGGATCCCTTGAGTATCTGCATACGTGTGGTCTACTGTCAGTATACACCTCTAGGATCTATTCTGCTGCTTTATTTTGAATCATTTTTCTTAGGATTTTGCAATCTGTTTAGGTTTATTTCATTCTTTTTTTATTAAAAATTTAATTATACATTTTAAAATTCTTAAATAAGAAATCAAGAACCTGACTTGGACCTTAACAACTAGTAGCAAAGAAATCTCTACAAAAATATAAAGTTTTGTTGATTGCATAGAATAATGACTGCATAGTATAAATGACACGATCATTGCTAGATATAAATGTTTCCAAGAAAAATAAAAAGGAGAAGCTTCTTTAAAGAAATCTTAAGGGAATGATAGATTTATATTTAAGAATTGAATTGTTTAATCATGTTTTAGATGTTTTGCTGTCCTTGACACTTAAGAAAATTTTCTGTCTCATCTATTTTAATTCTAAATTTTGAGAGCCTTAATAAAATCTGGAAATTTTGAGAGCCTAAATAATATCTGAAAAATAATTTGGTTAGTGCTTTTGAAATATTATCTGTACTTTTCAAATTCATTCACTTATTTATTCAAAAAGGTAGATATGTAGCCTACTAAAGTCTAGGAACCTTCCTAAGCATCTGAAGGGCAAGTAAGCACTTTACTGAATAAAGACAGACAACTGCTTTAATGGAAATACAACATGAAACAACTTCAAGTAGACTATAAAATCTAGCTTTTCCAAAATAGAGATGTAATACTGTACTTGAACCCGAAATTAAAAATTATTTCAAGTGGCATACAGACCAAACTGATAACCCAAATAAGTAATTTTATACTTTATTTGCCAGTTACTTATTTGTAATTTTCCAGGAGTACACTGATTGTATCACAAAAAAGACCAGGTTAGCAGAGATAATGACTGTAACAACAGTTTGATATTTAATAACATCCCATTATTCCTTTAAATTACACACTGAAAAGTCCTGAGTATCAAAGATTTCTTCAAGGTAGAACTGTGGACCAAATTTAATATTCTTAAGCTTCATTAAGCATGTGTGTCAGGCTCTTAGTAGAAATAATTATTTCTAAAAACCACTAGTGAAACAAGGAGTCCACTTTAAATAAACTTAAATATAAAATGGTGAGTGGCCTTTTTGTATTTAAAATGGTGAATTGTGGCACAGGTGGTGTTAACATGGTAGATATCCTGAAGTTTTTCAGAGAAGAGCTGATGAGTGTAGCCTTCATGTGTGACAGGAAAGAGTGGGGGATTAGATGCTCAGCTCACCCTCTGTTCCCAGCCAGCAAATGGCACAGCTAAAGTAACAGCCCTTGAAACTCACCCAAGTGCTTTATCCCTATCACCAAAATGGCCTCCTTTCCTCATGCAGGAGCAGAATTGTACAATTATTAATTAGGCACTGCCTGGAAAACTCACTGTGTTAACCTCAAACTGCCATTTCCTTATTAGGTCAAAAACAGAAGTGACAACAGAAAGAATAATGATTCCTCTTGCTCTCAAATGCAGTGCACCCAGAGGAAGACATGATGCATGTGAAACTAAAGTGTTCAGGTCTCTCACTTCTCAAGGCTTTAGCAGTGTATTTGCTTAATCGTACATCTTGGGGGGAAAAAAACCCTTCTAAATTTATAAAAATAGTCTTCAGGTTCTGTCTTCCTATCAAATATCTCCAAAATGGAATAAGTTCAGGGTACACAGTACTCTCCTATATCCCATGTAAGTCCATGCCAGAGCAATTTCATTGCAATTTTGGGGAGGGGAGGAGGGAGGGAGAGGACAGGGCTATCTATTGAACTTGTATAATTGGGGGGAAAAATAAAATGAAATTTAAAAAAAGAAATTAAAGAGTCTTTTTAGAACACTCAAAATATTTTTTCTTTTTTATATTATTATTTCCGCTCATACAAACTTAACAAGTACACTGGTCTCCTCTCTCCCTCTACCTCCCCCCAGGCCCCCTGCTCCCCCCTCTCCTATCCCCTCCCTCCTCACCCCCCAGTGCCTCCCCCCCAATCCTCAGCGCATCCTTTACTGTGCATGCCAAACTCTCCTCTGGGTCCTCCTCTCTGATGAGATGCAAGGACCCAGGGGCATTGTGAAATTAAAGAGCTTCTGTTCAGATAAAGAGATTGTAACTTGAGCACAAAGGCAAAAAATGGGAGAAAATTTTCACTAACCACATATCTGATAGAGCTCTATTACCCAGAGTGCACAAAGAATTTAGAAAACTAAACACCAAGGAAACAAATGGGCCAATTAAAAAATGGGCCTTGGAACTTAAAAGAAACTTTACCAAGGACGAAATTAAAATGTCTAAGAAATATCTTAAAAAATGCTCCGCATCCTTAGCCATCAGGGAAATGCAAATCAAAACTTCCCTGAGATATCATCTCTCCCCTATCAGGATGACAAAAATCCACAACACAAACAACATCAAGTGCTGGAGAGGATGTGGCGAGAGGGGAACTCTCCTACATTGCTGGTGGGAATGCAGGCTCATACAACCACTCAAAATATTTTTAAAGAAAGATCATAGACAATGAAAACTGCTTTATTCTTGACTTGCTTGTGAATGTTTTCAGAATCCTTTAAAAGGTTGAGATCCCTGCTTGATATCACTGTGTCCTTGTATCCTTATCCCCTTAGGAACAAGGAATCCAACTTGATTCAAATATATATATATTGAGCCAGTCTCTACTCAAATATTATTTCACAATGAGTTCTCCCAAACACTCTGCCTAACCTCTTATCCCCTTGTCCAGTGCAGTGTGACACTACGTTCTTAGCACTAACATAGAACCCATCTCTTGTTTTAATGAATATTTGTTTTCCTTCCACTCTCCACCATCATCTGCTGATAAGAACTCTATGAGCAAATAGTGTTGCCTGCGTTTTATTTCTATAATGTCGGCATTTGGACTAATATCCTTTATGCTGTAAAATGCAGAGAGGAAGTTGTGTAGTTGATAAATATTAGCACCTACTATGTGCTAGGAATATGTTGTAAGGACCTGTGATTCTTAACTGATATTCTTTAATAGACATTTATAAACAATGCTTCTAAGTTTCGCATGTGGTAGAGCACACAGGAAGAAGACTGGTAACTTTTGGTTGTGATATAAACCTTGTTGAGACTGTATTGTGTATTTTATTCTTTCAGAAGCTTAGACAGATGTGATCACTGAATGTAAGGGACAGAAGATAACGACACTGAACTCCTCACAACTCATTGCAGGCAGAAACTTTTTAATATTAGAAAAATGTCACCACGCTGCTCAAACATGCTTCCCCAGTACAGATTACATTTTCTATTTGACAAGAAATATTTAGAAAAACTGTCAGATTGGTTAACATAATATGTAGGGTACTTAGCTGGACTTGAATTTATCTATTAATTTAAGGCGCTATATGTAATTATTTTTTCACTGAGTAAATATTTATGAAGCATCTATAAATGTCAGTCACTATAAAGCTAAAACTGAGTGTTGCCCATATGGATAAAAGGTGGGATCCTAATTGGTCTCATTGCTTGCTTTTTTGCTGAATTTCATCTCAGACATAACTGCCAGCTAGCTAATCCTCACACACATCGATGCTCAAAGGATTCTGCCATTTCCATGCCCAAAATTCAATTCGAATCCCTTTCCTGGCATTACAGGCTTGCTTTTCCTGGCCCTAAACTTATGTTCCAATGCTAGTCAACTCTGCCCTACAACTCTATTTACTTCTCAGAAACACATGGGAAAGACTATTTCACCACACTTTTGTTTACACACCTTCCTTGGCCTCACGTCCGAGCCCTTCATTTGTTTAGAAAAGTGTCGCACTCTGAGATCATCAGGTCTTCCAGTGCCAGAACGAGAGACACAAGCAGCTGCTTACGCGTGTAGATGTTGGAAGTGAGTTGGGAATAAAATTAGTCTACACATAAAATTAACCTTTGCCGTAGATACCTAAATACTTCTATTGTAAGCCCTTCAATTTCCAAACTTCCTGAGTCCTTCGCCATGATGGGCAAATGATAGGGCATCTGCCTCAATTTTTTTTTGTTACTGTCTGAATTCCACTTCCATGTTGATATTACTGTTCTGTGATGAGCTTTGGCTTTCTGGGTTAAGGTTCTGAGCCACTGCCCAGCTCTGGTTGCTTCTATCCAATTGGGGTGGAACTCTTGGGCCATGGTACATTTACTCACAGCTGCTAGGCTTAGACTTCCTCTGAAGGCAGGAAGAACAGCTCATATGGTGGGAACCGATAGGGAAATGATGAACCGGGCAGAATTGTTATCGTAAATGAATGAAAACATAGACTGTGCCAGGGCGACCACCATGAGTGAAGGGGAAAGGGTGGGAAATGCAGGCATCTGGGGGCAAATGAGGCATCAGGAAAGCAGACCAGAGGGAAAGTCACTTAGGAAGAAGTGAAAAACAGTAAAGCCTGTGCTATAATGGGATCCTGGTTGCCCAGTTTGTAGATTGCAGGAGCCAGCTTCATGGCTCATCGCTAACAGCTGAGGGTGTGAAACAGAATCCTAGCTGTGATCCAAAGTTGATTGATCATCCTGAATCAAAAGCTGCCATCTACAATCAGTGAGCATCTCAACTCCCAGAAGCCTTGGGTACCCCTTAGGCGTTAAATTTCAACTCTAAATAAGATGTTCTTTGTGCCCACCTGGTAGCCATTTGAATGCTGACTTCTCCAGGGTGTGCAGCCTTGACCCTCACAACCTTTCCTTCCTTACACATTTGAATGCTGAAAACTCATTTTCTGTTGGACAAAGGCTTCACAAACAGGGAAACATACTTCACCTATCTGCCTTCAGCTTCTCCTCTGCTTAGAAGCTCTAACTCGAGTTTATATTTACGTACGTCACTAGGACCAGCACAAACTGTTCTCGCCATCTACTGAAAATTACATTCCTATCTCAAATATCCATTAATGTCCTTTATTTACCTATTAACATTCACATGGTAATTGCTACTTTTCAGATGCTAAGTGTGTCAAAAAGCACAGACCATGGCTTGGAAGATGGCTCAAGGGTTGAAGCTTTTGCTCCCAAGCACAAGGACCTGAGTTTGGATCCCACGTTTGTTTAAATGCCAGGCAGAGATGGCAATGGCCTGCAATTCTAGCGCTGGAAAAGTCTGGGAAACCCCAGACCAAAAGCAATAAGGAGGTGGGGCAATCCGGGATGATTTCTGATGGCACCCTTGGGCCTGCACAGGCACACACACTCAAGTGTCCTCTGACACACACAAAAACCCACAGAAGCGCTCTCTCTCTCTCTCTCTCTCTCTCTCAATATCTTCATAGTCTTGCCCATAACACCCGTGAAGTGAGTTTCATTATAATGCCAATATTAGAAGAAAAAAAAAACAAAACAACTAGTCAAGGAAAGCTTAAATAAGCTACCCAAAGACTTTATGGTAGAAAGGGGACAGGACAAATGTAAAACAAGTTGGTACTGAAAGAAAAGAGCAAAGCATCAAATATGAATTAAGAACTTTCCTTCTCAAAAATTCTAAAATGAAATTATAAACCAGAGCAATTTTAGAGCTGTCAAATACGCATAACCACTGTGATTTCTGAATTTAATACAATGCAGTTCTGGTTATTGCTGCAGTTCTGCCTACAAACATTGTGTACTTTTTCTTAAACATACATTGTACATTTATGAAAACTCACTAAAAATGATGCAGTCAAAATTCAAAACTAGTTTTTTTTTCAACTTCTAATATGTAGCTTCATTCCCTTTCAATAAGGCTATTATAATGCTATTATAAGGGGTTTTTCCTATTACCAATGCTGAAATATTTAAACATTTGAAATAAATACACAAATGTTTCCATGCAGAAAGAAGCAGCATTCTTTGGAAAACATGAATTATATAAACTATAATTAGAGCTTCAACATTGAAAGTGTTTAAGCTAATATTACAAATCTCTATGTTAAAAAGGTTCTTAGACATTCAAGGGAGAATAAATTAAATGTCAACTCCCTAAATTAACTCTCTTATATCCAAGCAGTTCTTCCTCCATCTTGTGTTTCCCCACCATGATTAATGCTCACACAGACACGGCAACCAATTTCTACCGTGAATTCACAGTATGGTGAATTGAGGTTTGATTTGTCTGTTTCTCTGATCATTATAGTCAGCAGTATCCATTGTATAAATTCCATATATATTCTTCAAACAAGTATGATCTCCTGGAAAAGGGAAACTGGTAGACATTAAAACATAAATTGAATTGCATGTTTGCAAAGCAAATTAAAGATGATTTTTTAAAAATACAACAATATTATACAAATATTATACAAGTATTTATATTATCTTTGGTTAGGAGGTGACCTCCAATACCAATCAGGATGGAGCCAAGGTTGGTGCAAGAAAAGCAAAACTGAAAACAACAACCAACCATATTCAGAACACCAGAGACCTTACATTAATTATCTGGAACCAGACCAGCCAACTCTCTCCCCATCCTAAAGCTCAAGGAAACTTGTGAGAGGGAGCAGCAAGAGTGTAAGAGCCTAAAGATGGGGACCAACAATATGCAAGATACTCCACACAAGTTAGGGCCGCAGTAGCCATAATCGGACTTTGTATGACCTGCACAACGACCGACATGTCAATGACTCCCCACAGTCTAGCATGGATCACAAGCACTAGGATCCTTAGAGACAAGGGATTAACAGTCATAATAGTGTTCCCATGCTAAAGGGAAACCCAAGAAAGGGCTCTGGGCAATGCTACTGAGTCCTTACGCCTTCAGAGGGAGGTTTGGCATTCACAAAAAAGGATGCTTCAGAGAATGGGAAAGGGGGAGGGGAAGGCACTGGGAGAAGGGAAGAGAGAGGGGTGAAAGGAAGGGGAAAGGGGGGAGAGGGTGCAAGGGGGACTGGGGAAGGGTCGAAGGAGGGTACGGACCAGGGTACCTATTAAGCTTGTATGACTGGGGAAAAACGAAAGGAAGGAAAGAAGGGAGGGAGGGAAGGAGGGAGGGAGGGAGGGAGGGAAGGAGGGAGGGAGGGAGGGAGGGGGAGAGAGAAAGAAAGAAAGGGAGAGAGAAAAGAGAGAGAAGAGAGAGAAAGAGAAAGAAGAAAGAAAGAAAGAAAGAAAGAAAGAAAGAAAGAAAGAAAGAAAGAAAGAAAGAAAGAAAGAAAGAAAGAAAGAAAGAAAGAGAAAGAATAATCAAAAATTAAATTAAAATAAAATAAATGAATGTTGAAAAATACAACAAATATACATTTTCAATACACAAGAGAAACCTAAAAAACCCAATTTCTTTAACTTTGTATCACTCATTGCTGTACACATTATTGATGTACATGTAGGTAGGGTGATGGTTAGGTGAGTAATAAGTATAGAATTTTCTAAAAAGTGCTCAAAATCTGAACGACATGCTCTCAGTCAGTCACCAAATAATTAATTAGCTTGGACTAACCAACACTTTCTAATACAAAAGTGTTTCTAACTATATTTTAGAGCAAAGATTCAAGTTAAGTTCTAAAACTTTTAAAATGACAGAGGATATATTTGTAGTAATTAGGTATATGACTAAATACTTAAATATTTTGATTTAGGTGTGCAGAAATAGTGACATCCACATTGATATCTTAAAAAGCCATTATTCATTGTGGTTGAGAGAGCTCAGAGGTTCATTTAATTCTGTCACACTGCCAAAATACTCTTTCAAGAAGAAAGTTGTATTAGAGGGATAGAATTTTTAATGAGTTTTTCTCCAAGTTAGAATTAATACATCCTTACATTGCTGATTTTTCTGAATTAGATGCCATTGGAAACTACTTAGAAGACATTTGTAAATATTATCTTAATGTTATATCACACGTTACTTTGAAAATCAATTATACATTAACACTATCTTCATAAACACAGCATATTTTGATCCATTATAAAGGCAATAATACATGAATATGCAAGACCTTTTTGATCAATAGAATATATCTTTTAAAGCTGAATGAATGTGGATGATGGTTGGGTAAGGAATTAAGAAAGCATAGAAAAGAAGTAATTTCAAGCGTTTGTTTGGTCTGTATAACTAAGGAAGAAAGACACTTATCACTTATCACTGAATGAAGTTGATCCACATGAGATTAAGTTTCTTCTGGCAAGTGTAGAGGAGAACTATTGAACCAAAGTCGCTCTTGCACCAGAAGGAATATAGAAACCTTGAGGTTACAAAACTACTTTCTTGTTTCATTAAAATGGTTTATGAAACTTCAACCAATGAAACATAGCTGGATGGGCAGATGGCTCCAAGGCTAAAGCACTTCCCCCAGAATCCTGACACTTGAGTTCAGAACCCCCAGAACTCCTATGAAAACCAGGAGTAGGGGCACCAGCACCTCACCCTGTGATTGGAGGAAATGAGAAACAGGGACAGGAGAGTGACCCGCAGCTGGCCAGTGAGCTCACAGCAGGTGAGAGACTCTGGCTCAAAGAAACAGATAATGAAACTAAACCAGAGGGAACCCTGGGGTCCACAGAAGCAGACAGGCAGGAGGATGGAAGGGAGTGGGAGGGATTGATAAGGAGAAGGGAGAGGGATGGGAGAGAAGGGGGATGGAAGGAAGCAGGGATGAGAACCCACTTGATATGCTTGTAAAACTAGAAAAATAAAATAATAATAAAAATCAACAGAAAGAATGGAAATAAAAAATTAGGACATAAACATTAAACATGACAAAAAACAACTACAACATAGACAACCAAATATAATAAAAGTACATTAGATTAAAAGAAAAGATATTGAAAAAAAATAAAAGTTGAAAAAGCAAGGGGACAAATCTAAAAGCTACCCTCTTACTTCTAAATACATACCCCACACAAACACCATATACACACATGCACAATACACTGCACAAATGATAAGTATAAATGTACACACACAGAGATATTATCATCCTTACATCAGGGTTTCAGTTCTTTTCACATTGCTATTCTAAGTTCAGAAAGGACATTGGTTTACTCTTTACATTACCCTCATACTTAGCATAAGAGTTTTAGTTACAAAAGGCTCTGAACTAAAAACTGACTTTCGTTTATTATTCATCAATGAAAAATGGTGAGATTCCTCATCTTCTAGGTTATGTTTCCTAGGAGCACAATACCACAATACTGGGAAGGATTATAAAATACCAGGAAAGCATTACAAGGGAGTAGATTGCTACAAGTACACTAACTAAATTTGGGTTATACCACTAAAGACAAAAAAAAATATTATTCTTAATCTAAACAAGTTTTTCCAAACATTGTCTTTGCCAGATACCCTAAATGGGCTGCTGGTTGGAAAGAACCCATATTGTTGACAGAGCGGCCATCCTCTAGTTTTGCAGTGCAATTTTACAAGGTTTTCCTGTGAAGTATTACTGTCTCAAACCAATCAAAGTTAAGTAGCACCCGTCAAGAATCAATTTTCCTGGTTTAACAAATGCCCAAAATGTTTACTGTCACTGTGAATTTATATTCACTATCGGGAGGTGTTTGCAATGAAATCTGGCACATTGAGCCCTGAAGAAAATATAACACAGTTGTAAGATGACAATTTTATGGAAATCAAGTTATTAAATCAGATTTACTCAAAAGTACACATTTAGAAAAAGGTTAGAATGATGATAATAAAATATTAATTCATTTGTGCTACCAATTTGATTTAGGTAGCATTTTAGCAATCCAAAGAGGTACAGTATTTTAATAAAAAATACTTCTGAAGAGCACATTTTAAAATTCTACAGCCTCTCATAAATTCAAATTAATGGAGAACATCTCTATGGGAAACATACTTTATCTGAAGACCAAAGGGGAAGTTATGGACAGCTGAATCTCGTCATTTCCTCCTCACTTTCTCTCTGACACTTACTCTCTTCCTTAAATGCCTATAGACTAAAAGACACTCTGGCTTCATTCCCCACTTTCCCTCAAAAATGTACAGAGATTCATAGTCTTGATAGCATCACATTGAATTTATTTTCTCCCTACAGCTAATCAGTCATACGTCTATTTTTAAACATCTGGAGAATTACCATAGGCCAGTGTCAAGATTACATTAGCTGACTCATGTAACCATCCCCTAACCTACAGAACTATCTTTCAGGTAACCGTCATCGTTTGTTCTTCTTTCTAGTATATGTTCCTAAGTTGGTTTTCTAACCTTTCTCTCAAGTCTTCATTTTATCCTATCAAACAGCAGGAATGGGAGACCCTCTTGGTCACCACCAGTTTTCCCAAATGACACTTGGAACACGTGATCACTTAATCTGCCAGTCATTGGTCACATTGTGCCATACCTAACACAGCAATGTCACCCAAACTGCTATAGTATTGACTGCTTACAAAGTATCTTCACATTTATTACTTCTGAACATCCCAGAGGCCTTTGGAGTAAGTAGAGTAAAACTGCCCTGTTTACACCACTGATGCAGGTGCAGGCTTGAAATAGGGACAGATCTAGCCTAGTCCCCAGTTGTTCATTCTCTAATACAGAGACCTAGTTTTACATATAGAAAAATCTGTAAGTGCATCTCAGCCCTTACTTCTATATGTTTATAAATTCCAGTACTGAGACATAAGGAATCTCAGTGATAGATAAATTGGAAAATAAAGACTTTATGTCTTCTGAAGTCAGTGATATATAAGGAATGGAAGGTAATTCATCCTTCCCCCAATATAATTAATGTTTCAAACAGCAAAACTAATGAACAGATTTATTTTGAAACTGTAAATATCTACTATAACTTCTTATCCTCTAAGTTCCAATTTTGCATTTACTTTCAATGCAATAAGTCAATGTGGTAAAAACTTCATCTTAGAAGGAAAATAAACACACTGAGTAATTTTAATGAAGGAAGATTTCCACACATTCTGTTTAGCTTTAATCCTTTAAAAATTAAACATTGCACACATATACTACTCCTACATGACATCTTATCATGGAGGTCTGGTGTTAAGTGTGTGTAAAAATTCTTAGAAAATCCAGAGCACAAACAAGAGCTCAATAATGAGGCCACTGTGTAACTTCTTCAAAGAAAGAATCATCAGGAAACAAATGTAATACATTAATGCTCCAGCAAACTAGCTCCGTGAAAATCATCTCAGACACAGTAGAAAACACTAAAAAATATTCCATCTAGCAAACAAAATGCAATTGTTTCAAGTCTCTTTGCAAATCCATATCAACTTTACTTAAAGCTAAGTTTTTGTTTTTTAATCTAAGACCCAGGGATGATCTGAATCTGTATCCCTGGGCTATGGTACTCATATTTGGCTACCCACCCACCCACTAGGGAAAAAAGAAATCTGAGACCCAGAACAAACAGTCACACACACAACTTGGAACTCTAGTTCCTAATTCAATGAGGGTTTATCAGACCAAAGGGATGGAGAAATGTACAATTACCCAGTAAATTGGCTTTGATCAAGAGAGCAATCTGGATAATTGAGGCCTGTGATCCACTTCCACTTGAGTTTTCCTGAGCACATTCAATATATAATATGTAATTATGCAAGCCTCTGCTTCAACTCTTTGCCATGGATTCCTTGCTAAATGTGCACTAGAGTGGTTTGATTATACTAATATAAAATCATTATTAGATTTTTAAAGTCAACTTCCTCACATGCTTTTATTTTTTTTCCAAGTTTACAATTTCATACTCCATCCCTGTCTCTAAATTAGGCGAAAATCTTAAATGTTAATCAAAGACTTAAAATTTAATTAAACCAGGTCTTCTAACTATCAAATATATCCATATTGACTTTACATTGCTTTGATGCCTCCAATTAGTTACATTTCAAATCTAGACAGAAAAGATATTCTAGTTCAGTTGATATCACAGACCTTGGAAAATTAAGTTCAAAAATGACTTATTGACTTTATACATATCTGGCCTTTATCACACTTACTTGCTCTTATTTTTTTTCCTAAAAATAGGTCAGTGTTTTTCCTCAGGAAAAGAAGAAGCAGAACAAAGGATGAATAAAAGTCTAATCTATTCATGTTGGATGAGTCAGAAGTCAAGATTCCACAATAAAGGCTACTTTATGCTATTTTTTCCTGTGGAAATTAGTATTTGGAAAATATCCCAGTGACGATCTGTCTAAGTAACTTTCAAAAGATTTCTGCAAATATTATTATTTCTTCAGGCTTTCTTCTGTATTGAACTATTAGTTACTTCAACACTTGGACTTAAATCATTTAATTATGAAGGTCAGAAAATATTAGTTTTTATTATTAGTATTATTATTGGAATATATTCTCTAAGGCTGTGTTAAAACTTCTGTGAAATTTTTAATTAACTTTATGGACTCAATCACATGTTTCTGATTGCTAGATTTTAACAAGCAGTATCTGTGTGACATATATTAGGTCTAGTAATATATGTTTCAGTTGTGAGAACATCCATGGATCTGCTCTGTAACTGCAAGAAACCAAATTACAGCACAAAACACATGCAGGCACACATTGTAAAAGCATATTGTACAGGGTGACGTTAGAGAGAAAAAAATCCCACTGTGAGGAAAGCTGAAGAGAACTCAGAGCTCAGGATCCCAGGGAGAACTGAAAAAGCCTAGGACTCGCTTTGAACTGAAAGTCAGTATTCTTCAACAAACATCTGTTGAAGATTGACCGAGGAATAAGGCAGAATGGAAGCCCCACAAACTCCTGCCCTTCCTTACCCATGGAGCATCAAAGATTCAGAGAGAAAACAATGTTTATCATCATCCTGGGTCGTGGATTTATCAGAGATCACGTACAGATATTATTCATGCTAATTCTTGGAGATGTTTTATGTGTGATTTCACAGTGTACCTTACTGGAAAGCATAGGTATGTAACACTAAATTTCCTTTAGATCCATTCTATAAATGATTTTATAAATGATAGGAGTCATCTTCCCAATTAGATCCAGGACATTATTAAACTGTTAGGGAAAAAATGGCATATGTACACTTGATGTTCACTATTCTCACAAATAGCATTTGTAAAAGCTGGAATTTTCCCATTCTTACAGAGAGTATATAATTCGCTATCAAATCAGAACTTGCAAGTTATCATCTTTTCTGCAACAATAAACAAAAACCAAGGCTGACAAACAGCTCAGTTACTCTAATTATCCCTGTAAGTCCCATTAACAAGAGAGAATCAAAAAAAAAAAAATCTTTTAAAATGGTGGAAGCTCCCCCTCAAAACCAACACACCAGGAGGCTTAGCACCAAGCAGGGACATTCATTGACCTTGGCCTTGAACAGACTGGATTAACTGCAGGGTCCGTCCATGCTCCCAGACAAGGAGTCATGACATACACTTGGCTGGGTTTTGATTGTCCCTCCTCAGCCGCTCATGCGAATCAACAAAGGGTAGTGTGGGGGATTCAACCTCACACAAACTGACATGTTTGAACGGGTCAAAAAGGACCATGCTGTGGAGGGCAGCTTCTACTCGGCAGCTTTCCGCCGTTGGAAAATACTGACTCTGAGCTGCTTCCTGGCTCACTCAGTTCCTTTGGTAGAAGTCGTCCTTTCATTTCTCATTCAGTTCCCACTCAACAAGGTCATTTTTAAAAAGATGCAAACTTAAAAAGAAACTCTATCCCCTATATAAGAAAGAAAACAAAGAGAAGAGTAAAAAGTGATCATGAATTAAGTATTTTTATTGTGACAGATGTACAGAGCCAAGAGGGGTCAACAGGAAGGCAATACAGAGAGAAAAAAAGACATAAATTCTAGAACATTCTTACTAAATCTATCTTTTAGTCTTATTTTTTTTGCATGTGTAAGTATGTATGGGTGAGTATAGAAGAGGGCAGGCACTGTATTGTGTGTTCCTATGGAAGCCCAAGGGTGACTCTGGGAAGCACCCTGGATCGCTCTACCTCCTTAATGCTTTTGCTCTGGGCTTTCCCAGACTCTACTTTTAGATCACTATCATTTCCACATAATGTTTTTACGTGGGATCTGGATCCAAACTCAGGTCGTTTTGCTTGCGAGGCAAAGACTTAGCCCTAAGCCCATCTTTCAAGCTCCCCTGTTTGTTGGTTTTACCTATTGAGACTTCTTTGACATTTGTTCAAGTTCCCCTTTTCTGTCATTTGCTTCTTCTTGCCAAGACAACAACTCCCCATAACACAGAAAGCTACTAGAAACGAGCAGGGATTATTTTCCTTTATTTTCAGAGGAATATGGGAGCAATGACCCCAAAAGTTATGTCACTAGGATGTCTCCACGGCTTACCAGAATATCCACTGATTTGGTTTTACTCAGGTTAAATTTATGCCTAAACGTCACTCCATGTCACTTTACACAGTCACCATTAATTCCAAATTTCAGATTTTTCACAAACTAGGTGTAACTAGAAAGCATTGGATACATATAGTTTATGCCATCAAAGAAGTTACTTAGAATCACTTCAGGAAGTAAAATTTTAAGATCAGGGGGATCCTTATTTCCTAGGGTTACATTATCATAAGCTGGAAAATAATATCACACAATTTGACACTGGGAGCTCTTTCAGACTGCTATAGATGGTCCACAATGGTCAGACTATGGAAGCATAGTTACTGTGATCTCACTCTGAAAAATTGATCCACACAAGTTAGGGCTGCAGTAGTCATAATCGGACTTTGCATGACCTGCACAATGACTGACATGTCAATGACCCCCTCCCAAAGCATGGATCACAGGCACTAGGATCCTTAGAGGCAAGGGATTAACAGTCATAATAGTGTTCCCATGCTAAAGGGGAGCCCAAGAAAGGGCTCTGGGCAATGCACTGAGTCCTTACACCTCATTAGAGTGGAGGACTCAGAGGGAGTTTAACATTCACACTGAAGTCTCCAGGAATGGGAAGGGGGGAAGGGGGGACACTAGGAGAAAGGAAAGGAGGGGGCAGACAGGAAAGAGAAAAGGGTGCAAGGGGGTCTGGAGAGGGGTGAAGGGAGGGAGGGGACGGGGGGTTCTTGCAGTGAAACGCTCCTGTGAGGGTGGTGAAGCTAGTGGAAGGTGAGGTGAGTGCAATGATCTTTCACTAGGTCTGGACTTCTAAAAAAATCTTGACCTCTTCTGAGGTCCCTCACTAATTTCTGCCTGCTGGAAAATGACACTAATTCCCCAAAGAATATGGTAGAACCACCGGACCAAAGGATCCTGGGTGCCTGAATTGATGCACGTAGAAGTACCCTCATGAATCAATATCACTTTGATATGTTTACACAACATTATCACATAAATAAACAATAAACTTCTATATTTTAACTCTTTCACATTTTCTGTACATGTTATAATACACAATTTTTTTAGTTTTTCTAATATTTATAAGGTAGTTTTTTTTTTTTTTTTTTTTTTTTTTTTTTTGCTGAATCAGTTACCATTATAAATGAGTCACATATACCCAAACACAGTGCTTGTTGAGGTCATCTATGCTGTTTATTTTATGTGATGGCAAAAAATAGCATTTTCTTTGCCTTTCTTCCTTCTCTATCATACTATATCCTTCAGTAAATTATGGACTTCTTTTCGTTTGGATACCAAATGCTTTACTCTTCTGTAAACACCAGTTACTAAGTGGAATTAGCTAATGTTTCCCAATACTGTGACCATAAAAATTGAAGAATAGGACTGGGAAAATGGTTGACAGGTTAAAGCCTTTGCCTTGCAGGCAAAAGAACTTGAGTTTGGATCCCCGGATCTCGCATAAAAATGCCAAGGAGAAGGAGGTAAAAGACCTTTACAACGAAAACTGTAAAACCCTAAAGAAAGAAATAGCAGAAGACACCAGAAGGTGAAAGACCTCCCTTGTTCCTGGATTGGCAGAATCAACATCATAAAAATGACCATCCTACCAAAGGCAATATACAAATTCAATGCTATGCCAATCAAAATCCTAAAGCAATTCTTCAAAGAAGTTGACCAAACAATCTCAAAGTTCATATGGAGGCACAAAAGACCCAGGATAGCAAAGACAATCCTGAGTAACAAAAACACTGCTGGAGGTATTACCATACCAAACCTAAGTCTATACTACAAATCCATAGTTATAAAGACAGCCTGGTACTGGCTCCAAAATAGACACACAGATCAATGGATGAGGATTGAAGACCCAGATATAAGCCCACAAAATTACAGCCATTTGGTCTTTGACAAAGGGGCCCAAAGAATCCAATGGAAAAAGAACAGCATCTTCAACAAATGGTGCTGGCAAAACTGGATCTCCACATGCAGAAGATTAAACCTGGACCCATACTTGTCACCACATACAAGACTTAATTCCAAATGGATCAAGGACCTTGATATAAGGCCAGAGACTATAAAAACCATAGTTGAAAGGATAGGGAACTCCCTCGAGCTGATTGGCCTAGGCCAACATTTCCTAAACAGACACCCAATGGCAAAGTCACTGCTACCAACTCTCAACAGTTGGGATCTTGTGAAATTAAAGAGTTTCTGTTCAGATAAAGAGATTGTAACACGAGCTCAAAGGCAACCCACAGAATGGGAGAAAATCTTCACTAACCACACATCTGATAGAACTCTGCTGTCCAGAGTGCACAAAGAACTTAGAAAATTAAAAAATGGGCCTTGGAACTTAAAAGAAACTTTACCAGGGATGAAATTAAAATGTCTAACAAATATCTTAAAAAATGCTCCACTTCCTTAGCCATCAGGGAAATGCAAATCAAAACTTCCCTGAGATATCATCTCACCCCAGTCAGGATGGCAAAAATCCACAATACAAACAACAAATGTTAGAGAGGATGTGGAGAGAGGGGAACTCTCCTACATTGCTGGTGGGAATGCAGGCTCATACAGCCACTCTGGTGAGCCGTCTGGAGATTCTTAAAGAAATTAAAGATTGAAATGCCATATGACCCTGCTATTCCACTTTTGGGAATAATCCCCCATGCAGCAGAGGTTCACCTCGATAGCACAAGCATGACCATGTTCATAGCAGCACTGTTTACAATAGCAAAGTCATGGAATCAACCCAAATGTCCAACAGTTGACGAGTGGATAAGGAAACTGTGGTACATCTATACAATGGAGTACTACTCAGCCATCAAAAATGATGAATTACTGGAATTTGCCGGGAAATGGATGTCATTAGAAACAATTATATTAAGTGAATTATCCCAGACCCAGAAAATTAAGTGCCGTATGTACTCCCTAATAGGTGGCTCCTAGTACCAAACCCACCCAGCCCACCTAGAGACAGTAATTGCAAGGATTATGAACAGGAGGGATGGGGTAGGAGGGCCACACCAGAAAGAAGGAGAGAAGGGACCATGTTACAGCAGAGAAAATAGGCCTCCATCAAGGACTCAAATAAGTAATGAGACATCTGATTAAGTTCACAGACTTTTGTTCCTGATCATTTACTACTGAGGGGGTATGATCTCACCAGAAGAGGAGGGCATATAGTCTGGCAGATAAAAAGTAACCGTTGTGCAAATTGGTGATAGACCCCTCCCTCACTGTGGTTTCCCACTTTAATTACATCTACCTTTGAATGTGCTTTTATCACAAGACTCTAGTTTAACATCTTTTTGTCTCTGGCCAGGGGGTAACATACAATGCCCACCAGGATGGAGTGAAGGGCATTACAGGAGCAGGAAAACTGCAAAAGAAAACCAACAAACCACAATCCAGAACTTCAGAGATTCTATATCAACCACCTAGAACTAGGCCAGCTTAATCTCTCCCCATCCTGAAGCTCAGGGAAATTTGCGGAAGAGGGGGCGGTAAGAGTGTAAGAGCAAAAGGATGGGAGGAGCAATGATATGCAAGATACTCCATACAAGTTAGGGCTGAAGCAATCATAATTGGACTTTGCATGCCCTGGGCATTGTCCAACACACTATTGACCCCACAAAGTCCAGCATCTGCTAAAGGCACCAAGATGTTTGGAAGCAAGGGATTGGCAGACACAGCAGTGTTCCTATACCTAAGGGGAACACGGGAAGTGTTTAGGGAAAGGCCACTGGGTCCTTGTACGTCATCGGAGAGGAGGGCCCAGAGGAAAATCAGGCATGAACAAGAAAGGACTCTCTGGGAATTGGGGCGGGAGGCACTGGGGGATGGGAAGGGAGGGGGGTGGGGAGGAGGAGCAGGGGGTACGGGGGGGGGGGGAACTGGTGTACCCATGAAGTTTGTATGAGCTGAAATAATAATAAAAAATGTATTAAAATAAAAAAAATGCCAAGGAGATACGGAAGCTAATCTGCACTACCAACCCTGGAAGGCAGAGCTTGGGGAACCTCAAAAGCAAAGCAATAAGGAGGTAAAGCAATCCAGGTTGATCCCCAATTTCATCCTTTGGCCTCTAGAGGCACAGTCATAATAGTGTTCTCATGCTAAAGGGGAGCCCAAGAAAGGGCTCTGGGCAATGCACTGAGCCCTTAGACCTCATTAGTGTGGAGGACTCAGAGGGAAGTTTAAAATTCACACTGAAGTCTCCAGGGAATGGGAAGGGGGGAAGGGGGGACACTAGGAGAAAGGAAAGGAGGGGGCAGACAGGAAAGAGAAAAGGGTGCACCTCCCATACACACAAATCTGAGGCCATCTTGAAATCAAGGAAGTATAACTCTAATTAGAAGTATGTTTTTCATAATCAATGGTAGAGCTAAAAATAGAACCTTTTATAATCTGTGAGCGCCTTGGCTAGGCTGGAGGGCCCTTTTAAGCTCTATCACCATTTTGATAGTTGCATTTTATAAAGCAGAAATCCCACATACTCCAATGCAATGCTTTTCCAAATCTAAATAAAACTCTGACTTTTGGCTGCTGTCTTTGAAGTTATTATTAACCACAATTATTCCCACCCTCTCTCATCCTTTCTACCTTAATCCTGATCAGGAGAATCATTCCCTCTCCATCACAACACTGGAGATTTACCTAAGACACAATTACTCTAATCTCCACTTTTAATTAAATCCATGCTCTAGAATTCATCATAGTCAGGTCTTTTTCATCAAACTCCCCAGTTGACTGCCATGACCTTCCAGACAGCTGGTGTACAGCTGCTCCTTCCTCTCTGAACAGAGCGAGATAAACTACTTCCTTCAAGCCTTGCATCTTTTTTGAACAAAGAAATTTATTTTTCACAGTTCTAGTGACTGAAAAGTTCACTGGAGAGCACCCAGCCTGTGATACCAGCAGCGTCGTCTCTGCATCACAACATGGTAGAAAGAAAGAGGAAAACAGGCAGATAGAGGAAATGAAAGGAGAGAGCAGAAAGGAAGAAGAAAGGAAAGAAGTAAAAGAAAGAAGGAAAGAAGGCAGAGAAGAAGAGAGATAAGGAAAGAATAAGAGTAGGAAGATAGCAAAGAATTTCAGGGTTTCTACTTGGTCAGGAATTTACCAAGTAGTCTGGGTTAGCTGGCCAGGGAACTCCAAGGATTTACCTAACTCAATTTCCTCAGGGCTTGGATTATAAGCATGTGTTACTGTGTCTGGCCTTTTTATATATATTTTTAATTTTGACAATTTTTGTCATATACAGTGTAATGTGACGACCACCTCCCCAACTCTTGTCCTCCTCCCATTCATGTTCTACTCCTTCTTCTTCTAGCTCCTCCTGCTTTCATGTCTTACGCAGATCTTGTGCAGGTGGTCATAGCTCCTGTGTGTTCAGGATTGCATCGAGTATGTATTACCCATGTTTATCCCGAAGAAAGCATTTCTTAGCATCCTTCCCAACCTCTAGATCTTAAAGCTTTCCTGTTTCCTCTTCTGCATGCCCCCTGTTGCTTCAAAGCAAGAAATAAAGATATCCTGTTTCAACTGAACATTCAGAAGACCCTCTTATATTCTGCCTTTCTCCAGGTTATGAGTCTCCACTGTGACTGTTTGCCACAGTCCAACAAGGCTTCCCCGAGGCTAAGAGCCTCACAAAGTCTATGGCTACAAACATACGTATATAGAAGACAGTTAAACTACATATCCACTTAACAACAGAAGTAGATTCCTCCATCTGGCCTATGACCTGCTTAGACATAGACTTTGACCAAGTTTATAATTCTTGACATACATTCTCTCTGGTGGAGTTCCCATCTGGAAGCAACTTTTATGTTAGTCACATCGCCACTGCACCAGCAGGCATATCTTGTCTGGCAAGTCAGTAGTGTAGCATCCAAGTCCTCTGTGAAGGGTCATACTGTCTTCTATCACTCATCATCAGCAGAGGGAATATTCTCACTCAGTTCCCACTTTCTCTGTTTAATTTCTGTCTCTGCTTTTAGTCACTATTCCCATCTCCCGTCCTTTTCCCTGACAACCCTTCATCTCCTGTTACCCTCCCTCTGGTTTTCAAGTTTTCTTTTTTTCACTGTGTTTCATCCAGTTTGTCTTTCATGCCATATGCATGGCATGATTCATGCTGCAGCAAGTGTCATAGATCTGTGGGTACACATGGAGGACAGCATCTTCCTTTTCTCCCCTGTAAGCATTGGTTCTTGTAAGTCTCTTGGGAAGGTGTGGAGCTTCTTGAGATCGTTCCTTTTCCCAGTGAGATGCTGACGGGACAGCACTCAAGCAGTTCTTGTCATACCCAGAGTGTCTGACCCACCACTGTCCAACTTCAGGCTCTTACAATCTTACCACCCCCACTTCCACGATGTTCCCTGAGCCTTGGGGTACAGGTGGATATGGCTTACATGTCCTAACGAAGGCCAAGCAATCTACTGTGTGTTACCTTCTGCAATTTTATTAGCTATGTTTTTCTGTAGTAAACACCTTCTGTTGCAGAAAGAGACTTCCAAGTTGAGTGCTGAATGGTCTCCAATTTATAGGTATAATAGCAGGTTCTTAAAGGGCAGGTTGGTATTGTGTTCATAGCTAAATTTTTATACCCTGCTCTTTCTCTTTCACTCAGTTCCCACTTTCTCTGTTTAATTTCTGTCTCTGCTTTTAGTCACTATTCCCATCTCCCCTCCTTTCCCCCCAGTTTGTTTTTCATGCCATATGCATGGCATGATTCATGGCATTCACTTCATAGGTTCTTATTCTAGTTTACAGTAATAGGAATGTGGTCCCTTCTGACAATGGGCCTTAAAACCACTCAGAAAGCCTTTGGTTGCCTTGTTGATGCCCATGCCACTGTTACATAGATGGTCAACTCTTGCCATAATGACTGATATTGTTACATGCATATTTTCACAGAGAATTGATCACTTTTGTCCCCCTATAGCTTCCACAGTGTTCTCCTGTATTTTATCATCTATACAGCAAGAAGTTCTAGTTGATGTTTTTTTCATGTTCTGCAAGCCGCATGTGTTGCATCTTCAATAATAAGATCTTACTGTCCATTTCCAGAGAACAGCCAAGAGCAATGGCAAAAAGCTATACTGTTTGAAGGGGATTTGAGAACTTTGTGACCAACAACTTATCAGGAAGTATCACACACCTACTTCTTCTAGTATCATTTAATTGCCTCTGGGTTGTAAGTGGAGCAGCCCAGGGCAGTATTTGTTTTGCCCTGTCTTCCTCTCTCCACACTGTTCTGTACAGGGACTGCCCATTATTATTCTCTTTTTTCTTCAGTTAAAATATTTATTTGTCATGCTTTCTTTCCATGTGTTCTGTAACCAAAGTTTATATCATCGCTAGCAACAGGGAATTGCCATTTGGTTCCAGAGGGCGTCCAAGAGCAAAGGCAATGATATATATTATTTAGGAGCCTGGGGGTTTACCACTGTGGAACTGTGGGGATTTTTAAATGACATTTGATTTCCAGAAGCAGCATTATCTAACTATACAGACATGCCTGAAATTTCATTCAAGCTACACATATGCACACACACACATACACACACAAATTATTAGATCCTGTATGGCTTCTCAGTACATTATAGGCTTTGATTAACCACCTGCTTCCCATCTCCATTTAAACCTATTCATCCTTAGTGTCTTCCCTGCAGTCCCATTACCCCTGTAGTTCTCTCCACACATCCCCAGTGTTCCATTCTGTCCTCCTGGACCCTAAAGATAATAACTACACTTGAATACAGAAATCTAAAACATCAAATCTGGGATCCCTGTTTTAGTTTTATTATACAACACACAATAAAAAAAATGACAAGAAAGACAGGGAAGAAAGGGTTTCATTGATGGGCTCACAATTCCAGGCTACAAGCCTGATTCAATGCATGTATGCTTGTGCTCAGCTCATTTCTCCATCTTCACATGATCCTAAAGCACCCGCCTAAGTCATGGTGCTGACCACTCTTAGACTGGGTCTTCCCACATCAATTCTTGCAATGGAGACACCCTCAGAGGCATGTACAGAGGTCTATCTTGATCTTCAGATCCTTCTCAGTGTTGCCAGAGGCCTGACTCCTCAGTGTCAGGCTGACAATTAAAACTAATCATCACAATCGACATCTGAGAGAACATAAAGTATTTGTCTTCCGGGGCTTGGGAATATCTCACTCAGTATAATATTGTTCAGTTTCATACATTTTATATAAATTTCAGGACATCATTTTTCTTTGAGACTGATCAGAATTCCATTGTATAAATGTGATGAATTTTCATTATCCACTTAAGCAAATCCACCTCCTTTCCTTCTCAAACATTCTAGGAAGGCTTCCATCTCACTGCTCACCATGACCCTTTTTGAAAATGCATATTTCCTTCTATTTCTGAAATCTTCTCTCCAGGTCCTCTTACCTCCATCTCTTTAAACTCATTCTTTGTGGCTTCTACCATGGCACCATGATCATGGTAATTTCTTGCCTGTACTTTGGAATACACATTTTACAGCTGACTCCTGGCGCAATTTAAAAGAAACTTGTCCTTATAAGCTTATTGCTTGTTTCTTAGTTTCAGTCACCTGTTCTTTTTTTATGTGTATGGATTCTTTTCTGTGAATTACAGCAGAAAGGTGGAAATGTTGACTTCTGCAGCCAGGTTCACATGCAAAAATCAACATTGTTTACTGCAGGGCAGGACTCCATGTTCAGATGGTCTGATACAGATGTACAAGAAAGCAAGTGCTGTGGTTTAGAGGAAAACTGAATTTACTGGAACATAATAAATACAACCGAGATAGTACTCACACTCAATCAATCTCACATATTCACATGTCCAAAGACAATTATGTGGTGAATGGTTAGGTATGACTGTGGAGATTCTGAGAAATAAGAAAAATTGGTATTTTCCTTGGAATTACTTGTGCTTGAGTAAGCAGATTTGCTAGCATTAAAAAAAATCAATGAAGAAGTATATATTTTCTCAAATACTAGTTTGAAATTCCATCTTAACTCTAGAATAAGAAGAACCTTTCTTATTTGTGTGGATTTTTCTCTTTAATCCATCAGCTAATGCCTGAAGCAAAACATTTACAACAGCTGGAAAAAAATTAGGAGGGTATCTATAAAGTTGCTGTTTTTAAGTTGTTAATACTCAACTTGATATATTCTGAAAATATATCTACCAACTTCTTTATTAAAAATGGATCAATATCATTCAAGGTTAAGCGCATATCAGTCAATGCAGAAAAAAAAATCCTTAGAAACTCTTCACCACGTTAAACTTTACATCATTTATTTTTCCCTTGGAAATGATCCACAAACAATAAAATTAAAATAAAATACACAACTTTAAGAAAATTGAGTTCCAAAGCTTAATTTTGCCCAATTACATCACATAATAGAATATAGAAATATTGGCTCATTCTTCAGATCCATAGTGTAAACTATTAAAATGTCTCTTGTTGTTATGCATTGGTAACTTACTGCAACTGCTTACATGTGTTATTTGTATGTGTTAGAGTGTACAGTCTATGAGAAATCCCCAGTGCTCTCAAAAACATTAAAATAAATATAAGAAAGTATGAGTACTTCTTCTCACAATCTAATTATTAAAGCTTTGGCAGAATAACACAGCTACCTGACCAAATAACAGTTCTTATTCAAGAGAGCACACATCTTCAGGAGGCGTGCACAAAGGAGAGTGAGGAGAGAGCCCACCTAAGAAGCCAGAAGATCTGTAAAATTAATTCACAGATGATAAATGTTGCATTCAGAGTGACTGAACACTGTGTTAGCGCCTCTAGCCCAGGGATGACAAATGAATGATTTGAAGCATACCAATCCCCCTTTCCAGGGCCATGCAAGACATTGGTACCTGATGACAGCCATCCTTCTGTGTTTAAATGTCGCCTCATAGCGTTTGTCAGCACAGCATGGAACATTCGTCAGTGTTCTCCAGGAAGTCAGGACAAATAGGATGTATGGGATATATATACCAGAGGAACAACCAGCTGAAGTGGTTCATGTGCTTATGAAGGTCAACACATCCCATGACAGCCTACCTGCCAAATAGGACTCTGGGACGCTGGTAACACAGTTCCATTCAAGTCTAAAGGCTTCAGAAGCGAGGAATCTCATGGTGCAACACTGAGTTTGAGGACACAGGTCAGAGAATTCACAGGACCACAGCTCCACTGGTGTAACTGACACCCAAGAGTCTGTAGTTTGGATGTCCAAGATAGAAAAAGAAGATTGTGCCTATCTCAACATTAAGAGATAGATGGGTACATTTGTTATTTCTCTGCCTTTGTGCTACTGAACCACAACCCTCTGGGATGGTGCTGCCTACATTAAGGATATTTCCAGCTGAGTCCATTCAGATGCACAGTTTTCTCCTCTGTTAATACCCCACAGACATGCCCAAAACAATGCCCCACCAGATTTCCAGCTATTTCTTTGATAGCCAAACTTAATTATAAAAGTTGACTCACTGAGAATTCATTTCCAAATCTTATCTAGTATAGTACATCTGTATTTTTCTTTCCTTCTATCTCTTCCAACACACATTTTAGAAGCCCATAGACTTCTCCAGGTCTACCAAAGCTAAAATAGATAATGAGTTTTTGAATACAGTATTCTTAGAGCTCTAACATCTGGTTTGGCTCTCAGAGACACTGAAGGGCAGTGTTGTCTTAGACTTCTACCAGGAATGTAGATACAGACTGGAGTCTTCATAGAGAAATGTGCAGAATCACCTCCACATAAGCTAACCTATCAACTGCAAAATGATGGATTATTTTAGCCTGAAGTTCTCCTTCATGGTGTAGTGCATAGTTTTGCAGATACATGGCATTCTAAGATGCCAGATATGTTGTAGAGCCATGAAATGTGAAAAGTACACTGATAATCAAGTGAGAAGAAGCTCCTTTGGTATATTTGAATTCATACTTCTCTGCTACTCCATGTGTATTTTCATAGGTTAAGTCTTCCTTGAATCTTCCCACTCACACAAGATAAGATCTTCCAAAAGCCTTGATACAAGGATAGATAAAAAGGCAAATGGGAAAATGGCTGGCAAATAAACCACTCACTACATCTTAGTTTTGTTTCATTATTTCAATATGAAATACTAGTTTAAGCATAAATAAGGCAATGGGGAGATAGCTTGGCTGGTATAACGTTTGCTGCACGAACCTGACAATTTGATTTTGGGTCCCAAGAATCCATGTAAAAGTTGGACACGGTATCTGGGATCTCTGTGTACCTTCAGGAAATGTGAGGTGGAGACCAGACTTTTCAGAAGTTCTCAGGCCAAATGCACTAACTTCCAGTAGAGAAGATATTCTGTCTCAGACAGTGTGGAAATGTGAAGGTTAATACTCCAGAGCTGTTTTCTAACTTCCACACATCTGTAATGACATGAGCACCCCTGCATCCGTACACATGAATAGCATGCTGATGTATACACACATACCCACAGGGGTCATATACATACCCAAACACACATACACACACACACACACACACACACACATATATATATATACACACATATTTCCCATGATTTTAAGGCTTTTAATAGATAAAGCCATGTTCAAATCCAGAAAGTCTACTTCATCAATCTTAATTATAGCGATATTAAGTAACACCCAGTGCCAGTCTTGTTCCTTACCTCCAAAATTAACAATAATTTATTTCACTGTTTTATTGGAGGAATAATCAATTAGGTAAAATATGTGTAATCACTCTAAAAGAAAAGAGCTCTTACTGTCTATGACAATAACTACTTGTACTGGATTACTGACAGCCAGACATTGGGATATAACCAAAGCACATGACAAGACTTGGAACTGAAGGTGTCTTTTGATACCAGGATAATTTTCCCTGCAGAACCTAGATAGGTGCTAGGCAGGCCAAGACGTTTGAGATAACCTATTATATACATTTGGAAATAGTATACAGACAATTAATTACAAAGCTCTTTTAGATTTGGATCTCCAAATTGGTAAGTTTGATACAAATGAACTCTTGTCATAGTATAGTAGCTTGTTTGTCACAGTTTAGGTTGATATTTCTGCTTTCTCTAGAATTACATCTCAGAGGTACCTGCTTTCCTCTGTCTCATAATCACTGGTAATGAAACATTCTAAATTATGAGCCTTTTTTTCAATCCTTCCTTCTACATTCATGAGACCTAATAAGTGTGTTTCCTACAACACTTGAAAAACTCGATTCTTTTATGTCATATTCTTAGTGAAAATCACAGGAGATTAAAGAGTAAAAGCCATGTGAATACGTTGAGACCTCGCCCATGAAATCTGGGAAAGGATTTTGCAGAACTGTAGTCCGTTGCTCTCCACATTCAAAGCCTTTAACTGTGATGAAAATCTTTTGTAAACCTGTGTTTTCATTTCCTGAAGTGAAGGCCATGATCTTTGTTTGCTTGTGGATTTGCTTAAAGCTAGAGTTAAAGCTTGTGAGTAGAACGCACTGAAAAAAAAGATAGAGATATATTTCTCAGTTGTTATACAAATAGCACGGCTAGATTCACCTCAGTTTTACTACATTGCATGTTCTTAACGTGAATGTGAACTTCGCAGTGACACATATTGTCATTCTTATTTCTCGCCGTCTGTTTTATTCAGCCAGACCACGTAGTGTGAACGATGGCATGGTCTACTGTCCATGAACCCACTGCACTTGTTTTGAGTTATTTTTCCAAATGCAAAGAAAAAAATTTTAAAATTGAGCGTCACAATGCATTCAGACACCAAGATACCTGATGTTTTGACATGAACAATCTGTGGACAATTCTTAAATTGCACAGGGAATAAATCAGCCTTGTCAGAAAAAAATCGTTCCAGTTACTCTAGTCTCCTCATATCAGACATCTATTCACTCTGGGGTGGGGGAGATTTTTACTTCTTCTCAATAATTTTACTGAAGCCCTTATACCCATTGATATTGCAATTATTATGAGTCCAACACTATAAGGATCAATCAATATCTGGATGAACCAAAAATTAAATCAGTTTGCATGTTTCTGGTTGAATTCATTTAGGTCACCAGGCTTCCGCTCCTGCCAGCCGCCAGCATGGTTTTAGATTGCTGTGTTGTCATAATAAAACGTGTTTTCACTTGGCTGCTCTCCTACAGCATGTCATATCAGGAGGACATTTAGCTGTGTTTTCTAGAGTTATGCAAAGATACTCGGTAGACTCTGCAGCCGTCAAAGACGTCTGGAGAGAGAGGCCTCTCTTTGCAGTGAAAAGCAATGAATGCAGGAGCGTGGTAATGACCATGATGCTGGGAATATATGACAGTTGTGGGCTCAGCCCTGAGCAAGCTATTTATACCACTACCTCTAAGGTATAGGAACCCTGCAGAAGAGAGAATGGGAAACGCGTTAAGAATCAGAGGACGGAGAAGAGAAGAGCAATGCAATGCCGTCCTCTGTGCATGACACTGCCATGTATTCATGTCACCTGAGGTTACCTGCATTGGGTCACCCTAGACTGACTTTGTCAACAATCAATTACATAAAGAAGAAGTGCTCAAAGCACCCTACTTCATAGTGGTGAGCTATTGGTGGTACTGATGATTCTGGGAGAACAGTCATCGTCTTCAGTTGGTACCCACTGCTAAGCCCACAAGGTTCCAAAAGAGAGCTCCAGACCTTGATCATCCAGTGTGCCAGGTACTGCAACTGAAAAAGAAATGGCTGGAGTATGAGAAAGTTTTATAGAAGGGGCAGGAAATCAGAGGTGGAAGGCAGACGGGAGAAGATGGGAGGTGGTAAGTATGTATTATGTGACATGACCAAAGAATGAATAATAGCAAAAGATTCTTGGAGAAATACCAGTGGCAAAATACATTATCCTCTTCCTCTAAACAGAGCAAGTATAAGAAACCAGAATGTATGTCAGTGGGAAAAAAAAGAAACCAGAATGTGTATTATCTGTTTCAAAATAAGCTTTCCAATGTGAATATATAACAAAGGAGAATATATAGCTAAGAAGACACAGTCTCCATTGAGCACTGCATAATCTCTGTGAAGTGCTACAGTTATCTGCTGATGCATTCAGTACATAGGACTTGACAGAGGAGAAATATGTCAGATTACATGTCAAGTACACAAGCTCATTCAACATGAAGTATCATTACTGCTTATTTGGTCATTAAATTTTATGCTTTCAAAGGAAATATCATGTTCATGAAACGATAGATTCACTCCCTTATTTTTTGAGAGTGCCCTTTGTAAGTAATTTGACCTAAAGAAAAAGCAGTCAATTAAATGGTAACCTTTAACCTCCAGAGTTGATCTATAACCTATCTGCTAAGATATCTCACAAGGGTTGTACTGTCATTTTGTGAAAACCTTCTTTCATAAACCCTAGAAGACATGAAATGGGTATGTGTTCATGCCCCGGATGAACCCTGGCTGGCTATTAGGCAGACCACAGCCTCAAACGCAATCCTGCTCACTAAATGTGCCCAGCAGCACCTGACTTTGCCTGTGACCTCCACCTCTGACCACAGGGTGACCAAGAAGCTGTCCCTAGCATACCGATCAGGGATTGAAACCCTGATCTTCCTAGCTCTAGTTGAAAAGGATGAGAATAAATCAAAATAGCTAACATGCACCTAAAAGGAAAAGTTTGGTTTTTAGTCAGTAAATCAGTGACACTTGACTAGTAATGTTTCTGTCAGGTCCCAGCCTCTCTAATGAATAAAACATTTTTGGTGTTAAAACCAGAGTGGAGGTGCCTTTAATTAGCAACACTGCTAACCTTGCACATGAAAGTAAACAAAAAGTCTCCCACACCAAAATGGCAGCAGTGCCAAGAAATCCCGATGAGATGATACAGACCAATGGATGAAATGCAGTGTGCCAGGTACTGCAACAAGCAGGGCTAAGCTCATTTAAAACCATGAGGGAAACAGCCTCATGCTTAGTTTTTAAGCAACTGTAGGATCATTGCAGTAACCTCATTTCCCAGCCACCATTATTCTGAAACTCTTCTTCCACAATAACCTAACAAATAGCATTATTTGTGACACTTCTCCATGAATCTGTTAATCAATATGTTTAATAGCTATGTTATTATGTTGCTTCAACTTAAGTTGAAACAACTGTATATTAAGATGTTTACACATGGGTCAAATTCTCTCTCTCTCTCTCTCTCTCTCTCTCTCTCTCTCTCTCTCTCTCTCTCTCTCTCATGCATACACACATACACACCTTCCTACAAAAATAGCTCGTAACTTCCAAACCCCCTCAATGGTGTGAAATTCTTATAACTCCTGTTTCAGGGTAGGAAGGCATTACAGTTTAAATGGCTGAATGGGAGCAGGACAGATGGCTCAGGGGTTAAACTTCTGCCTTGCAAACAGAAGGACCTGAATTTGGATCCCAAAATCCATGCAAAAACACCAGGCAGAAAAAGTAGCAGTCTGCACTTCTAGCTCTGAAAGACAGAACCTATAAAATGCCAGAACAAAGTAAAAAGGAGGTGGAACAATCCAAGATGATTCCTAAAGTGACCCTTGGCCCTATACAGGCACTGTTCCCAACGATACACACACACACACACACACACACACACACACACCCGTGTTTGAATGAAATGTACCTTCAAAATTGTTACTTCTTGCCTCCACTTTAACTTCTTAGCATACTAAACAACCTTGATGAATTATCTTCATCTAGGGTTTATGTCTTCTAGGGTTTATGAAAGAAGGTTTTCACAAAATGACAGTACAACCCTTGTGAGATATCTTAGCAGATAGGTTATAGATCAACTCCGGAGGTTAAAGGTTACCATTTAATTGACTGCTTTTTCTTTAGGTCAACCAGCTGATCTCAAACGGAGTCATCTTGGAGTAGAAAGATGAAGATCAGCATCTTAACACATGCCCAGCAGGACCTCCCTTGGCAATCTTTCCCAAACTTGGCCTGAAATACCATCTAAATTCCACCAGTGTCCTAATATATACCCTCTAGCCAGACAGCTCCCTAATCTCCAAAACAATCTACATTGCACAGTCAACCTTACGTACCATGGAGATGCTTTAAAATGAGTTCAAACTCAATATATCTCAAACCAAAATTTTGATCTATACCTGCATTCTTTCTCTGTCCATTTCAGGTGTGGATAGGCAGAGGGTTTAATCCATTTATCATGTCTCGTGGGGCTTTTTTGTATCTAATAAATTTTATTCATTTACTCAATTATATAGATAAGAATCTAAAAGCAGATTTTGGAAACTACCTCCTCTTCTCACATATATCAAATATGTCTCTTGCCCCGTGATTTCTCTCATCAATATTACTGACCATCTACTACTTACCATGGTCCCTCTTAATACTACCCAAAGTCACACCCCATCATACTCTGCCTGTTCTGGTTTCCTCTTTAGTCTCCCAGTGCTTTTACTGTTATGCTTGGCTACCTCAGATGCCTCTATTCTTCTGAAACTGACCCAACCTTGTGACCTCATGCTTAATGTAACCTGTGTTTGAAATGTTTCCCTTTATAATTACAAATTCACATTCATGATTCGATTTTCAACTAAAATACTGTTTTTTAAAACAAATCTTCCCTCACGCTTACCCATCTACAATTTCTACTATCTGAAAATTCATCTAAGCTCCGCACTTCTGCTCTTGAAATAACTTTCACTTGGCTCATATTGATTTTATTACAAAAGCTAAATTACAGCTTGATTGACATATGGTTTCTCTCAATGGCACTAAATTTAGTATTCTTTCCTTTGTTCCTTTGCACAGAACATAGCCATTATCTTATTTTTCTAAATGAAGGTATGTAATTCAGGTATAACATACTTACACTAAAAAAAACTAAGTGGTTTGTCACAAATACAAATGTAAGCCAATAAAAAGCAATTCTTCTGGTAACTCATTGTTTTTCCTTTGAAGGTTTTATTATAATTTTTGTATTATGTGGTCAAATGATGACACTTATTCATAGGATGTAGCATCATGGGAATACGTAAGTCAGACTGCATCTGCTGTAAGATATTCACAAGTAACTTTAAATTGAATCTGAAAATATTTATATAATGTACATTTTCCAGTGAATTGAATTGATAGGTTTCATCAGATTGTCACATTGATGCAAGAAAAAATTATGAAAATCATGTCATTAGTGTTGACATATCTGCCTTTAAATTATCACTATAACTGGAGCTACTAAATGGTACTGGCAATGTTAATAGGCAATGCTATGCCCTTAAAATATACTCCTGATATTACATAAATATGTAAACACTTGGTTTCTAAAGAGAAAGAAGAAGAAAGAAAGAAGAATGATATTTTCCATAGCTGAAAGCAAGTAAATGAGTATGTACAATAAAGACAGAGAGATGTATTTACTACAGAGAGAAGTAGTTGCAAATGACAGGTAGATAAAGATGATACATATGTATATATAGATATAGATTAGATAAATAAATAGATGGATTGAGAGATAATACATGGATAATACCTAGTTGATAGAGGAAAAATAGATAAATAGACAGATGGAAAGACAGTTCAATAAAAGAAAAAAATTAGATTCATTGATCATTACAGAAGCAAAAAACTAAGAAGCATTTCATAAAAATGGATATCTAGATGCTCAGAGAAAGCATGAAAAAAATCCAACCTCACTCATGAACAAGGAAATGCCCATTAAATTCACAATGAGATTCCAATATACTCACACCTAAAATGACAAAAACTAAAAATACCTGCAAGTGGAAAGGGTGAGAAGCTCTTAGTGCACTAATTATACTAGACATTGCAATTCAAATGTAACAATTACTACTACCTTTAGCTATATGGACCAATTTAGAAGGAAAATGTTATCAATGAATTGAAATACTAAAAGATACATCACACGTGATTCTTCTTTTATGAAACTCAAAAGTAAGGACAGGTTTCTTAGAATAATTTTCAAAAGTGCATTTACTTGTAGAGAAGAGGTCTCATCTGCACCATACTACTATCTCTTGCAAAGAGAAGACAGATCACCATTATAGCAGTGAATATTCTCAGCTACTCAAATTTCATGCACTGCTTCACTCACAAATGCTTACAAAGGGGTTGGTGGTGTGACTCAGTCAGTAAAGTGCCTTTTGTATAAGCCTGAAGACCTAAGTTAAAATCCCCAGTGTCCATGTAAAAACCAAAATAGCAGTATGCATCTGTAATTCCAGTACAGCAATTCTAGTATTGGGCAGGGACAGGTAATGGATCTCTAGAACATAGTGGCCACCAATCTAGATGGAATGTTCTAGGTTTAGTGAGAGATTACATCTAAAAAGAAGACTAAGGAAAATAACTAGTATTAACCTTTTGCCTTCATATGCAGCTCATATATATAATAATACATATATACATGCACACATCCACACAAACATATACATATAACATACACACACACACACACACACACACACACACACACACACACACACGTTTCTTATATATCTGGAATGCATTGAACACTGACTAGGGTGCATGATTATAGTCTGCAAAGAACTTTTACTCTAAAAATTAGGAGTGAAGAGGGAGAGGGAAGTAACCAAATAAATTAAACAAATACTCATTATGCTAAGTCCTGTATTGGTTATAAATGCTGAGATGAAACATTTAAAATTAGAAGGAGTATTTTTAGAGAAAGTGTTCAAGAGAGGCTTAGAATGGGGTCTGGAGGATTCGAAGGAGACAACCATCCATACACCACAGTAACTGATGTTAATTCTCTGGAAGGACTTGGATTTGCTAGGTACTAATTCAAACACTTAACGTTTAATTCCCTACATAACGCAATACTGATGAAACTTATTTCATTCACTTTTCATATTATGAGAAGATGAATTAAGATGCAGAGAACGTGAGTGATTTACCCAAAAGCCCTCAGGTAACAATCGGCATCTGAGAATACAGATGTGGCAGGCAGAAAACAGGCCTAAAAACACTATGCTAAACCCTCTGTGGGAAGTCATCATGTAGAAAGAAGGCTGGTGTGCTTCATGAATAAGCTGAAGAAATCTTTGCATAGCCAAAGTGAAAGACTGCAGATACAAGATCAGATTTTGAATGACATTATAGACTTTGTATTAAGTTTACCTCAATCTTTTGGAAAAATCACCAAATTGACCTAAATAATGTGGATATAGTTGTATAAATTCAATTTTAAGACTTTCACTCTATCTATGTTGCTGTATAAAAGCCAGATTTCAATGGGGTGGGGGGGAGCAGTTGGGGCAATTGCCATAGGAAAGGTAACAAAACAAAGAAAGAAGCTGAAGACAGCAAGGCAGAATTTGAAAGGAGACCCTGCAGGATCTGCTGCTGAATTGGAAGAGCAGGATGCAACCACCTTGCCAAGTCCAGGATAAAAAACATTAGGATCTAGACACAAAGGTGAACAAAACCTAACCTTGTCCACAAGAAGATAAACAATTCAGAAAGGGAAAGAAAGAAAAATCGTCTACTATGGGAATATTAATTTTATATTAGAATCACAATATAAAAACACATGCAATAAATGATGAGCTAAATAAACACACTACAATGTGACTTTAACATGACACTTGGACCACCTTATAGGACTTCAAAATTGCCTACTATCGGAGAATTCTGTGGCTATTTTGAACAATGAGATAAATTATGTTAACGGTATGCCCACTGTATTCCAAGTAATTATAGTTTTTTGGATGAAGGTATTGCTCTATGCATAATTAGGATATTTTAAATATGCACTTGTTAGATAGCTAAAAATAGATACATATACTTCTGTAACTTTGAACATCCTGATTTCAATTTTTAGAATAAAGGATAATTAAATCAGATTAATAAATAGGGAATTTTGAATTCTACATAAAATGGAGTTGTGTCATTGCATGGAATAGGCATTCTAAGCATTTACAAATACTTATACACATAAATCATGGAAATTTATAATCTATCATTACACCTTGTCAAACACATTTACGTTTATGTTCAATATGAATTCTAGTGGGTTGTGTTTGGGGTTTTTGTTTGTTTGCTTGTTTGTTTAGTTGGTTGGTTGATTGGTTGGTTTTAGAAAAGGAACTTGTGTTAAGGCATTAGTGCCTACAGCTAAATTCTTCAGGAGCAAATATGCTTGAATTTGGTTTGGTTTGGTTTTCCCATCACTCATTTAAAATCATTCAACCTCTTCAGAACAACCAAGAAACTGCTCTGGCTGCCCAGGTGGGAGAGGAGCCAAGTGAATGACTCTGCATTTCTATGAGGAAAAATTTAATAGTGCTGCTTCTCGAAATGTGAGGCAAAAGCTGGCAACAATCCAAGTGTCAATCAACAAGAAACCTGAAAAACAAATTGTGTTATATCCACACATTGGAATACTAATCAGTAATTATGAAAGAGCATTGTATAATACAGACCATATTTCTACAAACACATGGATGAATCCTGAGAGCACAGTGCTGAATTCACTTCATATGATTCTGTGAGTAAAAAACTCTCAATGAGTAAAGCTGATCTATGGTGATATAAATGAGAAAGTGGTTGAATCCGGTAGAAAACAGAATAGCCGGAAGGATCGTGGAGAATATTTCGTGATAATGAAGTGTTCTCTTTCAAAATTAATTACTAACTGACCTATTGAAATTATGTATACACATAAGGTACCATATGATGCTTTAATATATGCATTCATTGTATAATGTTAGAATAGACACATACAACTCAAGCAATTATCACAGTTTTATAACAAAAATCCAACATAAAACATACATGTACACATATACATGTACATATATAGATGAAGTCATCTGTAGTAACCCTTCTTTGTAACAGAACACCAGGATTTCTTCTTCCCATTTAAATATGTTAGTACTTACAGTACTTATTGATAGGTCTCCAGTTCCTTTCTCTGCCTTCTCTCCCAATCCTTGGTACTCAAAATTTCATATTCAACATCTATCAACCTTGCTACATATGTGTATAACATACACTACCAGACTTTCTGTGTTTTGTTTATTTCACTTAGCATAATGCCATTCTCTTTTATACATGTGTATTCAATTTCCAAAACCCATTAAGCTAGAACATGCTCTTGTATGTAAATGACTGGGTTTTTTTATACACTATATGTGGCTTTTCTCGTAACCTATAAAAGAACGTTTAGGAACAGACTGCCAAAGCACAAAGTAGCCCATACATTTTAAAAATTCCCTCTTTGGAATTTATAAGTAATTACATCTTATGAAATTCTCTTGTTGAATTTATGATTATCCTTTTTAAAATTAAAACGAGTAAGAGTTACTGAAGATCCTATAAATATCACATCAAGTTTTAGTCCTTCGATTGATGGAGGTGCTTAATATTCCTTTTCAGAGAGAGCACTCACTTTGATGTTTCTTTTAGAGATGCAAAATTCTCCACTTGAAAAAGAAGAATCCTACAGCTACAATTCTGGAAACAATGAAGGACTCTGTTTCTCTCTTTCTGACATCTTTCATTCTTTCCATGCAACGCTTGACTCCATGAATGTTGCTGACATGCCACCGACCAGTTTTTAATCTCATGATGCAGGACTTGACCTCTGATCCTCCAGGGTGTTGTTTTATTAATCATGTTTACATGGCACATGTTGCGCTCAAGACTCAGAATGACAGAGTCCTTGCGATGGACTGGTAATGAATCACTTTCTCCAGAAACAGCTTCTCGGTCCAACAGGACAGGGAATGGTGAAAAGAAATACTAGGATTTAATGTTTTTATACTCAGATGCATTGTCTCATTAAAAATTAAGGCAATTGTCATTAGGTTACCAACCACCGGTACTGAATTAATAAATGAAAAGGATGAAGGTTACCGATTGCCTCTGCCTGGCGAAGACCCTCTTGAATGGAGAGCATGCTTTCCCATAAAACTCCCTCTCAAATTGGTCCCTCAGGCCACTGTAACAGAGACCAAAAAGGATAGGCCACCAGCAAGGAGGAGCATGAGAAAATATCTAGTTCGGTTTAATTTTATATACCTTCAAAGAGTTCATGAGAGAGAGAGAGAGAGAGAGAGCGAGAGCGAGAGAGAGAAAATATGCAGTCAAGTACATGCAGAGGATGATTATAATTTTTTCATCTACAAAGACATTAGCACACCATGAATGCAGATTGACCTTCTGCCCCATGTCAATTTGCTCATCTTCTCACCAGGACAGCAAGTCAATTGCACAAGTCCCCTGATGAGAAGAGCAGACTTTAACACGTCTGATATAGGCGGTTTAACTTATAGGTTATGGTGTCATGAGAAAGAGCTGGAAAACTGGAGTTAGAGCTACAGAGGAGAGTAAAGAAAGATCATTGTCCCAGCCCAGTTGACTCTGTAAATAATGCTTGAGCTCCCTGGGGGCACTTATTATTACCAATGAGTTCACATTGTACAAATCTCTGGAATTTGCTTGCTCTTGGAGCTGTAACCTGAAACATAAATCCTCCCCAATTATAACATATGAAGAAGTAGTGTGAGCTAAGCAGTAGATCTAACATAGAACAAGACGCTTTACCGTTGTATTACTGCTGTTGTTTTCCTCTACTTTGTCAGAATTAAAAATTGCTTTACTTTCTCCCAGGTAAGTGCCTAGTCTCCATGATATAGGCACTCATTATTTCTACATAATAATGCTGGTATGTGTGAAAATAAACAAAAATGCATGGTAGACAGTCAAATGAAAGTGTAAACTAACATCTTTCCGCTTATTTATTTATTTATTTATCAGGTAATATACTTCATTACCTTACTTCAACTTGGTTGAACAGCAAATAAGTCAATTTCTCTTTTATTTCAAATCAGCATAATATAGCTATGTCATATTGATATGATATATTAGATATGTTAGAGATTATTGTTTGTGAATAGATTAGCAGTCTGACAAAGTCTAACAGTATCTTAGAGTCTGGGACAAGACTCTTTCCACAATGTATAAAGGAATAATTTTTCTGGATATTTGAAGAACTTTCAAACAAATACCAATCTTAAAGGGTAACTATGACTTTCTGGAAATGAGTTTAAAAATGTCTTGAAACATATTTATTTCACAACAGAAGAAAATCTAAATAAATGTTACCTAAGTATAAAATCTCTTATATTTCAAAGATGATGTGTGATATAGAAAAGCTTTAATGCACGGTTTTAAAAATTAGAAACCCTTGTAATATGGTGGGTAATAATGGTGGGAGAAATAATATGGTAAAAAGCATGTGTCTTCATAATCAGAAAAATATAGAAGGTATTAGTAAATGTAAATTCATAGTTTGGGCTTTTGAGAAAATAGAATTTCCATCAGATATTCAAAAAAGCAAAATAGACAGGAAGAAGAGGCAAAAAATGATCAAGAGAACAAATAAACAGGGACTAAGAAAGGGATTGCAAATGCTACATGTTTGTGTGATTGTGAAATCATGAAAGAAAATGACAAAGGAAGGCACAGAAGTTAAGAGATTCCCTGAACCAAGGGCCAGCAGTAGACAGACCTTTTTGGATGTGAACGCAAAGAAAGACAAATTCGAGATAAAATTTTTATAACTCATCAGGAATTTTCTAAAGCCCTTTAAGTATAAGAAAGAAAAGAAATCCTAAGATGACTTGCAGATGAGCAAGACAGATTGTAGTGAGACCATCTGAAGCAGAGATCAGTTAGGAGGCTTTGGGGACAACCTTTCAAAATCACTACAGTTTGAACATTCTGAGTCAACTCAATTTTTATTAAGTAGTGACCTAGACTATGCACCAGTCTCTGGAGTAAAAGTACCAGAGGGGACTTGTCCATTGAAGACCCTTCAAAAATGTTGAACCTTTTCTTTCAGAAACTTGACGTTGAGACTGTTGAGAATATGTGCCAATAAAAGGTAAGAGAAGAGGTGCTTAGCCTGGTGTGCATAGGACGAGGTAGGTGATAAAGTAGGTGATAAAGTAGGTTATATTTCCAGCTTCTCCTGAAGAATGAATAAAAGGATTAAATGTGAAGAATTCCAGGAGAGGATGCTCAGTCTAAAAACACAAGGCGTGCCTATGTAACTCAGGGCACTCAAGACATCTTTACGGTCATATTATGGGTTTGGGACTGAGGTTTATATGAGAAAATATCATTTTAGTAATAAGGCCAGGATTATCAGATTTGCATTTTAGAATCATCCTCCAGAAACAAACAGGACAAGATCAGACTAGAAAGAAGTAACCTAGTGAGGTACCACAAGGAACATCGTAGAAAAATAAGGACATGTTTGAAACTACAGACGAAAGGAGAGACCGTCTTGCAGGACATGTTGGATTAAAAAAAAAGAAAGCAGGAAATAATTAAGGCAGTCGATGACTTCAGCTGGCTCAATCAGAAGGAGTGGGTCACCAATTACTTTTAGAATTCAAGAATCCTAAATTCCCAGGAGAGGGAATGACACTGTACTCAGTTTCTGGCCATGGTTAATTTGGACAACTGCCGAACTTAAATGGGCAGCAGACCGTACAAATCTGAACTCCCAGGGGGCAGTCAAGAGAAGAGATGTAAGTTTAGGCGTCATTAACATTTGGACAAATGGCAAAAGAGATGTTTCTAAAGAAAAGAATTAGTCTGAGAAAGACCTGTGAGCGGGGAAGTAAAATTCCAGGGAAAAACAGCTAAGAAAACAGGAAGTCAGGAAAGAGACAAAAGGGAAAAAATACAGAAAATGCAGAAAATTAGTAGAAAGGAAAGTTAAGATGTGGCGAGATGGAGGGTAAACACACAGCAACAAGAAGCCAGTGTGGCGCGCAAGTAACAATGCTGTAACTGACAGCATTCAGAAATGTCAATGAAACATGGGGCTGACATCAGGGACCAGGACTGGAGCACCAGCGTGGCTAGGAAGAGTGAGCCCACGAGTCTCATTGCTGCCAGTCCTCGTTGCCATCCTGACAGTTAAGGAGGGTCTACAAAAATCCCCTCGAGCCTGTTGCTCAATCACATTAAAACTCAGCCCTATCCCTGTATTCAAGGACTGCTAGGCTCAGGCGAGGAACTCTCGGTCATTGGTAGATTTTCCAATCAGAAGGCACAAGACGATTTCTACCCAGGACTGTAATTCTGTAATTCGAGCTGTCTTCTTTCCTCGCTTTCTAATGATATCGTGATTTGGACTTCCACACACTCCATCACATGAAAGCCTTCGCGCAGCCTGATGTTTACCCAGGCTAATCAAATGACTATGAGGTGCGAAACAAACAACTAACTCTACCACCTGAGAAAACAGCTACCAAATACACTCATAGTGTATCCTAAAAAGCCAAGTAGTGGGATTTCTCTAAGCAGTGAGATACGTTTAGAGAAAGACAATTATACTGGTCATTCAGGCCTCCCCCCCCAAAGTACATGCACTGAAATCTTTCCCCTTTTCCTGTCACCTTTCACACTGTACAGAGCAACCTAAAGCAGAGGTAAACTTCAGTCAGCCATAGTTTCGACACGTGCTCCTCTCCTCAGATAAAGCCACCAAGCCAGGCTCCCTCTCACTTGGCAAGCTGTATGGATGACGCCATCATTTAAACAGACATTTTTAACTGAAGAATTGAGGAGGCAAGAAAGTGCGCCACCACCCAAGAGCTGCTGAAGAGCAACATCGCCTAGTCATCTCGGTCTGTTTCTCTGATCCAAGAAAGATGCCCATCTGCACAACTGCTAAGGGCATTTGATAGGACTTAGGTTTCTCAGAAGGTAACTCCGTGGCATGTGTCGACCTGTTCTTTGAATCTATCTGGTTCTAGAGAGTTTTGTGGATAGGTACAGATTCCCAGAAAGTGAAGAAGCACTGTTGCACTTTGACTAAATGCTACTGATATAATTCATGACAAAACGGTTCATGGGAACAAGGGATTTTACTCTGGGAAGGATTGTCCAGTTACAGTTGCTCGTCCAGCTTGATAGGAGACTAGATACTAACACCAGGAGCCCCGGGAGATCATGCATGGGCTCAGCAGCCTGGCTCCCTCCCATGCTGAGCAAGGCTAGCTTGGCCAGAGCTTCTAGCCGCAGAGACCAACACCAAGAGCTGAGGGAACTGGATACCATATCCACAGGACTGCTAGAGCAAAACATAAACCTCACTTGCCAAACAGCATGTCTGTCCAGGATGCCAAACTATATCAACTCAATGATCCACCTAAAGATGTATAGCAATGGTTTCAGGATTATGGAAGCGACGTGTTCTTACTAGCTCAGTTCAGGAGCTGAACAAAATCAGAGCAGTCCCAGTATAATGCTGAAAAATGGCAAATTTTGCTAAGCCAACTTCTACCATTTATCCACCTGCACAAAGGACAGTCCCACTCATCACGGGCTGGGTCTTCCCCCATCAATTAGACAATCTCCTGCAGGCTTGTTCAGGACTTAACTATTAATTCTTTACAAATGTGCCCAAAGCTTGAGCCTTCAATCATCAAGTTGACAACTGTATCTAACTATGCTAAATATAGCAAAGAAATATTCTCAAATTTGGGGTCAAATTTACTACAAAAGGACTTTCTTTGCTCTTCAGTCTTCCCTTTATATCTAGGAAGCAAGAAATCAAACACAAAAAGTGTTAAATAAGCTACATAAACCACTTTTTTCTATAGAGTTCATGGTAGCAAGCTGTTCGGTCACTTGAATGGTGTGCCAAAATTGCATCTGTAGGTCAAGGGCTTTGCGTATTTACAAACATGAATTACCCTACAGAGCAAGGAATCTGCCCATGTCTGGGACTGGTGATCCCACGGAGATTTAGTGCTAGCCTTCCTGTTTTACTTCAAGTTACTGGCAAAGTCAGAAATAAATTCTGAGAATTTCTGCCACAATGCTCTTGCACAAAGCATGAGCTGACATTTCTGCCCTCGTTTTGAATCACTAGTTCTTCCAATATTGGAGAAGATGTAATCTCAAAGACAAGAAATTTGTAAAAATAAAATGTTGAGCCTGAAAATAAAACACACCCCAACTACTGCAGGGCCCTTAAGCTTTTCCCACTCAAAAATGCTACTCTCAGGACCAACCTGTTACAGATCTGGGGTTCACAGTGCACACTTTTTTTCATTGAATCCGGGAGCTGATTTCTGCATATATCTGTCTCTCTGTCTCACTCCTCTGTTTCTATCTCAGTGTTTCACATTTCATTTTTATAAAAAAGGCATATTGATAACCTCTCTGTATATTTCTTTCCCACTAAATGTCACAAATGATAAAACGGCATCTAAGTGACCAAGTAAGTCCCTCCCTCTTCCCAGAGAACTTCTGACAGATCCTGTGGGTGGGAAACCCAGACTCAGCTGATGGGGTCTGGGTTAAGAATCTCAGTGAAGATGCAGCACTGCTAGCTGAGTAATAACTGTGATGTTTATACAGAAATGCTCATTAGATTCAGCCCACACAGAGGAAGCCGTCCACAGCACCTCTCTGCATCAACCAGGGTTCCCTGCTCTGCAGAGAAACAGAACCCACAGGACACAGACACTTATGGCAGAAGGGACTGTGGAGGAAGGTGGGGAGAGACCTCTCAAGTTTTAAGGAATTGATTCCCACGGCTAGAGCTGCCAGTCCTGAGCTAAGTTAGCCGACAGGGGAGTCAGGCAGTGCTACTGGAAGCTACACTGGAAGGCAGCGCAGACAGTTCTTTTTCCTCCACAGCAAAGTGAGTCATTTCCCTTGAGGTCCTCAGCGGATTAGAAGAGACCTAAGCACAGGACGGAGGGTAATCTCTGCTGAAAGTAACATCATCTAGCTTAGCATTTAGCCAAAAACTGGGTTCCACCACTCAAAAACCCAAACCAGAAGGGGTGCTTCATTGCTCAGTGCTTTACTGATGAGTCCCCCAAACCCCAGCCAATGTCAGGCACTTTCCAGATGAAACTTGGTGGGTCACATATGCAAAAAGCATGAAAGTTGGAACTGGCGGGAAAGGAGAAAGGATGAAGTGGGACAGGCAGTGGGGATGGGATTTGGTAGTGAAGAGTAAAAAATGCGTTGGTTTGTTGTATTTGTGTAGGAAAGTGTCAAAGAATAGAAGTATAATTTTAAAATGAACAAATGCTCAAATCCCATCCAAATTTATGTGTTGAATTCTTGATACTTGATGTGCATGCGCCAGGAGACAGAGTCTGTGGAAGGTGACAAGCTCAGGAGGCTGGAGCACTTATGAGTGGAGATGCAGTTTGAAAAGAGCTCAGAGGCAGATTCTCCTCTTCTTTCTATCATGTCAAGCTTGAGTGAAAACACAGCCTTATATACCAGAAAACTCACCCTCAGCAGACTAGAACCTTCCAGCACCTGGTTCCTGGACTTCCCAACCTCCAAACTATTAAAACATGATATTTCTGGGGCTGGAGAGATGGCTCAGGGATTAAGACTCTATCTCACAGAAGGTCCTCAGTTTGGATCCCAGGTCCCACATAAAAACGCCAGACTTAAAAGGTAGCAGCCTGAACTTCCAGCCCTGGAGGGCAGAGCCTGGGAAATCCCAGAGCAAAAGGAGAAGTCCCCCTTCATCCTTCACAGGCACACACAGTGATCTGATACACACACACACACACACACACACACACACACACATGCACACACAATTTTTAAAAGAAAAAATAATATTTCTGTCATTTGTAAGTTACCCAATGTATGGAAACTTATTGTAGCAGCAGAAATGGATAAAGGCAATGATTGCAATAAATTGACACATAAAAATTAATCATCAAACTCACCAACATGACAGCTTGCTTCAGCAATGCCTGGAAACCAAGAAGTCAACTTAGAATCTGTGGGTAAATTCAGAGTGACAAACTTCATGCAAGACCAATCACAGAAATGCCACCATAGTCTATGGATTAGGGGCTTGGTTTCCGGGAAAAATAATTACTTAAAGATCATCTTAAAAGCCTTCCTTACACTAACACAACTTAAAAACATTTTTAATAAAATATTAATTAAATCATGTTTAACTTAAAATTTAAACATTACAGAATGCTACAAAAGTCGATCATTTAGAGATTAATTCTAATATTTTTATGAACCTTTCAGGAATCTATAAAATAGACTTTATCATCATTGAACAGCAGTTCCTCATGTTTAAGCATAACCCATTATGGCCAGAACTCTTATGAAGCAGAAGCAGGGTAATTAGATTAGAACATAAAAAATTGAAAGACCATGTAGTCCAGTGGTCTTAAGATTTTTGTTGACTGTGTCAACGCTTTTATTTGTCATTTCACATCCATAAGTATACAATTAGTGACATCAGATTCTAATAATATTGCCAACTACTACTATATATCTACAATCATTCTCAACAAAAACTATATTGATTAAATAATTTCCCCTTTATTTCTTCCCTTACTTTCTATCTATGAATTCGACTGTTCTATGCACTTTACATAAACGGAAACATGCATTTTCCCTCCTTCAGAAGACATTTCACTAGACATGCTGCAAACCCATCCACATTGTGGCTTTTATCAAATTTTCATCTCTTTTTATGGCTGATGATGTTCGATTGTGTCTAGATGCCATATTTTGCTCATTCATTCATCTTTAGTGCTTTTATGTTTTAATCATTGTGATTACTTCCGATATTCAAACACTTCAATCTCTGATGAAAATTCCATTATTATAACCAGAAATGGAGTTACTGGGTCATATGTATATAATCTGGTGAACAATGGAACTCACTTCCAAAATGTCCTTATACTTACAAATTTTTGAAAACACATCTGCAAAGACATACACAGATCCAAATTAAAATCAGAACTTGGGTGTTATTAACTTTGTCAACCAAAGAAGCAGACACTTAAGACAGACATATCAAATTCTTCTGTTACCATACAAAACAAAGGCATGATAATATCAAAAAGGTAAGCTAAATATAATTTCAGAATAAAAAATCCTATTTCAAACTTTCACTTCATGATCCTCAAAACAATTTTTTAATTATTTTTGTTGCTTTTGCTTTTATATAAGTCATTGAAAATTTTGTGACAGGCCATGGATGACCTTTCTAAACCCCTGACCCAATTACACACAACTCATAATTCAGATTAGGAAGCAAAGAACAGAAGAGATTAGTAGATATGTCTAAAAGTACACGGTAGGTCAAGTGTGGAAAAAGGTTGCAATCGTTAAATGAATACATTTCTCACACTCTATGATTCTCCAGGCAGAGCATAGGGAGAAAATAAAAATTAATTAGTATGTGTGGTGTTGCCCAAAGTGAATGAATGGAGAATGAGAATCTAAAAATTCCCCTCCCCCTTTGATTAAGATCTCTAAAACCTGGCACTGTTCTTCAAAGTTTTACAAAATTCTACATTTTAATCGGGTCCCCCCCCCTTGCTCTTTTGCATGGTCAGTCAGTTCCTCATGTTCTACTCTGGCCTCCATGTGACCCCTTGTGCAGGAGGGCTGTTGACCCTATTGAAGAGCCAGAGCCATCTCCCCTACTGTTAGATTCAGGGCCTTGCCTCCTATGGCAAAACCCTGAGCTCACACACCCCTGCCTGATGTCACCGTGGCAATCCTCCTCTTTGAAAACTAGCAGCTCTGTCGCTTCTCTTGATTTGTTCTTACTGCTCCTGAACCAGAACTGAAGCAGCATGACTGCTCAAGGCACCAAATCACTTGGCCCCAGCTTCTCCCCCAAGCTGAACTGTTTTCCCTGCTGAAATGACGTAACAGTGAGCACAATCTTGCTCAGTTGCTTATTTTTGACATAAGTATTTTTCTCTTAAGTCACAAGCAAATAAATGCTAGTAGCAAAGAAATAATAATTAATGTTCACTAGTATTTGACCCAAGCTGCCACTGAAATTCATTTAATTTAGCACCTTTCAAATTATTCTCCAGGAGCACGCCCCAGATTTCTTTGAATAAGAACATCTAAGAGAATGGTTACGGAGCCCAGATTCGATTTTTGAAAAGTCTCTAGCAGCCAGACCTGCTAATGTTGCCTATAATCTCAAGATTTGGGAGCCTGGATCTCCAGTTTGAGACCAGCTTGTGCTACATTCAGAGTAGAAAAAGAATAGAAAGAATGAAAGAAAAAAGAAAAGAGAAAGAGGAAAGAAGGAAGGAAGGAAGGAAGGAAGGAAGGAAGGAAGGAAGGAAGGAAGGAAGGAAGGAAGGAAGGAAGGAAGGAAGGAAGGAAGGAAGGAAGGAAGGAAGGAAGGAAAACAGACCACAGGGGAGAAAAATCACCAACAGATTTGATATATACAAAAACTTAAAAAAGCATTCATGCAACAAAAGTGATCCATAAATTGAATGAAATGAACAGTGTAATTCATCACAAAATTGCTTCTCGTATCTGGAAATGCAGTAAAAATATTCCTTGCAATTCCTAGTATATACCTAAAAGGATCAAATTGGTTAATGAGTTTGTCTGATAAGCCACCTTTTCAAAGTTCCCTACTGAGTGATTTTAGCTGGGCACAAGGAATATCCTAAAAGAAAAGTGAATTTCCTAGCCTGAAGAAAGCAAGACCTTTGATTAACTGTTGAAAATCATTTATAAGAGATTTACATATCGTGCAGGGCACTTTACTAGGCAGGGTATAGACAGATCTCAAAGCACAGCAAATGGAGAGTTTCCCTTCTGCAAAAAGCCAAAGAGGGCAAAGGGTCACTGGGCACCTACAGTGTCAGGAACACGAGTTTCTATGAATCACCCACATGTCTGCACCTGTATCTTTGCACTGCGGCTGTCCTTGTGTTTGGGATTGTTTCTTCAAAGTTACCCACATCATAAACAGCCTTAAAGATGAAGAGTCTCTGTGATAGTTAAGCCTGGGTGTCAACTTTACACACCCGGTATTAACTAAGCTGGGCTGAGACCACCTCTAAAAAGGATCAACTGAGACAACTTGATAGCTTTGATACCCTCCTTAGATTCTATCAGAACCTCCAAAGCTCTCATAGGATCTCCCAGTACTGCATCATATAAAAAGGAGCCACCAAAGAGAACAGATGCCTTCTTGCAGCTGTGCTAGGAATCGCTCTTCATTTTGGCTGCCCAGTTTCTTTGACCCTGTAGCCTTCCAACCCTCCTAGTTGTTGGATAGACTGAAGACTCTAGGAATTCTCCAGCCTTCAGCCATCACCCACTTGACTACCGAACTGAGCAGCTACTGGAAGCCATCGTTGGACTACCTTGGCTATTAGCAGCAATTGTTAGACTATCTCGGCCATACTGTAAGCCAACTTAATATATTCCCTATATTTATATGTGTGTGTGTGTGTGTGTGTGTGTGTGTGTGTGTGTGTGTGTGTAAAATATTCATTGTGTCGATTCTGAATCTCTAGAGAAACTGACTAATACAGTCTCCATGCAGGACAGAGGACAGAAAGGATTCCCAGCCAGGATAATGAAGATAGCATCTTTCTCTAGACAAAGTTAAGCAGCTTTGCCCGTCCTGGGTTTAGGGCTATTGTGTGGTTACACACACTTGCTGTGTTCAGAGCCGGGCCTCTCTCATCCCCACTGTCTACCCGGCACTTGGGAACGGATGGAAACGCATCCATCCTGTCTCCTGTGAACCAATAAAGTCCTTCAGCCTCTAACTTAGGAGTCTGTGATGTCTGCCAGCCCTTACGAAAGAGTGGCTGACCAATGCTATAACTGTAAACATTATATCAAAATGCCTGCCCTCCACCATCATTGAGTCTATGTCCTGCTATCTCACCAATGTCACAGCTCTGTGTCACTTCTGACTCTTTTTATTTCCTTCCGTTATTAAGCACATCGCTTTATGAACATGAGAGGAGGAACTTTTGACCAAATGATTTTCCCAATGAGCCAGCTTGACTGACCACAGGCACGTCCTATGACAGTCAACTTGCAGCAGCAGTAACTGGAAGAAAAAATACCTAGCACTGGTACCTGGAAAAAAAAATAGTTCCATAGCAGGTAGTTCTGGCCTTTGTGGGATATTTATGGTCCTCTGCTAGAGAGCCAATGTACCTCAAGCGGGTTATATAGAAATTCCCCGTCCACAGACAGGGGCAGTTTCAAATGTGAGAGTTTTGGCAAGCTCTTCACATGGGCAGCAGAAGCACAGTGGCTTTTTGAAGTGTAAAGGGCATCAGATAGCTCAGGACTCGGCTGAAGTAGCTCAGGCTTAAAATAACTCTGCGTGGGAGCAACATGTCATTGCAGCCTTGATTCACAGAGATCGAACCCCTGAACGGCATTTCCCTTTAATCTCCACATCTTTACTGAGAAAGGCAAAAGAGCAAATATCATTATTTTCAAGTTATGGAAACTGATTGGCAAAGTAATATACCTGCTGTTAGCTTAATCACTGGCTATACTGAACTTTCCATCAATTGCCTTCTCTCGCCAATAATTTGAAAGCTACTAATTTTAATGCTGAAAAAAGGGAGGATATGTATATATAAAATCTTTAGTCTAGAAACTACAATTGAAAAATTCCGACAGGTGGGATGGTCAATTCAGCAAATAAAAATTAAAATTTTCTTTTCTCATCACAATTCTACAGGGTAAACTTTTCCAAAGCTGAAAGTAGAAAATCCATACAGAATAGACTGGTCAAAAGTTAATTTAGACCCCTTTGGGAATCATTTAATTAACAGAACAACACAATACTCAATAGCAAGTATTTGTAAAGTGTCTACAATGATCCCAGAGCCGTTAGAAGCTGATTACTTGTGTTAAATAAGGAACTTAGTGGTGACGGTCTGGGGCACTGGCATGGAAGCAGACAAGACCTTCTCTACAACTGCTCAAGGTATGTGGTAGACGTGTGTCCAGCCGGTGGACTCTCTGTTTCCAGAACTCAGAAGTCTGGCACTGCAAAGAGAGAATGGCGTGGTTTGGATTAAACATTTGACTTGATAGTGAAGTTTTGAGAATTTAAAATTCATATGTTCACAATAATTTATATCAGTGATAGAAGGATTTACAAATGTGTGTGCATTATTTTTTTAAAGTAGGATATTTTGTAAAGATAATTAATAAACACAGGAATTCCATGTGTGACTATTATACTCATTCAACAGGCCTAGTATGAGTAAAAATGTTATTGGCCAGTTTTTGGTATGTTTTAAATACATACATCTTAGAACTGTGTAAATCAGCATATATTGAAAAAATATCAAATCAGTATCTCTAATGCTATTAAACATGTATATTAGAATCTGAATTGGATGTAACTGTTCACACAGATTAATTACGGATAGAAAATTACCCTAAAATTGCTTCCTTCATTTAACATCACTTAACTAGAGAATAATATCATATAGCTTAGTATATTTGTGCTGTGTAACAAAATACTTAAAACAGGGTATGCTAGTTAGATAGAATTGTCAGCCTAATGACTGAGGGTGAGATTTTGGGCATGAAAATTGATAGTTGAGGCAAAACCCTGAGCAAGTCTGCAGGGGACTGTCTTATTAATATGGGAAGACCCAACCCATGATAGGCGGGGCCATTGCTAGGGCAGGGAGTAACATGAAGCGAGCTGGTGCGTAGCTTAGCATGCTTTGGCAGAACCACAGACTGTCAAGCAAGAAGATTTTTTTCTCTGTCAGCAATTCCTGTGGACTCCTGATGTTGGTACATCCTGACAACTTGATGGAATCATAACTGAGAATCTTAAGCAAGAATAAATCCCTTGCAACATGAAAACAAACTGCAAGAACTGGGTAATTCAAAAATAGAAATGTTACCTCATAGTTTTAAATACTGGGAAGTTCACGATCAAGGCACTATCAGGCCAAGTGTGGAAAGCACTCTCTGACTGTGCCCCCGCCATGGCAGATGACATAAGAGAGAAAATGCATAAACCATCCTTTCTGACGTTTTAAGAAGAGATTCCTCATGAGTCAAACACTTCCTAAAAGATGCAGGAGCAAGTGCCTCCGCAATGGGAATTAAGTTTCGACATAAATTGGAGATGACACATTAAAATCATGGTCTATCCATGAGCTTGATTCTGTGGATCAATAACCGCTACTCAGATACATACGATGATGTTCTGGTTTCAGGGCGAATGTCTAACCTTTGGGTAGAATGATCTGAAGGCTGATGTCCACTTTCCTTTCCTCTGTCCATCTCCTTCCTTGGGCCTTTTGCAACCTCACGGAATCAGATTCTCAAAGACATGTTCCCCTGACCTACTAAGACACACTGCCAAACATATGGTCGACTCTACATTTAGAACATACTCATCCTTGACCTCCTTCACACATTTGTTATTTCTATAAATAGCTTATTTGTCCTGACAAGAAGCAAGAGGGGACAATACTTGAGACTCTGGGATGACTAGTCTTGGCTAAAGGCCTAAGGTGACACCCAGGCAAGCCTCTAGTTTGCACATGAATAGGACTACATAATCTTAAAATCTATCGTAAAGTCAGAGCTCCAATTTCACTATTTAGACTTGGGGGGCAGAAGATGATAATTTTCATTCGATATGGTCATAAAAGTAGAGCACTACGACAAGATAAGAATAGACAATGATGCTTCCTTCATACCCTCCCACCCACTCCACCAAGTAAGAATAACTCAGGAAGTGCAACTGTCTACACGCCTGGTAGAGGGCGCTCTCCAGAAACCAAGCACACTAGCTCCCTGAGCTGCAACTGGAACATCCAAAACTATGAGGGAATAAATTTTTGTTTTTCTTTTTTATTCAATCTATGATTTTTTTTTTTTTTTTGCTATCACAGCATGAGCTATGGCAGTGTCACACACTGTGGTTCCAGGACCTGAGGACATTCATTCAAGAGGGACTGAGGATGCAGAAAACAAAGGATACATAGGAAGACATGACAAAGAAATCCAGGCAGAGCCTTGCTGCACAAGTTACAAAGCAATAGCAATGAAACTGAGTAGACAGCAAGTGACTTGTAGAAAACTAGATTAACACTTTGCCTTTCAATGCAGGACACAGGCAGACTGAAGTTTACAGTACTTACCAGACTGAAATCAGAATTGCAGGTCAAAAAAAAATCTCGGAAATATAGGATTAAGCAATTTTTCATTTATATTTTACTACTGTCAAGCTTCCTAGCACCTACAGTGACCCTGAGGTGCCTTGCGCTGCCAGTTTCTGAGTCATGCTACATTACTGTGACATGTTACCCTGACATATTTAACAACAGAACTTTTGATTGTTATATAAAATTCCTATTAGCATCTTTCTTGCACAAATGAGGATTTTGCCAAGCTCTGTTGATGAAACAGCACATTAGCGAGTAATGGTTCTCAGAGAATATCCCTGTCACCCCGGACACCTAGCAACTTGAAGGCAAAGGCTATATCTCTGCCATCACTTCCTACCTTGAAGTTATTTCTAGCAGAAGCAAATCCCTTCATGATTCTCCAGCACGGCCCCACGTCCTTATTCTTACCATCCACCCACAATTGCCATCCGCAATATCATTTGTGTGTGCAAATTTATCCTCTCCCATGCCCCCTTGTTGGGCTTATGTAAACACCATGCAGGCAGAGACTTTGTCGCTTTTGTGCACCACTATTTCCCCAGCACCATGGGAGTGCTTGGCATTCGGTAAACATTTGAAAGAAAGAAGAACCTATTGAGTAGACATGGTCAATATTTTATCAGCTTGATGCAACTCAGCACATATATAAGGACATGGAGACTGACTGACTCAAACCACCAAAGAGTCTATTAACCCTTAAATTGAAATATTCTCCCTAATTTGTAGAAAGATTCAGGACATCCTATCAAATTGATGAGGTTTTTTTTGCCTTCTGGCTTTGAGTACATTTGCAGGGATAAATATTTTAATTATGCATCACATATGCATATAAATCATATATGATATTTTCAGAGAAAGCAGAACAGAGAACATCAAAGGTCTGGATGCACTTGCTCTCACCACATGTCACATGACAAATATTGTTCATGCCTGTATCAAACATGGTAATGACAAGACTGAAGAAAAGAACCTAGGTCAAAGGATATGAGGCCTAGGAATAGAGTTGAAATATGTATTTACATAGTTTTCCTTTTAATGAATATCTCTTGATAGGCCTTTATAAATATATTCATAGTAGCAACTGATTATATTGAAGACTGTAGGAGAAGTGAGTACAGATACTCTATTATGTAGTATGCATACCGAAGTATTCCATAGCAAACAACAGTACTGGAAACAAGTAGGTGCTGATTCATCAGCGCAATATCATAAGTCCCAGATGTTGCTATGTTTCCACAAGCCCAGATTTGCCACGAGCGTCATGTTTACAGTGTGACCCTGCTATTAAAGCGATTATCCTAGTCAAGACTTTGAATAGGTATACTCAGAACAGGAAAGACTAGACAATAGATCTTCCATTCAAAGAGTAGAATTCAATAATAATTCCTTATCTTCAAAGATAATACAGTATGTCAACATATAATAAACACATAGAATACATTCTACTATAAAAGACTTAGATATTTGAGGATGGTAAGACATAAACTTAATTCTACTTAACTCCATTTTTCCATTCTTCTCTCCATTTACCGAGCTTTCAAAAGAGGAATGTTGTAATGCTTGATTCTATGAAAATAGCTAAAAGGATTATACTTGCTGAATTGACCAAAGTTCTCCAAGGAAATAACAAGCACAGTATAGAATTTTTTTTTCAGCTGTGAGGACTCCAATTCAGAGTTTCGTGCATGCTAGGTAAGCACTCTACCAAGGAGCTACATTCCCAACTCCAGGTGAAATCTTTTAACAACACTAGACTAATAATCATGGAGGATGAGAGGCCCCTCCATATACCTGCAATGTATAAAACAGGAAGACCAAGGAAGACGTGAGAACCAGAGGAGCCAACAGTGAAAGTTCAGAGTCTGAAAAAAACCAAGAATCATTAATTCCCATGGCTGAGGACATGAAGTAGAACATATCTCAGCAGAAGAGTGAACCCCCCTTCTGTCTTGTGCTCCCCTTGAGCACAGGTTGGATGACCTATACTCACATCAGTAGAGGTCCTTTACTGACCCAAGTGCTTAAAGACACACCCAGAAATAGTATTTTACTGGTTATCTGCTCATCTCTTATCCCAGTGAAGCTACAAGTAAGATGAACTGTCACATACTTGTAAATCCTAAAACACTCTTTCTATGGGAGTACTTCAGTGAAAATTATCAATGTTACAATGTCAAGCTTTTCATATAAAAACGACACTTTAAGGGGTCAAATGTGTCTGTCAACCATGTTAGTAATTTTTTAAATAGGTTTCTGATTGACACACAATTTTAAGAGCTTCTCAATGACACAGCCAACAGCATACAGACTCTCTGAAGAGGGACAAGTTGCGGCTGAAATGTTGGAGGCAAACAAAACGACAATCTAGTATCTCAAGTAACACTTGCCATTCCAAGGGATAGCTGCTGTGAAGTTTCACTTGACTTTCTTTCTTGGTGTCATCAAATTGATGTTGGACAGTCCTTGGCCCTCTGCACACTATGCTCATCTGAGAATGATGGGGGAACCAGTGTTGGCCAAGACTTTTAGCATGACGTTGCTGCAGTCAGTGGTACCCCAGAAGAGGATGGTTGGCAAAGTATTGCTGGAAAAGACATACCTCATTATGTTGATCACAGAGGGAACTCATCCAGGAGGAAAGTGATCAAAAGAAATGTAGTTTCTTTTCTTCTGCTTCTGTTTCTTGGACGTTGGTCAGTTGGAAAAACAAAAGCAATTTAGTATGTTTCCTCTTACTTACCTCATCAGCTTTTAGACACCGTACATGCTTTTCCACTGTCAGTTCATTGTCGGAGATATGTCTACATAATGTCAGCACCACGCACCAGAGTCCATCACTCCCCCACTATCATTGAAATATACCAGCCACATGATCACACATTTCACACACACACACACACACACACACACACACACACACACACACAACACAACACACACAGAAGAATAGCAAAACTTTTGTTATTAAGAAGTAAAACTTTAGAGCTGGGAAGCAGGTTTTGTGGGTAAAGCTGTGCAAGCAGCAGACCTGAGGGGTGTACCACCAGCCGTGCTGTATGTGGCAGCTGCCCTTAAACCCAATGTTCAGGAGGTTAATGCAAAACTAGCTGGGCGAACAAGCTCTACATTCAGGTGAGAGACCCTGAATCAATACATAACATGAAGAGTGATCAAGAAACACTTCTAACATCAATCTCTAGCCTCCACATGCACATAGATACACACACTCGCAAAAAAGAAAACAGAAATTGTGGTTTCATCAATTTTCAAAAACAATGTCACCAAATTATAAGTGCATCCTTTGTAAAACAAGTTACAGATAACTAAATCTTGAGGGGAAATGTTTGTGTCATAAAGAGACTATTTTCATGTCCTAATCAATAGCACAATGGCCCAATTGAGTTTTGCCTAGGCCGATGTAGATTTTATGAATACTATTTGTAGAAGACATCCTGTTTGTCAGATGCTATTATGTGTCTTCATTCAATTAAATGACTATCTAATGAGACGGTGATCCATACGTACAGTAAATTATCTGAACAGGATTGTATATTCTTAATAAACTTTGACATTTAAAAGTGATTTATTAATGATTTAAAGCATTTCTGTACAAATTAAAAGTTTTATATCCTGCTTTCTCTTTATATCAGTGAAGCAAATGTCAATTGTTTTACAAGGAAAGGGGAAAAATAAGTAGGTCAAGTAGCAATAGGCATTCTGGTGCTTAGATAAGGATTCCAGATGCCCTGCGTTTTGACAGACTGTATTTGTTGTGTAGGATTTGGCTATTCTTGACCTCAAATGTTTTTCTCTACAGACACTCACAGGCAATGAATTTGAAAGTCTCAAGTGGAAATTCTCTCCAAGAGCAATGTTTCAAAGATCTGTGTGAAACCTTGTAAATAGCTATCTTAACACTCTAGCTTAGAGAGGAATTAGTGATTCACAAACTACTGACATCAGTTCAACATTTTTCTCAAAAAATATACGATCCAATAAGGTTTTCTTAATAACTTCAAAGAAAAGCCAATCTTCTTCTGTAATCAGGAAATTATGACCAATTTTGCTAAGAATTTGCTTAGAAATATGGGGTCTTTTACTAATATGAATATTAAAGGAAGACATAACATTGATTATCTATGCCTGAACTTTCACAGCCCCTGAAGCAGCACACTAGCCTTTGTTATGGAGGCAAATGAATGCCTTGAAATTTTCAGAACAGACATCAAGAGCCTATATAAATATGCACCCATCTTTTCATTCCTTAGAAGCAGGGTGGCATTATGAAATGCTTGGGTATTAATGAAATAGATTCCACTTTCTACCAAAAGTTATTTCATGTAAGAAAGCACTCCAATTTTAGGTAAGTTCTTAAATCTAGGAGTGTCCAATGAAGTCACTGCAGGAAAGCAGATTCTATTGATGTGATAGTCGACCTTGCTTAGCATAAAAACAGGAAAAACATAGAATTCCCAGTGGACCCATTAGAATCCCACACCTTATTACTGACTGTATCACCATCCAACATACAGGTCCTCATTCTTTTTTTCTTTAATTTTTATTATGCGTGTCTCTATGGAGGACCAAGGATGACTTTGGAAATCATCCCGGATGGCTTCTACTTCCTTTTTGCTTCACTCTGGGATTTCCCAGGCTCTGCCTTCCATTTCTGTCTCACATTTTTATGTGGGATCCAAGATCTAAACTCAAGTCTTTCTGCTTGCAAGGCAGAGCCTTAACCCCTGAGCCATCTCTTCATCCCCAGGTTCTAATTCTTTTATTATTATTATTATTTATTTAATTGTGCATGTATGCGTGTGTGCGGGTGTATGTATGTGTGTGTATGTAGAACCACGGACGAATTCGAGAACCACCATGGACGCCTTCACCAACTCCTTGTTTACTCTGCTCTGGGATTCACAAGCTCCGCCCTACCAGGACCAGAAATGCAGGCCACCCTGCTTCTGCCCGGCGTCTATACATGGGGTCTAGAATCCGAACTCAGGACCTTCGGCCTGCAAGGCAGAGGCTTAACCCCTGAGCCACCTCTCCAGCCCCACCCAGGTTCTAATTCTTAAGAACCATTATGGTTCATATACTTTTCTTCTACAGCGAATTTATACTGTATTGGTTTGCCCTTCTTGCCTGCTAAGTATTTCTAAGGATTCCATGGACAGTCCTTGACCCTTGGAAATGTTTAAGATGAACGAACTTTAAATTATCTGAATAATTATCTGAATAATCCTTGCTACTTTGAAATGTTGGACACAAAGCATGAGATCGGGTTTGGGAAGTGGCTGAGAGGTTATATTTGCTTAGTTAACTAAGAGGACTAGAGTTCAGATCCTAGATTTCACATGAAAGTCTGGGTAGGTGTAGTGACCATGTGTAATTCTAGTAACAGAAGACAGAGCCTTGAAATCCCTAGAGCAAACTGGCTAGTCAGACTAGTCCTATGGGAGAACTCTAGATATAGAAACCCAACCTCCAAAGAATGAAGAAGAAAACAATTGGAGACGATTTCCCATATCAACCCCAGACTTTTACATGCATATGCACACAGCCATGTGTGAATATGCATATACTTATGCAAGAACTACACATACATGCATATACATGAAAATGTAAAAAAAATTTAAAAGAACACAAAGTTACACATCATTCGCTTCAATGATAATCCACTCGCAGTTTCTATGGACTTGGTGTACAAAAATAGTCTCAGCAATATCATATATTTTTATGGAGCAGAAATTAGTTACATAGACATGCGATCATTTATCCAGCCATATGAGTCCAATACTATTGACCTACCAGCATCATGCTACTTCCAGAGTATTCCATGGTAACCACAAGCTCCATGATCACTGCTTTGCAAAGCAGCTCCACGTGTAAAGCAGCAGAGTTGTAATTTTTACTTCACATCTTCTCATCCATTAAACCATATATCCCTAACATGTAACCCTTAGGAAACATATAAGGCCATTCACTCTCCTTTCTAGCTGAATAATTGACCGGATGTTGAGACTTTGAGCTGCGGATACTCATTCAAAGTCCAACACTGGGCAGTTATGAATTTTGTTCCTCCCTAACCTTGGGGAAAGTACTTATTCATGCAGAGACCCAATTTCCAAATTCTAAAATGACCTAGCATGATTAGGTGCTCTTTTTGAGTCCCTTCCAGCTGTAGAATTTTAGATTTCTTGATGGAAATTGGTTCTACATAACAGATGGACCCAGCAAGATTTTGAGCTCAACAACCTATGAAATATGACCTGTCCATTCACAGCGAAGGATAAGGGAAAGCAGGATAGTTTACCAGGGCAATGAGGTCAGTGAAAAAGGAACTCATTCTATGATGCAATTTTCTGTGATAGTGTAATTCTGCCCTTAATACCAAGCATGCATTTCAATGACCTCAGCCTGCTTCCATTGGGCAATCGGATCTGATTCTGTGGATAGGAAAGGGACCAAGGGCTTGGGAGAGAGAGGGAGAGAGGGTGTGATGTAAGGAGAGACAGTTCCAGAGCCCGATTAGAGCTGTGAGGCACATATGAGAATTCAGGAACAGAGAGAGGCTAGAGAGGCAGGGTGTGGGGGCAGGGACTGAAAAAAAGTCACCCGTGGAAAAAGGTTATTATTCCTTAAACTTTTTATGCTTACCTAAGTTTCTCAGATGAAGGACATTTGAAAGATTAATAAATCTGTGGGAAACTTTTAGAATTTTAATTCTGATAGGCCTAAGATTGAGAACAAGCTATCTAACTATGATGTTATAATTTAACTGAGCCTCTACTTCTTGTCTGTGAAATGGGAATAATAAACTGTTTGAAATGTAACTGTGCACACATACATACATACATACACATATATGTACATGTATGCATATACGTACACAAACATATATGTACATACATGCATATATACATGTATACATACACATACACATATACAAATGGCAATGGCAGCAGAGGCCTTCACAAATTTGGTTCCCATCTTTTTTCACTTACATATCTGAATATCAGAAAGATACATCACCTTCCCAAGATCCCAGTACTTAGTGACAGTCAACCCACTAAAGAAAAGAAAATGTTTCCTATTTCGCTCTGCTTCACTCCTTTTATTTTGTTTTTCTCTCGATTTGACATTCTGCCATGTGTGCAGATGACCCGTCGTGAAAAACCTACCAAACAAAACTTTGCATGGACACAGATTTTATATATAACAGGCCAATTCAGAAAACTTCTATTCAAGCTTCAAAATGCTCTAAGCCGAGCTGACGCTAAGCTTGTGCTCAGTGAGCTTGCTCAGACCCCACCTTCTGCGTGCCAGAAGCTGAGATTGTCTTCCTCAGCCTTCTTCACTGTGCTTCAGTTCTCCTCTGTCTTGTTTTCACACCTGGACATTTCTTCTCCTAAACAGTTCCTGTTTGCCACATGTCATAATGCTCTGCAATGTGGTACCTGGCGATGCTCAGCCTTGGTCTGCAGCACTGTCCTGACAAGGTGCCACCCGCAGACCAGTTGGCTGCAGTTGACAGCAAGAGTCAGCAGAACAGACTTCTTTTGACCTTCTCTCCTTGGCTGGTGGATGTCCATCTTCTCTGAATCTCAGCGTGATCTTTACTCTATGCTTGTGTCCTAATTTCCACTAAGGACATCAAACATACTGGACTCAGGTCCACTTCCAATAATTTTATTTAATCTTAATTACTCTTGAATCACTATATCTTAAAATACAAGCACATGTTGAGGGTCTGAGACTTAGGATTGTAAAGTATAAGTCCTAGAGGGGCATAGTTCACTCTACAACAGCTTCTCTGCATGAGGGAGGGAACTGCAATATAGTATAACATATTGCATATAGATAAGTAGGTAGACAGATAGGTAGGTAGGTAGATAGATAGGTAATAGATGGATGGATAGATAGACTGATAGATAGATGTGTATGTACACTTTGTATTGACCATGAATTTATGTTTTCATTGCCCATTACCTATTCCCACTCTAAATCCCTTCCCACACTTCCTCTTTCTTACTCCCACCATTTTTCCTCCCTCTCCCATATCTCCCTACATATGCAAATGAGTTATAGTTATGTCTTGGGCACCAGTCAGGGCACAAATGGCCCACTAGTGCCTAGAATGTAGGGAGCTTCTTTACCCAACCATTACTAAAGTCAAAATTCCAGATCCCTGTGTATGACAGGAGCTCAGTTACAAGCTACTGATGAAGCAAATGAGATAGTTGAAGTGATCCAAGCTAGAGGGGACAAAGCAGAAACAGCTAATTTCCACATACAAAGTATCACCTGTTTAGCTTTCTACCTTGTACCAGTTACTCTTTCCTGCTGCTGTAAGACAGCATTCCACATGGGAGAAAGTGAGATTTATTTAGCTTTTGGCTTCAGAGGGGAGATATGGTCCTTCATGGTAGAAATGACATAGCTGGTGGCAGAAGCTGGAGGAGGCCTAAGTCACTGCAAACATCACAGAGGCTGAGAGCTGCAAGACTGCCAGCTGCAGAAGCAAACCTCTCCTGGAAGCAGGGCGGAGCTAATCCACCTCAAGCCCCTTCCCTGTGACTGCCTTCCTCCAGCAAGGCTCCACCTCCTTAAGGTGCCGAGAGCTTCCCAAGCAACTAAAGGAGAACTCACATTTCAAGCCATGACATATCTATACATAAAGTCAGGTTGTAACTGGCATCTGTTCTTGAAAAGGTTTATGCTACAATTTGATGTGTTTGTGTTTTGTTTGTTTGTTTTTGTTGCTTGTTTTTTTTTTTTGAGAAGCCTCTACGGAGATTTCTCTGAACCTCTCACAAACTCTGAGTAACCCTACATCATTGATAAATTTTCTTTAACTAAATTAACAGTCTTACTTTGTTGTTTACAATTAAGAACATTAAATAGGGGACTGGAGAGGTAGCTCAGGGGTTAAGCCTCTGCCTTGCAGGCAGAAAGTCCTGAGTTCGGATTCTAGACTCCACATATAGACGTCGGGCAGAAGCGGGGGCGGCCTGTGTTTCTGGTCCTGGTAGGGCGGAGCCTGTGAATCCCGGGGCAAGGAGGAGGTGGAGGCGTCCATGGTGGTTCCCAAATTCGTCCGTGGTTCTACACACACACATACATACACACACGTGCACACACATACATGCACAATTGAATAAATAAATAAATAAATTTTAAAAAAAGAACATTAAATGACGGCCTTCAATTTTAAAGCACCTTACACAAACTTTTTCCAAACTAAGATACTGTTACAAAAAGACATTAATTAGAAACTCTCACTTACCACTATTAAGTTCAGAAAACTATCTTCTTATTTCCTGCTTTCATTAATTGTAGAAAGGTAACTCAGAGCCTGTTATAGGCACCTAAGTCTGGTCCTTTTCAAATGAATATTTATCTTTTCATTCTGCCTTGTTTCCACTCACTACTATAAATCTTACTTATACTCATCAGTTGGCTTTGTTTACAGTACATTATTGTTTAGAAATCAGTTCTCTCCTTTCACCATACAGAAGGAGAAAGGAACTTAAGTCACCAGGAGTTTAAGAGCAGAAACCTTAGCCACTGAGCCTGTGAGAGTTAAACTTCCTTGTCAATTTGACTAATTTGAGATTAACTAACAGATTAACTGTCGGACTGCCTGAAAAGAGGGCCCCGAATTAAGATATTTCTAAAAAAAAAAGACTAACCCTGAATCTGGATGGTACCTCCAGCAGCAGGCCAGGTAGAAGGAAGCACAGGAAAGAGACTCTCTTGCCTGTTCTGGTAAACTCATCTTCCTCCTGTCTCCATCAGAACTTAGCTTCTTCGAGCCTCCAATGCGACTGAAGCCCAAAGATGCTCCAGGAATCCTCCACCTTCACCAACAGACTAGAACTACTGAGATATTCAGTTCCTTGTTGAGCCTCCTAGATCTCTTCCCTTCAGCCAATCCAGTAAATACACTTTGTATTTATTTATTCATTCTATCACTATACTCATCTGTAGAGAAGCTTGACGAATACAGATTATGGTACCCAGAGTGATTCTAGAGAAACAGAATAGTAAAGATGAATTTCTCTAGTGGCTTGAAGGTATCTGGAGCTGGATGTCACAAAATGAAAGCTGAGCTTTGTCAGGAGAGTCTACACCAATGCCAAGGACTGAAGGAACTGGACAGACCATTTCCACAGCAATGCTAAGAGAGGGACAAACTTCTCTTGACAGGCATTATGTCTGTCCAATTCTGCTAAAGAAGAACAATTTATTTAATCATCTCCCTCCATTTTATCCACTTGCCAAAAAAATGGCCCCACCCACCATGGGCTGGATCTTTTCGTGTCAATTAGACAATCTCCTGCAGGTTTGTAAAGGACTTGCCCTTAACTATCAGTTCTTTGCAGATGAACCCAGAGCTGCAACTGTCAAGTTTACAAATATATATCTAACACCACTTATGCCCCCTAAAATACATTCTTTTTAACCAATATATTGCATCACCTTAAAACTTTCAATACCTACACATTGCCAGTGGGATAATAGTCATATGTCTCTCGTGTATCGTTTATGTCTTCTACAGTCTAATCCAGGAATATAAATGCTCCAATATAAACTGCACTTCTTTGTTCCAGCAAAAATACAACAGAAAGACAAAACAGATTTTCATTTTTCTAAATCTGCCAGCAAATGTTGCTTCTTACCTTGCATAAGACTGAAAATCTAACTCCTGATCACATACAAAGAACCCAAAACTAGGAAAACTATATTGCCTAAAGTCACACAAAAATCTGAATAAGTCAAGTTTTAAAGTCAAGCATCCAGGGCTGGAGAAATAGCTCAGGGGTTTAAACTATGCCACACAAGCAAAAGATCCTGATCAGATCCAAGGTCCCATGTACAAATGGCAGTGGCCTGCACTTCCTGCCTTGGTGGGCAGAGCCTGGAAAATCCCAGAGCAAAGCAAAAAGGGCACAATCCACAATGATTCCTAAAGACAGCCTTGGTCCTCCATAAGGACACACAGTGCCCTGATACACACACACACACACACACACACACACACACACACACACACACACACACACAAATAAATAAATAAACAAATAAATAAAATGAATAGTTTAAAATGTTAAGCATCCATATCTGTTTATCTTACCATGTGATATTCTTGCTCTCTATACATTTCCCACTGTTTATGTATGCTATTCTAGTGCACACATCCAAGGTCTCTCTTGCTTATCTAAGTATTACTTGTTCTTCCAAAGCCAGCTAAAAGTCTCAACTTATAGGAAGATCTTTTTGAAATCTGTAGTTGACTTTTGTCCTCAGAACTAGTACAGAATGAAGTTTGCTTATTGTTCTGTTTGCTTTCCAGTGTATTTATTGAACCACTTTATGTGTGTTTTCCTTTCTTCCTCTTAGTTCGAATCCCATGGGTGAGGATGGTCTTCTTTACACTGTCCACAGGGACTTCGCACTGAGGTGTGCACAGAGCAAGATAGTGTTAGACTGTCATCCTGTTGAATATTCCTTATTTGGCATCATAAAAAAAAAGATCCTGACATGATGCTTACATTAATTTTGGTCATCAGATGAAAACAAATACATTCCAAATGCTTCTCATGACTGAGCATTTCCTTGCTATAAAGTTCTAAAAAGAGATTTCCTTGATATTAACTTCTGAAAAGAGAGGAAATCTTCACCAACTTTCATAATGCGCCGTATGGGGAAACCACTTCAGATATTTCTCAGGGTAGGTTCAACGGCTGCAGCTTGACTGAAAGAAGTCATCAGGTGATCCATCATGGAAAGGGAATTTTTTGCTATGTCTAGAAGACTTTTTTGTTCTTTTTCAGAAAGCAAATGAAATCTTCTTCTGTCTCTTCACAATATCCTGCTGAATGCAATAGAACTGCACTGAAATTTGAAGAGTTTCTTTAAATGTGCTTCTAAGTTTGACTAAGTATGAGTTCCGACTCACTGAAACATTTTATTTCTTGCTAATCTACATAACATAACCACATAGGCCTAGGCCCTCGACCCCTGTAATTGCATGCTATACATCAGATGATATCAGACACAAGACGTACTGAGATGCATCAGTGCATGACGATGTCAGCTTTGCTTTGTAGAATTTATATTACTCTCCCTCTCAGTTGTGGAATTCCAAGCTCCATTATGCCCTTTGCATGTAACATACAAAAGAATAACTATTATGAATATGTGCAAGTTTCATTTTCAGTAATCTGTCAGTCACTTCCATTATTGATATTGAATTCTAAATGGTTTTACAGATGCCATCAAAAATTAAAACTTAGTTTAAACCTTGATATAAGACTGTTGAAACTGTGTGACTTTATTATGCTGAAGTTTGCTTTCTGCTTTGAGTACTTATCACAAAACCCTTATAATAGTCAATAGTAGTCATCTCAGTTGCCCCAGTAATTGAACGACTGTTGCCTAGAAATGGAAGTTGAGAAATTTCAACAAATTTTCTCCTTTATTCATGATGTATCCTATGTCCAGTTCAATATTTGTCTGGTGTCTTTCTGTGTCTAATTGATGTGAGCAGAATGCCTGTGGGAGCATTGGGTCATACATTCTAGAGTCTTTGTGAATAACTCTGCTTACAACTAACCATAGTATGAAGCGACAAGAGCTGAAAAGGCCCCATTCATTATGCCCCAATTAAGTTACACCATCATACAGATCTAGACATTGCTATAAGCCTCCAGTCCATCTACAACAAATCGATCTAAATAAGCACCCAGCAAAATGACTATAAAAGGTTACATTGTTCTGTCACAGGGTTGGATTAATGTAAGGTGGCAAAGGCATGAAGATTTGTGCAAAGCACCGGATTAGGTTAGCCAAGTAATGTCCCTGAAAACTTTTTCTTGAAATAATGTTGTCATTCTTTTTCAATACAGACCTACAAATTACAAGGAGTAAAAGAACAAAAGAAGAGCTGGAGAGGTAGCTCAGGGGCTAAGCCTCTACCTTGCAGGCAGAAGGTCCTGAGTTCGGATCCTAGACCCTACGTATAGACACCGGGCAGAAGCGGGGGCGGCCTGTGTTCCAGGTAGGGCAGAGCCTGTGAATCCCGGGGCAGAGTAAACAAGGAGGAGGTGGAAGCATCCATGGTGGTTCCAGAATTTGTCAGTGGTTCTACACACACACACACACACACACACATACACACACACACCACACACGCAGGCCCGCGCACACATGCATACATGCACAATTGAATGAATAAATAAAATAAATAAATAAATAAATAAAAGAACAAAAGAAGGAAAAGATATGGGTGATAAAGCATAATGACATGCATAGGATATGTAAATCCTCCCTCACCATGGCTACAGGTAGCAATTTGATAAGTTAGCAAAAACAAGTCCTAGAGCTACTACTTCATGCAGCTGATGGCCATTGAAGACCATGACATACGAGGCATTATGCAAGGCAGTGAGAAATCAACGCACAGAGAGAAGCAGATATTCTGAAGATTATAGCCTAGCAGAAGAAGCATCCAGTAGACAAGTCATTTCATAAACTATTACTTGTGCTCACTACTTGAAAGAATACCAAAAAAGTATGCATATACTTCTTATATCCTAATTGTCAGAAAATATTTACAAGCAGGTAGGTAAGTAACTCCTCACAAATGCTTAAAATTTAGCTTGAAAAGCTACGTGTATTTCCGAGTTTGAAAATATCTTGTCGTTTCTTCATATTTTCAACATGAGCTAACCAAGACTCTGTCTAAAATCTATTTGGAAAAAGCGAACGAACAGTGAGTGACCATGAAGACAAGATGTCCCCTCCATGTTGTTTGACAAAGGATCTCTTTGGTTCTTTATAAACTGGGCTAGCTGGTCTATGAGCTTCTGGCTTTGTCCGTCTAAGCTTCCCACTTCCCATATGCACACTAAGGGATTTAAGAAATCTCTTCTGGGAACTCAAATTGTAAGATTTGTAGAACAAGCGAGTTTACCCATTCTCAGTGGGTAGCTCATATTTATTCATCCCTACAAAAAACTTCTAATGTGCTGCTGAAGACTTACACACAGTTTATACAATCTGGATTGCATTCCCTTTTTATGAATTTAACACATTTTATTCTTATCAGAAAACATGGAATTTGTCTAAAAGGCACCTTATTGTTCAGTCTTCCTGTCATGCATGGACATGCGCCCACTCAAATGATTTACTCTGTTTTTCTTCTTTTTTGCTTTTTTTTTTTTTAAAGCACTTACCATAATCTCTGACACAAAATAGATAGTGAATAGATACATTGTCTTTGGGTTTTTTGGGTTTCCCACCATGCTAGTGAAAGAGCCAAAACCCTGGGTGTCATTGCTATTGTCCGAAGAACAGAGAGATTTATAGGTAAAGTTAATGAAACATCTCAAAGAAAGCACAGCAACTATTGTTACAGGGCCAGGTTTCTGAGTTTCGCAATCTTATTGAGTTTGACCATCACTGAGAAGGTCCTTAAGTTGTCTGATACAATTCAAAGTCACATTTAATGCCGCTGTGGATGTGTCCTCCTCAAGCATAGGCTGGATTTATAGATTTGTTTTCATCTTTGATCGGGGCATTGTTTTATATCATACTGCTGAGATGGCAGCGTGGTAATGGTTTTCTCTCCAGTGTAGTTAATGGAAATTTTTTACTGCTTTTAGATTCTTTATATAACTACATTTTCTTCGGGCTTAAGTCCATTTGACTGTCTCCGCTCTGAGAAATGATCTCTGGCAAGTCTTGTGTGGGAGCATTTTTACATGGCTGACTCGAGATCTTTTCAGTGATTCCAGTAGCATATTGAGTCTTGAGAGCATGGCCGAGGGTTTGAAGGACAGCGGGACAAGAGGTGTCCCGTCCTCTGCTGCACCCTCGTCTCAGCAAAAAAAAAAAAAAAATGTGCGCATGATGAATCTGAATGACTACACGATTTATTTTACTGGATTTCATTTTTAAAAAAATGGATCGGCACATACAATCAAGTTTAGCAACACTTGTGATAAACTCAGGAATTCCTTCTGCAATACTTCTTATGGAATTACACATAGTTGTACTGAATACTTGGATGCAACAGTCCTGTCATGTCCAGATGATATGTCTGACGACCAAAGCCACCTCTCATTAATAATTCATGCCAAGCATTTTATGACGCTGAGCAGTTTACAGCACCATCGTCATCATCGACAAACAGCGAACTCCTGAAAATAAGCTATTTGTGAATAGTCCTGTTTCCCATGGAAATTAAAACCTATGTGTAGAATAATGATCTCAGTATTACTTCTTATTATCAAAAGCAGAAGGACTTGAGTTTGGATCCAGATCCCATATAAAAAATTCCGTAATAATGGTGGCAGGTTGCATTTCTGACTCTGTAAAGCAGAGTCTGGGGAACAAAAAAGAGCAGATCACAAAGGAGGTAGAAGCAATCAAAGATGATCCCTGATGTCACCCTTGGATCTCCACATGAGCACATAGTGTCCTGTGATACACACACACACATACACACACAAAAGCAAAAAAGGAGGGGGGCTTATAGCAAGACTATTTTAATGTTTGTCTATCTCCTATTTCACTATCTTAAGCAGCTAGACAAGAAAGGCATCTTGTGTCATTTTTCTTGTGGCCTTCAGAAAGAGGTAAAGGAACTTAATAGAAAGAAGTGGAGTCAACATTATTGACCCCTCAAAGTCTAGCATGGACTAAAGGAACTAGGATCCTTAGAAGCAAGGGATTAACAGCCACAATAGTTTTCCTATACTTAAGGGGAACACAAGAAAGAGTTCTAGGAAATGCCACCGAGTCCTTACACCTTATCAGAGAGGCAGACCCAGAGGAAAGTTCAACATACACATTAAAGGATGCTTCAGAGAGGGGGGAAGGAGGTACTGGGAGAAAGGGAAGGAGGGGGCGAAAGGAAGGGGAAAGGGGGGAGGGAGCAAGGGGGTGCAGGGAGGGGTGGAGGGAGGGAGAGGACCAGTGTACCTATTAAGTTTGTATGAGCGGAAATAAATAAATAAATAAATAAATAAATAATAATAAATAATAAATAAATAAATAAATAAATAAATCGCAAAAAAACAGAAAGTGGAGTCAGCTAGATGATTTGAGGGTAAAGTCACCTTCATGCAAATCTGGCTATTTGAGTTGGATCACTGAAAAACTCTCTCTCTCTCTCTCTCTCTCTCTCTCTCTCTCTCTCTCTCTCTCTCTCATAATTAAAATAAATTTAAAATAAATTATACTACCCATCTTCAGGGGTATACACTTCTATCATTTTCAAGGAAATCTTGCTGTGGTTTAAGAAGACCAAGTGAAAAAGACCTTATTTCTACAAGATAAGCTCTACCACATCCAAATTCAAATTTATCTTTGTTTTTGTTCCTTTTCACAAAGACAAGATAAAGTTGATTTCTCGACCTATCAGAAGAGATGAAAATGATTGTTATGATCCATAGCAGGAATAATAATAAGCAAGTCTTTCATGCTCCTGGTCTCATGTCATGTCAATAACAGAAAATTCAATGAACAGAAACAGAAATCATCTTTAGTGGACACAAAGAAATATTTAATAAATACTATATATAACAGTTCTAAAATAATTGATCATCTCCTAGGAGCATGATTGCTCAGCTCCAGTACAAAAATGAAGCACTATTATGCCTTATGCTTTTGTTATTTGCAAGTAGATGTTCTATGCTAATGCAACGCCTCAGAAAATGATTTACCAAAGGATATATAAGCCAGAACTACAGTACCAAAAAGTATTTCCTTGACTCCCTGCTGTGATCCTCCTGCTTAAAGAAGGACAATATAAGGAAAGGCACTATGTACTCTTTATCGCTTCTTCAATTCAGAGTGACCAATGCCATCTCTATACAAAACGTTTTGCAGCTAGTGCTTTCGCATGGTAGGGCCATCTATTCGTGTGTGTCCTGCTCTGGATGTGCAGTATCTGGTATGAATGGGGGCACAGAGAAGGCAGTCCAGTCCTTGACACTGTCTCGTTAACCTTGCAGAGTGCTGTGCCACACCATGCTCGGATGAACCATTTAAAAGCCGCTGCTTGATGATGCTGATGGTGATGGTAATGATGATGATGATGACAATGGCCACTGATAGGTTAGCTTGGGACCGTCTGCTGTCCCGTAAATATGATTTCCTCCAGTTGGTCCATTATTTTCCTTGCTCTACTAATGCTAAAGGGAAATTAATGTCTAAATTAAGGATTCTAATACCTTCACAAAGCATTAGTCACTCAAAAACCAGTAGATACAAATTACCACTTACATTACAAACCCTCGTGTAGGGCAGTATTCACCAAAACAAAAGACATTAGTATTTAGCAAAATGTTAATAAAAACAGATTTGTGTTGTAATAAAAATTTAATGTATAAAATATGAAAAGGCCATCTCAATTTCTCCTGGATTCTCTTTCCCTCTCCATATTTTCTTTCAGAAATGCAAAAATTAATATCATATGTATCTGAAAACACTTTTTCACATGCATTTTATGAATTACGGTATAACACGCTATTTCTTTTTCTTATTCATGAAATCCATCATTTCATTTGGAAAAGAAGTTAATTTTGAGTTACCATGTTCTACCTTTTAAATGCTATGAACTATGCCTGAGGGTAAATTAGCACACCTCACAGTTTAGAACCTCAGCTACTCACAGCACTTGTATGATTGCCTGGAACTGTCAGTCTGAAAGGTATTCATCAAATAAAGCCCCAGTACTGAAGCATTTGGTCAAGGTAGGCTGAGTCTCCACAAGATGGGAGGACAGCCTACAGGGAGTGATTAAACTGTTCATAAGATGCTTGCCTATAGCAGAAAGGACACCTGCTTTTTCACAGCCTCTAGGAGGGTACAGCCCCTGCCCATTCTGAAATAATTCAGAGGACAGACTGAAGCAAAAGTACATTAACACTAAAATATTTAGAAAGTGGGAATAATTGAAAAGTGACTATGAACACATTGTGAAAGATTACTTTTTTTAGCATGCATTTCATTAGTATTTCCAAAGCATTTATCTATATAAACTTGTCTGTATTCTGTCCATTAACAAGAGCTTACAAGCACAAGACCAGAAAAGGAAAGTTTTTTTTTGGGTGGGGGGTCGTATATCTGAGGTCTCTGCTCCATCATTGTCTCTATTTAAAAGGAAAAATAATGAAGGACATTTCCCATTCCATTATCAGATATCAGGTAAACCATGGAATAAAAAGCAAAAAAAAATGTTCATGGGCTAGAATCTCCCAATTTTAGCACCTTTAAAAAGGTTATCTTCCTGTCCCGCTAAAGTTTCATACCTAATAAGAGGATTCGTAGTCTGCCATCTGACATAAAGACTAGTGAATATCAGAAAAAGAAGTGAAAACATCAGAATGGGAACCACGGCATAATGTGATGCAGAATTTCATTTCAATGATTAAAAAGTAAATTATTAAAAATTTGAAAACACCTGTTTGTTTTAAAATACCCTCTTTGTAATAACTGGTGTGTGTGTGTGTGTGTGTGTGTGTGTGTGTGTGTGTGTGTGTGTGTATGCATGTGTGTGTATGTGTGTAAGGCACATTTGACTATAGAAAATTCTCCTTCAACACCTGCTTCACATGGAAATGGAACATTGAGTTTACCATAATCTCAGGTATTGCTCAAGATACATGGTGTCTTATAGCTTATTTATCTTACACTGATTCTTGTAGTGAATTTATTCATCCATCAGTTTCTCACATGCAATATACTAGAAAATACTTTAAGCTGTAATGAAACCTAGTGTCTACTTTATCCACACAATAAGGAAAGAACCATGATATTAAACCACACATATAATTAGCAAGACAAGCTTGTTAATGCACAAACTTTTAATTCCATAACAGTTTCACAGTAGCTTCATTTAGATGGTGGGCTTCCAAAGGCCCATATGAGAAAGTTATTCTGATCTCTGAGACCCAAAGAATGATAGAGACAATTTGGTAAAACGTGAAAAGGGAAAACAGGGTGCTACAGCAGTCAGGTGAAAGGAAGAAAATTTTAATGCGTTGCGGATTTAATAAGTTGGAAAATTTTGAAGATGGAACCATGAAAACCAGGCAGGGAGACCAGGGTTGCCGTGGGACTGTGTGCTATCAACTGTGGAGCAGCGCAGCCAATGGCAACCATCAGGTTCAGAGTCAAGACAGGGTCTAAGATCCCTCTTATGCGTCAACTAGATGCAAAGGGAGAAGTGAAGTATGTCTTTTCTTTCCCTGGAAGTCAGTATTTTTCATGTCATCTACATTGGTTAAAAAAAAAAGTAATCTCACTTTTAGCAGTGTAGGTTAAATATTTCCATATTTTACGTCCTTAAAAAGTGGACTATGTAACATCATGGGGAGCTCTGTCAATCCCATCCATGCTGCCTGGCCACATCATTTCTCAGGCCTCCCCAGGAAGGATTCAAATAAAGCATGGAGGGCAGGGATTAGAGTATGAACAGGAAAGAGGGGAAAAAAAAGCAAAAAAAAAACAGGATATGAGTGGCTAATAAGTTATTCATGAATTCAAACTCTCTAGAATAATTAAAACACCTACTTTCAGCAAATAAGCCATTAACTTCAATTTTGCTATCTTTTAATGATCTAATTCACACTGTTTCAGGAAGTTTCCCTTAATCTATGTATATGATTATGCAGATCAATGTTTACATTATTCCATTCTCATAGATATGCAGTGAAAATAAAGTGCATAAATAAATTGCTCCCTGGTTACCAGAATATGCTTAATATTTATGAAAAATCATATGGATGATCATAACCTAGATAAAGATTTGGGGGAGGAAGAAGCCAAGCAATTTCCCTTCCCAATATTTTACTCCATTGTTTGGGGTGTGGGGGCACTAAGACCCTAGGTGCTCTTGTCTTTGTAATGAATTTGCCAAGCTTCTTCTCAAATAAACATGGTGTTGTAAAAAGTGGTAAGTTCCCATCACATGGTTAGAAATATGTGATTTTTGTTCAAGCAACTTCTCACTTGAGGAACTCTAGAAGGAATTTATTTTTTCCCCACTTCGAGCTTGTCATTTATTTAGTCCTCGGTGGGGAATAGTGTCTTTGCTTTGGCAGAACTCGGCAATTTGTAGAGGGAAGGATTAAGTCCCTGTGGTAAGTCCTAAGGCTAATCGTTTATAGATCTCTGCCTCAGCCAGTGATTGATCATTTCCAAAGACAAACTCACTTAGGTTGTGTTCCTTATGTCTAAGTTAACTTAATTTTGAAAACTGTCTTTTGCCACTTTTTTTCCCTAAGATAATAATATTAATTCTATCCTGGAAGAATAGACAGTTTTAACGCAGGCAGGGTAGACTGTCGAGTCCCCACAGCATACAAACATTATCTCTCTTTGAGCTGCAGATCTGGTATACTTAGCAGAAAAGAGAGGTTTGAGTTCATTTCACTATGCCTTGATACCCATGAATACCACTCATTCAACATAGTTAATAACAAAAGAGAAGTAATTCTAAAGGAGAGTTATTTAAACAAACATTTGGGGTCTATGTTCTTACCTAAATTCATTCTTCATTTTTTTAATGGTTCAGGGGAGAGGAAAGATCATAGAAATTGTTTGATATGTTATCATGTTATCATTGTGCCATCATAGCTACACAGAGATAACTAGATATACATCTGTTTCATGCACACAGAGACTATGCAGCTAGATAAAACAACAGTTCTAGGACTACTACCTAATGCAGGAATTCAAAACTACCCCTGTCATCTACCAATTATTTCTCTTAAAATACGTGCAAATTCAATTCCACCATGAATCTATTTATAGAGTATGCATATGGATATAGTATCATATATATATATAAATGCCAGCATCTGTGAAAATTCTCTTTTCCCTATCTACTCCAAAGCATGAAGAAAAGAGAAAATGAGGGATTAAATCAAGCATGCACATCATGCACATTTGCACATACCACACAAATGCATGCACAAATGTACACACATATAAATACATACCCCACACACACATATACACACTACATACATATCACACACACCAAAAATTCACATCACACAGACATACACACAGAACACATAAACATACATAAACATGAACACACCCAATCCATATACACATGCACAATCACCTCACCACACACACACATCACACACCACACACACAAACACATTACACATACACATATTGCACATTTCGCAGCATACATAGTCAAAAAAGGAATCAGGAGCAGGAAATGAGGGTACCAAAGAATTGTAGATACTATATGACAACTGACTGAATATTGCAAAAATCTCCTTAGGAAAAGTTCTCTGACTTTCATACCAAGGAAGTTTTCTAACCCAGCCCACCAAAGGAACTTCCACGCAGGTATATCCACAACACAGAAAGATCGAGAGCTATTTCAGTCAGAAAGCTGCTGGGCACTGGACCCTGCATCAAAGAATCTTTCTAGTTTCAGAGCTTCAGTATATTAACTAATGGTCTATATTGATGGTGACAACTAGAATCCTCAAAGCCGTTAGCCATTTTTTCCTAGAAATTCAAATGGTATCCTAAACTCCGGGGACAGATTAAGCTCAGTGGTGTATGTCTATTTAAAGAGAAAGAAAAACTATTTCTTGGATCTATAAAGCTTGAGACTCTTAAATCAATAACTAACAATCTTCTAAACCCAGTCTGTATGTAAGCAATCAATCCACAAACTCCTAAAAAGAAAAAGTAAGCGGTATGTGGCTCTGTGAAGAAAAATCACTCTAAACAATTTTAATCTCTTGAAATGGAGGAACACATCCTGTTTTTCATAACTGGAAATCAGTCATTTTTTTCCTGTAAGGATGAATTTAATGGGCAAAAAATGATCTTTCATCTAAATTCAAGAAATGATTAATATAGAAGCTTGATTTCAATCAGAGTACCCCATGGACAAATTCAGATGTCCACTTTCCTCAAATCAATAGTCAGCCAGATAATAATTAGCCCAGCATCAACACTTCTAATTCCTTTTGTAGAATTCAACTTCTCCATTTCTTTTTGCATTCTAAATCTATAGGAAACGTTATTTGTGGTGCTGAAAATCCCTGGTTAGTTACCCAGGGACAATAAAAGTGAATGAGTTGTTATCAGAAAAATAAAAACACAAAAATAGTCTTCAACTTAGAAGAAAGTGCTCAATTATAAGGTGGTCAGTCAAATGACCAAGAATAACGTATATATTATAGTAGATGATTGGAATTGTCCTAGAAAGCTCTGACACTGAAATTATATCTGTATCCTGTTCTGTGACCTAATATGATCAATGTGGTCAATACAGTAAGCTCCTGGGTACATGTCAATCTTCATGGAAACTTTTTCAAATGAAGACATCTTTAAGACTAAAATGGATAGTGAGGAAAGTGTTGAGAACCTCCAGACTGCACCAGGACTTCTCATGAACATTTTGGAGACAGCCACTCGATGTGTTTCTCATTAGACATTTTTCAAAGAAAAACCATGTCCACATGTAAGCATAGCATAATAGAAAACAATTTTAAAGCAAAATATAATGCAATATCCCATTTCTGATAACTCATTAAACCTTAATCACATCATCTTTCACACATCACTGTTCAAAGGAATAAATGTCATTATTTTCTGAAAAATAAGCTAGTGTCTCTGAATTGAAGGTGTACCAAGAGGTATCAGAGAAATTTCTGTTCTCCTGCCCAACTCCAAATTCATTTCCAAGTATGACAAATAAGATTGTCACCTGAAATTCTAACTGATCAATCAGCACAAAGTGGATTTGTGCCAAGCCACGCTAAGTTACAGACAATTCTCCTTGGTCTGAGCAAGATTTAATGAGATGATTGGGAAGAAAATTGTTAATAAGCCACAGGCTTGGAAGGTGGAGCAAAAAATAAATAAGTAAATAAACAAACAGATAAATAAAGACTCAGAGCTGAGCAACTTGTAAATGCCAAAGACTTGATTCATTCCACCATGTGCCACTGTGCACATTTTGGAGATGGATGGTCATGCAAATTCAACAGGCATCCACAGTACCTATAGAATTGCTAAATTGTTCCCTGCCAATTTCTGTCAGTACTAGGAAATTTGTGATAAAATGTGGCTTCTTAAGGTGCATGTCTTTGAGGAACAAAGGTTTAACCACAGGATATTTGCCTAATATCTCAGTGCTTACAGGTTACTATGAGTGAAACCAATTGTCACTCCGGGTTTATATATTAATATCTATGAATTTAGTTAACATGGGTCTAGTGTGAGAAACAGAGACCAAGGCTCTGAATTTGCAAAGCTGAGAGTTACACTGAGGAATGGAGACTGCCGAGGGAGAGACACATCTATGGAGCATTAACTTAAGGAACACTTAGAAAGCCTCCTCTCCACACCCAGCTGACCACACCTGATGACCTTCTGACCCTGACACATCTTGAAATTCTAAGGGACCAGGAGAGAAGTGAGAGAACCCAACAAAGAAGGAGTGAGAAGTCTAAGATTGGGAATGATGTCAGTAGTGCCAGCAGAGGTAGCGCAGTAGAGAAGTAAGATAGACCGAAGCATTGCTGGAAGTAGAAAGAAAAGAGACTTGGAGTGACCTTCGTCGGACTTGTTGCGCTCAGCTGATCCCTCAGCTGCAGGAAAAGAAAAATGCTTACTTAGTTCACAGCAGTTTTGCTAGTTGGTTTTTACTATTGGGGAGATTATGTCAAATTGTAGCTATTAATCACAGAGTCCAGTAATAGTGTTTGATAAGTAACATTCTATAGGAATCATGGAATCAGTATTTTTTTTCCATTTGTATTCGTATGAAGCACCAGGCTGCTGCTTTACACAGAAGTTGAACATAGTATGAAATCCAGCATCTATATCACACCTTTGCTGTCCAAGTACCTGGTTTCTTGGTGACATGGCTGGAAAAGAGAAGAACAAACGTTACAATTTGCTTCAGGTGTTGATACCTCCTACTATTACTGCTGAACATGTCACTGAATCTCAGGACTTAGAAATAGTTTTTCACTCATCTTAATCATTAGGCCTGATCCACCAGAGCATCATGGGTTCACTCTTTGGTGAGACATCGTAAAATATTCAGCTGCACCCGAGAGCAAGTCCCGTTTAACCCAGGGATGAAAGGCTGTACTGGAAGACGAAGCACTTAGAACAGCATGTCAGCTCAGAGAGCTCACATTCATAGCAGTGACAGTACGTACCCAGTCCCCACAAGTTCCTAGGAATATTAACATTTCCAGAGATACTAAAAAGGTGTTTTTCCTGCTTTGAGCTAATTGTTGGTTTCATCAAGCTTTCTGGGATAAAAAGAAAAATAAAAGTCTACATTAATTCTAGATCACTTAATACGGGGCATATGCTTTTCAGCTTAAGCTATTTATGACATCTTGTTTCTATTACATTGTGCCAATTTCACATACAAGGGAAGTAGCATAAGAGGTCACAATTCATCAAGAAAAGGAGTAGGAGAAAATGTCAAATGAGGGCAGCCAGTATGTAATGGGCCCACTATTGGAGCACAAGTAACTTAAGGAAATCCACTTTCAAAGTTATAACCTAATTTAAATCACAGCCTAGTGACTCTACCCAGAGGAAATTAAAAAAAAAAAAGTTGTGGCAATAGTGAATACAAATTCAAAAGAAAACTGGCTCCTGAAATTTCAACAAAGAGCTATGAGTCAAACCCTCTGGGGATTTCTATTTTGAAGTCTCAGTTCTGAAATCATGCCATGTCTCCACATTGCAAGGTGAATTCCTCTTGTGGGACTTCATGGGGAATAAACTGTCTATTTCATGGTAATGACTAGTACTATCTACTATGCGCCTAGAACTTTTTTCAAGTACTATCACAGTCCATGTAGCTACACAGTAGTCCAATGAGACAAGTGTCTTATTGATATCTTGATTGTACCACAGTAGATGAAAAATCTAGAAAGTCACATTCAAGTACATGCGGCTTCGAGCTTGACATGCTCACTAAAAGATGCTCTGGGGATGGGGGAGGGGACAATGGGAGAAAGGAAGGCGGGAAAGGAAGGGCAAAGGGGGGAGGGAGCAAGGTGATCCAGGGAGGGGTGGAGGGAGGGAGGGGAATGGGGTACCTATCAAGCTTGTATGAATAAAAAAAGTAAATAAATATTTAAAAAAAAAGAAACTAAGACATGCAAACACTAAAAAAACATTGTGACCCTCATGTCTTTACCTACTGAGTGCTATGGTTATATGTGGGTGGCATCATGCATGGCTTGAGTGCTATTTCCAATCCACCTAAATTACTAGCTAATTTGTTTTTATTTTAATATATTTATATATGTTTTATTTGTTTTCATTTTTGTAAATGAATTTTGTTCTTTGACAATTTCATGCATGTATAGAATACATTCTGATTATTCCCCCCGGGACCCATCCTTATCTCCTTCCCACCCTTGCAAGCCCCATTTCTCTAGGAGGCATCCTTCCATATTTATTTTATGACGTCTTCATTTGTGTCCCACTGGGTTTAACCAGGGCCTTTTGTGTGATCCTAGTCTTTTAGGACCCAAGCATGCTGCCAAGTGAGTACACAACTGGACATTTTTTAAAGACTCACATTTTTGTAGTTATGTTTCTCTCTCTCTCTCTCTCTCTCTCTCTCTCTCTCTCTCTCTTTCTCATGTGAGTGATACAAATATGCATTCTGAACACGCAAATGATACAAATAATATTGATTCTGGGGAAAAACAATGCATCTAGAAAGAAAAGCTTCCAAACCTATTGTATCAGAAAATGACGAAAACTAGCACCAATCCTACTAAAACGCGAAGACATTTAAAATACACTTGGCAATTGGTGCTGGAATCACAGTTAGCTCTTTACAGCTTAAACCCTGGGGCTTATACATTTCCCTGGCATGTACACCCTGGAGGGCGTAATGCTTATAATAGAGACATGTTCACCAAAATAAAATAGCACTCAAGCCATGCATGATGCCACCCACATATAACAATAGCGCTCAGTAGGTAAAGACATGAGGGTCACAATGTTTTTTTAGTGTTTGCATGCCTTAGTTTCTTTTTTTTAAATATTTATTTACTTTTTCCACTCGTACAAGTTTAATAGGTACCCCATTCCCCTCCCTCCCTCCACCCCTCCCTGGATCACCTTGCTCCCTCCCCCCTTTGCCCTTCTTTCCCCCCTTCCTTTCTCCCATTGTCCCCTCCCCCATCGCCAGAGCATCTTTTAGTGAGCATGTCAAACTTCACTCTGGGTCCTCCTCTCTGATGAGGTATAAGGACTCAGTAGCAATGCCTAGAGTACTTTTTTGTGTTCCCCTTTAGTATGGGAACACTATTGTGGCTGTGCCTATGATCCATGCTAGACTTTAGGGGGTCAATGATATGTTGGTCATTGCACAGGTCATGCAAAGTCCAATGATGATTACTTCAGCTCTAACTTGTGTGGAGTATCTTGCATATCGTTGCTCCTCCCCATCTTTAGGCTCTTACAATCTTACTGCCCCCTCTTCCGCAAATTTCCCTGAGCTTTAGGATGGGGAGAGATTAGGCTGGCCTGGATCTGGGTGGTTGATATAGAGTCTCTGATGTTCTGTTGTGGTTTGTTGATTTTTTTTTCAGTTTTGCTGCTTCTGCATCACCCTTAGCTCCATCCTGATGGGTATTGGATGTCACCCCCTGGCCAGACATAAAAAAAAAAGTTGTTAAAATAGTCTTATTGTAAGAGTAGATTCAAAGGTGGAGACTGCGGTGAGTGGGGAGGTCAGTCTCCCATTTGCAAAATGATTACCTTCTGTCTGCCAGACTCTATGCCCTCCCTTTCTGGTGAGATCACACCCCAACAGTTGCAAGTGACCAGGAAGGAAAGTCTGTGAGCTTAACCAGATATCTCATTACCAACTTGCAGTCTTTGATGGTGGCCTATTTTCTCCGCTGTAGCATGATCCCCTCTCTCCCCATTGCTGGCGGGGCCCAGCTCCTTCCCTCCCATATATGATCTTTGCAATTACTGTAGTATTACAGAGATCCATCTTTGAGTGTGTCTCTAAGTGGATTTGGTACTAAGATTCACCTATTAGGGAGTACATAGAGTGCTTAATTTTCTGTGTCTGGGATACTTCACTCAATATAACATTTTCTAATTCCATCCATTTCCCAGCAAAATTCATTAATTCATCATTTTTGATGGCTGAGTAATATTCTATTATATAAATATACCACATTTTCATTATCCACTAGTCAACTGTTGGACATTTGGGTTGATTCCACGACTTTGCAATTGTAAACAGTGCTGCTATGAACATGGTTGTGCTTGTGCTATGGAGGTGAATTTTTGCTGTATGTGGGGTTATTCCCAAAAGTGGAATAGCAGGGTCATATGTCATTTCAATCTTTAACTTTTTTAAGAATCGTCAGATGGCTTGCAGAGTGGTTGTATAAGCCTGCATTCCCACCAACAATATAGGAGAATTCCCTTCTTGCCACATCCTCTCCAGCATTTGGTGTTGTTTGCATTGTGAATTCTTGCCATCTTGACCAGGGTGAGATGATATCTTAGGGAAGTTTTGATTTGCATTTCCCTGATGGCTAAGGATGCAGAGCATTTTTAAAGATATTTGTTAGACATTTCAATTTTCTCCCTGGTAAAGTTTCTTTTAAGTTCCAAGGCCCATTCTTTAATTGGGTCATTTGTTTCCTTGGCTTTTAGTTTTCTAAGTTCTTTGTGCACTCTGGATAATAGAGCTCTATCAGATATGTGGTTAGGGAAGATTTTCTTCCATTCTTTGGGTTGTTACAATCTCTTTATCTGAACAGAAGCCCTTTAATTTCATAGATCCCATCTGTTGAGTGTTGGTTGTAGGACTGTGCTATTGGATTTCCATTTAGGAATTGTTGGCCCTAGTCCAATCAGCTCGAGAGAGTTCCCTAACCTTTCAACTAAGGTTTTCATAGTCTCTGGCCATATATTGAAGTCCTTGATCCATTTGGAATTAAGTCGTGTACATGGTGACAAACACGGGTCTAGTTTTAATCTTCTGCATGTGGACAACCAGTTTTGCCAGCACCATTTGTTGAAGATGCTGTTTTTTTTTTCCATTGGATTTTTTGGGCCCCTTTGTCAAAGATCAAATGGCTGTAATTGTGTGAGCTTATATCTGGGTCTTATATTGGTATGTGTGTCTATTTTGGAGCCAGTACCAAGCTGTTTTTATAACTATGGATTTGTAGTATAGACTAAGGTTTGGTATGGTTATACCTCCAGCAATGTTTTTGTTACTCAGGATTGTATTTGCTATCCTGGGTCTTTTGTGCCTTCATATGAATTTTGAGATTGTTTGGTCAACCTCTTCAAAGAATTGCTTTGGGATTTTAATTGGTATAGCATTGAATCTGTATATTGCCTTTGGTAGGATGGTCACTTTTATGATATTGATTTTGCCAATCCAGGAACATGGGAGGTCTTTCCACCTTCTGGTGTCTTCTGGAATTTCTTTCTTTAGGGTTTTACTTTTCACTGTAAAGGTCTCTCACTTCTTTGGTTAGGTTTATGCCAAGGTATTTCATTTTTTTAGGGGCTATAGTAAATGGGATTTTTCACTTCTTTCATTTTGGGCATATAGGAAGGCCACCGATTTTTGTAAATTTATTTTGTATCCTGCCACCCTGCTGAACTTCTGTATTAGTTCCAGGAGCTTCCTGGTGGAATTTTTGGGATCCCTCAGGTATAAGATCATGTCATCTACAAATAGAGATAACTTGACTTCTTTCTTGCTGATTTGAATCCCTTTTATCTCTTATGGTTTCTTGCCTTATGGCTTCAGCTAAGACTTCAAGTACAATATTAAATACAAGTGGTGAGAGTGGACAGCCTTGCCTAGTTCCTGATCGAAGTGGGAATGCTTCAAGTTTTTCCTCATTGAGTAAAATCTTTGTTGTTGATTTGTTGTATACAGCTTTTATTATATTGATAAAGGTTCCTTCCATTCCAACTTACTCTAGGGTTTTGATCATAAAGGACTGTTGGATCTTGTCAAAGGCTTTTTCTGCATCTATTGAGAGAGAGTATCATGTGGTCTTGGATTTTGGACTGGTTTACATGGTGAATTACATTTATTGATTTGCGTATGTTGAACCAACATTGCGTGCCTGGGATAAAGCCTACTTGATCCCCGTGGATGATCTTTTTGATATGTTTTTGAATCCAATTTGCTAAGACTTTGTTGAGAATCTTTGCATCTGTGTTCATCAAAGAGATTGGCCTATAGTTTTTTTTATTATTTTAATAATAAAAATTATTAAATTTTTGTGCGTGCGTGTGTGTGTGTGTGTGTGTGTGTGTGTGTGTGTGTAGAACCATAGGTGAATTCCGGAACCACCATGGATTGCCTCCACCTCCTCCTTGTTTACTCTGCCCTGGTATTCACAGGCTCCGCCCTACCAGGACCAGAAATGCAGGCCACTCCTGCTTCTACCCAGCGTCTATACGTGGGGTCTAGGATCTGAACTCTGGACTTTCTGCCTGCTTAACCTCTAAGCCACCTTTACAGCCCTTATAGTTTTCTTTTTTAAGTGTATCTTTATTAGGTTTTGGGATTAAGACAACATTGCCTTCATAGAAAGAATCTGGTAGTGTTCCTTCCTTTGCTATTTGATGGAACAATTTAAGGAGTATTGGTATTATTTGTTCCTTGAATGTCTGGTAGAACTCTGTGCTGAATCCATCTGATCCAGGACATTTTTTGGTGGGAAGATTTGAGATTGCTTCATCAATTTCCTCATATGTTATAGGACTATTCAAATAATTCAGAACTTCCTGATTCAATTTAGGTAAGTTGTGCTTACTTAGAAATTCATCCATTTCTTTTGTGTTGTCAAACTTCACGGAGTATAGGTTTTTGAAATATGACGTTATATTTCTCTGAATTTCAGTTATCTGTAGTGATAACTCCATTTTCTTTTCTAATTTTGTTAATTTGGGTTTTCTCTCTCCTGCTTTTGGTTAATTTAGCTAGGGGTATCAATCTTACTGATTTTTTTAAAGAACCAGCTTTTTGACTGATTGATTCTCTGTATTATTTTCCTAATCTCAATTTCGGATATTTCTCCCCTTATTTTGCTAATCTCCTCTCTTCTATTGTTTTTGGGATTGGATTGCTCTAGTGTCTTTAAAGCTTTAAGATGCATTGTTAAGTTATTTATTTCTGATGTTTCTATTTTTTTGATGTAGGCATTAAGAGCTAAGATTTTGAGAAGTTGTGTTTTCATTATCATTCACTTCCAGGAAATCTTGAATTTCCTTTGTAATTTCTTCCTGAATCCAATTCTCATTCAGCATCATAGTGTTTAGTTTCCAGGAGTTAGTGTATTTTCTGTTGTTTATTGTGTTTTGTATGTCAAGCTTTAGATCATAGTGGTCTGATAGGGTACAGGCAAGAATTTCAACTTTCTTGTATATGTGGAGATTTGTTTTGTGGCCCAATATGTGACCTATTTTGGAAAAAGTTCTGTGTGCTGCTGAGAAAAATATGTATTCTTTGGTGCGTGGATGAAAAGTTTGATAGAGATCTGTAAGGTCCATTTCAGTAAGGGTTTGATTAAGTTCCAAAGTGTCTCTGTTAAGCTTTTGACCTGTTGATCTATCCCATGTTCAGAGGGCAGTGTTGAAATCCCCAAGAATTGTTTGGGTGTTGATTTCTCACTTTAGACACTGTAGGGTTTGCTTAATGAATGTGGAGGGGCCTGTATTAGGTGCATGTATGTTCAGTATTGTGACGTGTTCCTGGTGAATTGTGCCTGTGACTAAAATGTAGTATCCATCTGTGTCTCTTATGATTTTTTTTTGGTTTGAGTCCACTTTGTCTGATAGCATAATGGCTACCCTGCCTGTTTCCTGATTCCATTAGTTTGCAGAATTTTGAACCAGCCTTTTATTTTTAGGATGTGCCTATCTTTTGTGGTGAGATGAGTTTCCTAAAGGCAGCAGATTGATGGGTTGTGATTTTTAATCGAAGTTTGTAATCTATGTCTCTTGATTGGTGAGTTAATTCCATTGAAATTTAGTGGCATAATGGAGAAATTAGTTTTAATTCCGGACATTTTTTATGTTTAATGGCTTTTGTAAGTGCATTATTTGGTGTTTAGGTTTTGGTGGTATTATACTTCCTTTCTGTCCTCCTGGATATGCTTATTTTTTTCTTAAGCTTGAGTATCATTTCTAGCATTTTTTTGAAGGCCTGGTTTGGTAGACATGTAAGCCTTCAAGTTGTCCTTGTGCTGGAAAACTTTTCTTTCTCCCTCGATCACTTGACATTTTTGCTCATTTAATACTTGAAGTACATCTCTCCAAGCTTTTCTTGCTTTTACTGTTTCCATTGAGAAGTCATTTGTTATTTTAATAGGTTTACCTTCAAAAGTGACTTTTTTTTCCCCTGAAGCTCTCAGCACCCTTTCTTTGTCTTGAATGTGGAGTGTTTTGACTATTATTTGCTGTGGCGATTTTCTATTTTGGTCATATCTGTTTGGGGTGTGGAATGCCCCTTGTATTTGGGTGGACCTCTCATTCTTTAGATTAGGGAAGTCTTCATTTATGATAATTTGAAAAATTTTCTCAGATGTGGTATTATGGGATTCTTTCTCTGGTATTCCATGAATGCTCATGTTAGGCTTCTTCAGGGTGTCCCATAACTCTTGAATATTCCTCTCAAGTATCTTTTGGCTTTAACAACCTCTTTCATTGAGCTGGTTAAAACTCCCACTTTGTCTAAAGATCTTAAATTTTTCTCAACTCTTCCAAGTGTCTGTTGTATTCCTGTTCAAAGTGGTTGATGCAATTATTTAACTCCTGGATTTCCTCTTTCATAGTATTGATCATGGTAATGATCATGCTTTGAAAGTCATTATCTTTGGTCTTACTTTCTTGGCTATTTTCTGTGAATTTGTTCTGGTTAGAATCTATCATTATGGGGTTAATTCTTTTGGTAGGAGATTTGTCTTCTTGGGTTTTTTTTCCCATTGATCTGCACTTTGACTTGGGCATTGTTGTTTTGTCTCTTAAGACCTTTCAGTTTCTGTGTGTTTTTGGCTGAACTGATTGAGTTGGTATTACTACTCTGGGGCAGTTTCTACTAGTGTTTGCCTTGGAGTTGGGTACATCTGTCTGTTGTTATTGTTATTTCCTAGACGATGCTATTAGACTGTTAGTACATCAATTAAGTCAGGTTTAGTAGACAGGGTGAATATTAGTATGGTAGCGCACTTTTATGATTTAGTACCTTGGTGATATGTGGTATAATCCCTGAAGTTGTATATGTTTTGGGGTGCCTATATGGAAAAGTTAATCTACAATGATTAATAATTGAAAGGAGCAGGATGGTAAAAAGGGGGTTTACTTATCTTTGGGCTGGATATGAAGAGTCTCTCCCATGTGATCAGATCATTTTAGAGGACTTAGATGTATGGCCTTTGTCCCCTAGAGCTTTGTTTGAGTTTCCTTTGGACTCTCTTGAATTCTGAGAAGGAGTGTGTCCTCCCTGCACCAGGAGCGAGGGTACCGGTTGGACCCGAGGGGCAGAGGTGCTTATGGTGATGGCAGAGTTCTTCACCTGGGTTCTGGGGCATGTACCGCCCAAGCTCCAGGTAGCCTGGGTGTTGCTCAGGCTGGCTGTTAGGGGAGCTGGAATGAGCAAGTGTACCTGGGGGCTGGTGGAACTTACCTGGGAAGGAGGTCCATGAGCGAGCATCCTATCCAGGGCGGTGGGAGGGGTGGAGGGGCTGATGGGATGGGGCACGCTTTGCCTGAGACCTGGGCACCCAAGCCCCTGGTACCTTGGGTGCTGCACAGGCTGGATGCTGGGGGAAGTGGGATGAGCGGGTGCACCTGGGGGCTGGTGGAACTTACCTGGGAAGGAGGTCTGCGAGCCAGCGTCCTGTCCCAGGTGGCGGGAGGGGCAGAGGGAGAGGGTCATAAATTTGAACCCTACCTAACAACTATGAATCCAAAACCAGCCTAAGCCACATAGTAGGACCACATTTCAAGAAGTCAAAGGCTAGGGAAATAGTTCAGTGGTAGAGAACTTGCCAGACATGTACAGTGTCCTAGATTTAATCACTAACAGTGCAATAAAAAAAAAACCTATTTCACTAACTCATCGTTTTGTTTTGTTTTATTGTTTTTTCATGTGTAGGTATGGGTATGCCTGTGGAGGCACAGGGTAACCTCAAGAATCATCCTGGATGTTGCTCTACCTCCTTACTACTTCCCTCTGCTTTCTAAGATGTACAGGCTGTCACCATTTCCACCTGGTTTATTTACCTGGGATTTGGGGATCGGAGCGCCTGCTTACAAGTCAAAAGCTTAACCACTGAGTTATCTTTCAAGCTCCTTGTTTACTTAGAAGAAAAGTCACCCAAAAAGAATTACATCTTAAGAGATACCATGGATAAGTCGCTATTCTCTTTACCTTTCATCAGTATCATTATTTGTCTTATTCTAGTTCAGTTGCTGTGAAAGAAAGATCTGATGAATTCATAAATAAGAGGATTGATTCACACATCACCAATGACTGTGCTCTAATGATCCAATATGCTGCCAGTGTAAACCAAGACTAACATGTGCCCATTTTTAAGAGACACTTTTTATACAAACATTCACCTTCTCTATCTGCCATCTTTCTACACATCCCTCTAGTTCTTTGGAAGTATTTCCATGGCTGTAGGTGTAGCAATGATCTTTGTAGTCCGGCTACTGGAGTAAGTTTGACATCTCAGACACTGGGGTTTGAAAGTCCCTGAAGAACCAGGTGGTATAGGTTCACTCCAGCCATACCCTACGAAAGGCTATCTCAGTGTCACTTCACATTTTCAGAAAGTACATCTTCTCATGATTATCTGTGATTTCAACAGCTCTTTCCTAGTGAATTGTGTTATATTAAATATGAGCAGAGGATGGGATTTTGTAAGACTAAAAGTGCACAATGGCCCAGAGCAATAGCGAGTGTTGCAGTTCGCCTGTTTGTGATAAATCACCATCAAACAGCTTAAGGAAACAAGGAGTTTACTTTCTTACCATAGTCTGATTATAGTCTGTAGTCCAGCTTGACAGGAGTGCATGCACCAACAACCAGGGCCAAGGGAACTGGCCACACCATCTCTACATAATGGCTGAGAGAGAGATAATCCTTACTTGCCAGACCAGCATGTCTGGCCAACTGTACAGAAAGATGCCAACTTTCTCAATCAGCTCTCAGTATTTTATTCCAGGGCCTAGTCCCATCCACCATGGGCTGGACCTTCCCCATCAAATAGACAATCTCCTGCAGATTTGCTCTGGGCCTAACTCAACCATCAGTTCTCTACGAATGTTCCCAGAGCTCAAACTCTCAACTGCCAAGTTGACACCTGTGCCTAACTATGACAGTGAGGAAAAGAAAGTGACACCACATGAAACTGGGATGATAAGAAGAAGTTAGTGCACTGGAGTGCAGGACAGAGGGCTGAGTCATCTTTATGTTCAGGGGAAAAACCATCTTGGAGACAGAGTGAAGGACAAAGCTTGTTTACAATGAACCTCATTGAATGATGAATGAAGAATGGCTAGGCAATGATGTAACAGGGAAGCATATGGACCATTAAGTGACAAACTGAAAGATATCACAAGCAAAGGTTAGGGTAATAGATAGATGAGTAGAAATAAAATTAGGAAAAGACAGAAGGTTCAAATACACAGGTAAATAATCAAACATTAGGTTTCTATGTCTAAATAATCCTGAAAGTAAATGTTATTGCATATAATCATTTCTGTAATTTTCTTCATAGGTACATAAAACTCTTTAAAAGAAGTGAAGTTCCTCAAAAGAAATTTTACCAGGGATGAAATTAAAATGTCTAACAAATATCTTTAAAAATGCTCCACTTCTTTAGCCATCAGGGAAATGCAAATCAAAACTTCCCTGAGATATCATCTCACCCTGGTCAGGATGGCAAAAATCCACAATACAAACAACAACAAATGCTGGAGAGGATGTGGAGAGAGGGGAACTCTCCTACATTGCTGGTGGGAATGCAGGCTCATACAGCCACTCTGGCGAGCCGTCTGGAGATTCTTAAAGAAATTAAAGATTGAAATGCCATATGACCCTGCTATTCCACTTTTGGGAATAACCCCCCATACAGCAGAGGTTCACCTCGATAGCACAAGCATGACCATGTTCATAGCAGCACTGTTTACAATAGCAAAGTCATGGAATCAGCCCAGTTGACGAGTGGTAAGGAAACTGTTGTACATCTATACAATGGAGTACTACTCAGCCATCAAAAATGATGAATTACTGGAATTTGCCAGGAAATGGATGTCATTAGAAACAATTATATTAAGTGAAGTATCCCAGACCCAGAAAATTAAGCACCATATGTACTCCCTAATAGGTGGCTCCTAGTACCAAACCCACCCAGCCCACCTAGAGACACTCATAAAAAAATCTCTGCAATACAGTAATTGCAAGGATTATGAACAGGAGGGATGGGGTAGGAGGGCCAGACTAGAAACAAGGAGAGAGGGGATCATGTTACAGCAGAGAAAATAGGCCTCCATCAAGGACTCAAATAAGTAATGAGACATCTGATTAAGTTCACAGACTTTCGTTCCTGATCATTTACTACTGAGGGGGTATGATCTCACCAGAAAGGGAGGGCATACAGTCTGGCAGATTAAAAAGTAACCATTTTGCAAATGGGTGATAGACCCCTCCCTCACTGTGGTTTCCCGCTTTTACTACATCTACCTTTGAATATACTCTTATAACAAGACTCTAGTTTAACAGCTTTTTGTCTCTGGCCAGAGGGTGACATACAATGCCCACCAGGATGGAGTGAAGGGCATTGCAGGAGCAGCAAAACTGCAAAAGAAAATCAACAAACCACAATCCAGAACTTCAGAGACTCTATATCAACCACCTAGCACTAGGCCAGCCTAATCTCTCCCCATCCTGAAGCTCAGGGAAATTTGCGGAAGAGGGGGCGGTAAGAGTGTAAGAGCAAAAGGATGGGAGGAGCAATGATATGCAAGATACTCCATACAAGTTAGGGATGAAGCAATCATAATTGGACTTTACATGCCCTGCGCATTGTCCAACACACTATTGACCTCACAAAGTTTAGCATCTGCTAAAGGCACCAAGATCCTTGGAGGCAAGGGATTGGCAGCCACAGCAGTATTCCTATACCTAAGGGGAACACGGGAAAGGGTTCAGGGAAAGGCCACTGGGTCCTTGTACATCATCGGAGAGGAGGGCCCAGAGGAAAATCAGGCATGCACAAGAAAGGACTCTCTGGGAATTGGGGCGGGAAGCACTGGAGGATGGGGAGGGAGGGGGATGAGGAGGGGGAGCAGGGGGTACAGGGGGAGGAGGAGGGAGGGAGGGAACTGGTGTACCTATTAAGTTTGTATGAGCTGAAATAATAATAAAAAGTATTAATAATAATAAAAAAGAAGAAGTGAAGTTCCCATGTTGCCATTTTTACTCATTTTCAATTACTGCCATTAAAATATTTGGGTTTCAGATCTCATCCAATGCTTGAGCATCACGCCATGTCTGTTCATCGCTCCTATTTTACATAAGTGGCTGATTTTACAATGACTTCCAATCATTTACATTATATCCTGTGCTTCCTTCATGTGCACTGAAGCAACATGACAAAATTTGTCAGGAAAAGAATCACAGAAAGGGTCAACTACCACAGATGTTCTAAATAAAGCTCCTGCCCAGCACACCACATAGTTGCTATTTGGCACACTTTATGTGTTAAACATTTGATTAACATCTCTGCTGAATCTTCAGAAATTTCAGGGCAGGAAAGTTTGAGGCTCCTCAATTACAGAAGGAGGGAGGTGACAAGGTTAAATGACATACTTGCAAGTAGAAGGAAGAATTGGCCTCCGAGCTAGGGGAGGCCCTCAGAGTATTTTAATCTTAATTATATGTTCATTATTTTTGAAAGAAATTGACTATCATTAACCGATGCCTGCAAAGTGGTTGGAATTGAGGGAGGGAATTTGAGGAAGTAGAATAGAAAGAAATAGAGACAGAGATACTTTCATTTCACAGGAACTGGACAGCAAGGTCTTAACTGGGCCTCCTAGTTCCATCTTAAAGGACTGTAAGATCTTGAAGGTAAAAAGCAGAACACTACCAACTTGGCAAAAAAAAATTGCATATTTATCAAGAGGAAAAGGAAAAAAATCACTTCACTAACAAAGCAATATTCACCTCATAACAGTATGCATTCCATAGACGCCTTCAAAGTAGATGATGAAGTTTACTTGCAATAATAAAAAAAAAAACTGGAGGGTGAAGGAACAGGTAAGGAAAAAAATAGATGTGTAGGGAATTTGATGTCAGAGTTCATGCAAAGCTGATATGTATAGGAGAGTCTGTGTTGTGTTCCTGATGCTGCCTATTGTTATCTCCTGCCACATCCTGAGTGCATGGCTACGTGAATTTCAATGTGTAAAAATAACCGTGTGATCAAAAGACCTTCGTATCTAGCTCAACCAAACACTTCCTAGTTCTTTAGGTGCCTATTGCAGTTAGTCTGTAGGTTGCTGATAAATTGCCACCAACAGCTTAAGGAAATAAAAGGGTTTTATTCTCTTATGATTCCTGGTTACAGTCCTTAGTCCAGCTTGGCAGGGAGTTCAAATCAACACCAGGGCTGAGGACTGGTAGGGAGTTCAAATCAACCCCAGGGGTGAGGGAACTAGCCACACCATCTCCACGTAATAGCTGAGAGAGAGACAATCCATACTTGCAAGACCAAAGTGTCTGGCCAAGTATACGGAAGGCTGCCCCCTTTACTCAAATAGTTCTCTCCATTTTATTCACCTGTCTGGGGACTAGTCCCACTATGGGCTGGGCCTTCCCCATCAACTAAACAATCTCCTGCAGGTTCACCCTGGGCTTAACTCAGCTACCGATTATCTACAAATACACTCAGAACTTGAAACCCCTGCCATCAAGTTGACACCTATACCTAACTATGATAGGAGGCACTGACAAGGACCGCTAAAACTTTAAATTCATGGTTCTTTTGTAAATTCCATTTTTTCCATAAGAAAACTTATATTCAGTCCCTGAAGTGAACCAAGTAATGTAGTAGATGCCAGAGATGTAGGTTACTCCTATTTTGATAGGGGAATGACTCACATAAGAAGATAATTGTAATGCACTTTGATGAATGTTGTAATAAAAGTATTAGGCAGAGATTTGGAAGCACAAAAGAACTCATTTAACTTGTAAGAACTCACGAAATGCTTCACAAGGGAGGCAATATGGATGGCTGTTTTAAGTGATTACACGTGATGCTTGGAATTTGTCCACCAAGATGTACTCAGGAGGATGTGGCTCATGGAGGAAAGGAGGGAATTCACTTAGGCACTGCAGCTCTTGGGCTGTGCGCCCAGTGCTATGCTGCATGTCAAACTGGCACCTCTACTTACACTAGAATTCCTCCCAGAGGGTTTTTTTAATTATTAAACACAATTTTTTTAAATTTCTGAACCAGTCCTAACTTACCGGCACAGAAGCATTGGGTGCAGTAGGGTGATTAAGCATATTTGAGAAGTACCGCCATGCTACAATTATTTCATATATGTGTACAGGGTTGTGTGTGCACATGTTTTGCAGAGAGGTGGGTGCACATGTGCGTACAGATGTGTGTACAAGAGTATACTTGTGTGCATATGCCTGTGGAAGCCCAAGGGTGACATTAGAAATCATCTTGGATTGCTCTACCTCCTTATTGGTTTGCTCTGGAGCTTTCAGGCTCTACCTTCCACTATATTTATCAGCCATTTCTACATGGGATCTGAACCCAGATCCTTTTCTTGCAAGATAAAGGCTTTAACCACTGAGCCACCTCCCCTTCCTGGTGTCTCTTGAGTTTTTAAAAAGGCATTATTAGAACCACATTCTCGTGATTTCAGTTCACCCCAACTTGAAACGCAACCCGATTGGATCTGGAATCAACTAAATGACATATCTGTGGGCACGTCTGTCAAGATTTTTCCTGGGAGGAGTCATGAAATGGAGAAGAACCTCCCCGAGTGGATCTAGCAGCCCAGAGCCAAAGTGGTGTGAGGGCAAAGCTCTTACTTTTTGCCCTCTTGCCTTCTCCCCTTGCTGGTGAGGGAACCCATGGAGTTAGTTACTCTTGCTGCCTCTGCAGCTGTCATCTTTTACATATACAAGAACCCAATTTCTCGAGGCTTCCAATGGGACCTTCAGGCCAATGGCTCGCCAGTGTATCTCCAGGCCTGCAACGCCACGTTGTGACTACTGAGGCATCCAGCTCGGTGGACAGAGCAGCCACCAAGTTCTCTCTCCAGAGGAAGACAGTCATTACATGACACTCCGTATCATGTAAGCCAATTTAATAAGCGTCCCTTGGATAACCTGTATTATAATGTTATTCTATTGGTTCTGTTTCTCTAAAGACCCCTAACTGTAGAGCCACATCGGGAATTAGGAAGCAACATACAAACTTTGGGGAAACATAGACTATAGCAAAAGGTAATAATCAAGCATCTGAGCTGGCCTTCCAGGGGCTTCTATCCTAAGTTTTAAATCACCTGGAATCCCAGATTCTGCATCCTTAAAATGAGACATTGCCTTTTTCCATCATAGTTTTTGCTGAGGAAATGTTCTGAGCAGGCTCTCAGTGTGATTAACACAAGGTCTTCTTTAATATGGAAGCTGCTATAGTCTCTGAAGAATCCCTAAATAGGCTAGAAGCACCACACTGGATGAAACCCAGTGGGCCTGGCAATTGATAGTGCTTACATTTCCTCCCTTTGACTGCTTAGAAAATTTCACCACGGTGTAATTTGTATTAATTTATTTGAATAATTTGATAAACATAATTTAATCTGTATAATAACTATCATTAGCTTTGTTTGTGGGCAAACTCTTTAATGAGAATGCTAAGGGAAATTTCTGTGCATTGCATTAGCTTTTATTTGTAATTTTTGGCAGTCATAACACATGGTTGGCTCCTTACAGTGAGCTTATCCTGAGCTAAAACCCTATCCATCACCTCAGTGGTAGGCCAGAGCCCAATCAAAGTGTTTCTGATGTTTTTCTGGAAGGGAATGTATGCTATAGAGCCATTCTCAGGCTTATGCCGCACAGGGGATAACACAGAAGACACATGTCCCTGGAGGATAGCAAGAACTGGGAGTAAGGAAAGAAGCTGGCTTGAAACAAGAGCTCACTGAAATAACATCCACTTCCCCAGATCTGCACAATAGTTGACATATCAACACTCCCCATGAATGTGCAGGAATCTCAGAGAAACAACTACACTCAGAGAAAATCTTTGGGGAAAGTGCCCAACGAGAGATGGGGAGCTTCCCTACCTGTAGGCTTCACTGGTGGAGGGCTCCTTGGACTGCCACAGATGCCTTGACCTTACAAGCACAGGTGCCCCCCCAAAGAGCCCTGTGATCCACACATTCAGAGGGACGTGACAGCAGAAGGGACATGACTGGACTGGTCAGCGGAAGTGAGGGCAGGAGAGGAGAGAGTGGGATGGGAAGTGGGGAGGGGGCCAAGAGTATGAACTCATTCTGTTCGTATATGGAAAATTTCAAAGGATTAAAGAATAGAGAAAAAAAAGAAACAAGTACTTGTTGCTAAGGTTAAAATATAATCAGATAGAAACCTGTATTATAATGTTATCAAAAATAATTTTTACAAGTGTGTGAATAGACATGCCTACACAGAGAAACAAGACAGATGAAGATAAGGCAGTAAAAGAAACTATGAGGGGCTGCTATGGAAAACACAGGCCATTAAGCGAAATTCCCAGTACCGGATATGATACCGCCTAATGAGTCGTTGGTCAGAGAGGTCTCAAAGACCCTCTAAAGCAATAAGGCTTTTGCCAATGCTTTTCATTGTCCACCAGAAACTGAAAGGAAGATCCTGTAGCTGAAATCATTACCTATAATGACCACAGGAGGTGGAGAAAAGAAGCTGGAACTGATCTGGAAACTTCTTACTTGCAGATCAGCTTTCATAGTGCTGCAAAGTACATAAGTTGCTCGCCCAGCTGGGAAAGCTGCAAATCTCAACACCCACCCTGGCAAGAGGCGTCCATTGATGCAATAATGCACGAATGGTAAGGGACAGACAGCTGATTTGTGGTTGCATTTAAGCAGTGGAATGATATCAATTCATGTACAAAAAAATCTAAATGAATAAAAATAAAATTTAAAAAAGAAATGGAAGGAGGAAATTTATTTCAATATGGCCACATTGGTAAAAAGCATATCTAGTGTTGTCCCAAAGTGTGTCTTCCCACTTGTAATGTGAGATTCAGGTGTAAAAGGAAGACAGAAGCTATGCATAGCCAAGCAGTGCTGGTCAAGGTGTGGCCCAGCCCATGAACTGACCCATCATTGTGTCTCCCCTGCAAAGTCTTCCCATGCAAGTTGCTTTGCCATACTATTAGAACCATGTGAAATATTGTCTTCCTGGAAGACAAACTCCACATCTGGTTGGCACTGGAAAAAATGCTGTGTCAGCTGCAGCTACTCCTACAGATCCGGAAAATTTGTCAATATTCTGTGAAATCCCTTTCCCATTTTGGTTAGCCTTAGGCCTCTCTGCGTTCCTGGATGAAATTCCAGTTTCTTGGGGTGTCTGGTATCGACAGTTCATATAAGCAAAAGGACAGCAAAAGCATACCTCTAGAGTACTTTTCCTTTTGCAGGTCCAATTATAGAGGAATGCTGTAACCACAGAATAGAGAAAAGTGGTAAGTGACCCAGCATCCAACCACCTCCACATACTACCTAAACAGATCTAAAAAATAAAAATAAATTAAAAAAACAGCTGTCTCTAAAGATTTCTCACTGACCAGCAGCTATTTTATTTTCATCCAGATTTTTCCCAGGCTTTAGACTTACATATGCAGAGTTTTAAACAAACAAGATGGCAATGTCATGAATGGGGAAAAGGGATTAAACACGTTCTCAAAGTTAAGACAAAAAGTATAATTATAGGTTCAGGATTTCTCATTATTTTATACCTTCACATCTACAAGAGTCCTGGGAACTCAAGGTGTCCTAATTTGGGAAAAGAAATCAATTCCAATTTAAGTTGCTGTTTCTTGTTTATCCTATACTGTAGTTTTTAAAGAAAACAAGGAACTAGGAAGCTGGTATTACCATTATTAGAACTATTGCTTTCTTAAAGTAATTTCAGATTGATTTTCAGAGCCTAGCTCCATTCTTCTTTCTTTTAAGTGTTTGTATCTGCATTTTCCGTACATTCTTCTCCAGAATGATCAAAAATCACATTTAGCTACTGAACTACCTTAAAATTTCCCCTGAGTTCCTGCCCATTTTCCTCATCTTGAGTCTTCCTCTTGCCTCTAACGTGTTTGACCTTACAGACAAATACTCCTCTTCAGGCATGTTGTGTTGATGTTGTTAGCTCTGCAATATCGAACAGCTCAACAAACACCTGAGATAATCAACTTATAAAGCAAAAATGTTTATTTTGGTCCACAATTGTGTAGGTTTCACTTTCTGATGGCCTGGCCAGCTCTGCCACCGATGAACCTGTGTCGAGACAGCGTATGATGGTGAGAACATGTGGCACAGCAAACACTAATCATTTCATGGCCAAAGAGTGAAGAAGAAAACAAGACAGGAAGAGACTCTGTTAAATCCCCAGGGACACGAATGTCTCCCACTAGGCTTCACCTCATAAAGGTTCCACAACCATCCAACCACACAACACATCAATCTTTGGGGAACAAAGGTCAGAACAATAATTCTGGGCACCTAGATTCAGAGTTAAGCGTAGATACTTTGTAAGAATGTAGACAGAAAGGCAAAGACACTTCAAGGGTCAAGGTGCAGTCATGAAGAGAGTGAGGACCAGCTGAGAAACTTCCTGCAGCATGCTAGGAGCTAAAATCAAGACAGCAAACACGTCCAAAGTTCATGGGGAACAGATTCCTGCAAAGTGTCACAGGGTGAAGAATGAACTAAACAAAAACTCCTGGGGATAGAGTGAAGTGAGAGGATTTGAAAAGTGTCAGAAATATAAAAAGATGTACTGTGGAAAATTGCTTAATCTGATATTAGGAATTTGAAAAAGAAAATGAGGAGGAAACCTTGAATTTTGTGCCTGGACAACAAGGAAGATAATAATGGTGGCATCTTCTAAGATGCAGGCCAGAAGACAGACCATTGAGAGATAGAAGGGTGAAGACTGGAAATTCAACCCAGGGCACGTTAAGTTTTTGAGTCATAAGATGTCATATTAGCATGAACACAAGAAAACACAGATCTTGCTGGACCATGTGGTCTCAGGGCCAGCTATGCTGGGTAAAGACTAAGGCAGGAATGTAGCAAGTACAATGCCATCCTGTCTCAAAGTGTAAAGTAAAAAAAAAGGGCTAAGGAAGTGGTTCAGAGAGAGAGAGAGAGAATTTGGACCTTGAGTTATCAGTACGAATAAAACTGAATAGTAGAAATTCAAGTTACAAATTTAGTGTAGAAAATGTAGAGCAAAATCCTTAAATGTGACTTGACCTTGAAATTTATTAATTATTCAAAAATATATTTTCCAAAATAATTGCAAATCACACATAATCCATAAATAATAACTGCAGTTTTAATTGCTCATTTATTCGCTTGTGTCCCCCATGTTAGACATGGAACCCTGAACAAGAGAAAACTAGTTAAAACCAAGTGGCACGGGGGCTGGAGAGGTGGCTCAGGGGTTATGCCTCTGCCTTGCAGGCGGAAGGTCCTGAGTTCGGATCCCAGATCCCACGTATAGACGCCAGGCAGAAGCGGGGGCGGCCTGCGCTTCTAGTCCTGGTAGGGCGGAGCCTGTGAATCCCGGGGCAGAAGGAGGTGGAGGCGTCCATGGTGGTTCCCGAATTCGTCCGTGGTTCTACACACACACACACACACACACACACACACACACTTACACATGCACAACTGAATAAATAATAATAAAAAAAAATTTAAAAAAAAAAAAAAACCAAGTGGCACATAAATGCACTTCTGTATCGAAAACCTAATCTTACTCTCACCTAAGACACTAACCTAGTGTCTGCAGAAGCACTCTGAATTGCAGCTTCATCACCCGCTGTTCAATATTTTAACACTTCCAAAGATTCTGTCCCTTATTTCTTATTCTCTCAAAAAAAATCCTAAAAAGCAACAGCAATAACAGTGACTTTTCCATGTTGCTGTTATGGAGATTAAACAAAACACTTGGAGCGCTCCCTGGCTCACAGTGAGACGATGAAAGTATCAGGAATCACTGAGGCCACGTGGCTACATCCAGGTCATAAGAGCCTGAGTTGTTGTTACTCCTTCGCTCCTTACTCATCTGGAGATTTGAAGAAGGACTGTGGTTACATTAGCAAAAATCAGAGAGACACAGTTCACAGACAAGACAGTCAATGCTTCCATGTCTCATGTCCTAGGAGCTCACATGACAAGATTGAGGCTAATTGTTATGTGTCTTAGTTACTCTTCAGTGGCTGTGACTGACTTAGGAGTCAAACAATTCAGGAAAAAAATGGAATTTTATACCATATGTTTCTCTAACTACATTTCTAGTTATAGTCCATTATGGAAAAAGAACTATCACCATGGACCAAGATATAGCCACACCATATCCATGGGAAAGAAGTCAGCTCCCTCTCCCCTCCCCCCTCCCTTTATTTATTTTATCCACCATCCCATGGAATGATCCCACATAGTACAGACTAAGTCTTTCCACAGCAATTAAATAACCCCCTTCAGGCTTGCTCAAAGGTTTTCTTCATTAAGTAGCTCTTCATGGGTGTGCTTGGAAGTCCAATTGTCAAGTTGACTTAAAATTAGCTGTCACAGTATGGAGCTGTGGATATGTTAAGAGATCTTGATGATGGTGATGATGATAATAGAAGACATTCAAAAACAGCTAGTAAGCACATGCAAGGAAAAACAGCAGATCCAGGGAGCCAGTTATAAACAAAATTAGGCCTTGCATCTTCAACTGGTGTAGAATAAAAGATGAAATTCAAAGTGGTAGAAATGGTAGCTAGAATCTCTCTCTGTCTTTCTATGTGTGTGTGTGTGTGTGTGTGTGTGTGCTGTAGATGTTGTGTGTGTGTGTAGATGTTGATGTGTACATGTGTGGAGGTGTGCATAGGTGTTTGTGTATATGTAGAAGAGGGCATTGTATGTGACTGTGGAGACCCAAGGGTAATTTCGGGAATCATCCTAGATTGTTCTGCTTCTTTCTTGTTTTTCCTCTAGGGTCAGAAGTACAGGCTGATGCCATTGCTGCCTGGCATTTTTACAAGGGATCTGGGATCTGAACTCAGGTCCTTCTGCTTGTAAGGCAAAGACTTAATTCCTGAGGCATCTCTCCAGCCTTAACTAGAACCAAAGCAAGTACATGCATATATATATATATATATATATATATATATATATATAAATGAGGCAAGTAAAGAAAAAGATTGCAAAGTCTATTCAGTTTAGAGACTATGTATAGCCCAAAAAGCAACCCTAATCCCAACGCATGCCACAGCTATGACTTAAGAGGCAGGGGTGATGAGCAGGGGAAAACATACTTCGCTAGAAAAGCACATGAAGGAGACTCTTAACAATACCCTTTGCTGACTTCATGTAATTGCTTGCCAGCAGGCGCCAGCCTACCAGACTGTGAATTATAATGGAAACTGAAAAAAATTAATTATAAAATTTTGAGCAATCAAAAGTTAATTTTGCTAACATTATACCATGAAACAGAGAACACTATAAAGACTCCTGATAAGGGGAAAACGAGAAGAAGCATGGCCAAATCAGCACATCCATGCTACAGCCAGGTCCCACATCACATCCTGAACATGGAAGCCTCCCAACATAGAAATTCTCCATCAAAAATGTTGAAGACCATAAATGTCTAACCCTAAGGACCACTAGGTAAAAAGTATAGGCACATCTGTTCTCTGATGAGAGCTTTTTAAATGATGTGGCTCAAAAGATGGGTGTACCTTGTCAAAGCATTCTGTACGTAAGTTACATCTTTCAGCACACAGTAGAGTGGAAAACTTTCCATTGCTTAGACACTGCTCATCATCTGTTTACATTATTCTTCCTTCTCTTCTGCAAATACTGGTGACATGTGATCCACTGTACTCCTCAAGCATTCCTTCAATCACAGCTCAGGTCCCAGATATTAGGAAGTCATTGGGTCTGGAAAATGAATTTGTTATGCTCTGCCGTGAGCTAATGCTACTTATATCATTTTAAATGACTGGTTCCCCCTCATGGATGTAGTGACTCCAATTAACCTATTCCATAAATACGTTTTAGTAAAGTCAGGCCAAAGAGATTAATGGATTTCAATTTGGAAATATTATTTTAAATTGACTGGTCCAAGGAGAGATTAGAAATAATGTCACTGACCACATATACAGACTATCATAAAGTAATAGACTAGACCTGTAATAACTGGGAATCTATTCCTGTGTTTCACTCTGACATTTATAGAAACCAAACAGAAGAATCACAGTAGGTTATGTGTATTATAAGCAAGGGGTGAGAGAGTAATAGTGTCTAGTTAGACGTCTTTTGTAGAAGATTTGTGAATATTGCAATCCCATAACTATCCAAAGAGAAAATTAACCTGGAAACAGATCTGGATCTTTATTAGTTATTATCCTTTAAAAATATAGCAAATGAACATGGCAGATAATTGGTTCATAGAGGATACAAACATTAAAGTAATGTATAAACAGAATTGACATTATGTGCAAACATCCACAGAATGATTAGATATGATGGAAATATATTCCATCATAAAATAAACAATATCAATGAGATCTAAGAATCACCTTAACAAGACTGTCTTGATGATGAACTACAGTAAATTAAAAATCAACGATATTATAACAGACCTGTTGCAAGCATACCCAAAAGAAATGAGTGTTTCTAATCTTCTCATGTAAAAGCATTAAAAAGGAACTGGAGACTGACCTAAAATTTCTGTTTGATCACATTGAACTTTAGCCCTTAACAGATTCTTCCCTGTAAACTTTCTCTGTATAAGCCTCAAAGGGAATTAATTCCCTCTTATAATCACATGGCAGCAACAGTCATAAATAAGAGAATTGTTCTTATTTGAGCTTCATTTGACCTCCTCAAATGCTTCCCTTTTTACTTTACAGTATCCATATTGAACTCTATGTAACCGAAAATTATTAACCAAGTTTCAGAATGTCTTGGTTTGCCAGCCAACTCCTGCTATGTCTAAATAATTCACTTCACTGTTTACTAACTCCAAACTAATATAGTAAAACTTAAAATTCCAAAACCATAAACTCTGAAAGGTATTAAAAGTATAAAAGGGCTTTATGACACCCCAAAACAGTGTTGAAAATTTCAAGTCATGAGGTTGACAACTCTTTAATATTAGAAATTGCCAAAGAAATTAAAGCCAACTACAGTGCACATTCCCCAAATTTATGCCTTTTCTGATATGAAATGGCCATCAATACAAGAAACAGAAAACACTGCTGTAAAATTCTATTACTTCTGTGCATAAAGCAATAGAAAACTAACAGAAAGGCAATGAATAGAAGAATAAAAGCCCTGGCACCTGCCTCAGATAATTGTCACATTCCTTTCATATTGCCAACCATTTCCAAGCTTCATGTTTGTTACAGTTGTCATCCTTAACAAAATTTTCCTTTTGATATACTTGTTAGAGTCACATTATGAAGTACTTAATGTAAAATCACCTCATAGCTACTGTTGCATCTGCTCGCATTGTCTCCACATGTTATCAAAGAGGAAACTTCTCTCTCCAGGTTGAAAATTCCATCGAAAACATTTCACATGGTAAATAAATGATGAAAGCAAAACTCAGTAGGCGAAAAAATGACAATGTTAGGATCGGGGGGGCAGCTCAGTGGGTAAGAACGCTTGTTGTACAAACATGTGGACATGAACTCAGACCCCCAGCACCCACAGGAAAAGTGGATGTGGTCATACGCACTGTAACCCCAACCCTGCAGGAAAAAGGGAGAGGACGACAGAATAATTGGAACTTTCTGGCTACCAGTTTAGCCACATATTTACATTCAGGTTCTGTAAGAGACCTTGTGTCTCAAGGGACTGAGGCAGAGATGGGGGCCACCTAATATCCCCCTTGACTTCTCCATGATATGAGATATCTACTCATATCTACACCACGTGCACAAAGAAATGGCAAAGCCACATTTTAAGTTATCTTCTTTTTTGGACTAAATGGTTCTCCCAAAGACACACACACACACACACACACACACACACACACACATAAAAAAAAAGTTAGTTTTGGAGAGAGACATATGTGGACAAACGAAACCATATCAGGAGATGCTATATGAAGACGAAAGGTTAGAGTGATAAACCAAGCCACATAGTGCCAGAAATTGAGAGCAAGCTAGAAAAACTCCAAAGAGACAAAGAAAGACTCCACAAGATTCAGATACACTCTACTCTTGCTGAAACTTCTATTTTTTACCTTAGTCTATACAACTACCCAAGAAATTTCTGGAGCTCTGCTTATAGCACTTTGGTGCCATAGTTGTGGAGAGTCGTTGGCTTTCCATTCTGCAGTAAGGCCAGAGTACAAAAGTAGATTCTTGCCTTATGCCATCTGTTGGCATTGACAGTTGATTACTGATAAAAATTTCCAAGAACATACAACAGGAAAAGATAGTCTCTTCAATGAAGACCTGTAAAATTTTATAGCCCCATGCAAAAGAATGAAAGTCTTCTTTCATGCCACATAGAAAACACAATCCAAAATGGTTAAGAATGTTAAAGGAAGACTGAAACTGTAAAGACGCTAGAAGAAAACACAACAAGCTCTATGGCACTGGTCTGAATAATCAGCTTTGGGATATGACAGACACAAAGAACAAAGGCAACAGAAGCAAAATTAAACAAGTGGAATCATAACACACTAAAAAGCACTGATCAGTTCTGTAAGCAACGGAATAGCAAGACAACTTACAGAATGGGAGAAAATACTTTCAAACCAGATTTGTTTGGTATTTGGTACTGACCATCAACCTGACAGGTTTAGAATCACCCAGGAGAGGTGTGTCTGCAAATGTGTTCACAGAGATTAATTGAGGGCACTTTGCAGATGACACCTTCTAAAACAAGCATCATATTTGAATGTTTAGATGGATTCAAATTATAAAATATCATTGCCAAGCAAACTACTAAAAACCTGAGTTTCCAAAAGAGAGTAAAACCTACATCACCCATAGATAGATAAAAGGCCCATTTTTTTCTTTTTTATTGTTTGTTTCTGGTAAGTTGGTACATACCTAATGCTTTCTAATTGCCTCCCCTATACTCTTTCTTCTCCCCTTCTCACCCTTCTCTTCCCCACAGCCCCTTTCCCAGACTCCTGACTTTTTGATTAGGTTTTGTGACCCATTTAGTTTAACCAGGGGCATCTGTGCTTTCTAGCCTAATATCAGAGTTAGATTTAAATTAATAAATAAATAACAACGTCTAATGAAAAGGCATGTATGCAAAATGCCCTCAAGAGGCTAACAGAGCTGCCCATGTGAGCCTGAACACTTTTAAGAGACTGCTATCAGTAATTTCATAAAGGAAGGAAATTACCCATTCTTTTCCTTCAAAACAAATTTTGCATGTTAACACGTGCCTCCTCCCATTTCCTTACAATTTTCCTGCTTGTAATAATTATGAAGACACAGAAGGAGTCTGCTTGTTAGATAAATGATATAAACAAAGCTGGTGTGGAGACCAACACACTAGGCTTTAATTCCAACTATCACAAGTCAAGGTCATGCTTGATCTCAGCTCCCAGAGGTGCTAACAGGCAACTTTCAATGGATTCAAATTATGGACCACATCATTAAATGAGCTGACTGACTCACTCATTTTTGCTATTAATAAAGAACTCATCTTGGAGATTTTCCGCACGGCTGTATGGATAACCTGAATTTATGTGGACCTCAGCAGTTCAAAGCCTGAATTCATTTTCCTGAAACAAGCAGAATCTGAAGTTGATTAGCATGGAAAAGAGTCCTCCTTTCATTAGATTATTCTGAAGTGCTGTCCATTACATAATATGCCATGCATGTGGAACCTTTAGAATAAAAATTGTGATTGCCACTCAATGGAGGAGTATTTCTAAGATGTGACAGATTTTATAACTGTGAAGAAGGAACTCTCTGCCAGTCTGGGTCTCTTAGCCTTTCAAACATGCTCTTTAAATTAAAATTATGGCACATAGAAAACTTCATTACCTGTTTCAGTTGTAGATAATTGTTTCTCCTCTTTGACTGTGTGCCCTTTTCAGGCTAAGCGTGCTGGACTGTGGAGTTGAACATGTGGTAAATGGACTTCCCAGGCCTTCCTGGTGGATGTCCCAAGGCAATTACCTATTCTCTAGAATAACAGGCTGGAGAAATATTGACCTGCATTTAATTTAGTTTTAAGTAAAATTTTATGTGCATTTTTAATAAATACAAAAGGGTTACATAGTTGAAAGTTTTTCTCTTGCCAAATTTCACTTTAAAGATATTAAATTAATCAATGAGAAGGAAATAGAATCAATGTCATTAAAATTAAACTGCTAAATTCAAAATAAATGATAAAAAGATGGGCTCTTGGTCTTTAAATTGCTTAAGCATTGAAGGATAGCTCAAGGTTTATGATCCTTTTTTCTTATACTCATTTTCATTATTTTGTCAGTGTTTGGGATTTCTCCCAGGACCCTGTGCATGCTACACAAAGCATTTCACCAGTCAGCTACAGCCCAAGACCCTCTTATTCACTCTGAATTCACTTATGAACCACTTATTCTTTCAGATATTGACAGGTGTCACTCAGTGGAGGTGTAAGGATCATCTTCCTCCATCCTTAGGCCATTCCCTGTTCAACAATGTTAACAAGTTCAGAGAAGCATTGGAAAGGTCACACACGGGTGAAATCAGAGGACTGGTCCCAGAAGCTCAATGAGAAGAGGGCAAGAGAAAAAGTTTTCCTTGAACGGCATCTTCAATGATGAGCAAGTAGGCGAACGCTTCCATAAAAATGAAACATGAGAGCAAACAGGATGGAGAAGCAGTTCGATGGATGTGCTAGAGCACAGGCTGAGTGTACACACAGGACAGGTGAAGTCTTAGAAAAATGAAATCAGAGCACAGAAGATGTCCATGGTTTGGTACCATCGAAGGATTTTACCAGAGCTCACGTGATAGGAATTTCATTATTCAACAATAATTCCAGAAACTTACATCCAGCCACTGGACTGAGCAGGTTTGTTCCTCACCTGACATGAGCAAAATAAGTTACACTCAAAACATAGAACTGGAAGATGAGAGAAAAACAATGAAGCATGTCATAATAATCGAATGCATGCACAAACTCAGAGTTGAAAAACTATTAGAACTATTCCTGCCAGTTGGTGTCCATTTTCTAGTGTTTGCATGACAAAATACCATAGGTTGGATGGCTTAAACAAATGAAATTCGTTTTCTCACAGCTCCAACGCCTAGAAGTCCACAATGACATTGTCAGTAGGTCCGGCTTCTCCTGAGGCCTCTCTCTTTGGTGGTGTTCCTACTGTGTCCTCCTTGACCCCAGCTGCTATGATAAAATGAAATACCTTAGGAGGCTTATAAACAACAATAATTTATTTCTTATACTTCCAGACTGAGCCGCACTGGGTGCAGGTGCCAGAAACACTGGGTTCCAGTGAGGACCCTTTTCCTTGTTGCAAGCAGTTAATACCTTATTATGTCTTTTTGCAAAATGGAACACAGAAGGGGAAAAAGACTGTTTCATGACTCATATGGGCACTAATCCCATTCATAAGGGATTATGACTTTATTTTTTTGTAATTAATTCCAATGTCTCGGTCTCCTAATTCCTCCACACTAGGGGTAGGGTTTGAACATATGAATGGCAGGGGCAGAAATTCAGCCCGTTAACACTTAGGTGTGGTGCGTACATCCTTGGTGTATCTTACTCTTCCTAAGAGAACAGCCATCATTTTAGATTTGGGAATTCGTAACTTCACCAAACCTTTGTTAACTCTTTAAAGGTTCTATGCCCAAAAGAGCCCTCTTTGAAGACACTGGGCATTAGGGATCCAACATAAAAGAAGACATGGTTCAGTTCATTCTACAGGACACTGCAGGGAGCTGTAAGGCCAGAAGCAACAAGTAGAACAAATAAGCTAGTGTGTCCAGAGGCGTATCATCTTCTGTACCCACTAAAAATTAGTTTATACATTAAGCTGTTAGACAGCTGCAAAGAAGCTCATAGAGGAGTGTGAATGGAAGGTGTGAGAGCCATGATGCTTCAGGGTTATATCCTCCAAGAGGAGCAGGTTAATCCCTTTCCTAGAATGGAAGCTAATGATAAAGAAAATAGCAATGACACAAAAGTACATACTGAATTCTTCCTAAAATCTTTTTATATGGACATGGAGATGGAATTTATGAACAATTATATTTCATAGAATGTTTATTCAGAAAATTCAGTGTCTGTGTAGCAGGAGTTCTAAAAAGGAAAAGTATATAGGTTTTTAAAAAAAAATCCAAAGCAAGACTTTTTTTAATCTAAGAAATGAAGACAAATGGAAGAATTAAAGTAAAAATGACCCACTAATTTAATAAGGAAAATGTAAATGTACATATTCACAGCAGATACAATGTGGCGACACCTTTGAATCCCAATAATAAGCACACAGTCTTTCAATCTTTAGACACATTTATTAAAACCATCAAAAGAAAAATAATAATAATTAAACTGCATTAGATTAAATTATGCCAGGTAAAGTACAAGATGCCCAATTAATATGTAAGCATCATTTAAGCAATGGATAGCATTTCAACATAACCATTCCCAAACTATATGATGTATGTCATGTACTTACGTTTCAAAAGCTATTCATTGTTTCTCTGAAATTCAAATTTAACTGGGTGCTCTATGTAATTATCTGCTAAATCTGGCAACTTTAATTAGATTTCTCATCCACAAGATAACACTGAATTTATATTGTCAGTCTTCTAAGTATAGTTTCTTATGTCTAGCCAAATCATCACTCAAATAAAGTTAATCCTACCAAAAATCCTACAAAATTGCTAAAAGATATATGTGGCAAAATGTTAAGTCCAAATATTGCTAAATTAAAAATAATAATGTAAAGTAAAAAAATCACAAAACTATTAACTCAGGAGGCAAAGGAAGCATTTGGGGAAGTAACAAGAAAAAAAAGAGCTCCTCTATTTTTGATAGGGAGGATGAAACAGACCCTAGACACTAATAAAAATGTGTTCAAACATGTGTGACACAGTATTTATCTCATGAAACTATTAAGGACTATAAATTCTGCTCTCCTCCACATGGGTGACACTGGGCTCTTTATTTACTGTCCCTTGAATTGCTTTGCAACCTGCCAGGAAGGATTTAACCCTTGCCTTTTGTCTTCTGAAATGATATGCACCCTTCGTGTCCACCAGGCCTTTATAACAGTACAGAGCAATCTGTAATGTTCTTCCTCACCACCGTTAAGTAAATGCTTTAGTGACTTTTCTCTTCACTGTAACAAAATATCTGAACAAAGAAGCATAAGGAAAAAAGACACTGTTGAGGCTCATAGATCCCAGATAAAGTCCGTTGTGGCAGGGAAGTCATGGCAGCAGGAGCTGAAGGAGCAGGTCACACGGCATTGGCAATCAGGAAGCAGAGAAAGGTGAAAGCTGCTGATCAGAGACCATCCTTCGTCTCCATTCAATCCAGAGCCTGAGCCCAGGGAAAATTCTGTCCTCTTTTAGGGCGAGTCTTCACGCCTCAACCTAGTCAAGACAATCCCTCACAGGCGTGCCTGGAGATTGACATGTTCTGAATCCCTCACAGGCATGCCTGTGCCCTTGGCAACTTCAACCATCCCAAACACCCAAAGACTTTCGCTTCTTCCTTTCCCTACTCTATATCCCCATCACTGATCATCAATTGGTAGATTGTGCTGCATGTGACCTGAGTTCATGAGAGTGGGCACCGGGTATAAATTCATTCCAATGGGCTGTTGAAATAGATACCAGAATTTCTGCATCACTAAGTCAGAGGACAGTGGCCAAAGGGCCCAATGGCACAGGAGAAAGGGGACCTAAGAGTAACTGGCTGGGTGTGTACACACTTTGAGAGGAACCAGGTGCTAGAATAATTCATCAGAATAAATGTATTGGACCAGAGTTTGAATTTCGGTGTCAAATATAGATGATGAGTAAGAACATAGATAAAATTCTTAAAGTTTTTCAAAGGGAAAGGAGACTAAGGACAGAGATTCTAGACCAGTGGTGGTTGTTAGTTCAGAATCCAGGACTATCAGAAGTGATGAGAAGGGAAGTGTAGAGGTCAGCAGATGTGATCCTGGTTTCACAGGGCAGGGGTTTCATGAGTTCAAGGCCAGTCAGAGCCACACGATGACGTCCCATCTCAAACGAAACAAGCAAAAGAACAAAAAGCTGGAATCAAAAAAAAAAAAAAAAAGACAGTGGAAGTACATTAGACAAGATGATGAAGCTTCTAGAAGAAAGGAGAACCTGCTGTCAGAGGCTCCTATAAAGTCAAGGAATAGAAAGACTGACATTTCATTTGGCTAGAGTATCGCGTTAGTAATTTTACAGTGAGCATGCAATTCTCAAAAGTGGGCCCCATCATCTGTCCTGTCTCTTCCAGTATTGTCTACACCGCATCTCAGCAATCATAGGGTGTCCATTTTCTCATCTCTGAATTTCCCTGGCCTTTGTCATTTGTTCCATCAAAGAGCTAAGTGCTAGTTCCAAATCAAGGTTCAACTTACATTCTCTCTCTAGACTCTGCCTCCAAGGCCACAACTGGCTGTATTAAACTGATAAGACCACCTAAGACTAGCAGAATTTCAGCTGCTCTGTGAATCCCAGAATAATAAAATAAATACCCATTACTTTAAGCCATTGAATTCTAAGGCATTTTGTGGTACAACCATAATAACTGTTGTAAATGGGTAAAGTGAGGTTAGTCCCTAAAATCAATGCATGGGAGGAAGTAAAAAACAGCAACCATATGAGTTACAGAAAATTCTCTGTGTTGAACAGAAGAAAGTTGAAATCAAAGATAACTTTTACATGAATTATGAAGCCTAACACATCTATATTCATAGACTGGGAAAAGACTGGAAGAATAAATGGTGTAAATGAATGGTGTAAAGAGAAGAAAGAGGATATAATGATGGAGAAATAACTTGGAGGGGATAGGAAAGCATGAAAACTAAACACAAGTGAAGCAGATAGTCTTGGACGAGAGAAGGCATTCCTTTCGCAGGGATACACGAAGATAGAACCTAGAAGTGAAAGCTTAAGCATATCTAAGTGGGAATTTGCTTTTCCTGTGGAAAAAGAGTGAAAGGTTTTCTTCAAGAAAGAGAAAAGTCAACCGATGCATGTGAAGAAAGGTTCTCAACCCTGCCACTTCTGACACTTTGGGCCAGATCATTCTTTATTATCATTACCAGGTTGTCCCACACAATATAAAATACCAAGCACCATCCCATAGTCTTACATACTTAGGCCACCAGAAATGCCTTTTCTAGCAGTATGCATGCAAGGTGACAGGTCTGAATATTAAACAAGAGACAGGATTCCAGTTGATGTCCACACACATCTCTATGAATTGTGCTTTCATTATATGAAAACTAAAACTGTCTTGGGATATTATCTAGTGTCCCCTGGTAATAAGACCACCCTCAGTCCACAGACATTGACTTAAGGAAAGGAAAAAGCGAGGAGAACATCACAAAGTTTTGAGAATCATGGTCAGCTCTCAACTGAACAATCTGAAATGTATTCAGACTATATTCTTCATCATGTACCAAGACGCACATCAAACATCCCTTATTGCTTCCATGGTTCAGAAAAAACTCTTTTTTATTTATTTATTTATTTATTTATTTATTTATTTATTCATTCATTCATTCATTCATTCAATTGTGCGTGTGTGTGCGTGTGTGTGTGTGTGTGTGTGTGTGTGTGTGTGTAGAACCACGGGCAAATTCGAGGACCACCATGGACCACCTCCACCTCCTCGTTTACTCTGCCCCGGATTCACAGGCTCTGCTCTACCAGGACCAGAAATGCAGGCTGCCCTTGCTTCCTCCAGGCATCTACATGTGGGGTCTAGGATCCCAACTCAGGACCTTCCACCTGCAAGGCAGAGGCTTAACCCCTGAGCCACCTCTCCAGCCCTTAGAAAAAAATTCTTAACTAAATTTTCTCTTCTGTGCTCAAGAATGCTAAGTAAAGATTTTCTAAAACAAAAGATTATAGCAAATACTGGGATAAAATTAAATTTTTTCCAAAAAAATAAATAATGCCATTTTCCCCGCTTAATTGTCTTCCTTTGTTTTGCCTGTTTGTTCCCAGATTCTTTGTTCTTAAAGTGAAAAAAAAAAAAGAATCAGGATTTTGTATCCCAGACTACTTTTTATACAACCTTAACAAAATCCCTCTAGAGCAGTCCTGAGCAGTATAATGTGTGTGATTTGTCAGAGGAATAACTGTGGCTTCCGGAGCCTTTTCTAGCAGTATGCATGCAAGGTGACAGGTCTGAATATTAAACAAGAGACAGGATTCCAGTTGATGCCCACACACATCTCTATGAATTGTGCTTTCATTCATAAAACCCCTATGCTTACTGTAATTACTCTCATACCCATTCATATAAGTAAGGCATCAGGAAACAAACTGGATTGGTGAATAAATGCAAATGAAATGACAGGGACAGAGGTAGGCATATGAAAACAGAGAGGAGGTATTCAGTATGCAAATTTCCAAGTCTGTATATACAACCATTTACAGCTCTTGTCTTGGAATAAATTGTAGAGCAATAAAAGCTACTGACTCTCTCCTCTGTTCTGATTTCCAAAGCCTGGGTGGCAGAAGGATGGGAGTTGGTTCCCTGCAGAATTACAGAGCTCAATAGTATAACTGTCAAAATCTCTTTTAAAGGAAGGCAAGCTATCTACATTATCTCTGTTGGGGCAAATCTTCTCTTTGTTGGTAGTGTCTATTCTCAGAATTGGCATTTAGCAAATATGTTAATTAAAGCTTTGGACTGCATACTACAATGTTTGCCATGCATTTTGTGACAAGTCCTATTGTGTTTTTATGTTAACATTATTCTTCAGCAGATAACATTGTTCCTCATTCAGACAAGTCAGAATGTTGAATCCCGGTACAGCATCCAAGAGAAGAAAACAGTGTTGCTTCCTGCTTGGCTTCACAATCAAGTGTTATCTATCCTTGAGGGTTCTTTACTGAGAGAAAGAAGAAAATGAGAAAGGAGACAAGAAGAAAAAAAAAAGAAAGAATAGAAAAGGTCGGTATCTGAATAGAAAAGGTGGGAAGAGGTGGAACTCTTAACCATATTCTCAGCTCCTAATAACATCCTAAATTGAACTTCTAGTCAAGAGGCAATTTCCACTTGTTCTGTGTATTTATACGTTTTCATACAACACAACAAAATGTATGCAACCGGAGATTAAGACAAATTGAGGTCTTCTCTTCCTCCTTAATTTACTTCCTTATTCTACATACAAAGGACCTGCTTGACTATGAGAGATTTGACCTAAATTCCATTTTATCAAGAAGGCTGCCTGCAGTTTACACAGGGAACATAAAAGGGGGGTGGGGGTAATACTGATTTCCCAAAGTTCAAGCCTAGGAAACATTAGCATAAGTACTTTGACGATCAGAACAGTGAAACTAGAGAATTAATCTCTAAAGCAATCAGAATTCAGATACTCTACATCTTTATAGATCAGAATGACCTATTTTAATTAATTATTCCAGATACAAAGAGACAGCTGCTTAGCATAGAAGATTGGAGCTGTTATCTTCTCTCAGGACTAAGTTACCTTGAGTAAATTGCTTTTGAAAACAGTCTTCGTGTGTCACCTTTTTTGAGGCATCTTTAAATTTAGAGAGAAGCTGTATGGCCTCATGGGCAGACAGCAAAACAACATGAACAAAAGTCACCTTGAAGAGTCTGACACTGGCCACTGTCATGGTTTGAATGTGAGTGGTCACCCTGAGGCTCCTGTGTTTGCATTCTTAGCTGATGCTAACGTTTGGGGAGGTGATGGCATCTTTAGGAGGTACAGCCTTGCTGAAGGCAGCAGCTCACAGGGGGGTGGGGTTTGAGGTCTACTTGCTCTCCACGCCTCCGTGATGACGGACATGATTAGTTTTCATCAGCTTCTGCTGCCCCACCATGGCTTTTCTCCCATAATGGACTACATCTCCCCTCTGACACTGTAAGTCAAATAAATACCCGTCTCTGCTTAGCTTGCTTGTGTCAGAGTGTTGGCTCAAGAAGTAGAAGAGTAACTTAACCTCCTGTGGCTCACTTCTTTCATCTACACAAGATAAACATTCTATTCATAAATATTCATAAATACTACCTTGCATAGATATTACTATTACTATACATTTACTACTTGCATAGATATTACTAATACCATACATCTATGATTATTTGCGGTAGAACGTAAGAGCTTACATGTTTCACACATTAAAACAAAAAGCCATCACATTATGAAAACTCAACATTGGAGTTGTTTATCGAAGTAAATCTGATTGCTCTTGTTTCTTCTTGCTTATCTGCTTGCCGCTAACTGCTCTTGTGTATAAAGATGGAGTGAAATGATGACAATTAGTAATAATTGCTAATACTGATGGATCACTTGACATGAGGCTCTTTTCAACTTTCAAATGATATTTTATTTAAAGCTCATGGAGTGAATGTTGTTACATATCCAGATGAGAACACTGAGACACAAAGAACTTTCCCGAAGTCAATCCACGTGGGACAGGATGAAGATTTCAACTCAGGGTTCACATATCTTCTGTTGCCTCCAAAATCTACTCCATTTCTGGGAGTAAAATTTTACAGCTTAAGAAAGGTTACCCAATGGGTAGAGTATGAATATGGGCCACAAATTTTTAATGCACTGGGTTGGCATGAGGCAGAGATACAAACATATCTGTTTGCAATGGGATCATTGAATAATCACACAGGGAAACTGAGTCAAATACAGAAATATCCCTCTTCTCCTTCAATCTGAGAAAAGCTAAATAAAGAAGCATTTTCACAAACATTCTAACCATTAGTTTTACTGGTGCTTAAGATCAGATCTTATTATCAGTTAATAATAGTATATTCTTCTTTTATGGTATTTCCATTTTGCATATTAATTATCGTTGAGTGTCGCAGAATAAATGCCATCCCTGGGGAAATATTATTTTCCCAAACAGCCAGCACCAGAAACAGTTAAAAAGACTTTCCCAAGTCAATGGACTTAAACATCTACATAAGAATTGTCATTAATAATCTTCCTGAGTCATTTTTTGAAAATATATTAGAAGCTAAAATCATTATCAAATCGCAAAACGGGGTATAAAGAATCTATGAATGTCTAAGAGTGCATCTTTTCCAGCAGTTTCAGCCGTCATTAGCCAAACTGTCTTCATACTTTCCAAAGCTAAACCATGTCTAATGGTGTCCTCACTAATAGCAGAAAGGCATTTGAGCAAATTCATTTTTTAAGGGATCATTGAGTGCTTTAGCTAGTTAAACCGGAAGCCTGCAGTAATCACGAAGAGGTACTGCTCGCCTTCTCCTACGGTTTCTTCATTAGCAGCTGCAATAAGGACAAAGTTAGTTCATAACTAGTACATTGTTAAGACGGTCCCTGGGGTGCCCTTATACACTCTATTTAATTTTGGCTTCCGGTTCGGTCAGTTTATTTTGTGAGCCAATTGCCTCCCTGCCATCCCCAGCTCTCCAGAGTTTGCCTAACTTACGGAAATCAAGCTGTTTGCTTTCTGCTTCATGCACCGCTGCGAACAACAGCCAAATAGCTGAACATGGAACTCAGGCTTCGAGTATGTGTGCATCTGAAAGCGCAGAATCTTATTTTCAAAGTCACTATTCAGTCTCTTTGTTTAAAAAATGTTAGGAGACCTAGACTTAAAATTGAGTTTCTGTTTATGTGTGTGCGTATATGTGCATGTGCGTGTGTGCGTGCGTCCGTGCATGTGTGGTGTGTTTGTGTGTGTGTGTGTGTATGTGTGGTGTGTGTGTATGTGTGTGTGTGTGTGTGTGTGTGTGTGATGAAACTAGAAAGAGGATCACGAGGAGATGGGAGAAGATCTTAAAGGAGGTGAGGATAAAATGTGGAACACATGTGAAGAGAAAGCACCAAATGGGCAAAGGAAAGAAACATGCCTGAGGGGGAAGGGGGTGGGTACACGGGAGGGTACTAGGGGTGGGGGATAAATGAGAGCCTGAAGCACCAAGCCCATTACTTCACGTGCTGATCTACTCTTTTGTCGTTCTATGATTGGACAGCTTCACATAGGTATACCTACGAAGGTAAGTCATTTCCAGCCCCTTTGGCTCTGTCTTGCCACCCATCCTTGTCCCACGGAAAACCCTCTTTTTCCCGACAAGCCCCCCCATGTTTGTATCTCTTTCTCTGTGTGTGCTCCACTGAGTTCATTTAGGATGTCCTGCATGACCATTTGCAGGCAGCCGCTTCATGGAGCACAGGCAACTTGCCAGTGCCTACACATCTCAAGGAAGCGGTATCTCTTCCCTCTCGGTATTAACTATAAATAGTCTGGGGGAGTGAAGGGGGGGCTATTTCTTCTTCCATGATCCATTACAGAGTCCGATCTCATGTAACTCTTGTGCAGGTAACCACAGCTGCAGTGGGCTCACGAGTGCTGCAGTCATGTCATATCCAGAAGACACTTGTTTGACAGCCTCTTCCCTAGCCTCTGGCTCTTACAGTTTTTCAGCCCACTCTTCCACAATGTTTCCTGACCCCTGGGTGATGGGGAGGGTTAATATACAGTCATTTTTTTCTCTGTACTTTGCCCAGACTGAGAGCTGTACTAATTTATCTGTATCAAAAGCAAGTACTATGATACCATGTCAGTTTAGCAAAATAAAAATAGCAATAGGTTCCACTCTGGGGCCTAATATTTTCTTAGCATGGGTTCCTAGCCAGGTTCAGAGTAGCAGACATGAGTTTCTTCCTGGAGAGCAGACCCCAAATCAAATAATAAAGCAGTTAGTTATCCCCACAATACCCATGCTGTTAACGCACCGATAGGCCTCTCTTGCAATTCTAACCATTATTATAGGAACTAGAAAGGAATCATGCATGGAAGGGAGAATGGTTTTAAAGGAAGTGGATAGAAGATCACAGTTGGTTTGAAAGTGGAAAGGAAGATAATGAGTCAGGAGAAGGGTTAAGTGGTAAGCAGGATGGAGGAGTAGTCAGAGAGAGAACACATATTAAGGATAATAAACCAACACTAAGAATAATAATGTGTAATAAAGCCATACGGAAACCTACTAACTTATAAGGTTATAAAATATATAATTGAGTTGGAGTTCAGGTTCCCTAGCAGATGGATGGCGCCCTGTCCAGAAGCCATAGGTTACTGAATATAAATCCCAGTGCCAGGCATGTGCTACCTACTTATAAGTCATTAGTAGGGAAGAACCAGAAGTCCCCCCAAACTTAGGCTATTACATTGCTCTTGGTCATCCATAAGAACCTAATGGTAAGACCCTATTGCTGAAGAAACTACATAGGAACTTTGGTCATAGGACATGGAGAAATCAAGGTAGAACTGGTCTGGCAGCTTCCTCCCTGGTGACTTTCATGATTGCAGAAAGTGCTTTGCAGGCTCCTGGGGAGAAAAGTCATCCCATCTGTCATAGTTAAGCACAGGTGTCCACTTGACTATTGAGGGTTTGAGCTCTGGGCACATTTGTAGAAAATTAAGGGTTGAGTTAAGCCCAGAGCAAACCTGAAGGAGATTGTCTAGCTGCTGGGGAAGACCCAGCCCATGGTGGGTGGGATTAGGCCCTGGATAAATCACAGAGAGCTGGTTGAGAGAGTCAGCATCCTTCTGTTCACTTGGCCAGACATACTGGTCTGGCAAGTAAGGATTGTCCCTCTCTCAGCCAGTATGTGGTGATGGTGTGGCCTGTTCCCTCGGCCCTGGTGTTGGTGCATGCTCTCCTGTCAAGCTGAACTAAGAATTGTAACCAGTAATCGTAAGAGAAAATAAACCTCTTGTTCCCTTATGCCATTTGATGTCATTTATCAGCAACCATGCAGACTGACGGCAACACCATCTTAACTAGCTGTTTTTACAAACAACAATAATGACAACTCAGCCAATGTTCTTGTGTTATGAGAATAATTTTACCTATTTCAGTCCTATGTAAATTATTGTCATGTTCATTCCCAGTAAACCCTTCTTCTTCAGAGTCTCACAATGTCTTACTCATTCTGTACAACACCTAGCACTGCTTCACACAGCTCACAACTGCTTCTTCATACACAGTAAGTATTCATTCACAAACAGCACCAAAACCAGATGGTTTATAGCTCACAGTGTTTATCAGACATGTGAACAACTGCGAAACCTACCTATAATTTTACCATTTAAAATTTTCAATTTTGCTACTCATAAACAACAATACCAGCCTGATTCATATGGTTTCTAGGGAAGTGCAAATTAGTTCAGGTTTCCATTGAATTAGTTTCCAGACTAGACACAACAGATCATGGTAATGTAATTTCTCCAGTCGTTCCTTCTCCATGACAATTTTTCATCTCCCTGATCTATGTGTTTGGCATGTATATACTTCTAACTAAAATGGCAATAAAAAATGAAATGGAAAGAAGAAATAAATCTTTTGAATAATTAAAGAATAAGATAGTGAATCGTTTTTAATGCCTGAATGGTCCAAATTAGTTGTATGCATTGATTTATTGTATTGATAACCATTGGAGACTCTTTTATTTATGCCCAGGAAACACACAAAGGGAAATAAAGCAGTCTAGTCCTGTGCCCCAAACAATTGATGTCAAAATTTGGAAAACATCTGCTTACAACTTTAAATGTTCATGGAAGCTATTCTATATGGTTAGAAGGAAATCTAAACCTCTAATCAGAAAATCGAGTGGTTTTTTATAACACTGCCATTAAAATGAATAGAATTAAAGGTTATTTGGGCATTTGTTTTCATCAGGAAAGTTTTATAATACTTTTCTTCCCCCATTAGAACATGAAATGATTTCAAACTTTGCAAAGGAGACTATGGAAGCCACAGACTCCAACTTTTTTTACCAATTTAATTTCCTCCTGTCCTGATTCTATTAGGGTAACATAAATTATAGCAAAAATTTAATAAAGTGGACAGTTAAGTGGATTTAATCTATTCTCTTCAGAATAAATATGATTAGCCAGATAAGATGCAGATTTGGGGGAGAAAACATTTTAACCTATAAGTTAAGTCAGAAATCAAAACCATCCTTAAAACTACCCAGACAATTAAGGGAATGGTTTTAAGATGAAAATAAAGGATTGTAAGCAAAACAGCAGTGACTTTTTTTTCTTCCAAAAATAATTAACCTTTGGGAAAGTTTTCTATCAATGCAGTCTTTGTCAGTTAACAGAACCACACGCATTCCTGAGAAGCAGACAGCAGAAAAATGGTTAGGCTGTTTCTTCTGGAGATGTAAACCCTCCTGTGTCTTTCTTCTTCTTTTTTTAATTTGTAACTTCTGCTTTGTTATCGTTCCTTATTTATCATCTTCAGTCTAATGCAATGTTTTAAAATCATCAAAATAGTATATGGCACTCAAAGAATCAGAGTAGTGCTAACATGATCACAGAAAGAATTCTTTCTTAGCTAGAAGTCTAAGTTCAGACTGTAAGTATGGTGAACAAAAGAAGGTAAACAATACAACTTTGCCGTCTTGAAAGGTTTCTGCAACCCTTTCTTGGCCCTATCATACCAGAGACTACAAATCTTTTTTCTAGTGACAAATCAACAGATCCGTTTCTACAAAAGTTGAATTAAATATTAAAACAGAATTTAATGGACTAAAATAGAATCAACATTCACCTTTGTAAGGCAAACCCAATATGAGGTAATTCTTTCACAACACCTCCTTTGTGTTCCTCATGTAAGAACAAAAAGACTTTTTTATATTACACTGATGTGTTGATCACTTGCCTGGGATTCAAATTAAAGTATCATGATTTTTTATGACTAGCTTTGAGATAACTCCGAACACATGATGATGTATATATAAGTAGACAATATTGTGCATGATTGCATTTTTATAGAAAGCAAAGTGATGAACCACTTTTGCTAAAAAGGTTTGGCTTCAGACTTGAAAATACATGGCTAATGTAAGAGGGACATGATTTTAGATGGAACCATTATATATAGTTTATTAAGACAGAGAAACCTCCAAATCTCTAAATAACAAATGAAACTTGCTTTTAAGAGAGAACTACTTCAGAGACAAAAATTAGTTAAACTTTGTATGATTCACTGAGTAGCAATGATCAGTCTAACCTGCCCTTAAGTTTAGTCACTTCAGTATGCTGAAACAGAAGTCAACATTCCAGCAAATTATTACATATAAATGTTAGCAAATGCTTCATTTGAAAGAACACAGGTGGAGGTTTCTGTGGTGTTAAACACTCAAATTCCACAAATTTATAGAACTTGAACATAAAAGGATGAGAATGTTAAAAAAAATACACAAGTCATAAAGGATATCCTTTTTTTCCAAAGAAATTTATATAAAAAAGCACACAGATTAGTGCATATAAGATCAAATTGCGGGTGCAATTGATCCTAACCCCTCATGGCACTCTAATGCCATGAGTCCGTTTCTTGTTCCTTGCTCTTCATGGATTCCATGCCTAGCGTCCATGAGTTCTCCAGCGCCCTAACCCCTCATGGCACTCTAGTGCCAGGAGTCTGTTTCTGCTCCATGCCTGCTTCTCATGGATTCCATGCGTTCGTTCTAGCTGCCCGTTTCCATGAGTTCTCCTGGACACCTACCCCTCATGGCACTCAGGGTGCCATGAGTGCGTTTCTAGCTCCTTGAGTTCTCCAGAGTACCCTAGCCCCTCGTGGCACTCCACCTCTGGAGTCCATGAGTTCCAGCCTTTCTCTCCTCTAATAAACTCTACCTTAATCCTCAAAAAAAAAATCAAATTGTACGAATTCTCTTTTTGTTATGAATTTTCCTTTGTTATAACACCTCAGAATTAAATGATAAACATTCTTTTTTCTTATTCCTGACATATAGGCCACTTGAAAACTAAACTTACCCCCCCATAGGTTTGCTATTGACTTATAACTCCTGCCATTATATAGTATCAATTTTTCTCCACACAACTGTGCTGGATATGTCACAAACTAACTGTAACACTCAGAAAACACACATCTAGCTTGAAATCTGAAGTCTCAGACATTCGTGACTGAGATTTCCCTCACCCTCGCTGCTACCTGGAAACAGTACGTGCCATCTCTCCAAGGAGAGAAAAATACAGGAAGCCTCATTTCTATGTTGTTTTAACCACAAACACATAAGAACTCCTACAACATCTCACTTCCTCTCCACTGTACATATACTGTGTCCCAAAGTCACAGAAGGATATAGCTGTCTGACCTGATTAAAGCAACAGAATATCTTTGACATTACATATTCTTCTCCCACCTCTATTGGTTATTAGAATATCTCCCTAGAGTTTAAAAAATAAAAAGGACAGGCAATAAGACAAACACACACATGCATGCTCACATGCATACACACATATATACACTCAACAAGCATGTACATACACACACGTGTGCACACACATGCTCACACATATCATACAGAGCAGCAGAATGCAAGGTATCATTTTTAAGTGCTTTTTGAAAACCATCCTGTCACACGTGTGCACACACATGCTCACACATATCATACAGAGGAGTAGATACAGGTATCATTTTTAAGTGCTTTTTGAAAACCATCCTGTCACACAGAGAGTTGCACAGTTCAGTAGGGAGGAGGATGCAGACTTGGGATTTGCTGGAGTCCCTTTTTCTGGAAGACAGAAGGGCTAAAGTGCATGCAATTTGCTTTAGCTGTCCAGTTACGGGGGAAAGCAGTGGGTGCCGAGACCTATCTATTTTCCTTCTTGATGGACATTGATGGTCCTACCTCTTCCTGAAGCCTGCTGGGCTGACACTCATAGTGCTTTATGCACACTAATCCACAGCGGCAGCTCTGCCTAGGGTATGAATTTGTTGGGGGTAACAATGGCTCTCAGATTCACAACAAAAGCACTGGCTTCAAAGACTCCTTGGCAGCCGCTTTCTCTTGAAGAAAATCATTTGCAATTTCTTTCTGTATACAGATACTTTAATAACATGCCACTGAAGTTTTGAAGGAATTTCAATTTATGCAAAATGAAGAAAGGGAGGGAAAAATAATAATGATAATGATACTAATATAAACTCACACTTCAAAAGGGCTGCAACAGCATTGTGTTTATCACAACGCTAGACACCTTATCACTTACCCCGCTAAAGGAGTTTGAAATTGGGTTTGGGACTTTCAAACCAAACTCTGTTAGCAGTTAATCAGCCACAGTTTAGAATATATTGGCATAATTTTTTTTCTAGAGAGAAAGAAGAGTGAGGAATATTTTTTAATGATTGCAGTTATACCTGTCCCTGTAGAAAGAAATTTATTTGTACAGAAATGTAGGGTCTAACCTTTTATGTTTCAAGACACCCTAGCATAGCATGGGCTTTCCTGTTATCTTTTGCTTCTGCTTGTCCCCTGGAGGCAAGTTCCTCCTATCGAGAGCCAGATTAAGGGGAATTTTTGGAAGGCAGAGACAGGCAGAAATAAACTGGAACTAAAGCCCTTAATATCCATGAAGTGATTAAAATGCAGCCATGCCCGACAAGACCACACTACTGCTATCAAACAGACATTGACAACTTCTTTGAACTCAACTCAGTGGTATGAGGAGGAAATGAAAAAAAAAATCTCTTCAGTGTGGGGCATCTCCAGGAAAGAGACTCAGATTGCTCAGCACACACTGGCAGCATTCAAACACTCCCCAGAGCTGACAGCGAACCCACACTTGGCTTGTCCTCTGCCAAATTGAGTCTAGGGCTGCATCCAGAAAAGCAGCATGCTGCCCAGGTGCATGGGACGACTGGTTAGCTTATCGATTTGAGATAGTTCAAATCTTGGCAAATCAAAAGATGCGCTGTACCGCAGAGGACACACATTTTAATCCTCTGCTAGTAATGATTAAAACCAGTGTTTCACACATACAATTGTCTCAACCTCATTTTCAAAGAAATGAGTACAGAGATCTCTCTTCCTGCCTTTTCACCTTTTGCCCTTTAAATTAAATAAATATATGGTCTAGAATTCCCTTCTTCCCCAGACCCCACCCTCCACCCCAGTTGGGGGTGGTAGGTCCAGAAGGTTGGAAGAGATACATTTATGTAAAATGAAAATACTAACTCAAAGTCATATCCTCTTTAACCAAAAGGCAACGAAGAAAAGAAACATGACATTTAGGTTTCCCTGCTAAACTATCAAATGGACAAAGACCATGAGCCTCAACACTGACTTGAGCACCTGTGGCAAACAGAAGGACGTTTTACGTTAACCGATGTATACTTGGGCTTCACATCTGCATTAGCCAAGGTCCTTTTCACATCCTCCTTTGCAAACTGGTATCACTAAAGCATCAAAAACTTTTGGAGAGGCTGGAGAGATGGCTCGGATGTTAAGCCTCTGCCTCACAAATGGAAATCCTGGGTTTAGATCTCAGGTCCCACAATGAAACACCAGGTGACAATGGTGGCAGCCTACACTTCTGGCCTAGTGGGCGGAGCCTGGGAAATCCCAGAGCCAAACAAGGAGGTAGAAGCAATCCAGGATGATTCCCGAAGTCACCCTTGGCCCTCCACAGGGATACATGTGCCCTCTGATACACACACACACACACATACACACATAAATAAATAAACTATATATTTAAAAAACTATTGGAGGCTTGTTTATTTCTTGAAGCCAAAGTAAAATGCTTGTTAGGGTGTCCTAGGCCAGGGAAGCAGAAGGGCAAAGGCTAATGAGCCCTTGGAAGGTTTGATTTGCCCAGTGATAGTCAGTCCATGGACTGTCACTGCGACACATTTCAACAGGTGCATGCAGGTGCCATTTGGTATTAGCAAAAGCATTTAGAATCTTCCCCATCAGAAGAGAGCCCCTTTTGTCAAATGGCCTGTGTTTCCTGCCATGACTTGTCTCTGATGGTATCAGCTGGTCACTCTGAAGCACATGGAACATGAGTCCAGAGAGCAGTGAGGAGCTCAGATCATACTCACCATCCTCCACAGCCTTGGGGTGGCCCCCACCATACTGCTCTCGACAGCATCTGTGATTTGCATGTATCGCTGACATACTCCCTTGCACTGAAGTCACTCACAAGGTAGACAAAGAGTCATTCAAGCAACTGCGTTACAGTGTATTCCATTTTCAAGATCAACTTGGGCATGAAATGGGATGAGTTCTTTAAAGTTTTTATTATGTATATTATGATGTTTTAAAACAAACAAATATAATTCCCATAGGTCAGTAGTTCAATTGCCACCACTCTCTGGGATGCCCTATGGGAGGATTAGTTAAGGATGCTTGTTTAATATAATTCTAGAACTGAATTAGAAAGATAATGAGCTGGTAAGTACTCTGTGCACTCTATGTATAATTAATAACTAATCTGCAGAATCTCTGAGAGATGGTAATATATCATATTTTCTGATTATAAAGTGTTCTTAATAAAAGGAATTATCTACATAGCTCGTGTGTCTGTCTTCCATTATCCCTACTCTTCAGAAAGAACCTGAACCTAAACTAAAAACATTCCTCATAACCAAAAACCACTTAGAGGCTATTGGTAAAATGTATGTTAAAAGGTCAGCAGCATGCTTTTTATCTTTCATAATCGTAACAGTCATACAGTGGGGCAAATTCTTCAATGTACTCACCATTCAGATCATCTCCACTTCAAAACACATCTGGGCTTTGTTTTTCCTCTGGCTTCTGCTTTACAATTCTATTCTTTGAAAGGCCAACCACTCCAGAAAGCCAAGCTGACTCATAAATAAGGGGAAAGGTTCAGAATTAAACCTTGAGAGTCTAATTGGAAGTATAGCCACCAAACCCCTGCATGCGGAATGTTTTCTAGGACACATGTCTTAAGAAGTTACCACAGTTCAAAAGACCTTTTCTGCCTTCCAATTTTTATTGAAATTGGAAGTGGATAATCAGACCGCTGAAGTTGCCAGAAAAGAGCCATCTCAACTAAGCAGGTCAGGTGTGAGTGTGTGTGTGTGTGTGTGTGTGTGTGTGTGTGTGTGTGTATTGTATCGTGTACATGTATGTTGAGAGCATGTGGGCATCAAAGTACACGCAAAGGTCAGAGCCTGACTCTAGAGTCTTCTCACTGCTCTCCACTTCACGGCATTGAGTCAGGGTCTCTCGCTGCTTCTGCTAGATCAATAAACCCCGGGACTTTGTCAATCTCTGCCCTGCAATCTGGTGGTCACAGACACATACAGTCATGTCCAGATTTGTGCATGGATGCTGAGGATTCAAATTCAGGTCCTCCAGCTGCCTGAGCAAGTGCTCTTACCATTGAGCTTTCTCCCAAGCCCCTTCCTGCACTTTTTTTCCCTTAAGTCCAATGAACAATTTTGAGAATAAAACGAGTGACAGATTCAATAGCAGAGAAAGAAATCAACCCTGTTGCCAACTCAGGACTTTGCCAAATACTCTCTTCATGCCTCGTTCCTGAAAACAGAATTAATTAAACATTATCTTAAAAATTAAATTTTAAACATTTAAAAAAACAAAGGTCCGAACTTCAGGACCAGAGAAAGTGCATCCTTACTCAGCCTTTCCATGAACTATAACAGAAACTTGCAACGCTTTCAGCAAAGACTCCAAACTGAACAAACTCATTGAAAGAAACAGGCTCAACCACTCACAGGAAGAGCCATGTAGAGTCTTCAGACTAACTAAATCCCAGCGATGGTGGGAAGCGGTCTGAGTGCTTTTTTCTGCCTTGAGTCATGATTGAAACACTTTAATAGTATTACTTAAGAGAGTGAGAGAAGTTATAATATATAGGGAGATCATGGAAAGGTCCCCTGTTCAGAGATTTATTAGACCCCTACGAATGCACAATATTGTGTCCTGTTCTCAATAAAGCTCCAGATAAGAGAGCCGATGGAAATCGTGAATGGGAATGAAAACACCACTTAATACAGCAAGACCACTACTCTCATAAATTACAACATCAAGTCACCGATCACCATTCGGAATTAGCTCAATTGCTATTTTTTCCAGTAAGTGTGTTGTCCTCAATCATTCTCTTCTTCAATTTAACAGAAATGAAGGCTAATACCTTTAAGGTGCAGTTCCTTTGTCTCTTCTGTTTCTAATGAACTCCACGTACTTGTCAGTCTGTCTTCAACACTTCCCTAGGCTGATGCTCCTGCAGATCAGAGATTATATCAATTTCACAAATGAATTCCTGACAAGCTTATGCCTGCCAAATACAAGGTGTCCATTAATTTAATAAAGGACACATATTGTCTCCCCTGTTAATGTTCTTCGATTTTGTTCTTGGGAAAATACATGGATAAAAAGAAATATCTCTGCTTCTGAAAAATAAAAACAATAAAAAGAACAACAAGGAAATCACTTGAAGTCTATGCCCACATCATTATCAATTTTGGGCAGACTTCAGGAAGTTTTACTCTTGTTGACTTTTTGTCTCTCCAACTGCAAATTCATCTACAGAAAGTCTGAAGTTTTTCAATTGACTTAATAATCCAGAGATCCTTTATGAACTACAGAACTTGGCAATCATGCATTTATAATTTGTAAGAAAATCCATCTTTCCACTGAGTTCCTTGATTTGAAATCTAATATATACAGCATATGAACATATATGTATATGTTTCAGGAAGCCATTCATGAAGACAAAATTCTAACCATTTGTTATTCCAATAAGGATATTTCAAAATGACCTATTTTGTAGCACTACAAGAGCCACACTGTTTACTAAAACAGAGAAACTAAAAAGCTTGAATGGTGGAAAGATTAGCTATAATGAGTATCACTTACTCATTCACTCGTCATTCCATCAAGCCTTACACTCATATGCTGTCCAGTATTGTGTCAAGTAGTTAACTGAAAATAAAGACAAAAAAGTCATAAAAACAGACATAGCTCAGCCTTACAAACCAGAAAGAGATGGCTAGTAACCACCCAAGCAGAGGTGTGACGACAGTTTAGGGTATTGTAGATGACACACAGAGGATGTGCTCAGAGACTGGAGTCTTTCAGGGTTAGAAAGTTTTCCAGTAACACTCCCAATGCAACCTAAATCTGAGGGACAGCAAGGGAGAAGGAAGGTATGAAGGAGACCCCAGGCAAATAACCTGTGACAAGAAAGAACCGAGACCCTCCAAGGCAGGGACGAGTCACTGAGGTGGGAACTCAGCAAAGGAGCAAGTGTCCTGCAGATGGAGCTCCTGAGGTAGGGCAGTCAGCCCAGGTCGACTTTTCTAAGTAACAGGGATGCTCTCACTCCACCTACAGAGAAAAAAACAGATTGGGGTAGGGGTCAGTGACTGCGGTTTTACAGTGGTCTATAAGAGGTAGGCTAGCTGGATGTGGAAAGAGGGGACACATGTAGGTGGAAGTGTCTAAAGTACTCCATGATGGATTGGATTCACTGAAGGCAGTGAGCGAGAGCTAAGGCCTAGGGAGAGGTTATTTTTAGAGGAAAGAATTCTGACAGTTTCCACTCACAACCTACAACTATGGGCTGAATGAATTCTGCCTTTCACATCCCATTCGGAGCCTCCATTGAGAATTGGTAAGGTTTTACTTCACACACATATGCACACTAACAATAAGCAGACCACATTTAATGGATTCCATTTCTGATGAGCCAAAGTTACACTGTAACTTTAGTCAGTTTAATCAAAATGTAATACGAAAATAAGTATTCTTGGCAGATGGATCCCTAAGTCAAATCAACAAAACAAAAACAAAAAAGCAAAATGCAGAACTCCTTTCCTTCTCCATTCCGCAATCATTCTTTCCGGTACCCACAAGACAAGCCATAGAGGCATCTCACAAAGCACAATATGCGAGAGGCAAAAAGTCCAAGATGCTAAAACCAAAAAAGTCCTGCCTGACTAGAGACATTTTCAAGTCTTTCTTGAAGTCATATTTCTCAAGGTCCTCAGTGTGTGAGGCAACTAACATCCTTTCATTTGTTTCTGTATAGCAAATGGTTAACGCCAGCCACACAAGGCAGATCTCTGGTGCCATAGTACAAGACGTCATTGATTCAAATCAATTGAAAACAAGACGTTCACAGTGTAAACAACTCATAGCCAACAGATGCAAAGATGGCATGTGGCTCTTTAAAATGTTTTATTAGTTCTTATGGAATATAGAAATTAAAATGTTTTATTAGTTCTTATATAATATAAAGAAACAGTTCTGTATACAATAGCTTTCAAAGTTTCTAGAATGTCATTAGTTTATTAAAGCCAAAGTCTTAAAGCAAGAGGAGATTCACAGAGCCTCTCAAGTTATTTAAGAAGACGTGCATTGACTTCATTTTCTGTTTTCCATTGCATCTACTCAGTGTTGTTTCATTAAACTTCAAGTTCTTCAAAAAGAGAGTATTATTTTGTTTTGTTCTGTCTCCAGTGCAGTTAGAAAGCATATCACAGACTACTGACTGACTTTCTCTTCTTTAAGAGTTTATTAGCACATGAGGATCTCATTGCTCAACATTCTGGATTTGGCCAGGAAAAAGAGCTGTCTTAAGTAAATGCTATGATGTTTCTCTAGAATCAAAATCTCATTTGAAATGTAGCAAGCTGATTAGCAGCAGATTTACACATCCCAAGAACTCTCAATGTTCAGTTAGGTTGAAATTCTGAGAAGATGCATCATGCAAAATATGTTTAATCGCTTACCATCTCTTACCATCTCTATTCACTGACAACCCTGAACCCCATTGTTAAGAGAAAGCTGAATACCACTGAACGCAATCATCTTTAAGCAATAATTGATTCAATTCATTCAAATGAAAACAAGATATTTACATTTAATGTGCCTTCCAGCCTGATACAGAATGAAAATAGGACTAAGAATTTAAGTAATATATTACAAGTGATACATTGCAAGTTTAAAGTTCCTGAAAAATGGACAAAGCAACCACCTTAGGAGAAACATAGGAACTACAGTTACTGAACCACTACAGTTTTCTAACTTGCTTTAAAGGTCACTAAAACTATCAGCATAGACATCAAGAAAAGAAACCCAGACCTATCTGAGTTTAGAAATAAGGTAGTCAGTCTGCTTATGAAGTTAGAAAGACAGATTGTCTGAGTCCCAACAAAAATAGATTTAAACATTAAAATCTGGTCCAATTTAGATATCTGAATAGACTTGGTCTACAAAATTAAATAGCATATCCTTAAGGTAGAGTAATGTGATAGAATACAATTATATTTTGTTTCAAGTTCACATATGCAAACTTTGAGAGTTTGTTTCAGTTTTAATGTTACTGTTAATTACATTTCTCCTCAAATAGAGTAACAGATATGAGCATCAGAAATGCTAGTGATTTTCTCAATGCAAAGTTGCCCCTGAAGTGCTGCAATACCCAGGCAGCTGGGTTAATAATTACTCTGGACCGGGCTGGAGAGGTGGCTCAGGGGTTAAGCCTCTGCCTTGTAGGCGGAAGGTCCTGAGTTCGGATCCCAGATCCCACGTATAGACGCCGGCGGCAGCGGGGGCGGCCTGCGCTTCTGGTCCTGGTAGGGCGGAGCCTGTGAATCCCGGGGCAGAGGAAGTGGAGACGTCCATGGTGGTTCCCGAATTCGTCCGTGGTTCTACACATACACAGACACACACACGAGCGCACACATACATACCCACACACTCACAATTGAATAAATAAAAAAAAATTAAAAAAAAATAATAATTACTCTGGACCATCCGCACTTCAACAAAGTTACTTGGTAGCGACTACTCCACTTACTGGCACACATTCTCCATAGTAACCTAAACCTTTGGGAGGTTCCCAAAAGGCTTCAGGATCTGAGAGATTGAGCATTTCTGTTCTAGCTCACAAAAAAAGAGGAGAAAGAAAGAAATAGGAAGGTAAATTGTGAGCTTTTAAAACTGTATTCTATTTATAAAGTGCATGCTACAATAAGCAGCTAAAGTGATATTTTTATTTTTTAAAAAAATGGCACTTTCTGTCTGTTAAAGTATTCCTAGCAAGCAGGCAAGCAGAGGGGTTGTAAAGTCATTAGATCGTTACCTAGATGCACCCCTATTTTGGACAACGTGAAGACTTTGCTGTGGTTTTAAGGTTCAGTGTCCATTCATTAGGTTGACAAACCTGTGAAAAGCCTCCGGGACTATACCACTGATGTCAGAAACGTTTACAGGAAAGACGGTGCACGTCAGGGCTCACCGAGGCCTGTCAACCATTGCCACGACGACAAGAAACCTTCTGGGGACTGGGAGCTGTGGAGAAAATGGGGGCCACTCAGTCGGTTCACTCATCAGCCCAGTTACACTTGCGCACCTCAGAACAGCTCCTGTCTGGCACTTGAATGTCGCAGTCTCTCCAGATGCATTTTCTGATGCAAAAATTAATAATCCCCAATTCCTCGGAAGGTTTTGGCAGTTGAGATGAAAGTTGATCAACCCACCATGTTTTGTTTTGTTTTTTTAGTACAGAAGCCAAATGCTAAAGGCCTTTATTTTGACTCAGAGCAGTTAAAAAAATGTTCTTAAATAAAATTTAAAAACCAAACTGAAAATAAGATTTAAGACATAAAGATGACCATAGAACCAAAGGAAAGCAGAAGAGGAGGAGTAGACTGGGCCAACATAGGGATGGGAGGAAGGGTGAATGAGATGGGAGTGGCAGGGAAGGAAAGGAGGAAGAGAGGAGGAATGCAGGAGCAAGCAGCATGTATATAAAAATGTTAATTTAAGAAGTTTATAAAAAAGGAAAAAAGTTGGGGCTGGAGAGGTGTCTCAGGGGTTAAGTCTCTGCCTTGCAGGTGGAGGGTCCTGAGTTCAGATCCTAGACCCCACGTATAGACGCCGGGCAGAAGCAGGGGTGGCCTGTGTTTCTGGTCCTGGTAGGGCAGAGTAAACAAGGAGGAGGTGGAGGCATCCATGGTGGTTCCCAAATTTGCCCGTGGTTCTACACACACACATACACACACACACACACACACACACACACACACACACACACACACACAATTGAATGAATAAATAAAAAAATTTTAAAAAAAGGAAAAGTTGAGAAATTTTTCATACCTAAGAACTAAATTTTCTCCACTGTTAGAAGACCACGTAAGGCTAAGATCTGAAGTAACAGGGAGAAGCACTAAATATTTCTCCTTGTTGAAAAAATTTACAATCTAAAGACTGGCAAAAAGCCATACAACAGGCAATAAAATACCCATAATCAGACTCTTGTGAAGACTCGCAGGATTATGATGCATTCCTGTCATGACTGACTTGACGTCATCATTGAAGTTAGAAATATTTATATGGAATTCACTCTGAAAGATTAGCAATTCTTACATTGTCATTTTCAAAAATGGAGGAACAGAGTAAGTCAGTTTTGTGAGAAAAACGTTGAAGACAGAAGAAATACAGACTGTCTGGATTTCCCCGACATTGGTAGAAGGCTGAAAACTATGATTCCCAGAATCCTTTCCACTTGTATTCCAGTCAATACTGCCAATAAGACGTGCTTGTCTGACATTAGGAGGGGAGAGATCAGGCTTCAGTGACAGTGTAATCTCTTTGCATCCTTCTGGAACTCAGAGTTCTAACCTTCGTGGCAAGGGCAGATTCATAAGGTTCTTGACAATGTCTTTTGTTTCTCCAGCCTACCCTCCCTCCACTTTGGTAACCAATTCCCTGTATTAAATACCAACAGATTGGCTTCTGTTTCCTTGGTTTTAAATAGCTAAGAAAATAACAATAGTCTCATTCAGTTGTCCCCCAATTAAGAGGGTTAGAAATAAAGACCCGCCATTCTATTAGTGAAGGACCATAAAAATCTCCCATACCCCTACCAAATGATTCTAGGAACCTCTTCCCCCAACCCCAAGAACTCTTTGAAGTCTTTCAAGGAGTGAACTTTAGGGGACTGTCTATACCCCAGCAGAGTTTATTTCTAATAGTTAAACAGCCTATTTTACACAAGATATAGATATGCAATTATGATTAGTATCATTTTGAATAGTAAATTGGTGTGCACAAAGAATTTCCTTTGGTGACTTAAGCAAAGACGAGATGGACATAGAGCCCTCAGATGTTAAGTTCAAAGACAAGGCAAAAATCAATTTGCAGCAATGCAATATATTTGAAGGCATCTGGGAAATAAAGTGACCTCAGGAACTTCTGGGATGTTTCTATTGAAGAGGACTGAATCTGTGCATGCCTAAAGCTAAGAGACAGCTAAAAATGTGTAGAAGCTAAAAATGTCAGCAGAAAAGCAAACCTCAAGAAATTCATGTTGGAAAACAATTAGTCTTACTGATGGTCACACTCATCCACTTAGTAGAGCTCGCACACATTTGCTTTTTAAGTTAGATCTTAGAGCCAGGATTGCTGAAAAACCAGATTACATTGACTTGTAATGATGGAAATGATGCAGCCAAAATAAGAACTATCAGGAAAAACTGATAGTTATTCAGAGGGATGAAGAAAAGACGGAGGTGGGGCAATGTACCGCATTGTGACACCGTTACAAATTAACTGCATCACATCCCACATAACACTCTCCAGCAGCCAATAAAGAGGCATAAATGTGATACATGACACGTTTTAGATTCTCCATAAAAAGGGAAAATGCAAAAGCAGGTGCATCTCTTTCCATTTCGGAGACAGGAGGTGATAACATTAGTAGCAGCATCGTTTAACAAAGCACCTGTCTCTCTGAGCACGGCCCTAAATGCTGCACATAAATTACTATATTGCATCTCATCCAAACTCTAGGCAGGAGAGACCATTGTGATACCCACTGTACGCGACAGGGTGTGGAATCAGCAAGGATGGGTCTCTGGTCTCAGGGAGAAAATGCAGGAGTTGGAACCCCAGCATTCTGATGCCAGAATTTACCCTCGGTACCACTGTGCTTAAAAGCTGCTTAGAGTCATGACTTGACAAGTACATAGAAAACATGCTAATGAGCTCAACAGTGTCACCCACCTTGTGTTGCAATAGGCCAAAGCCCAAATCCAAACATTCATTCCTGGAACATAAAATAATATAGCTCAAACACTCCATTATTTGTTCTTTAAACTTAAAACAGAGCTCGTCGATGACCCTGGTTGGCCACCTAGTTCAGAGATGTAAAGCAGATATAATGAAAGGTAGGAAATAAAATAGTGACCAAAGAAGGCTCACACCTCAGTTCTGAATATTTAATTCTCTGTGGGAATAAGCAGCCTGCTAGTTTGTCAAAATTTTAATTTTTTAAAGGAAATCTAGAATTTCACATCCCCTATTGTAGCAGTTAGACTGCATGGTTGCTGATAAATCACCATCAAATGGCTTAAGGGAACAAGGAGTTTATTTTCTCTTATAATTCCTAATTACAGTTGTTTGTCCATCCTAGCAGGAGAGCTCACACCAGCACCAGGGCCGAGGGAACCGGCCGCATCATCACCACGTAATGGTTGAAAGCGGGGCGATCCTTACTTGCAGACCATCATGTCTGGCCAAGTGTACACAAGGATGCCAACTCTCTCAATCAGCTCTCTGTATTTTATTCCAGGGCCTAATCCCACCCACCATGGGCTGGGCCTTCCCCATCAGCTAGACAATCTCCTGCAGATTTGTCCTGGAGCTTAATTCAACCACTAGTTATCTGCAATGGGCCCAGAGCACAAACCCTCAACTGTCAAGTTGACACCTGTGCCTAATTATCATACCTATTTAAAGTTTCTGTGTTGGACAGTGAGAAAAAGTCTGAGGATGCAAGTTCAGTCCCTGGAAATCCACATGTATCATGGCACGCACACACATACACACACACACACACACACACACACACACACACACATGCAATAAAATAAATATGGTCAAATTTAAGTAAAGAAGATGTTTTGTGTGTGCTGCACAAGCATGTACAATAAGAAGAAAGAAGATGATCACAAGCTAGATTTAACCAGCAGGCTTCTTGCTTGTCGCTTAGCCACACATTAATTCTCAAATCCTATTCTCGGCCAATCTGAGAGGAGTAGAAAGACATTAGTAGCATGAATTTTCAGACAACCTTCTCATCCTGACAGTTTCACCCTTCTGGGAAGAAGAAATGGCAGCTGCTGCCCCTTATCTCACCTCCTCCCCCTTCATCCTTCCCTCACTCTTCCTCCCCTCCTCCCTCTGCTCTTGCTCCTCCTCCTTCCCCGGTTTTAGTTCACGGAAAATTTCTAAATGAATCTGCTGCCTTTCTCTCTGGGGAGTCTCTCTATAGTATTTGTTTCTTCTCTACCAAGCTTTAGCAAAACATCAAGCAGGTGGCAGTTTGGAATTATACTCCTGTTAAGCACCTAGCACACAGAGAATGCTGTTTTGTTAGACTGCCAAGTAAATGCTGAGCTGCCGTGAATTAAATAAACCTCCCTTCATGGTCCCCTGTGAAATTAGAGCTGCCTAACTTTACGTTGTTGGAGAAATCAGAAGCAAATTAAGGGGTTACCACTTCATAAGGGAACTAAGACTTTCTTCAGAATGCACTTCTAGGTCTCAGTGAGAGAGAGGAGACAGGATATGAATGAGTTTTTATGATTTTATGTAAACTATATTTTTAGGATCTCTCCATTTATGTAATTTCCTCAGCCACTATTTTTTTTATTTCAATCATATGACAGTTAGGCTCACAGAAAAATCATTGAACATATTCAAAATAATTGCAGAATGGGAAAAAGCAGATGATTTTTGCAGCATTCAGAATATCACAGCAATATACCAAAGAATCAGAAAAGGACTAATAGCAATGCCATGAATTTATCTAAAAAAGTCTTTATTCCATTCCTACTGTTAGCCATTCACACCACCATCATTAATCGTAAATCAGTTTAGTAATGACTTCACCTAGAGTTCCTGAGAACAACGAAAGCTTGCACAGTTCATTGCTTTCTGCTTCCCAACACTGCTTAGAGCAAGGGAAACACCCTGGCAAACACAGACAAGTGGAGAACCACAGTCTTCCCTACAGGGATCCAACCAAGTAATGGATTACAGGAAGCAAATGTGCTTCTAGAACCTGTACATGGAGTTACAAGGGTCGCTATATATCCACTTCCCTGATCTGAGTATCAGAATACCGTACAGAAAAATTACATTCATTGTTTCAAAACATAATCATCCCCAGAAGAAATACAGATCCATGTTAGAAAGAACAGAAAATATCACTGCCCTCCCTCCTTCCCCCTGGATAAAAAAGCTCACCTTGATTTTTTTTTCCTAGTTGGAAGAGGGGAGAACAATGTTCCTCACGGTATTACTAATGATTCTATGTACCTAGTACATGTTAGCAGTAAGCAAGAATGGCAGGCTTTATATTAGAGCAAACATGGCATTTACCATGTTACCTATGTCAATCCAGATGGGGAAAAAAGTAACCGATTTCTTTCAGGTAGTGCATTGAAAGATGTGATCTTCATCATTAGATGATATTTTTGTCTTTTTATTCCAAGTGTTCCAAAGTAAACATGCACTTCCCCTCATCATCAGAATCCTTGAATAAAGTTCTTAAAGAGAACTGGACCTTAACATCATGAGGAATGGATAAACTGAGGTCTTCATGCCAAGAATTCTGTGTTAAACACAGATTTTAAAAGGAAGCTGATTACCATCACAACAGTCCTTAGCCTCTGTCTACACTGATCCAGGGCTGTTGAATGAAGTGAACTAGCCACACTACAATCCCAGTGACCGCCACCATCATGCCTTCATTTCCCACTTGGCTGGGTTTTCTCCATTGAACATCAGGTAAAGAGAGCATCCACTCTACTTCTCAAGATAATTTTGTAGTGGAAAAAAAAACCAATGAAGTTAAAGTCATTCCCATATCTGCAAACATATTAAAATATTGTAAGACATATTTTCATACTCTTTACCAAATCAGAGTTCTACTTGAAGGATAAAGGAAACACAATAGGACCCACAAGAGATTTATATGTGGAAATGATGTTACAGAAGTGAACAGTCTGGTTTGTTAACCTTCTCCCTATGATATCAAAAAATAGAAAAATCTAATACTACAAAACTTTAGGTGGGTGATTCATATTTGCAACCATTGATTTTGTGCATGTACCATGTATGCAGAATGCTACTGTATGGATAAGATATATTTAAGTATTGGGACTGAAGTTAGCTAGGCCTGCACTTCTTTAATTGAATAATACATCAATTTCATCCACGTTTTCCTGTCTGTGGAAACCTGGAATGCTATTCACTAAAATCAAGATGATGCAGACAACATTCTTTTGAAATCTTCCACCATGGAAACAAAAGACCAATTTCAGGTCGACTGGTTTTATTGTCGTGGATCCTGTGACAAGTTCCAGAAGACTAGCTGCCAGCTTGTGCGTTAACCCCTTAGAATTGGCACTGGTGGCCTCATTTCACAGAAGAAATATGTGAGGATGACGTTTAAAGCAACCTGTTGACGCTCACAGAGGTGACAAAATGTTCTCATTAACTGACAACGTTGATGTTGGACCAACTGCCACAGAACTTTAGAATAGCAAAGAATCAGACACTCTTAGATTTGAATGTGGAAGATGTCTTTCCCAGCTCTCTGCACTATTTCTCTCCATTTGCCTTTGTTTATGGTCTTCATTATAGCTATCTGCAGACTGGTTTGCACTACTGACCCACCCCCTTGTTTCCAAAGGTCTCTTGTGTTTTCTCTGAACTATTGTTACTAGTGGACTCTAGAGGCCACTGACATCAATGGCGTACCCACTGCTGAGCCTACCAGGGTCCAACAGGTACATCCAAACTGGTGGTCACACAGTTCATTGCATAAACTCAGGGGGCCAGAAAACAAACAAAATAAAATGAAAGCATAGATATGAATGCAAAGAAGAGATTTGAAGAGAAGGGGGTAGGATGACATGGAGCAGGTAGAAGGGACATGTGAGAGTGGCTGACATGCATTATATACATATACCAAGTTGTTAATGAACACATTTAACTAATAAAACAAGAAGAAAAAGTTTACCAAAGTGCAATAAGCCAGTGAGATAGCACTGTTCAGATTAATCAAATATGGCCAGTGAATGGGAAATTATGATGAAATAGATGCTCTCTTCTTCTTAATAGAAATTCACACCAATTGCAAGGAGAAAGAAGGAATTCTCAAAGGGAACGCCTTCCAGGCAAAATAACTGGTACCTATCAAAGTTAAATACACAATTATATATGAGTATAACAGAGTCATGTTTATGATTTAAACCATGTATTGTTTTTTAATCTCTCGTTCAATACGTGAGAGCAGAGACTTTGTACGTTATATGGAGAAGAAGTCTGAGGTAAGAACGAGGGGTACATTTTGGAGTTTTAGGATCTTAACTGGTCTTAGCAGACTGATAGCACAGATCACAGACCTGACACCTTGGCTTTCAATTCCTGGAGCTGCATTAGTTAGTGCATAAGAAATGTTTGTAGGAATTCAATGGCTCATCCTTAAATATGAAGAACCCGAGCCCAGAGGAATAAGAACTTAAAGGTATTATTGTAAACCAAAATCTGGATCAATCATGACAATTCCTCCTTTAGCATAAAAGACAGCCCATGAAAAGAGAAATGGGGGGGGATTTCTTCGGGGTTCAGATGCTCAGAAGTCCCCTATATGTCCTTAATCCTGGGTGAATCCTTGGGAGAGAAAATAAGGTAATAGAAGGCATGATAGGTAGCAGGTCTGAACAGAAGGCTCACTTGCTCGACTTCTGCAGATATCGACAAGGAGAAAGCAAGTCTTTGCAGGGAGCCAACATGCAGTAAGAATGTCCAGTACCAGATGCATGTGTCCAGCCACTACCTGCATCTCCTGGGCACTGGGAAATAACGCAGCTCCTGAGGCAAGCAGAGACAGTTAATAAGGCACAAGAAACCCCGGTCTCAGAAAGGACAGGGACAAAAGGTCATGTGAGCTGACACTTGGCCTTCAGAAGAGAAACAGCTGAGAGACAAAGGGCTCGCTCACAATCACGAGGGAAGAGTGGCTCCTCAGCAGAGGCCAGTGAAGATCGAAGGCCACCAGAAGCCAGCGACGCATCTCACACTGCATGCCCAGGACCGAGAATTTAAGGATGTCTCTGAAAGGTAACTACCACCAAGGGAAATAAATAGAAGGGTGGTAATGGAAAAAACTCTAACTTGAAAGAACAGACAACTAAAATGATGATACTTCAAATTAGATGTGGCTAAGTATAAAATCAGACTAAGGCCCTGGGTTCAATCCCAGTACTGCAAAGTAAAACAACAAGTTGATTAGGTATAACTGTGTACTTTAAAATAGCAAGATATAGGGTCAGAAAGATGGTTCAGGGGTTAAGACTCTGCTTTTCAAGCAGAAGGTCCTGAGTTCAGATCTTAGGTCTCATGTAAAAATTCCAGGCAGAAATGGCAGTGGCCTGCATTTCCAGCCCTGGTGGGAGGAGCCCAGGAAATCCCAGAACAAAACAAAAAGGAGATAGAAGCAATCCAGGATGATTCCCTGATTCCTGAAGTCAGCCTTGGTCCTCCACAGGGACACATAGTGTCCTCTGATACACACACACACACACACACATTTTAAAAATGTCAAGAATAACACTTCCACAAGCATGAATGAAAACCCATGAGATCAAGTATAACTGTTAAGTACACAGTATGATTTTTCACAACCTTCATTGGGGCCATTAATAACCATACACAATCTTGTTGATATATAGTCATATATATATTTGTGTGCAGTTACGTGATTTACAAGTCTAAAATTAACATACTTTTAATTACGAAAAATATCTAAATGTATTGAATTCTTTCTTAACTCACTATATTTTTCTGACATGGTCAGCAGCTGCATAATCTCCATTACTTGCCCCCTACACAAAGGTTAAGATGTATGCGGCTGAGATAGTGAGACATGACTATATGCTGTAGATAGCACAGCCACAGGTCAAATGAAGAAAGAAGTTTAGATGGCATGTTGGCAAGGCCTTCACTGGCCAGTACCATGGAAACAATGCTTCAACGGATTCTCTGCATCCCATTTTATGCATGCATTAATTATTCCTGTCTAATTTCTTGATTGCCTCATTTAAATTGTTCATCTTCTGTCTGCATACCCTTATAGGCCTAAAGGCATTTTCTCAGGACAGGGGTTTCTGTCTCCTCTACAACATGATGAGACTCACAGCTGATAAAGACCAGGTATTTATGTGCTGCCTGGGAGACTAGTGCTACCATGTTTGTCTGCAGGTTGAGCAACATAAACTTTTTTGTTCTCATCTGTTCTAAAGCTGGAGGTCTTCAGTAGTTTCTTGGTCTCCAGCATCTACCTCAAGACACAGTTATTGCTCGTTACTAAGAGAGTAGAAAGGACTCTGACTACTGCCTTCTAGAACCATTCTCCTGGACACATATGTTGACCAGTGAAACTTGGGCTGGTTGACCAACTTCCTTGCAAGATTTGCTGTCTCTCCAGTACAACCAGCCAAAGATAATCAACTGTCCTATCTGCATGGGAATTACTAGTTCTGAGGGACTAATATATGTAATTATGTAATAATTTAGATGCATTCTTGTATAACAGAAACACAGGACATTTTTACTTTGCAGAATATGGTTTATGCAAACATGACCACTATTAAAAGAATACCAAGAAGTAAAACAAGCAGTAATACAATTTAAAAAAAACTCCTAATTGCTTTAAAATTTAAAAGGAATTTACAAATAGAATGTTAAAGGAATGTTTGTTAGCATGATAGTTCTACAATATTAAATTTATGTGATCCTGACACTATACTTTTAAGCACAGTTAAGCACTTGTAATAAATTGATTAAAACAATACAGGAGAGAACCGCCTTTCTAAGTCCGTCATGTGACCACTACCCCCTGAACTATAGTACCACATATATTCTCTCTCTCTACTTCTCTCTCTCTATTTCTCTCTATATATTTCTCTCTCTCTCTTCCTCCCTCAAATAAATAAAAACATTTAAAATATTTAAAATTATTCTATAGATAAAAATGACTTTTATGATGAATACTATAGTAGAAATTTTGTGCCACACAGGAAAGTCAAATTTGTTTGAGGGCTTACTTTGTTCCAACAATAAGATCAGGATATTTTTCCTCTTTTTTCATGTGCGTGCGTGCGTGCACGCGTGCGCGTGCGTGTGCGCGCGTGTGTGTGTGTGTGTGTGTGTGTGTGTGTGTGTGTGTGTGTGTGTGTAGCATGTGCATATGTATACACATGCATGAGGAGACCTGAGGTTGATATAGGAACTCATCCTCGATTGCTCTTCTGCCTTATTCTTTTTGAGACAAGGTATAGAATCAAACCCAGGGTTTGTAAACAGGTCTAGTCTAGCCAGCCAGCTTGCTCTGGGGATCCCTATTCTCTGCCTTCTATAATTACAATTTGGCTACCACATCCGCCCAGCATTTCTATGTAAGATCTAGAGACAAGAACTCTGGGCATTTTGCTTGCTCTGCAAGTACTTTAACAACCGAGCCATCTCTCAGTCTGGGAGCTTTTTTTTTTAAGAGAAGACATAAACATCCATATAATCGTAGTATCCTTTCAGTTTGTACCATTTTCTATGTTGAAGATGTCACATGCCATCAATAGGAAAATAGACAAGACCACAGAAAAGAATAGTTAGTGTCACACATTATCAGAGTGTGGAAACTTCCAATTATGCCCTGTACTTTGATGATCTCTCAAAGGTAAACTTTCAAAGAAGTGCCCAACATAGGAATAGAGACTTCGCTATAGCTAGTGATTAAAAAAAGAAAAAGCTCGAGAGAATGCCCCATCTGGATGATGTGTGCATTGATCTATGCAGTAATCCCATCATCAGATAACCAGCTACAGCCTATTTAAAAACATTCCATGCTGCTTTCTTAATTAAAACTTACACAGGGATTTGGTTGGATTTTTGCTACTACTGTGCAAATAGACCCAGACTTTAATGAGATACTTTATTTCTACAAGTTACCTTCTTAGAAACAGGCCCAGCATTATCACTTTATTTCTCTTTAAAGGTGGAACTTTCTCTCTCAGTAACGTTCTCAAAGGAACAGGGCAAGAGAAAGGAATCCAAAGTCCTCTGGATTCCATCTGGACACCTGCGCACACACATATACAAATACACACACACACACACACACACACACACACACACACACACGAGAAAGCACAGATTCAAACACAAAACACATCACTGCATTGTACCATCCTGTAAGTTACTCCAAAAATTTGCAAATATAACTTTTACCAATAGTTACCATTTGATCACAGCCACACAGTTAATGAATGAATTTGTATTTCACACATATGTTCTACATGCCAGACAATGCTTTATACTTATTTACTTTATACATACTTCATCGGTACTTTATGGGCACTTCGTAAGTACTCATCACAGCACGGTGAGGTAAACACTACTGAGATTTCACTGCAAAAGTGAGGGGACGGAAGCACAGGGTGACTATGAATATTGCCCATGGACACACAGTGCTGCCTAATCAGCTAGCAACCTGATTCATCTGTGTCCCACACTGTACAGAGACTCAGAAATGTGGATGCTGGGGCTGGAGAGAGAGATCAAGTGTTAAAGTCCTGCCTCAAAAGCAAGAATATCTGAGCTTGATGCCAGAACCCACATAAAAGTACAGGGCAGAAATGACAGTGGTCTGGACTCCCTGCCTAGGAAGGAAGAGCCTGGGAAACTCTGGAGAAAAGTAATAAAGAGATAGAAGTAATCCAGTATGGTTCCTGAAGTCACCCTTGGGTCTCCACAGGCACACACAGTGTCCTTTTACACACACACACACACACACACACACAGACCCATACCTCACACTAAAAAAAAGGGAAAAAAAGTGGATGCTCCAATTCTGTTTACGAGAGTGACTATCTTCTACAGACAAATCCTGTGTTCCTAAAGCCTGTGTTGCCTTAATGGTTTTCACTAGACTTTCTCTAAGGGTCACAGTTAACCAAAATAATAATAATAATAATATAATATTATAATAATAATAAATATCTATTTCCTTGTGTTTCCAAAGACTAAACAGTCTGTATTGCTATAACCTTAGTAATTATAAGAGCTAAAAAAAATTGGGGGGACAGATGAATATCTGCTCCAGCAAAACCAGGGTGACTGTTATGACAGTACAATGCTCCCAAGAAAATGTTTTGTTCCCTGGAGGCTCACTTTGCAGGTCCCATCTGCATACATATCCCACGTGTATCTCAGATTCAAGCACCTCAGAATAGGTTGAGATTTCCTGCATTTGCGCAGCAGAGAACGATTTTAGGGGGCCGAATGGATGCTTCTGTCTGAGGCAGCATGGCTTGCTTTCATCCCACGAACTGATTTGATTGACAGCAACGCTTGTAGAAAGAATTGTCACCTGGAAAGTCATGCAACTCCCTGTGTGTTGAAAGTTTCCGTTCCTTGGGATCAGTTTCCTGCTTCTGCTGTGAGGAATCATGTTGTCATGTGTCTTTGTTCTCTGTCACATGCTGGCTGCGGTAACCAGAGACCACAGAGCGGAGACCTCACTTGCTTTGTGGGGAAGGAGGGTTGTCTTGGAGTCAGAGACTGGAAATGGATCTTAATGCTGACACATCCTAGTAGTGAGCTCTGTAAGATAACGACTCATCATCTCTGAAACTGCAGAGAACAACTTCTGCCAGACAGAAGTGATACCAACAGTGGAGTGTGGCAGAGAATGCCAGGTAATTAAATAAGCCCTTATGGGGAAAGGGCAATCTGAAGTTAATTGTTGCTTTCTGGTATTACTTTGGTACTAAGTAGAATAAAAGTGAACAATAGCCAAATTTGCGAGCTTCTGAAATTCGGTAAATAACTGTCACATGTAGGAAATGCTAATGATGTGTATACAAATGAGTTCTATGCCTACCACATGCAAAAAATTACAACTGGCTCCATACTGTATTTTCCCAAAAAAAGTGATAAAGACATTGGATATTTCAAAGATTTAGACAACTAGTTCACATAATGCAACCTGAAGAGAAAAATAATTATATTCATGAGATATTATAGTAGAAATTTCTTTAAAAGATTTAAAAGAGGCAACATACTAAAATCTTTTGATAGTTCACCTTATGTTTGTTACATTTGATAATTATATTCATAAGACAAAAACCATGCTCTTCCAGAGTGCAAGGCGAAAATTGGACTTTTGTGAATTTTCCATAAATCATCACATTGTTAGGCAACGCAAGCATGTTACTTTTGTGACCAGGCCAAAGATTCCATGCAAGTAAGTTCAGTTACAAACAGACTGTTGCAGACATGCCCTGTGCCTTGGGGGAGGTCCACGGGTGGCACTTCCACATGAAAAGCACAATTGAGAATGTTTCTCAAGACAAGGATGTCTTGTACTGTATGAGAACTGGAGCAAACAGGCTTCTGGCTGGTGGCCTGCAGCATCACTGTCTGGAGTGTTGCTGTTAGAGACGCCCCCAGCCCTGATGAGCCACTGTCTCTCTGAGCCACCTGTGCTTGCCCTGCCAAGTGAGGACTTCTTTTCAGGTGACTGGTCTCTAAAAGAAGATTTGCTATGTTACCTCTCAAGAATATTCACATTGAGGCTGGAGAGATGGCTCAGGGGTCAAGACTCTGTCTCACAAGCAGAAGGTCCTGAGTTCAGATCCTAGGTAAAAACACCAAGTGGAAACTGCAGTGGCCTGCACTTCGGCCCTGGTGGGCGGAACCTAGGAAATTCCAGAGCAAAGCAAGGAGGAAGCAGAAGCTATCCAGATTGATTCACGAAGTCACCCTTGGACTTCTGATACACACACACACACACACACAACACAAATAAAATTTAAAAAAAAAGAATATTCACAATTTAAGTAGCGAAGACAGGAAATATCACAGAATAAGACAGTTTAAAACCTGAAACCCTGGTATCTGAGAGACAGCATTGAGCAAACATACATGCCATGTGCTCCTTCTCCAGTGTTCTGGAAACAACCAGGTAGCAAATAAAAGACATGACCATAGAGCTCTTTTTACCCCCCACAGTACCTGGCACACTGTTGTCTTGCAGGTGGGGAAGAGCAGAGTCATATTTAAAGAATCTCTTCTTTTCCTGCAATCAACTGCTTCCATGAGGAAATCATTCAGTTTTTATCAAGATGCACATTGGTGTGGGCTGGGGAAATGCATCAGCAGTTAAAGTGCTTGACACAGAAGCAAAAGGACAGGAGTTCAAGCTTGCAGCTCTCATATACAACAGCTGGGGTGTATGCAGCCTGTCCAGCATTCCGGCCTCAGAAAACAGAGACTGTGAATCCCCAGAATGAGCTGATTTTATGTTGAGCTCTGGGTTTGATTAGAGACCCTGTCTCAAAAAAAGAGTGGGAGAGTGATCAGTAATGAGATGATTCCTGATCTCAACCTCAAACCGCTCACACACACACACACACTCATGTGCACCTGAACACACATGCATGCACACAAATATGAACACACATGCACAAATGCATGCACTCTACATGAACATATAAGTGGAAAAACAAAAACATACACATTGATCATTGATGGCATTCAAATAACATAATAGTTACTTTAAAGTAATTATTTAAAGATCATTTGCTTTGGTTTTAATAGCCAGAAAATGGCTGAGTCATGACATATCTCTATATTACAGTTGATGTCTATGTAAACTTGTGTGTGATATGCAAAAATGTCTTATTTTCAGCACTGAGATTAGGGATAGTGATTGAGATGGTTACCATTGTCAATCAGACAACATCATGGTTTGAATGAGCCGCCCACAGGCTCATGTGTTTGGAACTTTAGCTATTGCTAATGCCTGGGAAGGCTATGGTACCTCTGGGAGCTGGAGCCCTCCTAGAGGAAGGCATGTCAGAGGGGGCCTTGCTTCCTCCTAGTTTGCTCATGTTCTCTCTCCCTTCCTGATGGTGGTGCCCACCTGAACTGCCTTCCTGCCTCGATCTCCAGTCACGTCTTCTCCTGTGTGATACACACCATGACGGAGCCGAAAGCCAAAAAATGTCCCTTTCTCCCCTTAAGTTGTGGGTGAGGATTGTCTCATAGGGACAATGTAGAGTAACTGCAATGGTCATCCAGGAGGTGGGCCTCTGGTCCCACCTGAGAGAGATGCCAACCTCAGACACCAGCACTGAGGTTGGCATCTGCGCATGTCTGTGTGAAACTGTCCTGACTGCATTGGTTATCGTGTGAAGAACCAGTCCATTTGGGTTGAAAGGGAATTCGGAACTGTGTAAGAACGCGACCACTGGGTGAGCATGCATGCATTGACTCGTTACTCTCTGCTCTTGCTGTGGAAGCGATGTGACCTGCTGTTTCAGGCTCCTGCTGATATAACTTTCCAGCTATGGCGACCTTTGACCTTGAGCCATAAGCCAATTAAACTCTCTGTCCTTTAGGTTTGCTTCTTGGCAAGTGTTTTGTCATAGCAACAAAAGAAGTAACTTAAACAACGATGATTGGTCTGTTATCCTACCTGTTGCAGTGACAGCTATACTTTTAGGTCTGTGGGCTCCATGTGCACAGAGTCAACCAAACACATACAGAAATATTCAAGAACAATAGTGTCTCTGTACTGGACACATGTCAATGCTTTCTATTGTAATACAATGCAACAAATACCTCCATTGCACAAAGTATCATAAATAAGCTAAAGATGGATTGAAGTACATGAATGGATGCTTGCAACTGACATGCAAAACCAACATTTCATACAAAGGACTTGAATGGGCTGGGGAAGTGGATCAGGAGTTAAATCTGTTGCTTTGAAGCAAAAGGATCTGAGTTCAGATCCCCATATCCCACATAAAAATGCTAGACGGATATGACAGTGGACTGTAATTTCAGTCCTGGAAGGTGAAGCCGGGGAGAATCCAGAAAAAAAACAATAAGTAGGTAGAGCAATGCAGGGCGATTTCCCTGGGATGTCACCCTGGGCCCTCCCCAGACACACATGCCCCCCACCCACATGCATGTAAAAGGGAAGGGGACTTGAACATTCACAATTTCCACTATTCTATAGTTCTGACACCCATCCTCCACATAGGATGTGTGGGAATTGAAGTCATCCCAAATTCCATTATTTTTTTTTTTTTGGTAACAGAAAAAATACTTTATCTTTACTTGAAATTGAAGTTTATAAACTTTTTTTTAAGTTTCTTTTTTTATTAATACATTTTTATTATTATTTCAGCTTATACAAACTTAATAGGTACACCAGTTCCCTCCCTCCCTCCTCCTCCCCCCATACCCCCTGCTCCCCCTCCCTACCCCCCTCTCTTCCCATCCCCCAGTGCCTCCCGCCCCAATTCCCAGAGAGTCCTTTCTTGTGCATGACTGATTTTCCTCTGGGCCCTCCTCTCCGATGACGTACAAGGACCCAGTGGCCTTTCCCTGAACCCTTTCCCGTGTTCCCCTTAGGTATAGGAACACTGCTGTGTCTGCCAATCCCTTGCCTCCAAAGATCTTGGTGCCTTTAGCAAATGCTAGACTTTGTGGGGTCAATAGTGTGTTGGACAATGCGCAGGGCATGTAAAGTCCAATTATGATTGCTTCAGCCCTAACTTGTATGGAGTATCTTACATATCATTGCTCCTCCCATCCTTTTGCTCTTACACTCTTACCGCTCCCTCTTCCGCAAATTTCCCTGAGCTTCAGGATGGGGAAAGATTAAGCTGGCCTCGTTCTAGGTGGTTGATAAAGAGTCTCTGAAGTTCTGGATTGTGGTTTGTTGGTTTTCTTTTGCAGTTTTGCTGCTCCTGCAATGCCCTTCACTCCATCCTGGTGGGCATTGTATGTTACCCCCTGGGTCGCGGCGCAAAAGGTGAGGCCCCCCCAAATTCCATTATGACATCTCACTAAAAGGTCCTAACGGTAATATATGAAAGGCAAGAATAGCAGCAAAGAGAAAAGGGATGAGGAAGGAAAAAGAGGAAGTAAGAGAGAAAAGAAAAAGGAGCAGAAAAGAAAGGAGAAAAGTTTCTCCTGCCCTGGAGTCAGGGGGAGTAGGGTGGAAATTAACCTCAGGTGGCATGTGAAAATCTAAATCATTTGCTGTCTCTTGAGGTGTTAGTAGTAGCTGCTTTATCCTCCATGCCTTTTGCCCGCATCAGGATCACCAGGGTTGCTGCTTAACTTTACATAAGCTCACATGCTCATCCGCGTATGATTGGGTCAATGTACTTAAGAAGTACACACACAAACTTGCATGTTTTGTGCCTACAAATATACAGTGCTCAATATTAGAAAAGCATTCCAAGAGGATCTGCAAAGCCTTTTCTTTTCAAGCATGGAGAATCTCTCACTAAGACAGGATGGGAATGCGTAGCCGGTTATCATAACACAAAAAGGAACATCAGTTGTAAATGCCACGATGAGCAAATGAAATACAGTAAATTAAACGAAACCACTCTCTGCAACGCTCTCCGCCTCTATCAGTTAATTCTGAAGAAGGCACCCAGAGAGGCTTATTTCAGTACAAAGTCATATTATGCAGATCGCTACTGCGTTCACTCATTTTTTTTCTTTATGAAAAAAATATATAAAACTTTATAGCCTGCTCTAGCTCCACATGCGGAGTCGCAGAGCTTTGCCATGCCTTCCCAGTCTCTGCCTGGCATTTTCTCTCCTTTGTACTCCCCGACATTTCAAACCACTTGTCAAAGCCTGCAGCAGTGCAGCGAGGGTCAGGAGGCGGCATCCTTTTTCTTGTCCTTCCTGCTACTTCTGCCTCTTCTCCCCAGCATCCTCCAGGACATGATTCTCTCAATCACGCCCTCTCTTCTGTGTCTGCACCATCTTCAGGGGCTCCTTCCCCTCAGCCTTCATGTATAAACAAAATGATAAATCGCCTTTCTATCTCGAGGAAAAAAAAAAAAGGAAAGCTTCTCTAATCTCTTTCTCCTCTGGTCACTGACCCCTGTAACTCTTCCCTCCACTGGTTTCCTCAAAGCATAACTAGCCTGCCTTCGGCAGCTCCTCACCACCCCCACTCCCTCCCCTTCCCTTTACATCAGCCCTGGCTTTGCCCTGGGTCTTCCACCACCATCAACACACTGGTAGTGCACAGAACAAGCTTCTAAAGGGCGAATTCAAAGCTCCTTTCATCCTTAAATAACCTGACCTCTTGCAGTCTGAGCTCTTGCCTACTAAGTCCACCCTTTCATGGGTTTTTTTTTTTTAAACTCTCTTTTCCATTTCCTTCCAGTTCTCCTTCTAAATTTCTGGTCAATTTTCATAAGTCTCCCGCCACACCTATTCCCTTTCCCTAGCCTGCAAGTAGTGGTCCACTCTATCTGTGGTTCCCTTTTTCTTTACAGAAATTCTCTGCTTAACTGCTCATTCCATTCATGTCTTGTTCAGTGATCTTTTTTCCCTGACACTCACCGCAAAACACCTTGGTCTTCTCAGAATTTGCACCCTGGAATGATTTGGTTTCCATTCCATCAAAATGGCATCCATAGACTATGTGTAAAGATGGTAGGTGATTGAATGATTGAGTGGCACGGTCCACTGGGGAGGTTGTAGAGTCTTTAAGAAGCGAAGGAAATGTGACACTGGAACTCGCTCCTTAGTGTCTCTCTGCTTCCTGAGTGTGCATGCATGGTAACCAGCCCGCTTCTTGCTCCTACATCTTCTTCGCTGCTGTGAACTGCATCTCTGTGGAATTGCAAGTCAAAATGTAGCCTTTCTCCCTTAAGTTGCTTTCATGAGGAAATTTTAACACAACCATATAGAAGTAGCTAATATTTGGACTGGATGGATGGCTCAGGCATTAAGACTCTGCCTCACAAGCAAAAGGACTGGAGTTCAGATCCCAGATTCCATGTAAAAATAACCAGCAACAGTGGTGGCATCCTGCATTTCCCTGACTCTAAAAGACAGAGCTTGGGAAATCCCAGAGTAAAGCAAAAAAGTAGGTAGATCCAATCAGGGAAGAATCCTGGTCACCCTTGGGCCTCAAAAGACACATACAATGCTCTCTCCCTTTCTCTCTCTCTAACACACACACACACATACACACACAGACATGCATGCACATACACACGTGCACGCACACACACAGTAACTAATACACTAGAATTTTCTGGAGGAAATCCCCTTGGCATCTGAGAGAGTTACAATGCACGTCCATCCCTAGTTTGGGGTTTGATGTCCAACAAGAGCTCCTCCATGATTCATGGTATCAACTCTGCCAGGACTGACCAGTGTGTCTCCTCAGCAAAAGATTCCTAAGTGAGTCATTCACTTAGTTAAAAAATGAGACAGCCTTCCATTCCATCACTATAAAGAAAAAGAAAAAAGAAATACAGGTTCAAGTTGAAGGTAAACGATACAAAGTTAACTAACTCCTATGTGAGTTGTTTTTATTGTGCATGGTTTTTTTTCCCTCTCCTCATATATTTGTGAATCTCCAAAGGGCAGTTAGTTCCTGGATTCAAAACTGCAATCAGTTGTCAGCCTTTCATACATGCTATGGGTATTCACTTGCTAATCTTGATGATATCATGCAAAACAACTGTGCTAAATTAGACGCAACTCTTCCACAAAACTTCAGCAGGGAATTATAATGCATCTGCCTAATATGATATTGGGACCGGATCTGGCCATCCAGCAGTGCTGGTTGTAAAATTATAACCAACAGGAACAAACTGTTAGAGAAATGTCCTCCAAATTCCCCCAGCAAAGCACTGAGCAGATTCTACTGTATGGCTTTCTGTTCATTAACATTCATACCACTGTCTGTAACCTCATTTGTCTCAGTGTTTGCTTTGGATTGTGTTACTGCAAATTTTGCTTTTATTCTTCCTTACAGCTTCTTCTGGAGCCTTCGATTCTTGCAAAATATTCTGGGAGGAACATTACTAAAGAACTTATTGCAAATAAAACATATAGGAAGACTTTTCCTAAAAAGAAACTTTTATGTGAGGCATCTTTTCACTGATCAAGAAAAAAAAAGTACTTAGCAAATATAACACCTCCTTCTGATGGTCCAGTTTTATTTTCAAAGTGGAGGAACAATTGCCATTGTCTGCCTTTCCTGTTGTGCAGTATCTATTTCCTAATAACAAGTCTTCTCTTTCCAGGTCTCCTGATCATCTCAATGATTAGTCAGTAGCACTCCTACTCTAGGTGGTACTCTTTGTTCTATTAAAGATGATAGGTTTTCACAGAAATATCCATTCTCTCTTATTTGGTTCCCCTGCAAATAAATTGCACAAACGTGTAAGAGCTCATGCACATTGGCCTTGACAGTTCACATGAAGTGTGGTTGTCTGTGTTTGAGACAATTTGGCTGACCTACATATGTATATTATCAATGTTTTTCATCATTTTGATGTACTAAATACAGATTTAATAATAGTGTCATAGTTTATACAAATTAGTATTCTACCAGTATAATAAAAAGCACGTGCAATAATCACCATATAAAGAAAACAGCCTGATTTTTTGCTTACTCACAGTGTCACCGTTACTCTTTCTATTGCTGAAAGACAATACTCAAACTCGAGCAGCTTAAGACAATAAGGGGAGTTTTTTTTTTTGGCTTCTGGTTCCAGAGGGGAGACATAGTCCATTAAGGTGGGAATCCCATAGCACACATAACAGGTGGAAGAAGCTGGAATTGGCTCAGGTCACTGGAGATACCATTGAGGCCAAGACAGCAGATGGCAAGACTGCTACAGCAGAAGCAGGGGGGGGCTAACAACCTCCAGGCTTGCCCCCGGGACACGTCTTCGTCTTCTCCCAACAAGGCTCCATCTCCTCAAGTTGCCACAAACTTCCCAATCTTCAGCTGAGGATTCAAACATATGAGCCCATGGAGAGAAACTCATATTCAAACCAAGATATCCATCCTGGTCTCTATAGGCTCAAGTTGCCTTATGATGCAACCCTCATTTAGTCCAACTTTAAAAATCACCATAGGAGCTGTAGAGATGGCTCAGGGGTTAAGACTCTACCTCACAAGCCAAAGGTTCTGAGTTCAGATTCCAGATCCCAGGTCCCACCTAAAAACACCAGGCAGACATGGCAGCCTACGTTTCCCGCTCTGGTGGACAGAGCCTGGGAAATCCCAAAGTTAAGCAAAAAAGGAGTAGAAGCAATCCAGGATGATGTCTGAAGTCACCCTTGGTTCTCCACAGGGACACACAGTACCCTCTGATACACACACATTCACACACACACATACATACATACATACATACATACATACATACATACACATACACACACGCATGCACATACACACATACAAAATAAATATAGTTTAAAAGTCACCATAGACTAACAGTCTCAACACATTCCAAAAGTCCAAAATCTCTTTTAGAATCAAAAGACATGTTGCATATTTCCAACAATCAAATGGCACAGAATGAACACTCCCATTCCAAAAGGGAGGTATGAGAGCATATCCAGAAAAAAATCAGTCCTTAACAAGACTGAAAACCGAAGGACAGACTCCAAATCCTGCAGTTCCAAGTCCAGCATATGAACTGCCTATTAAACATCTCCACTACAACTGCCTGCAAAACACATCATTCTCGTTGGCTGCCCCTCCCTTGGTATACAGCTCTCCCTGACAGATGTCTCACATCAATTCTGGCATCTCTAACATCTACACATTTCAATAGGAATCTAGGCTTCAACTCTACAGCTCAAAATGTCCTTACTGGGCCTCTCTGCCCCTAAAACACACTGTCTGTCTTCAACCACTCTCTGAATCCTTGAATCCACACTTTTCTCACACTCACAAATTTAATGCCTCTAAAACCAGTACCACATGAATAACATTACCAAGTTCTGCTATAATCTTGGGATTGAGGCTGGGCCCCTTGGATCACAGCTGATTCCGCTCCTTTGTGCTGACAATGGAAACAAATCTCCTTTGTGTAATTGCTTCAGAGGAAAAACTGTGATTCACTAATAAGCTAATCTCTTCAACAATATTGACCAGTTTATTATCTGCAGTCTCTTTAAATTTGCTCTCACATGTTTTCCTCATCAAACTTTACAGTTTTTGTTTCTTTCTGCCTGTTTTCTTGCTATTTTCATCATAAATCTGAACAAGAGTACTAAAAAGTAGTCATGACATATGGTCAAGATTTTCTTGAAAACTTCCTACAGCAAACATTTAAATTTATCTTCAGGTGAATTTTCAGGATACAGGAAGATTTGGCCAAACTCTGCCAAAGTTACATAACATTTTCCCCTAGTACAGTTCGTAGCACAGTCTCTGTTCCCCTCTGGATCATCGTAAGGTGGACTTCCACTGTTTGTATTTCTCACTCTATTACTTTCTTCCAAGTTCTCACTAGAATGGCCTGTTAGGCCTGTCTCCATGACTCAAAGATTTTCGCAGCACAGTTTCAAAGTTCTCCATATTTCTCCCAACCAACAGTTCCAAAGGCACACTAGACACATCATAGTAATGGGCATACGGCTCAGTACCAGATTTTCTTAGTTTCACAGCAACACCCCATTTCTCAGTATCAATTTCTGTCACAGTTACTATTTCTGTTGCTATGGGATAATGCTCCTATACAAGCAACTTAAAGGAGAAAGGGAAAACTTTTGGGGGGGAGGTTATGGTTCCAGAGGAGAGACATGGTCCATTATGGTAGAAAAGGCATGGCAGGCAGCGGAAGTTGGAGGCAGCATTGTAGACATCATGGAGATAAAGAGAGAAAAGGGCAGATTGCTAGAGTAGACAGCTTGCAGAAGCAAGATGGAACTAACCAAACTCTAAGCCCACCCCTTGTGATGAACCTTCTCTCAGAAAGACTCTACTTTCTAGAATTGCCACTATCTCCTCAAATATTAACTAAGGATTTGAACACATGAGACTGTGGGAGACAATTCATATTCAGAATTCAGATCATGACACACGATATTGTAGGTTCCAATCATAACAGTTTGGTCTCATGTTTTAGATGTTCATGAAAAAGAAGAACCACTCACTTCATGACTGGGAAGCAAAAGAATGATGAAGGGTTCATAATACCCTTCAAGGACAAATCTCCAATGTTCTGTCTGCTTGGCTTTACTTAAAGGTTCCAGCAACTCCCATGTAGTTTTAGCTCTGAATTTAGGTGACTTGGGTTAGAATTCCATCTCTTAAATTCATAAAACATATATAATTTTGTGAATAATACATGTTCTTTTCTTCAGTTGTGGTCACCTATAAAAATTCGCAATGTCACTTTCACTGAACTGATATTAGATTCCATTAGCTATTATTTAGAATTTTCATGTGTAAGCTATCATTCTTATATATATGAGGCTATATCTCTTGATAGCATCTATTATATACAAACATGTACATAATAGCACCAATATAGCATGCACAGCCACAAGACAGACAAAAGCATATATAGCATATCTATTATACTTTTAATTAAGTAAAATGTCATATAACTTATAATTTGATGTTGTCTTCCAAAACCAGTAGCTTTGGTTTAATTATGTGGGTCAGTAATACCTAACAAGCAGAATGCTCTGATATTGTTAACAACATAAAAAAAGGTCTGAGGTGATGTTTGTTTTTAAAGAAAAAATACTTAGACATTTTAGTGATCTGCATTTCTGTTAGACTATATTACCCAAGACATTTCAGCTGCCTTAATTTCTCCTGTAAGGAACCTGACCTACTGACACCTCATTTCTTATATCCATTAAAAGTTTTGAAAATAAATGCGTATCAATGAGTATATGATAATATTATAAAGTGTACACACACACACACACATATGGAATAGATCCTAGATCAATGATAGACACATGAATAGATATAGACAGATAAACAGATGATAGGTAATAGATAAATAAAAGATGGATAATAAATACATACATGTGTACATAGACAAATGAAATGTAGAGAGTAGGTCCACAAGACCAGCACAGGATTTAACATTCAACATTTCACCTTGGACAGGGAAAGATCTCAAGAGTCCCCACACCTCCGTTGAAGGCAAGTGCCAGATGGGGGAAGGGGGAAGAGAAGTTTCTTTCTTCAATGATATACCCGCTGATATATGATTCATGCTTCAGCACGTGCTTTGATAGCACATGCTATCAAAGACAATCAAAATGAAATTCAGTGGACCGCAGAAGCAAAAAGACATAAAAATAGAAGGAAGATTGAAAGGGATGAAGAAAAGATTGTACTGGGAACGGGAGGGGGTGGGATTGGGGATTAAAATGTGAAAATATCACAAATACACTGTGTTCATGCATGAAACTGAAAGAATTAAAAAAGGAATTCAAAATAAATGGAATGAATAAATGATTAATGATAGGTAAGTAGATAGTAGAAAATGTATAGATAATCTGAAGGAGAAGAAATCAAACTTTTAATGATTTGTAAATTACTATGGAGCAGACAGGGAGAGCCAGACAGGAAGTCCTATTGATTCCATTTTCATTGTATAGTATGTATGAAATAGATTTGAGAAAAAGAAAATACTTGTTGAAGATAGAAAGTAATGTTAATTTAAACATGCATAATTGGAGGAAAAATTAACAAGCCTCTGCCTATTGTTCTAATCTCTCAATAGCACTATCATAAATCAACAAAAATCAATATTAAAAACAGTATTTAGAATTCTCAAAGGCAAAAGTGTTATTATATTTGCTTAATACAAATGAAAATCAAATCCCAAGAAGCTTAAATAATGCATCTGAGTACTGAGTCCCAGAAGTAGTAAACCAAGAACTAAAAGGAATCGTTTTAATTCAACTTTCACCCATTTTACTTGCTATCCATTAATCATTTGCATGAGCAACGAAGAACCTAATCCTGCCATCTATTCAAGCAAAGCAGCCACTGTCTCTAGGAGCATCCTTCCTATGCCACACCTGGGTTTCTTCAACAGCTTCCATAATAAGATGTTTGACGAACTGTGCAAGGGCTCCTTACCCATCAAAATCTTAAAATGTCACATAGGAAATAGTCATGGAAAATGCTCCAAGTTAGTCTTAGACAAGCTTAAGCAAAAGAACAAGGTGTACATAGCTGTACCTCCCATCTTCATGGATAACAACTGTGATAGTTAATCCTGGGTGTCAACTTGACCACTCCCGGCATTAATTAAAATCAGTTGTCAGACTACCTGAAGAGATTATCCAGTTCAATATACATTTACAATACATAGAACAGCCCTAGATCTGATTAGACCAAAGACACTGAGCCATAGAAGAGAAAAAGAGAAACTCTCCAGGAATCCTCCAGTCTTCAGCCATCACCTACTGGACTGAGCAGCTCTGAGCCTCCAGGATGTTTGCAGTGACTTAGCTGCCTCCAGCTTCAGCCACCAGCCATGTCACCTCTGCCAGGAAGGACTGTTTTCCCCTTTGGAACTGTAAGCTGAATAAATCTCCCTTTCTCCTTTAAAGTGTTTGACTTTGAATGCTCTCTCACAGCAACAGTTAAGGGTAATTATTCCAACAACTTTATGAGTTTTTAACCACAGATACATCCTAGTAAATAGGATATAAAAGTAGCCTCCATTTACACATATTTTCATGTGTACCCACACAAGCATCCCATTCACATGCATATACTCCATACACACCACAGGCAAGAGAGAGGTAGAGAAGGGAGAGGAAAGGAGGAAGACAAGGAAGGAGAGAAGGAAAGAGGGAAGGATGGAGGAATTTACAAAATCGTAAAAACAGACCTCAGTTGCTTTTTTTGTCTATCTTTTCCAAAGGTTATGATATCACCTGTTACATAAATGTGAGCAATTAAATTGGAAGATGGCTTAAAAGCAAGTGATATTTCCTTTAATTTTATGGTCTCACTATGAGAAAGAACCCACGTTAGGACTTTACTATAAAATGACTCACTGTGGTGCAGGATTTAATACACTAAGTTCATCTTTAGAAGTATCCTCAGGATTTTGCCCACTCAGTTCTAAAAGAAGTGACTAAGAATATTAATTTGACTCATCCTTGAAATTAAGCCTAACAAAGTTGTCACAACAAGAAATAACAGCTCTTTTTTGGACATATATACCATGGAATTTATTCAGCTGTAAAGAATGAAATAATAATGCCTGCAAGAAAATGGATGGAACTAGATGCTTTAAATGGAGTACAGACCCAGAAAAAAAATCACAGTTTTTCTCATATGTTGAATACATACCTAAATTACAAGATACCAGAGCAGAAGAGGATGAAGGAAGCGGAGGAAGAGGTGTAATGGGAGAAAGAGTGAAGCCAAGCCGCTGAAAGGATGTACCTAATGTGAAAGCAGAAGCAAGGGCTGCTGTGGAGAAGAAGGGGAACATGGAGAGGTGGGATGCAGTGGGGAAGGACCTGATGACATGAATAAGATCAAAGCATAATGACATAAGTGTGTGAACATGTCATGACAAAACTATAGTTTGCACAAAAAGTAAAATTTTTTTTCATTTCTGATAGCTCATGAATTTTGTCTTTTTCTCCCCATATTACCTCACTTTATCCCCCACCTTCTCCCACTGAGAATCATCTTCTTTCCAACAAGTTTCCTGTGTGTGTGTGTGTGTGTGTGTGTGTGTGTGTGTGTGTGTGTGTGTGTGTGACAGTGAGTTTAATAAGAGTTGCCTACACTAGTCACTAGTATCACCTGGGCATTTGTACAACATAGTGATATATCAGCGACAAGACCAGGAGCCACATGAGCTCTGCCCATCCACGATGGAATGTTGATGGACTTAATCTAGTGTATGCCTGGTGCAGATATACACAACTGAAGTGAGTTCTTGGACACAGTAGCCTTATGTTCAGAAGACGCTGTCAACATTACAGCTCCCACTCTCAGGTTCTTTCATTCTTTCTGCCCCCTCTTCCATGACGTTGCCTGAGTCTTGGTAGGGAGGAAAGGAAGAAGAGATTAGATGCTGTTTAAGGTCAAGTACTCCACAATCACTTAGCCTCTGCACTTTGGAGCAGTTGTGATTCTCAATATTAATCAATGTCCATTGGGAGGGGGGAAAGTAGCTTGTCTATCCATTGGGAGGGGGAAAAAGTAGCTTCTGAGATGGAGAGAGAGAGCTGTATTAGTCTATGAATTTAAAGATAAATAAGAAATATCATCTCCTTGAAAAGGCCAATACACATCATTTATTTTTGGCCTATTTTTCTAAACTTATTGACAAGATTTGTCACTTGTCCATTTGGTGACATTAAATAGTCAAGACTATAAAATGGAATAACACTCCTCTGCATCATAACTTCCATAGATTTAACCAACTGATAAGTCAATGAACTTAGTATATTCTCAAATCAGAAAACACACTGCTGACCTTCTCCCATGATGCCTTGCCAGTGTCTCTGCCTATAAAATCTGCATTGTTTCAGACTTGGGCCGCGACTGGACAATGGAAAGAGAAAGAAACACATTGAGTAGAAACACATTTTTTATCACAAATCAGTTAAGCATCTAATCATGTGAGAATGGAAAAGCTTTCCTGTGCTGAAAGAAAAAAAAAAAAAAAAAACCTGCTGCTTTTTTTCCACACAGAGGAGGAAGAAATGGTTTGATTTCCTCTGTAAATTCCAGAAACAAAAAGGGACGATGTAATGAATAATCACCTGGAATCCTCAACTGATTGTACGCAGGGCAGAGATGCTAGGGATTTACACTGTCCTGTGGTTATTCTTCGATTAAGTGAAATCTTCTAACACAAGAGTCTCGGATGCAAATTAAGTGTAATTCTGATGTCCTGGACCCAGAGCAGAGAACAACTCCCAAGTCTGAAGCTTTCCTGAAGGTCCCTGACCATTAAAGATGTAGAAGCATTGGATGTATATAAATAGTACAAGGAGGTTTCTGCATCCCATTTCCCTAAATTAGAAACTGACCGGACAAAACCCAAGAAGCAGCCCTGGGCACTAGTTGATATTCAGGTAAGCTATGGAGGTATGACTCACAGTTGAAAAAAAAATAACTACACCTTCTGAATGGCTCAGATAAGAAAAGGAGAGCAAAAGGCGGGTCTTCCTGTGTAAAATCCACAGAAAATTAGTTTATAGCAAAATATTTGTCTGAACTGTAGTAGTAAGCTTCATTTGAGTGCTAAATGGCTGAATCATGCTACATAAAAACTATCCTAAGTATCAAGGACTGTTTCCCTAACAGTTAATGCTACTCTGTGAACAAAGAAAAAGAGCAGTCCTAAAAGAAAAAAGAAAGGATAGCTACAAAGATGAAGATTACAAAAGTTCTTTCCATTTACAGTTTCATTTTATTCCTGACCCACAGTTACATTTATCAAATTAGGACTCTGAGAAAGCAACTTGGGAGTTACAGATTAAGGAAACTGAACTTTCCTAATGCAGTTCATATCAAGGTGATGGTATGCCTGTAAATTTCAGAGTTTTAGTAATAAAAGGTCCCAATTAATAAGCTACCCCTGAAGATGCATCTGAAGTCCACTGCCAGCGCTTATGTATGGGAGGGTTTAAAATATCTGCCCCACAGAACATACTAAGCTTCTTCATGACAGTCATTAAAATGTTGTAGAAAATAGTTCAGATTTTAGAGTCACATTAATTAATATCAAAATGTTCTCATTTAACTGCTAATAACTTTGGGAAGATCTGAAAATGTTTAGTTTCATATTCCTTACCTGATAAAATGGTTTCCATGCTATTTACCAAGTATGTTAGTGGAGAATAAACTAGGTAATTTATGTGAAGCATATATAAGGCAAACTTGTAACAAATGGAACTTATTTCTATTGACCTAAAAAAGGAAAAATCCAGATTCCATTAATTATCTTAGTGTCTTATCACCATGTAGATGAAATGATGAAAGTATTTCACAGGTTGTACTGAAATTAAATAGAAGTATTTCTCTTTCTTTAATTAAATGAAGATGATATAAAGCCCTAGATTAAGGAGTCCTATCTCTGAGTGTCAGTATGTAATATCTCAGACTTCTTCTGCTAAGGATTTTTCTGTGTTACCATCTCTACTGAATGTGTTATTGCACACTAATGACTTTCCTGGAATGTAAAAGCCACTTTGAGATGCTTTTTCCTGCTTATATAAAAGTTATGTTTAAGTTTAGGAAGCATTGATTTGCTTTTGACCTTTTATCAGATGAGCTACCTAGTTAAGGTCAGATGATCAATTTCCAAAAGAATCAGAAGTGTGGAATGCTCTGGAAGAATATGAGTTTTCCTTTGGTTAAAATAACATAGGAAATAACCTGCTGTAGTTCTCCTGCATTTTCCCCAGTAAATTCACACTCAAAGAGCTTAGGGAAACAAGGTGATTTAACTATTTCTTATGATTCTTAGTCCCACTTGGCAGGTGAGAGTTCATACAAACACCCAATGCTACGGAAACCGTACCCACAGGGATTGCTGATAGAGGCCCAAAACTACTCACCAGACGCCAACACTGCCGAATTATGCTGAAGAATGCCATAGTTTACAGAACCAGCGTCCCCGTGTTATCCACCTGCCCAGGAATGAATGAATACACCCATGGGGGACTAGATCTTTCCAATCAATCATTCTCCTGCAGGCTTCCTCAAGGGTTTGTCTGAACTACTAACTTGCCCAGAGCTCAACCTTAATTGTCAAATCGACACCCATATGTAGTATAGTATATACTCTCATAGATAAATTACCATATTACCCAATAATGTCAGTGCTAGCTAGCTAGTTTGTTTGTCCTGTTAGTTAGTTAGCATGCTTGTCATAGCAAAACATGCCTTTTTTGCCTTTTTGTTCTCTTTGGGAGATGAGTAGCTAGCTACAAAACAGGTTTTTCCAGAGAAAATTGAATTAAGGACCTAATTTCCTTGTATGATATTAGCTTAATTAGAACACTGTCCATAACAGTCCTGAATAAAGGAGCCACAAAAATAGCTTCCGGAGCACTACACGTTTTTTTTTTTTTTCAAAGAAAATGTTGAAGCTGGAATAAACCTTAAAATGCACAGCATTATGAAGGATGATTTATTTAACCTAACATTTTATTCTTCCTGTCAAATATACCATGAGTTTGGCTAACCGGTGTATTCATGTGTCGTATTATGTAACAAAGCAAACAGAACATGAAACAAAGGGCACAAATTAAAAGCACTGCCTTCTGTACCTTTGTATTTCTTTCTAATTAAGGAAGATGTTAATTGAAAACAGAATGACACCAAGCCTGTGCAGCAATCTCCCAAGTCTTGTAATTGGTTTGTGGCACTGTCGCCTGGGGTCATTTGCTGAGTGATTCCTGCTCAGATTGAGAGGGACCGAAAATCACAACACGAAAAGAAACCTCCAGCTTATAAATGACAAATGTCAAAGGATAAGCAAATGGCCGTGTCCAAACTAGAGTTTCTTCAAAAATTTACAGACGTTTGTAAGGTCACTTGCTTTCACTGCTCACTATACCTCAGTGCTTATGTCTTCTCCAGAAATTTCCCTTCACCTAACATTGGTCCTTTCTAGACTTTTCATAGCTGTTCAGTAGTCAACGGAACAAAGGAGGACATCTCAAGACTGTGATCTGGTCTCAGCCGACTTCCCACATCTGTTCCTTATTCTCTTTCCACTAACTGAAGTTTCTGCCAGACTTTACCTACACACACACACACACACACACACACACACACCTCATGCCCAGTGTCTTTACATCAAATAGATATTCCTTAGCTTCTCACAAAGTTATGGATGAATAAACAAGTCATGAATTAGGAATATGCTCTGTTGAAGATGCATTTCATATCACTAACCTACCAAACATGAGAGTTGAGCAACACAGTACACTGTTGAGTGATAGTTATTTCCTGCATCATTGATCATGGGACAATCTGGAAGCTGTGGTTCACTACACCAGCCTAGATTTCAGGAATTTTGCATCAGATGTCACTAGGAAGAGAACCAAATTCAGAATCAAGTACCCTCTCTACTGAGTGTGTTTCGTTTTTCTTCTACATTATTGTGAAGTTAAAAATCTTAACAAAAATTTTAGAAAGACATTGAATAAGAACTCTTTAATAAAAAGAAGACAAAAATTAGGGGATGTCAAAACAGCAAAAACTTAGAACAATAAATCTTTTACATATCTCCACTTTACAGACAAAACACTCAATACATATGATTGAAATACATGTAAAGAATTGTAACATTTTGCAGCAGTAAAAGGAGAACCTAGGTAATAATGACAATATGAATGCAAAAATAAACCAGGGATAGCTGAGCATGTCTACAGACCCAGGACTTGGAAGCTGAGGTTCAAAGCAAGTCATGGTTATATACAGAGACCCTGTCTCAAAAATAAAGTTAATATATTCTGAGAAATATGATAGTATTCTACTGTAACCAAAGTGGACCTACCAGATTTTATTTGAATTAATACTGCAAAAACATTTGAAAAAGTAATTCTTTTGTCATAAATCTAAAGTCACTTACATCAAGGCATAATGCTTAGTATCAAAGTAATAAAATATGAAATATAATTCTTACCTTCAGAGATTCCATAAAGAAGATATACACACTAATGTATAAAATCAAATTTATAGATGTAAAGGTTATATAAACACAATTTGAAATTTAGAGAAGCAGCATCCTTTTGTTTGTACAGCTAATATAACTTAAAATAGGTTTGGAACATGGAAAGAAAAGTTACATAAAAATTAGAGTAAGAATGTCTGTGTAAAGGGAAGAATATGAGCAAAGATAATGAAGTAAGATATTTTAAAAATTAATCCATTCTGGCATGATCCAAAGCACACATGGCTAGCAATTACTGTAGTAGTAATACTTAGCATTTCTTGTGATTCCTTACATGATGGGTATTTTTATTTGCATGTCCTAACTTCTCTTATTTTTACAGCCTAACAAAGAACGAATTTGAGATACTTTCATCTTGATTGTTAAGAAATACCTAAAAAAATTAACAAAGCACACCTCCATGTGTGCCTCTGATGGTGTTTATAGGTTCTCTTACCTAAAGATGCGTTACTCTCCTGATGGACTCCTAATGATGACATTACTGTAAGCAGTGGAGGTAGGAGGTGAGGGAGCTCGTTTGGAGAAGTAGGTCATTATGTGTCCTCAGAAGCTGTATCATGACCTGGGCCCCTCCTCTACTTCTTTTCTTTGCTTTCACCTAAGCATGAAATGATCTACTCTGCCTACCACAGTCTCCCTGGCATGATGCCCTACACCTCTGAAATTGAACCAAAATAAATGTCTCCATTTATATTTTCAGGTAAGGTATTTGCCACAGTGATGAAGCAGGAACTAATATTGAAAAGAATTAGAGACATATAAAAAAAACAAACACTACAAGAAGGAACTTTTTATTTAAATAAAAGTTCTCATAAATCTGTGTCTGTGTGTTTGAGAGAGAGAGAATGTGCATGTTTGCACCGAAGCATGTATGTGCATTGGGTTCATGCACGATGGGTCTGGCAATCAGATTCAGGTCTTCAGGCTTGCATACCAAGCATTTGAAGCCCACTGAGGTGTATTGCCAACTTGATGATCTCCTAAGTCCAATACTCCTATCACTATCTGGCCTTGGAGCTGGAGAGCTTCTCTGTCAGATGATTTCTTAAAGCCAAAGATACCACCTTAATCTCTTTCCTTAAGAAAATAAGCAAACTGTGCTGAAAAGATGGCTCAAGGGCCAAACCTCTGCATTGGAAGTACAAGGATTTGAGTTCAGATCCCAGATCATGTATAAAAAGCCAATGGAAATGGCAGCAGCCTGCACATCCAGCCTTGGAAGGTGGAGTCTGGGAAAACCCAGAGCAAAACCAAAAGGAGATAGAGCAATCCAGGATATTCCTCAAGTCACCTTGGGCCTCCACAAGCACACACACTCTGATGTGCTCTTGTACACACAGATACATAGACACACATGCACATAGTGTGTTCAGACACAAACAATAAATAAATAAAACTTAAGTTAAAGAAAAGAATCAAATTGAAAAGGTGCTTTCTAGCTAGAACCCAGCTACCTCCATGTCACAGCAAGCATATGACTACATTTACCAGAAAAAAAAAAACCACATAATTTTCTAGTTTGGACCAATAGGAAAACAAACAAAGACAGCAGTTTCTCATATGTCACACAGTGATCTATGGCACACCATTTGGATTTAACTCTATCTCATTCTTATTTCACCTCTGGTTCCTTCAATCTTCAGGTTTTAGTCACACAGTTGATGGATAAAACTGAACTTAACAATCAGTTACACCTAAAACATATCGAGAAGCAAAATGGATACCTATACTAAGTTCATGGCTAAGTCATTTGAAATAAAGGGCGGATGAGTGAGAGAAAGTACACTCACCTAGTTATTGAACTTTACATGGCATGGAAGTCTTTGGAATGAAAATGATGAGAAGTGGAAACCTGATACCTCTGAAGAACACTAGACTGCTGGGCAGAAGTATAATTGGACAAATGGGCTATAGCTAAATGACAATAAACTGGAGAAAATTAACTTATCTCTTTGTTCAGATTGTTCTGATGTCTCCCCTTTAGGTTAGGGAAAGCATCACTCCACTGAGATGCTCAGATATTTGAGTCATGATCTACTTCTACTATGGGAGATGTCACCTATTTCTGCTATTTCTATAAAGGCCAAGGTATTATACTTCAGAGTATTATATCCTGAGTCCAATCATTTAGCAACACGGGGAATATCACTTTCTTATTTATTTTCTTATTTAAGTAAATCTTCTGAGACTGTAAGAATGAACACAGGAAAAAAAAAAAGATTTCTCTTTCTCTAAAGCTTAACACTATAATCACCATCACTCCATTCTATTGTCTCAAGCTTCCTCTTCCATAATACTGCCTTTAAATAAATTTGTTGATGTGATTTGGGGACCAAGTTGATAAGTAATAAACAAAAAGTTATTCAAAAATGACTGAGTTGGCCAACCCCTATATAGTCATATAACAACATATATAAAATAAAAATGTTTAAGCATAGGCACTATTTTCTGTGGGAACCCCAATGTGTATGTATTGTCTGAGTATTTGTGTTTATTAGTGTGTATTTTAGAAGTGGTTTAGATATGTATGTTCAAGGCAAAAGAGATTGTAGCTTCTGTCTACTCTGGAAAAACCTAACATAGTCTTTAAAAGTAACTGGCGGCCTAAACTGTACATCAGGAAACACTTGTTTATCATCAAGGTAAGGAAACAGTTTAGACCGTTTGTATTGATGAAGATGTGAAATTTTTCCAATATATGCTACATGTGTAAGAAGAATGTACTTGAATTAAGTATATTTTGGTAATTGGCAATGCAACCCCCCAGCAGTATACAACTCTTAAAGGATCATCTTCTAAGCCATGATGATTACACAAGCTCTCATGCAATGATTTTACATAATTAAATTTTAAAGTAAATTTAATGAAACGTTCAAGAATTTCTGATAATAGCTGTTATTGCTGCAAACAAGGTTGCAAAAAGTATGCTTCATATTTTTCTTATACCCAGGCTTCGTGTATACTGAAATGAGAATCTCAATATGAGTATGTGTGTATACATGTGTGTATGAGTTTTCAAATAAAGTGAGCTTCTTTATTAAATAAAATTAAGTAAGAAAGGTAGCAAGTAAAAAGGCAAGAAACAGGAAGGAAGGGAAAGAAGAAGGAAAAGTAAGAAGAAAAAAAGAAAGGGCAGGAGGGGAAGAAAGGAAGGGGAGAAGATGGAGGGGAAAGAGGAAGAAAGGGAAGTTCAATGAAAAATAAATTATATCAACCATCTGAAACAATGGAAACCACAGCTGACTGTGAGTTAGCAGTCGAAATTGCAACTTACTTGAGAGCTCTTACACTGACTCGAATTTAACCTGCTCTATCTTCTTTCCTCCTAAATCGATGAAGCACTGGAACTGTAGTTCTCTTCTTTTTGTTGTTTTGTTTTGTCATTTCCAGGTTCAAATCAAGAGCCCTCTATACACACTGGGCAAGTGCTCTACCACTGAGCTCTTCCCCAGCCCTGGAATTCTAATTTAAACTATTATGAAGATCTAAAAGTTCAAGTGGTTTAAGGTAACTGGCTGGCCAATTTAGTCAAATAGATGCTGATTAAAATGACTCTAGAGACTTTCATATGAAAGATCTGAACTCACTTCATTTTTACTTCATTCCTCCATCTATCACTGTGCTCAGGAAAGGGTTACAAAATTCTGGTTATGTGCTGTGAGAATAGCACTGTTTCAGGAATGCAAATGAGAAGACTTTTATTACTGCCCTTGAAGAGAACTCTTTGATGAGCTTCAAAACAAAGCATGGCTCAAGGATGCTCCTCCCACGTTTCCACTGTGACTTCTGGGCTACATGTTCTTTGTTGCTGATTAACAGACACAAAGAGATGACAGGAAGCTTCTTCCCTCCCCCTCTTACCTTCTGGAGTAATTGTCAATCCTCAGTCTGCAACCTCTGCCTGAGATCACTTGGCATTCTCCTCTGTATTTCTGTCTTTGGGACTTTCACATAGTGCTTCCCTCTTCTTGTAAGGACACCAGTCATGTTGGATTAGGTCCCATGCTTGATTAAATTTGAAAAAATTTAATGTCTTTTACAGGGACAAAACTCCCCCAAACAGATTTGCCTTACAATGGAGAAACCTGACAAGTACAATTTACACCAGTGATAGATGGTAACATTGCTAGTGGTAGCTTCATTCTGATACATGCACCTTCTTGTAAAGTGTAAGCAAAAGCACTTCACATCTATGACATTCTTTCCAGAAGCCAACAGCCCCAGGCAACTCAAAGAAACACATCTGACACACAAAATTTGGAGTCATTTTGCAAAATACCTAACTACTTCTAACCTAGGCAGTTTTAGAGCAGGCATGCTGGGATGGTCTCTGAAGGTCTTGCCCCACCGCTGGGATTACCCTGAAGGAACATATCTTTTGCTAACTTCCCCAAACCTTTTACTTATAAAATGATATGGAGATGAGTTCTCTTTTACAGATAAGCCCTCCCTTGAGGTGGGCACAAGATTAGTGGGTTTGGGCCCCAACATGAGCTAACCAATGAGGAAAAGCCATTCTCCATTCTCCTCCCCCCTTGCCTATATGTATAAACACACCTCGCCCTGGCAGCCATCTTTGGCACCCAAACCCTTCATATACTCCATGTGTGGAGTCCGTGAGTTCCATTCTTTCTCTCCTCTAAAAAACTCTACGTTAATCCTCTGTGCATGTTCTGATTTCAATCTTTTCACTCTGGATAGATACAGACTCCTAAAGAGAGACCCGGCAACATTTGGCAGCACATCCAGGGAATCAACTCTGAGATATAACCAATAAAGATAATGAAAAACACAGGTCAATGGAGACATGAGAATTAAATGTAGGGTGATATCCTGGATTGGACATGATGACAGAGAGAATAATTTCTGTCAAACAGTCTGTAGACAGTGCAGATAGGTTGAGCAGGTCATTAAAAGTTACTGCACTGAATTGGCACCAATCCCCCACTGAGATAAGGTCTCCAATTTTCCCCAACCCTTTGTTTAGGAAAGAATATGGAAAGAAACTCCTCAAATGCAAATGAGTTCAGAGGAGTTATATTATATGCAGATGAGTTAGATTCCTCAAAAGAAACAGCTCCACCAGGAGGTCAACTGAGCTGGTTCCCTGATATGAACAGACCAATCAGTAGAGGAGACCAAAAGCCCCAATCAGGTTTACAGACACTTAGGCAGTTTTAGAGCAGCCATGCTGGGACAGTCTCTGAAGATCTCAGGACATCCCCCCAAGGCTGGGATTACCCTGAAGAAACACACCCTATTGACCCAGAGGAACTGATTCTAATCCTTCATAAAAATAAAGTCACCAACTTCCTCCAGCCCTCTGTTCTTAAAAAGATATGGAGATTAGTTCTCCACTGTAGATAAACCTTACCTTGGTGTTGGGCACAAGATTGAATGAGTTGGGTCCCAATATGAACATATCAACAATATATGGAGCACCGAAAATTCCAACCAGGTTTACAGAAACTGGAGCTAACCAATGAGAAAGAGTCACTTTTCTGGGTAGGGGGACTGACTAAGGGTATAAATATTCCCGACCCTGGCAGCCTATTTTGGTGTCCTTGCCCCTCGTGGTATTCCACATCTGGAGTCTGTGAGTTCCCTTTCCATCTTTCCCTTACCCCTCATGGATTAATAAATTCTCCAGGGCTCTCTTGCCTATCACGGATTAATATCTGTGAGGTCTGTTCTTTCTCTTCTAATAAACTCTGTCTTTAATCTACAGCACTTTTTTAGTTTCAGTCATAGACTCCTGAACATAAGAACCTGGATACATATGACTCCGTATCAAAACTAACTAACCACTAAGGGAAATACACTTTTCCTGGGCTTGTTCAAATTTACAAATATGCCTGGCCCTGCCAGTCATCAGAGGCCTCCCCTGGCCTTGATGGACCCCATGTCCCTGAGATACTTGGGACCTCCTTGTGGATTCCATATATCATCTTCTTTCTTTCTCTAATGAACTCTGCCTTAATCCTCTACAGGTATTCTGGTTTCATTCCAGAATACAAGAACCTGGACATAAAATCCTGCAACAGTGAGATGGAGAGAGAATATTGAGAAAAAAAAAAAAAAAGACTAGTGAAATTAAGGCAGTTTCAGAACTGGGTCATGCTGGGAAGGCCTTTGAAAAATCATCTCCCACTGCTGGGATTATCTTAAAAGAACACATGCTGTTCATCTGGAGAAACTGGTTCTATATGAAAGGATATGGAGATGAGCTCTCCGTTGCACATAAGTTAAGCTCCTCTAAAGAAATACCCTGATTATGAAGTTGGCCACGAGGTCTACTGGGTTGAGTCCCAGTATCAACAGACCAATGAGATGTAGGGGACCAAAAACTCTAATCAGGTTTGCAAAAACTGTAGCTAACCAATGAGGAAAAGCCACTTTTCCTAGGCTTGCCTAATCCTGTCAATACCCAGAACCCTGCCAGCCATCTTTGGCTCCCTGGCCTTCACAAATTCCATGTCTGGAGTCCTTAAGTTCTCTTCTGGTTCTCTTTCCCCTCATGGACTAGATGTCTTTGAGTTCCGTTAGGCTCTCTTGCCCCTGGTGGAATCCATGTCCATTAGTTCTGTTCTTTTTCTCCTCTAATAAAATGTGCCTTTATCCTCTAGTGTGTTCCTATTTCAATCTTCCACTCCTAAACACAAGAACCTAGGTATAATGCTCCCCCCTAACACACACACAATAAAATGGGAATTAAGTCCTTAGGTACTTAGTAGCAAGACAATTGTTGGTTTATTGATCAGACAAACACCCTTCAGGGCATTAACATTATAAGAAAATAAGATGAAGGGCTGATGAATTCCCTGTATTATCTTTGAAATTGTAATGTAAACAAACATTACAGGTCAGTTCTTGATTGCTTCCCACCTTTTTTTTTTTTTTTTTTTTTTTTTTTTTTTTGAGACAGGGTCTCTCACTAAACCTGAAGTTCATCAACTCGTCTTTACTGGCTGGCCCAATGAAATTTAGGGTTCTTCCTGATTTCACCTTGCTCTCCCTCAGCACTGGAGTTACAGGTCTGTATCACTATGCCTAGTTTTTCTCATAGGTTGTAGTGACCTCCCCTTCCCCCTAACTCAGGTCTTCATGCTTCCATCTCCTCAGCCCTCAAAGTTTATTTTAAATAAAAAAGTAGAAAATGAAAATTATTTATTTCATGAGAGGATTAGAAAATAAACTCTCATTAATTCCTTTTCTCATTGCCAGGGCAAAATACCTGAGAAAAGCAATTTAAGAAAAGTTTCATTTAGTTTATCATTTGAGGGTATGATGGTCTATCACAGTGATAAATGATGGTCTATCACAGTGATAAAACCACAAGTAGTAGGACCGTGAGGTAACACTGAATCTACAGTCAGGAAGCAGAGAGAGATGAATACTGATACAGAGCTGAATTTCTCCTTTTTATTCAGTCTTGAATCCAAACCAATGGGATAGCATCACCTACATTCTGGGTGGGTCTTCCGATCTCAGGTAAGCCACTCTGGAAATGACCCCATTAACCCACCCAAAGGTTTGTCTCCTAAGTGACTCCAAATTCCATCAAATTGACAATCAAAATAAAGGTTCACAACCCCCCTTCCTTCCTTAAGTTGCTTCTGTCAAGTGTTTTGTTCCAGGATTCTGAACTGAAAACACTAAGCACCGATTCCTGTTAGGGAATTTCATGTTTCTGCAGTGTATTTTTTCCTCAAGTCAACCTCTTTGTTCAGATTCCCATACTAAGTATTATAAACAACATGCATCCCATTACAAAAATATGTAAACAAACTCCTAAATTGAACAATTATCTTTTTCAGTATACTTTTTCTATGCTTATTGCATATCTAGAATAACACAGTAAAGTGAACCTGTTTAAACCTTCTTTCTTCTGAGATAACTCTCTGAATTTTTGGTGACATTCACTAGTTAAAATTTATCATTAAATAGACATGCAAAGATCTACTGGTGGTGAAAATACACAGGCGTGTTTAGCTGGGGAATTACCTTCAGTTTCTGCATCAGCCTGTGTTCTCCACACTTCCAGCCTCTCAAAGGAAATGACAGGGGGAGGAGAGAAAACCAGAGTGAGGAAAGGCTTTTAAAGAATCTAAGGGGTCATAGATGTGCTGACCTTCCTGGAATGACATATTCTTAGCTTGAAAAGGGATATGAGCAGTGGGTAATTTGCAAATGAATGCATCTGCAAATGAATGAATGCACAGAACACAATGCCAACATTGTGTCCAAGATTATACCATATTGCTCATGGCAGCAACTTCCACTGCGTGTGTTTTTCCACCATCTGCATCAGTTCTATTCCGCTATCAGACACAAGGCTCTGAAAAATGCAGACCGCTAAGAATATCTTGTGAAAGGGGCTGTGTGAACCGTTATTATGCTTATGTTACTTCCTTAATACTCTTTCTTACTGAAAATAGGGAACCTCCATCAACACAGACAGCACTTAAAATTCAGTGCAGAGAAGCCTTTCCTGAGAAGCTTTTCCCCCTATCTTCTTGTCCTCTTTGTTATGTAATAATGTGTGTTGGCTAAGAGACAGCTAAATTTCTCATACCTATGACTGAAATAGAGGTAGGAGCTCTCTTAAGGGGTTAATGGATAACTACATTATACTTTCCAACAGCTACTCATAAACATATAATGTCATTTCTGTTAATATATATTTTATCTAAACACACTATATAGCTCCACAAAATTACCCCTTCCTGATAGCTTTCCCACTTGAAGGCAATTTAATTTGTTTTTCATTTCATTAAAAACGTACTTTTATTTTTGTACAGTTGTTCAATTTGTCGATTAATCAACTAACACTGATGTAGACAACTGAATGACCTAAGACTGAACATACATCTAACTGTTTTTCATAGGTGAACCTGGATGAATCAGATGGGCAAAATGAAAGTATGTCATTTGTCTCCATACTTGCCCTTCTTTTGAGAATGCTACACATCATCTTCTTGCAGAAAAGATTTAACATTGACAGACTCCTAGACGTCAAGTCCTGAATTTATAACCTCAGCCCTGCAGGTAAATTTTTGATAACATCTATGTGTTTCTTTAACAAGAGCCATAGCATCTGGAATACATACCTCCTCCTTTGAAATGTATGTTCGAAAGAATAAATAATACATTGGAAATTAAAGAAAGTACACCAGCAAGAATGTTGCCATTGCTTTGATAAGATTTTTCCAGTAGCTCTACATCAGAATACAGTAGACATTCCTGCACATCAGGGTTTACTGTAGTCCTGTTCATAATAGCAAAGATAGTCAGCCTAGATGCCTATCAAAAGATGCACAGATTTTTAACATGCATGTCATGATTAGACACAGGTGTCAACTTGACTGTTGAGGATTTGAGCTCTGGGCACATTTGTAGAGAATTAGTAGTTGAGTTAAGCCCAGAGCAAACCTGAAGGAGATTGTCTAGCTGATGGGGAAGACCCAGCCTATGGTGGGTGGGATTATGCCCTGGATAAATCACAGAGAGTTGGTTGAGAGAAGTTGGCATCCTTTTGTTCACTTGGTCAGACATGCTGGTCTGACAAGTAAGGATTGTCCATCTCTCAGCTGTTATGTGGTAATGGTGTGGCCAGTTTTCTCTGTCCTGGTGTTGGTGCGTGCTCTCCCGTCAAGCTGGACTGAGAACTGTAACTGGACTGTCATAAGAAAGTAAACTCTTTGTTCCCGTAAGCTGTGTGATGGTCATTTATCAGCAACCATGTAGGTGGACTGCAACAATGCATAATGCAGTTTTATTCAGACATAAAGATCATCTGCAAAAAAATGGACAGAATCAGAGATCATCATGTTAAGTGAAATAAGTCAGATTCAGAGAAAGACAAATATCACATTTTCTTTCACAGTTAGACTCTAGATTTGAAAACAAAAGATAATTAAAGGAGGAGAAAGGTGAACCTGGGGAGGAGGTAGCTGTCAAGGGCAAATATGAGGAAAGTACATTATACATGTATATGACAATAGCACAATGAAATTTAGGAATCTGTGCAATTAATATACTCTAATAAAAAATAAACTGAGTCTAACCAACCTAGTAACTTTACATAAAAAGATGTGAGTGCAGCTGGACATAGTGGTACCCATCTGTAAACCCAGCATTTGGGGGGTACAGAAATGAGAGAAAGGGTTGAGAAAGAGACAGAGGATAGAAGGGGAGAGAGAATGCACTCTATGACACATGGGTAGAGATTAAGGAGAACACTCAGTTTCTCTCCTTCTACCATGTAGGCTTCCAAGGACAGAATGTAGTGCATCGTATGTATTAAGCAGACACCTTTCCTGCCAAGCTATCATTCTGGTTCTGTTGCAATATTTTTTGACAACACTATTCAAATAAATCCATAAAAAGATGGAATTCTTAACAAATCTTTAGGTATTTCAAGGGATATGAAAACTCCTAATTAATGTATCACATACTACTGATCCCAATTCACTTGCTTAGTATTAGGAAAACAGCCACACAGCTATCTGAGGAAGGCAAAACTTTTCACCATCGTCACACCTTCCAAGAAGTGTGACCAGAGAACACTTACCAAAACATAATCAGCTTAGGCAAGAGAAGTTATGATTTTTTTGGAACAACATAATCAGAGAAAACTATTTTTAAAAATATTCATGTTACAGAGTGTCAGAAGCCTTTTGGGAAAACATGTGCTTTCTTTTCTGTTGGCAGGTATATGTTCAGTGTTAAATAAAGCAGTTGTAATCTGTATGTCTAGTTCAGGTACAGGATAATTTCTCTAAATTTTCCCAATATCTGAATGTCAGATATTTTACACAAGAAATAGCCACAAAAAACAAGCAAACACCAGTCTTTCCCGTATTAATCTTACTTTCTCAGCCTTTCTGCAATTCAGCTGAAAACAGATCCTATTTGTAAATTTCCCCAGCCCTATAAAAAGGTATAATTCTAACTGTGTGGAGGGAAATATCATAATGAGAATGTGATTTATGTTTGCTAAATACCACTGTGACATGGTATTACTTTGTCTAAATTAAGCAGCTATGATGTAATACCAGAAGAATGTCCCAATGAAGAAGTCATTCATTTCCACTATTTTGTAAATATAGGAACAATTTTAAATGGCACAATATTCAATGTGCTAAGTGTCTCCAAAAATAAGAAAATAGTGTGAATAAAAGCAAAAACAGTTGTATGCTCTGAGGGAATTAAGATCATACAGAGGTAAATAAGAGATTGGACAATCTGCTAATCTTATTCAATTGAAAGAAATCATACTTTCAGTATTTTTTACAAGAAACGAATAAATGTCAGCTTTATATTTTGAAGTACAATAATAAAGTTTCCTCCAAAATGGCCCAATTTCACTATTTCCTTTAAGATGAAACCTTAATTGAGAAAAAAGAGCTTATGTTAAAAAAAATATTATTTTTAGACTGGAAAGAATGAGGTGAGTTTTAAAAAAGAGAGTAATGAGTAAAAACAAGGGAAAGTTCTCAATGTAAATATGATAGTCTTTTTAAACTATTCTATGAATAGTTCTAAGAAAAGTTCTTCTGAACAGTCAGGAACAACTTTTTAATGTGTTAAAAGCTTCTTCCTTTGATACCTTGCAGTCTTTCATTGACTGCTGAAAAAAAATTTAGTTAAATGGTAAGAAGCAAGCACGTTCTTAGTTCCTAAATATCAAAACACAGTCTCTTGTATATATAACCAATGTTATGTTGGCTCTTGTGGGAATGTGACCAGCTTATCACCATTTGATGGACTCCATATGAAGATTCCCAGAGAATAAAGGATCTGTTATTGCTGAATTAGACATGAAGACAGAGACAGACTCATAATGTGTCTGGAATGTCTCTTCCCTACAGGGAGATATGTACACTAGGATTGTCAAGCATCCAAAGGACCCTCTGAACCCAATGACTTCCAGCCAAAGAATAAGCCAGTCACTGGGAGTGAAATATATTCATTTGTTGGCATTTCATACATGAAGAGTCATTGACAGTGGTACTTCTTTGTATAGTTCATTTTAATATTTATATAGGAATACTCAAGCTTGAGATCTCCATTTCTTGAAGACGAATGCCAAGGGCGTTCCTTGCTGTCTCAGTGACAGTGTGCATCCTATGTCAACCTAGTCCTGTGCCTTCTATGCCAGTATAGTCTAGGTTGACTCCTGTTGACTTTCCCACAAGGGACAGGATGGAACTTGTCCTGTCTAGAATTGGGATTAAGGGCAGAGGTGTTTTTTACATATTTCTTCCTGTTCTTTGGAAGCCATCTAGACATTAATTAGCACATCACAAGGATGGGTGCAGAGCATATCTTTGTAATTGTACCACCATGTTCCTGATCTATTAGTAGCCTGTTCTTTCCCTACAATGAATAGGGCCATTAGAGCATATCCACATGTCTAAGGATTGGAAGAGCTGTTTTGTTGGTGGTGGTCCCAATTATTGTTGACCTTGCACCTATAATCTGTCCACCACTTTTGCCTTCATCACTCTGTGCAGTATACAAACCACATCCCCTATTTCATGGTATAAAAGGGATTAGATTCCGTAGTAAACTTGACTTGGTTTCAGCTTTTTCAAGATCCCCTCCTGATCCAGCCTGATTCAATTCCTATTGATCCTACTCTGGTATATATCAGGATATCGAAGTAAATGAGCAGGTTGTGGGACCCGACAGATTTAGTCTTTTATTGACTTAATGTTGAATCCCATCCCTTTATATCATTACATCCCACCCTATTATATCCTATACCATAATATGTTCTATTGACATAAGAAATTCAAAGACCCTTCCCACACTCTGCAGCCCGGGACACGCGCAAGCAGTCTAGCCAGGCCTCACCGCGAAATAGGTAAGCTCCGTCCCCGCCCACCGCCAGAACCCCAGGCCAAATAATTCAATTTAGTGAAAAACGCACAGAAATTGAAAAAAGATCTTAAGAGTTAAAATGACAATGCCAAAGTCAAAGTGCAAATCCATGAGAAACAACACTCAAGTAAACAAATCTCCCACTGAAGGAATTAATCCCATAATGTTAGACTCCAACAAGAACAAACCCGCGGAAAAAGGCCAAGAAAGCCTGACCCAGGATAACGACTTTCAAACTATGATCATTACCATGTTCAATACTATGAAAGAGGAAATCCGGGACGAATTAAATAATCGAATCAATCGCTTTGAAGAGGAACAGAACAGACACTTGGAGGAGTTGAGAAAAACAGTGCAAGAAACAAAAACTGGCATAGAGCAGTTAAAACACTCAAGCAGAGTTTAAAACTGAGCTACAAGACAAGTTATCTTCAACCCAGAACTCCACAGAGAGTCTTATCAACAGAACTAACGAAGCAGAAAACAGAATTTCAGACCTTGAAGATAAAGTGGGAGTACTAACCAGCTCAATGGAAGAGGTTGTTAAAGCCAAAAAGATACTTGAGAGAAATATCCAAGAGGTATGGGACACCCTGAAGAAGCCTAACATGCGTATTCATGGAATACCAGAGCAAGAATCTCAAAATACCACCCCTGAGGAAATTTTTCAAACGATCATCAAGGAAAACTTTCCTCATCTAAAAAAAGAGAGGCCCATACATATACAAGAGGCATTCCGCACCCCAAACAGATATGACCAAAACAGAAGCTTGCTAAGGCAAATAATAGTTAAAACACTCCACATTCAAGATAAAGAACTAGTGCTGAGAGCTTCAAGGGAGAAAAAACAAGTCACTTTTAAAGGTAAACCTATTAAAATAACAAATGACTTCTCAGTCGAAACAGTAAAAGCAAGAAGAGCTTGGAGAGACATACTTCAAGTATTGAATGAGCAAAAATGTCAACCCAGGCTGATTTACCCTGCAAAACTATCCGTCATGATCGAAGGAGAAAGAAAAATCTTCCAGCAGAAAGACAACTTGAAGGGATACATATCCACCAAACCAGGCCTTCAAAAAATGCTAGAAATGACACTCAAGTTTGAAGAAAGAAACAGGCATATCCAGGAGAACAGAAGGCAAATATAACACCATTAAAAGTGAAGCAATATACTTATAAAAACTACTAAACATAATAAATGTCTGGAATTAAAAATAGTTTCTCCATTATAACACTAAATGTTAATGGAATTAACTCACTGATCAAGAGACACAGATTACAAATTTGTATTAAAAATCACAATCCATCAATCTGCTGCCTGCAGGAAACCCATCTCACCACAAAAGATGCCCTAAAAATAAAAGGCTGGTCAACAATTCTACAAGCTAATGGAAGCAGAAAACAGGCAGGGGTAGCCATTATGATATCAGACAAAGTGGACTTCAAACCAAAGAAAATTATAAGAGACACGGATGGCTATTACATTTTAGTCACAGGTACAATTCACCAGGAAGACTTCACAATCCTGAACATTTATGCACCCAATACGGGCTCCTCCACATTCATTAAGAAAACCCTACAGCGTCTAAAGCAAGAAATCAACCCCCAAACGATAATTCTTGGGGATTTCAACATCGCCCTCTCAACATGGGAGAGATCAACAGGTCAAAAACTTAACAGAGACACTTTGGAACTTAATCAAACCCTTAAAGAAATGGACCTTACAGATCTCTATCGAACTTTTCACCCACACACCAAAGAATACACATTTTTCTCAGCAGCACACGGAACTTTCTCCAAAATAGATCACATATTGGGCCACAAAAAAAATCTACACATATACAAAAAAGTTGAAATTCTAACCTGTGCCCTATCAGACCACCACGGCCTAAAGCTGGACATCCACAGCACATCAAACAAGAGAAAATACACTAACTCCTAGAAATTTAACAATATGATGCTGAATGAGAACTGGATTCAGGAAGAAATTAAAAAGGAAATTCAAGATTTCCTGAAAGTGAATGATAACAAAAACACAACTTACCAAAATCTCTGGGACACAATGAAAGCTGTTCTAAGAGGTAAGTTCATAGCTCTTAATGCCTACGTCAAAAAAATGGAAACATCAGAAATATACAACTTAACAATGCAGCTTAAAGCTTTAGAAAAACTAGAGCAATCTCATCCCAAAAGTAGTAGAAGAGAGGAGATTAGCAAAATAAGGGGAGAAATATCTGAAATCGAGATTAAGAAAAAGATAGAAAAAAATCAACAGGTGAAAAAGCTGGTTCTTTGAAAAAATCAATAAGATTGATACACCCCTAGCTAAATTAACCAAAAGCAAGAGAGAGAAAACCCAAATTAACAAAATCAGAAATTAACATAGAGGTATCACTACTGATACCCAAGAAATCCAGAGAATTATAACATCATATTTCAAAAACTTATACTCTGTGAAGTTTGACAACACAAAAGAGATGGATGAATTTGTAAGTAAACACAACTTACCTAAATTGAATCAGGAAGCTGTGAATTATTTAAATAGTCCTATAACATATAAGGAAATTGAGGAAGTAATCTTGAATCTTCCCACCAAAAAATGTCCTGGACCAGATGGATTCAGCACAGAGTTCTACCAGACATTTAAGGAGTTAATAATACCAATACTCCTTAAAATGTTCCATCAAATAGCAAAGAAAGGAACACTACCAAATTCCTTCTATGAAGCTAATATCGTTTTAATCCCAAAACCTAATAAAGATTCACTTAAAAAAGAAAACTATAGGCCGATCTCTCTGATGAACACAGACACAAAGATTCTCAACAAAGTCTCAGCAAATCGGATTCAAAAACATATTGAAAAGATCATTCACGGGGACCAAGTAGGCTTCGTCCCCGGCACACAAGGTTGGTTCAACACATGCAAATCAATAACTGTGATTCATCATGTAAACCAGCCCAAAGTCCAAGACCACATGATACTCTCAATAGATGCAGAAAAAGCTTTTGACAAGATCCAACAGCCTTTTATGATCAAAACGCTAGAGACAGTAGGAATGGAAGGAACCTTTATCAATATAATAAAAGCTGTATACAATAAGCCCACAGCAAGGATTATGCTCAATGGGGAACAATTGGAAGCATTCCCACTTCGATCAGGAACTAGACAAGGCTGTCCACTCTTACCACTTCTATTCAATATTGTACTTGAAGTCTTAGCTGAAGCCATAAGACAAGAAAGGGACATAAGAGGGATTCAAATCAGCAAGGAAGAAGTCAAGCTATCCCTATTTGCAGATGACATGATCTTATACCTAAGTGATCCCAAAAACTCCACCAGGAAGCTCCTGGAACTAATTGAGAAGTTCAGCAGGGTGGCAGGATACAAAATAAATGTGCAAAAATCAGAGGCCTTCCTATATGCCCAGAATGAAAGAAGTGAAAAAGCCTTGTGAGAAACAATCCCATTTACTATAGCCCCTAAAAAAATGAAATACCTTGGTATAAACCTAACCAAGGAGGTAAAAGACCTTTACAATGAAAACTTTAAAACCCTAAAGAAAGAAACTGCAGAAGACACCAGAAGGTGGAAAGACCTCCCGTGTTCCTGGATTGGCAGAATCAACATCGTAAAAATGACCATACTACCAAAGGCAATATACAAATTCAAAGCTATACCAATTAAAATCCCAAAGCAATTCTTCAAAGAAGTTTACCAAACAATCTCAAAATTCATATGGAGGCACAAAAGACCCAGGAGAGCAAAGACAATCCTGAGTAACAAAAACACTGCTGGAGGTATTACCATACCAAACCTTAGTCTATACTACAAATCCATAGTTGTAAAAACAGCCTGGTACTGGCTCCAAAATAGACACACAGATCAATGGATAAGGATTGAAGACCCAGATATAAGCCCACAAAATTACAGCCATTTGGTCTTTGACAAAGGGGCCCAAAGAATCCAATGGAAAAAGAACAGCATCTTCAACAAATGGTGCTGGCAAAACTGGATCTCCACATGCAGAAGACTAAAGCGGGACCCGTACTTGTCACTATGTACAAAACTTAATTCCAAATGGATCAAGGACCTTGATATAAGGCCAGAGACTATAAAAACCATAGTTGAAAGGATAGGGAACTCCCTCGAGCTGATTGGGCTAGGCCAACATTTCCTAAACAGACATCCAATGGCACAGTCACTGCTACCAACTCTCAACAGTTGGGATCTTGTGAAATTAAAGAGCTTCTGTTCAGATAAAGAAATTGTAACACGAGCTCAAAGGCAACCCACAGAATGGGAGAAAATCTTCACGAACCACATATCTGATAGAGCTCTACTGTCCAGAGTGAACAAAGAACTTAGAAAACTAAACACCAAGGAAACCAATGGCCCAATTATAAAATGGGCCCTGGAACTTAAAAGAAATTTTACCAGGGATGAAATTAAAATGTCTAACAAATATCGTCAAAAATGCTCCATTTCCTTAGCCATCAGGGAAATGCAAATCAAAACTTCCCTGAGATATCATCTCACCCCGGTCAGGATGGCAAAAATCCACAATACAAACAACAACAAATGTTGGAGAGGATGTGGAGAGAGGGGAACTCTCCTACAACAGTTGATGAGTGGTACGTCTATACAATGGAGTACTACTCAGCCATCAAAAATGATGAATTACTGGAATTTGCCAGGAAATGGATGTCATTAGAAACAATTATATTAAGTGAAGTATCCCAGACCCAGAAAATTAAGTGCCATATGTACTCCCTAATAGGTGGCTCCTAGTACCAAACCCACCCAGCCCACCTTGAGACACTCATAGGTAAATTTATGTATTACCTACAGTAATTGCAAGGATTATGAACAGGAGGGATGGGGTTGGAGGGCCACACCAGAAACAAGGAGAGAAGTGACCATGTTACAGTAGAGAAAATAGGCCTCCATCAAGGACTGCAAGTAAGTAATGTGACACCTGGTTACGTTCACAGACGTTCGTTCCTGATCATTTACAACTAAGGGGGTATGATCTCACCAGAAGGGGAGGGCATATAGTCTGGCAGATAAAAAGTAACCATTTTGCAAATGGGTAATTGACCCCTTCCCTCACTGAGATTTCCTACTTTTATTACATCTACCCTTGAATGTGCTCTTATAATAAGACTCCAGTTTAACAGCTTTTTGTCTCTGGTCAGGGGGTGACATACAGTGCCCAGCAGGATGGAGTGAAGGGTATTGCAGGAGCAGCAAAACTGCAAAAGAAAATCAACAAACCACAATCCAGAACTTCAGAGACTCTATATCAACCACCTAGAACTAGGCCAGACTAATCTCTCCTCATCCTGAAGCTCGGGGAAATTTGAGGAAGAGGCGGCGGTAAGAGTGTAAAAACAAAAGGAATGGGAGGAGCAATGATTTGCAAGATTCTCCACACAAGTTAGGGCCGAAGCAATCATAACTGAACTTTGCATGCCCTGAGCAATGTCCAACACACTATTGACCTCACAAAGTCTAGCATCTGCTAAAGGCACCAAGATCCTTGGAGGCAAGGGATTGGCAGCCACAGTAGTGTTCCTATGCTTAAAGGGAACACGGGTAAGAGTTCAGGGAAATGCCACTGGGTCCTTGTACGTCATCGGAGAGGAGGGCCCAGAGGAAAATCAGACATGCACAAGAAAGGACTCTCTGGGAATTGGGGAGGGAGGCACTGGGGGATTGTGAGGGAGGGATGAGGGGAGGGGGAGCAGGGGGTTCGGGGGAAGGAGGAGGGATGGAGGGAACCGGTGTACCTATTAAGTTTGTATGAGTGGAAATAATAATAAAAAATGTTAAAAAAAAGAAATTCAAAGAGAGAAAGAAAGGGAGAGAATGTATGTGTATAACATAAAACATGGGTAGAGGTCAGAAGACAGCTTTCAGAAGTCGAGTCCCTCCTTAGGCATAGAATGCAGGTCACTGAGGTCTGTGAGCACTTTACCCACTGAGATCCTGTTGCAAAATTCTGAACTCTTAGTAAATATTTAAGCATTTCCAAGGATTGAAAACTCCTGATCAATGTTCTGCATATTCCTTATTTTAATTTATTTACTTACCCCTGGGTACCACTAGAGAAACGATTACACAGTGATCTAACCACTACAATGCTGAAGAAGAAAGAAAATCCTTAAAGGGTAGATGCCCTCCCTATGCCAAGATAAAAATAGCTTTTATGTCATCAAGTATGGGAAACTGAGACCCTGAGAATTCTACACTAACGGACTGGGTTAAAATCACCCTTATCTGTGTTTAGACATCCCACAGTTTACCTTTTCCACAATCAGCTTCTCTTTGTTCAACGTGGGCTGCAAGTATTTAGATTCTGGGCCCCTGTCACTTTCCTGCCCTTAGGAGTCCTCATGTCATATAAAACTCACACTAAGTAAATTTGTCTACTTGTCTTCTGCTAATATGTTTAATGTCACTTTATCTCTCAGGCACAACTGAAAATTCCTAAGACAATAGAGGTAAAAATTTGCCTTTTCCAGATTTTTTGAAAGTCACCTAATTTTTCACAACCTCCTTTGAAACGTTATTACTATCATCTCTTGCCTTATGGACTTTTTACATCATTATCACTTCTTGTTTGCTATGCTGTTTATTTTGATATAGTTGTAACACTGAAAGATGTCTATTGTCATTGCAAAAACTATTTTCTTCTCAGTTTTACTTTATTTTATTTACTTTAAGTATTTGAAACAGAAACAGAGAGACATGGGACCGTGACAGTATCTTTCCATCTATTTATGATAAAGAAGAATGTTACTTTCATCAAAGCAGACGTGCGCTTTTAGAAAATTCAATTCTTTAAAAATATGAGAATTAAAGAGAATTATGAGAATTAAAAGGTGTAATATTACTTCAAGTTGTTCGAAATTTAGAGAGGAAGGCTTAAGTTTCTGCGTGTGCATGATCTAGAGTTCTCTGTAAATGGTTCTCACTGGTCCCCAAACTTTCCTCCCATGATCTCCAGACTGACCTTCCCAAAACACAAGTCTTATCACACTCCAACCCTTGTGGGAATAAAAATCTTTCCACCAATCTGGGAGATTTACCTACACAGGGACCCACAGGGCAATAGGAACACATCCAGTCCAAGCCATCTGATAACCCAACAAGAACAAGAAGAAAACTGCCAGTTACACTGCGGGTGAAGGGGGAATTCAAAGCATAAGCTCAACAGAGACTATCATTCAGAATAAATTTTTTCATAGCTTAAGTTACCCTTAAATAAACCTGCTTAATACAGTCAGGAACCATGGGAATGAAAATAGTGGGAACATCAGAATTTCTAACAGGGTATCTCAAGTGTCAGCACTTTAATATTTCCTCTAAGTTTTATTACAGCCCTTATCAAATCCTGCAGGAATAAAGAAATCCTAGCAAAGCAGTGGTAACCCTACTGAATGTCAATGCCCTTCTTGTTTCTGAGCAATAAATTTCAGAGTGTTTCAGTGTAAATCTCAACAGCTTTCACTATTAATATCGCTTTGTGGAACAAGAAGAAAAATATCATCTTTCCTTCAGGAAAGATTTGTTAGCCATTGACAATGGGCGTGACTTTGCATTATATGAGTGAAAGAAAACTCTGTTGCCTTTTGTCAGAAAGCATCCTGCAATCCAGTAATCTCACAGGTGTCCTGGAGACTCACAGGTTTACAGACTTATCCACTGCTGGCCTTCTGGACAGTTGTGGATTTCACATCTCAGGCCCATTCCTCTGTCAAGTAATGAGTGGCTATAGTTCTGACTTCAATTTAACAAGTTGCTATTATGAGAGAGGAGTTTAGACCTAATTTAATCCCCAGCTATTCTAACTCAACAAATAGCAGGTTGAATAGCAGTATTCTCATGATATAGGAGCAGCTAAAACACATCTAACTAATAAATATTAGATAAGGATAGGAGAATGTCTTTTAACAATAATAAAGCTAGTATGTGTCACACATATTTGCGACTCTAAACTGACACAAATTTTTTATATGTGCTCTAAATACATGTGGTGACCCATTTCTACCTCAGTCTCTTGACGTCAACTGAACTACTTGCCCCCTGTGCTAATTACATGCATAGGTTTCAACGTGACAATTGGAGGCTGAGCTCTGGACACATTTGTGAAGGATTGGTAGCTAAGGCAAGCCCTGAGCAAGTCTGCAGGAGATTGTCTGATTGACATGGGAAGACCCGCCCTCAGTGGGTGGGACCATCCCCTGGGAGGGTAGATAAGATGGAGGGACTGGTTCAGTGAAGTTTGGCATTCTTTAGCATATTTTGGCAAACTTGTAGCCTAGTAAGTGAAATATGCCCCCTCCTCAACCATCCCTTGGATACGGTGTGACCAGCTCCTCTGGCTCTTGGTAATGGTATAAACTCTATCTTTCCAAGTCAGACTAAAAACCATAACTAAGAATTGTAAGAAAGAATGAAACCCCCTTGCTCCACTAAGATCCTTGGTTGTGAATTCACTGGCAATGTGCAGATAAATTTCAACATCCTCTTGCATTTTTTTCTTCTTTCAATTTACTTTTTTAGATGTGTCTCACACAGTGCAGACACAGACTGCCATCTACCTCACTTGGTAGCAAGGAGGACTTTGAAATCTTCATCCTCTTGCCACCACTTCCTAAGTGCTGTGATTTGCCATTAACTATTAACATTATTAATTAGTAAGTAGATGAGGCTTTCAAATTTGGTCAGAAATATGCAGTGGAGTTAGCTAAGGCACTGGGTAAAAGGCCTTAAAAAAAGAATAGGCCAAGAGGACCACCTGTGTAAGGTTGTATGTGGAGGCAAAAAGGATCATTGAACCACAGAAAAACGCAGGTATTCCCACCGTGCAGGTGCTTAAGAGCAAAGCACGGGGCAAGAATTCAGCAAAGGAGACCCTGAAGGAATCATTGTGCCATGGTTAGATGCTTTACCCATGGCAAAGGTGGTCTAGGAAAGACTTCACGAGGGTGGGCTCGTATGGCCAGGCATTAATTCAAAACTAAAATTATACCCATGTTCTCTATCATAATGACGCTGATGGCTATAATTAATTTAAAAGAGGAGGAAGAAAAGGAATAGGAGAAGGAAGAAAAAGAAGAAAAGGGGGAACAGGAGGAGGAGAAGGAAGAAAAGGGAAAGAGGAAGGGAAAGAAGAAAGAATGTCATAAAATGAAAGCAGGGATTTGTTCACCAATACACTCCTACTCTCCTCCTTTGGACTGCTTTCTTAATATTCAACACCAATGTCCATCTGTAACTGTTCTCGCCACCTTCCTATCTATTCATACTGAGAAATCAATCTATTTACCACTTCTGGCTCTCAGACACTTTGCACTTCATTAGAGAAAGAAGCATGGGAGAATGCCTCAGACAAGTGACGGAGGACAGTGCCACTGCCTCACGGTCCCATCACGGATGGACAGACGTGCACCTACTGCACTCAGGATAGAGCACATCACTGGTGAAGCCTGACTCTAAATGGAATGGCACGGCTGAATGATGACAACACTTTAATGCATCCCAAAGTTTAAGAACCAAAATAAATAGCAGGGGCACGCCTGATGTATGTATTAAATGTTTGAAGAGATTAGGAACCTGTTGCATCCTATGAGGCCTGATGAAAATAAATTCATGGTCTAACTAGAGAAAGCCAGAGCCATAAGCAATGCCTCCCATGCTAATGTACATAAGTTTATGTAAATGATCACTGCAATGGAGGTCTGATAGCAGAGAGAGAAAGTATCCGCTTCCTTCCCCTTAAGTGGTGTTATCATCTACTGCAATGACAGAGAATTACACATCCTATCATATTCTCTTCTTTGTTTCCTCTAGATTAAATCAATTGTATTAACAGCTATGATGCCAAGCCAGGTGTTCAACAGAACAGGTAGAAGGTTTTTAAAATATATATACTCTGTTTTAACTAGCTCTTATTATTTCTAACCTAAGCATCTATTTGCATATTTTATCATATTCTATAGGAAAAAGCATCCATTGTGATATCATCCTTAAATTCTAAGAGCATTCTAGAGACCAAAGAAAATTCTGACTTTTTTTGACATCTCTGTTAGTCTGCTGAGCATCTTTTCACAAGGAGAACATGTGCATAAGTGCATCGATTTTCTTCATGTTCAGATGCATAAAGCATCCTAATTTCTGTCCAAGTTGTCTACTATGTTGAATAATTATTCAAAGGCCAATTTGTCACTGCAAGAATATTTTGAACCAGAACCTCTTAAGAAGGTCTCACGTTAGAGACAAAGGTAAACTTACCTTCTGAGACTTCACCTCCCTGCACAAGTCCATAAATATCAAGTGTGGCTTTCTGCAGTAACTGAACAAGAGCCAGGTGGCTCATTTGCTTTGAGAGAGACCTGCAGCATGTATAGTCTGTTGGACTTAGGCTCCTAGCTAAAGTGATTGTTCCGTGGAGAAAGAATGTTCTCATTCACTCATATTTGAAATCTAGTAACATCATGTGTCACGTTCAAGTAAAATGAGTGTTCCTCCCATAAAACTGAACCGATTTATGAGAAAGTATAAAAGTCATTTTAAAAAAGATGCAGCTGATTGAAAATCTATGGAAATGTGTTCTATCTATGGGCATGGTCTTCATTTGGGGATTCTAGATGCCAATTGTGTGAGAAATAAAAAGGGAAGTGATGGCAGGTCTGCTGGTGCTTGGGAACTTGGAGAGACCTTGGGTTTCTCCCAACAATGAAGTATACAAAGTAATAGGAACAATAAAAAGAATGGATTTCAGCATATATAAGAACTTGACACCATTGAGAATGTCAAGCCTTAATATTAATAAGTAAATTCTTTCTTGTTAAAGGGTTCAAACACTTTTCATGTTTCTACAACCCTCGGAAAGCTGATTTCTTACTCAACCTCCACACTCCATATTTCTGTCTATTTGAATGACATCTTCCCAGCTCAGAGATACAAAATCATTTGATGCCTTCATTGAGTAAGAGGATGACAATAATATAAGCTACAGGAAAACCAGTTATGGGGGGCAAAAGAGAGAAATAATTGTGAGGAAAGAAAGATTTTACCTTGGGGCTAGATTCACTGTATAAAACAAAATAAAATTCCAAGATTTCAAAATTGCCAGTCCCCAAGGATGATGGAAGGAGAGATTTGGGACAGGGATCACTTATGATAAATGTTGAGAATAATCACACAGCTGGATGAAGGCAGGAAACTCCTATTGAAATATGCATGAACTTTCTTGTTGCAACAAGACTACAGATTTAGTGAATGTCCTGGCTACTACTGGCTTTTTTATTTTGACCTCTGCTGCACCTTTTATTCCCACCTCCACTAATGCCAAGTTTTCACAGAGTAGAATTTAAAGAATACATTTGCTGAATTGAATCCATCATGTTTTATATCACACACTGGTTTCTCGCAATATACCGCTAGCCAGATTCTTGGTGTGCAAATTGTACCACTGGCATGAGCAGGGCACTAGAAACCTGCATTAACTTATACCAGCCACTAGGATACAGTTCCGAAAATTGCAGCCAGCCTCCATGGTCAAAATGAGTTAATATCCAGCCAAACAGAAAAAAATGTACTCTCTCCAGGTTGCCAACACATTAACTTAAATGCTTGTGGCAAGAACCACTGCAGCCATTCAATCAGGACTGAACTTGATTGACCGATGTTGCAACTGCATCACAGGACATTGTAAACAAGCAAGATTCCTATTAGACATAATTAGAGGCATGCATAGAAATGAAAGTCAGCCGATGAAAGAAGGAGAATGGGTTACAGAATGGAATGTGTGAGCTTAGCAGGTGAAAACAGATGCTTCAAGTTTCAGGCCTAGAACTATCATCAGTGTAAATGCTTGGCTGGTACAGAAACATTACAGCAAATATTTAAGTCAGACTGATCTCTAATATGTGCACAAGACCACATAACAATCTTTGGGGGGATTGATAGAGTAGATACGTACTGCAAGGCATGAAGCTTGCTGTTTAGTGAGGGAGATTAAGAAAAAAAATCTCATAAATGAGTAAATGCATGTGTTGATAATTTGTGAAATGTTAAAAGGAAAAGCCAATGTGGAGCCTCACTTGAGCACTAACAGATTGTTATACCAGACTATAGCCCTTGACAATTGGGCTACATCATCATTCATGCTAGCACAAGACCCAGGACCAGACATATCACACAATGAATTTTTGACTGATATTTGAAAGTGTTAGAAATTAACCAGGTAAATTCTAGAGTACAGCACAGGTACAACCAAAGACTGTATATGCCAGGAGAACATCTGGAGGATTACAAGGAAAAAAGGAAAATGGCACATTTAAGAAACTTTCAGAACATCATGAAAACCTGGGGAAGTAAGAAAAAGTAAGAGAAGAAGGAAATCTTCCATAGCTTTCTAGCTCACCTTAAAAGTCCACGTCATTATATTGAGAACAATGGGAAATGGTCAGATGTTTTAAGAAGTGAAGAACCATTAGCAGATTTGCTACTGTGAAAACACTACATTCTGTTGCAGAATGGAAAAGACATGCATTGGAGGGCAACTAAATAGATGTGCTTAGCAATTGCAAGCAAGGGAGGGTGGCAGCTAAGAAAGGGGAAACACAACAGGAATGTAGAGAACGGAATGAATTTGAAAACTAAGTAAAATTGCATTGCGAGAATGTAGTAAATCATTTCGACAGTTATAATCAATACAAGGTAAATTCTTTTAAGGAATTTCGAGTCTAGTTAGGAAAGTTTAACAATATGCAAACAATAATACAACAGATATTTATGAGATGGAAAAATAGTGTTGTGGCAAATAAAATCAGAAGGGGGTCAGTCAGTCATTCAAGTGTACAGTTCTGGGAAAGACTCTTTGAAGAAACACATTTGAAATGAAGGGTAGACAAAGAAAGTATCACTCCACGAACAGTGTTATGTGGACTCTTCCTTTACTCACCCCCTAGAATGCACTGGCAGTGAACTGAAGTGACAGTTCCACCAGGTCTGACTTGGAGCACCAATGAGCCTACTTAAAGGGCATAGGTAAGTGATTATCGAGCCTACTTGAAAGGGCATAGGAGGGGGATTACTTACAGGAGCATGGATGACCTAAAACAGTCATATCACCAGAATATATCATCCCGGCAAAGAAAACTTCAGCTGCATAGACAGTCTCCTGTCCTCAGCTAATCTTCCCGCCTCCATACCATAGCACCACCTGAGACCACAAGACCATGTACAGATGGGGCAGAATCACACCTGTGCTGGTGGGCAGGTGCAGGAGAGAGTGGCTGAACTCTCACATGAGGTCAGACCTTCCTCATCCCCTTCTATCAGGACACATCGACAGACTCCAACCTAAGCATCTCTTGTGGATAGTTTTTTTTTTTTAACAGCTGTTCTCATAAAGATAGCAATGGCTCTTTCGCTCAGAGGCCAGTTTTGCATGTGTGGGTGTGTGGAGAGAGAGAGAGAGAAAGAGAGAGAGAGAGAGAGAGAGAGAGAGAGAGAGAGAGAGAGAACAGCCTAAACAAAAAGAAGAACAGATACATAGGTACTAAGCCAGGCAGTGCACCTACAGAAGAGTCCAGGATTAAACTGAATGAAAGATGGTCAAGGTATGACTACTGCAACAGGAAACAGAACCAAGATTGGGGACCAGAAGGTCACAAGGACAGTTTTTGATATGTTGGGTTCTGACATATTTGAAACTTCTTGAAAAAAAAAACCTTTAGTAAGCTCAATACGGATGTGAAACATTGGAGCTAAGACTGAGATAAAAATATCAAGTTCAGAGTCATCTGGTGACTAAAACTAATGATGTGAATGAGGTATTCTAGGAAAGCCGAGCACAAAGATGAGTGAAGGAGGAATGGAGGGGTCTTACAGAACTTCAGACCTGATGGTCAAGTAGAGGGAGTGAGTGTGGGGGGGATAGGGCTAGCATGAAACATAACCAGGAAATGCATGTAACTGCCTTGAAACACGATTCAAGGAGATGGACCAAGTGTCAGTCACTGCTGAGAAAGAGAAGGTGGCGTGGCCCAGGATTGCAATTTGCACAGCAAGCACTTTGCCCGCTGAACTGTCTCCCAAATCCTGTTTTGATTGATAAATGTTGATACTTGGGGACTGGCCTTCTGAGTGTTTCCAATCTGAGGTAAGGTTGATAGAGAGAGGGAGGCGTTAGAGGCAAATCCGACTCTGAGACAGAGGGTCTGGGTCAATTTAGTTTGGTTGTCCGTTACTTTTCTGAAGAAGAAAATTGTTAAGTGCATCTGAATATGAAGAAGAGACACCAGAATACATGGGTATAGGAATTAAGGGTCGTTTACATCATATAGACACATTTTCTAAGTCATGTGTGTGTGGGGAGGAGGGTATTTGCAAGTGTGTGAAGGTCCACTCGCCTGTGTGTGCATGTGTGGAGGACAGAAGTTGACATGCACCATTTCTTTTTTTTTTAATTATTATTATTATTTATTCAACTGTGTGTATGTGCGCGCGTGTGTGTGTATGTGTGTGTCTGTGTATGTGTAGAACCACGGACGAATTCGCGAACCACCATGGACGCCTCCACCTCCTTCTGCCCTGGGATTCACAGGCTCCGCCCTACCAGGACCAGAAGCGCAGGCCGCCCCCGCTTCCACCTGGCGTCTATACGTGGGATCTGGAATCCGAACTCGGGACCTTCCGCCTGCAAGGCGGAGGCTTAACCCCTGAGCCACCTCTCCAGCCCAGACATGCACCATTTCTTCAGTCACTCTACATCCTAGTTTTCTTTACTTTCTTTATTCTTTGAAGTTTCATACATGCATACGATGAATTTCTGTCAAGCTTTCATCTTACTTTCTGACGCTGACTCTCACTGAATCTAGAATTCACTGTTTGGCTGGGCTGGTTGGCCAGCAAACACTAGGGATCTACCTGTTATACCTGAACTCTCACCCACAACCCTTGGCTTGCACGCACACACCACCACACTTTTATTTTTTTCACATGTGCAGAGGAGCAAAACTGGTCCTCAAATTTGCACAGCAAGCACTTTGCCCGCTGAACTGTCTCCCAAATCCTGTTTTGATTGATAATTTTGAAAATTTCTATAGCATCAATATAAAACAGTCTAAGAAAAACTACTTTATCGGTAACTAGTTCCTATTTATCTTTATCATTTTATTTTCTTGATCTTAGCAATATAGCAGAAATAAATGGGATATGATCATATCTAATAAGTGCTACATTTAACACATACATATATGTAAACATGCACATGGAATATGGCTTTCTGCTTCATCAATTAACATTGTACCTTAATTTTAGATGTTTCATTTGAAGCTAAATTCATTTTGAATTTTTTATTTCCTTTACAACAATTAAAAATTAATGGCTTAGATTCCCAGATCCCATATAAAAAAGGCATAAAAAGGCAATGACCTGTCCCTCCTAAAAAACTTGGAAAACCTAAACCGATGCAAAAGGAGGTGAAACAATTCAAATGATTCCTGAAGTCACCTTTGGGCTTCCACAGGCACACACAGTACCCTCGTCTAAATACACACACACACACACACACACACACACACACACACACACATGCATACAAATAAATTATGGAATAAAACACAGGGAAGAAATGCCTAGAAGTCTATATGTATTTTGACCATAAGTTTTCACCAAAGCAGCTAAAGATCAGAAAGAAAAACTCACAGATTCAGTACATCTTCACTACAATGTTATGGTTAGTATTATTGAAAATAAGTGAATAAGAAGGGAAATATCCTTCTGGCTCTCAATTTAAATATTGGAGAAAATATTCAAAAGCCTAACAATATGTGCAATTCAAATATCTAAATCTTCATTCAAACAAACAAAAAATACTTTATTACAGCACGTCCATAGAAGGAATGTATAAAATAATATTACCTTTCTTTTTTTCTCACCTGAAAAGTAAGCTGCAAATGTATCTGATGTCAATTATTTTTATTAGTGACTGACAAGCAATTTCGATTTCACACTGAATCACAGTGAAAATCCTTTGAAATATTTGACTCAGGAGGTTAGACAGACCACAAAAGATTAACTGGAGGCCAGCAATTCGAGACATATGAAGAGGGCGTTTGCTATGTACCAGACAAGGTTTTAAAAGATGAATCATGAGCCAAATGTCTGAAATGCACTATTTCAAATCATGAAAATCACGACAAATTCTGCCCACAAAAGAGTGTTATATTAAAAAGGAGCACAATAGATAGTCCTCGAGACTAGTTGCTTGAAACTATTCATAATGAGTCCAAAGAGTTGCCACACAGGAAGACATATGGTAAGCTTGAAAATAAATAAGACAATAGAGATCCAATAAGCAAGTACATGACTCCAAGACAATCTAAAATACCAACCAAAGTTGTCCAAGACGCTCAGGGATCATGTCCATGCACACACGTGTACAGGTACCAGTTTGCTTATGTTGCATCTATTCAATGTGAAATGGCTCATGTCTTGTCTCCAGTGATTAGCCAAGTGCTACAGGTACAATTAGATAACTGATCAGAGACATAATAGCAACTAACAGGTAAAGAATGATCCTTGTAAAATCAGTCAAGAAATGATAAAAAAAAAATCCTGGAAGGGGACAAACCTTTGGATTCACAAGAACAGAAGTAGAGTGATTCTATCCATGGTAACCTTAGATGTGTAACATTTACTTTCAAGCCATAGAAGTATGGTCTGGTGCCTGAAAGTATATGGAAATTCCCACTTTCCCTGAAATATAGCTGAAATAAATTTAAACATGAAAGAAATCTAATGTAATTCAATTTAGAAATGAAGTCTATATACATTTTAAACTATGTGCAAATAAACAGGGAGAGACTTACCCACATTCCTGAAACACTTGTATCTAAAATATTCTTGAGCTGATTGGATATGTTCTTCCAAGTCTGAACATAGACATACACGCTGCCTGATCGAGATTATCTATTTAACATTACAGGGCATAGTGGAAATTTTAGGAACTTCAAAGAATTTTATGAATATTTCTAACGATTGAACTGCTTGTCGCAGTGTTGATGCGAAGTCATTCAAATGTTCGTCTGTGTAATGAATACCGGCAAAAGCTAAGCACAAAGCAGTGAACTGACAGCGCTGATATTTCTCTTTACACTCTCAGTTAATCATTATTCACCAGCTATATTTTCTTTTCTTGTAACTCACCAGCTCAAAAAGGAAAAAAAAATGCAAGTACACCTGCCAACACTGATGATTAATGATAAGATGAGGTATGTGTGAGGCGAAAAGAACAAATGATTAACCACTTCATCATGGCCCTGCTGATTTCCAGAACCACGTCAGTGTGAAGGATGCTCTGAAAACAAACACTTACGTATCATCAACTGGCCCCAGAGAGTCACGGGCCTTCCAAAGCTATGGTCTTGAGTATTGATTTTTAAAACACTATCGGGTCTAACAAGTGGTTGCCTTGAGTTTTAGTCTAAGTCCCACATTGACCTGAATCAGGGAAGTGTTTCACATTTAGATCATCTCTGGGGACAGATCACTTCTAAAGGGTCTAACCTCAGCCTATGATTCTCCTTCATAATCCAAATCATACCAGCATAACAGTATCTCATGGGGAAATACGAGCAAAAAAAATAGAAATATGGCTATTTAAAGTGTAATGAGGGCTTTGAATACTAGATAAATAACCCATTTTTGTGTTTTCAAACTCCTTCATGCAATTACACTCTATGAGAAGACTGAAACTATTTCATGTCAAGTGTTTTTTATCTGTCTTTGAAATAACTCCATGTGTTCAAGAGAATTTTACATATACAGAACTTCTATGCTGTGGTGTGTACATGTTGCTTTCAATTGATTTTCATATTCTTGCATTTAGCAATAAGACCTTTTTTAAAAAAGAAATCGCTGAAAGCATTAGCTCTAGCCATGTTCCTTACATGTCATCAGTCTTCACCTAACACACAGTTATTTATACTTTTGACTAAGATTCTCATCTACTCTTAGGCAAACACTCCAAAGGTAGCAATCTCCTTGATTAAGATAGGAGACTCAACGTCTATGAAATTTTCTTCCCCAAAATGTAACACATAATTTTTCACTTTGTTCTCTTCAGAAGGTCAGATTTGGTGTATACCCAGGTTGAAGTTTGAAGCTCTTTATCTTCACACATATTTCATGGTAGCAGATTGCCAGCTTCCTCCACGATATGAAAACTTCATGGAACGTTGCTCAAAATACTTCCAAGAGTCACTGTTAATTCCAACGACTGCTTCAGAAGCAGGCAGAGGTCCCAGCTATAAAGAGGACTTCTACTTAGGATTTTGCTTCTGCTCTTATTGATGCTCTGAGAGAAGAAAGGTGCTATCAAGATATAATTTATTAATACTAATTGTTTCAAAACTTTTATAGGGAAAAAGGAAGAAGAAAGAATCTGTGAAAAGCTTTGGCATTCTGTGAGGTGACATGCTGATAGTGCTAATAATTTACAAGCATGAAAAGGAAAGCTCTTAGGATTGATTGTTTCTAGGACCAAAGGGCGGCACTCTGGAAGCCGGGCTTCTCAGCTTCTTCAGGACACGCTAAGTAATTTTCCATGGCTTAAGTTCACCAGACCAACTTTCTGTCTCACCCAAAGACAGTGGCAGATTACAAAGGCCCTTATCTCCCAGACACCTTCCTCCGCATCACTCATACAGCTCACTGTTGCTTACTCTAACGATTCCTTTGGAAATACAAAGCAATCTGATACAAGATGATGTGGAAAGAGCAATTTGAACTTCAACAACTCATTTTTTAAAAGCGGTCATGCAAGAACCAGGAAATACGTATTTGTCCTGTATCAGAAATAAGTCATATTTTTGTTGATACAGGATATCCAGATTTAAAAAGGTATGAGGAAACTCTCTAGACGAATAGCCAAACAAACCATGAAAGAAAAATTCCCCTAAAGAGAAAAAAATTTTAAGAAAATTCTGGTTGTTTAGTCAAGAGAAGAAAACATTAATAGTTTGCTAAATGCATGATGAGAAATTGTTTCATTTCTAGGAGAGGCCAAGGGAATTGCTGGTTAAATTGTCTGAACATCTAGCATACAATTAGAGCTGTAGGTCTAAAACTTGTCTGCATATCGGATTAGCTGGGAAGCTCTGAGGCAACTTTAAGGCAGATGTGTAGACAGAGGCTTGCAATTACAGCACTTGAGAGATAAACCAGAAGTTCCAAGGTAGTCTCAGGAACACAGCAAGTTCAAAGTTAGCCTATGGTGCATGAGACAGTGTCTCAGAAGAATAAAAGCAGAAACAACAGCAACAAAAATTGACAAAACTTAAAAGTTTAGACCAAAGATTCCCACAATAAGTTAGTTTAGGCCAGGAGTACCAACCATGGTTTTATTTTCATTGTATTTTATCTATTTACTTATATGAGTAGTCCTGGGCTTGCAACCCCATATAGACCAGACTGGTCTTGAATCCATAGTAATCCTCCTGCCTCGGCCTCCCAAGTGCTGAAATGCTTTGTTTTCTAAAGTTCTCCAGATGTTTCCAACATGCAGCCAGAGTTGAGAACCAGTAAGTTTGAGTATGTTCACAAAGCTGAAAGTAGTGAAGACGTTCAGAGAATGGGGAAAACATCTTAAGACAAGTTTTTACAAATGCAGATATCATTCTGTTTCAAGATTATTTCTCCATGCTTCTCCAATCCAGAGCTCACCAGAACATTCTGCCGAAGTCTGTCTCCCCTGATAAAACTTTGCTCAGACTTCTCTGAGTCTTTCCCTACAAATTTCTCAGCCTTGATCTCCATTCTCGCTAGGTCTGCATAGCACAATTTGTCCAGAAACCTAGTAAGTCAATGGTAAAGAATGCCCAGTTGTTGCCATCTGGTCTCCCTCATTATGTTACCAATTTCCTTATCCCCATCGTCTCATGCCAGATATCAGATCTTTCATCCTGCTTTCAACAGAAAGCCTGCTCAGTTTATTAAGAATTTTTCCATGCCTGATGCCTTCTATAAGTGTTTTTCTGTCCCTTAATTAGTCTACTCTCCTTGACTATAAATTTCCACTTGATGTTTTATTTGGAGTTAAGCATGATGTCTCTCTCTCCTGTTGCAATGGTTTTTACTTCTTGTGACAATCCTAAAGAAAGTCTTCCTACCATCACAACGAGAGCCAGAATAATTCTTACCTTATCACATGCCATTCTGAAACAAAGATATTGGCAGCCTTCTACTTCTGGGTACTCACTGGGAGCCACTTTTATAGGCCATGTGGGTGGGTGACACCACTCTAAAATGTGCCATCATTCAGGAATCATAAACTTGGGCACCATCAAGGACTCAAGGGAAGAGCATGGTAGAAAGTGATATATGCATAAGGAACTTACATGTGATATTCCCCCGAAAAGATAAGGTGCATAAATGTGTCTCAGCAGTAAATATTGAAGGAATAATATCCCTCTGGGATAACAAATACAGAACTATAAAAATGGATAAAGGGTTGACTTATGGTTTGGGCACTAACAAGGCATGCATTAAAGTGGGAAAGGAGGAGGTAACATGATAGAAAGAGGAAATATAAACCACCCCTTTGGAGAAACTGGTTTCAGGAAGGGAAGAATGTTACACTCACTTCTGAACCTGAAAGGGGCATCTGTGGGGAGGCTGACCAGGTGACAAATTCCCGAATCAGGACCTTTAGCAGAAGTACATTACCTTACTTTAAAATGGTCCCAACTGACTTTGGAATTTAAGATGCAGCTGAGCTGTGACTGGTGAATGTGTTCAGCTCTGCAGCAAGCATTAGGTAGTATTTTATCTTCACATACAATGCATACAAATACTAAGTGAAAATCACTTTATAATGCTTCCTTGCCGTACCTATTTTAAAAAACATTAAAACACACTGTACGCTTAAAATTATCGAAGAATAAATTAGGACAACTGAAGTTTTGTGAAGTTTGTGAAGTTAATGTGCCGAAGCAGAGGACTTAACCAAATAACCTTGGAAGCTCTCTACTGCACTAAGCCTATCTTTAGTTCATCAGCAAGTTTACAGAGAATTTTATTTTTAGACTTATTTTATAGATGGGAAATAGAGGAAATAGCGCTAAATGGACTTCCCAAGGTGTTAGAGAGGATGGCCATTGGAGTTAACATTATAATTTATGGTCCCTTAATTGCTCAACTAATTACCAAGCCTGCTGTTAAGAGCACAGAGTTATACTTTATGAATATCAAGTCTGATGTACATTTCCTCTAATATCAAGAGAATTACATCAAATAGAAAGCTCACTCCACTTTTTATGGGTATTTAGAATTGAATGTTGCATCAATTACATGCGGTTTTAGAGATATGCTGCCCACAATATGTAAGACAACTTGCTTGCACAAGTCTTTGGTTTGTATATTTTTCTTCCTCTCAAAATTCTCTTTAGGAGACATTAAAGGTAGATGTACCTGCATCAACAATGTAGACAATCAAACATGGTTATTACCTGCATGATAAAGAAAAAAGTGATCATAACTGCATTTTCTGAAATATATTTTGAATATATGCGTAGGAACACTCGAGGAGGCATTGAGTGCAGCAGTGAGCCAATCAGCTTGGGTTTCACAAGGGTCGCTTGGGTTGCTATGCAAAGAACTGCCACGGTGTCCTATCAAGCCACACACTGAAATACTATCTCCAGGTAGCTCTAGACCTGCCTGGATTGGTGACAGAATCCTTAAAGAAATCATTAAAGGGGGCTGGAGAGGTGGCTCAGGGGTTAAGCCTCTGCCTTGCAGGTGGAAGGTCCTGAGTTCGGATCCTAGACCCCACATATAGACGCCAGGCAGAAGCGGGGGCGGCCTGGTTTCCGGTCCTAGGTAGGGCGGAGCCTGTGAATCCCGGGGCAGAGTAAACAAGGAGGAGGTGGAGGCGTCTATGGTGGTTCCCGAATTTCCCGTTCTACACACACACACATGCATACATGCACAATTGAATAAATAAAAACAATAAAAAATTTAAAAAAAGGAAATCATTAAAGTAAAAGCCAATGGCTAGTATAGACCCAAATTACGTAACTGGTACTAAAAGAACGGATTGGGGAGAATATGCACAGCCAAAAAGACAACATGAAGACCAGAGGGAAGCAGATGAGCTTGGATTCTGTCCTTCACACTCCCAGAACTTTCAGAGGATAAATTTCATTTGTTTAAAGCATTCAGGTTATAGAATGTTGTTCCAGTAGCCCTAGAACAGAACTACAAAGACAGCCATAATGAAATTGCAGAGAAAGTAAAACTATTTGGGCACTATTTTAAATAATCTCAATGGCTAAGGGGAAGGCTGAATTCTTCTCCATTCTTTAGATCTAATTCTCTCCATAAGAAAACAAGAGAACTACACTACAGCTGTGGCATATTGTCTAAATACTCAAAATAATCTCCACTAATATTATGATCATTATACTATCACTTTCCATGTGTTTTATGTATGTGTGGAATTAAAATTTTCTATATAATAAATACTGTAAAAATATTTTCTGAAAAAAATTAAAGGTCAGAGGAAAAACATAAATGGAAACACATAGTCCTTCAAAAAAAAGCTGCAAGAGGATTTTCAAAGAAATGAAAAAACATAATTTCTAGGTTCAGTCAAAGCTTCCAGCGTTTGGTGCCCATTCTTCCCTGTGTTACTTCTAAATCGACCCCACATCCTTGAGTGTGGGGCTCATGCATTGAGGGCATCAAACAGCCCTACAAACAAGAACACCTGACCCAGAGTCCCCCAGGTTCACGGTATCTCACTCATCTTGATTTCGGCTTAGCTTCTGCCTAGGATCTTCTGAATCGGGAGTTCATAATTTGTCATTATTTAAGGGTCAGATTTAAGAAAGAAGGTCCAAGCCTGGCATTTCTCTTTGAAGAACCAAAGACTGGAATTGCGTGCCTCTTTTCTCATCAGTTCCGAAGCTTACAAATTAACTAACTTAGGGAGAAAAAAAAAAAACTAAAGAGGGGGCATGTCCCACACAGCTGGTTATATATTGATAAATAAATCCTTTTTTTTCCCTACATGCCAGCATGTGACCACTGGGGAATCTTCCCAGAAAGAAAAAATTAACCAACTCTTTCTTTACAGAAACAAGGCAATGAATAACAAAGGAAGACTTCAGCTTTAATCTGGAGCCATGAAAGAGAACTGTATGAGGCATGATAACTCAACAGGAAGGAGATTACTGACCCTTCCTAGACTGGTGCGTCTCTAAGATGATTCCTAAGAGGGAGGGAAAGTTCTTCCAGGTCAGGCAGCCAGCTGTCTTGTTCAAATTAAAGTTGAGTACTAGTCCATTGAGTTTTTAAGGAAAACAAAGGAAATATAACTAAGGAAGAAGAGAATTCTCAGAGTGCTTTGGTGGAGTATCAGGGAATCAAAGAAGCTGGTCTGTGAAGTTGGAAGTTCTACCCCTCTAATTGTCAGATTGCGGAAATGGGTGTTTTCACACCTCCGTTCCTATATATCAATGAGATAACTGTGCAAAAGCAACAAAATATATGAAACATTTATTAACATACCTGACATAGAAGATAAAAGAAAATAATGTATTTTTTCATGCATTCCTTTGTGCTTTTACCGTGAGCACTGGCTGAATCCTCAACTAAGATTTATGAAAGAAAACGAAGTCCAGGTCTGTGTGCAATGTTCCCTGAACTCTTCCTTAGCAGTTGTTGCAGACAGCCTGCTTGATTGCTGATAAAATCACCATCAAATAGCTTAAGGGAACAAGGGTTTTTTTTTTTTCTTATGATAGTCCGGTTACATTTCTTTGTCCAGTTTGACTGGAGAGCACACACCAACACCAGGGCTGAGGGAACTGGCCACACTATCTTTACATAATGGCTGAGAAAGGGAAGATCCTTCCTTGCCATATCAGCATGTCTGGCCAAGAGTACACAAGGATGCCGACTCTCTCAACCAGCTCTCTGTAGTTTATTCTAGGGTCTAGTCCCATCCACCATGGGCTGGGCCTTTCCCATCAAAGCTAGACAATATATACTACAGGTTCACTCTGGGCTTAAGTCAAACCCTCAACCATTAAGCTGACACTTGTATTTAACCATGACAGGGGGCAAAGCAGCCTGGCAAAATTCTCATTTCGCTTTCTACTTCCCTCTCAACTTCAGTTGTTCTAATGGCTGGGTAAACTGTATGGGAGATAAAAAAGTTAATGGTGGTATTTGAAACATTTTCATTAATTTTATAGAAAGCATGTCTAAATATTAAATAAATATCAACCTGAAAAACAAACTACCTGATTGGTTGGTGGGTTATCAAAACAAAACCCCACAGACGAGGAAGCTTTAGCAGCAAAAAGTGGTTGCTCTGGAACATAGAAAGTGCAAGATCAAAGTCCCAAGACTTAGTCTTTTTGATGAGCAAGCTCTGCTTGAATTATTGGTATACGCTTTGTCTTTGTATTCCAAGATGGCTTTCCTTTCCTTGCACACACACTTTACACCACCATTAATTCCATGTCAGGGTTCCTACAATCCTCATTACCTGATCCTACCTAATTAATTCCTAAAGGCCTCATTTCCAAATTCCGATTTCCCATTAAGGGTTAGGGCTTCATTAGATAATTGGAGGGACATGCACTGTAATCTATAACATAAATTGTCCCTTGTATCTCAAATAAATAGAAAATTCTCCTGAAAAATTCTAGGATGAGAGTCTCATATTTAAATTGCCATAATACACAGAATTCATTTCAAACAAAATGTAAATGAACTTCTGCAGGACTGAGACTCATTAAAAGTACAAAAGAACTCCGATATTTCAGAGACTCTATATTTTGGTTTAGACAAAGTATTCAATGTAATCTCAAAGTAACAAATCATGGCATGTTGAAAAATGCCATTTCTAAAATAGAAAATGAGTTAGGAAAGAATATATGCTAGCAAAAAAATTGCAAAATCCCATCTAGTTTTAGGTATTTTTAGGGGGAAAAAAAATGAAAATTTACCCTGGGTCTAGAAACAAAGAAGAAAAGAATGGCAAGAAAAACAGTGTAATGTACCAGGGAGAAACTAAGGTGCATACGGAACTGCCCTATGACAAAAGGCAAAAATGCGTAGAAATGGAGCCTCAGCAGAGGTGAGTTAGGTAGGAAAGAATTTAGCAGGGAGGTGGGGTGAAGTGAAATTGGGACTGGCAAGAGCAGTGTGTGGGAGACAGAAGCTTGTGGCAGCAAAGTCACTGCTGTGACAGTTGACATGTTCCTGAGAATGAGATGCCGACATGCAGGTGGGCTTGTGCCAGGGGTACTGCCACAAAGATCGCCCAGAATTCCTAACATTCCACTGTCTCCTGGCAACAGAGTGTCAGAACCTTGACTTCAGTACAAATAATGGGATGGTCCCGAAAGATGTAATGGCCCCCTGCGTGCTATGAAGAAAGTTCTGGTGATGGTAATTTCGCAGACCATAGTGCAAAATGAAAGTGTACAGTCGTGGAAGGAGCAGGGAAGTCGGGTCTTTTCTTCTCTTCTAATAAATGTATCCAGAGCAACACCTGTACTGGGATGTATTTAGTGTTTGCATGAGGGCAACAGGCACCATGGTTCTGACAGACAGGAGATTCTACCTTACCTAAAACCTGTTCCCACCCTCTCCCCCAGTGTCAACACTCAAGACTCTACCAAGAGAATGCATGGAATGGACAGGAGGTAACATCTCCCACTAACTTGACCCAGGGAGCAGCAGCAACTCTGAGTCATTCAGACCCCAAGGCTTAAAACCTCATGAAAGCTCTGAAGCCACCACAGGACTCATCTGACCACGGCTCCTGGTTGCAGTACAGGAAGCTGGCTCTAGTGCATGCTCTCGGCGGTGCAAGAACTAGATGCCTGGTGCAGTCAATTTGGCTTCTAGATTCTTCTATCTTGAAGTCATTGCCTCAGTCTCCAGCCCCTCTATTCCACCCTCAACTCCCAAGCCTAACCAGGTCTCCTTAACCTCTGCCTTTATCTCTTTCAGTCAGATCAGGGTAAACAACAAACAATAAAAAAACCCTGAAACATTCATAACATTTTATGAAGAAACAGCTGTTGAAACTGGTTCCTATTCTTTCCTGACCTAATGTCAAAGGCTAAAACTTTTTTTAAATCGGTTATTATTTACCACTGTCATCAAATGATACACTTACAAGGTAAAATAATCTCCAGGACTTCAGAATAAGAGAGTTGAAAATGAAAAAAATTTTCACCTATCCTTAGAATTCCTTCTAAGAGTTACCACTAATAGGATTCTCTTTAGTTCTACTGGTACTGATTAGTATAGAGTTAAAATATTTACATCCTAATTCCTGTTTTGTCAAGGATAACACTGAAAGCTAGCAGTTTCAAAGTCTTCTACACACTCCACCGTTCCTTGAATACTGTTTTCCCCAATATATTTGGCCATTGTTCTGTCTGGGTGCCTACTTAGCCTCTCCCTGTTTCTCTTCATCCTGAACACCTGCCAGACAATTTTTGTCTGGCAGGTGTTATGCGTACTAGTCTAAGTCAAACCTGTTGGAAGAGCCAGTCTGAAGTTGTCCAGAGCAACAAACAGTCATCTGGATTATAACCCTAAATCATTATTTACTCGCCTTGCTGCTATCGTGAACAACTTTCCCTGTGTCTCTAGAAGCTTTGATGATTTTTTCTCTTCCCCTGGAATTTTGAAACTGAAACTAGATGCTCCTACAATTTTCCTTTCCCCATGACTTCTTAGTGTTCTGCTCACTTCCAAGTTCTCCTGAGACCTGAGCTTGCTACTCGTTGGGGAAACTATCTCCAATTAACTTTTTCAACTCCCTCCCCTCCTTCTCCTTCTCTTTCTCTTCCTTTACACCTCCTTCTCGTCCTCTTTTTTCTTCTCCTCTTTGTCCATTTCCCTTTCTTCTCCTCCTCTTTCCCTCCTCTGTCCTCTTTCTCTACCTCCTTCAAATCTTCTTTCACTTCCTCCTTTTCTCATCTCCATCCTCCGCTTCTTTCTCTCCCTCATCTTCTTCCTCCTCTTCCTTGTTCTTTTCCTTTCTCCACCTCTTCCTCCTCTTCCTCTTTCTCCACCTCCTCTACTTCCTTCTGCTTCTCCTCCTTCTCTTTTTCCTACTTTTTCTTTTCCTCTTTTTCTTTCTCCACCTCCTCCTCCTTTTGTCCTCCTTTTTTCTCCTTTTCCTCCTTTGCTTCTCTTCCTCCTCTTCCTCCTCCACCTCCTCCTCTTCCTCTACTCTTTTCCCCTTCCTTCCCTTTCTACCTCTCCTCCTCTCCTTTCTCCTTTCCTCCCTTTCTCTACTTCCTCTTTTCCCTTCTTTGCTTCTTTGTGCCTTTTTCAGACAGTACCTCACTGTGTACCTCAGGATAGCCTTGAATTCTCTAGGTAATCCAAGACTACCCAGAAATCACACCTCCCCTCCCCCCCACCTAGCTCCCCAGGATTGTAGGAATGTGCTGCTGTGCCTGGCTAATTCTTTCTCCTTAAGGAACTTCATGCACAATTTGTAAACTTCTACAGATTTTTATCTCAAGAAATTATTATTCACTCTAGGAGAGTTTATCAACTTTGTCTTCCATATAAGTATGCATTTTTGTATCTAGTGAAACCTCTCGCTGCTGGCGCTGTCTCCTCTGTGGTCGTTTATCGCAGGTAATATCTTCGTGCTGCTCTTCATGGTATTTGTTCCCCCTGAAGACTGTACATTTGTGAATGGCAGCCTAATTGACTAAATTAAGCAATTGATCTGGGATTCCTCTATAGTTATGTAAACTACAGCTCTCCCCCCAAAGAACAATTCAAAATGAAGACTCGCTGCCCAGTTTTGTGGATGGGACAGCATGTGCTCACAAGTAGGGAAATGATAGCAAGAAAGATAACAGGTAAAGAATTTCCACTTTGTGTGCAATAATTCAAACACTCAACTACAGTTTAATGTCAGCCATTGGCTCTTTGTGTGCATATGCATGTATATGTATGTGTTTGTGTGTGTGTGTGTGTGTATGTGCGCATATGTGTGTGGTATATATGATGTGTGCAATGGTGTGTGGATTGTATGTGATGTGTATGTGTGGTGTGTGTGCTTTATGTGGTGTGAGTGTATGTGTGTATGCTTAGTGTATTGTTTATGTATATGTAGTGTATGTGTATGTTATACGTGTGGCAGTATTGCATGTGTGTACGTGTCATACATGTGTATGTGTATGTGTGTTGTGGGCTTGCTGTGTGAATATATGGTATGAGTATGTGAGTGTTGTATATTTGGGTATGTAAGTGTATGTTATATACATATGTATGTGTGTGGTGTGTGTAGGTATGTGTGGCGCGTATATGTGTATAGCATGTATGTGGTGTGTGTGTACTCACATATATGCATATGTGTGTGGTGTGTCTACGTGTATGTGTGGTGGTGGTGGTGGTGGTGCGTATGTGTATTTTGAGGAAATACCAAAGTTACCTAGTGCTGTCATGCTTCTCTTCCAGATCCTGTGCTAGGAATTCAATGAGAGCAGATGGGAAGTGCCACATCGCCAAAGAATCCAACGGCCCGATCCTCAGACGGCCCGCAGTGGAAGACAAACGGCCCAGGAGGAACTGACAGTTTGAACAAAGATGCTAACTGACTCTCAGGACTGTTCTTGTCTATGGTAGATGCTGCTCTTCTTGTCAGGGCTTGTGTAAGAAATCCCACTGGCTCTTCTGCAGAAGGAGGCATAGGCCGTGTTCCTATGATTCTCTTGTTTCTGACTTTCCATCAATCCAACTCTATTTACTTTCTGTTTGTAGAGTCCATTCACCCCTTGCGTGGCGTGTCTCTACCCACTCACACACTCATTCACAGGATTGCACAGCTCCTGGCTATGAGGATGAAGAAAGGCAGGTTCTGGCCATCCCCACCTCTGCCTCAATCCTCAGAGACTCAGCCACGGGACGGGGAGTTTGTCAGAAGCAGATCTCGGTTTATTGGGGGAAACAAAGGAGCTTATATAGACAAAAGACCAAAAAGTGCCAAATGGGCACCCAATTGTGTCAAAGGTTAACACAACCTTCAGGTACCACAGGTGAAGTCCAGTCCAGCACAGAGGGCAGGCCAATATCTGGAAGCCAATTAGGGCTCCCTGTAATGTGATCAAGGTAACACCCAGGATACTAGCCCTCAGCGCCATCTTTAGTCCCATGTGCTCAGCCATGCCCTGGGGCAAATCCTGGGCAGGCCCAACACTGTTTTTATGCAATTTCTTAAAATGATTTTTTGTCTTCCAATGTATTTTGCTTCATTCTTTGCAAAATGTAATTTTAATCATTAAATGATGACTTTTGTAGGAAGGAAGACAGATGAACATGCTCAAGTTCTGATCTTAAACTTCCAACCCATTCATTAACCTTAATATTAATTAACCTAACATCTAGAGCTAAAGCAGTGAACATTTAACATGAGAGTATGATAATTTCTACAAAATCCCTATCAAAACCTCCATTTCAGTCAGGGAATTGTATCCAGTTATGACTGTGATTGAAATAATAAGTGATTATGTTGGAAAAAATAAAATAAATATGAACTGATTTTAAAAATTGAGATATTTCATTTTTGGAACAGTCAAGCACTAAATGTTGCCAGTAGAAGGCAGTGACCTTAATTAAACTAACTTGGAAGAGAAAATAAACCATGTCTTCCCTAAGGGTACAGAGCATTTCAATGAAGTAATTATTGTAAGAGATGGAGGATACTTGATTGACTGCATACACAGAAAAAGCTGGACAAAGCAGGTCAATCAAAGTAAGTTATGGAAACAGACTGGTCAAAACCTGAATTTATGAGCAATATTAATACCTGATTGTTGTTTGGAATGCCAGACACTGATGTAAAGCAGCCACAACGAGATGCAGGTTTATTAACGTCTACGTATCTCATTGATAGAGTTACTCCAAATGGGAAATAGTCTCACATTTTCTATGAACCAACATGAGAAACTGATACTTGGATTCGCAGTCCTATATTTAGTACATGACAGTTTTTGATGCTATGTTACTTCTTGTCTTGGTTTGAAATGTGAGTTGCTCCCCATAGGCTCATGTGTTTGAATGTTTAGCTGTTGTTAGTATTTGGGACGGTCCTGGCACCTTTAAGAGGTGGAGTCTTGTTTGAAGGTAATCACAAGAGGTGTGTTTTGAGTTTGGTTAGTCCCACCCTGCTTGAGTGACTTAGCCTGCTCTTGAGCTTACCTACAGCAGCTTTCAGTCTCCATGAAGGGCATGACTTAGAGCTCCTCTGGCTGCTGCCAGCCAGCCACGCCTTTTCCGCTATGAAGGACTGATCTCCCCTCTGGAACCATGAGCCGAATACATCTCCCCTTCTCCCTTCAAGTCGATTGTCTCACAGCAATAGAAAAGAGTACACTTCTCTAACCTAACAAGAAAGAACCAATATATTCTTCTCTAGGTAAAAAGTTCTCTTAATTTTCAACATAGTTCACATAATTCAAATTAGCTCAATAATTTCTAATGGATACACTAATAAAATATTCTACCTGTAATGACATTAATATCTAAAAGTTTAAAAATTGTCAAAATTGGACCTGTAATATAACTTAGAAGATAAGGTATCTGCTTACAAAACCAGTGACCTGAGTTTGATTTTCAAGAAGCCTACATGCTAGAAGGATAGCATGAACTTACTTCTGACCATCAGCTATGTGCCAAGGCACACATACCTTGTTTTATCCTTCCGCCTTCTCTTCCATCCTCTCTCTCTCATTCTCTCTCAAATAAATAAAAAATAAAGTAAAATTACAAAAAAATCGTAAGAAGATATTCAAGTATTTTACCATTGCAAAGTATTATATGTCAATCAAATGACATATATTAAGTAAAATCAAGAAAATTTATATTGTTTATTACACCATCATTGAACTGGGTCAGTCAAATGTCAGTCATTGGATTCAGAAGATTTATTGTGTTGAGTTTTATTTAAATTTAGAACCTTCAGAGTATACTTTTTCTATGTTAAAAAGGGTGGAGCAGAGTTCAAGAAGAAAGGTTGCAATGGGAAGGGAAGGGGGGATGGGATTAGGGATTGATTGAAGCATGAGATATCACAAATTCATTATATTCCTGTATGAAACTAGAAGAACTTTAAAAATTAACAAAAAAATTTAAAATGCACCCAATAAGAAAAAAGGGGTAGATCCTAATTTGGAAAGACTTTTGTGCTAGGGAACGTTCTTAGAATTGAGTACATTGTCTTGTGGACTTGTATTCAAGTAAGAAATACCACACCTGCTGAGGAAGGAACCAAATGGTACTTCCTTCTACCCAAGAACTTCATGTCATTTGGCTTAAATGACTAAAGCTGTACTTTCATCTTTCTTTGGTCATGTGCCCAGAAACTTCTGAAGTATCTAAAGCAAATAAATAATGTGTATCTGTTGCTTCAGAGGATTGAGGAAGTGATCAAATGAGTCTTTTCTCTGCATCGGTAGGGTTCTGTGGACATGGGATAAATAGTGGATGACCCAAACCTAACTGGAATCTGGCCAATGCAAAAAAAAAAAAATCTACTCTTTGATATATCGTAGCTCTTATTAACAAAAAAAAAAAAAAAGGAAGTAACTGATCCCACTTTGTCAATGCCATGTTTCATGAAGAAGAAATTAACTCCATGGCAATGAAAATGATGACCCATTCTACTTCTGAAACTTGGACATCCCTAGGGAAATCCAATACATCCAGAATATAATTTTGTTTATGTTAGTCATGTTTTGCTTTTTTGAGATGGTGTCTTGTTATTTTCTAGACTGGCCTTAAACTCACCGTGATAGCCCAGGCTGGCTGAGGATTTTTAGTGCATAGCCCAGGCTGGCTGAGGATTTAGTGCATAGCCCAGGCTGGCTGAGGATTTAGTGCATAGCCCAGGCTGGTCTGGAATTCATGATATTCCTTCTTCTACTCCCACAGGATGAAATTATTAGCATGTACCACTATGGCTAACATCAGGATATTAATTCTAATTGAGCACTGAAATGTTCCTTTCCACCATCATAACTATACATTCTTAACAGAGATAATAAATCAGAAAAATAAATTGATAAAATAGGCCATTTTTTGGTACATCATTACAGAATTAACAGCAAAAAAGGAATACTCTTATTGTCCTAAACTTAATCATGGTAACACAATTTAAATGTTGTTTGTATTTTTCAGCTTGTTTTATAACATGAGTATGATTTAAATGATCATAGTTTTTCTGGTAGCTACTTATTTCTATTAATATAAAGAAATAAAAATTTTATTTTCAAAGACCCTCATCAAATTATTTTCAAGGATTTTTTTTTCTACTCATACAACTTTAATAGGTACACTGGTCCCCTCCCTCCCTCCAACCTCCCACGGCCCTATGCCCCCTCCCCTCCCCCCTCCCTCCTTGTTCAGAGATCAGAACCATTTCCTTTGTTGGAACAACTATTAGAATTTTAGGAGAGTTTTCATTACTGAGAGGGAGAGATCTAGGGACAAGATTCCAAAAAATTTAGTTAAATTGACTTTAAGAATGAGCCTGGTAAATGCTGTAAACCTTAACTTCTTTATTTTACACATGTAGAAAGCAAAACCAGAGAAGATAAGTCAGAGACTTCTAGTTGATTAGTCTCTCCACAATAGCATACTCTGTCCCTTTAATTTACAAAGATAAAAGAAAAATATTAAATGAAATCCAATCCTGAGAAACTTCTAAGGAAGCAGTAGTTGCACATTAGCCTTAAAAGGGAAGTGTCATTTTATTTTCTATTGCATTTCTCATAAAGTCATGGTTTAGCAATGAGGTTGGATAATTATGCTGCATCTCTGTACAAAAGATCAGACCTCTGTGTGTGTGAAAGAATTTTTATGTCCTAAAAAAGCAAATTTCTTTGTTTTTGTTCACTGAATGGCCGTTCACATGCTATTTTTTGCTGTGTAACCTACTTTCCAATCCAATGCACTGCCATAAATAGATGAATGAACCTATCGTAATAAATCATCACAAGCTTTAAAGAAAATCCCCCAATGGCTATATATAGAAGGAAGTCCTTTTAGACACTAGACGTAAGACTGGTCAGTTAAGTGCAAGCCTTTCTTTTGGGGATGTTAATGTGGTATGCACACAGGAAGCAGAACCATAAACTGATAGTTGACAACACGTTTTCAGGATTAAAATAAAATTCTGACAGAGCCTAACTACAAAATACAGATAAGTCATATATTTCCAGTGGAAAGGGAGCGGACCAGGATTCCAGGCCAGGGAAGTTCCTAGAATAAAAAGAACCATATAATCAAAGGGGCTGAGGGTTAAAGTATGGAAAAGGTTATCTGGTCTACCTCCCATCTCCCACCCACAACCTATTTTCAAGTTCACATTCAAGTATTCTTGTTTCTGTTATTTGCTCTCTGTCATTCTCTGGGCTTGGGAGAATGGGGCTAAAATAGGCAAATAAATAATGCAGTGCTTCTACAAAGACAAAGATCCACACGGCGAATACGAAGCCATGGATTCATTGAAGGAAACGTTAAGAGGGTCAAAGACCCTTTCTAGCTTGGAAAGTCTATTAGTTTAACTTCTGAAGCCAACGGGAGATTTTTATGAAACCCAGCAGAATTTAAGCCACAAAGAAAAAGAGAATAATGGCAATAAAAGTATTTTATCTAGTTTGCCCTTATTGAAAAATCCACAGGCAAAGATACAATAGAAATAGGATGGTGACTTTAATTCAGTAAAGCCCCATAAAAAAAAGAAGATGGAATATTACAGGGGATTCAGTTTTAAAAAAAGAATTTTCCCTCATGTACCTAGGACCTGATAAAGGAAGTATCATTTTTAGCCAACTACCCAATGTTTTGTGTATTGTTTCACCATTGATTTATGATAGAGGTAATCACGGAAAGAAAAGCTCCAACTGCATACTTCTTAATCAGGGTTCCTTCATGTCAATCCCCACGCATCTTAAGATGTATGGTGATAAAATCTAAATCAAAATTTCTTTCAATGCCATAATTTTATGAAGTAGTGCTGACACACAAAGTGTTTAACGTAATATGTACATGAAATCAGTTTAATGCAACCATTCTTTGAAATATTTCCTCTATGAATCAGAGCAATCAGGCAGAAAAGCATTCACAAGAGAAGAAAAAGTTGTAAGGACACAAGAAAATAAAAGAATTTAAAGGGTCGCTTTCTCCTGAAACATATTTATTTCCTAATATTAAAAAAAAACATTATGGTTCGGATTGTAAAGCACTTCTCTCAAATGCAGGAGCCCTGACTTCAATCCTCAGAGCTGTCTGAAAAAAAAGGGAGGAGAAAGTTTTTCTTTCTTTCAATTTTTTCAGAATTTTGAAATAGTTGTAGGTTTAGGCCACAAGGTAGTCACTTACATGTAGAAGTCACAACAGAGGTACAAATAGTGACCTCTCAGATAAGGCCAATATAGCTAGATCTCCTCAAGGGTTCTGCTCTGTCTAATTTTGCAACACACCCAGGGACTGCTTCAGACATACTGCAGAGCTTTGCTCTGCCAACAAGAGCTACTTGGAATCATGCCACTAATTTGTGTTGACTATCTATGGAACTTCCAGGATTTGTTTTTCCTTCATTTCAGGGAAAACTTTCAAAAGATACAGGGCTCTCTAATACACAGGTCACCTTCATTCTAGAGTTCCAAGGTAGACGCTAAGCTGTGTTCCTGCGGAGGATATTTCTGAGATATTACTGGCTGCATTAAAATTGCGTCAGGCAGTTGAAGCGTCAGGTTCCAACTTACTCATTCTGTGATTGCCAGAGACTAAGTTGGGGGTATCTTTTCTTCTACAGAGTGCATTTCCCTATGCTTGAATTTTCTTCTTCTCAGCATGCTCTGTAATATGGACCTCACAGAGTGAAAGACACAACAAAGGATAGAGACAAAGAAGGGTAGGCTAGGGAGATGGCTCAGGTGTTGAAGCCAAACAAAAGGACCTGAATGTGGATCTACTGATCCCCAGATCCTAGATAAAAATGCTGGTGGAAATTCAGTGTTCTGTAACTCCTGCCCTGGAAGACAGAGCCTCGGCAACTCCAGAACAAAGCAATAAGAGGAACGGCAAGCCAGGATGATTCTTGAAGTCACCTCTGGGCCTCCACAAGCGTATACATTCAAACACACGTACACACACACACACACACACACACACACACACACACACACACACCTCCAACCTTTTTAATAAACCTCTCACCATATCATAAAAAAACAGCATTAACCAATGATGGCAGCGACTAAGACAGTAAACCATGCTAAACTCCAGTACATCATTTTACCAATGTGACATTAGCTTTAGCATTCAATTTTTTTATTGTATGATATAATAGATACATTAAAGCTCTGACATTAGTTGCAATTCCTATCTTACCCTTGGAAGTTATATTAAAATCATTGCTTTCAGCTTTTTAAAATTTTTTGACCCTAATAACATTCAAAAAATGCCAAGGAAACCAAATGCTTTCTATAATGTTCTACGCTACTAATTGATTAGAAAATGATGATCCAGAACCACTCTAAATTTCTGAAGTGCTTTTTGAATCTTAATGTGTTCCTCATATGCTGATCACCCAGTTTGTGCTTGGGACTATGCTAGGACCTTTCAAGATATCAAATATAAGCACTGTGATGTGAACTTTCTCTGAGCCACTAATTATCCGAACAAGGATACATTATTACGATGTGCATAAAATATTTACATGTACAACATCTTCAATGACAGTCCAAGGTCTTCTAAATTCTTCAAGCAACTGCAGCTTAAGCCATACCTTAAAAGAAAAAGGTTTTATCATGAACGTTAACTGTTAATGATAGCATTAGAACTTCAGCCCACAGCTGCCTTGGCCATGCTTTCGGAGACAACTCCTCCTAGCCCTGCATAGACTTCCTTTGGCCCCTTCTGTATAACCTGGTTTGCTAAAGCTACTATTACTACAGAAACTGCTACATAGCTACTATACCTGTGTGTGTGAATTTTTCATAACATCTCTCACCTTTTTTATGGCTGCTGAGTTTGTCTTCGGATGTCTACATTCTCAATTCTGTTCTGTCATATTCAATTAACTACCAGCGTTAACAATATTGGAATCCCACAATCTACCTGCTTCTCCCTTTCCTTAGTGACTGCCAAATGCAACAAACACACATAATCAGAAATTAAAGATTCCATAATCTATTTGAAAGGACGATAAACTAAGGAATAATCTACCAGCAAACTGAGCAAGAAAGTATTAGCATGCAGAGATGAGTAATCTCTTATTAGAATATCTTAACCTTTTCTGGGGTTCGCAGGCCCTGCTTGTACCCACAAGGACCTCCACAGTCTGCCAGATGAGAAGTCATTTGCACTCTTCCCTAAAATTGGGTTATTCTCTCCTAAAACCGGGTTATTCTCTGTTTCTATCACGTTGCCTCCCACCCCCTCCTCACGCACCAAGAAGCCTATAAAAAAGTTTTAAACTGGATGGCCTTTAGAGAAACAGAGCAATTGTTAACCAAGTAATTTAGTTCTTTGATTTTGAGAAAGGTTTTAATTGTGAGGATGAATGGAAATGTGTATTCCATGCCTCTGTCGTGATAAGGGATATGTGTCTAACATAAGTCTAAAATAGCCAAAGGAAAGATTACCAAAAGCCAGTGATGGGTTGATTCTGGGTTGTCCCACACAGGCTCGAGTGTTTGCAACCTTGTTGATGTCAATGTTTGGGAAGCTCACAGCATCTCTAAAGGGTGGAGTTTTGCTGGAGAAAGTCACAGGGTTGACAGGGCAGGTGCTGACATGGGATGGCTCCTGCCCTGCTTCCACTAGCAGTCTGCTGCTTGCTTTCTCCACCTCCATGTCGGCTGTAGTCACCTGAGCCGCCTCTAGGATCTGTCACCTGCCATGCCTTCTGCTGTGGGATCCCCATCTGAATGGACTGTCTTTCCTGTAGAACCCTATGCTAAATGAATCTCCCTCTTTCTCCCTGGAAACTGCTTGAGTCTGAGTGGTGTCTCAGCTAGAGTAAATGCCACATCAGGCAACTTTGATTTCACTGTCTCTGGACTGTGCATTAATCCCACATTGCAAGTATTTGTAGCCCGAATTCTACCTGCCCAGGTCAAAATCCCAAGTTAAAGTAGGAGTAAATTTCATGACGCACCATAGTATTGAATGGGAAATTGCATAGCCTGACATCAAGAGCTTCAAACAACTATTATGTTGCAGGACTCTTAAGCGCTCTACTTGATCAGTTGATATAAATTATCAACTAAACTCACACCTATTCCTCCTTGTTGCTGCAATAGCATGACTTCACTCTAGACTGCATGACTGCTCTCTTAAAGGCTCATTCCAAAATGCTGCCACAGAGTTGGATGTAAGCTACTTTCACAAAGAAAATAAAGTATCTCTACTCCTTTGACCATATTTCAAATAAGCAAAAATAATGCTCTTAAAGAATAACAACTTCCTTTTTTAACTTCACACAATTTCGTGCAGTATAAAGAGATCACAGTCTTTTGAAACACAGACAAAGCAAAGATGAATAGTTTGCATATTTTAAAAAATTCGTACTATGAAAACACTTAGGTTGTAGACAGAGACTAACTCCCCAGTACCTAGGCTTGCATAAAACATCATTTGATAAGAATTTTTACAAACTATCAATAATGCAAAATTGTCTGTCAGGATTAATATTTATTATGGTGAAACACAAGGGGTTCTGAAGAAAGCAAATTTGGGATTTTTAAATTAATTGGAAATTTCTGTTTTATAAACTTGATCTTTTGTTTTCTAAAATAGTACAGAAGACTGGAAAGTTCATAAAAAAGAGTGCATCAGAGTTGAAATCCTGAACCTCTTTTGCAAAGTCTCCCCAGAAGCATAACAGATCAACTGCAGGTACTAGACAGAGACACCATCTCACTGCAGAGTGCAGAGTTAGTAACAAGGGGACTAGTCAAAAAAAAAAAAAAAGAACCCACAGGGATAGGTAATTCCTTTTCATGAAATTACCTTGGCACTTCTTGCAAGAGCTTTTTTTTTTAATTCTAAATTCACACGTTAATTAAGGAATTGTTTAGCATTCTGCTCTTCTCTAATAGGTCACAGAAGAGTCATGAAAGGAACACACCATTGCTGACTGTATAAGATACTAGAAGGTAGCTGACCTCTACATTGCCTCATATTTTGTCCTGCCTTTCAAAAGAACTGTTCGCTACCAGCTTTTTGCATATCTATCACAAGCATTCATTCACTCTGGCTTTCAGAAAAGAGTGGGCAGATTAGAAGAGTAATAGGCTAACAGGACCATTTTATCTGCACTGGATGCAGCACATGAAAGTAGAATAAGCAAAAGGGAAATCTGATACAGCTGTGGGAATTCCCCCACCATTGATCTGGTTCTTCATTGATTCTGCTCTGCAAGAAAATCACCATGGAAAAGTGTGCACAATTTCCAGTGTGCACTGGAAATTGAGAGTGAAGTTCTTTATTTAGTCCTGCTAAGTTGTCACAATACCCACATTGCTACTCAGCGTAATATGATTTCTTCAACATATAACCTAAGAGGAAAAGAATCAGATTTTGATTGGTTGAATCCAAGAATTTTAGAAATGTAAATTGAAGTCTTAAATTTTGTTCTTTTGACAACTGTATACAAAAGGTGCTAGCCAGAACACCGTTCTGCAAAGCCTCTAACTTAGCTAGTTGGTCATTTTGTAAAGACCACACCTCCAGTTTTCACTCACTGATCTACTTCCTTAGTAACTCCCAGCAATTTGTTAGCAATGCCTGTGTTTCAATTACTCTGTGTGTTGCCAATAAATTCACAGCAAAATGGCTTAAGGGAGTAAGGGGTTTTATTCTGGCTTATGACTGACTCTTGGGTATAGTTCATTGTCCAGCTTCGCAAGAGAGTCCACACCAACACTACGGGAAATGGCCACCAAATCCACATGTCTACTGAGAGAGCAGTCCTTACCTGCCAGACCAGCATGTCTGGCCAAGGTTACGGAAGGACCTTGACTTCCTTATCCACCTGCCCAAGGACTAGATCCACCCATGATAGGCTGGGCCTTCCCCCACCAACCAGACAATCTCCTGTAGGTTTGTTCAGGGCCTGTCCAAGTAATAATTCTTTACAAATATGCCCTTTCCCTGTTGTCTCTGATCAAGCTATTTCTTCTGTTCTAAAACTCTCTCATCTTAAAGATAAACTATGGTTTCCTTGACCACTAGGCCTTCAACTCTAAACTAACTCCTATTTCTTAATCTCTCCTTCATGTCAGTTTCTTTTTATTCATGAGCCTTCATGTGGCGCCTACTCAGGGCCAGAGTCACTCCCCATCTGTTGCAGTTAGCCTGCATGGTTGCTGATAAAATCATGACAAAACTGCTTAAGGGAACAAGGGCTTTATTTTCTCTTATGATAGATAGTCTGGTTACAGCTCTTAGTCCAGCTTGACAGGAGAGCTCACACCAACACCAGGGCAGAGGAAACTGGCCGCACCATCTCTACATAATGGTTGAGAGAGGGCAATCCTTACTTGCCAGACTAGCATGTCTGGCTAAGTGTACACAAGATGCCATACAGCTCTCTGCATTTTATTCACCTGTCCCTGGCCTATTTCCAACCACCATGGGCTGGGCCTTCCCTATCAAGCAGATAGTCTCCCGCAGGTTTGCTCTGGGCTTAACTCAACTGCTAATTCTCTACAAAGGTGTCCAGACCTCAAACCCTCAACCATCAAGTTGATACCTGTACCTGACAATGACACCATCAAGTGGACATCTGTACTAAACTAAGACACCATTCATTTCCCCCATCCATTAACAGAAAAGCAGCATGGTATGTTTCCATGAATGTATCCATGTAGAAGCACAGGAACTGCCAGAAAACAAGGATTCTTTCTTTATAAAGAAACAAGTGCATGTTTAGATCCCTGGCTAGTTCAGCTAATGGGTGTGTAGTGAAGTAAATCAGTGGATCTGGTGCAGACAGTTCCAAGCTTAGCAATATGGGAGCAGGTAGGTTCTGCTGGGAGGCTGTGCAACAGAGCCTGTGTCCCAGACACAAATTCTGAGAAGTTAGAAAAAAAAAAAAAAGCATATATCCCTGACCTTAAGAAGAATCCTTTCCAGGCCACTGTTTCATCCTTCTGCATTCAGGATTCACTTAAGATCTGCCTCCTTTCCAGAGCTTAAAAACATAAGGCTTTTTTTTTCCTCACAGAGAGAGAAAGGTCATGCTATTGAGATAAGCTATGGAGAGAAGCGCTGACTGCATCAGGAGCTCCTGCATGCCTCGTGAGTGTGCTCTGAGATTTGTGATCACTGCAGAAGGAAGCTTAGAAGATGCAGGGATGCAGCATCCACTGAGGAGGGACACCTCGTGAGGCAGAGAAGGCCCAGCGAGCACTGTTCTAGGGTGATGTTTGTATTCCACTGATCTCACGACAGGGCTGGGCAGTAAAGACAGACAGAGTGTCCGTGAAGTGGGAATTTGAAAATGGACCAGCAACCAGTCACCACCTCATCCGCGCAGAAAATGATCAGAAAGCACCAAGAACGTCACAGCGCTGTCTTTGAGAAACCCACTTCATTTTCCACAGCCTGTGGCTGTGAGAGAGAAAGGCTTCTATCCAGCCAGCATGTGAGTCCCTGTGTTCTCTCTCCATTGGCTTATTCCCTAGAACTCCTTCTAACTTGCTGAGGCAAGTATTGACCGGGGCCAGCCAGAAGCTTCCCTCCGCATACGCAGTGATCTCCTGGTCAATAATTCTTGCTTAGTCACACGAAAGGGTCACCTAATTCTGTTGCTTCCTGTGTAAAGTGGCCACTAGAAATCTGTGGACAGTGACTGTGTTGCAGTGCTCCAGCCTATCAGACCGAAAAGGGGTATCCAGCAAGACCCTTCTGAGCAATTCCACTTTGACTGTTTAAGTTATTCGCACTTTCTCTTGAAAGTTCCAGTCGACCATCTCATTCACAACTCGCACGAGAATAGGAAGAGGGCCCATTTTGACTTCATGCATTTCTCGTTTCAGTCGACAACTAATCTTAGAATTATTTCAAATAAATAAAAAGTGATGCTAAAGTTTCTGTAATTTTATAAGGTTATAATTATCTTGTGGCTCTAACATATGAGACAAACTGATTCGCCATTCAGTTGTTCCACATGTGACAAGTGTCTTTGGAAGCCATTTACATGTTTCATGATGCCTTACAAAAACTTGAAATAATAAAATAATAGCAATTTCCATTATCACCCACCAGCTGGAGAGCCGATGTTTTCAGAAACTGTTCTTAAATGCATTTCCTGAGAATATGGAAATGCATTTCTTCCCTTCAAGCTCCTCTCTTTTTTCAAGGAATAAAGCAGAGTTTATTAGAGGAGAGAAAAAAAAAATGGAACTCACGCGGACATGAATCCACAAGGGACAAGAGAACCAGAAAGGAACTCACAGACAAGCAGTCCACGAAAGGCAAAGGAGCCAAAGATGTCTGCCAGGGTCAGGGGTGTTTATAGTGTTGGGCAAGGCTGGGAAAAGTCTCTTTTCCTCATTGGTGAACTCTTTTCTGCAAGCCTGATTGGAGTTTAGGGTTCTCTACATTGCATTGGTCTATTCATACTCGGGCCCAACCTGGTTGATCTTGTGTCCACCACAGGGTAGGAATTATCTACAATGGAGAACAAATCTCCATATACTTTCATAAACAGATTATCAGAGTTGGTTCCTCCAGATTAATAGGGTGTGTTCTTTCAGGGTAACCCCAGCAGTGGGGGATGACCTTCAGAACCTTCAGTGACCTTCAAAGACCTCCCATCAAGCTCCTCTCTTAACTGCACTTACTCTTAGGAAAAGCATTTTTCCCTCTCGTTGCTATAAATGTCCAAAAATGGGTTGGGTTTGCCAATCAACGACAGGAGGTTTCATTTCTTGGAGAACTAAGTGTCGTAAAACACTGGTGTGTTAAGGTTATTGTCTGCCTCCTACGAAGAGATTGGATTAGAAGACCACAACTTTTTAAACTATACAGTTACTACTGAGATTTTTTTTCTCCTTAGTTTTCAACCATTCTTTCTCCTTTTTGGCATGCTTGTACATGTGTGTGTTTGTGTGTGTGTGTGTGAACAAGAAGGCACGTGAGTATGTGTGTCTGTGGAGGCCCAAGGGTGACATTAGGAATCATTCTGAATTGTTCTACCTCCTTATTGCTTCTCTCCAGAGTTTTCCAGGCTCAGACCCCAGGACTGAAGTTCAGCCCACCACCATTTTTGCCTGACATTTTTATGTGGATCTGGTAATCTGAACGTAAGTCCTTTTGCTTGTGAGGCAAAGACTTTTATCCCTGAAACATCTCCTCATTCACCATATTCTTTCTTTCTATGTTATCCTCCCATGTTTTATGGAATTACCAAAAAGTTAATAACTCCCTCAAATCTGGGTTTCCAGTCCTAATTGCTTCCTATGAACACAGGAGCCTAAATCCTCATGTTTTATTGTCTTGCCTTCATATTGTGCTGTTTGCTACATAGACAACCCTTTCTTCCCCAGTTTGCTCTTGCTGGATTTTAACCCATTTTTCACAGTGTGAGATGAATGTCCATTCATATTTTTTAATCAACTGATACTTAACTCTCTGCACGATAGATGTGCTGCGGATGCTCATGGCTCACTCCTGAGCCAGAAACTTAAAGGCAAGGACTGAAGCACATCCCTCTTTTAATTTCCAGGGCTTATGGAAATGCACGAATTATTCTAGGGGCCAAGTAAAATATTTGTTAAATAACACAGAACATGGAATCAGTTTCACATGAAATGGTTGAGGTACTGGTGCTCAAAACTCAATCACTGAATATATATACACCAAGTGCCTTTTCATTTCATATGAGTATTTGGTGTGCATGCTTACAAAGCATGCATGGTTTATGCCATCAATGGTCTGTGCTTAATGCTCCCTGGATACCCTAGGGCTTGGTAATCTTTGAAAGCACTGCACGAAGTTAAAAGCCTAGCAAGCATGCACAGATAATGACATTTAAAGCCAGATCTTCACCTTTTTCTCAGGATAACCCAACTACCACACTATCCCAGTAGAGCAAAATGTTTGTCAAAGTTCATATGATTTTTAGACCTATTCCCTACAAGCCAAGAAAGATAGTTACCTCAATAGCTTCTCTGCAGAATCCCAGAGAAAAATCAAGACCCAGTATCATTTCAACATAAATTGGCATGATGCATCTTCTCTATTCGGCAATACTCTCCTTCCTTCTAAACTCCTATGACCAAATGCTTTAAGGAGTTGCTTACTAAGGTCGAATCGTGAGTCATAATGTTACAGTGAGAACCATCGTCGTTCAGAGAAAGCTCCAGGTGCTTAAGGATTTTCTCACACATGACATCAGCCTTCAGGGACAAGACTTAACAGTAGATGTTGGACTTATAAAGAGGAAATGTGTTTTCATGAGAAAGAATGGGGAAAAAAAGGTTTGTGGCGAAAGGACAGACACGAAAATAAAAGGAACCCATAGGCTACTATGGAGAACATCCCAATCTAATTAGCAAAGAATGGGAGGATAACAAACCTAAGAACAGCAGGGTTCCAAACTGAATTAAAAATGAGTGGACACAGGCTCTGGGGGCATTAGAAGACAGCTACTCTGATAGCTAGTGTCCATTTTCTAAATGCAAATATTTATTTTTAAGAATAGCAGCTTTCTCTCTAATGAGTCTTCTAGATCCTCATGCATGGATAGTCTGAGGCTGTCAGAGAAAAAAGTTAATTCAGTGTTCCCCAGTACTCCTCCCACTTCCAACTATAATACCTGAAACATCATTTCTTGTATTTCCTCTGAATAATGCATATTTGGATAATGTGAAAAGTAAATGCCTATAACAGGGCAGAGGATGAACAAGGTTACATTGAGTATAAAACACATTCATTAAAAAAGAAAGTTTATCGTGTATGATCAGCAATATTGCATGGGACAGGGAAATGAATACATATCTCTATGTGATGAGAGGAAGTATTTCTTTCATCTTTTTCCATTCCTGTAGTACTTAAGTGCAAAAAAAAAATGTCTTTGAAGTCAATGAGCTTGGTTTGGGGGACTTGATGCTCAGTACATTTCTAAAGGAGTTTCGTTTTCTGAAGCATAGATGAATGGCTTCAGAATTAACAATGGACAAGACAATAGTAAAAATAAACAGTGTGATAAAATTAAACTTGAATACATCCTAAGGCTGACTTGGATTTCTAATGAATACACCCTTTCTGAGAGACTCCTTGGGGCCCAGGTAGAATTAAATAATTGAAACGGTAATCCCTGACAACAACATTGTCCATTGTAGACAAAGGAAAGAGCTAACAACAGCCTAACTGAGCATACATATGAAGATTATATTTAAATGTCTCCTATCACTCTTTATTAAAGGATAGCTCTCTGAAAGCTCTGTCCCAGGATACACAATACACAATTAACACAGAACTTTAATGTAAGAATGTCCCAAGAGGAGAATGAAAGTAACTGTCATATATTACCAAATCTCTGAAATACGATGGCACTAGACTTTTTAACTCTAAGTAGCTAATTTTTAGTGATGGGAGTAGAAGGAGATGCACCATGAGCTATTCCCACTCAGGCCCTCTGGGTTCCATGCTTGGCCCTGGCAGACAGTAATAAACTCCATGCCATACCACTATGTCCTCTTCCAACCTAAACTTCTTCTTCTGAAGAAGAAGAGCATCATAAATGTCTAAGACCAAATCAAGCACTGTCATGAGTTGCCAATCAAGATGCATCTGTGCTTTCTGAACTATCCACTGATCTCAGCTCTTCCTTCTGCTATGGCCAAAATATGGGCTTCCTAAGCTGTACATGTTAGAGGCTTGGTTTATGAACTGTTTGTAATGTGTATACCAGGGGAAGCATGGTATGCATATAGATGCATATGTTAGAGGCATGGCCCTTGGAACTTTTGAGAGATGAGCCCAAAAGAAGATTCTTAGGTTATATCCATTGAGGGAATGGTAGGATCCCAGTCTTTAAGTTTCTGTGTTTTTTCTGTCTCTGTCATGTTATATGATATGTCAGCCTTGATAGGCAGATTTAACACTTGGGTCCTTGTACTAGAACCTCCAGAACTCTAAGCAAAGTAAGCACTTTATGGTATTTCATATCATAACCCAGCTCACATCAGCTCACATACACACCCTCCAAAGGGATTCCCAATCATCCATCAGTATCTAAGGGACCACCGTTATGTAATCCCCTCATCTCCCCAGCTGGGTCATATGTAAAGAGTGATATCATTTCATAAGTAGAAGGCACCAAGAGCCTTATGGATCTGCAGTAAACTTTATAGAATAGGACTATGGATATGCACATAAGGAAGAAGCACAGTTGTTAAATCTCTAGCCCACCATCATTGCCTTTTATACCAACGTGGCAGTTGCGCAAATGAGCATAACTCTGTAAGCCTTGAATGGAGCAGCTATGAGCTTAGTGGGAGTTGTGGCTCATTGACTTTAGTGAGCACGTGTGACTGCCGCCCTCTGAGTTTTATAAGGTGATGAGTTCGGTTAGGTTAAAGCAAAGCTCAGAGCATAATTTGATTGGTTTTCCCTCCATCAATGATGGATGCTTGATAATCACTTTCTGCCTATTATATCAATAAATCAGTTGCAATTCAATTTTAATCTGTAAATAAAGTTAAATCAAAGTGATGAGGATATTACATGTGTGCATTAGCTACTTAGAGGTGTCATTACCGTTGGTGGTTATTGAGCTGGATGTAGTCATTTGATTCTTAAGTTCTATCCTTAAAGCTGAGACACATATGCTGAATGTTCTCACAAGAAAATATCATACACTGAGAAATTTATACCTGCTGAAAAATTGCAAACGTAATTATATAATATTAGAACAAATAAGGATTTCTAGCACCGAGTGATTTGATCTTTAGGCTGTGACTAGGCACACAAGGAGACCAGTACAGACTGTCATTAAGTACTCCTCACAGAGAAGAGGAAAAATAGGCCAGTAGTCCCGTCCCAGCCTGAAGAATTAAAACTAGAAGCAAATCCAGTTTGTCCAGCTATCACGTTTTGCTGTGTTCACAGCTGGACCCTGTCACACAGGCACATTGTGAGTGCTCAGTGAATTTCAAAGAACGATGTGAAGCAGTCCACGCACGGGACATGGAGCTGACTGCTCTAAATCTCTGACAGAATGGGACATTTCCGGGTGGCTATGAAGCAAAGCAGACTGGATGAAGGCGGATGTTAGCTCAAGAGGCCATTGCAGCTCACCAGACCCCTGTGAGAATGGGTCAGATAGAACAGGCCAGAAACACCAGGGGCGAGTGCACTTAGCTCCGTGTGAGTGGGCAGATCAATGCCTCAGCATTCTGGGGCTGAACAACTAAGGAAATTCCAGAGCATTGTTTGGTACCAGTCATGCTTGTGTCAAGGTAGTGAGAGGCAAGCAAGCAATGCAGAATGGTAACATTTTTCATTAATCTGGATTATAGAAAGGTATACAAACACACAAGCACATTCGATAGATAGATAGATAGATAGATAGATAGATAGATAGATAGATAGATAGATAGATAGATGGATAGATAGATAGATAGATAGATGGATGGATGGATAACAGATTATGAATACGCATGTAGAAATATATGGATACAGGTATAAACATAGTATGGATATAAATACTGATATAGATATAAAAAATATACAGACAATGGAGATATAGATAGATATAGATGAAATAGATATCAATGGCAAGTACTTCTTTTTCTTTTCCGTGTGTGTGTGTGTGTGTGTGTGTGTGTGTGTGTGTGTGTGTATCAGAAGGCATGACGTGTCCCTGTGGAGGACGTGGAGGACCAAGGGTGACTTCAGGAATCATCCTGGATTGCTTCTACCTCCTTTTTGCTTTGCCCTGGGATTTACCAGGCTCCACCCACCAGAACAAGAAGTGCAGGACACAGCCATTTCCACCTGGTGATTTTATGTGAGACTTGGGATCCAAACTTGGGACCTTCTGCTTAAGAGGAAGTCTTAACCCCTGAACCATCTCTCCAGCCCCAAAGTGCTTGCTTTTCTAACTTGGTGTATAAAATGATTAACATAATGGGAAATGTGTATGTGTGTGTGTGTGTGTGTGTGTGTGTGTGTGTGTGTGTGTGTGTATATGATGTGTGTGTGTATGTTTGCGCATGTGTGTATATGAATGTATGTATATGTATATGTGTGTACGTGTGTGTGTGTGTTTCTATGGATGTGTGTATGTATTTGTGTATCTGAGTATCTTTGTGTATGTATATGTGTGTAGTATACATGTGTGTTTGTGTGTGTGTGTGTGTGTGTGTGTGTGTGTGTACAGAAGACAAGAATACTGCAGATTTAATAGCTAAAACAATTGCAAGTTTCAAGTGATCCATTCCAGAGTGCTCAAAACATGGTATCTAAAATGCTTCCATTCAGCTTTACCCCACACAATCCCAGATGCAGCTGACATTACTCCAAGCACAGACTCAGTCATAAGCATGATCTTTCAAGTTGAGCAAAACAGCCAAAGCAGCAAAACAACATTTTCAAGGCCAAATTGTAAATGGCTCTCAAAGGGTCCCGTGCTTCTGGATGATCAAGGTCCTCTCAGATAATGTGGTCCTGCTTTAGCATACGATGCATTCACTTTCACAGCTGGGGCATAATGATTGACTAAGACATTAGCAGAATGTACCCAATTCCTTGTTCTCCATTCATGAGAGGAAGACAGTAGAACAAGTCACCTTCATCACCCCCAGCTCCCAAACAACAGCATTCCACACCATGGGACTTGTGTTGTCATGTGTCACACTCCGCCTCATCTAGTAGACATCTCTCCTCCTACCTGCAGCCTCAGTCACGCGTCCTACTTGCAAGTGTCCACTTGACAATGGAGATCTGAACCTTTGGACACGTGTGTGTTGTTTGGCTAAAGCAAATCTCTAGTCGGGCCTGGGGTGATTCTCAAGTACTGTGGGAACGCCCAACCCAACATGGAACTATTCCTCCGGCAGATGGGTAAGATGCAGAGAACAATCATGGCAGACTGGCCAGGCAGAAGTATGCCCCTCTCTCAGCAATCCCTGCAGATACGGTGTGGCCAGTTCCCTCAGATCCTGATGCTGGTCCAACGCTCCTGCCTTGCTGATGGCCTGAAACCAGGAAACTAGTGCCGATAACACATCCCTTGTTCTCCTAGATCATTTGGGTCATATGTGTATTACAGCAACTGAATAACAACGGAATAGGAACAATATGGATACAGAAAGAGTGGCACATTCCTGTGCAACCAAGACATCCAACTTCCAAGTCAATGCTATCTTCACCCCTCCACAGTTTTGAGACATGAGAGAATGTTCCACTCTTGAAGATAAATTTGCCCTTCCTCACGTATGATAATGTTTGGTTAACTAGCATGTTCATTTTGCCAGAAAACTCTATAACTTTAATTCTAGAAAACTTCATTTAGCAAAATACGTTCCTCTTTTGCTTATCTGGCATTCCAAACCCTCATGAGCAACTGCAGCTTATATTCAAAATCTTCCATTCTCCTTCCTGGGAAAAGTGCCATGCAAAAAAAAAAAAAAAAGAATCAATACACAATCTCCTTTCAGAGAAAGGAATATGATAATGCCCTCTGATTCATGATACCAGCCACCAATCTCTGTCAAGTGGAGGGCATTAACAAAAGTGGAAATGTCATATTCCATCTGTAGGAGAGAACACGCTGGATAGCGCTCTCATTTCTCTCTCCATTAGCTGGGACCCTGTCTCCCAATAGGAGAATGTTAATGGAAAAGAGACACTGCAATCTCTTCCAGAGATCTCTGTGGCCCAGAGGCTTGGCTGCCACTGGGGATAATGGCTGCTTACTTTCAATTATGCTTAAAATAAGCAATGGACCTAAGTCACTAATTGTATAAAGACATCCCTAGCTCAGCTAGTTCCAGAGGGGAGGGATTCAAACATGGGATGCACGAGAACGTGTTGACTACAATATCTTTGACAGGTTGCACCCTAGCCTGTTTAGGATACAAGTTGATGATGTACTTCCCCCAAAATAGAAGCTGCTTGTTTATTTATTAAAGTATTTCTCCATTTTGACGCACAGTCTAATGGGTGCCATGCTGGCTTTAGACTCATCATGCACCCGAGGAAGACCTTGAACTTTCTGATCCTCCCACACCACCATTCTGGATTTCTGGGGTGCTGAGATTGGAACTCAGGGTTTCATACATGCTCCAGCAACTGAACTATGAGCCCAGACCAGAAGATGACTTATTTTTACTCAAATATTGTTAGGCTTGACCCCTAGGGAGATACTGTAAGAGCGATTTGATGAGAGTTTTCATGTCTCCAATGTTGAATAGTCCATGGTGGCAATAAATTAGTGTGTAACTTGGAACAGTTACTTTTAACTATTGCTGTGAGAAAGTATTCAAAGTCAATCAACTTAAGGGAGAAAGGGAGATTTATTTAGCTCAAGGTTCCTGAGGGAGAAACAGGCTTTCATAGTGGAGTCAACATGGCTGGAGATAGGCTACATCACTGCAGACATCCAGTAGGCTAGTGGGTGACAGCTGAAGGCTGGAGGATTCCTGGAGAGTCTCTCTTCTTCCCAGTCTTCTGTTCTGTGGTTCCTTTCGTCTGGGAGGTTCCAATAGATCTAGGGAGGTTCCATTTAGATCTAGGGCTGGTCTTTGTATTGTAAATATATATCCAGATAATCTCTTCAGGTGGTCTGACAGCTGATCTTAGTTAATGCCAGGTGTGTCATGTTGACACCCAGGATTAACTATCACATAACTCAAAATAAATGAATGATTTGAATCTGACTTTACCTATTTCCCTGTCATCTGTCCTGATTTTACCTAAAAGCGACACTAAGAAATATTGATAAATTTTAAATCATCTTCAGTCTTTGCTTTTGAGCTTCCCTGGTCACCACTCTAGAGACACCGTGCTAGGCACACACAGGAGGAAGCGCTCCATGGGTCTATGTCTCTGCACACTTACAGCACAGAGATAACCATTGCCTTTATTCCCAACAATTCCTTTAAACATATTTGCGTGTGCAAATAGAGAGCACGTGACATTGGACATCATCATGGATTCCTGTACCTCCTTTTGCTTTGCTCTGGAGTTTCCCAGGCTTTGCCTTCCAGGACCAGAATTGCAGACAACCACCATTTTACTTTTTACACAAAGGCTTTAACCCCTCAGCCATCTCCCCAAGCCTCAACATGTTTGTTTTCAAAGACAGAGGTAACCCTCTCGATCCGGAGCCGCAGGAAGACGGCCTCACTACCCATCAGAGAAGAATCTGGCTCCCCAAGCTGAGGCTTTGTTCAACGGTTTGTACAGACCGTCAAGCACACAGTATGCCTGGTCTCCTTTACATGCCCTGTGGAAATCGGGACTTGGAAACAAGTGCCAGGAGATCTGTAAATCTGGGTACAGTGCTTGCTGTGAGTAACAAAGCCCTTTGTCTCTGTCCCAGGAGTCTCTCTCCTTCTGCCAGTACCCTAGAAACAGCCAGCTAACTAATTAGCTTGTAAGAGGACAGACTTTCAGACTTCTCGCAGGTTTGTACAGGTACCTTACACAGCTGAGCTGGAAATATGCTCTTATTCTCTGAGAAATTATCATCTACAAAATGTCAAACCAGTATACTTTCAAGAGAGAAATAATTGGAATGCCTTAAAAATAAATATGAAGAAGAATCCAAGGGATCGCGGTGAGCAAATCTAGAGTAAACCAGAATCGTCAGGTGCAATGAGGAAGGACGGAGCCTCCTAGAACTGCAAAAGATGAGTTCTCTTTCAGCTACATAAGGCAAACTGGAAGGGTTTAAGAGATAGAAATGATATTTAATTGCATTTATCTGTAACTCGCAAGCATCTTAACATCATACCTTTTATGATGGTCCAGGGCCATCAATGAATGATATCATTAAACCTTGTGCTTCTTGGTCGCGGAAACCCTGTGCCTGTCTACCTGCCTAGTGCCTGCACACTGTGGGGAAGGCATTCCCAGGCTTGGTGATGCTGGTGGGCTGTGGCAGCTCCTCAGCCCAATGACTTGCAAGACGTGAAGTTTCACTGAAACTTTGCCACTGCAGAGTTACTGCCGCCCTCCGCCAGCACTTGGAGAACTCAAATTCCTTAAACTAATTGAACACTTCATATACAGCCATAAATTAATCACACTTGAAATGGTGCTAATTATGTCATTAGCTCCAAACCAATCCAATCTAAATCATCACTTATTACAGCTCACTGGGAAGTTTCTTCTTTACTTGAACTATTGATTAGAATATGCTATAAATTATATAAGCAGATAAATAAAGATTAAGTGCCTGTCTACTTTTCTGGAAATCCAAGGATATCATGAAGGGTATTTATCTGTGCGTCTGCTCTTTTTGTTCCCCCTGCATACGTGGCTATAATTTGTAGCCATGCAAATGAAGTAAGGTCAGAACAAATCTTCATCCCGCTGTTCGCATGGGGAAGGAGAGGAGAAAGACTCTGCTCTCTGCTTCACCCATTACCCTCTCTCCCTTTCCTCTGAACATCCTGACAGGCAGGCTGGTAGATAATCCTGTTCAGAGTTAATGTGCAGGAACAGGACTGAGGAAAACTGGCTTAAACAGACTGGCATTTGGGCCGGGACATATTGATGCCATATTTAAAGATGTTCTCTCCAGTCAACTCTTGTGAAGATAAATGTCTGAACAATGAGCTTAAAAGCAAACCCGAATGAGACACTCAGAGATGGGCGATGAATTGTCAAACTGTGGGAAAGAGCTCTTGCCAAAGAGGCCCGTTTGCTTTGTTAAGAGGCGCAGAGTGAAGGAGAAAGGGTTGATTACAATGTGCATTCCTTCTCAGTGTTAAGCTAGCTGAAAAAGTTCTTATGGGGAAGCTCAGCTATTTCAACTCATGAAGAGGAGCCCTCTTGAGCAACAAGATGATAGAATTCAGCCTCTTGTGTCCAATGAAATGGGCCAGAGACCTAGCCATGTAATTCATTTGGCAATTCATCAGACCACAATGCTGTAGAAAAGGCATCTAGAATCATGAAATGCTATTGCAATCTTTCATCGGTGTTTATAGCCTGAAATCTATTCTTATCTCAAGGAGGGCAACTGAAGACTTTTGAGCAGGGAGCTCTCTCATGCATCTTCGTCATCCTTCTCTAGAAAGTCCTCCCTCCACGCCTTTCCGTTAGGATGATGCCAACCTGTGTGGGTTCGTGCAGTTTGTGGAGGCATCTGTTACTTTACAGCTTTGCCTAATACTGGAATTTAGCTTTTAGACATGAGAATTGCTAGGCAAGGGCCTACCTTCCTCTAAAAGCATAAAGGCAATGGCTATCTATTTGGTTTGTGCCCATACAGTTCTGTAGACCAAGGGGAAAGACAGCAACGGAACATCTGGGGACTAGGAGTGAGAACAAAATAGTGACGTGAGAGCATCTCTGCCAGGTCTGAATTCTCCCGACAACGAGCTGCCCCACTCCACTGGGTTGCAAGGGAATGGATTTGCTTTGGAATCAGGAAATAAGTACATGAACATTGATCTTAAGACATCCCCATGCAATGACCTAAGACAATGTCAGGTTATTTATACAGACTTCTCTCTTGATTCTACATGACTTGTTTTGCAGTGCTCCCAAGAACAGATATTTGCTGTTAACTTAGATGTAATGTCATTTCAAGAAGGTGTGTCTCCTCCAACACGTGTCTGGGGATTGTCATTACCAGCCTTCATCTGGTCACAGTGTAGCAAACAAGCTGCTAATGCTGTCACACTGCCTACAGCACAGCCACCTTCAGCTACAGCATCTGAGTTGATTGTACCATAAGCTTCATGGAAGTGCATTCATCTGCCTGGCTCCCTTTTCAAGATCAAATGCCTAGAACTGTACTTGAGTCATATAAGGCATGATGCATGGATACAAGAATTGAAGAAGTGAATGTACAAGTGAGTTAAACCAATTCCAATGTGTTTGTGGTCTCAAAAGTCCTTCACCCGTCTATTTTACTGGTTAGCCTTCCACTATGCTTAAATCATCTTGGGAGTGTTTCGGTGAGAGGCATTTCTTTGCTGGCATCCCGCCAAACAGCGGTCCTCTGATTCTGACAACTTCAAATATCTTTAATGATTTCTTTAAAGAGCAATAAAACGGCAGGCTACTAAAAAGGAGATAACTGTACCATCCCCACTCGTGAATGGACTCAGCAAGCATTTAAGGAGCCTTCACATCCATCTTCTGCAGCTAGATTTATAATGCATCCATTTTACGAATCTCTTTGACTTGGACTGCAGAGCCCCTAGGCAGTTTCCCAGGGAGTCCCTATGACGCACACGCATGGAGAAACGGGCCATGTGATTCTCGGGGGACCGTTGCTCACCTGCTTAGATTATTCTGCACAGTGAATCAAGTTAGGTTGGCAGGTCAGTATCTGATGTACGCCTGCCAACTATGTGGAAAATGCCAAGGCAGGAGGCCTTCTGTCAAATGTCCTGAAACACGCCCAAGACATTGGACATATGTGAAAGCAATGGTAAAATCAGGGTCACCACTTCAGCAGTCAGCTCAGACGAAAAGCTAAATTTTCATTTGTGCCTTTTACCTATTTAATGAACCTACAGTTTATGAAAATATGGTATAAATGGGATACCAGACCTTTCATTTCTTGTCTGTGATTGACAGGGTAGTATTTTTTCCTTTGTAAGGGCCTCGGGCCTGCCTGAATAGGCAATATTTTGGGGAGACCCAGGTGTATTCGTCAAATGTGACCTTCAATGAGTTGCCTGTCATAGTTCATCTCTTAATAGTATACAAATCAAGCATCTTTACCGCATCTGCACAATTTTTGAAACATCACCTTGATAGATGCTCCTGGATGTGCACATTTGGCAAGGCCGTCAGCACTCCCTCCAAAAAAACGCTTTACAATTAAATGTAATTGTAAATGAAATCAAAGGGTCAGAGAGGTTTAGAGTTGGCAGATACCATGTAATCAACTTGCCAATCCTCCCCTCCACTGGAATTTTCATTATATAGTATCCCTGACAAATCCTGCTTTAATTCCCCCACACACAGAGAACCTTGTAACTAGCAAAAGAGGCTTCATTACTAAGCAGCAATAGGTAGGAAATAACTTCTTATAAAAATAGCCCCTGCTTCTATTGCACTCTATGCAATTTGCAATGCATGCTATATATATATATATATATATATATATATATATATATATATATATATATGGCACTATGATCAAATAGGAATTATTTTTCCTAGTTTCCAGACAAGAATGCTGAAGCCCAGAAATGTAAAAACACAAAATTATAGTAAAATGGCCTTGCAAATTTCAAGCCATGTAACAAAGCAGATCACAGATCTGATAAATGCGTGTCTTTGGTGCGGGACTTCACTCCCTCCTAACTGCGTCCCTGGCTGGAAGCAAACATTGCTTATTTAGATCTTGATGAGGCTCTGGAATTAGCACCTCCTTCCGCCTGAAGAGGTCAGGGGTATAATTGCTTCCACAGGAACAAGTCTGGTGCCAGTACAGCTGCTCTTGCAGAGGCCGATGTGGATTTGACATTTGTATTTAGGATAAAGAATGTATCCAGGGCTCATCATGTCTTCAGAATTAAGGACACTGCAAAACAGTGGGTTGGATGATGAAAATGTCCTCTGCAGGGGAAATCCTTCGATGAGCCTCAGAGCAAGAGAGAATGTATTGCATTGCCAGTGCAATTAGTATTTTAAGGTGAGCCACAATGGGTAAATTCCATGTTTTATAATCTCTTCCATCTTCCCAGGCAGTATGGAACGTGCATGTTCTAATCTACCATTCAACCTGAAAGCTACATAAAGAAGCCCAGTCACAAGCCTACTGACTTCCCATCTTAGGATATAAAAGAAGTCACTTCTTCAATTAAAGGACAATGACACTAATGAATGCACTCTGGTTGTTCCCGTTCTTGCAAGACTTTCTTATCTGGCAGCTCCAGCGATGTGATGAGAGGGCGATTTGCAAGTCTGATTCAGAAGTTTTTGATCACCAAGCGACTAGGGAGTATAAAGTTCTGCTTACAGTCTTAGGGACATTACAGAAAATTAACTCGGGTAATGTACTGAAATTATTCCAATAAAAACAGACTCTTAACTTTGCGATCCTTCCTTCTCAACTTGCACAAGGACTGTGATGTAAATGAAAACCCCCATGCTTGTCCCCTGGAGACTTCTGTTTAGAAGCTGAACGTCTTCATTTTTTTCATTAGTTCAGCTCTCTAGTCAGTGGACAGGAAGAGATAGAGATAGATATGCTCAAGGTTACAGATATTCTATCCATCTTAGTAAATATGAATCAACAGTTCTAACGCAACTTTTAATAAAATCAATTGCCAAGGTTTTTAAGCAGAAAAATGAGCTACTTCCCTTTATCCTTTTGTGCACACACAGCATCCTCTGTCATATTACTCTCATGTATTATCTTGATTTTAGAACACTGAACATTTTGGAAGTGAAATAAGCATCGTGTCATTGACAGAAGTGTTATTTCTGATGCACATATGTTAGGAGATAGAAAAATCCTATATAAATGCTGTATGAAATAAGCTACAGGGCAACACTAAAGTATTATTCATGAAACTAGACGTAATGATAAAAGCAATCTACTGGTAATATTATGGGTAAGCAAATGTGGAAAGAGTCAGGAAAATATTTCTTTGCTGTATGGTGAACACATGGGAGCACATGCAGTCTACTGGGCCTTGAAAGACAGATGTGTAGAATGTGGACCGTTCCACTGTGAAGCACATTCTATCTGGCCAGTGGTGAGAGACTTCATCAGTGTTTCAAGGGGCCACCTGAACTCCCTTTCCATCCGAGTGATTGAGAACACTATCAGGTGGAGACTGGCCGGGTGCACTGAAGGAGAATAAGACAGCAGAAAGGCAAATGGTAAATTTATTTTCTGCTTTAGAATAACCTGGACATCTTCCTTTGCTTCAAAACTATAGTTTTAAGGAACTATGCTCACACCAAGTTTTGAATAATTAACAAATTTAACATCTATGTGCTGCCTAATGTGGGTTCATTTGGAGGTTGGTGAAGATCAGTTTTTTTCTTCCTAATTTGCAGCTGAGTCTAGTGACCACAAATGACCTGGAAGACCTTCAGCCTTGGCAGGAAATGCACTACACAGATCTGGGGAAGAAGACACATCTACTCGCATGAATTTTTTTTTTAATTCTTGAGACTCTGTCCCTGAATCTGCCAACATGACAATGTTCTTCAATAATGAAAAAGACACGTTCCGGGCTTTCGCAGAGATGCCACCTACCTGAGTGACAAGCCGATTCCCGCACTCTAGTTTTTCAGCTTCGGTTACACAGTACTCTGCCAGGTATTTTAATGGCATGTACTCTTTAAACCATTAAAGAGTTAACATGTATTTTTTTTAATCTTGTAAAAATAAATGTCTGCCGATATTCTTGGGGTGGCAAAATTGCTTTCCAAAATAAATCACATTATTTACAGGTTAATTACTTGATTAATGTGTATCCTCCTGCGACATTTACTTGCTCTCTCCTCACCCAGACAAAAAAAGTCCCCTTCCAAATTTAGGTTTTAAATCTCTATCCTTGCTTCCTTTGTTTGGCCCAGGAGATAATTTGTGTGGGCTCTCAATGCAGAAATCAACGTATTATCCTACTTTTTCCTCTCATTGTTGTTGTTGCTGAAAAGATTTGCTTTTGTGACTGACACACACGGAAGGTGATGATTGAAAGTGAATGAGCTATTTTTCACTCCCCTCCAGATGGGAAGATCTGGGAATTATTTTTCATCATTAAGTACAAAATACTTTGCTTTTGGTTGGCATGACAATGACATAAGAGCACTCCTTGGTTTCTGGAGGCATCTGGAGAGGGAAAAACTTTTCAGCATAAGATGGAGTGACTCTTTTACACTCTAATCACTATTAAAGGTGACCACGTCGACAATTTCATGTACATACAAATACACTCCTTTCAGATTAAAAGCAGGACTGGGTTAGTTTTTCCCAGAGCAACATCAAAAGCGTAAAATGATGTTTCAAACTCATATGCTCTGTATGGAAAGCACTATGGCACCAAGGGCAAACACATCGTCTGTTCGTTCTACCTGGAGTGTGACTCTACATTGGACGCTGTAGTGCCTCGTCAGTCACACACTCAGTAGAGGCTAGAAAACAAAGCTGGTCTTCTGGCTTCTCCATCTGCAAAGATTCCAAGATGTCCTGAGGAATTGGACAGCACACATGCACACACACACACACACATACTCACACACACTCACACTCACACACGTGCACAAGCATTTAAATAGAACTCTTATTTGTAGATTGTATTTCCTTAGGAGAATGCCCCCTGTCTAACTATATACAAGTGTACAGAAAGGGTCTTGCTGACCAACTCTGTGAAAGAAAATAGAATATAGGAGGACAGAGATAGGAAAAGCTGAAAGAGAAAGAAAGAAAGGTAAGTAAACAGGAAAGCATCAGATTAATTTTTGAGGGCACCAAGGAGAATGGTCACTTATGATAACAGTAACTGCTCTATTTTCTAAAACATCTATAAATCTTTCTCTCTTAATCTAATAACCCTGACAAGAACATTTATTTTCATTTTTCCATGAATGTATTAGATTTCTTTTTTAATTTCTCAAAGATAACACAGGAACATATATGCACCTAAATCAATAGTAAATGAATGTGAAAGGAAAACCCATAAGGAAACTAAGAAATGATACTAAGAAGCATATTTACAGAAAAAGAAATAACTGAGATGATGCAGTAACAAGTATTTTGGAAATAACTTAAATTCACACACTAAAAGAGTTTTCAACTATTCTTTTTTAGTCACTCTGTAGACAGAGAAAGACAGAGGTAAAACCAAAAGAGAAAGTCCGCCCACGCATTTGTTTTGTATTGCTATGCAATACATTATCACAACCTAGTGACTTTAAGTAACACATATTTATTATCTCATCATTTCTCTGGTTCAAGTGTCTGGGTGTAACTTCCCTGCTTCTGCAACCTCGGGTCTCACAAGGCTGCAATCAAGGTGTCACTTAGACTGTGTTTCTCTTCCAAGTTCATATGTTTGTTGACAGAATTCAGTTCACTGCAGCTACTGCATTGAGACCCTCAGATTTCAGAGGCCATCCATGTTCTCTTGTACGAGATGCTCTCTGTTGGCAATTTGCATCATACGATCTTCCTTCAAGGTTATCTCAAACATCTTTCTAGTAAATCAAGCCAGGCAAAGCTATATGCTATAAACCATGCAGAGAGATGATAGATTGGTTGGATAGATGATAAAGACAGACAGAGGATAGAGAGATAGGAAGGAAGGAAGGAAGGAAGGAAGGAAGGAAGGAAGGAAGGAAGGAAGGAAGGAAGGAAGGAAGGAAGGAAGGAAGGATAAAATGATGATATATTTGATTGATTGACAGAGATAATAGTTAATATAAGATAGAAAGAAAGAAAGAAAGAAAGAAAGAAAGAAAGAAAGAAAGAAGAAAGAAAGAAAGAAAGAAAGGAGAGAGAGATGAGGAGGAAGGAAGAAGGAAGGAAGGAAGGAAAGAAGGAAAGGAAGGAGGAAGGAGGAGGCAGGAAGGAAAAGAAAGAGAGAGAGAGAAGAAAGAAAGAAGAAAAAAGAAAGAAAGAAAGAAAGAAAGAAAGAAAGAAAGAAAGAAAGAAAGAAAGAAAGAAAGAAAGAAAAGAATAAGTAAACCAGCTAATTATGGGAGAAAAGAAGACTTATCATCTATGATTCATTCTGTTGAGTAGAAGCCAATCACTCTCCCCTCCCACATCCAGGACAAAGCTACATAGCACATACCCATGGAGCTACGTAGCAGCTCTGCCTATCTATGAAAAGAATTCTTCACATGTTCGTAATCCACAGAATAGTCCTTATGTATCTAAGGAGCTTTTTTTCAAAAGCAGCCACCTGCTTAAACAGAAAATTAGCCCCAGGATGAGCTCTGGTTCTGAGCTCATGTTGCAAACAGAAAGAGAAGCCAGGCACAATGCATGTGCTTTTCATCCCAGCACTTAGGAATCAGGGGCAGGAGAATCAAAGATCCAAGGTCAGGGGTGGTGGGGGAGGAGGGAAGCTGGGATGAACACTCAATATGCTTATAAAAGTAGAAAATAAATTTAAAAAAAAATCCAGGGTCAGTCCCAGGTACAAGCCAGAGTGAATTACATAAGACTGTGACATACATACATACATGCATGCATGCATACATGCATACATACATACATATATACATACATGCGTACATATATACATACATGCATACATATATACATACATGCATACATACATACATATATACATACATGCATACATGCATACATATATACATACACATAAAAAGGGAAATATCCTAGTGTTCAACAGGTGGCTGTTACTCATCAGTGCTTAACGTTAACACTGGAGTGTTTCCCCAAAAAGTCTCCTGCTGAGGGGAAGGGAGCACGGTGACCGCTAATCCAACTTGTTGAAATTAGTAGATCATGGATTGTACAGAATCTAAAACTAGTTAAAGAAAGGATGATTTTTAAAGCAGTACATATTCCATAAACAGTTTCATTGATCCAGAAACAAATGAAGAGATTTTTTTTGCTATTACTTCAGCGTAAGTCCAAAGCAGTTTGGGCCGATCTGCTAATATTGACTGGGATTCCTGATGCTTATGACTGTCTGCTGTCCTTCAGAATGACTCTGTAGAATATAATCCACAATTTCTACTTTAGTATTTTTAAGAGAAGAAAAGACGTAAACATATCAAAGTTTATTTTTAAACTCACTTTCTATATTTTTATATTTATTTTCCACACTTCATTTCCATCTGTTTGGAAAACAATTTGCAACAATTCACATCTACTAAGATTTTCAATTGCATTCTGCGTGGCTTTAGTAAAGACCACTTCCCTTCCATTGTATATTCATATTTTGTTAGAATATGCAACTAATTTCTATAACCATAACCACCATAAGCAGCAAATAAGATCAGCAGGTTTAGAACAAAACCTAACTAGCTGGTAAGCAAAGGTCTTAATAAAGAGATAGAAAAGAAAATATTATTCTTATAACCACAGCATTGGAGCACTTTGAGCAATGCTTCAAGGACTTAGTTAGTTAGTTAGTTAGTTAGTTAGTTAGTTAGTTAGTTAGTTAGTTAGTTAGTTAGTGAATCCAGTAGATTACACTGACAATTAAAAACACATCTGGTTCTAAAAGACATAATTGATATGTACCCATTTGTGATACATCTATTATGTGTTATAGAATGTAAATAGTGTTTGCTATCTCACATAGAAGAAAAAATTTAATTTTTGCTCTTGAAGATTGAAGTACAATTAATTACTTTGTCAGATGACATAGAATATGTGTGTTGTTCATCACATCGAAGTTAGAGGGATACTGCCTTCTTTAACCCTAAAAAGCTGTTTGATGTTAACTTAGATTCTGGCAGGTGCTAAGGAAGGTGAGAAACTCTCAGAGGTCCTAGGGTTACTGCCTAATGACTCAGGACCCATCAGTACGCAGTTGAAAAGTGCCCTGTCAAATTCATTCCTTTAACACCAGCAAATATGAGGTTGGATTGCAAAATAGGTTCCATTTAATCCAATTTATTTTATGTAGCTGTGCTCAAGGGTGCATGAAGGGGCCTCTGCTGGGCAGAGGTGGAAAATTTCCCCGGAAAAACACGGGCATATACTGCATTCCCCCGTCGTACACCTCTTATGTAATCAGTCACCCAGTCAAGCCACTGAAAGCCATACACGTCTTCCCACAAATTTACCAGACTGTTGCTTTGGTATATTTCTCTTCATCTGCTGCATCCCTATCCTCCTCTTGACCTTGATCTTCTACCTCTAGCTATTTCCCGTGCTCCCAAAGTTCACAATTCCACTTTACTCCCCAATGCCAAAGTAGGAAATCCTGAATTGCTTCCCTTGGGAGAAAGAGTTAACTGGGACGCTTCATCTCATCCAGGCTAATTCCAGATTCACGACTCCATTGTGCATTCCTTCTACAAACGTGTGATTTAATAAAAAAAAAAAAAAAAAGAAGTTCGTAGCATAGAAATTTTGTTAGTATTTCCATAACACTCTTTATCCTTCATCTTCCACGCCTCTTACACAAGCAGCTTTTCCAAACCTCACCCAAATCACCCATGGAGATAGGATCCACCCACAATATTTTGGATAACTTACCAATTCTGTTCTGCAAGTATTGCTGAATCCAGATTATTACATGATAGAGTATTATTAATTTCTTTCATTTTTATTTTTAATTATGTTAACAGGGAATTTATGCAGTTTCACTACCCCCTACACCTCTCCCCACCCCCATTTCATCCACCCCACCTGTTCTCCCCGTGGCCATCTTCCCATGTTCCCCTGTATGTGTGATTCACTTGGTCCAATCTAGGGTGCCTGTACAAGTGATTGTCCTGGCATCTGAAATGGTCTGAATGGCCCATCTGGGTAAACTACAAAAGTTCCACTTCTCTTCAGTCCACCATCCACACAGTCTCACAGTGAAGATCATGGGATCTTCACTTCTCTATAGAAAAACATTGATGAAATTTTTTTTTATTCCTCCACTCATCCCCCCTATTGTGTTCTGAAGTCTTGAAGAGAAAGCACCATGCCATCTTTGTTTTTACATCATCCCAACATCACATGCAGAGTGACATAGACAACAGGCCTTGTACTTACATGTACTGAATGCACAACTAATCAGCATTTATAAGGAACATGAAATATAAAGACAGTTTGCAAACGTTCCTCATGCATCTTTTTAGATTCCTTGGAAGTAAACAAAGAGAGAATTCCAAGCTTATAAGTCCTTATGGTTACTTAAGGTTTTTTAGTATAATAAAATGTCTCTATTCCTAGAATTAAAATGAGTTTAAAAATATAAATAGATAAATACTATTTATTCTCACTGGGTGTTGAAATAAAAAAAAATCACAGAACTTAGCCCATTATTCAGTTTTAGATACACATAATAAATAATTAGATTAAAATAGATTTTCATTGAATTACTATATCTTACTTATGTTATGCTTTTAGAATCATATTTATCTTTCTAAATACTCCATTCAAGAGAGGTTGAAAGTATACTAAATCCATTTCTTAATACAAATTAAGACTTTTTATGTTATTTTCAGCATATGGTTGTTCCTAATTTCTTACCTTCTCTACATTTCTTTTCATTTTTCCTTTTAGACAGCTGACGTTTACAACAAACTTTTTAAAAGTAATTAAGGACCTTAGCTTTCTGTTTTATGTCAAGTTTTGAAAAATCTCATCCACCTTTGATTGTAATCTGGAAAGCCATTAATTATACGTGTTAATTTCACTGTATATATAGTACCTTGCCAATAGTTTAAGATAATTCTTTAATTCTCATAAAGTAGATAGGAATGATATAAAAGTGATATTCTTAAATTAATACATCATAAAAGGGAATTTTCTATTTCCAGATATTTTGGCTAATAATAAATAAATAAATAAATAAATAAATAAATAAATAATAAAACTGATTCAAATAGTTCCCTTAACCAACTCTTCCCTCAAATCCCCAGTCTGTTGGGATACATTGCTTAAACATCAAATAACGATGTGTTAGACTTATTCAGTAAAATACAGAGATTGCTAGGACCTTTCAGAATATTAATGTATGTGATGCTTAATAATTCTCTGGGTCTATTCCAAACATCTAAATCAGGGTTGTACAGACACTTTTTTAAATAGTTTATTTATTTACTTATTTCCGCTCATACAAACTTAATAAGTACACCAGTCCCCTCCCTCCCTTTACCCCTCCCTGGACCCCCTTGCTCTCTCCCCCCTTTTCCCCTTCCTTTCCCACCCTCCCCCTTTTTCCCTTCCTTTCCCACCCTCCCTCCCTATCTCCCAGTGCCTCCTTCCCCCATCCCGGAGTATCCTTTAATGTGTATATCAAACTTTCCTCTGGGTCCTCCTCTCCGATGAGGTATAAGGACTCAGTGGCAATTCCTAGAACTCTTCTTGTGTTCCTCTTAAGTATAGGAACACTGTTGCGGCTGTTAATCCCTAGCTTCTAAGGATCCTAGTGCCTTTAGTCCATGCCAGACTTTGAGGGGTCAACAATATGTTGGTCATTGGGCAGGTCATGCAAAGTCCTATTATGATTGCTTCCACCCTAACTTGTGTGGAGTATCTTGCATATACACTTTAAAAAGCAGAATAAAGGATAATGATTAGGGAGTGTGTGTGTGTGTGTGTGTGTGTGTGTGTGTGTGTGTGTGTAAGAGAGAGAGATGAAAGCAGAAGACAAACTCTTTGGCTGTTAAGGGAAATGAAGAACAGCAGAAGGGAGGAAACAGCATCAGTGGGTGTTGTGAATATGAGCAAATGCAGTAGTGTGTACAGGTAGGCAAAGGCATCATGTAACCAAGCCATTACTTCATATACTAACTAAAAATTAATAAAAATAAAAAGCAGTATTGCAGAATCTCGAACTTTGTAGAGGACAATGCATGTAAATTTGGGAGCCCAAATAATTTTCCAACATAGCCAGTTTCCAAGAGGGACAAGGCAAATATTTTGCACTAACTTTGTGCTGATGTGACCAGTCTAGGTGTCTAGACACCAAATGGTAGCATTATGCTTGAAATGAAAAGCCGATGCGTTGACAGGTCCTATTAGAGAAGTGCTGGAAAAGGCCTGCCTAACATGCACACAGTAGTGGAAATAAGCTGCAAAAGATCTGGTTTTTCTTGCAACCAGCATCCTTCCGAACCTGCACCATGGCACGCGTGCAATCACCATGGTGCCATTTTAAAATGACTGCGTGAAAAACAACACAAATAGAAGACTGCCGTGATTTTTTTTTATCACAACATTACATTCTGAAAGGCCTGTGCTTTAAAATACACCCAGTATTTGGGCTCTCTACCTTAGAATTCTTGTATCTCAGACTCCAGTGGCACATTTCCTAAGAAGATGCACTAAATAGGGCCACATCTAAAATTTCAAAACCCTCATTTAAAACATCCACACATGATATGATTTGCTCCCAGTGCTGAAACTGAACCCAAAGAATAGACATGCTAGACATTAGCTAAACCCTAAGATCAGTGTGCATAATCTCTCTATCCGGTCCTCTGCACAGACAGGACAAAAGGAGGAAGACAAGTTAGCAGAAAACACAGAGTCCTATGAACTGAGGCTACTGCACTGAAGTAGTATAAAAGCTAGATAGACTCTCTGGGCAGGTAGGCCCAAGATGTTTTTGATGGCAATTTATTTCTTAGTTCTTTTGAAGACAAAGGAACTGCTTTCCCTCCAGTGTTCATTCAGGGTTGACCTGCCCAGACATACATGAGCCAACCTTGGGTATGTAAAATATGGCGAAAGAATAGACAGCTGGATCATGCTTATCTGAAACAAACCAGTACCAAAGGGAAGATGGGCACAGAGTGCCCCTCCCCCAACACATTGAAAGTTTCCTACAGGAAAGAGGGAAAGTGATTTCAGGCTGGCCCCGCCCCCTTTGCAGAGTTCTGACCTCTGATGCTTCACTTTCACTTAACACAACTTTGACATTAACTTTATATTGGTTTGATTTGACCCTAACATATGCCTTTAAACATAAAATTTGGTCTTGTACATTTCAGTTCTTTCCTGCCACATAAATCTTATCTGGGGGAAGAAAACAGACCAAATTCCTGACTCCTAGACAATAATGGTTATTAATTATATTTCTCATCTCTGTGAACAAATTCCCAACAAGAAGCAACTGAAGGCAGGAAGACACTATGCTGGACCACTGTATCCCCCCACGGCACCTTCAGTGAGGGACCAAATGCACAAACATGTGAATTTATGGAGAACATTTCTGTTTAAACTGTAAGTACTACTCTGTTCATCAACATTTGGACATAAGGTACAAATAATACTTTGTAATAGCATTTGTCCTAAGCATATAGGTGTCAAGTGCAAGACATTTTTATAGATCTATGTTTCTGTGATCCTTGTAAATGTTCTCCTGTGGGTCAGCAGTTTGTTTAGTTTGGGTTTGATTCTGGTTCTAGTTCTAGTTTTGGTTTCAGTGTCCTGGGATCAGGAAAGTCAGTCTGGGCTTCTTCCACTGCATCTACCTGAAAGCTAGTTTGGATTAACTGCAGCTAAAAGGAAATAATGGGAAGCTACTGTCGGGGCTTGAGGGTAAGTTGCCCCCATAGGCTCATGTGTTTGAATCCTTAGCTGATGTCCATGTTGGGAGCCTTGTGTGTGTCATGGGGAAGGGGGCAGCCCAGTCCTACTTGAAGTATGCTGCTTGCTCTCTGCCACCATGACGACTTCTGCCTCCCAGCCATGCTGTCGTGATCACCATGATGGGCTATGTCCCCTCTGGAACCATAAGCCAAGTAAATCTCCCCGCTCTCCCCTAAGAACGAGTGCTGTCTCAGCAGAAAGAAAAGCAACGACAACAGATACTGAGATTGATTCCATCAAAGGACGAGCTGGCCAAACACTAATAGAGGTGGCCACGTGACAACAGCACACCCACCAGCCCCTCCTGTTCCCTACAATCCTGGGGAGGTCATTAAAACTCCCCCACCCCCAAGAAGCACAACACTGCTAAGAATGCTTGGTGACCCCTCAACCTCTTAGCACGAGGGCTTCTTGACATTTGTTTTGTTACCTCAAACTTGGGATCAGGTTGAATCTAAAAATATTAGCAAATTTAGGGATAGAGAAATTACCTTACCTCCTTCCTATCTCCTTTCCTACCCGAGCACCCATTTTGAAAAGTAATGTCTTGGAAGAAATTCAGTAGAAATTAACACAAAGTCTGAGGAAATGAGAATTCACTGGATAGGATAATTGAATATTCTATTTATGCTCCCCAAACTGACTCTTCCTTCTAAAAGTTTAGTCTTGGTAAACATTGTCTCTTCCGTTTACTGTGCTTAACTTCCTCCTTCATGCACACACTTTTACATATACAACAACATGCATACGATACACATTTATGTGTAGGTTCTGTGATGTTTGTCCAGTAAAGGTAAAATAATTTCAGGGAAGGTAGTCCAAAATGTGAAATTAAACTCAGATGATCATAGAAAGCGCAGCACCTTTATTCTTTACAATATGTTTGGTACCTACCTGTACTGTCCTCTAGGAAGGTATGGGGCAAACTTTAAATGTGACAGTTTGTGGGACTAAAAGCAATCCTGGTAGGATAAGTGCTTTTAGTTTCTTTCCTCTTTGTTCTCTTTTCCTTATTTCTCCTCATGTCAGTGCAAGGAGAGGCTCGACTTCCCCCCTCGTCCCATCCTAGAGACATGACGAGCTAGATCTGCTTGCATGACCAAGCGGCTGGGTCTACGTGGACACGCAGGGCATTGTACATGTCCCACAGCCTGAGTCCAACCCCTCAATCTGAGTTTCCTGTTCTCCCCTGAACCCACACTTTTCATAGTCAAGTGAGCTTACCATCCTCTTGCTAGCAGTAATTTGTTATACACTGCAGAAGAAACTGTATGATCTGAACATTCTTCTGAAGGGAAATATATCTTGAAATAATTTAAGTTTTTCTAACCTTAGCTCATATCAGTTAATTAAATTATCATCTTCCAATCCCAAGATCACACATATTGTCACGGTTTGGATGTGATTTGCCCCCCCCCCCCGGGCCCATATGGTTAAATCCTTAGCTGTCACTTGGGAAGCCCTGCCCTAGTTCCACTAGGAACCTGCTCTTCTAACACTTTGCAGTTTGCCGCTCATCCTCCATGAGGGATGTGACTTAAGCCACCTCCAACTTCTGCCAGTTAGACTTTTTGTCATAATGGATTGCATCTCCCCTCTGGAACATTAAGCCAAATAAACATCCTTTTTCTTCCTAAGAGCAACTGCTACACTTATGCTCCAACCTTCTGTCTCTTGACGCTCCATCACACCCTGCCTGTTCCACGCCTCTCCTTTCATTGGACCACCGCACCCTCTGAGACAAGCCCGAGATGGACAGTTCCTGAACTGTCTGCTTCCTCCAGCCACTCCTTCCAAAGCTTCCTCAGTATTAGTCCCATAGTGATGTCCTGCCACCTACACCCGTGCCGAGCTGTAAAGCTGTAAGAAAAGACGCAAGTCCAAATTGATCACGTAATTTTATATTTTCTACATTTCTAAAAGTTCAAAAGAATTAAGTGAAATCAACTTTATAATGTATTTAGCCGAATACAGAACCATTATTTTAAAAATTCATTAATGACTTCAGTTATAACTGTTGTAAATACATGGTGTATTTACATTTGCAACCCAAGAGCTTAGCAGGCACATGGCCACACTGGACAGCTGGTCTCTTTTAGCTGGGATGTGTGTGTGCCAGCTGACTGGCACGAGTAAACACTGAAGAAACAGCCACAGAATAGCTGTCAACCCATGAACTATTAGAGGGGAACTTGTACAGAGGGAGCCTGGGGGAGGTGGGGGGGATAAGAAGAGCAGGGGGAGAATCGTCAGAATGCATTCTACATGTGTATCAACTGTCAAAGAACAAAACTCATCAATAAAGAAAAGAGGAGGAAAAAAGAATAACTGTCAGAAAACTTCCTTTTCACAAAAAGTCACTTCTCAACAACTGCAAGTGACAATTTAATACATTTGGAGTGGGTTTCAGGAGAGAAAACTGATTTCATGTGTGTTACTGTTTTGTTATTGTGGCAAAATTCCTCAGAAAACCAACTTAAAGAAGAAAGGTTTATTTTGACTCATAGTTCCAGAAGTTTCCATGCCTGAAACCCTGGCCCTGTTGGTTGAGGCCGGTGGCAAGCTAAACATCAGGACATTGACCACATAGGACAGCAAAGTTACTGGCCTGTTGGTAGGCTGGCAGGAAGGAGAGATGGATGAAGGAGGAGAGAGGGAGAAGACGTGTGCAAAGGTCCTCCCCCCACCTTGAAGCGCAGACCCCCACGGCCTCGCCTCCTTTCTCTAGCTCAGCTCCTGTCACATCACAGGCTGGTAGCCAGGCCTTTAGCATCGACCTTCTAGGGAAACCTTTCACACTCAAGCAATAATAACAGGGTGATGATTTAGTCATTCACATGAGAGAGAAAAAATCCAAAACTAAAAAATAATGAAGAAAAAAAATGAAGCTACTACTATAGTTGTTCTGCTGCTCAGGATCTTACTGGAAAATAGTCAAGGTGGTCGGTTCAAAGAGAAGACTAAACTGATTGGCCTCTGCTCATCATTTCATTCTAGCCTGTAGAGGCAAAGCATTAGTGATGCAGCTGGCTATTTCAGCTTCACAACACGTTGCTGCAACTCAAACGCCTGATGCCAGCAACATAGGGGAGGGGTCTAATTGACTCATAACTCCAGGCAGCAGCCCACCATCACAGAGAAGTTACAGCAGCAGAGAACTGAAGCAGCTGATTACATCGCATCTGCAGTAAGGGCAGAAAGTAATGAATCAATGCAGGTCTGCTGGCGGATACTCACTTCTCAATCTTACACAGTTCTGGATCCCACCGTGGGTGGATCATCACACTTAAAACGATCAAGAACAATCCCTCACAGGCACACAACAACCAATTCTTTTTTTTTAATGTGCGTGTGTGTGTGTGTGTGTGTGTGTGTGTGCGCTGTGTGCGCGCGCGCGCACGCGCGCGCATGCGTGCATCCTCTAAAGAGCCAAGGGTGACTTCAGGAATCCTCCTGGATTGCTTCTACCTCTTTTTTGCTGTACTCTGGGATTTTCCAGGATCTGCCCACCAGGGCCAAAAGTACAAGCCATTGCCCTTCCTACCTGGCATTTTTTAGGTAGGACTTGGGATCCAAACTGAGTCTTAAGCCCTGAGCCACCTCTCCAGCCCTATGTAGCAGCCAATTCTAATCTAGAGTGTCTTGGGTATGCTCTGAGGCGTGGCCTACTGCCTCCTGGTTGTCAGGTCAGCAATTAACACAAATCAACAGAGGAGAAGGAGAGGGAGAAGGAGAGGGAGAGAAGGAGAGGGAGAGGAGAGGGAGAGAAGGAGAGAAGAAGAGGGAGAGAAGGAGAGGGAGAGAAGGAGAGAGGAGAGGAGAGAAGGGAGAGAAGAGAGGAGAGGGAGAGAAGGAGAGGAAGAGAAGGAGAGGGAGAGAAGGAGAGGAAGAGAAGGAGAGGGAGAGAGGAGAGGGAGAGGGAGAGAGGGAAATGGAGAGGGAGAGAGGGAGAAGGAGAGGGACAGAAGGAGAGGGAGAGAAGGAGAGGGAGAGAAGGAGAGGGAGAGAAGGAGAGGGAGAGAAGGAGAGGGAGAGAAGGAGAGGGAGAGGAGAGGGAGAGAAGGAGAGGGAGAGGGGAGAGGGAGAGAAGGAGAGGGAGGGAGAGAGGGAGATGGAAAGGAAGAGAGGGAGATGGAGATGGAGAGGAAGAGGGGGAAAGAGACGGGGAGAGGGGGAGAGGGGAGAGAAGGGGAGAGGGGAAGAGGGGAAGAGGGGAAGAGGGGAAGAGAGAGGGAGAGGGGGAGAGAGAGGGAGAGGGAGAGGGAGAGGGAGAGGGAGAGGGAGAGGGAGAGGGAGGGAGAGGGACAGGGACAGGGACAGGGAGAGGGAGAGGGACAGGGACAGGGACAGGGGAGATTGCAATAGCTGGCAGAAGGCTTTTCCCCAGAAGGATGTTAGCTCAAGTGTGAGAGCAGCACGTCATTACAGATCCACTGCCAGAGGGCAGACATTGAAGCCAGCCTGGAGTCTTTGAACACATGGGATTTTTTTAAGAGAAGCATCAGGCTTCCAAATTTCAAGTTGTTTGAGGCTACCTCCTGGCCAAATTGTATGAATGAAGCTCTTTGAACCGCTAGCCTCAGGATTGAAGGCGATTCTGACTCTAAACTAGCTGCATTTAGTAAAAGTTTAGTTGAATATGAATGGAATGGCGGGCACCTGTGATGTTGGAGAAGGTGCTTCATCTGTCTCTTAGGTTTTATTTTATTGGTCTCATTTTAAGTTGCTAATTTCTGTAACATATTCCTAGCTCATATTCAAAAGTACTTGAGCTCTATAACTGCTATAGTTTGACTATAGCTTTCTCTCATCACAACTGAACATAACTTAGTCCCTAGAGTTATACGTTAACGGAATTGAAGACATGGAAATTTAACATGCCCAATGCACCTAATATCAGAACCTTTAGTAAGTGATTGACATTAGATAAGCCAATTAGAGTTAATGCCCCATGACTGAATCCCAGTACCTTTATGAAAGGGAGAGACACATAAAAATACGTGTGCTTCCATCGTGACATGAGCAGCCTAAAAAGTACCTTGCTAGACTCCTGCCACTCAGACTCCTAGTGTCCCAAGTCAGGTTCACCTTAAGCTAAATAAACTTGCCTTCTTTATAAAATAGTCTAGCTTGGATTTTTCATTATAGTGATAAGAATGCTACTGATATATCAATGAAACCATACTTTTATGAAGGAGAAAGTAAAACAGCAACATACAGTAGTTTTGATCAATTATTAGATCTTGACCGAAGTAGGAAAAAATTTTCACCTATGCGTGAATAACCTGACACTTTGAACTACTTGACTGAGTGAGCCGTGCTCTTCATACGACTTAAGTCCTGATGAATTCAATCTATTGCACTTTGGGATAAGAGAATCACAGTATTTTCCTGAATATCCCAGTAATTTTAGTAAACATGCTTGATTTGCTTTACTCACAACATTTATCCACATCAATGGAAGGAACACCCAGGCCTTCGTTGGAGCATTGTGCATTCACAGATAGCTTGAGGAAAGGAACATTGTTTTCTAAATGCAATGAACTCCTTATCTGTTTTAGAGTCCAACTTTTAGTCATGGTGTGGGAGGGGACAGAGCATAACTGGGAATGGCTTCGTGATTGGAATCTACAAACCCATCTACAATTTAACTACCAAAAGCATCTGCGTTCATGTGCAAGAAGCAGAACGGACCGATTCAACCTCGCCGTGGCTTTCTTACGGTTGCCATTATCTTTGCTGGTGTGGTCCTCATTAGCCCAGATAATTGAGAAGGATGTGCATCTCGCCATTCAGTGAGGGAACCTCGTCCTTCACCGCCCACCCAGGACTGGATGATGCTCATCCTCTGTACAGAGATATTTGCAAAGCTGACTTGCATGCTTAGGTACAAACTCCACACCGGCCATGACGGCAGTTTCTGACTGAGAGTTTGTTTTTTTTTTTTTAAGCTAGTGGTGTGGAAATTGCTCTCCATAACAAGAGTCCTCGTGACCAAGAAGGTTAATTGTCTAAGAAGCTGCTCTCTTGGAAACATGTCACAGATTTTTGTTCGATAGGCCATAATTACACTGTAGGACACACGATAATCAGGAGCGCAGAGCAAAGGAGCATTCTTGTTTTAACAGGGTCAAAGACGGAAAGGACAGGAAAGGGAAGCTGCTCATTACACAGGGCTCGCCTCATGGTTTGTTCCCTTGTCCAGGATTGGGGACTAAAAATCGGCCCATCTAAGTGGTCTTCTCACTCTGAACCAGAAGTGAACTGGAATGAGATTTCATGGGAAGGTGGGAAGCATATGACTATAGGGGACCCCCCACCCCCACTCTAAGAGTGTAGCCAGCACCTAGGCTTCCAAAGAAGCTGCAGTATGAGTATCTGGAAATCAGTGACAGATGGAGAAATGATCACGTGACTGTGGGTCCTTGAAATAATTAATAGACCCAGGGCGGTCCTACAGAGCGCAAGGTTGATGCCAAGAAAATGACTAAGGAAAGTCGATAGGAAATCCACAAAAAAGAGTGGAAATGGTGGAATTCATTCTTGTTCTGGTTTAAACACCTAAAACCATGTTGAAATTGTTCTTCTTTCAGCATTTCATCTACGTACTTCTGCCTCCCATACTCAATGCATTTGAGCCGCATCAATGTCTGCCCTTTTCTGGGATGGTGGGATGGCACTGGCTTTGCAGTCCAGTGACCTGTAGTCCCATCCAGTTTTCCCATTTACCTTATTGTTGTTGATACTTAGAAGCCCAGTACCACCCTGTATGAGATTCTATCTCTCAGGGAGGTTGGCGGGAGGATGGGAGCATACTACATGATACCTATGGGCTGGGGAGATGACTCAGGGGTTAAAGCCTTTGGCCCGCATGCAAAAGGTCCTGAGTTTGTATCCCCAGGTACCTCCTAACAATGCTGAGCAGAAATAGCAGTGACCTGTAATTCCAGCCCTGGAAAGCAGAACCCAGGAAAATACCAGAGTGAAGTAACGAGGTGAAAGAGCAATCCAGGGTGATGTAGACACACACACACACACACACACACACACACACACATACACACACACACAATAGCTAAGGATCTGAGGATTTTTCTCCCCCATCTTTGGATTATCTCGGGGAGGGTGCATGTCGCAGCTCCTGAATCAATGCAGCTTTTCTAGCACCTCAACAGTCTCTAGGGACTTATCCCATGCACATCTGAATCCAGCAGTTTAGAACCCAGAAGCGCAACTAGCGCCCTCCTTCATGCAATCAGAAGCCCAGCATGGTCTGAAGACGGCTGTTGTCTCTGTCCCTCTGACTCCTCCAGCCCGGTTAGACCCTTCAAGCGAGAGCGGCAAGAAGGTGTGAATCCGAGTCTGGGCCAAGGCTCCTGCTTTTCTCTCCTCCATCTGCTCTAATCGTTGCCAGGAAACACCTGGGGGAAGGAGATTCTGCAGGTTGGAATCAGGAAAACACAGCTTCTTCTAATCGAGTTTAATTTTTTTAAAAAACCATTTAGCATTTTAACCCTTCTAGGAAGAGCTCTCTGCCGTTGAGAGTTTTTGTCCAGAATGACAGGTTTCTTAAGTGGAATTTCCTATGAATTAATTCATTGAGTTGTTAGAAAATGCTTCTCTAGAGTTTAAGACTTACAATTTTCCCATTCAAATGTTGTGCTACTTTTAACCTGTCGGGCTATAAATATCCAAGTGAGCTCTTCTCTATTTTTAAGTGGAATTATTTTCAATCAGTTGCCCTAAAAATAAAGTCAGGATACAAAGCGAGCAAACCTAGTAAATTCTTCTAGTTTCTTTCCAGACAACTCATCTCTCTACAACTTACATGTTCATTGTGAGTATGAAATAATAGCAAATCCATGTAATTGCTATACATGGGGATAATTAATTAGGTTTATTTACTTGTTCACTTGGTGCCACACAGAACACCTTTGTAATAAATACTAATTACCTCTGGAATGTTCACTAAGGACAAATGGCAGAGGCGCAGATGAACGTTCCAAACACATAAATCCCATCCTTGCTCCAAGACAGTGCTTTTTGAACCCACAGGCTCTGTATCACGTAGGCTCCTATCACAAATGTAAGTTCTCAGGAATTTACATCTCAGTCATAGGTGTACCACATCAGAAAAACTCTAAGGGCACAACCCAGCCATTTGCCCAGCAAGGCCTACGGGAGACTCTAGGCACACTGGACTCTGAGAATCACTCTGCAAGACACTTCCTTTATAGAAAGCATTTTGCTTGTTTTCCTAAATAACTTGCTATCTGGATGATAAATACGTGTTGCACACTTGCAAGTATATATAATGTTGGAAGAACTTGCTGGTCTCTAGTTGGAACAAGCACAAAGCTTTCCTCAATGGAACCCTGCGGCGGCACCGGTCCTTGTCCACTGTCAAGACACCTCCCCCTGGAGTCTACTTTACCCCTGGTAACTCAGCCCCACAGCTTCCTTTTGCCAAGCCTGCATGCCTCCTTGTTATCAAGTCCTGCTCTTCCTAGTTACTTCTTTGCGAGAATGCAAACTCTGTACTATTCTTTAAAGGATCATCAACATCTGCTGCTGTGCGCAACTTATTACATTGACATCAACACCTGATGACTAAACGATGTCTCATAGAAGCAGATAGGTTTAGTAAGAGGTTTACACCTCAGATACAATGCTAATGACATATTTTCTGAAACTGTGGGGTAAAGAAAAGAATCTTCAGAGGTGAAGAGATTTGAATCTGCTATTTTTCCTCTATCAATTTGCCCACTTCATTTCACAATTTTTATATGATCAGCAAGGTGAAGCCATGTTTATTTGAGTCTAATTTCTGATCATAAGGAAGCCAGTTTTCTTTGTGAATCTTCAAGAATAATTTAAAATAGGACACAGTTTGATTTTTATCAACATCAAAAAGGCAATGTAAGTAGAAGACAGATCAAATCGAAAGAACACTGAGCTTGGATTTCAGGGTGCAGAGCTCCACTCTACTTCTAACACTAATAAGGTTGGTTAAACAGTACACATGAAATTGTTTCACAAATTTAAAAGAACTGCTATCTGCTACCATTTCGAAGCTAGCCCAGAGCCTGTTTAGCCAGACAGATGCTAATTGTCTTTATCACAGGAAATGAGAGCAAGATCCGCAAGCTTTCTCTGTGGTGCAAGATTGTATCTAGTAAAAGGCATGTTTGAGCCACTCGTGCAAATGATCTAGAATGCTCCCTAACTTATCTAACTAGCATTCTATAAAATGACATTTTTTTCAAACTTCCAGACATTAATGTCATTTAGACCATTCTAACAGTCTTTGATTAGTAACTATAATCCCCTGCTGAGTTTTTAATGAGAACTCTAAACTAAACTACATAAATGAGTTTTCATTTTCACTCCAAATTTTTTTGAGATCTCAAATTGCTTAGTAGAATTAGGTATCTGTAAGTTATAGAGAAACTAGAGAATAATCCAAAATTAAACCACAGTTTAATCATATTTTAGGTCACAAAAAGACTAGACTTCTCTCTTTGTCTAAATTCTATTTTAGGTCAGGTTATGAGCCTGTTTCTGCCACCCTTAATGGTCTCATCTCTGTTCTATGTTATTTTATGCTTTGTGGCAAAGACTGTTACTCCTCACAAACAGTGACATCCAAGTCTACTTTTCTAGTTTCTCCCCAGGGATCATAGGACAGTGCTGGTAAATGAACTAAAGAGAAAAAAAATGATATGTTAGAGTCAAACTCTGTTATCCTCCATCCACTTGTCCTTTCTCCCGGATAAGCCACTTTATAACACCAGATGGAATTCTTTCAAAATATGTAGGCAGACTGGATCCCAAAAACCCACATGGAAGACAGAGGAGTGGAAACTACCCCAACCCGCTCTGCCTTATCTGTGAATGAGAAATTTACTTTTATTGCCAACAGTCACTAAATTCGTTGATACACAGCATGTGGTAGTTTGAGTGTGAAATGCCCCCTTAGCGTCATGTGTTTGAACACTTGGCTGCCCAAAGGGCACTGGGAAAACTGTAGAGCCATTAGGAGGTAGAGTTTTGCTAGAGGAAGCACATCTATGGAAGTGAGACCTGAGGTTTTATAAGTCTATTCTACTTCTTATTCTCCCTCCACCCCCTTCCCTGCTCTGTTTCCTGAGTATGGACTATAAATCACGGTATATCCTTTGTTCCCCACAGTGCTTTTGTCAGGGTATTTTACCACAGCAACAAAGAAAAGGAACGAAATTTGTAGTATAAACTTGTCTACCTTCCTAGTAAAAGGTATAATAATAGGCAAAGCAAAATTTTGTACTTCTTTCTAAATATTAGGAAGTACATACATTCTCAAAAAATTTTTTTTAATTTTTTATTATTTATTCAATTGTGCGTGTGTGTGTAGAACCACAGACGAATTCGGGAACCACCATGGACACCTCCACCTCCTCCTTGTTTACTCCGCCCGGGGATTCACAGGCTCCGCCCATCCAGGACCAGAAACGCAGGCCGCCTCCATTTCTGCCCGGTGTCTATACCTGGGGTCTAGGATCCCAACTCAGGACGTTCTGCTTGCAAGGCAGAGGCTTAACCCCTGAGTCACCTCTCTAGCCCCACAATCTTAAAAGTTTGACAGAAATATCAAGGATGTAAAAAAGGAACAGGAGCAAATTGATTGCCAAGTACTCTGCATGCCCATCGATGTCCACAGGCAACACACAGCCAAAGAGTCTCTCTGTAATAGAGAAATGGGGATATGTCAGAAAACAAGAATCAACAGTACGGGTTCATTGCCATGACAAAACGCGGTTAACTTGTGCTTTGTGCCAAGTATGAGCTCTTATTAAATTTTAAGGGACGGGCAGGGTTTAGCAGAAAGGAAAAGCAGGAGGCCATTCTTAAGCACCAGACATAGTCCGCAGAAAAGCAAGGAGATAAGAGGCCAGCAAGTCCGCACTCTGGACACAATTATTATTGACAGGTGTAAAATACAAGCGTGACAGAGAAATGATAAGAAGATGGGCAAGCTGCTCAGGCCACACAGCATGGAACTGATTTTAAGGTGTTGACAAGAGAAGAAAGCAGAAGACATAGAAAAGCTCTCGTATCTTGAGAAGATCACAGTCTTGTCAGTTGTGTTTAGGACGTGATCACAACAGAAAGCTCAGCCCAGAGGTTCTTCTGACAGGAGCGAGGTGATGCGCAGTAGTGTCGGGCAAATGGTCAGCAGCCCACTAACTGTAGCTGACTCTCCACAAGGAGCTACAACGCGATCCGTGTCACAGTCGCGTGCCCAAAGGATGTCACTGGACGGGAGGCAGGGAGAAAGCACTCGCATCCGTGCCGGTCGGCTCCAGCAGAAGTCTGCAGGCGCAGAGAATGGGAAGCCTACCGCAGAGCCCGGGCACAGCATGAAAGGTCAAGTCTGGTGATGGTTTTGAGAAAAGGAGGCAGAACGGAAACAGCCAGAAAGTAGAGTTCATAGGGTTTGGTAATGAATTCCAAATACAGGGGAAGAGGGAATAAATAGCAAGAAAAGACCTTTCTGCTCATGTGGTCCAGGTGCGTCACCACTCAACAAGAATGGTCGTAAAGACAGAATGGGAGGTTTGGCGCGTGTCTAAAAATTTATCTTTGATCTTGCTGAACTAGGTGCTTCCATTGATTCTCAGGTGACTCCAGAAAGTCAAACTCCTTCAAATCCACTTTGGTGAGCTTTCCAAAACTACCTGCTGAAACTCTTTAAGTTGCTTGCCAAGGAGCACAGTAAAGCATCAACCGACTGGCATACTTTACTTGTTTTAAAAATCCCAGGGTATTACAAAGAAGGATTGCGGTGAACGGACACACGGAACTGCATCTACCATTACAGAAAATACTGTGATGTAAATACGAAGGTCAATTTGCAAAAGATAAAAGAAGTCCCTAAAATATCTCTTGGCTTTTCAATTCTTCAATTCTAATCCTAACCTGTGCAGAAAACCAAGGACACCTTCTTTCCTACTTGCCTTCGCATTTGACCAGAATCAGCTGTAGAGATAATAATTTCCTGGGCAGCTGCTCACAGCCAAAAAAGTGGGACAGCGGAGATCCAAAAGGGACTTTTTTTAAAAGTATGCTTATTATAGCGCACCAGGGATATTATCTGGAATGGCAACAAAAAGACTTTGGAGAGCAGAGAGATGTTCATTGCTTATTTTATAATCTCCCCAAAGTACCCGAAGGCTGGTTCTGTTCTCCCCTCGAGTTCAAAGCCTGACTACCAGACGGCATGGTTTGAAGTAGAAGAGTAGGATGGAACAACGGCTCTCCTTTGAAGTCCAGAGAAAGGAAGAGCATTCCAGGGGGTTGGAGCATACACACAGAACCTTCTTTCTTACCCAATACCACTCCAGTCAAAGGGTGAGGCTGAATGGAACATTAAAACCCTTAATTTGCTTCCTCTCAAATTATAACTCCTCCCCAACATGGAAGGCCCATTCTCATTGCACCAAAACATAATCTAGTTGCTTGTGCAATAAAAAATAAAAAGTGCATATATAAAGCATTGTGATCACATGTATCTGGAATGGCTGAAATATTTTTGCAGTGGTTTGGCTTCCAAAGGAAAATAAATATGTACATTTTACACTCTAGAGATAGAAGACTACACATGCTATGTTTTTCTTTATTTTAGCAAAGCAGTAACAATGTCCCTCTTCTGCTGTCTGCTTCCCTAGTCTGTAACGTATTTGTCCTGTGCTCCTCATCTGCCTCCTGAGGTTACCATAGAAACTTCTCCACCTCTCCCCTTTCCAGTCCATCTTTTCACTACCAGATACTTTCATTTAAATTGTATATCTTTATGACGCCGAGTTATAAACTAACTCCCAAGAAATCAGAATTGGGGCTTAGAAGATGACTCAGTAGGTATTCCATGGATACCTGAGTTTGAATCCCCGGCACCCATATGAAAATCTGGGCACGGCCTGTAACCCCAGCATTGGGGATCCAAGGCCCACATATACAAGTGAATCTCAGGAGCGCGCTGGCAGGCTGGCCAGGCAACCTGGAAACAAGAGCTTCTGGTTCAGCAAGAGACCTTGTCTCAAGGCCATAAGGTGGAGAATAACGGGAAAGAAAAAAGATCCCAGATGTGCTGTGCCTTCAACACATACGCCTTTCTAGAAACTATGCCGTCATCGTGAGTTTCAAAAGGATGAAATGCACTTGCATCTCAACCTTAGTTGTTTCAGCCTAGAGTGCCGTGTGTGTGACTTGTGTACAAACTCATATGGAGGTCTTCTTCGATCTTCCAGCCATTCAGCTGGACTGGCTGGTCAACAAGTCCTGGCCATCCTTGTGTCTCCCCAGGATTGAGATTCTAGGCACGCCAACACTGGGTCTGGCTCTCTGGCTTTTCCGTGATGCCAGAGGTCAAGCTCAGGCTGTCGACTTGCAGGGCAAACACCGACCAGCCGAGCCATCCACGGAAATGAACAGCAGGGAGCTGAATGCAGTTTCCTGGGACCACACTACCAGCAGGCCAGGTATCGCACACATACTTGACACCTGATCTCTTCAAGGGACACGCGTGTGCCAATCAAAACATGAACGTGCATCTTCATAAGCCACTCCGCACCCTCATGTTTTTCTCTGCCTATTCAAAGTGGGGGGGGGGAGACAAAGGAAAATTACTTCTGGCTTTAGCATTTGTGGTTTCCAGCAGCAGAAAATAAAGACGGGCATTTAACTGCATAGATGGCTCAGTTAGGAGAAATGCGAAACTAGCTGAGCGGTGAGATCAAGTGGCCATTAGCACAAAACTTTAAAAAGGAAAGTCCAACTTTCGAGCAGCCTGAGAGTGAGTTGTAAGCCTCATTTCCAGAAGCCTCACTGATCTCAGCGTGATTGACATTTATGAGAAAGACCTTAAGGTAGGTGTTAGGCTCCTATGTTTTTGTGACTTGCTTCTTGTTTCCCTAACTTAAAGGGAAGGACTTTGAGGTGTCAGTGGCGTCCTAACTAATCTTCCCCAGGCCAGCCTGGAATTCCTACCTGCCTCTGGCAGGTGACTGAGATAGCTGGCTGCCTCCCAGGGCTGTGTGATGTAACTTTACTCATCTGCCGAGTCTGACACATTCCTCCCCAGATCCGCCACTTTTCTCATCAGGGCCATGGCCAGCATGATAGCATTGGACCTGCTCACCGCCCTTCTCCTGAAAATGGACCACAGTAAACATATTGGGCAGCCTGCAAGAAGTGCTAGAAATGAACAATTTGGGCTTAATATCTGTCAGCGAGGGTCGAGGCCATCTGGAAAAGGCAGTTAATGACCCACATTTAGAGCAGCAGGGCATTGCCAGGCCTGACTGTAAACTCCCAGCCTCAGACTAACAAATGTAGGGAACCAAGAGGGGATTTGAGCATCCCCTCCCAACATCCTCCCAAGTCCCCAGAGAGTGAGACACTAGTGACTCTCACCTGGCAGTGACTAAAACATTCCCATTCGCTCAAGCTCAGCCTGCCACCCTCTGGAAAAGGCAAATGCAGACCAGGGGACCCAAGCTTCTTCAGACATTCTTTTTTATTTCTCCTCCCCCAACAATATAGAGGGCTTTTGCCTGAGTTACTGAGACGCAAGAAATCTGCTCTTGACCATACAGAGCTGATGAATTCTTGCAGGGCTCCTGCAGTGTGGACTGGCAAAAAGAACTCTTATTAATTCATTAGCTGCAGCCCGTGGAGGAAGAAGAGTAAAAGAGGATAGAAGCTTTTATCCAGACACAGTTCAAAGATTGACATTCATCATAAATAGCTCTCTGGGTCAAAGGGACGGGGCCCCAAATTGTGAAAATCCATTTCTAAAAAGTGCACTAATGCTTCGGAAAAACCAATGCTACCATGGTGCTTAGTGACTGGTCATTTTATTTATTAGATTGCAATTGAGTTACAAAAGCATTATCCACTTGCTTTTACAGACCAAGAAACTGAAGAAGTGGAGAGAGGCTGTGAATGTTCTGAAAAATGGACTGTCCAGTTGTAGATTGTGATAACACAATTAGCTTTTTTTTTTTTTGGTTTTTTTTTTTTTTTTTTGGTGTTCTTTATCCTGTGGTTTTTTTATGCCCCAAAACAGAAGTGTAGCTTTATGCATATCCAGAACCTTTTTAATGGGGTTCAGGGGAAAACTCAGGGTTAAACTACTTACTAACATAAACAAAAGGATCAAAATTCAGATCTCCCGATACCTACAAAATACCAGGTGGTAGCCCACTGTAATTTAGCTTCAAAAGCAAAGACCGATCTCCAGAGGAAGCTGGTTAAGCAGACTAGCCCTATTGGTGAGCTCTGGATTTGTTATAGACCCTGTCTCAAGCATACTGAGGCAGAAGTATGATCAAATGACTGCACCTTCCAGAGCACACCTACATTGGTGTGCACATGCACACGCACGAATATCTCACACAAACACACATCTGAAAATGGAAACAGAAAAAAAAACCTAAAAAAGGTTAACTTCAAGAGTAGGAAAATATTCCTGGACTTGATACTAGAACTTAAGCTTTTATCTTTGCGTTAACAGAAGGCTGCATTCCAGGAATATTCCAGAACCATTCCAGGAACATTTGCACAAAGTAAAGAGCCATGTTTCACCTACATACATGAAAGATAGAAGAAAACATTGAATGTCATGGTTAGGCACAGATGTCAACTTGACAGTTGAGGGTTTGAGCTCTGGGCAGATTTGTAGAGAATTAATGATTGAGTTAAGTCCAGAGCAAACCTGCAGAAGATTGTCTAGTTGATGGGGAAGGCCCAGCCCATGGTGAGTGGGATTAGGCCCTGGAATAAAATACAGACAGCTGGTTGAGAGAGTTGGCATCCTTGTGTACACTTGGCCAGACATGCTGGTCTGGCAAGTAAGGATCGTCCATCTCTCAGCTGTTATATGGTGATGGTGTGGCCAGTTCCCTCGGCCCTGATGTTGGTGCGTGCTCTCCTGTCAGGCTAGACTAAGAACTGTAACTAGGAATCGTAAGAGAAAATAAATCCCTTGTTCCCTTAAGCCATTTGATAGTGATTTATCAGTAACCATGCAGGCGAACTGCAACACTGAATTTCCATGGGAAGCTTTGCTATTTGACTATAGCCCTGTTTCCCAGTGGACTGTAGGAACTTCACGGTTCCTCTTAACCAGTCAGTTGTAATCATTGTCTTGGAGGTAGATAGAACCTATTTAACACTGTGATGGCATTTTAACCAGATTTTAAATTCCAGGGGGAAGTGTTTTTGATGAGTACATATAGAAAAGGAAGGATAGAGGAAGGGAGGGAAGGGGGAGAAAGAAAAAGAAGGAAGGAAGGAAGGAAGGAAGGAAGGAAGGAAGGAAGGAAGGAAGGAAGGAAGGAAGGAAGGAAGGAAGGAAGGAAGGAAGGAGGGAAAGAAAAGAAAGAAAGAAAGAAAGAAAGAAAGAAAGAAAGAAAGAAAGAAAGAAAGAAAGAAAGAAAGAAAGAAAGAAAGAAAGAGAAAGAGAAACAGAAAAAATCACTTGATACTTGTTATGTATATAAAATTTACTTTGTAGTAACTACCTTATTAAAGTTCACAGTAATCTGTATAGTTTCTGTTTACTAAGAGTGAAAGGTCAAAGTCCCCATGGTTGGCTCTTCCCACCGTCTTTCTGTGATAGGTAGGCACAGGTGTCAACTTGATGGTTGAGGGTTTGAGCTCTGGGCACATTTGTGGAGAATTAGTGGTTGGGTTAAACCCAGAGCAAACCTGCAGGAGATTGTCTAGCTAATGGGGAAGGCCCAGCCCATGGTGATGGGACAGGTGAATAAAATACTGAGAGCTGGTTGAAGAAGGTGACATCCTTCTGTTCACTTGACCAGACATGCTGGTCTGGCAAGTAAGGATTGTCCATCTCTCAGCTGTTATGTGGTGATGGTGTGGCCAGTTCCCTCCGTCCTGGTGTTGGTGCATGCTCTCCTGTCAAGCTGGACTGAGAATTGTAACCAGTAATCGTAAGAGAATAAGTCCCTTTTTCCCTTTTGCCACTTGATGGTCATTTATCGGCAACCATGCAGGCGAACTGCAACGCTTTCCACATACCCATTCCATTAAAGATCCTCTGCTTTCACAGGGTTGTATCTTACAATATTAATCAGTTTTATTATTATATCAAGAATAAAAGAGCATCTGCCATGTCTCTAACAGTAATATCAGATATCCAAAGGTGGTACTTAGGAAGAAAAGCGTCACAAAGTGCTCAGACTTTATTCCGTGAAGCAAGTCCCAGGACCTGGGATGGTCCTGAAGATGTGACCGAGAATCCTTGTGCCGAGGACGTAAAGTCATAGATGTGGAAGAAGGAAGAAAATCATTCGCAGCACATCTGCCTCATGACACTTCCTGAACACCTGCCGGTCCTCAGCATTCACATTACATTAACTCTACACCCCATGCTCAACTACAGCGACGAATGGAAGCGCTGAGAAACCCCAATTTTATAACTGGACTAACATCTGCAAACACTTCTGAGTACCAAGGAGACTGAGTTCTCTTCACTTCTTGCAGAAATCAGTACCTTTTTCTTTTGAATTTGCTGTATACTTGACATCTAAAAACAATTATTTTCATAGCAGAGCCTTGCAAATCTTACTAGTGAACTACTTTGACATGGTGGGACATAGACTCCTAGAGATGAGATAATTGAGTGTATGCTCCATGATTAGTAAGCTTGGCATTAAACCCAATTTAAGCAAAGAATTGTCAATTCAAAAGTTCTTTGTACTACTTTTCCCCAATTGTGGTTATTATATAAAAATCTGCTTTTGAGCAGTTCGAGCTATAAGATCTGTAGTTTCAATGGTTCCGACCACTGGAGATCTGTGCACAGCCCTAGTATCATGACCACACTCTGTGTCCTCAATAAAGAATGAATCTGTAACTTAGACAAGACATTGCATATGTTTCCAGAAATCGTAGATATGGTGTTGTGCAACCTGAAACATTCTGCACGGAAGGGAGGTTCTCTCATGATTCAAGAAATAAATGAAATAAGCAAACAATCTTGGAAATCTTAAGTGCCTGAAACTTACAATATTCACAAGGACCTTCAACAACAAACAAATGCTTAGGAAACTCTGATCAGCTGAGCTTTCTGCAAGTTGTACAGAGAAGTCCAGTGAAGCACCTTTCGTAAGTCATGCTCGTGGTGGGGTGAACTTTGAACCTTTTGTTGATGCAGCTGCCTTTCAATCATCTATGTACCTGTAAGTAACCCCGATAAACACACCGGCTCACTAAGCTAGACTCAGGTGGAATTGTTTCTTGATGTATCAAGGAATAGATGTCTGGGATGAATAGATGTTTAGTCACACCCTCCCCCAGGAGAAGTCACACAACAGAATGGGCACAGAAACAGGAACCAACAGAACCCAAGATAAACTAGGTAGGAGTAGCTGCACAGCCTCTGCAATGGACATTGAGACAAGCAACTGATACTGACCCATGAAAGGGTAGAACATCTACAGGCACAATCGTGATATGGTGGGGCATGGTGTGTCCCCTGGCTGTGTGGTAGTTACCATGCTTGCATAACTGACATGAGAAAACCAAACCTAGACTGTATGTGGTCATTCCCTGAGCAGATAAAGGTGGAGAGAGCAGTGACGGTCAAACGAGTGCACCGCATTGGCCCCCCAGCCCTCTGCTCTTGCTGCGGGTAAGATGCAGCCAGCTGCCTCAGTGCTCGATGTCACTCCTGCTACAATGGACTGGAACCAGGAATTGTGAACCGAATCAAATCTTTCTCTCCACCGAAGTTCTTTTCATTATTTGCCACAGCAACGAGATAAAAGACTAAGAAGATCTGGTACCAGAGTGGGACCATTGTGATGAAACTAAGTATGTGTCCTTTTTTGAGCCTTTTAAATTTTTTGGGGGGGAGAGGATGAACTTTGAAACGATGGGCGGTAGAAGTTGTAAATGCTGAAAGCAAAACTTAATGGACCATTCTGACTCAGCTGATAAGGCGTGAGACAGGAATAAGGACAGTGTTGGAAGCTGGAGCTGTTTTCCTCGGCGTTTGGACCAGCAATATGACTTTATTCTGGGGACTTGGTTGGAGAGGACAATAGTAAGCAGGCAGCTCTTCTCTGGGATATGCCGTGATCTATTTTCTCAGCTACGGATGCTGGCATTACTCTTGCCATCATGGACTATAACCTGAAATTGTGAGTGGAATAAAACTTTTCTTCTCCAAAGTTACTTTTTTCAGGTATCTGTCATGGCAATAAGATAATGAAGACTATCGTGCACTTCTTTGGAATGAATGACTGCAGCACTTCAGAGATCCAACCCACTTTCCCTTAAAAAAATCTTTTGCTGTGCTACCCCTGAACTGTCTTAAAGATTTATTAAAGTTTTCATAATTCTGGAAGGTACCATACAGATTTGCAGGCTGATGGCAGAGAACTGTCACCAACCGTCCTGTTTGGCAATGGACCCTGAGTGAGGCAGTACCAACAGGCCAAGTAAGATGGACCCACAGGTGTGATAGTGGCACACTGAGATGGTTGCAACCAGCTAATTTCTAATTGGCTTCAAGGCCCATTCCACCAACAGGAACTCATATCTGGTATAATAAACAAAAGCCCATGACTCAGTAGGTCATGGGCCCTAGGGAGAAAAACACCAATGTTGTTTTGTCAAATGGGTATAATGCGCCTGTCAAATTGTTTGCTAAATGTTCCTGCTTATTTTCCTGTTGGCTACAAATGGGAAAAAAGTCTTCTTGACAGTGGGAGATATACTATAAAGTCTTATAACTAGCAAAGCAATATGACTATGTCATGGTGGCCCAATGCTTAGCCATAAATAAAAGAAGCTAATCAGACATTTATATCACCCCCTCCATGGGTCTAGGAATACTCCCAAAGAAGCAGCAGGAAGAATATAAAAGATCTGGAGAAAAAGGTATAATACTGTGTAACTATTTATATCCTGCAAAGAGCTTCCTTAGGGCTCAAGAAGTAAAGAAACTTGGAAGTTTCAAGGAGGTTTCAGAAACTTACATGATTCATAAGAAACCTCCCCAAGGTTATATAAGCAATAACAGTTGCTGGGGAGACTCTCTGATCAGCTGAGCTGCTGGCAAATTGCTCAGAGAGCCTCCAGGGATGTAGCTCTCAACAGTCCTCATCTATGCTGGTGGGCTCTTAAGTGATAAAGATGCCTTTGAGTCATCTATGCTTCTACAGTAACCCACATTCCTATAAGTAGTACCAATCAACTCCCTGGCTCACTAAGCTAGGCTTGGATAATTTATTTGGTCTGTTGCTGCTCTCGCTGGGACAAATAGAATTCTGTTTACATCTCTCCAGGAAAAGTCTGATGACACGAGGGAAAGCTCAAGACTTTCATCCGAATTTGTGACGGCCATGCCAAATGTTTTTCTATTGAATTATGCTATTTGATAGGTAAGATCAGGAGAAGTGGAGAGAAAGAAGAGAAGAAAATAAAAAGAATAAAGGGAAAGAGGGAGGGAGAGAAAAAGAGAAAAGGAAAAGAATGAGACTTGAAAGGGAAAAATCAAGAATGAACTATGGATGTATTAGCATTTGAATTGCCATGTAAGATAGATAACATCTTAACAGGTACATAGAGGTAGGAAGGAATTTCAAACAGAAAGTTAAAAAGAAACACAAAAAAGAGAGAATAGTATATATCAGAAAGACTAAAAACAAATTACATACCTAGAAACAAACTTGATATGACCATATAGGAGGAAAGCTCATCGAATAAAGTTAATATTGGCTTATGAAGATTGATTTTTGTCATAAAGGATTTTGAGAAGAAGCAATAATGAACAGTTTCATGTTTGGAAAAAATATTTACTTGAGGAATACAGCAACTATATTGAAGACAGAAGAACAAATAAGGTATCTGTGTATTAATAGGAAATATATTAAGTGAGTTTGAAATGAATCAGAAACCTTTGGGAAATGGACAAGTCAAGGAATGTAAACCCAGAAGTCTAAAGGACTTGGGATTTCATGGCTACTTTTTGAGCATCGGAAAGAATAAGTAGGTAATTGGCCATAGGAGACATAAACAATTTAGAGAGAAAAATATATCACTTTAGCTTTTAAGTCATCAACTTTAGATGCCTTCATAGTAATGGAGAATTAGAAATTGTAAGTAGCTTCCATGGGACCAAATAAAAATAGGTATGTTACTTAGGGGTTAGGCACAGGCAAAAGGAAATAGTTGTATTCGGCTCTAAAAATAATATCCAAGTGGGGAGTTGGGGGAATCTAGCTGAAAATATGAAGATGAAGAGCTTCTTTGGATTCACGAGCTTGGATTTTTACACTACAGACAGCCAGAGAGTACAGTGCTTGCTTGGGGAAAGGCTGGAAGCCAAGTCAATGCTAAGAGTTGGAAGAAGGTAGGTTTGGGCATATTCTGTGCGCGTGCATGTTAAAAACACGTACAGAAGGCGGCGGCACTGCTGGCCCTCCGCACAGCCTGTGAATTCTCCTCCGGTATAATAACAGCACTCTGCCGTGCGGCACGTTTTCACTCTTGGAAAGAAGTTAATTTCCAAAATTAGGGTTTTATTTTTTTTCCTTCTGGAAGGTTTCTGAGTCCTACCAGATAATTAGGAAGCCAAGCCTCAAAACAGAATCTTATGTCACCCACTTCATTTTCACTCAAAGGATACTTTCTCTTTTTTAGAGCTCGCTGTAATCCCAAACTCTGAAGCAGATCAAAAAAAAATGGCTTTTAAATTTCAGGGTAGAGACTATGATGAGTAGAAGATTTTATGTCTTGTGGCACCTAGCTCAAAATTATGTAGAGATAAATTAAAAACAAGAGCACATCTTGATCATTTCAAAATTATACCTCATTGGCAGATTGCAATGAGGGATGGAAGCCTGTGTTATCAGGCTTTGATAGGAAAACTGTGTAGTTAGGAAGAGACCAGCTTTGACACAGGTTTGTTGACACTGTAAAATCGCCAAATGCTACAACTTTGTGTGTGTATGTGTGTGCATGTCTATTTGGAGCAAATGCTAAGTGAGAAGTGACAGCATGCTGCGCCTTCAAGATAAGTCTGCTTGTCGCTGAAGACTCGGCTATTGTGACCACAACACACTTTACCAGCTGAGACTGACGCTTAGGAGAAAAAGATGAGCCCCACCTGGGAGCAGAACGTGCTTCTCTTTACAATCCTGGAAAAAGAAAAACCTTGTAGGGGGCTACCTTCAAATTCTACGGCAATGAGCCCAGCATACGACGCCTCTCATCCTTGTAGCGTGATGTGCTGATAATTGGTGCTCATCAGTCTTCCCCTGCATGTGGATTCTTACTCACCAGGAAGATTGTGAGCAACCTCTCCCTATTCCTTCCTCTCATCCTTTACCTGTCCCTCATCCACCAAGTCTGCAGCGGCAAGGCACTGGGCTTGCTCAACTTGAACTAGCCTGCACCAGCACTGACAGGTTGCCCTCCCAGCCGAGTCTGAAAGATGCTCAGTGGGAAACACAGAATCCCATCGGCCCAACAGTGCCACGGGGACCACAATCTTGACGTCTTGATCTCCTGAGATATGCCGGTCCTTATGCAACCACTTGAACTCAGCCTCATGTTCAGGTAAATTACTCTCGGGTGAACTTTAAGTCATATAATCAGTTGCCAAAGTGAATGTTTTCTGAAATGAAGGAAAAGAAACAAAGGAATCTCCAATGGCCGTAGGAGGAAAAGTCGTGAGCTTCCTGCAAAACGAGAGCAGCTCCGTCTAACATGCACCGGCTCCAAAGGACTTGCAGGATGACTGCACAGCAGCAGGATGTGGAGCCTGCAGTTTCCTCTGCTCGGTGACTGCTCGTTTTCTCAAGTTTAGCATTAAGAGTCAGAGAAAAATTCTAAACTATAGTAGTGACTGCTCGTTTTCTCAAGTTTAGCATTAAGAGCCAGCGAAAAATTCTAAACTATAGTATCTTAACAACAAAAAAACTTTTGTGGGATCAAAGATGAGTTTGATTCCCCAGATCCCACATAAAAATGCCAGACAGATATGGTGGTCGCCTGAAATTTCCATCCTGGAAGACGGAGCCTGGAAAACCTCAGAGCAAAGCAATAAAGAGCTAAAGCAATCCAGGGTGATTCTCAAAGTCACACTGGGACCTCCAGTGGCCGCACACTCAAGTGCCCTCTGGAGCATGCGTGTGCACACACACGCGCACACACACACACACACACACACACACACACACACGCACGCACACAAATCCTTTTGCATCTTTCCCCAAAATGCTAGATTGTTACATGGATTTTCATTCTTTCTTTAACAGCTAGAGTTCCCAGAACACTTGAGTAAAGAAAAAGAGTTGCAATACTCTTTTTTTTCTTCTCCTCTCTTCCATTTAACCTGTAACAGCAGAGCTTTGCTTCCCTTGCTGCATTTCCACCTCTGGTCCCACCTCGGGCCATGCAGGCTATGGCCCTGGAAAGAAACAGGGACAGTTTTAGCACCTAATTGGAAGTGAGTCCACACGCCTACTCCTTCCTTCTCTCCCAAATCCTGCAGCCTTAGCTGATGTAGTTCAGCCTCCCACCTCCCCACAGTGATCTTTCACTTTCATAGAAAGCAAGAAGGAAGCACAAGACGACTAGAAATAAACCACAAAGCGAACGTAACACATAGACAACTAATCTAAAAACAGTATTGTCTCTAAGCACTCACAATTATCCTAAAGGCGGGGGTAGGGAAACTAATCCCAAAGCAGATTTATGCTTCATTAAGTCTTGTGGCTGGTAGTTGGAATAAAAAAAAAAAAAAAAAAACAGATTATTTTGCAGTAGGTTTTCATTATTACTTCAAACTTGACCATGTTTCTTGGAAACACAGCGAGGTAGCTCTAATAGTTCCTCATTCTTGCTTTAGCAAGCTTCCACAGACTTGGCAGTGTAAAGATAGAAATACATGGCTTTATGACTCTGGAAGTTATTGGATTAAAAGGAAAGCATTCACAGTGGTGTCCTGTGCTCCTTCTGTGCTTTAGAGAAGAAACGTTTCCTGATCTTTCCCCAGCTTCTAGCCGCTGCTTTCCTGGGCCCACACTGGCTTCTGTCATTGTGTTTTTTCCCCCACTTGAAGATTGATCTTTTCATCTTTTATTGATTTTTTTATTTACATTCATTGCAGCTCTATTCACAATAGCAAAGTCATGGAATCAGCCTAAATGCCCAACAGTAGATGAATGGATAATGAAAATGTGGTATACATACACAACGGAATACTATTCAGCTATCAGGAAAAATGAACTAAGGCATCTGCCCCTTGTGGCACTCCACATGTGGAGTCCGTGAGTTTGTTTCTAGCTCCTTGCCTCTCATGGATTCCATGCCTGGAGTCCATGAGTTCTCCAGGGTGCCTACCCCTCATGGTATTCCACATCTGAAGTCCATGAGTTCCATTCTTTCTCTCCTCTAATAAACTCTACCTTATTCCTCAAAAAAAAAAGAAAAGAAAAATGAATTGATATTTGATGGCAAATGGATGGTGTTGAAAGAAGTTATACTGAGTGAAGTATTCCAGACACAGAAAGATAGACATTGCATGTTCTCCCTTATAAATGGAACCTAATTCTAACCACTCAAAATGAAATACTCAAGGGGAAATTTCTATAGTATCCACTATAATCACAAAAGAACAGAACGGGGGGGGGGGAGCCGGGAGGTAGGGGAAAGAAGACCCCAAGAAAGTGGAGATAAAGGAACATAGATAAATATACAAATAAGGCAACTATGAAAAAAACAGGAAGGAAAAGGAAGTAAGGTGATAATTCTTAATAAGGGGAAAAGGAGGGGAAAAAAGGCAGTGGCTCAGGGGGAAAAGAGACCAGGGCCTGACCTAGCTGAGAACACCAGAATCCTCATCTGCCATCTTGAAAGCACGTCACTCGATGTCTGGCTGCACAGCCACATCTCCTTTTTCCCTTTGACTTTGATTTCACGATCCTGGGCTTCTAAGGCCCCTTAGGCCTTACCCACAGAATCATCCAAGAGAACCACGTCATCCTGCTGTTCTTGATCGCATCCTCAGAGCCCCTGTTGCCACATAAAGTAGCACATTAACAGGATACAGGGATGACAACATGGGCGTCTTTGGTAGGTAACTACTCACAAGTAATCCCATTCAGTCCCGATTGTATGTGTGGAGAATTCATATACTGCACCATGAAGCTAGATTTGTCTACCATAAACAATCTGGGTGTCACAGATGTGTCAGGCTGCCATCCCAAAGTACCGAAGACTGGGTGGTGAATATTTGTTTCTTCGGAGGCTGAAAGTATGAAGTCAAGGTGTCAGCAGGGTTGGGTTCTGAAGGCTTTTTCCTGACTTGACAGCTGCCAGTATCTCCTTACATCTTCATGTGCTGGGAGGCCTCAGAGGGCCTTGGTATTGGGGCATTAATCTTTTTCTTGAGGATACCAAGCTCATGACCTAAGTGCTTCAGAAAAATCACTGTCACACTGCAGTGAGGGAACAGGATTTTAACACATCAGTTGTAGGAGGGAGAAGTACAAGCATTTGGACAAGCAAACTGCATCTTCTCCTTGAAGCATCATTTGATTGTGCTTATTCTTCTCTTTCTGTGTTTGATACAGAGAAACAGATAGAGTTAAATAAATATATATGTGAGTTAAATATATATACATATATATATATATATATATATATATATATATATATATATATATATATATATATATATATATGGGAGTGGCCATCCAGCTGCTCAGGATGAAATCTTTTGTTCAATATAATCTGAACCAATTTTTATTAAAAAGCAAAGAAAATGAATTTTTTTCAAAGACTTTGATGAAACATCTAAGGCCATAAAACCTTGTCTTTTTTTTTTTTTTTAAAGGATTGAATTCTGCTATCTTTATGTCCTGGGCACTTCTTTTTCTAAACATACTGCTATAAGGGAGTTGCAGACTCAGGACATGCTAAGAAAATTCCAGCAGATTAACAAAGGTGATTTAGATATATTGTGTTGATTTAGATATCAGTGTGCTATGAGAGATTACTTCCGCTGATCACAGCAGCTAAGAAGACTGAGTATTAATCAGCTGGTGTTTGCAGCTCTTGAGGGGACAAAGGTAGTAGATAGGAACTGAGAATTATAAAGAGGACAAAAGGAGCATTAGTCAGATGGGTGGGAATAAGTAAACATCATAAATTAGGTTAATAGCAGGATCTACATCTTCCTTTCTCTTCTACCTTGGAAAAAAAGTCCTTAAACTGAAACCTAATACACTGCGTGCGTATTCACACACATATTTTTGGACAGGTTCCTATTCAACATTAACCAAAATCCACTTCCACAGCCACTACATAAAGTCTAGGATAAAGTCCAAATAAAGTCTTTAAATTTTAAACCTTCTTAATTCTTGGTCTAATCCTTCTGAATTCATTCTATTCCTCTGGAAGTCAGTGTATGATAACAGAAATAAAATGAGAATAGCTGGGTACTGGGTGATCGACGTAGTAGGCGTAGCTATCCTGCAAATTGTCTCTGTGATTTCAAAAGACCTTTTATTTCAAAGTACTTCAATAGTCTCACCATTAAGATTTTAAAGTATTTAAATTAACATTTATAAGAGTAGGTCAGAAACTGTATGTGTATCCTCCTGATTATATAGCAAATATAACTTCTCCATAGATGACTGTTACAGTTTTTCTTCTTTTGCTGTGAGACAATACTCTTTGACACAACCATCTTAAGAGAGAAAGGGTTATTTATGTAGCTTATGGTTCCAGAGGGGATAGTCCATCTATGACTGAAATCACATACAGAAGTTACGGCAGCCAGTAGCTAAAGCAGGAGACCAATTTATGTCGCAGTAACCATCAGGTAGCAGAGAGCAAGTGGAAGCAGGGCCAGACTACACAACCTCAAGATCCATCTCCTATACCGTGTCTTCCTCCAGCAAGGCTCTACCTCAAAGATGTTACAACCTTCCCAAATACTAACACCAACTAAGGATTCAAACACATGAGCCTTTGGGGAGTGAGGGCAACTGACATTCAAACCATGACAGTTACAGTGACATGTGCTTGGGCTACATAGGAAAAATGACAAAGATGTCAATACTACTGATTTAATAATATTGGGTCCTATAAATATATTATGTAATAACAGAAATTGACAATACTTAAAGTTTTATTGGAGTACAGACATGCCTATTTGTTACATACTGCCTTTGGCTAATTTGGGGCTACAAGCAGACTTGAATAGTGTGACAGAGGCCATATGTCCAACAAATCCTGAATATTTACTATCTGTCCAAATGCACTAAAGTTTCTTGACCCTATCTAATAAAATGAAGTGATATAGGATGAGGGGCAACTTCTAAAGCAAATGAACTTTTGTAAAGCGCAGCCAAACTGATAAGTCTACAGCTGATGAATTTCTTTATAAGTTATTAATAAAAGGATATCTCTTCAGCAAATAGTTCACCACACATTTCTTTCAGCTGTTTTAATATTTAGAAGAACGAATCTGCCATTGCTTCTATCATTATCAAGAAAGTTAGGAGAGACAGCAAGATGCTGCAATGATAAGCGATTGTCTCTTAAACATTTTTGTTTGTTCCTTTGGAAACACTGAGACACAATCCAACTCCAGCCTGGGCTGGCCTCAAATACAGCAATTCTACCTCCAACATATTGGGATTACAGGGGTGTGCCACTATACTTCGGTCAGTCTCCCAAATCTTAACAACTTTTAAGAACAAGATTTATCTCCCATTCTGCTGGTTTATCTGGGAAGTTCTGCATGCTCACTCTTTGGGAACAGAGCCAGTATGAAACCATCTAACAAGCGAAAAGGAACACTCAACCTAGTGCAAAAAAGCACACTTCCACCATAGAAACGTATCAGCCCCTTTCATTCCATTGTTCAAAGTTAGTCACATGATCCTGTCTAATTTTAAAGTGGTGGAACGATTCTACTGCATTCCCCAAAGGAAGACAGCCAAGATATGTCTGACACAGGCTGCTATGGCAGTTATTGTAACCATGCCAAAAACAATGAGAACATGATGTAGCTAAATACTGCTACTGATGAAGACTATGTTCCAAATATGGCAGCCCATGGAAAGCACCGCATTATAACTCCACTGTAATTCTCCGAGTCCAGATGCTCTGGCTCTAAATCCAGGAGTATTGGTAAAACTGCTAAACCCTTCCAGCGAGTCTTGCAGTGGAACCTTCTTAGCAGTAGAAGGAAGAATTCAGCCAAAAATGTGAGTTCTCACACTGAACTCTTGAACATTTCCAAATTCCATGTATTTAGTATTCCAAATAATTCCTTGGTCCTTCCCAAGACTTAACAACAGTAGTTAAAAATTAGCTGTGAGGGATATAATTAAACTCTATAGAAATTTACTTGCCACACTGAGTAAAACATGCCTTTTTAAAAATCATTTTTCACTATTAAAAAGAGCATTTAAATCTTGGTCTATTTTAACTTCTAAAATTACTTTATTGCATTTTTGAAAAAGCAAACAATCACAATAGAATCCACAAATGATGTGTCACACTCTTTTCATTTAAAAACCTATTAAAAGAGAATGAGCTTGACTTTACTTAACATATTCCATTTACATATTAGTTGCTTAACATAATTTTGCTTTATTGGAATGGTCAAACATAATCAAGGAATTTTGCTGGGACTTCTTTTTGAAAGTCGCATGTCTAGGGCTGGGAAGATATCTGGGTAGTTAATGTGCTATGTAAACAAAAGGACCCAAGTTCACATACCCAGCTAGATTAAAAAGCCACGTGGGTGTGGCAGCCCACCTATAATTCCAGCATTGGGAGGTGGAGCCTTGAACACACAAGAGCAAGCTGGCTAGCCAGACCAGACATAATGGTATGTTCTAGATTTAATCAGAGACCCAGGCTCACAACAATAAAGGACAATCAAGGATGATTCCCATTAGCCACCTGGGGCCTCCACGTGCTTAGGACTTACAGGTATATAAGCACTTGCACACACACACACACACACACACACACACACACACACACACACACACACACGGGCCCACCCACATACACACATATATACATACATGCGTATGCCCCATACACACATACATATAGAAAAGAAAGTTAGTTCTTTAAATCACGACTAATAAAATTTACAATGCTACATATCAAAATCATAAACCATCTTCAACTTGAAAAAAATACTTTTTTAAAGATTAGCCAGATATTAGGAATTCAGAATCTACAGAAAACCCTTCATATTTGATCTTAGTCTTATTACAGTTAATGGTTACATGTAGTTAGGAAACTGCTCTACCCCATCAGTATACCTCATTTTCTGCCACAGGGTTGAAGGAAAACAATGTAGCGATAAAATACATAGTGTTTTCTAAGTTAAATGGAGTTTTATTTAATGCAAGGTTATTTTCAGTTTGGGTGTCTTCACCATCAGTAAAATAGACTGCGGATGGGATTCTCTAGCTGGAGGGACCATATGCACGAGAAACTGCTTGCAGTGAAGATGACATATGTCACCCCATGTGCCAAATACCATCCTAGATCTGGAAGTGACAGTTTCCTCATATACACTGGCACTTGGAGCTCTGCAGCTATGGGCTTATACTTCTGCACGAGAGCTCAGTGATACTGTGTGTGTATGTGTTGAGAGCTAGGCTGGGAGAATTCTCTGGCAATTAGCTCCATTAGCTTTATTTTCTAGTTCCTAGCTAGAATATACTTGAGTGCAATTATTGGTGTCCTATTTTGTGGGATGTTTTGAATGTGACTCGAAGCCACCACAATCATCAGGTTTTCAAGGAACATACAACCATGCTGCCTGTGTACCTACTCAGAACAGCAATTTTGCTCTTTTATAAATAAACACAGTTCAATTCTCTGGAACATGGGGCTTAATCTACTGTCTCTAGATGTGTTACCCTTCTAGTGAATTCACCAGGAAAATGATATGCCGGATGGCTAATTGCTATTTTTACTATGAACCTAGTCATCAAAATATTAGCTTTTTTCTTTAAAGCAGCTACTTCCATAGTTCACAGCAATTTATATAGGATGAGATGGTTTCTGACGTTTTTGAGGATTCCGGCGAAGTTTTAGTTGACTGATTTTTATTGCAGATTTTCACATGGAAATTATTCCATTTCTGCTGATGTCTCCCTGTTTCTCTTCTATGTCATTTCTGCTTTTCAAAAAACTTTGAGATCAACTCACCACCATTCAAGTAGTGCATGAGAAAATGTACTTCCTAAACCCATCAGATTCACTCCGGAGCATGGCAGTCCCAGCACCAATCTTCAGCATGGAGGTGGGGTGAGGAGCTCCCTCCAGGTTGTGAAAACACAGGAAACAGCAGCGGGGGAGATTAGACTCTTCTGCCAGTCAGACAAACAAAGGGGGGACTGCTTCTCAGCTCTAGTTCAGTTCCAAGGAGGTCCTGGCGCAATACAGTCAAGTCACTTTGAAGAGAACTTCAGAGCAGTCGAGTCTGGAAGAGACTGTTGGGCCGAAGAACCAAGAAGTCAGGGAGAGAGAGAGGCCAGTGAGCAGCTGAGACATCAGACAATCCCAGAGAAGCCAGAAGCCTGGAGGAGCGCTCTGGGGCGCGGCTTCCACAAATATCACCCATGTTGGGGAGAGGGTACATTTGAATCATCCCAATTCCTATAAGGAACCCTCATCTGTGTTCCTGTAACTAACCCCAGTCAAGTCAGTTTGTCAAGTTGGACCTAATCTAAATTGCTATTTTGATCTGTCGTCAAAGGGTTGTCTGGTGCTTCCCCGGGAAAAGTGTTCACACCATAGGCCGGGTGATGGGAGGCACTACCCTGAAGGACAATGGGTGAGTGGATGAGAGGGAAGGCGCAAGGGAGAAGAACAGTTACAGATGCCAGGTGCACGGAACATCTGCCACGGAAAACAGCAGTCAGCAAAGACAGCAGACAGCAGGCTGCAGCTGGCAAGGCCACAGGCGAGGGCTCCCCACACCCTGGGAACATATGTCACAGCACCACGCAACTGGGGTGTCAGGCGGGAGCTGCAGGACTTGATGTATGCCCTGGTCAGTGCTGGTCTTTCTTGGCCCACATACTTTTTTTGGAATGGAGATGCTTCTTCCATCCGTATGTTAAAGCACACTGCTTACTTCTGCAATGTCCTAGGTGCTTCTCGCTGAGAGTTTTCCTTAGGGGTCTGTGAAGACTTTGGAGTTGGAGTACTGAGCAGCATTGGAACTTCTAAAACTATGAAGGCTCTTGGAGAGGGACTGGTTATACTTTACATTGTGAAATGGTCATGAGCCCTTCGAGGGCCAGAGAGGAGGGATTTTATGATTTAAGGTGATGTATTAGATGTCAAGATGAAAGGGATTATACTTGTGATGGTTAACGTTGTCCCTTTGATTCTAGTGAGACATGCCTAGGAAATTAATGAAAAAGAAAACCACCAAGGGATAGGTCTTCAAGGTCTGTGACAGTATTTCCAGAGAGAAGTGCATGTGAAATACACTATTCTATAGGCTGGAGTTTCAGGTAGAATAAAGGAATAAAGCTTGTCATTGCATACACATACACACACACATATATACACATAGACTTATAGGGGTGTGTGTGTGTGTGTGTGTGTGTGTATGTGTGTGTGTTTCCTGGTTTCTATGACAAGTTGCTCAGCTTCTTCATACTCTTTTATGTCTGAAATCATGAGCCAAAATAATGAGAGAAAGAGAGAAAAATAGAAAATTCAACTGGCTAATATATATCCTGACCAATTGCCATCAGAGCAAATATGGGATAGAGAAATAGAAAGCCTAACATTAAGAGTTCCAATGTCACCATGTTACCCAGCAGACATCCTAATTGGAAAATCAGCCTAGGAAGAATCAGGAGCAGATTTTTCTGAATTTATACAAATTGTGTCATGGAGAGTGATACAACACACGTTCACATACTAGTGTACCAGCACACAAGGTGCAGGTGAGAAATAAGGTCACATCTCTATCATAGTTCTCGCCCTTGACCAATGCGCACATCCTGTCTTTTAAAACACTGTCTTAGATTCTTATCGGTGGTCTATAAGGTAACAGAAGTCAACAGCGTAAATGAGCTGAAAATCTTTGGGAAGTCTGACTATCCTTATTTTTTCTTTGCTTTTATTTGTTTTGAATTATCTTTTGTCTTTTGTTTGTTTGGTTTTGAGGGGTAGGACCTGTGGGGAGAAAGCTGATCTATCTATCCTTTCACCTATGAAAATTAGAGTCTCTGAAAAGGTTATTATTTCAATGCAGATTTATGAGCTTTTTTTTCTGTTAACACTGATGGTAGCAACAAGCAACATAAGATTGAGAATTCATAAGACTTGCATGAAAGAATTGTGTGAAGACTCACAAGATGGCTCAGCATGTGAGGACAACTGTGTGCAAACATGGTGACCTGAGTCCAATTCCCACAGCTTGAAGGAAAGAACTAACTTCCAAAATTGTTGTCTTCAAACTACATGTTCCCTCTCTCTCTCTCTCTCTCTCTCTCTCTCTCTCTCTCTCTCTCTTTCTAATAAATAAAAGAATATCTGGCAATGGAAGGCACATTCACATTCTTCCTTTGATAAATTTAAATCATACTGTCCAGATAGTATTTACTATGCCCACTACAGTACCTCCTAACGCATGGGGTAGTTGGAGCTGCATCAGGTGGCAAAAGCATCCGTAAGGAATGTTACTGAATTGAGAAGGCACCAACACCTTTCAGTTTGCTGGTTTGGGTTTCAAATGTCATATCGTTTATTGAAAGTTGAGGTTTTTGAGTCTTGTTCAGTCACAATATTGATCCAAGGAATTGATCCTCTTTGTTAATGTTGGCCCCTGCCCTGCTTTCTCTAATGGAACTAATGGTGACACGCATTAAAATCACTAGTGGACTAGAGGAGAGATGCAAGGTAAAAGAAAACTGGTCACTCAGCTGCAAAAAAAAAAAAAAAAAATGGGGGGACTTCCATGTAGGAAAACAGTTGGCAGCTCTATAAGATATCACTAGGGACAAACACCAGCCCATCTTGAGAAAACCAAGAAAAGGTGAGTAGTAGCCCATGCACTAGGGCTTATTGTACGGTGAGCAGAATCCAGTGACAACAGCAGTGTAAAACCCTTCCTCGACTTGGAGCGACTCGGCCTAAGAAAGAAAATTGCATCTACCTAGGCATGAGAGGCCAGATGGGGAGGATGGGATGCGAGCTGAGAACATTCTACAAGCCAACAGCTGCCCTGACTGTCCCGAGTTCTCCCTGATCCATAACCACATGTTTGCGCAATTGTTACAAAGATCTGCTGGTCTTTTGTTCGTTTTTCTTTCACAAAAAAATGACACCTTTATTATTGCACAAAGAAATGATCCCAAGGCTGAGGTGGGATAAGGTGCACCCCCATTCTGAAATCAGAAATGTGTAGTTTAGATTCCAATTACATTGGGAGAAAAATCGACTTGTTTTATGGAAAATGGGAAAGACAATCTCAAACATCAATCCTCCAATTGCTCTAGGGGAACGTGCCAGAACTGTACCAAAAGAGCTCATAGAAAGGCCTCTTTCCACGTGGCGAGAAACAAGAAACAACTTTCTCTACACTCTGAGCAGAAGGTAAATTTGAAGGAAGAATACAATATCCTGCATTGGAATGATCACCACAAAAGCAGTACAAATTTACAGGTAAAGGAGCCAATAAATCATCAAGAGTTCACACCGTAGGCTGTGTTTATTCTAACTCAGTAGCTCAATCCCTTTCAATTGCCCTGGTTCAGAACCTTACCGCTGACATGTCAACAGTCCACTGAAAGGAGATGGAAAGGAGGAAATTTGCCTTTGAGCCCCCTGACAATAAGTGGCAAGAAAGTTTAATTTGAGGGGAGCTGTTACGACAACTAACTGTGCACTCGGGGACACAGTAGTAACCAGGCCCATTTGCTCAAAGAGACGGATACAGAAATTTTCATTAAAACATTGTCTGTTATAACTCAAAGTTGGAAACAAAACAAATGTCCATCAACGGGTGGAGTGAAGTACATGAATATTCAACAGAACATGACACAGGAGCTGAAATAAATAAACTTGAGCCATGTGTCGCAAAAAAATCATAATATTGAGCAAAAAAAGAGCAGGCAGTTACAGAGTTGAGCATCATAAAATGCCACTTGAGTAATAATTTATTTCAGGGTATTTTATCAAAGTATTTTATTAATGAAATTTGATAACGACAAAGTACATGTACGATGATAATGAGCAATGAGCTTAAGATATTATCTTGGGAGGGGCTGTGAGGAGGCTGAGCAGGGAGAGAAAGGGGTACTTTAAGGGCCCTGGGGTACTAAGAAAGGGAGGGAAGGTGATCACAATTGGTTGGAAAAATATAAGGATTTGATTGAGCCAGCGGGTGAGCAGGTATTCATAGTGTGCTACAAGTTTGAAACAGACCATAAAAGTAACAGAAAAAGGTGTGTGTGGAAGGTGGCGGGAGAGGAGGACGATTTCACTAGAAGTCGGCAATATACTTTTCCCGATGGAACAAAAAGCAAAACGCAGATGTTTATGATGGTCAAAGACACTGAGTCTGGGTTTGGCAAAGAAGCCTGGCAAAGGGTGGCCTTTATTTCAGAGAGTAAACTGGAAGCATTATATTGTCATAATAAAAGGTCATGCTGTTCTTTTTAGGATGGCATTCCTAAGTGCAGTAGGAAACAAATGACTAACCAAAGATTTGCCGTAAGTGGGATGCTTTTAGAGAGCCATAAAGCTGGGAAGACGTGAGAAAGGAGTTAGCTATGGCAGGGACAGCTTGACCAGAGAGGAAATCCAGATCAGAAGGGGGAAATACATCACGTTTATTAGAAACTGCTGTGAACCTTAAGAAAAATAAACAAGGCGCCAAACTCATTCAGGAAAGCAAACACGGAGAGACGAAAACCCAGCGCAGTGGAGAAATATTACCTTTTGGGGAACAAAACCAAGAAAAGAAACAAACGAAAGTAGAGCAGGATCACGAGTAAGAAAATTAGGTTTGGGTTTCCCTGAAGGCCGCACCCTGCTTGCATCTCTCCTGCAGGCCTTCGCTGGGCTTCTCCCCTTTCTCAAGCTGAGAGAGAGAGAGAGACAGAGAGAGAGACAGAGAGAGAGAAACAGAGAGAAGTGAGGCAGCCATAATTCTTCTGAAGGCAGAAAACAGAAGTTCTTGCTCATGGCGGCTCCACCTGGAGGGAGCCTGGAGAATCCCTTTGTCACTCATAAGGAAACAACAGATCAAGGCGCAAAGACAAGAAAAAGACAAGAAAACCCAGGTCCCAACTGCAGATTCAGGTGACCAGTGGGGCGAACATGAGTTGAATGAGTGAGGTTCACTCTCCAAACAGCCATTGACCCCAAGCCCACAGAACAGGGGCCAATATCCACCAGTACTCAGGCCGTACCAATGGGAGGACTGCATGTAGAAAACACGTGTGTACAACCCTGGTGACCTACATGCAATTCCCACGTGGTCGAAGACCTACACAAGTGTTTTCTATACAGCATGAACGATCTCTCTCTCTCTCTCTCTCAACAAGCCAAGAGGGTTAACCTAGAGAGAAATTTGAATTTACTCCCCCCATCCCTGCTGGCTTTTTTCCTAAATGCCTTAGCACAGAGTATGAACCATGCATTCCAGTCCATCATTCAGCATGTGATTTAAAGCACCAAAAAAGTTGAAAAACGTGATGACTATACCACAGGAAGTTAGTGGGGGAGGGGTCACTAGTTAGGGTTCCTATTTATGCACCACTAACCATAAAAACAGCGTCACTCGCTTTCTAGCACAAATTGGTACACAACAGAATGTTGCCTCTTAAAAGTTAATTCAGCCAACTAAACAACACAGAATTAAAGGTTCTTGTGTGCTGGCTTGCTGGCTTATTGAATTGGCAACGAATCTGGACGCGCTTTATATTTTTTGTGCTGATGGGCAAATCTTATGACACAGCAAAAAAAAAAAAAAACAAAACTCCACAGGGTTTTTCTACCACATACATTTCCCATCAAATATATTTTGAAAGTTTAAAAGCTGTCCTAAAAATGATCATAATGCTTCCACTGCATTGGAAGAAGCCCATATGTTATCACATAGGGAAGGCATTGAGTCAGACCAGAAGCTTACTCCATTCTTGTAGCAAAAGATGCATCTGGCCTGAGAATCTTCTAAGAGAAACACTGGGGTTCTGTGCTGGTCCATCATTTACTTACCAGTGCTTCTCAGTGCTGACGATACATACAAAACACCTAAAGGGGCTTTAAAATATTCTACTGCCGGGGTACCATCTTCAACCAATTGAACTGGTCTCTCTGGAGGTAGGAATCAGACATCAGAAAAATTTAAAAACTCCCCAGTGATTCTTATATGCAGTCAGGGCTGAGAACCACCGATTTAGACATTGCTGTCCCAATTAATATTTAAATAGTCAGAGCCCGTTGGCTTCACTAATCCAGCTGCATTACCACTGACATATAAAAGATTATTTTTTAAATACCATATGAAAAGCAAGATCAATGGGCTCATGAGTACAAGTTACTGTGTAATCCTTGTGATGAACTGTCCATTCCAGCTGTCCTTAGTGTTTGAATTCATCGCCTTGGCTTTTGTAGAACTGAAAGTGTTAATCCTTTTTCACAGACTCCAGTGCAAACCTTGATATTGAATAATCCACTGAGTTGTGTGCTTAAGATCTTTGCTTCATTAAGTCACCAGATATTCCTGGCAGCAGAAGAGTGGCAAGATGTCAACCTGAGCTTTGCTGAGCCAAAAGAATTAGCTTTTACCGTATTTCCAAAGATGAATGTGCTCTTAGAGCATGTCCATTAGCCCCGGTACTCTAATGAACGTATGGCTTGACAGACACAATAATTGGCATAGTTCAGAGTGTAAGAGAATCAATTTGATGAATCAGAGTAAGGTCAAGTGAAAGAAGAAAGAAGGATTTAGTTTGCACATATTTCTAACCATAGCAACGAGAAAGATTAAATAGTGAAAAAAAACAAGATTAGGTGGACTTTGATAATCTATCAATGTGGGTCCCTCTCATCTCATTAGCACTAATCAATGGACAGGTACCTGCACCATCAAAGGTGTCACTCACATTCCACTGGAGCCCCTGTGTATCCTAGCAGTGGCTTTTCTTCTTCAAAAGTTCAGGAATCTTATCTAGTGTAGCTAATCTCTGGAATTTCTGGTCTTATCTCCTTTTTACTACCCATTGAGAGAGTCCACTTAAAATAGCCTGGAATTTCAGGGCCCTATGAGCTGATCATCATCTTTTTTTTTTTTTTTTAACTGAAAACATCAGCCCCAACCTTAAATGTACCAGGGCCTTCTCTGTGGGCTCTGGAAACATTCATTGCACTTAGACATAATTCTGATTGTAATATGTTTTGCTTCTGCTCTTCAGTGAAGCAATAAAGGTGGATTGCAGAGCAAGCCCTTTTCTTCCTCCTGAAAGGACCTGCTGTGAACTACAAAAGGGAAATACAAAAGTAAACCGCCTGAAACTCCCAGGAGCTTTGCTTGCTCATGCTGGGTCATACCAAAAGATTCTGCTCCCTTTCCTGGCAGTGGAGAGGGGAGCCTAATTTTTAACCGAGCTTGACATGTGCCTGAGACAAGACTTTAGTCATGCTTGGTTTCGCCTTCTCAGAAGTCTCTTGTTTAATGGAACTGAGTGCCTTGAGATTGTGAAGGAGTTGATCTTAAACCTGTGCTAGATAAAAAGGAATCTAAACAGAAACCTAACACCATTTCTGCCTTCTTGAGTTTCAGCCTTACCATAATGAAAAAAACAAATCAAACTAAGAGTGAGATTTCTTCCCCCATAGAATCCCATGTTTAAGGCTTTAAAAAAATAGATTGATAGCTGGTAACTACAATTCAGGGCCCATTTTCTTAATAAATTCCAAGTAGAGTTATCTTTTAAAAATACACCAATGGAAAGGTGACGTAATGCCTCTGAAAGGTAGAAATGAAGGAGAAAAAATCTTCATGGTTACAATGCACAGCCCACCAAGACAAGGGTCTGTGCTTGATTTTCTTTATTTTGGGTTAATTTTTTAAAAAGGCACGTGAGCGCATTATGTTCTCAGAATTACAAAACACTCAGTAGTACTGTTTTGTCAGTTTTCTAAGCCCTTATATTTTGAATTGAAAGATAATCATTGTTTATATTCATGGGCTATTGTGTTATGGTTCACTAAATGCTAACAATGGGGAATGATTGAATCGGCCTACCATATTTAACCCCTCACAGTCTTTATATGCATATGTGCATATGCATGGTTGAAGTCTAAACAGTTAAACTCTCTTAGCCATTTTGAAATACACAATGCATTATAATTTATTGGATTGTGATAGATCACCAAACCTATTCTTCTGGTTTAATTGAAACTTAGTAGCCTTTGGTCAAAACTGCTCTTTTTCTCATCCACCCTTCTTTCTAGAACTTTTCTACTTAACGTGGTTGAGGAATGATTTGTCTTGCTCTTATTTAAGGACTGGTCCCAATACCCTTGGGAAAAAAAGATCTTTGCAAATTATTCTTCATTTTATGTCAGAAGAACCAATTCAATGCAATCTAACGTCACTTTCTTGACCTCTTTCACAGTGAGAAATGTGTCTAACATCATAATACCACACAAGCTTCAAACACATGGGTGACAGAAACTTATGAAGAAATTGTAAATTTTACAATGCATAGTGCCCTCTGATGCTTGCTATTTGATTCAATTCCATTCTATTTCCTTTTTGAAGAAAAAGTGCTGATTGTAGCCCACTGAACTGATTTTATAACTCACTAATGGGTCATTCTGCTACAGTTTCAAAATATTAATATAACCCGGAGTCTAGATCTTTACTTTTAATACACCTAGTGAAATGAGTCACATTTTTTCCAACTGGGGCTTTTCATGAGTTAACTTTCATTCCCCCAACCAAAGGAGGAAAGCTTTGGTTTTGTTGTTTCAGTCTCACAGGATAAAGAAGGTATGGTAGCTCATATCTCAGTAACCAGGATGCAGGAGGAGAATGGGGGGGGGGCAGAAACAGGAGAATGACCACTTCTTCCAGCTAGATCCAACTAGCTAAGTTTCCAGCACTTTCCAAAATGGCACCGGAGTTTTTAGCACATGAACCAGTGAGAGCACATTTCAAATTCAAACCATAACTTTCTGTCCCTGTCCCCAAACACTCACGCACATGTAAGCCCTTAAGGTGTGCCAAGTTTTAGTCTACAACTGCTCAAAAGTTCAAACCTGTGGCACCTTCAAAGACCCAAGCAAACACTTAGCTATGCGCTCCTGCAAAATCAAAACACAAATTACACATTTCCAAGGTAGAATGACACAGAGTAAAGATTCCCATTTCAAGGGAAGAAGTGCTGCCACATAAAGGAGGGATGAGACCAAAACAAGGTCAGAAACGCCAGAGTGTAAAGGTTAAATTGCTCAGCTCTGAAACTGGATTCTGAAGCAAGGAGTCCTTGTATGAATTCCAAAGTCTTAGGTAGCCCATTTCTAGACTGCATTGTTGCGACAGAGTACCTACCTGTTCCAGAGACAGAGGGGAAGGACTTATGTGGGGGCACATAGTCTCACAGGTTTTCGTCTATCACGGCAGGAAGGCATAGGGGAGCAGAACAGCTCATGTCATGGTAACTAAAAAGCAGAGAGAGATAGACAGAGAAAGAATGAGAGACATAGCATCAGGAAGAAACCAGAGACAAGATATGCCTCAAGACCCCTTTCCCCCAGCTGGATCCTGCTTCTGAAGTTTCTAGAACTTCTCCAAACAGTACCACCAGCTAGCACCTAAGCCCTCAAACACATTCCATAACCAAGGCTATAAAATCACAAGTGGCTTCATCAACACTTGTAAGTACAGCTCACGGATAGATCCTTAAATTAGCTTTCAACAGATACGTGCCTTGTTACTTCAGCTTGTCAATCAGAAATTTGTTTTACCAAACTCACAAACTTTTGGTTATTTCTAACTTCTAGTATTAAAATTGAAGCTTTATTAGACAAAATAAAGTCCTGGTGTTGTACTTAGGGTCAGAAAAGAGTGAAGCAATGCCCGTAGGCATAAGCAATCTGCCAGCTTCCTTGTCAGACATCGAAAACTCAAGAGCAGACCTCTTCAGTACACGTATGGCAAGCTGTTAGACAGTTGGTTGGCCTTAGGATTCTGAAATTATAGCTGTATCTGCTTAAAACTAAAATTGGAGAGATGGAATGAAAAGATAATCTGTTTTGATGTTAAAAATTAAATACAGTATTCCAATTAAAAGTTTAATACCTATAATGAAAATATATCAGATTATTTTCAATTCGAGGACTGGAGGAATTGCTTAAAAACCGGAAGCACATTAGAACTATTCTACGTAATTACTGGAGAGATTCTTTTTCTTTCACTATTTACGTGAGAATACAAGCAATTAAATTAATGACAGACCTAGATGTTTTCTAATATGTTTGCCACCTTACATCCCAAGAGGCAAATGTAAAGAAAGCAATTTTTGTTGGTCAATATTAATTTAACAAATGCTATACTACACAAACACTATCCTATACTACACAAGCACTATCCTATCCTAGGCTCTGAGGCAACATATAAACAAGCCAAGCATACTATTTAGTTTTGATGGTTTAATTAGATGATGTGTCTATGCTTTGAATATCTCTGTCACAGATTCATGTGTTAAAGCCCAGGTCTCAGCTAGGTGTGCTGCCTGCCTTTAAGCTCTGGACACTTTAGGAGACGAGATGTAAGTGGACAAGATCTAGCATGCGGGAGGGAACTTCCTTGAGAATGGCATGTCCCTGTTTCCTTGTGTCTGTTTCTTGTCCTTCATGAGATTAAAAAAAAAAAAAAAAATCTCTGCTACCTGATGTTCTGCCCACACACATTAGGCCAATCAGCCAAGGACTGAACTCCTTGAAATCATGATCCAAAATAAATAGTTCTTCCCACTGGGTTGTTTATGCCAAGTATTTATTTACAATGATGGAAAAGCAGCAAATACAGTTGTAAGATACAACGATATAAAGAAAATAAGCATTAATTAGTGAGCAGTTCATGCGGAGAATTAAGAGATTTGCTTCTTAACCCACTTTCCATTACTGGAAGTGCATACCACAGACTGAGTGATTTATAAAGAAGAGAAGTTCACTTGTCGCATGATCCTGGAGGCTTAGCGGTCCGAGAGCATGGTGCTGGCACCTGCTGGCTCAGCACCTTGGTGTGTGACCAGCCAAATGATGGTTTCCTTTTTACACCAAACAAAACATGGAGAAGGCATCATAGAGCAAGACAACATGTGTCAGTTTGGGTCTCTCCTTTTATGCATAAAGCCACTAATCCCATTATTGAGACCCTACCTTATGATGCATTCCAATTCTCTCCCTAAGGCTTCATCTGTAAATAGCATCAACATATGAACTGAGGCGTTAAGTGGCATGTGAAGAGTTTCCAATCATGCAAGATGCTACAGAGACACTGAGTGGGTGACGCCTTCTGTGAGATTAGGTAGGAAGAGTTTACTAGTCTCCATCACCAATTAGCCTGGAAGGAAAATCACCTGGGAGATCTGTGAGCCACATTTCTGGGTGTGTCTGTGAAGCTATTTCCAGAGAGGATTCTATGTAGTAGGCACCATTCCATGGTCCAGGGCCAGGATGGAATAAAGGGATAAAGGAGAGAAGGCAGCAAAGCATAGCATCCTTTTTCTCCACCTTGTCCTGACAAGGTGTGAAGATACTGCTGTGCATGCTTTCTCCGCCATGATGGACTAAATCTTCTGAGACTTCGAGCTCACTATCATAAACCCTGGGTCACAGCAACGCAAAGGGAACTGATATACAGCCTCGAAAACATATGGCCCTTTGGTGTGCTGAGCAAGGAGGAGAGCATTATGAGATGACATTAGGGGAAAGGTGGGATCGAATGTTCAGGTTTTACTTACGATACTATTGAACCCTTTAGAATATTCCAAGCAAATCTGCCCCGGCTTTTCCAAGATCTGTCTGATCACTGAGGAGTGAATTTCAGGTAAGTGCACGGAAGCAGGGGGCCCCATCAGAATGTCACTTGGGTAGCAGGGACAGAAGTGATGCTGGCTGAGTCTAGAGTGGCCATAGTGATAGCTTTACTACCTGGTGACAATTCATGATGCAGCTAGATCTGGGGTGAAGGTTACATAACATGTATAAATGCCTGAGAAAAAAGCAGACAGCCAGCACAGGTAGTTGGAGACATTCCTGAGTGCATTTTCAAGATGGGAACCATTGAAGTGAAGTACCATCTTTACACTGAAATTTTCAGAGACCACCGTTGTTCTTCTCGGAATCCTTTTTTTTTTTAATGGGGTATTATGCACAATATAACACAGAAAAGATGATAAAGCTAAGAATTCTCCATAAAAGACCCTTGATTCTATATAAACACTCACTCACTACAACAAACTAAGAGATTAAATGGCATAGGGAAACCAGGAAAATAGCCAAGAAAAGCTTCCAGAGAATCAAGTAACAAACTAAAAGCAACAGAAAAAGCAAGTATCCAAAGACTTTGGACAAGTCTTCTGGACCAATATCAAATAGAAATTTTCCTGTGAGTGAATTTCACTGATCATTAATAGTAAGTAAAGCATACTCCCCATATGGTCATATATTGAATAATGAAGGCAGAAATATCAAACCTTGACATCTGTCCATCGTGGTGGTATTATAAGCCCCCTTCAAGCTTATTTGTAGAACTGAACTGGATTAAACTGAAATGAACTTTACAGAGAAGAATGCTTTACAGTTTTCTTACTAAGATTAGGTTTTACTGGTGATTTCAAATTCATACAAACCACAAAATGCAAGACTAAAATAATAATCTAGTTTCAAAGTGCTTATGAATAGATAGCTGACATCCCCATCCATTTCATTCTATGGATTTAAGCTCTGGAAATTTGGCTTGTGGACTTCTTTTGTGGGTCCATATATGGGAATATACCTTTTTGTTAAAAGGAAAATGAATTCAGAGTTAAATTCCCACTGTTATTGGAGGGTTCTGTACCTTCAGTTACTTTAGAAAGCATTACTTACATTACCTTGAAGTTTCATTATCCTAGCTAAATAAATCATTCCCTCTCCCTCCCCTTGTGGCCTCACATTCTGAGCATCTGAAAGCTTCTCCCTAAGCCATGGACTTCATTTGACCCTATTTTGGCTCAGTGCCTTTTACCTTCGTGGTAACAGGAATTAATTTTAATCAGAATTTCTCCTCTATGAGTTCCCATAACATCAATGTGGTAGTAATAGAGTTCTTTTATTCCAAAAAGGAATGTAGTTAGTGTTCCTTAGGCCATGATGTACATAATTTCCTTAAAATAAGCTTTTATGAAAACCAAAATACTCTGACTCCTTTTTTTATTTTTTTCAGCGCTCACTTGATCAAATTTTATGCTTTCAGGTCCAGTCCATTTATATAAGCACATTATTTCTCGTCAAGTGCAGACTGAGTCAATGCTCTTGGCTTGTTCCTGGGACTAATATCTAAACAGGACAAAAGTATGGAACAAAGAGACTGTTGGAGAAAGGCAAGAGGCGATCTCTGGTTCTCTTCAGCAATGCTACCGTGATCTCAGCCTCTCAGGAGTTCAACACACCAGGTTCAGCTCTCTGTGAGTCTAGCCATTCTGAGAAGAAACTTTTGTGCTACCTGTGCTGTATGGTGCAAAGGGAGAGATTGACTTGGACGAGGTAGTTTTAAATATAAAGGGATTCCAGAAGCGAATTCACCTTCCAAAATGGAGGCGTGAAGGTTAACAAAAGAAAAAAACACTATAAAAGCAAATATAACCTGTGAGAAAGTCTGGTAAATGGTTTCAAATAGAAATACAAATTGATTAACTGTTTCTTCATTTTTCTAAGTCCCAAACAAAAATCTGAAGATCATGTTCCTGGGCAGTTCTATGACTATCAGCTTATATTTCATGATAGGATCTTATCATCTTTGCATAGCCGATAAGTGGCACTCAAAAAATAAATACAACAAATTTAAAACCAAGTAATGTAAGGAGCCAAATCATTAAAACATGTGCTTTTAATTCATAAAATAGAGATGAAGCCTTTTAAAAATTCAAATTAAACAAGAATCCCTCTCTTAGGGAAAGTTGATGAATTCGTATGGGAGGGAAAGACATTTGCATCTGACCCCTTAGTGCAGAGGATGGAGGAGGGGAAGTAGGTAACAACCACACATTCCAAGATCTGAATATGCAGAGCTGGCCTACGGGAGATCCAGAATGCTACCTAGTAAAACAGAAGAAACGTGTTAGAGGAACTTTCACTGGACAGGAGAATGGAGAGAGAACGAATCAAATTTGCCTTAGAGGCTGGAGACTGTAAAGTGATATTTCTCTGAGATTTTAGAAAATAGCTGAATTTACCTGATAGTTATAAATTGCTTCTGTTTGTCTTGTATGCCTCCTACATCTCTTCAAGATGTCAACATAATACAGAGTACACGTAGAAGATTGAAGGAAAAAGAATCACACCACATGCAGGGACATCAAGGCGTGCATCGGGATAGGGGAACATAGGCAAACCACTGTGAAACTCGGATTTCAGTTGAAGCAGAGATGGCTAGAAACAAAGCTGAGAAGGGGTGGAGTTCAGGGACATCAGGAAGAGTTCATCGAGACATTATTTTAACCACATGGAAGAAAGAAGTGAAGGCCATTACTCTAACGGCTGAGCACTACTGTTCCATTGGAAGCTCCCGCAGCCCACCCAGGCTGGCCAGCTAAGAAAATCAGGCTGCGCATGCTAACACTAGAGACCTGGGGGCTTCTGTCTCAAGTACCGAGAATCCCAGCGTTGAGGAAGGCAAGCTTCCAGCACGGCTTGTGGACACCTGACTTTACCCCTCGCCTTGTCTTCTCACAAGATAAACAATTCCTGGCTAAGAAGCAAAAGCAAAATTGTCCCATTCCGCGGTGGATTCAGATGAAAACCGGAAATAGAATCACATACAACTCCAAATGGAGACACTGGAGACGAACCAAACTGGGTCTGCAAGGTAACACACACATGGATGCTGCTGGAAGTTTGCCAACAACTCTCTGTATCTCTGTATCAGGTTGAAAATGCACCAGTGTCTGGACAAATGAACGTGTTTACTGGGCATAGGCCTCTGTAGAGTGGGTCAGTCATAAATATGTAAAGTCTTTTGTTTGGAAGAAAAATGTTTGGTTGTATGTTACAACACATGCTTTGTCATTTCATTTGTTCTGTGGTGCTGGAAATTAAACCTTGAGCAATTCTCTTTTTAAGAAAAAGTTGTGCCTTTTTTTGAGACTGTCTTTGAACTCATAACCATTCTGCCTCAGCCTCCTGAATAACTCTTCTATAATCAGCAAGCCTTAAGTTACAGCAGTTTTAAAAAGAAATTAAAAATAAACTTGTTTGTCAAGGCTTGGTTTTGCCAGTACAATTCCACATGGCTGTGAAATGTGTGATTTCTGTTTGAACCAACAAAGACTTTAGCTCCTTGATATAATAGTGGCTGCTAATCACTCGACAGATTTCTGAACTTACTCTCCCCTGTACGTGTTACACTTGGTTTTCATCGCTTCTAGTGTTTGCGCTGTCATGGCCTTTGTGATTTGTTTTTGTTTTTTACAATAATTTTTTGGATTGTTGTAGTGGGAGCACCGCCCACTGTGGTCTGCAGTGTTTGTCTCACTTAACAGACTCGGCAGCTTCGGTCTGTGTCAGCAGAGAACAACTGTAGACACTGTATATGCAGCAACTTGGCTGTGTTCTAATAAAGGTACATTTACCACGGAAAAAAAAGAAGTGAAGGCAAAAGAGAGAGAGACAGAAAGAAGAAAACCTCACCAAAATTTAGACCCTTGTCCCTAACATTTAGTTTTAAATACTTCATTGTACCTTAAAAGTATGTTAAGTAATTCTTTCTCTCTCTCTCTCTTTCTGTGTCTCTCTCTCTCTCTCTCTCTCTCTCTCTCTCTCTCATTAACCTGCTGTTGCAATAATACAGCTGACATGGTTTTAAAAAACTAAATTAGAAATCCTCTTATGGGATTACTTCAACTTTTGAAGTCTAGATAAAATGTGCGTGTGTGTGTGTGTGTGTGTGTGTGTGTGTGTACATATGCTTTTTAGCATTTTGTGTAGCAAAGAGTGAGGGAAAAGGCAGTAAAATTTTAGCACACATGACTTGTTTTGTGTTTTCCTATAGTAGAAAGGTTGGCAATATGCAATCCTTTGAGCAAAGATTTTAATATTTTGGACTCATTCATTTATTTGTTTTTCAACAGCAGAGTTGAGTCACCGTGACAAAGCATATGCCCCGCATAGGCGGAAACATTTCCTTCATGGAAATAGTTTGTGGGCACCTGATTAGCACATTCAATTTTTAATTTTTATTCTATAATAGTTTAACATGAAAACAATCAATTTACATCATCCTCATTCCTTATTACCTGAACCAAATCCCCCTACTTTTCTCAGTGCTAACCTCTCTCTTCCTAACCAGTATCCCTCCTGCCTTCCTGAGCTTCATCTGAGTTGCCTGCAGACATGTACCCAAGTGTGTGGAGAGTATGGGTGACGTATCAGCAGCATCCCATGGAGGAGGTCAGCTCTCCTTCCTCTGACATTAACCCTATCTGGGGGAAGGAAGCATGGTGCCTCTTGACATCTTCCCCTTCAACGGTGAAAATTTGATACATCAAATATTGCTCAAGTTCAGTGGAAGTAAACACCTGCCTTAGTGAGTTTGGTAGAGCAGCATGGGTCATATCCAAAGATACCATCTAGCCACACTTCCCCCCATCCTCATGCTCTTACATTTTTACTGCCTTCTGATTCTCCATGTCCTCAGAGACCAGGGGGTGATTTACAGGCCCTGTTTAAAGTCTAGCAGTGTCCACTGACCTACTATGAACTTCGGCCAGTTGTGATTCTCTGTTTCAATAAGCATTTTCCATTGCAAAAGAAAACTTCTAGATAGAGGGATGTGAGCTACTGTAATCTATGGATGCAGTGATACCGTGTTTGGATGGCAATTTGATATCATGTTCTTATAGCTAGCTTCAGTAGTTTAATCTCCCCTGGGACCTACAGCTTCCTTATCCATAGGTTCTTGGCCTGCTTTGTAGTACAAAACATGTGTTCACTATAAAAAGGAAGCACTAAATCCAATCAGAAAGGAGTTCATCTCACTATAAAAAGGAGGCACTAAATCCAATCAGAAAGGAGTTCATCACCTTCCCCGTCCCCACCCAAACGTCAATGGACACTTCTTTTTTTTTTTTTTTTTTTATGGACACTTCTTGACAGGATGCTTGCTTGAGACCTGATGGATTTTCTCCCCCAAGTAGCCTGCATACACCTTCTGGTACTGTGAAGGCTGATGAGCAAGATCCTGGATTAGTTCTAGCTTGTCTCACCCACGCCCTGTGATCAGTGGGCATGGTGTCTTTAGCAACAGGGTCTTACTATCAGGTTCTGTAGAACAACAAAGAGCAAACGCATATGTTTGTAGGACCTGTGAGACCTCGCTGATCATTGAAGGTATCACATACCGGCACTAAGAACTTTCTTCTTCTGATAATCACGCCCTTGTTACTAAGTCAAACCTGACTGCTGTTTTCCTTTCCTCAGAACACATCCTCTCCTGGGAAATTTTCTGCCCCTATCCTTCATCTGCGTAGGGTAGACTGTGCTTGATGGATCTTCAGACATGACCAGACATGTCTGTGTGCAAGACATACAGCTGAAGCAAGACCCTGGCTAAAACGAAACAAAACTAAACAACATTTATGGGATATTCACCATTTATCTCATCAAAACCTCTAGCTTTCACCTTGTTTGACTTGGCAAAATTAGTTAGTAGAAAAGTTATTGACGTTACTAATTGGAATTACTTTTTGACTCATAAACACATTTAATTCTGTCTCACAGAATGAAAAGGTTTCATCCGAATCCCACTGAACCTACCACATGGAATTATTTTTCAGCTGTGACTTTAGTCAAATGATCAGAACCAAAATCTTTAATAGATAAAAAGTAAAACTCACGTAGAAGTCTCCCAAGTGACTAGTGCGATGGATAGTATAGAATATTCTCAGAGAACCAGGTATTCAGACTAGTGCCAGGTAAGTGCTTTTATGAAAGTTGATACTTATTATGCAACTTTATGGAAAAGTACAATAAAACCCTATTATGACTTGCTTTCCTATACCACTAATCCAATTACACTGTGACACAAAATTGTATTTTGGTGTTAAAATGAAATATACTTTATTTCTTCTTCTCTGATATAGAAAGTATATCGAGTTATTTTCCTTGGTAAAAGTGACTTTATGGTGATGAATCACACTTGACTACCTTAAAATTAATTCCTGATATATTGCATTATTTTTAAATATGTGGAATAAAAATATGTGGAAGCCCCCTAGTTTTCATATTGAAAAAGTTCTATTTTCTATAACTGGGTTAATGTGCGGAGCAAAGGCAGTTCGTGTATTATAATTGTGGCTTTTTCTGTCTGGATTCAGCAGAGGATAAGTTAAAGTTAAGAATCTCATATAGTGAGACTTCTGAATCCCTTTAGAACTGCATGGATGAAATACAGGAATGAAGCATGAAAGAGGCCATCCTTGGGGGTGGGCGGATTCTTGAGCTGTGTCTCCTGGGTTTTATTTCCACAGATACCAAGGAGGGTTTGTCTAAAGCGGTACACTGCCCACCAAAGCAGGGTGACTGTGGCTGTAGAATCTTGGGAGACGGTATGCTCAAATTTTAAAGAATGCACAGAGAGAGCGATCTATACCAATGGTTTTTGTTCTAAGAAAGAATGCTCTGGGGTGTGTGTGTGTGTGTGTGTGTGTGTGTGTGTGTGTGTGTGCGTGTGTGTTAACGCAATAGAAAATGCTTGAAGTATCATCTTACCTCTCCTTTAAATGAATATTGTTCTCTATATTTTTTATTTTATTTTGCATTATTTTGCATGTGCATGTGTGTGTGTGTACGAGAGGGCGCACCAATGTGTATACCTGTGGAGACCCAAGGGACATGGAGGATCATGCTGGATTGCTCGATCTCCTTGTTGCTTTGCTCTGGGGTTCCCCAGACTCTACTTTCCAGGGCCAGAAGTGCAGGGTACTGCCATTTCTGCCTGACATTTCTACGTGAGATCTGGGGATTTAAACTCTTTGGCTTTTGAGATGAAGGGAAGGCTTTAACCCCTGAGGAATTGCACCAGCTCAGTAAGCATGATTCTCTAAGTTAAAAAAAAAAAAAAAAAAAAAAAAAAAAAAAAACACTGGATTATCGATCTATCTCTTTTTTGTGATAAATTCTAGAAATTTTTATCAAGATGGCAAATACGTGAAAAAGCAAGCCGAGGTCCTTCTCAGAGTAAGCAAACGGGACTCCAGCACCATTCTGCTCAGTTAGAAACACGCTCAAAGAAGCCCTCTTTGGTGTCCGGGCACTTCACAATACGATGAGACCTGCTTCAAGGAGACACCTTATTGAATCGCTTTTTCAACTTCACATGTTCACATCACTGAAAGACTAATGTATCCTTCATTAAAGACATCACAGCTTTTCAGGTGTTATGCTTGAAGACGCACAATGAATTAGTCATTAAGAAAATTCAGTCATGTAGAAAGGACAGGAGAACAACTGGTCTCCCTTCCAATGACTCAGTCAGTGTTGGCAAAGCAGCTTTTACTTACAAGCTGGTTTACAGTTGCAGAACAGCATGTATTTCTCAGATATAACAAATAGGAGGAAGCAAGTGTCTATCTTCTTGGAAACCAGTTAAATGCTGAAATTTTCCATTAAAACAGATACAAGTGCATTGGATACTGACCCTTTCCATTTATTTTGCCCATAAAACAGTATGTGTCTTAGATATAACTCAAAGTAATCATATTCGGGCAAAGATTTACCTTCTCGTTAAATCATATGCATTCAAGAGAACACGCCTCCAAGATTACTATGGCAGGTTGAAAAGGAGAAGCGTGATGTGCTGTCTTAATTGCTTCCTGTGGATTTGTTTGCCTCAAGCTGAGTCAGCTTTGAGTCCCTTACTGGTACTGAAAGACATTCCACCTGCCCATTGTGATCCAGTAATCAGGCCTCACCATGAATCTCTCCTGAATGAGCTCATCCACATTCCTTCATCTGATATTGTTTAAATATCTGAACTCAAGATTTTTCTGTGTCTGGCTGAAAGATGGATAAGAATTACAGAGAAAGCCCAGTCCCAAGCAGTCATTTAACAACCACCTCCCTCCTCCCCCTTCCATCTGTCCTTTTGCCATCATCGTGGGGGAAAAAAAGATTCTGATCGCACTGTTCTTTCAAGGATACGCTGACAATTTGCCAAGCCTGTGTGAAAGCACTCTGGTAACTTCTTGATTAATTTTGAAATTTTTTTCTTCACCTTGTGGAGCTTCAAGGCCAAATGAGCCTTCAAGGAGGTCACAGGCGTGTAGGAACAGAAGAAATGACACGATAGGTCAAATTAATGAGCCATTTAGTCTGATACACTTTCTCCTGAGGGTGACGACAAAGTACACTATGTGCATGTTGTCAGCTCTGAAATGTCTGAAGCCACAAGCAGGAACATTCTACACATTCAGCATCTATTTCAAATATCTGGGATGTCCTTTATTAATGTGCAATGTAACTTTGCCCATAAACTCATTTAAACCTAGCTCACATTTTAAGTCATGCACAACTTTTTATAGAATGAGCTTTAATAATCCATTACCTAAAAATTTACCTGCATTACCTAGTTCCCATTTTCAAGGGTTTCCTGAAGTGATCTAGGAACCAAAAAACTACTGGCTGTGGTTACATGCTTTGTCTAATTAAGTCCTCTGGGTTAGAATCAGTATTTAGTCTCACAAAGAGGCGATTGCACTCTGTCCACCTACAAGTGCTACTAGCACTTTCTTCCAGGGCTTTATTATTGTGCCAGAGTCAGATCCGTTCCATTGTAGTGTGAGTCTGCCGAGAATGAATAGCTTAAATTATAAACTGTTCTGGAAGCTGGCAAGACAAAGATCAAAGTGATGCCCTTTTGGTTCCTTGGCTCAATTCCTGCTTGACAAATGTCTACCTTCTCATTGTGTTCTCACATGGAAGTGGAGAGAGAGACAGAGACAGAGAGAGAGAGACAGAGAGAGAGACAGAAAGAGACAGAGAGAGAACAAGAGCATTAAATCCTACCATGGGGATCTCATCCTTATGACTTCATCTAAAGCTACCTGAGCTCCCACATGTTCCATCAAACCAGAAATCAGAACTTCAATAATTGAACTTTGGAGAGATGTACTCATTCCATAAGAAGCTATTGCCTTCTTTTCATCAGGAAGAGTCAATGATCAAGATTCTTCTCACCAACTAGGAAAATAAATAAATACACATTGTTTCTTGGGCCCTAACAACAGAAGTGTGACTGCTGAGGAGGCAGGTTGTAGCCAACATGGGTCCATGAGCAGCAGGCCATGTATTTTTAATTAACAACAAAAAAAATTCAAATACTCACTGAAAAGGCAAGAAAAAAAGATCAAAAATTTGTGTTGTGTTCTTTTATCCACAATAATAAAATAATTGATACATGGGCTGTGTGGCCTGTTTCCCAAGAATGAAAATCCAACAAAAAAATGATATTTCATCCGCTAGAAAGGAAGTGAATGCCTGGTGTAAAAGAAGAAGGAAGGTGCTTTTGGGCATGGTACTAGGCTCCTGATTGGTCCTCTGCCACCCCCAGGCTCTGGGACACCAGTAGGCATTGGTGGATCAGATTTCCTGTCATGGGAAAGGATCTCAACATCCAGATAGGATTCAGCCGTGTGCAGGGCAAGAAGAGCAAAATGGACAACAACCAACCTGAATACAGAACACCAGCAACCCCACAATGTTCTCCTGGAACCAGACCAGCCAAATCTCTCCCCATCTAGAGGCTCAGGGAACTCTGCGGAAGACGGGGCGGTAAGACTGTAAGAGCCTAAAGATGGGGTGGTCCATCACTAGACAGGTCACTCCACTCAAGGTAGAGCAGCCGCAGCCAGGAACTCATGGCAATGAACATATCAGACCTGCACAGTAGTGGACATTCAACATCCCCCATGGACTGGCGTGGATCTCAGGAGAAATACTTTCAGGAAGTAGGATCCTTAGGGGCAAGGGGTCAGACAGAGGTAAGGAAGTACCCATATCAGTGGACTACACAAGGAAGGCCTTTCTGTCTGCCACAGAGGCCTGAACTCCCATGAGAACAGATGAAGGAACTCCAGGACCCATAGAACCAAAGGACAGGAGACTAGGAGGAAACAGACAGACCCATGTAGGGAGGGCAGGGAGGGTGGGTGGGATAGGATGAGAGCAGGAGGAAAGAAAGGGGGAAGGAGCATGTATATAAAAATATAAATTTATTTAAAAAGAAGGGGATCAATCTAGGGTAGTGATGTAAATGCTATGAAAATAAAAATGCATGAACCAAAAGAAAAAATAAAAAAGAAAGGGCATGCAAAGGCTGCCATTATGCCAAGTCCCCAAGATGGTCTGTCAGGCTCCTGCTAAATTGTCTTGCATCTTACCCCATTGCTGTAATAATTGTTGCTTGGCTCAGAAGAAAGCAGCAAAATCTTCAAGCCAGAAAAGACAGGAGAAATTTTTTCCTTGTTTTGTAGATAAAGAAACTTGAGCCCAGAGAATTAAAATGCATTCTTGAAGGCACAGCAATAATTTTGGCAAAAAAAAAAAAAAGTATTAGAAGCACGTACTCTGCCACCAGATAGCCATGGCTGGCACAGCTGCCTTGCCAGGTATGTGGGTGTGATCTATTCTTTCTTGGACCTCTGAACATCACTAACTACCAGAATGTCTTTTCTTAATTATTATTTTTAAGACTCTGCTCCCTTCTAAACTCACAGAGCAGAAGCGCTTATTTAGTGACTAATTAAAAAAGAAAAAGGCAAATCAAATACACCCAAATCCTACCTTCATTTCTCAATCTACTGAGTAATCCAGCAAATTATTTACCTTGAGATTTCTTGGGTTAAACAGCAGTGTTCCCTGCATACTGTATGAGACATCTTTGATTTCAAGCTTGTTTTAAATAAATAGTTCTATCAAAATAGAATGGCCTTAACTTTCAGCCTTGGGAATAAACAAATAGTCTCAATCAATGATGCTGAGACAACCATTTAACATTTTTCAAGAGGCTAAGAAAAGAAATATTTCATGCCTACAACATTAAGTCAGAAATAGCCTTTGGCACATATTTAGCTTGGTCTTTGCAAAGGTTGTGGGAAAATATGGGGAAGAAAGTATAAGCAAAATTAGCAAGGCTGCCATGACAACAGAGACTACTCGGAGGCAGAGCTAAAACTCTGGGAATCTCAGAGGGAAGGTGGGAAGATGCTTATGATGGTTCATCCAGGAAGAGGCATCAGGCATAAAGGGAATTACTGCTAAATGGACAGACACTGGAACGCATAGTTATTATAATGGATTTCCTCAGTGTGAAATTTTATCAAAAGGGCACTGTGACTGTTTCCTTGAAATTGAAAGTGTTTTGTGCTATGTTGAACTCAATGTAGAAATGCATGTCCCACATTTTTATTTCTGTGGCATATCATTTGTTTTTGTTTAATAGACACAGAAACTGTGTGTTTGAGAATAAGGAAGAAATATGTGGACACCTTCTCTTAGTTGAGTTTGCCAACATGACTGAATAAGAAATCAAGAGTGATTAGACTTTGCATGACCTGCGCAATGACTGACATGTCAATGGCCTCCCCAAAGTCTAGCATGATCACAGGCACTAGGATCCTTAGAGGCAAAGGATTAACAGTCATAATAGAGTTCCCATACTAAAGGGAAGCCCAAGAAAGGGCTCTGAGCAATGCCACTGAGTCCTTACACCTCATTAGAATGGAGGACTCAGAGGAAGTTTGACGTTCACACTAAAGGATGCTCCAGGGAAACTAGGCCAGCCTAATCTCTCCCCATCCTGAAGCTCAGGGAAATTTGCGGAAGAGGGGGTGGTAAGATTGTAAGAGCACAAGGATGGGAAGAGCAATGATATGCAAGATACTCCACACAAGTTAGGGCTGAAGCAATCATAATAGGACTTTGCATGACCTGCGCTATGTCCAACACATTATTGACCCCACAAAGTCTACCATGGACTAAACACTAGGATCCTTGGAGGCTAGGGATTGACAGTCACAGTAGTGTTCCTAAGCTTAAGGAGAACACAGGAAAGGGTTCTGGGAAATGTGCCTGTGTCTTTGCACCTCATCGGAGAAGAGGACCCAGAGGAGAGTTTGGCATGCACATTCAAGGATGCTCCGGGGATTGGGGGAGGGAGGCACTGGGGAATGGGGAAGGAAGGGAGAGGGGAGAGGGAAGCAGGGGAGGGGGGGGAGAGAGGGAGGGGACTGATGTACCTGTTAAGTTTGTATGAGCAGAAACAATAATAATTTAAAAAAAAAAGGATGCTCCAGGGAATGGGGGGCAGGGGTGGACACTTGGAAAAAGGGAGGAAGGGGGGTGAAAGGAAGGGGAAAAGGGGGTAGGGAACAAGGGGGTCTGGGAAAGGGTAAAGGGAAGGAGGTGACTGGGGTACCTATTAAGCTTGTATGATTGGGAAAAAATAAATAATATAAAAAAAAGAAATCAGGAGTGGACAGTCACCAGGACTCACTGTGTTCTTTCTGCAATTTTCTATTTATATTATGAGCTTCAAATGATTGGAGTTATCTTACTGAATTACAAAATATTTACAGGCAGTTACTCTGTGCTTATTTTTCCAGAGCTATTTGGAAGGTCATACTACACAGGTAAGAGAGTATACTTTACATCCTGCATTAGGAGAGGAAAACATTTTTTTAAAAAAAGACAATACGTAAGTAAATCGAAATATGAATAAGAAAATGTCTAGACAGAAGGACCAACAAATGCAAAGACCTTGATCCCAGCTGTTTGGCATGTGTGAAGAACAAGAGGAGGCAAGTCTTCCTGAACACAGCACTCCACAGGACAACAGTCATGGAGATACAGGAGAGGCAGGAAGGAGTCTGACCACTGGATAAGGAGAGTGGAAAGTTTCCATCCTCCTCTTGCAGCATGGGCCTTTCACACGCCTATCAAGATCATCTAAAAGCATAAATAATCTCTCACCTTTACAGTTGTAATGGAGACATATTCTATTTTCACAATGAATATTGAAGATGAAAAGGTAAAAAAATGATGGCCTGAATGTGGGATATAACATGAAATGAACAATAGCCTTGGTTTTTCCGCTCAAGGAAATGATTGCCATTTACTGAGATGAGCGTGACAGAGTCTAGAGAAAACGCCCAATGGAGAAATTAACCTTGAAGTATCTATTCGGCGTCTACAATGCGGCCAAGTGGACAGTTTCCTGGATAGTCCATAAATGAAGGCAGAGATCTGGAATGGTGACATGAACTTACCACGCTATCATCTTACACATGCCACAAGGCAATGGGCCCAATGAGGCCTCCTGCTGAGCAGAGAAGGGGCAGAATCCACACCACAGCCTTGAGCCCTTTCCACGTTGAGAGGCAAAGAGGAGTCAGTAGGAGCTGAGGCATGTGTCGCCATAAGAAAGGAAAAGTTGGGCTGGAGAGGTGGCTCAGGGGTTAAGCCTCCGCCTTGCAGGCCGAAGGTCCTGAGTTCAGATCCCAGATCCCACGTATAGACGCCAGGAGGAAGCGGGGGCAGCCTGCGCTTCTGGTCCTGGTAGGGCGGAGCCTGTGAATCCCGGGGCAGGAGGTGGAGGCGTCCATGGTGGTTCGCGAATTCGTCCGTGGTTCTACACATACACAGACATATGCGCGCACACATATACACACACATGCACACAGTTGAATAAATAATAATAATAAAAATTTAAAAAAAAAAAAGAAAGGAAAAGTTAGGGTAGAATATTTCAGAGAAACCAAGGAAGAAAACATTTCCAGACAGATACTCCAATCAGACAACATACCTCTGAGAGGTCTACAAGAGGAAAATAGAGAAATATGTGCTTATTCGGCACCTGAAGAGTTACTGGGAATATCTGAGGCTAGTCTCCCTGGAGCAACAGAGTGACGGCAGGTTTGAGAGGACTGGATTATTAGTGAGTGTTAAGGGAAGGAAATAATCTAATGCTTACATACTAATATCTAATACATATGTACATATTCACTAAGATATCAGTGTTGCATCCTGCATCCTGCAGAGAAGGCTAGTACCTAATGGAAGAACATAGTGAATAAAGGAGTTACTTTTGAAACTGCCACACTGATAGAAAAACAAAGGCTTGGGGGTCTATAATCACGATTAGATTTATTTTTTTCTAGTATTTTTCATTCAGAGACTACTTTCTTTTCTTTTTCCAAGACAGGAACTTGCATGATTTTTCCCACAACTTATTCCAAACTCTTGCAGTGACCTTAAATCACAAAAGATTATTTTGGCTTGATAATTACCATGTCCATTTAAGAATCAATGCTTCGATTTCACTGAAAAGAAAGTCTTATGTATAAATTATAATTTCATTAAAAATTTGTATATAGAGGTCAAACCTTGGATTCAGTAATGTTCACAGAAGTAATACCTTCCAAATTCCCCAGGTGACCCAAGAAATGCTCAGAAGAGAGAATTCATTCTTTCTTGCTACTCCCATCATGTTTCATGACTTTTGGCTCTTTTCCATCCGGTGTGCACTTGGAAGGGGGAAAAGGCAGTAGGAACTAGGAGGGTAGGAAAGTATAGAAGGATTGGTGCTTTGAAAGTTGACTCTGCACTCTGGTTTGGTGGGTGTCTGAAATTTGGTTTGTAGAGTTTCTGACTCAGTCCCCTAGAGATCCCAAAATACTAGTGGCTTTTGCTCTGGACAGATGTATGCTCCGTATTCTAGAATTTCTTCAATGTTTCCCAAGGTTTTTTGATAATGACCCAAAACAACCTTTTTTCTCACATGCACTCAACAAATCCCTAGAAACATTAGGCATTCTTGGCCCAACAAGCTCCTAACAGAGTTCAACCTCATTAGTTTCTTCATATTACTTTCTTTTTCATCCATTTGATCTCTGTCTGTTAACTATCTCGATAACAGATTGCACCCTCGAGTTCATTAGATGTCATCATCTCTCAAGTAATGTCATTGAAGAGCCTTTCATGCACCTAAGAGGAGAGAGAGGGACTAGGGAGGAGGAGAGTATCTCACAGGGGCTGTTATGTTCAAAGACATCTGCTCCAAAAAATGTTTTGTTTTTTTTATCTGATCCGTTTCTACCTACAAAGTGTGTCTAGAATTCAAAAGTTGTATAGTCCTTTCCAAATAACTTTGAAAATTCTAGCACTTATTCTGGAATACAAGTTTTATTACAGAACACAGCCAGAACTATGAATTTTAATCTTATTTTTGATTTGTTTAAAACACAAAATCTATATGGAGCTCATAGATTGATGTCAAGAATCAAGACAGAAAAACTGGTGACCCAAGAAAAGAGAAACTACCAAAAGGAACTTTCTGGAATAGGAACAAAAACTGAAGAGACATGTACCATAAGTATTTCAAGTATACCACTACTAAAGCTTTCTAATGATATTCTTTCAAACTTGAATTTGAGTAATTCAATGTCATTCATTTAACTGTGAAGCAAATACATATATTCATATCTATAATAAACTATAGATAATGTTTAATCACCTTTATGCCAACATTGCAATAATGAAGTATTTGAAAATATCTTAAAGATATAACAAATGGTCAATGTCTTAAAATTGTCATACTGTTTCTCTTTTTTGATAAATTTTGAAAATAACACAGAACAAAATTAGCATAGTTTAATAATGCCTTATCAGAAATTCCAAAATCTGGGAGAGATGGCCCAAGAGTTAAACCTCTGCCTCAGAAGCAGAAGGTTGTGAGTTCAGGTCCCAGGTCCCAGGTGAAAATGGTGGCAGGCTGTACTTCCAGCCCTGGAAGGCGGGGCCAGGGAAACTCCAGAGCAAAGTAAAGAAGGAGGTAGCCACAATCCAGGGTGATTCCTGAAGTCACTCGGAGTGTCCACAAGCAAACACACAGGGGCTGATGCACAAAGACACACCACACATAGAAAGACAAAGACACACATGCAAAAAAAATAAAAATTAAGAAAAGAAGAAAAGAAATCCCAAAATCTAAAATGATCTAAAATCATTAAGGTTTCTCAAAAATTGAGGTGATAAAATCTCATTTCAACTAAGAGATACTTTCTGTCAGTGTTCGTATAGTTTCTGGGAAACTTCCAGTTGATGATAGTCCTTTCTGACATTGTTGAGTCATACAGTATATGCATATTACTTTTCTAAAACTTGGGAGAAGAGAAACCTTACTTCTCACAGATTTCTTCTTCCCACAGTTTGGGAATGAATTGTAAAGCTTTCATCTAAACCAAAACACATCATTTTTGTCACTTTAAGATTGCTTCTGATTTAAGGAAGTCCAGATTTACACTATGTAGTATCAAGCCACAGCTCTTTGTTGAAGCAAGAGTAGGAAGACTTTTCTGTAGCCTGGCCTTACCTATATCACCGGTAAATTGCAAAGACTCCAAGGAGCAAATTAAAGCATGATACAGTGTGCTGTCTGCAAAGAGAGCCGACCTTTCTGCTAGCTGTCTTACATTTCCTCTGGCATGCAACATTAAGCATGTTAGTAACCACAACACTCTTCAAAGTCATTTGACCAAGCCAGTCCTCAGATCCCTGGAATGGTGCAGTACAGCACATAACTCTGTATTTGGAACCTGTATTAAAAATACAAAGAGACATGATAGCAAAAAAAAAAAATGGAAACAGCTAACACACCCATCAACAGAGGAATGGACAATGAAAATGTGTTACATACACACAACAGAATATTACTCAGCCATCAGAAAAGATGAGAGTATGGAATTTTCTGGCAAATGGATAGAACTAGAAACTTTAAATTTAAGTGAGGTATCTCAGACACAGAAAGTTAAGCACCAAATATTCTTGCTAAAACATGGATGATTAAACTGATATCCTTGTCAGTGTATTTGAGCAGGAAGCATTGTAAGAACCAGAAAACTTGAAAAAGACCTAAGAGTGGGAAGGTGAGAAGGGATGATTTAGGGTGAAACCTTTTAAGGGGGGATTTAGGATCTCAGAACAATGGAGAGGGAGGGAATAATGGAGAAAAAACACATAGAGGGGAATAAGCAGATGGGAGAGAGGAGGGACAGAGGAACTTGCAGAAAAACCCAAAGATGGTAGAAAACAACCCCAAAGGAACATCCTATGCTAGTAATATGTCAAAAAAAAAGTCTTTTAAAGAAAGAACAAGAATGGGAAGTCCCTATGCAGAAAAATCATAGAGTGAGGAAAACAGAAAAAAAAAGCCTTGAGCTGATCCATTCAGAACCCAGGGACAAAACTATACTGGAAGTAACAGGAATGTGCCATTTCCTGAGAAAATGTTGGTCAGAGGGGTCTTTAAAGGCCCCAAACGTTATAGGCTTTTGCCATTGCTCTTGGTTGTTCTCCAAGTAAGATCTTAACTGAGATTGCAACACAAACTAATTACAGTACATGGGTTAAATATATCAACTGGAACTAGTCTGAGGACTTTCTCCTTGCTGGATAGCTTGCACAGTACTAAGGAATACTGTAGAAGCTGCTGGGGGAAAGAAAGAATCACAAATCCCATCAATGGCATAAGATCTGTAAGTTGCAATATAGATCACTATGGCAACAAGTGACCACCGGTGTAACAGTGGCATGAGCACCAGCAGCCTTCTGATTGGACTCAAGACCTGCTTGTCAGAAGGATACCCATCCCTGCTACTGCAAACTAGAACAAGAGCATTAAAAAAGGGAAGGAAATAGATCAATAGGGAAGACAACTGATAAACCTATAGGTAGGAAAACAGTACCATCAAACTACTTTTTAAGTAGCTGTTATTATACCAATAGAATGGGAACTCACAATGGAAACCTTTGGGTCTAAAGCTGGATTAGTAAAGGGAAATGCACATATCAGTGAGGTAGCCTGAAGAGAGGTAACTTGATATACCATGGAGGCCTGAGCCCCCAAAGGGGTAGACAAGTCAGAGTAAACCCTAGGGTCCATAGAAGCATACAAGCGGAAGAGTGGGAGGGTGGGAGAGAGAATAGTGAAGGGAAAGGAGGGGATGGGAGGAAGGGAATAGGGAGGGGAGCTGGGATGAATACCCAATATGCCTGTAAAAGTAGAAAAATAAAAAAAGTGAAACCAAAAAAATAGAAAGAATTCCTGGTACATGAAAAAAATACAAAGGGGATTTCCATCTAATCTAGCGCTAAGGTCATATTTTAAGATCATCAGAAAGGAGGATAAGGTTTATGGTGCATCATCCAATGCTCATGGAATCTTAGCTGATCATCGAGATTCCTTTCATTACCACAAATCTCTTTCCAGCTTTAAGAAGTTCTGCACCAGACCGGAAAGGTTTCTGAGAGCACCAGGGTTGAAACGACTGTGCGGTCAGCTATTTGGAGAAGTCCTGTGTTATTCGCTGACCTATGACCAAAGGAAAACTGAATCATGACACACCAGTGTCTCACTTCCAAAGTGTTAGTTCTGACTCACAATTAAATTAAAAAGTAAACAGTCATGTGTAAATACTAGAGAATATTTCTCAACCTAAGTACTGGGGTAACGAAAATCTTTTAAACCTTTAAGACAAATCACCATCGAAAGAGAAGGAAAACAAAAATGTAATGTTGGTTCCAAATGTTTTAATTATTCGGACTAGCATCCAGATCAGCCCGATACCTAAAGTATCCTCAGTTCAGAAAACAAACTATAAACCTCACAGAAAGCAATGACTTTTGGTGGTAATTTGATGCTGTCCAAAAAGCTGCGTCCAAGAGGGAGCGTGGTAAGAGAACACTCCTCTGGCAGTCATATTCTGCAACAATCAAACAATATTATTTTCTACCAAGATGATTAATATTCATTTGCAATTTATTCATCAGGCTTCTTTCCTGATTAAATTTCTACAAGAAAGTAAATGCTATAAAATAAAGCCCAACTGTCAAACTCTCAACTGACTAATTCTATCAGCTGAGCGTTCTTCTTTCATTTCCTGTAGCTCCCATTTTGTTTCCCTTTGCTGTTGTTTTCTCTGTATTTTGATTTTATTAAAGATGCTACAATTCCCTGAGATTAAGCATTTCATCCTGCTTTTAAAAAAAAAATCACATTTTTGGAACTCACAGCAAATAAAAGTAAATATCCAAAGAAGCTTAGCAAATGGCTTTCTAAACATCCTTTCCAAATATAGCTCACAAAAATAAATAAACGAAAACTCAGAGTTTATCAAATGAGAGGATATGTGGTGGGTATTGAGTTTTAGACTTTCCAACTCTAATTCATTTTTCTAAAAAAGATACAGAATGAACAAATGTACTATAGCAACATGAAGACCAGAAGAAGCAGCTATTATTTGGAGGCAGTTTTTTTTTGTTTCATCTGGGAGATGAAACTCGCTTTTCTATCTTCCTTTCCATTGTCATGATAAAATAATATGATTTAAGATCATAAACTTGCTCCTCAATTGTACCAGTGAGTTTTCACGGCCTGATGTGGACAAGCTGCCTGGAGTCGCACTGCGTGTCATAAAGGACAGAGCCTAGAAGCTTAGAGCTATTATTCCAGGTTTCCTTGACAGATTTTCGAGTGGGAAATGTGTGTTTCCAGCAAGGTCACTCATTTGGGCTTTCCAGCCTACTGTACTTTCATAGCTAAAAAATATTTTTAAATAAAAATTTAAAGGCAGAACCAATAGAAGTAATTGAGGCATTTTTTTTTCCAGTGTAGAATCTCAGTCCCATTAAGAGAAGAAAGTTCTAGCTGAGGAGAGGTGCTTTGCCTCCTGTTTTCCAATTTGCAGATGGAAATGCGAAGCGTCTCTCCTTTTTCTCAGACAATAACACTTTCCAACTCTGTTGAGGAGTGTCGAATTCTTTTTCCCTTCTGACAAGAGCTACCCTGAATCATTTCCTATTTCCTCCTTGCCATAAACACACATCTCTGTGGAAGACCCTGGGTCAAGTAACTGAGTCTTTAGACCAGGTTTGCTCAGGTCTAGCCTTGTGCAACTAGATGGCTACCTGCTCCTTCCAGGAACTGACCTTAACAGAGAGCTAGTCAGCAACGAGGGAAAGGAGGCTTAGCCACAGTAACTCACCTCAAAGCCACTGAAAACTAGTAGCAACTGGGAGACAATCCTTCTTGAAATTCTTTTAGGACTTCTTGATGGCATTTCATAAAGAGAAGCCCGATCCATGCCCTTTGACTTGTGATCAAAATTCTTCAGTGTTGAAATTAAAAGAAATTAGCAATGAAAGGTCTTTTCTTTAGGAAAATAATTTTGCGTACAGCCATGGCTTGAGCTCACCGCTCATTATGTTTCCATTAAGGGCATTTCTTTCCTCTTGGCGTGCTGGTCATGGGAGTGCTAAGCTGCTACTCAAAGAAGCATAAACCTTTTTTATTAATTCACGCTAAGCGAAGATTATTTTACTTTGGTTCAAATTTCCTAAACTGATCTTGAAACTAGCTTTTTAAAAAATTTTTCTGTATACTAAAACTTACCTGCTACCCAGGATTACTTTGATCCCCAAAATCCCTGTTAATTGCAGCAAGAAGAATATCAAAGTCTTTCCTCCTCATCCTCATCCTCATCCTCTCTTCTTCTCTCCCTCCCTCCCCCTCCTTGTCCTATTCCCTTTTCCTCCTCCTCCTTTCCTTTCTCTCCATTTCGTTTCTCATTATCATCAATGAGTAGTACCAGTGGAATATCAGGTACCTACCACTACCTGTCTAGCCCTTGGTTTTCTGAAACAAGTTTTGGTATTTACTTTAGATTGGTCTTGAATTTGACATCTCTTACTTCTCCTGGGATTGCAAGTGTGCGTCACCGAATATGCATATTCTTAAAATTATTTGTTTACTTCATTTTGTCTATGTGTGGGTGTCTTCTGTGTGTGTGTGTGTGTGTGTGTGTGTGTGTGTGTGTGTGTGTGTGCGTGTGTTTCAGAGGATACTGTGTGTGCATATGGAGGTCCAGGGGTGACTTGTGTTGCTCTACCTCCTCTTTGCTTTGCTCTGGAGTTTCCCAGGCTCCCCTTCCAGAATGGGAAGGCCACCACCATTTCCTTCTGGCATTTTTACATGGGATCGAAGATCCAAACTCAGGACTATCTGCTTGAAAGGCACAGGCATAACCCCTGAGCCATTTTTCCTGTGTGTACACACCTTCTTAAAAGTCTTCTTAAAAGATGTCCTGTTTAGGGGTTAAAGGTCCCACACTTATTTGCTACACTTTGACCAGTTAAACACTTTCCTTTGCAAAAAGAAGCTTCCCAGTGGAAGACAGAAAACTACATTAATACATACGCATAAAGATAAGTATTTAGAAGGCAGTTTGATATGCCTATGTAAGAAAATAATACTAGCTGTTCACTTCTAGGGCCTATAACTTCTTTCTCCCTCCACAGATTTTTAGCCTAGTTTACAATACCAGACATGATTTCCCTCCTGAAGAGTGTGCCTTTAATATAACCAGAAGTGGTTTGTTATCCCCATAACACTCATGCCACTGGTGCACCAATCGGCACATTTTGCCAAAATGGTTGCTACTGTAGCTCACAGAATTCACAGGTGGGAAAGACTGTTGATGACTCCCAACCTCCCATGTACCAAGTTCCCAGGCACAAGTAATGTAGGTAACCCTTACACTCCATGCACCTCACACATACAAGACACAAAAACAGCTATGACAATGTCTGAATGTGACTACTGATCCTTCTACAAAGCCTGACAAACTACAGTTCTCAGAAGGTTTCATGCAGTATAATTAGCAGGGAAATGTGTGAACCTAAGGAAATAGTAGGACCCAGGGTTATCTAATTCTATTTAAAAACTTAATAGCAGAAAGAGTTATATGTACTGATGACAAATATTAGATCTATAAGACTATGTGTAGTAAGTTTGTTCTCACAACAGTAATAGTTATTTGGCAAGTGTCTACTGACAACACGTTTAAAAGTTTCCGATTTATGGGGGCTGGAAAAATGGTTCAAGGGTTAAGACTCGCAAGCAGACGGTCCTGGGCTCAGATCCCAGGTCCCCCATAAAAACTACAAGCAGAAATTGTGAAGGCCTGCACTTCTGGCCCTGGTGGGCAGAGCCTGGGAAATCTCAGAGCAAAGCAAGGAGGTGGTAGAAGCAATCCAGGATGATTCCCAAAGTCACCCTTGACCCTCTACAAGGACACACAGTCCCCTCTGAGATACACACACACACACACACACACACACACACACACTAAATAAAGTTTTAAAAAAAAGTTTCTGATTTGACAGAACAGACTGCAAAGAGGTAGGAAAAATCTCAGGGGACTTTACAGCAAAGGCCACACACAGCCAAGCATTCTTAGCCTAACAGCCACAACGTACATCCCTCCCAGAGTACTGCACGACCTGGTCCACATTTCAGTTAGGATGAGGATTCCATGGACACTTCCTTGAAGGAGGGAAACGGTGGTGGGTGGTAACCCCTCCAACTCATGTCATCTACTCAAAAACCTAAATTTTGAAAATTTGTCACTTTGCACCTGTGATAATCACCAAGTTTTGGAACCTGGCTTTCCTCGCTTCCCTGATGATGACAAATTTATTGCAGAAATATCCTGAAAACTTTAGGTGATGAAGATACTTGCCTTTGAAATAATCAATGTCTTATACAATAATTGAAAATAAACAGTTGAGCTACAAATGGTCAAGAGGGATAAAGGAAATAATTATTTTAAAAGGAATAAAATAAAATGGCATGCAAGTTTTTCTGTCAGCTCTGCTCATTTTCTTGTTAATTAGAAACAGACAACAAATATTTAGTAGTTAATGTTTAATTTATATAACCATCTATACAATAGGGAAGGATAACAGTTGCCTAATGCTGTCATGTACACAGATGGTGTGTACAAATGTGTATTTATGTTTTTCTCTCATTTACTCCTGATGACCAGATTTAGGGAAAATAAAATAACAGCGTTCAGTTATTTTAAGCTACAAATAACTAACGAGCAAAGCCTACTCAATCTGGAATGAACTTTTCTTATACATCAACAAGGCTTTGCTTATTAGTTTAGTTTTTCATGGACTTCATTGACATCAGAACCCTCAGTTCTCCACTCAACAGTTATCACAGATGGAGAAGAACCCAGTGAGGCCTCTCCCATTGGCCGCTGACCCACTGGCTTCTCAATTGCAGATGATGCATCGGCCACTGACAGATTACAGGTGTGCGGGGGGAGAACTCCAGTTGTGCATTCGCTAGTGAACTCACTAGTCTCCAATGGAGAGTACCGAGTTGTCATTCATAGGATCACAGATGGCCCTATTTAAATCCAGCAGAACAAAAAACAAAAAGACAGGAATATGGGAGGGGAAACTGTATGATAGGGAATCTGATAGGGGTAGGAAGGAATAATCAGAATGCAATGTTACAAATACATGTATGGATGTATGTGTGTGTGTGTGTGTGTGTGTGTGTGTGTGTGTGTGTGTGTGTGTGTTGCAGTTACTCTGCATTCTTGCCAATAAGTTAATGACCAAAGTGACTATGGGAACAAGAGATTTTACTCTTGGTTTACGATTGTCTGATTATAGTGTCTTGTCCAGCTTGGTGGGAGAATCCACACCAACATCAAAAATGGAAGGAACTGATCACACCACATACATAGGACAGCCGAGAGAAAGGCAACCCTTACGTGTCTGCCCAACTAGCAGCCCACCAGCTCTCTTCACCTTCTTCATCTGCCCACAGGTTAGTCACCATGGGCTGGGCTGTTCCCATCAATTAAACAATCTTCTACAGATTTGCTCAGAGCCCAGCTTAATCATTATTCTTTACAAATGTGCGCAGAGTTCGCTTGAACACACAACCATCAAGTTGACTCGTGTATCAACGGCAGTATATATATATAATATATACATACATACCTTGAGGTACACATATATATTTCAAAAAACATTTCTTACTAAAAAGGAAAAAATCTACTTCAGTTCTGGTTTTTATCACAGTTTCTAAGGCTACCATTACTGTCTTCTGTTCCATGTAAGTTCAAAACTTTCAAGACAATAGGTTACCTGTTGACAAAAATGTGTGGTGAAGCTCACAAAAACCTCATCCTGCATTTCCTTGAGGAACAATGGTGTATTATTCACTAGCTCAGAGTTCATGAGCTTTTCAGGACACCAACAGTAAGAGTCAAGTAATGAAACATAGTCAGGCCACACAGCCATCAGTTGCCAAGCCAACCACCAATCCAGCTTCCGTGACTTTGTTTAGGAATTTCTTCAGAAAGCAGTGAGACACCGCAACGTTGTTAAGTAAGGAGAAACTTAAGTAGATCTGCATTTCTGAACCATCATTCTACACGCCCCAGAGTTAAGACAGGTTGCAATGAAGGAAGAATGGAGGAGCAGGGAGGAGGGTTCAGGGAGGAAGACATCACTACAACAAGGAGTGCGAGAGAAAGAGGACAGTGGTGCAAGACACCAGGGACGTCATCAAGAAAGGATGGAAGAGGAACCTAATACAAAAGAGTGATCAGGTATAAGAGAAGAGAGCAACATGGGAAGATGAAAAAGGAAGGAATGGCCCCATTTCAAATACTGCTGGATGCCAGCCAAGTCTGTCCAATTTTCTGATTCTCTTCTGAAAATCTTGGCAAGGACCTAGTTCACAACCTCTATTAATATTAGAACATTAAACTTTAATAAGTGGAAAAATGGAATTCATAAGGTTTCTCAGTTGCACCCAGTGGGGAATTGGCCAGTCATTTGTGATTTTACACGTCTCTTGGTTGAAACAGACTTACAAATACAGATCTGAGCACTGGAATACATCATGTAAATGTGTGACGCTCCCTGGAGAACTTTCTGTCCCCCAAGTAATGATTGAATTACAATTGACTGATAAATATGGTATTCCCAACCGTGATCAACATTACAGTTTTCCTGATATAGTATCACATATAAAAATCTACCCCAAGTCCCCTCGGCCAAAGGCTTTAGAACTACTTCCCATTTGGATACAGGTAAACAAAGTGAGAATTATGATTCTTAATTATTTTCACTATCCTGTCACTTTTCAGTTGGGACACTTCAGAACCTGAACTTTTATCAGTTCTTCATGGAATATGAGAAAAGCAAAGAGCAGGGCGAAAAAAAAAATCTGTCTAGGTTGTGAGATTTAGAATTCTAGGACACAGAAAATCTCCATCAAGAGATATCCAGGGCCTTGTCACTCCTGGCTCTTATGCCATGTGAACAATTTTAATTATCTCATGAGGAGCATACCACAATGCATTACCTTATGTAAAAGACAGGACATCAGAGGTATGTGTAGTTCTCTCAGAACCAAGCCTTTTACTCATAGGCCATACTACTTAAATAATAAGCAAATACCTGACTAACCTATTTACAATAATCTTTTCAAATAAACAGTCCTTTGGAACTCTCAGACTTTCATTAGATTCAGAAAATTCCTTCCTGATGATAGTAATAGAAAAATTATCAAGGGCTAGGGAGATGAATCAGCAGTTAAAGTACTTACCACGCAAGCAAAAGACCACAGTTAGGATCCCCAGATCCAAGGTAAAATACCAGGCAGATGTGGCAACCCATCTGCAACTCCAGCCCCAGAAGGCAAAGCCAGGGATTCCCAGAGCAAGGGAGCTAGCCAGACCATCCCTGTAGGTGAGCTGTGGGTTTAAACAGAGACTCAGGCTCAACATGTTAAATTGGAAGAACAGTGAAGGATGATTCCCAGGGTAGCTTCAGGCCTCCACACATGCAGTCATATGCATGCACACTTCCACACACACAGATGCCCACACACATGCAAACAGGCATATGTGCCTGCATGCACCCTATACACACAAACACATGAAGACAGTGGGAAAGAAGAGAAAAGAAAAATCATCGATGAGACAAGAGACAAGGAGTAATTTCAGAGTATATTCAAAATATTGACATGTAAAAGCAGCACAAGGTAAGCAGACTTTTACATTGATTCTTCTCTTGACTATTTATATGGTTTGAGCTGAGTAGACAAGAACTGGAATACAAATGCTACTGCTGCAGCAAATAAGCTTCACGTCACTGCTGCTCAACATACATGAACCAATGAGTGTTTTTCTGGTTAGACATTTCTTCATGATCCCTCAGGCTCCATGTTACTTTCATCTCACCCCTTTTATTCAGTTGATAGATAGTCAAAGAAACTATGACCAAGGCCTACTAGGCTCCTAATTGAACTGCTTGCCATTTGGAATATAGTTATGTTGAGCAAGGTATGAATTGTTTGGCCCCGTTTGATGAAGGAAGCAAGGATGTTGGCCAAGTTCAATTAAAGTGATGGACTTATTGTTGAGGAGAACCATGTCAGTGGTCCTGATACTTTGGATGAGGAAAAGGCAGACAGCAGAGCATCTACAGCTGCTGAAACAAAAAAACCTCACTGAATAAAAAAATCTGTGCTTTGCATTAGTACAATGGATGGAGACGATTCTGTCCTGTGAAAACCCAAGCTCCTTCCAGGGAAGAAACCCAAAGATGAAGTTGCTCCCGGCTCTTCAAAAGTTTTGGCTGCCTGCAAAAGAACTTTTCCAGTGCCAGCACACAGAAGTTGGTATGGCTGTGGTTCAAGCAAGCCAGGCTGTAGCTCAACCTTGCTACAGAACCTGGCGACATCAGACGAGTGGTACTCGCTTTGGTACAAGATCGAGGGGCTCACAAAGGGTCAAAACTTGTCACCCAACAACAGGTTTGGAATTCCTGCAGAGGATCGTGAACTTCCTCGCTGCAGTAGCAAACACAGAATGCGGCTGGAGGCATCAGAACTATGAGCCATGTGGGGAGGATTTCTTTGAGTGCATATTCGATCTGGTCCAGAGAAATGCTGCCCGGGTAACTTGGGCTATAGAGAGAGACTGAATTCCCCGGCATCTCTGAGGCTCCATGACTACATAATGAGCCACAAAATGTGGACAATGTACTGCAGCATGTAATATTACCTTGCTAGATTTTAGTCTTAATTTAATATTTTCTTGCTCTGTTCCAATTCTTCAATTTTAATGTTTATTCTGTGCTGGTGTATTTAACTTGATTTGACTTGACAGGATCCTACAGTTAAAGGATTTGGGGGCTTTTTAAAAGACTATAAACTTATAAATATTGGAATTGAGTATGAGTAGTTTAAAATTTGATGATGAGAACACTTAAGACTTAGAGAACTTTTTAAATTGAATATATTTTTATATTATAAGATAAATGTAACATCTGTGGGGACAAGAGTTGACTAAAAGGTTACAATTTAAAAGTAACATGTTTTGTGTCAAGTTAATAAGGGGTGGAATGTGATAGCTGCAGGGGTCAACTTGACAATTGAAGACTCAAGCTCTGGGCACATTTGTAAAGAATTAGTAGTTAAATTAAGCCTTCGGCAAGTCTGCAGGAGATTATCTGATTGATGATGTCCCATAATGAGGCAGTAATTACAGAATTTATATGATTTTATGTGTATATAAGTGTATATATATATACACACTCATACATAATCTAGTACCTGCAAGTATTACAAATATATTTACATTAATAAGAGTATGTATCACTTAAGATGGGGCAGAACTTACAGAGGTATTCCAGAAAAGACATAGTATGCCTTTAGACTCCAAAACTTATACTGGGGTTGGAGAGATGGCTCTGGGTGGAGACTCTGCCTCACAAATAGAAAGACATTAGTCTGGACCCCAGATCCTATATAAAACGCCAGGAGGAAATGGAGGCAGCTATAATTCTGGCTCTGGAAAGCATACTCTGGGAAATCCCAGAGCAAAGCAAAAAGGAGGTAGAAGCAATTCAGGATGATTCCTGAATTTATAGGCACACGCAGTGCTCACTGACACACACACTCACACAGAACTTCAAAAAAAGTCAAGAAATACACACATTTGTGCTCTCTATTGCTCTCAAAATTATTTACAAAAAAAAACACTGAAATTCAGCAATAGGAGCACTAGAAAAGAAATAATATAAAATACTGTCACCCACACTGCATGCTGCTTTAAAGCATGGTGCAATATCACAAGCACGTCTCTTATGAGAACTTCCTGGCCGGCAGAGAGTTGACATCAGATCAGGATTCCAGGACTATTCAAGTATGGTTGGTCAGACAGCATAAAAAAGAAAGAAAATGAAAGAAAGTAGTTTTCGCTCTGGAATTGTTATTTACCTACATAGTTCAACTATATAGTTTTCTATAGCGCAGAGCTTTGAAAACTCAGGAATCAGCCATAAGTTACAATTTTCCTTCTTCACGTTATCTTAAAATTATTCAAATCCCAGCTAGAAAAATGTAGACAAAGAAGGTTCTTTCAGAAGTCAATTCTCTTCTTCCATCATTCAGGCTCTGGGGAATCAAACTCAGGTACCCAGGTTTCCACACAAGAGTCTTTGCCCACTGAGCCATGTCACAATGCCCAGAAGTTTCTTCAGTAAGAGCTCCTCCCTTCCTGGTCTGCTCTTCTCGGTGGAACTGAGATCAATGCCCAGGAGTCCCGGCCAGCGGGCTGCATCCAATAAATGGAATGCTCTCAGACTAAAGTGCGTTCATTGGTTGTCGCCATAACCTTTTCTTTTAACAGTTCAATTTGGCATGGCTTTTTTTCTAATGTAAACGACATAGAAAGTAACTGTGTCTCAATATTTTCATGTCATTTTCTGGGATAGATGGAGAAACCCTGGCGTGTGATAGAACTGGAATTGGAGGATCGCCACCTTGGTCATTAGCGACAGAGAAGAAATTTCCATAATTCCAAAATCATTTTACTAGTGGGAATGTGTGGTCTGAATTTTCAAATCTATGGAATCGATTATATGTCCCTTCAACTCTGAAAGAATTAGTGGTACAGTACCATTGTCTCACACTGAACAAACTGGAGTTGTCCAGCAACAAGGAACTCTGAATGTGAGGATAAGGATGCTCCATTATACGTATTGCTGAATATAAATTCGTGGACTTAGTACTCAAGGCAGTGTTGTCTTCCCAAGAGTTATAAAGTAAGATGCCCTGTCATATACTTAGTAACAGGTCATCCAAGAGCCAAATGCACTTCAAGAGGAAACAGCTGAGAAAGAAAAATGTAAAGCAAAATAGACATTGTAATCTGCCAGCATCACTCCACTAGACTGAGGTATTACCTGGAATTCGATTTCCTGGATGGTTAATAAGACATCAGGTTGCAGTGGCAACAATATTCACTGGGAAGGAGATTCACTCCCTAAATTCAAATTAACAGCAATCTTACAGATTTCTTGAGAGAGACATATAATGCTGTCAAAGATGCAATATATTGTTAAATTCTGTGTTAAAAATGAGATCCAGAAGTCACAGTAAAAAAAAATTTACATCGTAATTGTGCAAAGGAAATATTATTTCTGAAAAGCACATATTGTTTTCCACAACAAATAAGATCTCTATTAAACATCTTTCTATTAAGACATCATAAAGGCATGCATGCACAGAACTCATGAAACTCAGAGTTAAGTTTCATGCCCAATCTGAATGCTCACAGCGTTCCTGTGAGTTCAGGAAGGTAAAAAATCACATTCTTTGCATTATTTTATAAAGAAAGAACCAGCAAGTAGACAGATTATCTGGCTGATCCAAACTCACACGGCAGAAAGTTGGCAGATGCAGAAATCAAACTTCTTATAACCAACCATTTCAAACCTGGAAGGCAGCCATCCAGCATGCATGTGGCCTAACATAGCCTTTTACCTTCCATCATGTCTAAAATCATACACGTGACCCAGGAAAACAGAAGCCTAATTCATTCTTAAATTTTCTAGGTAATAAACCTAAAGTGAATTAAAAGGCATATCATGCCATGGCCTTAGGAAAAAACATCCTCTCTCACCGCCATTACAGAGAGAGATGAAATCATATCAAAGTAAGCTAGACAGTTAAAAGGGAATAGGAAATAAAAAGGAAGTGGCCGGGCAGTGCTGGTGGCGGCTGTCAGAAAGGAACATCAGCAGGATCAAATAACACAGCTTTCTCAGCTGATTCTTGAAAAAATAATAAAAAAGAAAGAAGAAAAGAAAGCATAGACACTATTAAACTGCATCTAAACACACACACACGCGTACACACACACACACACACGAGTTTCATTTCAGAGGGTCTAATGGTGAGCATCTCACAGGCGCACCAGATTAAGTGCCAAAACCTAATGTCTTTGAAGTCAGCCTTAGACAGCACTTCCGCATCCTAGTCTGAGATGTGCTGAGAGCTCCCGTCTCCTCACACCTAGCATGGGGCCTGAAAGTTCCCAGGGTAAACATGTTTCCGAGGACTCAGGCTCAAATGCAAATGTGTGACAAGGATGGGATCACTTAAGTCTTCATCCCCCCCACCCCAATTACACTCATTTGTCAGGACACGTGGGAATGAATCAGGACATTTTAAAAAGCAAAGGAGGGGAAATACTAAGGAGACGTTCAGAGGAATTCACCGCACCACGGAAAGGATAAGCCTTCTGCAAAAGACTCCATCTTGTTGAAAAATGGCCATTTCGGAATCCCAGAGCTGGGAGGTGTAGTAATGAGTTCCAAAGACCTCAAGGGGCTCTGAAGCAGCTTGGAATATTGTGGGTCTAACACAGCAGTCAGTTACCTATTTGAAACCTATCAGTGCTCCATCTTCATCTCCTCAGGTCCCCCTCTCAGCCTTCACCTCCTGTTTCCCAGGCACTGTACATCAGTGACCGGTCTATATGCTAGACAACATCTCCTGACTTCAGAAGAAGCTCAGCGCCCTTTTCTATGTGAACCCACTATATCCCAAGTGTATGGATACTTCCTGTGTCCTTATCTCCATAGGTCTTTCTGCCAGGAAAAGCAAGAAGCAACACATGCAAAGAAATATGTGTCAGACTTCTCATACTAATAGCTTCTCATAGGAAGCTATGGCCCAGGGTAGAAAGTGCATCTCTTTTATTTGTTGCAAATACGTAGACAGGCATATTTGGTTAATATCTCATTAGAGGGCCACTTTGAAGAGTTGGATAAAACAACTGCAAACAAGTGACATCTTAACCAATGCACGTCACCTGACTACCTTGTCATGGTTTGGGCACCTTTGAGAGGAGGAACCTTGCTGGAGGAAGGTGCTCACAGGGGGTAGGCCTTGAGGTGGATTAGTCCCACCCTACCTCCTGGAGAAGTCTGCTTTGCAGCAGTGAGTCTAGCGGCTCTCAGCCTCCAAGACGTCTGCAGTGACTTAGCCTGACTCCAGCTTCTGCTGCCAACCATGATGCTTCTGCCATGAAAAGATTGTATCTCCCCTCTGGAACCGTAAACTGAATAAATCTCTGTTTCTCCCTTAAATTGTTTGACTTTGGGTGCTCTCTCACAGCAACTAGAAAAGAGTAACCAGCACACCACCGCGGCTGAAAATGCACAGAAGGAATAGAAGGTTCAGAGACACCAAAGAAGCGTCCCATTCAGAGCATCAAAACAGAAGACTCAAAACGGAGGAGGAGGAGGAGGAGAAAAGGAAGAGGAAAATAAAAAGAAAAAAAGAGAAGGAGGAACAAGAGCTGAGCTTTTGCAGGAAATCTGAGTACATGTAGAAATCTTTGTTCTTAATCTATTCCAGATTGGGTCTAAAAAGAATAAAGACCTTCCACCCTTTATGCGCCAGCCCTAATGACCACAGAAGAGGGAAATGAAAGCATGTGGCCTACGTTTGGGGAAAACGTAATGTTTTTCCACTTAGTGCTCAAAAGTTTCCTTCCCTGAAACAGTATTTAGTCCATGAGTCTGTCTACAGTAGAAAAAATTAGAAGGGATAGGGACTGTTTGACCTTTGGGTTGAAATGTCACCTTGAAACTGGACCTGTAAGCCTGTGGATTCAAGAATAAATACCGTTTTGCTTTTACAATAATTACCTGGCATATCTAGACCATTAAAGTGACCCTTTTTCCAGGAAGAAATACTAGAAAATACAAAATATGATAAATTTTGCTTAATGAGGCTTTGGTTGGCTAAATGGTTACATGGTTTTGGTTTCAATTTATTATGTATCCATGGTTTTTCTATACTTCATAAAGTGCCTGAGTACTGAGGGAAAGGTGTTACCTGGAAATACGCATGGATAAGTTCATCTGCTGTAATTGATTCTGACTACAGAGGGTCACATGGAGAAGAAAAAGTAGCAGCTCAATGATGTCAATCTTTTTTTTTAATTTTTTTATTATTACTTATTCAACTGTGCACATGTGCGTGCGCGTGTGTGTCTATCTGTGTGTGTGTGTGTATGTGTAGAACCACGGACGAACTCGCGAACCACCATGGACGCCTCCACCTCCTTCTGCCCCGGGATTCACAGGCTCCGCCCTACCAGGACTAGAAGCGCAGGCCACCCCCGCTTCCACCTGGCGTCTATACCTGGGATCTGGGATCTGAACTCAGGACCTTCCACCTGCAAGGCGGAGGCTTAACCCCTGAGCCACCTCTCCAGTCCAATTACATCAATCTTATGTTGGCAATCTTGTTTCTATCTCTGAACTTGATCATGTGCAGTTATTTGAGGAGAGGCTCCTTGAGTCTGTTTCTGAAGCACGGAATAGGTATCATGAATATAAGGAACACCAAAGTAGAGCTGGGTCAGATAAAGGAATCTGAAGATTTTCTACTAACAGGGCCCAATATCTGAAATGCAAGTGTAAGCACTGTCTATTATTGGGTGCTTTCTGAAATGTCAACAGTCTTCTCTAAAACAAGGTGTTTTATTCCATCTCTTCTAATAGCAGATGAAAGGGCCCATATATTCAGGTTGAGCAGACCCAGCCTAAAAAATCCGAAATGCTCTAAAATCCAAGTGCCCTCTGGTACGTGCGTGCGCGCACACACACACACATATATGCACATGCAAAACAAATCACCATCAGGATATATCTGCAATGTACATATAAACAAAAATGATTCTGGAATTTAGACTTGGTTCTCATCCCCAAGTTACCTTTTGTTTGTGCAATCCCCAAATCCACAGCATTCAAAATTCAAAACACTTTTGGCTCCAAGCACTTAGGATAAGAAACACTCAACCAGTATGTGAAAAAAGAAAAGTTCCTCAAAATTTTGTTATGAATGCTCTGAGAAGAGTCGGTTTCAAGATGACCTTCACCCATCAGGGGCTCTGAATATATCCACTCTTCATGTGGCTTCTCCGAATCTACAGGCACCATCCAAGCTGTGATCAATAGCCAGAACGTAGGTGTGATTTAATCAAAATGTCCTTAGTACCTATTCCAGAACTGCAATTTAAGAATTGAAATCCAGCGTCTGCATTTTGAAAATCAAATCCATTCTCCACGGAAATTTTTTTACAAAGCATCTTGGCACCTGCATTGCTGAAAATAGAACTAGTTCTACTTAAGAGAAAGTAACAGCAAATCGGGGATTTGTACAATGGCAATAAAATGCAGCTAAGTGTCGTGGTGCCAGGTTTTAGCCCAGAGATGGGAGTTTTTATAGCGCATTATAAACTTCTGATTCCGGAGGTTAGGAGAAGATCAGTCTTCTAACTGTGTGGGGATCGCAGGCTCTGCTCCGCTGCTCCCTGACTCTCCTACTGGGACTTTCCATCCCAAGGCGCAGGACCCATCCATCAGCCTCCTCAGCTGCTGAAGCACGTCAGTCTGTTCACACGTTCCCTGGGCTTCTTCCCTGGTCCCTGCCCCGTGGGCCTGCAGAGATCTACAGTCCTCTCTGGCCTCTTAAGCGCCATAATGGATCACCAGCTAGAGCACCATCGCGCACCCTTCTTGGCAGGAAGTTATTCTCTCTCCTGCTTCAATTGTTTCTCTGCCTTTCGCTTAGAGCCTTTTACTTTGATGCCTTTCATGCTGTGCAGTTGCCTAAATAAAAAGGAGGAAACTCAGTCAAAAATACTACAAGCTTGGATTTGAAGGTGGCTGCTGAAAATGAATTCTGATCTTTTCTGACTATATATATGGATAAGTATATACATATTCCATATATATTTGGATAAATATATATACACTCAAATATAATTTCCAATATGGAATGACATGTGAAAGAATAATAGTGACAATCATTGTATCTCTATAATTTATATCCCACCTAGACCATTATTTTACCTCTTTGGGTGATGAACTCTTTAATTATTAGAGTTCTCTCAAGCTGTAAAGCACATTGCTGCAAAACAATGTTCTGTTCTATAGCAGAAAAAAGCTATATGGGCAACTAGGGAATAGCAGGTACCAAAATTCTTCAAGAAAGACAATCTCAAGTCCTTTGAGGAATTTCAAATCCTTTGCTAAATCATCGCCATGGTCAAATCTGGTTAACCTCCCCCCTTTTTTTTAATTAGTGACAATCTGGCTGTTTCATACCTCCAGGAGGAGATGAGCTAGTGCTGTTGGAGACATGACTGCGTTGCTGGCTGAAAAAACTGGATTCTAAATCAAACCTAACACAAGTAGTCTAATGGCTTTGGGCAAGACACATTCTTTTTTTTTAATTTTTTTATTATTTTATTCAATTGTGAGTGTATGTGTGTGTATGTATGTGTGTGTAGAACCATGGACAAATTCGGGAACCAACATGGACGCCTCCACCTCCTCCTTGTTTACTCTGCCCCTGATTCACAGGCTCCGCCCTACCAGGACCAGAAATGCAGGCTGCCCCCAGCGTCTATACATAGGGTCTAGGATCCGAACTCAAGACCTTCCGCCTGCAAGGCAGAGGCTTAACCCCTGAGCCACCTCTCCAGCCCCCTGGACAAGACACATTCTTGAGCCTGACTGTCCACATTTGCATCAAAAGATGCACAAAGTAGGTCACTAGAACCCATGCTAAAGAGAAGAAAATTAAGCCAGTCTCTCTTCTTTCAGTTGTCGGACTCCATTCTTTTCCTCAAACACTCGTTTTTTTATTGTTCTCAGTACATGTTCTTCCTTTCTAATTCTGCTCCACTAATGACGACCCATCTTTTTCTCTTTTTAGCCCATCCATTATAGGGCATCCGCCTTTTAGGCTGAGCTTTAGAACAACCATAAAGAAAGAAACCTTAGTGCTCAACCTGAGGGTCTGGCCTCTTGGCTTTCCACTGTATGGATCCATCTGGTATAAAAACCAATCTGTTCAAATAATGTGTGCGTGTGTGTGTGTGTGTGTGTGTGTGTGTGTGTGTGTATGTGTCCCAACCTGATCTTGTCCCTCCCCTCAGTCAAGATGTGATCTAGTGTTATCCATGGAGGAAATTAAAAAAAAAAAGGAATAGTAAACCAATTCTTACCACAACGTGAGGAAAAATAGAAATCTACTAAAGAGCTCTTCCAATTAAAGTATGACATTTTGTTTTAAATGTCACCCTGACACGTAGGAGTGTGCCTGTGCACACACCTGTGAGGAACTGGGCCAGTCTGTAGGAGATGATCTTCATTTGGTCAGGTTGCGGGAAGACCTGCCATGGTGGGTGGCACCATTCTCTAGCTGATAAGGAAACGAGCTGGGCATTGGACACACAGGCAGGTAGGCAGCGTGAGCCCTTGCCCTCTGCTTTGCTGTGGACGTGACTAGGTCTCCTGGCTTCTTTTTTTTTAATATTTTTAAATTTATTTATTGAATTGTGCGCGTGTGCATATGTGCTGTGCGTGTGTGTGTAGAACCACCACAGGCGAATTTGGGAACCACCATGGACCGCTTCTACCTCCTCCTTGTTTACTCTGCCCGGGATTCACAGGTTCCGCCCTACCAGGACCAGAAACGCAGGCCGCCCCCGCTTCTGCCTGGTGTCTGTATGTGGGGTCTAGGATCCATCTGCAAGGCAGAGGCTTAACCCCTGAGCCACCTCTCCAGCCCATAAACATTTCTTGAAATGCATCTAATTAGCATTTACAACCTTTCTTTTGCTCAAGATGCATTGAATAACCCTGTTTCCTTTACTTCTAGTCCTGGTAGGGCGGAGCCTGTGAATCCCTGGGCAGAGTAAACAAGGAGGAGGTGGAGGCATCCATGGTGGTTCCGGAATTCGCCTGTGGTTCTACACACACATACACACACACACATACACGCACCAACTGAATAAATAACAAAAAAAATTTTTAAAAAAGAAATGTTTACAGCTCATGATGAACATGTATTGATTGAGAATTCACCAGTCAGTTCCCATGCCTTGTGCTGTTAAAGCAAAAAACTTCTGCTACCTATAGGGTTGTGTTAATATTATTTCATAATATTTTATGCACGCGAAGAGAGAGTACCCATTTAGGGGAAAGTAACAAAGCAGATCTGGGGAGCTCAGGGTGAGCATTCCTGGGGTGAGATTCTCCAGTGGAGCAAAAGGAGGTGTAATCCCTCCTGGGCAGTTGCCATCAGCACATCCAAGCATAAGAGGTGTCAACTTGATGGTTGCGGGTTTGAGCTCTGGGCACATTTGTAGAGAATTAATGGTTGAGTTAAGCCCAGAGCGAACCTGAAGGAGATTGTTCAGTGGATGGGGAGTACCCAGGCAGATGAGTAAAATGGAGGAAATTGTTCGAGAAAGGAAACATCCTTGTGCACACTTGGCCAGACATGCTGGTCTGGCAAATAAGGATTGTTCGTCTCTCAGCTGATATGTGGTTATTATACGGCCAGTTCTCCCGGCGCTGTGGAGATGGCGCATGCTGTCCTGCTAAGATGGACAAACAATCGTAACCAGGAATCGTAAGAGAAAATAAAATCTCTTGTTCCCTTAAGCCGTTTGGCGGTGATTTTATCAGCAGCGATGCAGGTGAACTACTACAAGAGGTTTCCAAGCCCCTTGGAGCGTACAACATTGGAACTAGAGTCGCTCTGTTTGAATATTGAGATCTAGAGCATTCCCCGAAGCCTGAGGACAAGAAGCCTCCCAAAAAAAGCCGTTAACTTTTTCCTAGACCCACACACTTAACCCCTCTCTGTGACCTTCCCGGGGCCTCATTTCTTTCACATGCAGCCAAATATCTAGACATGAATTGCTGGGCTCGGAAGATGACTCCGCAGGCAAAGCGATTGATTGTTGAGCAGAAGGACCAGAGTGGGGATCCGTACATACACATCCTATACAATAATATAAGCACCTGGAAGGGCAGTGTGCTAGAAGGCCAACATCTGATCATTTCCAGAAGCTTCCAGGCCTGGTTTACTCAGCAGTGTTGACGAAACCTTGTCTCAAGCAAGGTGGAAAAGCATGGGAAGGTTGTCGTGTACGCCACATGTGCCATGGCACGTATGTGCTCTCCCACACACATACATTTCATTTCGCCACATGCACACACACACACACACACACACACACACACACAACTGAATTGGCTTCTAAGCACATGCAACCAGCCTTGGGATCAGAGAGATGCTTGTCCCTCTGTGTGTGCCCGTCGAGGCCCAAGGGGGATATGGCGAGTCATCCTCAATCGTTCTTCCACCTTGCTGTTGTGAGCTGGGTCCTCTAATTAACCCCAGAGCATGCCAGTAGGGCAAGCCAGCTTGGCTGGGCATTCCCAGGCTCCACTTTCAGCGTTAGAATTACAGACAGGCTGCCACACCCATAGGCATTTCTAAGTGGGACCTGTGAATCCAAACTCAAGTCCCAGTGCTTTTGAGGTAAAGACTTTAACCACCAAGTCGCCTCCCCAGCCCAGAGATGGAATTATATTCCATTCACTCACTCTGCATTTCCTGAGCTTTGTAGATTAGGACAAATCACTGTCCTTCTCTTTTTCTCCTTGCCTCTTTCTAGCTTTTTTCTACCATGTATAGACACACTCACACAGTCATTTAGCACAAAAGCTAGACTTTATATGGTGTGTAATGATGAACTAAACGTATCACTCACTTCTCCAAACTGTAGAGAGCTTTGTCTTTTACCGTATTAAGGCACATTGTAAATATTACGAATTAAAGAAATAGATAAAGAGAATATAAGTTTAGGTCATTCAAAATAGTACTAGTCAGAAGACATTCAATTTGGAGCTGGAGAGATGGCTCAGGGGTTAAGCCTCTGCCTTACAGGCGGAAGGTCTTGAGTTCGGATCCTAGACCCTATGTATGGACACCGGGCAGAAGCAGGGGCGGCCTGCGTTTCTGGTCCTGGTAGGGTGGAGCCTGTGAATCCCAGGGCAGAGTAAACAAAGAGGAGGTAGGTGGAGGCGGTCCATGGTGTTCCAGAATTCGCCCATGGTTCTACATACATGCACACACGTGCACACACGCAAAATTGAATAAATAATATAAAAAAAGAAGACATTCAATTTACAGTTTAGGTCATGGCCTTCCTAGGTTTGACTAATTATGTTGCTTTGAGAAAAAAATAGCTGTAATATTCACAATATTTTTCCATTAAAAACATATCATGTATATTTTTTGATATCAATAGTCAGATCTTCTGTCTTGTATGTAAGTTATATATTCTTCCTTATAAATACATATAAATTATTTAGCTAACTCCAGGTTATGACTAGATTGAAATGTTTATCCCTGTGTGATTTGTGTGTTTGTTAAACTATAGACTGATAGAAACGAAAACTTTGACTTTGAGTACATAAAATAAAAATTCACTTCAACATCCCTTTTCCTACCATGGCTATTTTCATATTTTAATTTCTACAACTTTTGTTAAAATTTTGGTTTATTTGACCACTATGGAAAAATTAGAACAGTTTTTTATATATCAATAAGTCATTTTCAGTTTTTCTCTGAATTTTTTCTTTACATGTTAGAAATATTAGTCTTCTTACTCCAGTATTTTTCAAGTATTTTCCCAATGGCCATCTGTCAGTATAGTTTCTATAGCACGATTTTTCACATCTTTATGTATTTCAGTGTAGGACAGACTTTATGATATTCCTGCCTTCGATAGCATGTTTCAGAAAGCTATACATGGATCAAAATTATGGAAATAATCTCCTATATTTTCTGCTGTTCTTTTCATGTTTCAGATTACAACATTTAATGCCTTTCAACTTCAATTAGTCTGCAGTGTAACTTTTTTTGAGCCAAAGGGTCAGCAATTCATCCCAACAAATTTCTCATCTTCCCGCCACTAAAATACCATCTCTGTCTATAACACTCAGGTGTGACACGTAAGCAGATCAGCTGCTGGAACGTGCACTCAGTTTCTGCATCCCTGTGCCTTACCACCCAATTTCAACGCCTGCCGCATCCTATCATGTTTTAATTCTGAGAAGGCATTCCTCTCCCTCTGTTTTTTTTTTTTCCTTTCTTTTCTATGGTTTTCTCATACATTTCTTCATCCAAGTCGATTTTAGAATCATTTACAACTTAAAAAAAAAAATAGCCAGTGCCTGTCTGGATGAAAAGAAGTCAGTAAAGTGGAAATCAGATTGAATTGTCTGAAAGAAAAGAGACAAATTTTGACAGAATAGAAACAGCCAAAACCTGCCCTTGAGGGCTGATCTCCAGTAAAAGTTGTGAATCTGGCAAGGTTTCTGTCCCTCGGGAACCTCGGATGCCCCCACTGAGACGGAGCTAATAACACCTACAGGCAGTAGACATCTTCCCAAGCTCTTCGTCCATTCACCCCGGGACTGGCATTCCTAAATTTGAAGAAGTCCTTATCTAAGGTTCTTCCAAGAGGCCCTGCCCCCTGTGGAGAACTCACATCCTCCTGGCTTCCTGCTCCTCTCGCAGCCTCACTGAGGAGAACGCCAGATTCTACCTCTGAGTCAACAGTTGTAAACAAGGAAAGAGCTTCGCAGGACAGCACAGGGAAAGCAAGGTGCACACTTGGCGAGTCCACGGGACACTGCATTTGGGTTGTAAACCCAGAGTAACGATACACCGCCTTGTCCTCCTGAACCTTACATATCTGTCCCAGAAATCACCAAAGGACCGCAATGTCCCTTCAAAAACACAGACGCGGTCCAGTTGCTGGCAGCTGCAGATCCCGCCTCCCACTGTCCGCCCAGAACCCCTGTGCAAGGAAAGAGAAGCACCACGTGTCCTCTGTCCCCACCTCAGGTGTCCGCTCCAAAGCTGACCTGCGGCAGGCCGTACCAAGGCGCTGGCTCCTCCCTGTTGGGTCAGCTATGGCCGCAGCAGGAGATGTGATGGGGACAGATGGGGGGATGTTTCTCAGCCCTCTGAGGAGGCGCCTCCACTGATGGATTCCACTCAGTTAAGCTTCACTCTAGGCGTTGATCTTGTCCCGCCCTCCCTCTCTCTGTCCATTTTCCCTGCAGGTCTAGAGGTCATGAACGACCTCTCCTAATCAACTCAGTTCTTTGTACTTTTTCTACCCAACACCTCCATAGCTTTAAACATCTGATTTTTGTTAGGTTGAGTTGGGTGGCACTTTCCCATAACTGGAATCCCAGACTTAAAAAAAAAAAAAATTGAGAGTAAGTGAGTCAAGCACAGGATTCAGCACGCTCTGCTTCCTGGCTGTGGGGACAGCAGAACCGCCGGCCTCCTGCTCCTGTCCCTTCCCCACCCAAGGCCTCATCCTTCCCACCATGATGGAATGAGCCCCCCTTCCCCCATCCATGAAGTGTAAACCCTTCTTCTTTAAACTGCTTCCTGTCCGGTATTTCATCACAGCAACAAGGAAAGCAGTAAATACAGTATCTCCCCCAAATTTCCTATTTTCCACATGCTTTCTATTTCTTGTTGGATCCCACTACAGAAGTCAAAGCTTTTGTACAAGGTCTGGCTAATGAGCTCCAAAACTGTTTCCGTGAGAGAAGATATAAACGGATGCAAGACTCATAGAGGAGATAAACCGCGGAGACAGGAGGATGGGAAGCTCCGTCTCACCCTGGGCTGCATGGCATGTCTAGACCAGTCTGACCTCAAAACAAGCAAATGAATGCACAAAATCCAGGGTTAGCTTTATGTGCATCTACAGATAGCCTTTTATAAATAAAGGCAACCGAAGGCTTTCTTTCTGAGAAATTCTACAAGAATGACCCACATACAGAGATGTGTCCGTGTTGGCATTCTCAGTAAATAATCGTGCCAGTGTTTCTGAAAGCCTTACTCGTCTCCATTTAGAAAGCCCTAGGTGTCAGAGCGCACGCACACACCTAAGATTGCCACACCACTTTCACACACTGCCACACTTTCTCTGCTCCATTTAACCTTCAAATTTAATAGGCATCTCTCCTAAAGCATCAAGACTTTCACCCCCCTTCCACTCAGTGAAAAGGTCTGGTTTTGAATGGATCACAGCATTCTATCAAACTGTGTGCGAACCTTCATAGACTCTCCCGGGCAGAGACACTTTCCTTCAAGTCTTCTCTCTGTATTCAGATAATAAAGGATCGAAGATGCCTCTCAACTGTCCAGTTTTTTTTGTATCAATATATGAGTGTGAAGTGCAATTAGCCATTGAAATAAAATTGGTAATGAATGCTAATTACTTCCTTCTCTGGGTGTTGGGGTAATATATTCCTAGCCTTTTCTCATTACTTGGAGAAATTGAGAGGTGGCTCTATAGCGATCTACAGAAATTTTGAAAAGTACTTAAAAGCGGCAGACATTAGCTGGAGCTCTGTATAATTGGATCTGTTCTGCACCCCTTGCATATAAGTTTTCTTGATGCAGAGCCCTGAATGCATAAAGAAGAGAGATTGTGGAGAGAAGAGCGGCTCCAAGCTGCTTCGCTGTCACTTGGATCTTCTGAATTCTGAATTCTTTTGGCAGCTCTGATATAACACAAGAGCTTTTCCTTCGGTGGCTATAAAATCCCCATTTGGAATGTTTTTCTCACCCATTCATGTGAATGTTGCCAATGGCTACTTTCCTCAAAATTAATTCTCACCCTCAATGATGATTTACAGAAGTTCACTCAAGTGCTGGTAGTGAATACCAAGAACTGGAAAACAGATCTTTGCCACCGAACAAAAGCGCCTCCTCTGTGGACGCCAATGTTCAAAAATCAAGAACAAGCATTTGCATTAGATGCTGGAGTGAATATTGAAAACTGGGAGATGTCACTCCTTGAAACTTATGCATTCTATGCTGTTATCGGCAATTCCTATTGTCACAACAGATGCAGAACTAAATCAGTGTTCAAGAACAGAAAACTCCTGACAGGGAGAAGGTGTGTTTATTGGGGAGACTGACTACAGAAGGCTATTCTCTAAGAGCCATATTCCACGCTTGAAGTTAAGCCAACTTTGACTGCACCCCTGCCACGAACTCTCCCCATCCTCAAAAGTCACTTTACTAGCATTCATCTTCCTTGTCTAGGAAATGTTCACTGAAACACTTCAAATGCCCCTCCTGACATAGATGCCATTCCTTTGCATTAAGGTTTCCTGAAGACGCCCAGCAAATTACGAGTGTCGAATCATACTGATAAAATGTAATCTCTTGCCTCCCTTTTGGTAGCATAGATTTGTAAAATTTACTTCATTTGGAATCTTAAGCAAACGTTTAAGACAGCAATAACTGTCTTAATAATAAAACGAAGATTACACTTGAAATTCCTTGTGATGGAACGGGCAGCAAGATAAGACATCTGCAACCCTGGTGACCCAGGTTCACTTCCTGAAAGCCCGCATGGTGGAAGGAGAAAACTGACTTGTGAAAGTTTTCCTCTGACTTCTACCCCTGTACCATGGTATGTATGTGTTCTCTCTCTTTCTCTCTCTCTCTCATTGGAAACTATAGACTGCAGTTTTAATCAATACATACTTTGCTTTTGTGGCCAAACACTCCCTTGTAGAATCATTGAGACTTTTCCTTCTACCTAGCGATGTGCCTGAAAAGGGCCCACATTTTCCTAAATCCCATTCTGAACATGGGTGCTGAAGACCAATTCCTGCCTTTGCCCTCTAGGGCTGTAAAATTCCCATGGCGATTCACTGATCTAAAGAGTCAAGATGCCAGTGGCCTCGCCAGGGTCCCACGTCTCACTGTTGGACTCCGGGTTGCTCAGGACTGTGCATGAGAACCAACGGAGGAGGCAAGCGTGTGCCCCGCCTGCAAGTCTGGGACAGCAGCACAACCAGCCATTTGTCGGGGCTTCAGGATCGCCAGCGATGGACAGCGCTCCGTGGAGCTAGATTCCGTTCTATCCTAGTCCATGTCCTTCTGATGTGCACGCAGTCAGCCAGCACCACAGCAGGGCGAGGGATGAGACCGCTGGACTTCAGCTCCGGGCACTAGTTAATGGGGAAAAAGAACCAGAAGAAGCTGGGAGCAGTTTGTAATGAATGACCGCCCACCACAAACGAATACGCACCTGTTTCCAGTTTTTTTCTTTTACAACTGCTGCTTTGGATAAGATATTTTGAATGAGTCCATTAGTCCATTTATCTGCCTGGTTTCTTTTTTTAGACCAAAACATGCATAAAGAAGGTTAATTTGTTCTCTCTCTCTCTCTCTCTTTCTCTCTCTCCCTCCCTCTCTCTCTCTCTCTCATCTTTCTCTAAAAACAGAAAGCCTGCATTCGAGAGCACCAGAGGAAAAGGCAAGGGATATCTGATCCAAAATAAATTGGTTGTGCTGAAACATTTGTAATTAAGCATGATAACCAATTACGGAAATACCTGGGGTAGTTCCGTGATTCGCTCTCCCACATCAGAGGTCTCCTAATCAATTTGAAATAACCAGACGCTGCTATGGAAAATAAGCAAGATCACAGCATCTGCTAATGAGTCTCAAAAATGGATTTCGCCGCATGAAAATGTTCACTGTCAGGACAAAGACTGTTTTCACAATCTTGCAGGTCATTTGCATTTGCATTTGATTGGAGAAGAGTCCTTTGTTCTTTTCTCCCTTCTCACATCCTTTACAGAACTAGTGACTTCTTTTTCCTGGTGATTTAGTACTTTTGCATCAGTGTATTGTATCAAGTCCTAAAAATAACACCAAAATAAAACCTTTTGTGCTGAAGGAGCTAGTATCCACTTCAATTATTGCTTAATTTCACTGTGCTGAGCAGGTTTCCTGGAATTTACATTCTCAGGTGTGTGACATTGAGGGAACTGATGTGACAGAAGCGGTGGGGCCTGGAAGCCAACATAGAAGTCACTGTAAACCACTTACGCATTCTTCGGTCTGAAGCCCCAGCTGTCTTCTCTACAGCAATTCCAGCTGCGGATAGGCAGGTATTTAGAGGACTACCAGTTGGGAAAAAATAAGGCACATGACAAACTTTCCCAAATATGTAATAGTGCAACCCAGTCCTTGCACATTCCTCGAAATGTGCGCTAACAATCACCCTGGTCTGTCACACAAACATCTATTCACCACAGATAAGAATCCAAGGAGACACCAAGGTAATGACTACACCAAAGTCCAATTTGCTGAACCAATGAGTCTATTGGGGTTACTTACAGGAGCAGGGACAACCCTAAGGCGGCTCCATCACCGGAGTCCACCCCCACCTAGACCACACTCGGGGCACCCGCCACCCTGGAGCTCTCCGTGTGGCTTGGTGATGGACTGGCTCTTCAGGGAGTCCCCTCCAGACAGCTGGACTCTTTATGGAGGCTCCATCCCCAGCAGTCGTTTGTGCTTCTTCCTTCACCTTCTGGAAAAGGTGAATCTTACTAGTTTCAAGATCTTCCTGAGACTTATGAGCTGGGTCCGTTCGGAGTATCAAGAGCCTCCCTACAGGACAGTCTGTCTCAGACCGCCGCTCAACTTTCCTAGGTTAGACCACGGGCACAGTCTACGAAAGCATCAAATTGTGCCAGGATTAAATAAATAAATAAACAAATAAATGAATAAACAAGCAAACAAGTACCCAAGTTGCACAGAAAGGACATGAGAGAAGCAGCGCACATTTGAACAAAGAGGCAATATAGCATCTGGTTACCTAAAGCCACACCGAGTAAGCATAAGTCAGCAACCCTAGAGGGTGCCGCATGCGAGACGACTCGAAAGGGACAAGGGAGATTTGAACTCCCGGAGGCAGGACGATGGTGGCCAAGAGTTTGCCGCAAGTGTCATGATTCTCGGATGTAGCTCATGCCACATCTCTGCAGAGACTCACCGCTCTTCGATCTTCAGGGTGTCTCAGGATGCCGACAGAGAACAGTCAGAAGCAGCCAGAGCGACAGTAGGTGCCCAGAGCGAGAGTTGATTTGTCTGCAGCCCGGAGTCAAGGAGGTCGCGGCAGAAATGTTTACCGGCAGCAATAGGCTGAGTCTTGAATCTTGGAGGCCCAGTAGGCAGGAACAGGTTCCCTGCTTGCAGCCATAGGTCTCAGAGACTGCAGCAGTCAGTCTTGAAAATTGCCGCATCCCATCCCCCCCCCCAGGAGTTTCTGTTTGAGGAGAAACTTGGGGAGCAGAGCCTCTGGTGAGACTGTCTCTGCAGAAGCTGGAAGGCAGAAGCAGCCTGCCTTTTTCTCTCCCTGTTCCAACAAGCGGCCCAACAAACTGTCTCCTCCAGGAACCAGGCTTCCCCAACTAGAAGCTGGGGCAGGCTGACCCGGGAGTGTGTAAAGGCTTCTTCACATAGGCCTACCTGGACCCTGATTGGCTGAGTGTATGCATGCAAATGAGGCATCAAAGACGGACCAGTCAGAACGAGCCTCTATCCCTGTGCCTCCCTATGGCCACGCCCCCTCTCCTTCTCCCCCCCTTCCCCCCCGTGCTGCAAGGGAAGCGGGAATGTTGAAAGGGGAAAGGTAAGGAACCCTCCGGCCTTCTCAGCTTTGATTGGGGCTGGCAAAAGCAACCTGTTGCCATCGTTTCTCACCAGCTGGGATGTGTTGTACTTTGTTCATCGCCCCTGCGGCCACAGCAGCTGTGGGGAAGTAGACACCCAGTTATCACAGGTCTGGAGAGGCCGCCCCAACTGTGACCAGTGCTGTTCAGTGTGCTGAACAGCATGGCCGTGGAGTTTCTCTTTCTCTCTCCCTCTCTCTCTTCCTCGCTCTTTCCTGTGTATGTGTGTTCCTTCAATGACAGCTGGAGGCTCCTCCTACCCCTTTCACATCGACTCCCTTAGTTAGCTTCCATCTATAAATCTCTTTAAATAAAGCATCTCATAAGTTTGTAGCTTTAGCATTCTCTTCTGAATCATATGCCAGGGGACTCAGTTGGCCTTCTCTATGTCCTATTTCAATATCACTCACTCTCCCGCCCCCTTTTCTCTGTATTCCCTCTTCTCTCACTTTTCTTTGCTCTTAGCTGTTCTGGCTCTCTCCATTAAGTTTGCAAAGCCTGCGTGACTGAACCTGTTTTATCTTTTCACATCTCCCTCGGGACCCAGAAAACATGCACTCCAACATGCACACAGCTTGGTTGTTTTCACAGCAATCCTCACCATGCCTTTTCCCTGTCACCTCTTTTAACCAAATAAAGCTACTGTACCCACAAATATAGGACTCACTCAGAGTTACATTGGCGCTTCCAATTTTTTTTTTTTTGCTTTAGAATGCAAAAAAAAATTCATTTATTTTATTTTACCTTTCAGTCTTTTACAATTTGATGCATGAATACAATGAATTTATGATATTTTCATACTTAATTACCCAATCCCAAGCACCGGCCTTTTCCCATTGCAACCCTCCTTCCCCATCAATCTCCCTCCTATTTTCATGTCTTTTCATCTGAGCGGCCCACAGAGTTTCACCTGGGCTGCCTTTGACAGGATGCTCCTGAACGCGTGCTAGAGCATGACTCGTTACCACTGGGTGTCCCATTGAGAAAAGCATCTTCCCTCCCCCAGTGTCAGCATTATTCCTCAACAATCTCTCAGTAAGGCATGGGGCCTCTTCTGATCCTAATATGCCAAGCCCTGTGCAAGTCTTGTGGAAGTACATGTAGCTGCAGTGCGTTCATGCACAGAACATCCAGAAGTTAATACCTGGCCATACTCCTGCCCCACCTCATCTCTTAAAATCTTCCAGGGTATTTCCTGAGTCTTGGAGTTGGTGGGGTGGGGGGAAGATGGATGTACTATTTAAGACTGAGCAGTCTGCTGCCACTGATTTTTCTGCACTTTGACCAGTTGAGAGTTTCTGTAATAAGCACCTTCCATGGCAGAAGGAAGCTCCCAGGTTGAGTGCTGAGAGCCCTCTAATCTAGAATGTAAGACATTTTCACCCCCAGCTATTATCGCAGTTCTTTCCTATCTTTTATAACTTGATAAAGTACTCAAGCTTCACTAGGTTAGTTGGGAAACTATTCTTCAGATCCAATGTAAGAAAACTGATCTAATTTCATTCTTGGCAAATATAAGATTTTTTTTGACAAATTTCTTGGATCTAAGCCTTGAAATGATTTTTGTTCCTGTACAGACAGTGTCTGACTTATGATAGCTTAACTGATGGTTTTTCAACTTCTGGTGTGATATGTGTTCAGTAGAAACTTCGAACTTTGAGTTTGGGTCTTTTCCCGGGCTGGCAGTGGGTGGAGAGGTGCTATCCATCAATGCATCAGCAGTGAGCCTGGTTCTGTCATCCCATAGCCAGGAGAGAAAATGACCAACATTCTACAATGTATTCTGTTGCTAAATAGAATGATTGGTATGTTTTCAGCTTATGATGAGTTCATTAGGGTAAAACTCTGTGATAGCTAATCCTGGATGTTAGCTTGACACAGCTAGCATTAACTAAGATCAGCTGAGACTACACCTGGTCAGATCTACTGAGACCACTTGGAGAGATTATCTGGATAATAAAAAGATAAGCTCTAGATCCCATCAGAACCTCCATAGATCCCACGGGAACCTTCCATTAGTGGACCATATAAAAGGAGACACAGAACAGACAGGAGAAGAGAGACTCCAGCCATATAGAAGTCTGTCTTGACTTAGCCTGCCTACAGCTTCAGCCACCAGCCATGTCACCGCCACCGTGTATCTATTTCTCCTCTGGAACTGTAAGTTGAACAGATCTCCTTTTCTCCCTTACGATGTTTGACTTTGGGTGTTCTCTCACAGCAATACTTAAGAGTAACCATTACAAACCCCATCATAACTCAAGGACTATCTGTACTTATTTCCTTTCATCTTTTGCTTTCTAAAGATTTATCTTTCTCCTGCTCTTACTACCCTCCATGACATAGTAATGCACCCATGCACACAGGCAAGAGGAACTAACAAAACAATAACATTTAACTACAAATTCCTGATACCTGTTGTGATAGTTAATCCTGGGTGCCAACTGGACCACACCTGGCATTAACTAAGATCAGCTGTCAGACTACCTGAAGAGATTATCCAGATAAATACATTTAAAATACAAAGACCAACCCTAGATCTGATTGGAACCTACCATTAGCAGACCAGAAAAAGGGAGCCATAGAACAGAAGACTTTGGAGAGAGACTCTCTGAAGCTGTGCTAGAAAACTGTCTCCCCTCCTGCTACCTGGCTTCTTAACTTCTTTGATTCTCCAGGAATCCTCCAGCCTTCAGCTGTCACCCTCTAGCCTACTGGACTGAGCAGCTCTGAGCCTCCAGGATGTCTGCAGTGACTTATCCTGCCTCCAACTTCAGCCACCAGCCACGTCGCCTCTGCCGTGAAAGACCGTCTCCCCTCTGGAACCATAAGCTGAATAAATCTCTCTTAAGTTGTTTGATTTTGAATGCTCTCTCCCAGCAACAGTTAAGAATAACTAGTACACCTGTGTTTTCAGTGCTGTTTCTTCAGCCCTTCATAATGCTGATTTTTTTGTATCTTTCATATATCCACTCATTCGACTCCCTCTCACAGACCTTGTCTCACCACCCTGCATAAAGTTAACCTCCTCCTTCCATTTTGATACTGTCATTTTCTATAGCACCAATTGGTTTTATAGTGTGTGTGTGTGTGTGTGTGTGTGTGTGTGTGTGTGCGCGCGCGCCATGCTCGTGTGTGTATGTATACATCTGTGTCATCTACGTGTGGGTGTACATGTGTATGCATGCTAGGGGGAGGGCAAGGCTGATGTTCAGCATCTTCCTCAACAACTCTTCACTTTATTTTCTGAGGCTTGGTCTCTCACTGAACCATTTTAGCTCGTCTAGTAGCTGAACTGGCCCAAGATTCCATGTGTCTGCGTCTCAAGTGCTAGGATTACGTGTGTGCCAACACCCATGCGGCTTTTCTAAGCTCTCCTCCTCACGCTTGTGCAGCAAACAATGTATCTACCGGGCCATTTCCCAATCCCCTCCAATTTTATATTCTTAGTAATGCTTTCAAGTATATAAAATATCCTGTTTTCTACCTACCTGTATTGTGTATCACACACATGTGAGTGAATATATATACCCGTACGTGTGTATGTGCATTCACATCCAGGTATGTATTTGTGTTTGTGTGTGGAGGGGTATGATTGCCAGAAAGTAATCCCCTAGTTTATTGTGAATACCTACAGGAAAGTTAAGACCACTTAGACCCTATGCTTCTAAATCACATGCCATTGGCCTCTGGCCCTGCAGATTTGCTTGGCCTCTATTTTCCATCATGAAAGCTTTAGGCTCATGTTGCCTTACACTCAATTCTGTAAACTCCTCTGGATGCTTGCAAGCACTATCTGTGGTGGGCCATGATCCTTTGGACTTAGTGCTTAGTACTTCCCTGGTGATGCTGAAGTCAGCCTTTGCCTCACTGAGGACTTTCCCCTTCTGGAATGCACTTGAGCTATTCGACAGCCTTATTAGAAGCCAGCTTCCCTTTTCCCTTACAGTGATGCAAAGCTGTTTTCCCTGAGACTTCTAGAAATCAATGTTAGTGTGTGCAGTGTTACCATAGAGTAACGGGCAGACCTCTTTCCTCTCAATAGTACTTCTGCTACTTTACAAAATGAAATGCTGCCATTTCCTCTGAGTTTTCTCTTAGCACAAAAACATATGCATAGACTTATCCTTTGTAACTATATTCTGGTCTGTCTACATCCTCCCCCTTGTGAAATGTAGAACTCAAATCACGAATAGACTTCAGGTGGGATCTGACCAATGCAAAGGGAAGACCTTACCTCTTTCCTTCCATTCTCCAAATAAGTCTAAGATGTCACTGGGATGTACAGCTCACTAACACAGATGACCCTTTCTGACAATCTTCTCCACACAGTTGCTGAGCAGGGAGATTTGGCCATTTTTTAATGTAGAAATTTACATTTATCCCTATTAAGTTTCATCCTGTCAAAGCAGGCTTGTCAAAATGTTTTCAAATTCTGATCCTGTCATCTAATATATTTGCTACCTCTTCTAGCCTTGGGTCATTTGCAAATCTGATAAATACACATTCTATGTATTCATACATACCATGGATATGTGAATTTAACAAGATGTGGCTAAAAGCAGTGCTGATCATCCAGTTAAAATCACCTTCTGACTGACATCTTCCAGTTAATCACTGTCCATGGGCCAGTCCTCTACAAAGCACCATGCCAGACAGTGTGATGAGTATAGTGGACTCCGCCTCTCTAGTGGGTAGGCTTTAAAAAATTCTAAGCAAAGAAAAAAAAAAAAAGACCCAAGAGCAAAAGTATTTCTGAGAGATATACCTAACTGTGGTGTCCACTAAGAATTGAAGTAGCTGAAATACTAACTTAAAACATTATTACAACATTACAAAGAGAGAGGTCAGAGTGGGAGAAACATGGACTACAATCTTAATTTAAGAAGATAAATTGCTTTTCATGGAGAACATCAGCATAGCAGTTTATTTTCCATGTTCCTATTAAAATTAAACAATCTTACTATGTTTTCAGACAACACCAGGATTGAATTTTATTCAGTTCTGCAAGCAATGAACAATGGACTTGCTGTGTATCACTGCAAATGTAGGTTTCCTCTTTCTCCCTGGAATATGTCAAAGGCCAGAAACATACACAATGTAGACACAATCAACCATGTATGTAAAATATTACCCTAATATGTACTTACAGTCAGGGAGTTTCTTCCCAGAAAAAGACTGATGACTCAGAAACAAACTAGATCACAGTTTACTTCAAGACACTCAATTTTCACAAATTAAGACACTTTAATCGACAGTAGGATTGGTCTATAATATCTGAAGCTCACTACAAATTTCCAATTAAAAACATCTCAAACCGACATGTGGATGCTGCTTCTTGTTATGTATTAAAGATTTCTTAACCCTAAAGTTGATTGATGCTTAAAAACTTTGAGGAATAGACAGATGGAATTTTATACTCACAACACAATAAAGCAGTTATTATCATTCTTAAGAGGAATTCCACATGAAAATGAACAAGGTTTGGCTAAAAATAGGAACCTAGATGGAATGAGCCAAAGCTCCCTTTTCCTGGGTTATGTGTCCTTCCTGGAATTTCATCCTTTCAGCCACTTGCCCTGGCTAATTTGTCTGGAGCAAAGTTCATTGAAGCCTGGCACAAAAGAACAAAAGATGTGATCGCTAGGCAGGAAGCTTCTGAACACATTCTCCTTGTTCTTAAAGTCGGAAGGCTTTAGGATGTCTGTAAGGCCGGTTGTAACTTTCACTTCCTGGGGTGTGCATTCAAAAGAGGAAAACAGGGAAGGTAAGCAGTGTAGATCGACAGTAAACCAGTAACTCAACTTCAAGTAGCAGGAAAGCATGCCTTTGAGTCACCAAGGATTCAGACAAGCGCCTTGTTACCACCCATGCCACAGACTGTTCACTGCTTGTCCACACTGCTTTTCTTCTGTTGCTGCTGTCGTAAATCTAGCTAGCAGAACTTCTCCAAGTATAAACACTTAAACCAGGATGCTAGACTGCTTTCCACACGGTTACCCAAATTCATACCAAGGAATCTGAACAAGCTTAAAGAACCCTCATTCTTTCTTAAGTATTTAATTCTTTTGCTTTACTTTGCAAAATTGTTATTCATCTCAGACAGGCACTTTGATGTTTAGACTGGTTTTTTTTTTTACTTCAATTTGATAAGCATCATTAAGAGCAAAGAAATTAATATAATCCAATCAAATAATTCTATAGATAGCTATTAAATGTCAAAACATTGCTAAATAGTTTAATGCAACTGGAGAAAAAAAACACAAGAAAGTTGTATTAATCTTCTAAATGCTTATTGGATTTTTCTGAAGTGATACATAATTATTGTATTTTTGAAGAAATATGCAATATTTATCCCAAAACCTATTGTTTCCTTTATGTTTATATAATTAATCAATAATTATTTCCTTTTAAGCAGATTCTGTGTTTTTTGTACAATTCACAGTTCACTTTAATAATATTCCTATGACCATCTTTAACTATTGAGTTCTAATAAAGAAATGTTTTTCCATAGGCTTCCACAGTTCCCAGTTTCCTTTAACTCTATATAGAACTAATTACCTAGAAATGTCCACTGAGGCTCACAAAGGCAAAAGTCGCAATTCCTTGACTTAAAGGACTCATTGTTCTTTTGGAGAAAAAAATACGGAGTAAGAGTAACTATACAACACGACATGAAAAAATAGAAGTCATATTAAGCCAAAAACAACTATATCTGTAAAACGTTCTAGACACATTTAGCAGATCTTTATAGGACTATTTTGATTGTTCAAAAATCCCACCCGATCATTCTTAAGCAGGATGTATCAGCCTTTCTCCTAACCCCCTAGTCAGTCTGATTTCTATGCCCTCTGTGTGACAGCCCAGCGATGTGGACTCCAGTCCGTGTCTGGTAGCCTGAGGACCAGGAGCACCAAGAACAGGAGACAGTCAATGCCCAGATCAAACAGTCAGGCAGAGAATGCATTTTAGTGTTCCTCTGCCTTTCTCTTTCATTCACACCCTCCGCCACTGGATGACACCCAACTGAACATCACCACGTGCACCCTTCAGATTCTGATCTTGCGGAAGCAGCCTCACTTAATACAACTAAAATGCAGTTTCGCCCAGTATCTGGGCGATATGTTGCCCCATCAGGTTGATGGATGGAATTAACTTTACAGAACACACATGGGAAAATTTACTTAAACAGAGGAAAAGCAAGATGGAGATTTTTGTTGTGAGAGCACGTTCTTGGGTGTATCACATTTCTGCACACGCTGTGAGCAGAACCACTGATGGTTTTCCTCTGCGCTATCTTTTTTTTAATATTTTACTTATTTATTTTGTGTGTGTGTGTGTGTGTGTGTGTGTGTGTGTGTGTGTGTGTGTGTGTCTGTCTGTCTGTTTGTCTGTCTATCTGTCTCAGAGGGCTTTGTGTGTCCCTGTGGAGGAATAAGAGTGACTTCGGAAATCACCCTGGATGGCTTTTCTACCTCCTTCTTGCTTCACACTGGGATTTCCCAGGCTCCACCCACCAGGGTCAGAAGTGCAGGCGGCACCCGTTTACACCTGGCATTTTTACATGGGACCTAGGATCTGAACTCAGGACCTTCTGCTTGCGAGACAGAGTCTTCATCTTTGAGCCGTCTTTCCAGCCCTGTGCTATCTTTCAAAGGGTCTTTGCAGAGCAAGTCACTTGGAGAGCAGAGACAATGTCTCTCTGGAGCAGAAGCCAGGTTTGGTTTCTTGCTGTCCAGCAGGCTGAACTCTGAATGTTTGCGTTCCTGTGAAAGCCATGTTGAACTCCTAGCCCCCAGCATGACGACATGAGGAAATGGAACCTTCAGGAATTGGTGAAGTGATGATGAGCAGTGCTCGAGAATGGAATGTAAGTTTTCTGGGAAGTGGATGAAAGGAGGTCATGTGTCCCTTCTCACCATGATCCAGCAGAGTGAATGACAGTTATTGAATGAACAGGTAAACGGGCAAGGCATCAGGTCCATCAGAAACCACCTTGATCTTGAGCTACTGGTCATCAAAATAAGTAAACATCTGTAAGTCATAAGGTGCTTAGTCTGTGGTGTTTGTTGTATTAGACCAAACTAACTAAAACAGAGTATGATGAAGATAGTGTTTCCTCACAGGCAGAAGTGTGCCTTGATGCTCACATACAGGATTAGGACTTACTAAGTACAAGGTTCCCCACCTTGTGAAGTACTGTGTGTGTATGAATTTGCACCCATTATGTTGTAGGAATTGTTGCTTGAGAAAGTTATAAATACTCTGGCTACTGAAGCATAAAGTGTGCTAGTTACAGATATGTATCAACTTGACAACTGAGATCTGAGTTCTAAGCAATCCTGGGGAAGATTATCTAGTTGATGTGGGAAGACCCAGTCCATGATACATGGGACTATTTCCTGGGCAGGTTGATAAGATGGAGAGAGAGCTGGCTCAGTATTAGTTGCATATTTTATCAGCATACTTTGATTTATTAGCATGCAGACATTCTGATAAGTGACATTTGCCCCTCTCTCAAGCAATTCCTGTAGATATGGTATAGCCAGTTCTCTAAGTTCCTGGTGTTGGTGTGAATCTTAAACAAGAATCTTAAACAAGAATAAAACCCCTTGTTCCCTTAAGTTGTTTGGTGGTAAATTTACATGCAGGCAAACTGCAAGAATGTTCCCTTTTCGGATACAGAAGTCTGTCTTCTTTTAACATCTTTGATATTAAGGGGCCCTAACTCATTACTTTTGCAAGAGTATTGTCCCAGACCCTTTACAGTTCTTCGTAAGGACCGCTGTGAATGCAATACTGGAAAATAATAAAAGCAGGATATTTTTTCTGTGGGTAGAAATTGCATCTAGGAATGTTTTAATAGCCCATGAGTGAGAAAATAAAGACCTAAATTGAAAAAGACATAACAGATATCAACAAATACAAGACAAAAGACAGATGAGATGAATAGGTTGGTATTTGAAATTGGTTAAATGTGGGTGAAACTGGATTGAAGAATGGGACGTCTGACTGGCACTTTTGACTGGAACGGAAAGAAATCACCAATTCTTGGAAGAAGACAATTATATCCAGTTGAACATGCTAAGGTTTAGGAGTCTGTGAAACATACAGGAAGAGATATTCAAAAGTTTACTGGTCTTGTATAAGAAGGATGGAGCCAGTTTTTTTCTTCTTCTTTTTTTAACCTACTGCTCTGGGGCTCTAAGAAAAGCATCTCCACTAAGCTTCTGTAATTAATTCCTTTTCTAAGCCCTGCATTATTTCCCCCATCATTTCTTTTTTTGTTTATTTAGTCAGGTGTGTGTGTGTGTGTGTGTGTGTGTGTGTGTGTGTGTGTGTGTGTGTAGAACCACCATGGACCTCTCCACCTCCTCATTGTTTTCTCTGCCCCAGGATTCACAGGCTCCACCCTACTAAGACCAGAAACATAGGCCGCCCCCGCTTCCACTCGGAGTCTATACGTGGGTTGTAGGATCCGAACTCAGGACCTTCTGCCTGCAAGGCAGAGGCTTAACCCCTGAGCCACCTCTCCAGCCTCTCCCCCATCATTTCTAATACCCACATGCATACACACACTCACACACAGATTGTCATGGCCTGAATGTGAATTGTCCCCCACACACTGGTTCACATTTGAATCCTTAGCTGATATTAATGTTAGGTAAAGTTATGGCATCTTTGAGAAGTAGAGCTTCGCAGAAGGAAGGTGTCATGGCTTGAAATGTGTCCCCCACAGTCTCATGTGTTTGGGAAGGTCATGACACCTTCGAGAGGTGGAGCCTTGCTGGAGGAAGGCGGTCACAGGGGGTGGGCCTTGAGGTGGGTTGTTCCCTCCTGGACAAGTCTGCCTTTGCAGCAAGCAGTCTTGCAGCTCTCAGCCTTTCAGATGGGTGTGACGTAGCCTGTCTCCAGCTTCTGCCAGCCAGCCATGTCTCCTTCACCACGAAAGACAGTTGCTTCCCCTCTGAACTGGAAGCTGAATAAACCTCTCTTTCTCCCTTAAATTGCTTGACTTTGGGTGCTCTCTCATAGCAACGGAAAAGAGTAACTTGTACAGAAATCGTGCCATAGGAGGTGTGCCTGCAGGTTTGGTGGCTTCCTGTTTCCTCTCATGTTCTCGCTCTCTCTGCCTTTCTGATGGCTACAATGACCTAAAACATCTTCACGCTCCTGCCTCCAGCCATGCCTTCTGTAATGAGATTCCCACCACAAGGTAACTGTCAGCTAAATAAAGTTCTTTATGAGTATTGTCTCACAGCAAAAAAGGAGAATAACTCCAACATGCATGTACAAAGCAAACATCTATTTAACATAATAAATCATGTCACTGCTGCTCAGTGTATAACCCAGGGACCAGAGATGTGAGTATCCCTAGGAAATGTTTTTAAAAGCATCATGGGCCCCACTTTGGACTTTGAAAATCAAAACCTACATTTAAAAAAGCACATGGTGATTTATTTGTAAATTAAGTTTGGGAAAGCATTGTTCAAGACAATATACACACTTTGAGAAAATAAGTATATATTGAAATAAATACATATTTTTGTATATGATGTTACTCTTTCTAATATAGTTTTTAAAGACATGTTATTATCTTATTTTTTTTAATTTATTTTATTTTCGCTTTACAAGCATATTGAGTATTTATCCCTGCTTCCCACCATCCCTCCTCCTTCCTAGCTTCCTCCCTTCCCTTCATCAATCCATTCCACCCCTTCCACTCTCCTGCCTGGGCTGCTTCTATGGACCCCAGGGTTCCCTCTGGCTTGTATACTCATGGAGACTCAGGCCTCCGTGACATGCCAAATTGCCCTTCCACTTGGGCCACCCCACAGATCACTCATCCCGCTCTAGTCCCTAAGGTTTCCACTGTGCATTCTTATCTCTCTTGAGTTTCTCATAGTCTATGGGGGCAAGTTGGTATGTCAGTCATTATGCAGGAAAGACAGATCTTTTTTATTTTATTTATTTGCATGTCTGTGTGTGCACATCCTCACACATGCACATACATATGCACTGCAGCGTATTTGTGAACAGATTTCTGGAGTCAGTACTCTGGGGACTGAACTTGGGTCTCCAGGCTTGCCAGCAAGAGACTTTACCAGCAGAGCCATCTCACTGGCCCTCTTTCTAATGCATTTCTGCAAAATACATACTCTGGGGCTGGAGAGATGGTCCAGGGAGTCAAGCGCCTACCAGATAAGCATGAATAGCAGTGTTTGGATCCCCAAAGCCCATGGAAATACAGGGCACAATGGCACAAGCATCTGTAATCTCTGAGTCCCATGGAAATAGAAGGCAGGAAACTGAGAGTCTCTAGGCGACCTGACTTAGGCAGAAATAACACAGAATGAGTTGTCAGATAATGTAGAAAGAGGCCAATACATCTCCCTCCACATGCACAGTGTTACATGCATGCATCTCCCTCCACATGCACAGTTACATGCATGCATCTCCCTCCACACGCACACTGTAATATGCATGTGTCTTCACTCACACATCACATACATACACACAAACAAATGCATATTCTATGTGATGATATTTTGTAATCTCAAGCTCAAAGCTCAAATTAAATGGAATAGATGTTTACTTTTACATCTCTTTAAGAGATAAAGAGATGACACGTGAAGTCCCAACTCAAAAACTCTGCAGTTGACATTCAGAGAGGAAAAAAATGGAGCTGTTAACAGTTTGGGGGTTAAAATCAGCCCTTAGTCAACTCTGAAATCTTACACGATTTGCTTAACATTTCACAGTGCCAAGCTTCCCCTACCTATCTATAGGTATGAATCAGATGCAAATGCAGTATTACATAGACTGTAAATGTAAATCTCGCAGCAAAAATGAGGAATTAGCATTGTTCTAAACTACCTCCCATGTTACATAAACGTATTGTATGTCAATCTATCAAAAGTCTTTAAATAAGTTGTAACAGTTTTCAAATTTGTTTTTCTCATATCTAATGGTATCTAATCATGGTTTTAAATGAGAAAAATAATAATAAAAAAACCTTTGTGAAGTATCCACTAAGGAAATGCCTTGAACTCACTAGTTTCCATATGTGAATTTGCTTCATTCTCCCGATACAAACCCACAAGGCAGCAACGACTGCGATCAAACCCATTTAATAATCAAAGAGCCCGAGGAGCAAGAATTTAAGTCACTCGCCCAGAATCTTCTAACTATTAATTAGGTGGCCGAGCCAGGGTGCATCTGGCTTTCTGGTTAGAGAACCAAGACAGTCGCTTCCCATGCTAGGCAGCCTCTGCTTCCTTCACTGGTTCAAGAAACCCTTGCCAACCCTGCTGCCTACGGGGCACGGCTCAGGGGCTGCAGACACTGAAGTCATTGAAGTAATCACTCATGACCTCTGGAACTTACGGTCTGGTAGTAGATGATAATTAGAAAGGTAACAGCTATTGTTGTACTTGTAAACGCAGCAAACTTCTTATGAAGCAGTTGAATGAGGTAAGAGAAAAAAACCAGGGTCCGGTGGAGACTTACTACATCTGGAAGGATTCTCTGATGAGGGGACACTTAAATTAAGATTCAAAACCACTTTCTGATGATTTAAAAACACGAAAGCCATATTCATATATAAGCATTGTTAGAGCTGCCATAATAATCTGCTTATTATGAACAGGCATTAGAGAATTCAGTGTAGCAATATCATATTGAAAACTATTTCAGAAATTGCTATCGACAGCCCAAAACATGTAAGGAATCCAAGAAGAAAGACTCCACTTCCTGACTTTCCTCCCCTGTCTTTCCAGTTTTCCCCTTGCTATGAAGATGCAGAAAGTTCCAGCTGTCTTCCCACACCACATACAAAGCAGGAGCCTCACATCCCCCCCTCAAGGAACTAGGGAGTAGTTATATGAAGAACATGTATGTTTGTCCCCAAAGAACGAAAGGGAAGCTTAGCATAAAGCTACTTACTATCAAAGGTGTGTGTCTCCCTCACAGTCATGAAGACTTTGATTTGTAAATATATAAAAACCAGCTCTGTGTAAGTGTTACTTTCATGATACCACTTATAGCAGGATTGGAACAGAGGAAAGGGAAAAGAGGTTTTGTCCATGGAAAAAGTAGTGAGTCCTTTGATGATTCATTATGTTCAGGAATCTTTAAGAGAAAAATCCAAAAAAAGACAGACAGATGTTGACGCGAACACATACATACTTGTACACACATGCACATGTAAATTTTCTCTAAAATCTTACCCATTTGGAAAAAGAATAATGATACATACTTGAATTCTCACACTGAAATTACCACTTTCCTACAAGTTAATTACATCAGTGTCTAAGATCAGAATCAAGGTAGCAATTCTACACAATTAAATTTTCCATTGAAACCTATTGACAGCTTCAATTTCCAGTAGTTCGAAGAAGTTCAAACTAAGGCCTCGCTATTTATTATTGATACCTGTCAATAAGATGACCTAACTTTATTCCGTAAGTCTTATATTTGGTTGTTAACCAATGCCTGTTGTTAACACCATGACGGTTGAATTGAAAATAAAAGCTCTGAATCAGTCTGGCAGATAATTTCCTCCCCCAAAAAACACAGGAATAAATGGCAAAACACACCCACAGGAATGTGACTGCCAAGGATGTGACCTTAGCGCCTTGACTGGACCACACCAGGCAGAAGATACCTCCTCTACTTCCTGCTGGGTGGCTCCCGGGACACCTGAGCCCTGCCAACCCCATCAGCAGGCTCAAGATGCCCATGTGCAGGCGACAGTCACCCAGCCCAGCCCCAGAGAGCTGATTAGTTCATGTGACCCCATCTGACACACTGCTCAGCGCACTCCCCCCCCCCCGCCTGCATCCAGACGCTGCCAGAAGCGTGATTACATCACATTGCTTTTCAGTTACTGTCTTCATCATTTCATTACTAAATCACTTAGAAATCGTTTTTATCCCAAGTCCATTCTTCAGTATCATCTCAATGATGTTCCAAAGATGTTGGGCCTTTTTCTCCTCTTCATTTCTAGCTAAAAAAAAAAAAAAAGAAAAGAAAGAAAGAAATTTAAAAACTGTCCTAGTTCTACAACTGACATGAAGGGTCTCTCTGTCTAGAGTCTGAAAATGCCTACGCTAAATCTCAGGCATGCATCCCTCAGTGCGCCTCTAAGTGGTAGCTATTTCTCACTCCCGTACGTAAAATTCATACATAAATACCCACTGAACATGGTTATGACTTTTGAAATATGCCTTGAATTGTTTTTAAATCCATCTTATTTTTTCACAGTTTCATACAATATATACAATAAATTTAAGCTGTTTTTACCCACACATTATTTTACCCCAACGTTTATTAGCCGTCTGCTTTTGTCCTCCCTCTTCCATTCTCACACACACATCTCTTTCTCTCCAGAAAGATCAACACTACTACTGCTGCAAGAGTCAGTTCTCCATATGACTTCTCAAGCAGCCCGTGAGCTTTGCTGCGACTGATCTTGGCACAGGAAGGGACTGCCCTTCATCCCGTTGTACCTGTAAAGTGTAAAGTCAAGGGAAAAGGTTTCCTTTCGTTTTATGAAGGCCAGGAGATGCAAACAAATTCTAATGAAGCAATTTAGAATAACAGATCAGCAAGTCCAAAGCAACAGCTGGAGAAACTTGATTTTCATAATTCCCTCTCTCCAAAGTTACATGACTAGCTCAGTCATGTATGGGCACACGCCATATTCACTTGCCATCACTAATCCCTTCAATTAATGCTTTTAACTATGAAAAAAGTGTTTCTTCAAAGGAAACAACAGCAGCAAGTTGTGACAACAGCAGAGACATGTACACAGTCTGGAAATGAAATCCCTCCCAGGCACGTGCTGTCTGGTACTGAAACTTCTACCATGCCACACACGCTGGCAATGAAGCCCTCCTGTGTGATATAGATTTTGATACCATACCAATAAACTGAGATGCTAATTGTGATAAAAGAAATCGTTGAGGTACAAAAGCACAAATATCTACATTAGTATATACTGCAAAAAAAATAAAAACAATAAAATAACCCCATTCCAAAAGCCTATAACTGGGAAGATGTTATACGGAAAACAGAAAGAAAGATCAGAGTAGGGAGAGGAACTGATTTCAAAGCAACTGTGTACTTTAGAAATTAGTTCCTTATGCTGTGAAATCAGAAGACAGACTCTCTGTGTCATCAAAACATAAGCAGAGAGCAAGTTTTGCATCCTAGTGATTGAAATTTTCCCACTTCCTTCGTTTTGCTACTGCTTGATTGGGGGGCGGGGACCAGGAATTCTCACTTCTTCCCTTAATTCAAATGCTAGTTTGACAACATAAACTACACAAATTATTTTTATCGAAGGAACTTAAACAGAAGTATAAAAAAATGAAGAGCTGTCCTTCATATTTTAAATCTTTACAAATTATTAAAACATTAAATCTTACAACCTACTTGGATTTTTTTTCTGTCATTGACAATCACATCACAGAGCTGATGTTTACTGAGGGTTCTTTTATGGTCAGTAGTACTCCATGCTAACAAGGAGGAGCCGAAGCAAATGGCTCTAAAAGAAGCATTCCAGGCAGGAAGGCAAACACCGTCTGGCCACGTGGAGTGATCTTGTTTGCCTTTTACATGCATCTCAGCACGGGGCATCCTGTGCCTTGAACACACAGAATGGCCTCCTCTGGATTGCTCTCCAGTGAGCAGGCTCAACTCAGAAGATCTTATTCTTCCTCCCTGGATCAGTGGACTTGGAGGTAGTATGCAGGGGGCCTGACTGTGTAGGCACAAACCCTTACTAAGGAGCCCCACATTCTAACTGTCCCAGCTCTTTAAGCAAAGTTCTTTTAAAAAGTGAAAGCTTTGTCTTTCCAGTTCACTCCCCTCACACTTTCTGCTTTGGGTCATAAACTACACACATATCCCCAAACATATATACACAAACACAAATATTAAAGACCTGTACCACACTACATATTTACCTATTGATATAGCACAATATTTTCTCATGCAATTATGAATGACTCCACCTTATTCTTTCTGAAAAGTTATAAAGCTACAGTGCAATTTAATTCACCATTTTCTTATTAATGGACATTTGTATTTGCACTGAGCAAAAACATATGCCGTTGAATTCACAACTATCAGTAGAATTCTTCAAAAATAGAATTTCAAGAAGATAGGAAATATACATTTAAAAATTTAATAGCTTGTCGGGCTGGAGAGGTGGCTCAGGGGTTAAGCCTCCGCCTTGCAGGCGGAAGGTCCTGAGTTCGGATCCCAGATCCCACGTATAGACGCCAGGTGGAAGCGGGGGCGGCCTGCGCTTCTGGTCCTGGTAGGGCGGAGCCTGTGAATCCCGGGGCAGAAGGAGGTGGAGGCGTCCATGGTGGTTCGCGAATTCGTCCGTGGTTCTACAAATACACAGACACACACACACACACACACACACACAGACACACGCGCGCACATACACACGCGCGCGCACATACACACGCACATGCACACACTTGAATAAATAATAATAATAATAAAAAATTTTTTAAAAAATTTAATAGCTTGTCACCAACCAAGCTCATTTCCAAAGGTCTTACCAACCCACTTCAGTACTGCAGGAGAAAGAGGGTATTTTTCTGACACAGACTTGCCTAGCATAGCACAGTATACAATGTCTTCAGTCTTCTTGACAGCATCCCAGTCAGATGAGAGAGAGAGAGAATCCTTTAATTTCTTTCTTTAATTAGTACTTGGATTGAACTTTTTCTGTGTAATAGTCACCTGACTACTTTTCAGTTGAATAGTATTATTCATCCATTCTTCTAAATAGTTTAAATATTTTTTCACTTAGTAGAGAAAATTTAACTACTAGAAATATTTGTTACATGCATATAATAGATAACCCAAGTTTGGGGTTTTGTTGTTGCTCTATTGGCTACGAATGGTTTAATTTTGTATTTTCTCTCTTTTACAGAATCTAGGATTTTCATATACCTAGGCTGCCTGGGATACTTTCTCTATGGCTCCTGGTTTTCATCTTACTCAAGAATACTAGCCAAGCTTACATGCATGTTCTTCGAATATTTTATAGTTTTTGTATTTAAAATTTGTATGTATCTTAAGCTCGTCTTCAGATACAGTGTGAAGGAGAATCTAATTTTAGGCTCTCATTTTGAGTACCAATTATTAGAACATCCTCTAGAGGTAAAATACGTTGTTTCAAAACTACTAAGTTCCTTCTCAAGATGCACTATTTTTATCTGGCTTCTACTGACCTACTGACTTTTCCCAGGCCGCCTCACGTTGTGTCAGTAACTCTTGTCTCTTACTACCCTGCATGGCTACTTATTATTCATAATATTTTATGAATTGTGACCAATAAAATAATTAATTCCCAGGTGGATTTTTCATACAAATTTTCTGGATACTTGTTAGGATTAAATTTTATTTTCAGACTCTGAAATTAGTAGACCTCTTTCACATTAAGTCCTTCCACGTAGGAAAAGTTCTTCTAAAATTGTCTTAAGAGAGGACAAAAATTTTTGCACCGGTACATGTATTTGTAAGCCCGTGTGTGAGGGTGTACACACATACATATGTGTCTACGCATGTACCTGTGTGGGGGTCAGAGGGCAGCCTCAGATGTCACTCCCTAAATGACTTCCCCTTTTGTTTTAGACATATTCCCTCACTGGCCTGGAATTTTGCCACCGAGCAAGCCTAGCTATCCAGTGAGCTTTCAGAATTCTGTCTCCACCTCCCGTGGTGCCATTGCTGGGATTACAACCACTCACCACCACATCCAACTTTTTAAATGGGTTCCCAGGGTCAAACTAGGGCCTCATGCTGGTAAGGCAAGAGCTTTACCAACTGAGCCAACACCTCAGCCTAACGACAAAATAAATAAATAAATAAATAAATAAATGGATAAACAAGTAAACAAATAAATGTTTTTTTTAAACGAACATTGTTTTAAGGATAGACATTGGGGGCTGGAGAGGTGGCTCAGGGGTTAAGCCTCTGCCTTGCAGGCAGAAGGTCCTGAGTTCGAATCCTACACCCACACCCACGTATAGACGCCAGGGGAAAGCGGGGGCGGCCTGCATTTCTGGTCCTGGTAGGGCGGAGCCTGTGAATCCCGGGGCAGAGTAAACAAGGAGGAGGTGGAGGCATCCATGGTGGTTCCCGAATTCGTCACTGGTTCTACACACACACACACACACACACACACACATACACACGCGTGCACACATACATGCACACTTGAATACATAATAATAATAAAATTTTAAAGAAGGATAGACATTGATTAAGGTGACTTTTAAGTCAACTTAAAGAAAATATGACACTAAATCTTTTAAGTCTAGACTTTGCCTTAAATGGGGGGGAGTACACTGGTCTCTCTCTCTCTCCTTTTCCTTTTGTCCCCCAGAGATGAAAGTGTTGGGCTGAGTTCAGCATGCAGCAAGATTTGGTCACAGAGGTAATCAAGAAAACTGAAACTTCCACCATTAAGATAGGCTCAGTTTAACTCAGGGTCACTGCGAGGAACGGTTTTCTTCTCTCCCCCCAGTCTATTCGATGACCTGGCCAAGCGCTCAATAAATGAGCAACAGTGCAAAAAGACAGGGCATTTTGTCACCTTTCCCTTGACCTCTTTAACCCTGTTGCTGAGACTATCAGCCAGGAAGACAATTAGTACCAGTAACATTCTTGTCTGGTGACAGGGACCGCTTCTCACCAGGAAAGATACCAATTCATTTCCTCCAGGTCGCTGAGCAACCACTGGATCATAAAGACTTGCAATGACTGCCAAAGTGAACTCCATTTGAACCACTAGACCTGGTTGTGTGAGTCCATCTGTCACTGCCAGACCGGCCGGTCACCCATGCAGAGATTGCGCTACATGCAATAGTCTCTAAGATGATTTACGTGTTGCCTTCCAAACACTGATCTCTGTCTCGGATATGGAAAACACATTGCACAAAAGGCAGGTAGCGATATCTTTTATGTCTCCTCCCTCTTCATTCTAATTCATCTTACTGAGTGTCTCATTAGTTACTGTGTACAGGTTTGATACTCAAATCAGATGATCTTATTTCTCTTCCATCTCGATTTTTCTTAGACCCTATATTGGCTACTTCACATAAATAGCACATAGCAGGGAGGAAAAGATTTAGAGTTTTAAAAGTATGTCATGACTGTCACACACACACACACACACACACAAAACAGAGGTTTGTAATATGTGAAGCTCCAAGTCACAAAAGCTTTTACAACAGTCTTTTCTCTTTTTTTCCACACCTAGGTAGAAGTTCAGTGAAGTGGTTAATTGTCCATCCAGAGTAGACAGTAAAAGGCGGTGGTTATATAAGATAAACACCTAAACTTCAAATCTCAGACTCTACATAGGGCTGGTCATATGTAGTCTGGATTCTAGCTGTGTTTCTAAATAAGAGAGGAGACATGAATGGAATAAATTTTCCAGACTATTCCTCTGGAATGTCTACCAGTGTTTCATTTTCATGGGCTCTGGGTTTTAGTACCAAGCAACATAAATAAGAATAAACTGCTCCTCTAGATAAAAGGGGAAAAAAGAAAACCTTTCTTGTTTCTTCATTATTTTGATACCTAGATTTTTTCCAGAGAGCAATTTCTGAAATCAAATGTAAATGTGTATCATATGCATTTATCATTCCTCCCTGAAAATAATTTTATTTTTTAAATCAAAATTAGTTTTAGTTGAGAAATTAAAAGAGGGCACTCTACTTGGAGCAGGCAAGAGATCACAATCACTCTCTGATAGCCGAACCCAGGGAAGAACCACGCACATGCGTCAAGAGGTCCCGTCTGCAGTCTTCTCGTTAGCATGCAGCATCGGAACTGCTAAAGTTGGGGGTGAAGAAGGGAAGCTCCCCAGCCAGAAGCACTCTGATGAATTCAGCAGCCAGAGCTGAACACCAGAGACCTCATTTTCTCCATTACGATCTCACAGTCTTATAACAAATCACCCATTTATTATGTTTATTTTTTCATTAGCTCATCTCAATGGACTCCTCCGAGATAACTGATATAATGCAATTCATCTTCCAGGAGGAAAAATAAATAAGCAATCAGTCAGCAACAAGAAAGCCTAAATTTGAGATTAGAGTCATGAACTTCAACTCAGTCATGCTGGATTTTTATAAAATTAAGTTCAAAGACGCAGCGGAAAGTTACCCTGTGCCGGAAGAGTATCTGTAGACTACGGCTCAACAGCACCATGGAGAAAGCGGAGGCTTTCAAGGTTTTGAAATACTACTCCATGTTGCAGCTCTGGAAGGCGTGAGCGAGTGAGCTGAAAGCAGGCTTGTGGTTGCATATCGGGAACGCATTACATGGGGAGTGAAAAATAGTCTTCAGGAAACATTGCTCAGAAGAAGCAGCGCCTACTGAAAAGATCAGAGATTTATATTATAAATAAAGTGCAGAGTCTCAAATACAAAGCTGTGGGAGTAGGGGAACAATTTTACCTGTTTAATGGGAAGAATATTCGGGATGTTTATTGTTTTTACTGAATATATTCCTTGGGCTTGGATAGGTGCCTGTCCCAAGGGAGAGAGATGACCCTCCTCTCAGAATTTCCCCAGTTCGGCTTCCATCTCCTACCATGAGAGAACAAATGCATAAAATGAGAATGTCACGTGATTGGAAAGAATGATTTGTAACTGTGTGGCAAAGGGACAAAGATGCAAATTAGCTTGCTAAATTAACTTCCACTGTCCACATCTATGCACTAGACCTTTAGGAAGCACCTTACAAAAAATTCTCCTCAATGTTAAAGTACAAGTGAAAGAAAGGATCTTAAAAGTTATAAATGAATCTACATAGCACTTGAGCAATAATTTCCAGTAAAAAAAAAATGGCAGATAAGGTCAGGACATTCACATGTAGAAAGTGTTCTTTTTTTTGTTTTCTGGCAAGAACAAACTAGATAGTAATGAGTTCAACAAATGTTCATGGACCATCAAACAAAGGTAGGGCAGAAACTGCATAGGATTGAGATACTACATGGCAAATATCAGTAGGACAGTGTGTACTATCAGGACCCATATGAAGAATGGGGTGGGAGACATTTTTCTTTCTTACAAACACTAGCGGCAAGGACGGCCAGTCATGTAGTGCTTGAAGCACACTAGAAGTTTATATATTAAGTGATCCTAAGTTCTGGGAAGGCTAGAGCGATGTCCTGCAGGCAGAATATCCCCTGGTACCATCCTTGATGCCCTCAGGAAACGCTGGTTTATTAAGCATTAATATTAGAAACTGGGAGAGTCTGTGATCCTTATGTAATTAATACTTAAGGACATGATTTATCTTCGTCTACAAAGAGGGTAACACCATCCTAAGGCCATTCGGCTACCCTGCGGGCAGAATGAAAGAGAATGAAAGAGCCGGGGCACCTTCTCTCTTGTATGTACCATTCAGGGAGCACTACAGCCTGGATGCCAGTGGGCATCTAGGTTTGGGTCATAATGGTCCCATTCGATATGGTGTTCATGCAGCATTTTTATCTTCTTTGGCCGCAAGGGGAACTGGGTATCCAAACCAGTTAGATAGGAACAGATCCTACACTAACCAAATATTGCTGGTGTTATGCGTCTAGGTGACTGTCGTCCTGTTAGCTAAGCCTGTCTGACTCAACAATGTTATGCTGTGCCACACGGGCCCAAGAAGAGGGTCATGCCAGAAACCAACCGTCAGGGGCATTCTTAAAGACCGGCTTCGCGGGGTGCTCAAAATGGTACGGAATATCCTAATCTCTTTTCTTTCTTTTGTATGTTTATAGATGCCAGTGTGTACGTATGTAGAAGAAGGCACTGTATGTGTCTGTGGAGACCCAAAAGTGACTTTGGGAATCATCCTGTATTGCTCATCCTTCTTGCTTTGCTCTGGGATTTCCCAGGCTGATTCCATTGCCACAGGGCATTTTATTGTGGGATCGGGTCCTTCTGCTTGGATGGCAAAGACTTTACCTGAGCCAACTCTCCAGCCCCCATCCCAATCTCTTTACATAGACTGACTTATGCAGTTCTCACATTTGCTGTGAGATGGACGCAACAATTCTCTCCAGTTCAAAGTAAAGAAAGAGACTAGAGTTCTGAACCCCAGATCCCATATAAAATCTCAGGCAGGCATGTCGGCCCACCGGTAACTCCAGCCCCAGAAGGCAGAGCCTGGGATTCCCCAGAGCAAACTAGCTCCCCAGACTAGCTGTGCCGAGAAGCCCAGCTTCCAAAGAATAAGGTAGAAGAGCGATCAAAGATGATTCCAAGGCGCACCCTAGAACCTCCACATGTATTCACATGCACACGCACCACCACACATGCGTACATTCCCACGCAAACATGCAAACACACACAGAGCCCATAACATACACCAAAAATGGGAAACATAAAAATGAATAACCCATAAAAATAAAGAAACTGCAGCACAGAACCATAAAGAGAGATAGAAAAGTTGACCCAGGATACTGTTATAGGCAGGAGCTGGAAGTTCCAGTTCTGTGCTGTTGTGGTCAGTACTGCCACATAGTAAGACACTGGAATAACCAGCAATGTACTATACATTTTGAAGAGTTACAGCAAAGGATTTTTGTTTGAGGACATAGACATGGGTAATCTTACTGAAACATTACTGAACATACATATGGATTGAAGCATCACATGATGCATATCAGTATCTGTAAGTTTTATGTTTCATGCATTGATTTGAAAATAAAGAGCAAGAAGCATGCTGAAAGGCACGCAACTACTGAGCGTGGCCCTCATCTGTTTTCTATTGCTAATAGACCAATTCCACTGATCTGGGTACGTTTTAAAGAAAAGAGGTTACTTTTGGCTCAAGGTGCTAGAGGTTCAAGGTCAAGCACCCATGTCTGGTGACAGTCTTAGAGTCTCAAGACAGCCCAGGGCATGATGACAGACAGGGAACATGCATGGGAATTCACCTCTCTCTCTCTCTCTCTCTCTCTCTCTCTCTCTCTCTCTCTCTCTCTCTGTATCTCTGTATCTCTGTATCTCTGTTTCTCTATATATATATATCTGTTTCTCTCTGTTTCTTTCTATTTCTCTCTCTTTCAGTTTCTCCACCAATATTTAACATGGGGTCTCATCCGAAAGCCTTGTCTATTCCTTCCCAATACTCCACTTCTAAACACCATCATTGGATATTGTTTCTATCCTATCCTCTTGCCATTACAGCGGAGGTTAAACGAGTTCCAGAGAAGATAACCATATTCAAACACACAGCACCTGACTCCACTTTTCTAGGTCCTTCCTTTTTGCTTTACTCATGGGTCCAGTGGACACTGACTTCTGCTAGCAGCTTTTAACGGCCCTCTATGAAATCCCCTGATTAATCTCCAAAGACTTCTTCAAGAGCATTTTCATGGTAGGGACAAAATAGAATATCTAGATGAAGAAAATACTGGACAGATGTAAAAAGAGCAAGGAGGTTTGGTATGGTTAGGTGAAGACAATACTCACAAAATATCTTAACTGCCTTCACCTAGACATGTTCTTCACCTGAAGTGGCAGGACAATACACTAACATGTTACAAGGGCCATTGGTAAGAGAAAGTTCGTGTGATATAAGAAAGTGCAAGTAAAGATGGTAAACAGGGATTTATTTTTTGCACTAGAAAACCATGAAAGCAATTCTGTGACTCCTGAGATACAGTTGTTCGTGTGTTCATGCTGGTAAAAGGCTATGTTCCAGATAGAAGGACTATCACCCCCACAAGCCGCTTCAAAAATTCAGAAACTGTTTTTCCAGACTCATTCATAGAGAGTGTAAAAACTTTACTGTCCACCACAGTCAGTGTCAATGACCACCAAAGGATGAATAAATCCAGCCTAATGACCTCCCAAGCTAGCGATGCAGGGTGGGCGGCAAGGGGAGGAGGAGCAGGCCTGACTGACAGGCTGATAGCCTGGGAATATTCACATTTCTCCAGACGGATCTTTGGACTTCACTGTCCTGCCTCCTGTTCCTGGCTGATACTCTGTTAGACATAAACATAGCTACACAGCACTGTTTATTTCTTCATCTCTCACCCGAAACATTAGTCTTTGTCTTATTATCAATTCCACAGTGAACATGGATGGCTCCATAAAACAGAAAGGCAGTAGGGCAGAAGGGCTGAAGTTGCTGTAGCATTTGATGCTTTTTCTTTAGCATGTAAGAAACTAGACTTACGGCTGTCAGGTGTGTTCTTGTCATTTCGCTCAGAAGGAAATAGAAACTTGTAAGCACAGTTGGTTAACTGGGAATGGTACACTCCAAAGACAACTTCGCGTTTTCTTTTAATCAAATTAGGCAGAATGACTACACATTTACTTATTGTCTAATCCAGGATATTGGACAATAAAGCATTACCAAAATTACATCAGCACAGCGTTCCTATACCAAACTATCGCAGAAAAACAGGGATGGTTGCTTGCCCTCGAACCAGGCAGTCTTACCATGAAAATGTTGTTCTACTTACAACACAGGCGGAGCTTGCGGCGGACACTGTCGCCAACGAGTTCATAGCTTCACTTGTTTTAAACTTCTCATGCTCTGTGAAACCTTCACCTCTTCATTTTTTTAATAACCTCTCAGAAGTCCTGGTTGCCTGGGAAGATATGTATACAACAGCTGAAATTCAGTACGTTTATATTTCCCATGCTAACTCACGCAACCTCGCCAATCCTCTTCCAGTCCCCTGTGTTGCCTGATTTACCTAGTCCATTAATGCAGCACGTGTGTCATGTGACCAAAAAGATTGACCAACAATTAATCTGCTGCAATTAGTTCTACAGGCAGCAGACTTGGAATATTTCTACTCTTTGGGGAGATAAAAGTGAAACTTTGACGATTGTTTTGAAGGTTTGAAATGAGCCGGGTAAAATCTTCTGCTCTGGTGTCCCTTTTTTCTCGTCCCAGAGCTGTAGGTGATTCAGCAACATTCCAGGTACTAGGTAGGTGATTCCTCCTAAATAAGCTGCTCATCACAGAGATTTCAAAGATCCCCAAAACAAAAACAGGCTTTTCCCATTGCTTTCAGCTGCCAACCACAACCCTATTGTAAGACCCTACTACTGAAGACACCACATGCATTGATCATAGGACTTCGAGAAAAAAAGCTGGGGCTGATCTAGAAGCTTCCTCCCTGCTGGCTTGGTCTCATAGTACCAGAAGGTGCTCTGAAGAATGCTGGAAAAGAAAAGTCATTAACAATCTTACCCAGCTGTGAATTCTGAGGGTTACACCAACAATCACCCTGGAGAAATATGTTCATTGGTGTAATAGTGGCACCAATGTTAGTGGGGTAACCAGATGTTTTTTGAGTAGCCTTCTCTTAAGAGAATGCATGCCTTGTTAAGGACCTGTGAATGTGGAGATCACAGACTTTAAGGCACAACAAAGTACACTGTTTTGCTACAAGGATGCAATATCAAACTGCTTCTCAATACGTATTATACCCACAGACCAGCCCTTGACCAAGCAGCATTCTTTTGTAATGGAACAAGGGTCAATGCAACTGTGGGAAAGGGAGCTACTTCCTGTAATGTATACTCACTGATATATCACCCAAACTCCCAAAAGTGTTCAGTTACATTCCAGGACAGATGTACCGATACGTCACACACACTCACACACACAAAAGTATGAGGGAGACTAATTGGGAAGAAGAATACTTTTAATGGAAGTGAAGGGGATGAAACTCAGTAATATGATGTGGAAATGAAAATGTATTCATCTATGAAATTATCAATAAAGTAAAAAATAAGAAGTCTATTTAGCCTCCAAAATCTGGAGACTGGAGATACTTATAGCTCAAGAAATAAGTAAGTGCTCACTCCATATAACATTCCCACAAATCAAATTGCTAGAGTAAACTAAAAAAGTCATACCCACAGATTACCAGGGTACAGTCATTTTACCAACAGGTATTTAAGCTTTTTTTTTTTCATTTTATGTGTGGGTATATATGTGTGCATCTTCGTGTTCTCATGTGTTTACACACGTGCACAAATGTGTGCATGCATATGTAGTCAGTCCTAGGGTTAATAGCAGGAGTCACTCTTGATCACTCCTCCACCTCAAACTGCAACTTTATTCTTTTGAGACCTAATGAAACCCCGAGTTCGATAGGGCTGATCTGGCTAACTCACTTGTTCTGAGGATTCCCAGTGTCCACCTTCTGAGGCTGTAATTGGGAGCAGGCTGCCCCACCATTCCACTCCCCACCCTTTTACATCGTGTCATGGTGTGAATGTGAGTCGTTCCCCACAGGCTCATGTGTTTTCAACTTCAGCTGATGTTAACATTTGGGAAGGTGGAGCTTTGCAGGAGGAAGGCACATCGCAGGGAGCCGACCTTGATGTTGACAGTTTCTGCTAGCAGTCTGTCCCTGCAGTTTGCCTCTTGCTCTCTGTGCCTCTATGATGGTTTCTGTGACCTGCGCTACCTCCAGTTTCTACTGCCCACCTTGACTTTCCCTCCATAGTGGACTATACCTCCTCTGGAACCACAACCGAATAAGCCTCCCTTTCTCCCCTTTAGTTGCTTGAGTCTAGTGCTATCTCACAACAACAGAAAGCATGACTGCAAACCACGGGCTCTGGGAATCTGAACTCTGATCCTTTTGCATGTGAAGGAAGTACTTTTGCTGCCAAGCCAGGCCTGGGCATTTTAATTTTTACAAGAGTTTTCCAGAATGAAAATGGATGTAAGGCGCAAAGCAATAAACATGTCTATCAATATAGTAGTTATTACTCAAGGAAGAACAGAGGGTATGATTTGATATGACCCAATTCAACTCAACAACAAATCATCTACACCAATGGGAACAAACTATTCCACGTGAATGTTAAAAATATACTTTTCAAATCTTGAAATATACCACTCATTTGACAAAGATCATCATCAAATCATTCACCAACCTCCATAATTCATGACACCCTTAGCAGCCTGAGCCTGGAAATCCAAAATCTTAAATACTCCAGAACCTCAAACTTTTGAACACCGATAAGAAACTACGTGAGGAACATTTAGTACCTGAGCTTATATGATAGGTCGCAGTCACGACCCAGTACACTACCAAAGTGGTAGAAGGAAAGAGCCAGCTTTGAAAAGTTGTTCCTTGATCTTCACATACATTCTCTCTCTCTCTCTCTTTCTCTCCCTTTCTCCTTCCTCTCTCTCTCCTTTCAAAAATTATAAAAGGTTACTCCTGGATTATAAATATAAGGTATATATGAAACACACCTAAAATCTTAGCTTAGACTTGAGTCTTATCTCTAAGATTTCTCATTTTGTTTATGCAAATATTCCAAAATATGAAAGAAGTCCCTAATGCAAAGCATTTTAAGTAAGAGACTCAGCCTGCATTGGTTTTCAAGGGAGAGTGGCAGGGACTTAACTCGTCATGCATTGGGGTCACCTCTGTGAGGACCCCTCACACTCCTGTCCCCGTGCGGCCCTCGCTGCTTGTTTGTGGTGGTTGTTGATCTCCTTCTAAACACTCAAGGTCAGCTGTCACTTCTGCTGTCATTCAACTTGCATCTAACATTGTGTCACCTCTTGTCCTCCTAATTTATTGCTGCAAAACTGCTAAGTGGCCAAAGAGTAGATGCCAAACATAATTAAAGAAGGTTCACTTGGTTAACTGTGTCCTTTCCTGCTGGCTTTAGATTGGGAACTGAAGCACCAAGAGTTCAAAGCACACCTCAGCTTCGTGAAACCTTGGCCCTTTATTACATCTTCTTTCCAGCCTTTCCTGTGAAAGATGTGATTTTCTTCTTGTTCATTAGCCATTTCCTATCTTTTTATTTTTTAGGATTTTGCAACCTCTCTTATGAATTGACTAAATTCAAAATACAGTTGGAGTCTCTTTCCTTTCCATTCGATGCATTTTGAGGATTTCATGAAAAAAAAATTTTAAAGTCCGAACACCAAACACACAAAAAACTATTTTCAAATGTGTGACCTCTGCAAAAGAACTCCAAGCAACAAATCCTTCTACCATGTTGGGTTTCTTGACAGTTTAAAAAGCTACTAAAAGCAATGGGGGCAAAGAGGGGGGTGAGGGGACTTGCACATGTCTGCCAGCTTTCCTTTTAAGCCTCCTGCTACAAATTTTAGAATTCTAGAGTTTAGGATAAAGTAGTGCTCAATTCCACAATGTCCTAATGCCAAGCACTCCTAAATTTCGTCTCTTCATGAATTATCCTGGAAACAGAATCATGAAAAGTCCAGAAGCTGACCAAGACAAAATGATGGGCACTTCTCCTGGCCGAATTACACAGATCACAGGATTCTGTCCACATAAACTCGCCTGTCACAGTCATTTTTCCCGGCCTCCATGAGCCACTATGTCATCGGCAACACAAAGCGGAGCACAGAAGTAATTACCTGGCTAATTCAAACAGAAATAAATGTCTCTTGTTTTGGCTACATTATTGGGAGAATCCAGACGGAAGTGTCTCTGCTACCTGGATTATCTAAGCAATTACTTCAAACCCCCACTTCATTCCGAATCCTGTCAGAGCACATCCACTCTTCAAATTTATAAACAATAGTATCTCTAAGCAAATTACCGAGGTACCATTTAAATCCAGCTGTCGATCCCTCCAAGGTAAAATTCTGAGCATTTTATTCTACAGCTAGCTATGCAGAGAAAGGAAATGGCTCAGAGAAATGCTAAAATCCCAAGTACAAATTTGCTATAGAATTAATATCACAATTTGTCACTGATAATGAAAGTGTATAAAACAGGCTCTGACAGCATGTTATTTCTGTAGCAGATCATTCTTTATAAAATTCAGATGAGCTTTTTCCCTTGCAACTGTGGAAATTATTTTCCCTAGATTTACAAAGCAAAATAATATTAATATTGTGGTTAGTAGCCATCTGCTTCATGAGAATTCCGTGCAATCATTAGTCTAAACTGATGGCATGGTGGCGAGCTGCCACGTCCCAGGAGGCCGACCACGAAAAGCTCATCAACATCTTTGATTCTGTCTCCAATCCAAGAGGGTGAACCACAAAGTGAAAGATGATATCAGGAAACTGGTTTGGGCTACATGGAGCCTAAATATTATCCTACCCCAGTCTGTACTCAGAGCTACACATCCAACAGGCCGTCAGATCGAATCACCAGGCGGCACGAAATAAACATGAAGCACTCGGGTCGCCTGCCACGTCCAGCAAAGCAACCAGAAACCTGCGTTGCACTCCACAACAGTGGTTTTCACTACAAAGTCGGAAAAGGATCACGCTGTGAGGAGTTCAGCTTATCAGAAAAATCTCACTGAAGTCACTATAACTTTTTAGGAAGAAAAAAAAAAAAAACAAACGCAACCACAGATGCAGCGGCATGCAGCGGGATCCAAAGGAGGTGTGAACTAAGTAATATTTCCCACCCTGCTTCCAACGTGAAAGCTTGCCACCAGAATTTCCTAGCTTTAAATGCTTCAAATCTGAAAAGCTGTGCACTCTCTCACCATGTTAATAGGCTGTTCAAATCATTTTTATTTAGAAATGCAGAAGAGGGCTGTGTTTGTAATGTTTAATCAATCTTCAAGAACTCTGTGTATGTGTAATCATGGGCCATATGAACCCCAGCAGAATAAGGGACGTGTCCAAAAACAACTGTGTAAGATCCACAGGAAATGTTTTTCTCCCGTAGTTTAGAATCACATCATGTGACTATGGGGGGAGGGGTGGCCTAGATGCCCCAAGGAGGGAGCAGAAAACGCTAAAAAGAAGTAGTGCAAAATGGAGGATTCAAGCTAGGAAGTCACAGTGGTACGTACATTTGGAACATGTGCGTTTGTGGACTGTGTCGGGACTTGTGCTGAGACTTGTGAAGCTGGGCTGAGTATGTTTTGCATAATGAGATGACAATGAGCCTGGGAGGGGCAAGGGTGGAGTGTCATGGTTTGAAATGTGTTCCCTATAGTTTCATGTGTTTGGGAAGGTCATGGCACCTTCGGTGAGCCTTGAGGTGGATTTTAATCCCACCTTGCTTCTGGAAGAGGTCTGCTCTTGCAATTGGTAGTCTGCAGCTCTGACTCTCCTGGATGCATGTGACTTAGCCTGGCTCTGGCTTCTGCCATCAGCCATGCCACTTCCGCCATAAACCACTGTATCTCCCCTCTGGAACCATAAGCTGAATAAATCTCCCTTAAGTTGACTGATTTGGGGTGTTCTCTCACAACCACACAAAGAGTAACTAGCATATCCACTCATCATTTTGCTGCCCTGATAATTTTAGAAAGAAACCCAAAAGCAAGAGGAGGTCAATAATATATAACACATTTGTAGCTTAACTATACACACTTTGAGAACCTACCAACTTTAAGTGCAAATCCAGTATTATGTAAAACTTTGATGAAAGCTACATGGATTCGTAAACAAATGCAGGAATAAAAATAACAAATGAAACTACAGCCTTTATGCATACAATAAAACTTTCATACGCTTATCCAAAGTAAGTCCTCATGGACAAACTGTCACCAATAAAAAATACCAATAGAAAAAAAAAACAGTACAGGGGCATATAACCAGATACCATTTCCTCGGGCTAATTTTACAGATGTCATCTGTTATTTAAAATGAAACCCTGAAGATGAAAAAGAATCATCAATTTCATTTCGAACAGACACATTGTCTTGTCAGGACTTCCTTGTCTAATGGTGTCTCAGAGAAAATGGGCAGAAGAATTTGTGTTTCCTTCTTCCCTGCTAAAGAAATCGCATATCGATATGAGCAAGCAGTGATATAAAAATTAAGAGGTGAAAAGCTAAACCGTGAGGGTCAGGCAGGAGATAGGAAGATTCCAACTCCATTACTGGGGAGGGAGGGGTCCTAACAGGCTCACTGCATCTTATGCTCACTAGTTAGTGGGCTCCAACTGCCATGACTCACTGCTCAGACCACCAGTCGCAGCCCCTACAGGATAGTCCTGCTATTATTCTTCATTACAAAAGATCCTATTTTGCACAGCAAACAGCAGATCCTTTCCCTCTGTTTAGTATTCCTAATTTCCCACCTTCCCATCAAGACCTGGGGACTCCTGCCTCACCAGCTGCAACTTGGGTCACATTCATGTCTAAGAATAGAAAGTGTCATCACAACCATTTCAAACTCATGTGATACCTTGAACCTTACTAGCTACATTAAGTTCAAATCATACTTGAGATCCGAGTTCAGCTCTGACGGCAGGTTGGCTGTGCAACCTTGAGGTAGGTGCTCCTCGTCAAACACATGCGATGAAAGTTGACCTGAGACTGCTGTTGTGGGGTTGAAACGCAGTCATTTACAGAGTAAAGTGCTGACTATAGTTCCGGCCCATGTAGCTCCTCAAAGAAAAGATGGTGATTGTCCTTCGAGATTTCAAGTTCCTGAGCTCCGTGGGTAAAAATACTTGCTGTGCAACCTGGCTATCTGAGTTCAAAGCCTCGGAACCTATGTAAAAGCCCAAGACAGCAACGCCAAGCACCAAGCTTGTGTAACCTCCCACTCCTCTGGGGAATGGGAAGCAGAGACGGGAGAATCCAGCCAGCTAGCCTGGCTCATTTAGTTGCAAGGAGAATCTGTCTCAAAACAAGTTGGGGAGACCCAAGAAGCAACACTAGAGGTTGTCCTTTATCTCCACACCAGTACCATGGCCGGTGCAGCCCCACATTCACACACATGAATGAGCGTACACATGTACACACATGACACATGCATGCACGCAAGCACACCCAAAAACAAATCTTAAGTTTCAACTTTCATGAAGTAAGTTAGGACCAACCAGACTCTCTTCACAGGCTTTTCAAAACGAAGAGATCAGAAAGAACAGTCTTTAATGCCATCCCCAGATTTCAGTGCTAATTGTAGAGGCTAAGATACTCACTCTCACTTGGGGACCTATTCTGTCCAATTGTAGGATGCCCTCGATCTTCGCCAGACATTCAAGGAAAGATGTCCATCTCCAGACTCCAGCCTCCTGCTCAAGGCTCTCTCTTAATCACTTTTTTTAAAATTTTTTTTAATTTTTTTATTATTATTATTATTTATTCAACTATGTGCATGTGCGTGTGTGTGTGCGTGTGTGTCTGTGTGTGCGTGTGTGTCTGTGTGTGTGTGTGTGTGTAGAACCACGGGCGAATTCGCGAACCACCATGGACCGCCTCCACCTCCTCCTGCCCCGGGATTCACAGGCTCCGCCCTACCAGGACCAGAAGCGCAGGCCGCCCCCGCTTCCGCCTGACGTCTATACGTGGGATCTGGTATCTGAACTCAGGACCTTCCTCCTGCAAGGCGGAAGCTTAACCCCTGAGCCACCTCTCCAGCGGACGAACTCGCGAACCACCATGGACGCCTCCACCTCCTTCTGCCCCGGGATTCACAGGCTCCGCCCTACCAGGACCAGAAGCGCAGGCCGCCCCCGCTTCCGCCTGGTGTCTATACGTGGGATCTTGGATCCGAACTCAGGACCCTCCGCTTGCAAGGCGGAGGTTTAACCCCTGAGCCACCTCTCCAGCCCCTCCAGCCCTCTCTCTTAATCACTTTGAGTTCAATTGCTGTACCACAAAGCAAGAAGGCTGACGAGATTTGCGCATGCTGCCAAAGAGAACCGTAGCAAACACACAAAGCAGCAATGAACGCAAGGCATGTGTTGATCCAGAGAGAGGGATATCATGTGCATGTAGTGGATGAATGTAACACACTTTGCGAGGAGAGGTATGCAAAGCTCTGAAATGCGGACAGCTGGGATTGAAGCTCCCTTCAGCTACCAGCCAGCAGTCAGTGCAAGAAGTCATGATACAGTGAAATATAGCAGTCACTAACATCTAATGTTGAGTCTGTGCTAGGCTATGTGTGATGTGCATCATTTGTCTCACAATGGCCCTGTAAGGAATAGCTTTAGTTTCCATTTTAGTCCTCAAAACACAGTCTCTGGACCAGAAGCATCCACACTATGTGGTTACTCAAAAGAAATACACATTCTTAGGCCTTGCCCCAGATTCCTGTGTCAGAAGCTTTGAGGTGGGGGCCTAGTGGTCTCATAAGCTCCCAGGTCATTTCTGCCTACGTCTGAGATCCACGAATAGAATGGAACTTGATCTGAAAATGGCGTTCCATAGTGATGGCTTTTATCTTTGATATAAATATGGATATACATTTAAAAAATAAATGTAAATGAAAAATCAAAAAAGAAGGCATGAGAGCCAAACCCCCTAAATCTCCAATAATTGTGGGCGTGGTAAGAGTAATTCAGAGCAGGATGTGGTGTTCATACCTGTTAATCCCAGAGTTAGCAACCATTAGACTCATGGGCAACATAAACTATATGAGACATCGCACTTTTCAAAAAAATGAGTAACACACAGGACTTTTTTTTTAAAAAAAGCAAAACGATATAAGCAAATCAAAAACTTTCACATTGTCTAGCACATAATAAATGTTCACTAAACTAAAATTACCTCTAAAGATTAATATGTATTATGGATCTTTTTTATCTGAAAACATTGAATTCCTTTTCTACTTCAAAATTAGAAGGTTTTATGTATGGTGTTGCTTTCATTTTAAAAAAGATTAATTCTTATCAATTTTATAACCACTAAAAATGTTCAAAACTTGCTTTAAGCATCTTTAGCTACATTCTTAAAGCATTGTGACTTGTTTTATTTTTCAAAATATCCTGCTATCCCATATTCTTCGTGGATTAACGTTTCCAACATGGCAAGGATCAGTGAGATACATGATTGTAATTTCTAAAGCCTTCCTGACCACAGACATAGTGATAATCACTTTCCTCAGATTTTTAAATTTTACAAAGAGACACCAGTTTGCACCACAGGTAATGAAAATCAGTTAATGGAAAGACTTTTAAAAATATCCACTATCTCATTAAGAAAAACTAGCTTTCTTGGTGGTATTTCTGACAGCTATCATTCTGAACTAGTGGTCGGAGGCAGCTCAGCAGAAAGAGCGCTGCTTTGTCCCCCTAGTGGCTATTTGCACAATGACAAATAAAGACCAGACAAAATTGATACATCGCCCAAGTGAAAAATATTTCACTGCCTTATTTTATAGATGAAGAAACTAAGGCCAAGAAATAGTACTTTGCCAATACTGCACAATTTTTCAGCAAGCCACAAGGACATGAAGCAAGTTTGGTGCTATTTTGAACATTGTGATATCTGGATAAGTCCCCAACATTGGACTTAACTAAAAATTTGGACAATTTTTCCTCATTGACTAACACTAAAACTACTTCTGTGTTTTTCCTTTTACTTGTAGGGAGATTTAAATCCAGTCTCCAAGGGGCAAATAAAAAAGACCTCATCTGTGACCAAGAACTCTGTCATGAACTCTCAATGAAGGATTTCTTTTGGCAGAATAAAGAATTGCACCCAAAGGCCAAGGAAGGTTCAGAGATAACTCTGTGCAGAAAATATAGACAGGAGTTAGCTAACCTTTGTAGATGGCCAAGTACCGCAGCAAGTGAAAAGCAAAGGTCAATAAATAATCTGTGTCCTGCTTTTCCCCAATATTAGGGTGCCCACAAACAGAGGAAACACTGGAAGCAGGTGAGGTATATATATATATACAGAGCGCAGGATAAAGTGGAATCTTCTTTCTCTGAAGGAAAGCTAAATTGGTTTATTTTTGCTGGCCCTTACATTTTAGCAAAAATACAGGTTTGGTTTGAACATAAATGCACTAGAGAACCAAAACCATTATCCAGATATTTTGAAGCAAATAATAAAGAAGATCGTCATGTAACACTCAAAATATATTTATCTTTGAGTCAGGAATTTCAGATGATGGCAGTATTTAATTTTCACATCACTGCGCATGCAGTCCACAGTAGATTCTGCGAGTCTGCAGTCACCTGAGGGAGCTTACTGCAAAAAGTCAGTCTGAATCTCAGCTTCAATTCTGAGCAGCTGTGTGACCCCAACAAACCACCTCCCTTTCCTCGATTTCTCCATCTGAAAACAAGGGTGATGATATTATCTAGTGTGGAGACCATCAGAAAGAGTTACTGAAATAGAATATGTAAAGAACAAAATCCTGGCCAATCATGTACAGTGAGTACATGCTATAGTTTTTCACGTCCTCACGCGCACACATTTTCTATTCTTTAAGCCTCAAGCATAAACAGTGAAGGGAAATTTTTAAGACTGGAAAAAACGGGAGATGGTCTAGTCCATTCCCCTTAACTGTGGTGAAGCGTGGCATTCTCATCAGTAAGAGAAGAAGGCTGGATTTAAGTACAAAAGCATCAAGTTTGAGAAAACACACAATGGTAAAAAATTATTCAAACTCAGATCTGACGTTGTACTCAATTACAACAAGTGTTTGTCTAGAATATGATTAAATGTCTTCAGGACATTAGGCTCATCTCTACCTAAAGCTACCACTGTCTCTCATCTTAAAGCATAAATAGTTTGAAAAACCTTCCACATATTAAGCCACCATCAGCATATCACCAGATCTAAGGTGCCAATGGTAAGCCCCTTTATATGTCACTAAGGCAAGCATACACACAGCCAATTATACCACAACATGACACTTTCTTAGCTTGTCAACTGTCAGATGCACAGACATTTCAGTGAGGTTAAAAATAAAAAAATAAGAGTATGGTAGAGTCAATAAAATGTGATCTCTCCTTGAAGCTCCACTAGTTGATCCTAACAGAAGCTTCTGGAACATTAAAAATCAGTCTGAAGGCTGAAAATAAAGTTCTGTGGTGAAGTGCTCACTGGCACATGTGAGGCCTAAGTTTCAACTCCAATACTGGGTGAGGAGTATTAGGGGATGTCATGGTTTGAGATATGTCCCCTGCAGTCTCATGTATTTGACAAGGTCATGGCACCTTGAGAGGTGGCGCCTTGCTGGAGGAAGGCAGTCACAAGGGGTGGGCCTTGAGGTGGATTAGTTCCACCCTACCTCCAGGAGAAGTCTGTCTTTTCAGCAAGTAGTCTTGTAGCTCTCAGCCTCCAAGAGGTCTGCAGTGACATAACCTCCTCCAGCTTTGGCCAGCCAGCCATGTCGCCTCGCTTTGAAAGATTATGTCTCCCCTCTGGAACCATAAGCTGAATAAATCTCCCTTTCTCCCTTAAGTTGCTTGACTTTGGGTGCTCTCTCACAGCAATAGTTAAGAGCAACAGTTGCAGGGGAGGTAGAGGAGGAGGAGGAGAAAAGACCAGTCTAATCCTTCCATAGGACAGTTTCCAAGTGCACGCACCTTTGCTTTTCCAGTCTTACCACCTTTAACTCATAAGCATCTTCTTAGATTTATGAGCCATCTCCACTTTTCACCATTGAACTCATTCTAGTTAACCTGACTTTCTCCCTCTTCCTATGCGCAAGCACCAAGCTCTTTCCCAGGCACCAGAGATAAGATGATAACAGAGCCAAGGCTGTGCCTCCAGCAATTCATAGTGAGCAGCAGATTAAAAAAAAAAAAAAAAAAAAAGAACACATAAACCAGACAGACTAGCCAGAGTACTGTAATACCCTATGATATGCAGTGGGAACAGAAGATAAGGCGCCACAAAGAAAAGGGTAGCTAAATGTGGTACCCAAAAGCAAGAGAACGCTAGAGGCGAGGAAAGGTCTACTTTGCAGAGAATACTTACACCTCTGCACAGGTAACCTTTCTGTCCTCTGTCTCCATCGCTGTCTTCTTTTTGACAGCCATGATTTACTGTGAAATCTTGATGTTCTCGCAATCTATAAAATCCCAAAATATTTTTGAACATATGCTATTATATTGTCTTCCTCACTTCAGCCTGTCATTCTCTCCATCAAGTGTTTCTATAATTGGGAGGTGGGTTGGTGGGAAAGGAGGATGATTTTTTCCCCCACTGGAAGAAAATGTAAGATTTTGTGTTTATTCTGGTCTATACCACTCTGTTAAAAGAACATACTGGCAAAACACATTTCCTCCTGAAGGGTGGTTTCTTCTGAACAAAGGCAGGCCCCTCCATTGCCGTAGTAGGATTTTGATTCTCAGTCTACCAGCCTTGAGTTATACATAAACCGATCAGGCAAATTTATATTCTATAATGGCATACTGAATTAAATGTAAAACAGAATTCAGAAAAAAAAAAAAAAAAACAAACTCAAGCCCGCTCTATCTACCCAGAAATACCCAGAGCATTGAAGTCTCCTGTGGAGGGCAACGGCATTTGGCTGCTGTGCAGTTTCCTCATTTGGAAGTAATCTACCTATACCGATGAGTCATATAATGATCAAGAGGGAAATGTCTTCTTAATGCATCTGGACCCAAACCCACTTTAGATACAGTATTGGAAGCTCTCCCAGGACTGGGAACGTGTGTGAGCACATGTAGTTAGTGTGAACTTATTTTAGCTCGGATTGAGATGTCTATGCCGCTCACAAAGGGGAATTCCAGGGAGGGTTCCTGTCTCCTTGGTTTCAGTTCAGTAGCTCTTGCAAGTGCTCAAGTTTTTCCTCCCCTTTAATGACTCCCCCTCCTTTCTCACGTGGGACAAATGCATGGGTGCGCATGCGCACGCATGTGCGTGTACCGACACACACGCCCAGCAGAGACTGCTGCTCAGTTCCCGGTGTTCACACGTGTAAACCACGATGATGAAGTCTTAGAGGCATCTGTGAGTTTTCCCTAGGAGCAACACATTAGGGTGAGCTTTACACCAAAGATACAGATTGCTAAAGACTAAATGGCCTTTGCCATAATTCTTATTTAAGTACATGGTTTCAAAGGGAATTTTTCTTCTAATCAGGAATGTTTTAATGGCCACAAGATTGCTTTTTTTATCAACTAATCATTGTATACAGATGTACATTATTAAGGAAGTCGGGGACCTTGTAATTATTTATTGATATGCATCTCCATTTTAAAGACCAGTAGTGTCTCTTAGTCATCTGAAGAGAGATTTACTGGAAGCAAGCAAATCCTTCATCAACACTAATATCTCTAATCATGGTCTTTGAAGGAGATTCTTTGTAAAAACTGAAACTTTGCCAGCAACACAATGGAGGAGCTGGAGAGATGGCTCAGGGATTAAGTCTTTGCCCCACAAGCAGAAAGATCCGAATTTGGATTCTGAATTCTATATAAAAATGCTGGGCGGTGGCTAGCGTTTCTGGACTGGAAGGCAGAGCCAGGGAAATCCCAGAGTAAAGCAATAAGAAGGTAGAGTAATCCAGGTTGATTCTGTAAGTCACCCCTGGACTTGGTACACAGGCATGCATGGTACCCCCTGATGCACACAGACACATACACACATGCACTCACTTCTATTTACACCCCCATACACACACACACACACACACACACACACACACACACACCAAGGAGGAGCAAGCAAAGGCATATTGAGGGACAAAGGACAAAGGCCTAGTTTGAAACGGATGAGCTACTTTGACTGCACTAAACTACTGGAAAAAACAGCCAAGCAGGATCATGGGACACTCTCTGTAATGGCTTCCGGCATCCGGCTCAGTGCTTTCTTCTATTTCAGTCATAGGAAAACTAGGAGCTATCCCTTCTGCTCCCTTCCAGAACCCCACCCCATCCAAGGGAGCTCTTGACCAATCTTATTCTCTAAGACATTGGATTGGGGATCATGGCGGTGAGGGGGAGGGGTGGAATGCAAAAAGAGAAACTCATCTTGTTCCAACAGGAAAACTCTGGAACTGTCTGCTGGTGGTGTGGCTGTATCCAGTGGACTGATGGAGAGAGGAGACAGGTGTGCCGAAGGACAAGACAGAGGGTAAGGATGGGGGCAAAAGCAGAGTGTTAATGGCTTCTCAGCCTCTGCTTCTAGACCTTTCCACGGGCCTGCAAAGTTTGCACCCTTGGAATGACAAAAATCCCATGGGACTCCATGGGAACTCCCTCCCACTGCCTGATTTCTGTCACTTGCCTAGGTAATTTCTCTCCATGCTAGAAAAGAAACTGCAATAGAACTCAAGACGCAACAAGCAATGCTCAGTTCTCTGCCACTGAAATGACAATATAATAATTGGGGATATTTATATCAATCCTGTAATTGAACATTAATAATCATTGTGGTAAATGTTGCTAGGGAAACTTAAGAATCACATAAAATTGCTTACAACAATATCCTGGGGTTACCAACTACTTAATGTCATCTAACACTGCTCTGTGAACCTCTTCAGAAATAAGCCGATTGTCCACTCTTAATAAAATGCAGTTGTTTAACACCTTTCATATGTGGCTTAATGGCGTTTGAAGGATAATATATCACAAACAATTAAGAGATTTCCTTTGTGAGATATTAACTGGTTCCGTGGATAAAAAATCAACCTCACTATCACTCTGTAGCATAAAAACAGTTAATTTGTACATCTATCTGCTTGAGGCTATGGCAATGTACTTTTATTAACATATTTATATATGTTCATTTATTAATGTAGTATCACATATATTAATAAATTAGTAAGTTGATCTGTGCATTACTTCTTGGGTCAGCAAACACACTTCCACAGTTTTATCAGCAATAGCTCACCTCCTTTGCCTTCTATGTTTATTATCTTGGACATAATATTTAACCTCTATGGTGTCTACATCAATCTACTTCCAATGTCCTATTGGGGGGAGGGGTGAATCACATCACTGTTGACAGAAGAATTAAATAAAATGGTCTGGAAGAATCCTTTGTAAGCAATAAAGGACCTTACAGACTTAACACTGTAGTCTTTCTAATTAAATGTCTAAGACATGCATCATCTGAGAAGTCTATGAGCAAGCTTCTTTTCCTCCACCCCCAATTCTTTCTCTAAATGCTTTAAAGGGCTGCTTGAAGAGTCAGGGCTCCCTTCTGTAAACTGAAGGCGATTCTTCAGAGGGGAATCTTTTCAAGAAAGAAACTCAAAGTCTTTTCCACCATCCATGTGCGGAACATCTGTGCTGAGACCATTCCACTCACAATTCTTTGAAGCGCTGGCCGCCTAGAGGAAAGTCTTTGATTTGGGCTTTATTTAAATGCCTGAACTTCTATTGGAGACACAAAAGATTTCCTAGTAAGAGCTCTCTTGGGAACAAGACCAACCTCCAGCCAGTTAAATCACTCAGAGGCCAAGTGGTTGGGATTTCTTAGAGTACCGGGCTGGGGGAAATCTCCCCCGAGAGCCAGCAGTCTCCACAAACAGCTGGCTTGGGATGCGACTGACCCGGGGTGAAGTCACTGTGGTAATTAGATTTAATTTTCCTAATCCAACCGCGCCCGACTCCATCATGTCTACGTGTCCCATGCAGAAAATCATTACTCTCTCCTTTAACAATACTTTGACATGTTTAAGACTTTTGCAGCTTATTTCCTCCACGGTAGAAGGCACTTCTTTACGAGTGTAAATACAGCCATTCAGACATTCAGAGGACCAAAGTTTAAGACAGAGATTACCCTACTCCTCGTAACTTTCCAGATAGCTCTTAAACCACGAAACAGGTTTTAAACATCTCATTATGCACCCGTTTCTGCGAGTTTCGTGCGCCCTTTCACGCGTTCATTTAGAAAGCCAGATCAGAGAGCCGGAAGGGTTTGGGTTTGGGGTGTTTCTGCAAGCCGGGAGAAGTATGGCTTCATGCTACAACACCCTAGGGTTACTCGCTCAGAAACAGTACCAGAGCTCTTGGGGCGACATGAAAAGCCGTCTTCCTGGAAGCCAGAGAAACGAAGATGCAGGAATCTATACCTGCTTGCGTCTGTTTACGTCGTAAAGAACAGCCGGTATTGTTATCTCAGGAGACCCGGGTTATTTTATCAGTGTGCCTGTTATGCGTGCTACCTCACCAAGCACCAGCCCACGGCGCCCCGCGGTACCGTGTCCCTAGGAATCCTAATTGCTCGCTCGATTAGAAAAGAACATCAAATCGGGGCTGGTAATTGCTCAAGGTGCATTTTGATGGAATAAAAGAGGGATCAGATAGAGTCACGCAAGTTCCCAGTATGTCTCAACATCCTCCCTCCCAACTCCTTCCTCCCCCCCAAAAATAAATAAATAAATAAGATCGGGAAGCCTGGGGCTGCGGAGCGTTGCAGGGAGCGAATTGCTCAGGACTTCAAACACTGAGAGTCATTCTGTCAAGGGGGAGGGGGCGGGCGAGGGCAGGCTCTGGGCCTCGGCAACAAAGTCCCCCTCTCTTTGCTCCCTCCCACTTCATTCACTTGCAAATCAGTGTGTGCTCGCCGGAGCCAAGCTCGCCGGAGCCCGTAACCTTCCCGTCCCGGAGAGCTGCGGTGGCGGGGAGCGCCTCGGAGCCGGCGACCGCGGCGGAGAGCAGAGCAGCCGGGACGCGTCGCCGGGTCCCCGCCGGCGCAGGAGGGCGACCAGAGGTGGGTTCGGTCTGTCTGTTGGCGATGCGAGTGGTGGTGCATGCATTTTTTTTTTTAATTCTGTAAGCGTCGATAGAAGCCAATCAGAGAGAGAGGAAGAGAGAGATCCCTGTGTGCCGGGTGGGAGCCGCGCTCTGGACTTGGGAGCGATGCTCAGCTGCGAGCCGGGGGTCCGGGCGGGCGCGCGGATCCCGCTGCGCTGGCGCCGCTGCTCCCCTGGCTCTGGACCGGCGCCGCTTTCCGGGGAGCCGGGACGCCGCTCCCCCGCCTTCTGGTAAGACCCGGGCTCCTCGGGGCTCGGAGGGCGCCCCAGGAAGGCGGCCCGGGGAGAAGGAGCCGCCGATCTCTCCGCCCGGCTGGCGGAGCCTGCGGGCGGAGCTCCGGCTTTGCAAAGTTGCCGGGTCAATTACCAAGGGCGCGGGTGCGGGCCGGACGCGCCGAGCCTTTGGGGGGGTTGATTTATTTCCGTGCACCTGCCGGCCACGCTCGGGTCTGTGGGGTGACTGCTTGGACTTGAGTGACGTTTCTGGGTTTTTTAAGAGTAACGCAGAGATTTCGGGGAGTCGGAAAACTCTGATATACTCCCAATAGGGAAAACTTGAGAGAGCTGGTTTGACTTCCGAGAAGGCGAGGAAAGTGTGTGATGCTGCGGGCCCACGCAGGACAGAAATGCTTAGGTGGCTGCAGAGTCCGAGCCTGGACTCGGGAAAGCACTGTCCAGGGAAAAGTCATGTGGCAGACGCAGCCGGCTCCTGTGCCAGGCTCACATCTGGGAGGCCTGCCTTCCTGCTCTGTCTGGTTTTAGATGTCAGATGCAAAGGGAAAAGAGGAGGATGGGGAGTCCCCACGCGTTGGTCTTAATTGGATTTAATGAAGGAACGTTGCAGCGTTGGGTACCGCGGCAGCCGCAGAGCTCAGCTTACTCCCTCCGTAGTTAGATCGCCTCCTGCCAAGAGTTCCATCCATCTCGACATGGGCGATGTTCACTAGGTCAGCGCGGTGCCGATAAGTGGTGTGGCCGCAACCATAATCTTCTGGGAAGTGAAATGCAGGTCTGTGTTCGCACAAAGGGCTAGGAGCGTGAGTTTACTATTAAGAACCTTCAATAAGCAAGAAGTTTAATCGCGTGGAACATCCGCACATTCCTCTCTCCCACTCAATTTTTTTTCCTGTGAAGACACTGTAATTATGACAGTCGCCACGGAGGTGTATCTACCAGTGTCTCCCATTTATCTTCACTTTCAGTTTCTGAAGTCACCTAGGGTGGACAGAAGAGGTTTTTCCTGCCCCAGTGTGGTTGGGGTGCACTTATGTGTCTGCTCTGGACCCGAGCGGACGTTAAATGTGGGTTTTTCCCAGGGGTTAATTATCCAGACGAGCAGTTGCAAACTCCTCCCGATGTTGGTAAAGGAAGCAGGGATGCGCCTAGTTAATACACAACTCTTCAAGAATAAGTAGCAAATGTGCTTGTGTGAACCCTGGCCAAAGCTTGCCTCTTTCCTTTTGATTCTGGCAGACAGCTTTACCTGAAAAAGGAAATCCCTTAGGATTCTCTCTACTTTAGTGGAGAGAACTGGGGGAGGGGAGGGGGTGGCGGGGGAAGCAGAGAGAGAGAGGAGACCCTTCCAGTTTCACCTGAGCATCTATCTCCCTTTTTATACTAGCTATTGCAGAAAATCAGAAAAGCAATTGTGTGAAGAAAAGGGATATGATCTACCAGATGTCTTCATGATGTCATAAGAAGGCAAAGTGTGTGCCAGGGGGCAGATTTTCAACCCAGAGCTAGCTGCAGAAACTTAAATCCCACAGCGGATGGCAACATAGACTGAGACTGTTTCTCATCCCCATTTCTCTCCAGCAAGCTCTAATTAACAAGGTATTGGGGGGAGGCATAAAGGGTAGATAGATATTTTCCCACCTGCTCTCACGGCTTTTGCCACACTTCTGAAGCAGAGGAAGTAAGCAATTTGTCAGAAAAAAAAAAAAAAACACAGGAGGCAGCAACATGCTTATGAAGGAGAAAGGCAATGACTGAGCCTACTCTGGTTGTCCACAATTACCCTTTCCTGCCATTAGTAGAAAGTGACTGGCCGTCCCTCCATGGGGACTTCTGGTCCCCTTAGTAACTGGCTTTCACACCAATTTATTGCAATTACTTTTCTCAAGGCAACCTCTGCAAAGATAATCTATGGAACAAAAGCATTTTTAATCCAGTTGCCTTCTACCCACAAATGTACACCTTACCTCTTCCACCCACCCTTCATCAGCTTTGCAAGGAAAAACTTACTGTGAAACATTCCTTTTAAGAAAAACAAAAACAAAAAATCCTGCAGAATGCTACTTGAGATACTTGAAAACAGCTAATAAAATTTCTAGAAAGCCCATACAGAGCATCAAATGTTGCTTCCTTACTATAGCAACAAGTTAGCACAGTAATGGCTAAATGTCTAATTAGAAGGAATTGAGTGAAGGTCTCACAGAGGGATTTAAAAAAAAACAGAGATAAACCATAAAAACAAAAGTCTGTCTCAGGAATTTTTGTGCGGTTCTCCTTCCTGGCCCCCTTGCTCTGTAATCATAAAAGCCAGCATATTGTCAGTGCTGCACCTTTGGAACCACTCAAACTTTCTTTCTCTCTCTCTTTTTTAAGAGTCCTTTGTACAATTCAAATCTCTATGCAATTCAATTCAACGTGTATTTCTGTGATAATAAGAGCAGATCAGCTTTTCTCCACAGCCAAGCCAGTGTTCTTCAAGCAGTGTCTTGCTTATCTGTACCAAGTCAAACTCACTGTCTACTGCTTCCACAGTTCCCCTAATTTAAGGCAATTCTCATTATTTGCAGTCTATAGACTTCAGGCCATTGATCTGGGGTTCCAAATCAAAATGATGGTTGATACCTGAAGCATTTGCTACAATGAATGTAATAAGTTTTACCTCTTTACGACCTTACCAAGGCACTATTTCCTAAATTCTAGCTTTCCAAGTCCTAAGAATGAATGTATAAGCTGGAACTCCAAACATTTCCATCTGAAAAACTCCCACCAATAAAGAAACGTTTGCAGAAAAAAAAATGTAATGATTCTTTGAGGGGTCCATAAACATCCGGAGGCTGTATTGGAATAGAAGCATCTGGTATAAAAAAAATACCCACTCAAATAAGCATTTGCAAAAAGTCCAAAAAGGATGGATTTAGGTGCATGTGCTGCCCTTGCTCTCCTGGGGGTGGTGGAGCCCGTGGCTTTCATTTTTCTCTGTGATGTATCACGACACCTTTTAGGGAACCTCCCCTTAAAAAACTGCCTGGACCTTGGAGGCAGATAAGTCCTGTAGGGTGAATCAGTCCCTTTTGCCGACAGTCTGCAGGCTTCAACTTGCAATTGAAAAATCTCTTCTAAGACTTGACATGTGTTCCCAGCGAGATAACATCCTGCAGAAGCTACTTGCTTGTGTCTCTTGCTTAGTCACTGCAGTCATTCTTTTGGGGTCCATCAGAATTAAGGTCTTGCTTATGAAAAAAACAAGCAATGATTCCATCTGAGATGCATTCTTTTCGCATGTGTATATGGGGAGGGGTGTATGTCAGAGAGCACCTTGTATGCCCTTGGAGGATGCCCAAGGGTGACTTCTGGACATATCCTGGATTGTTCTACCTCTTTTTGACTTTGCTCTGGGGTTTCCCAGACTCCGCCTTCCAGGGCCAGAGTGCGAGGACACCATCATTTCCAAACAGGGTTTTTACGTGGGATTTGGGATTTGAACTTAGGTTCTTCTGCTTGTGAGGCAGAGGCTTTCACGCTCCCCAGGCATCTTTCCAGTCTCTGAGATGCATATTTAATAGTGTTTTAGCCTCACCCATGCCTATTGAGCCCACCTTACCCACTTTACAAAAAGGTGAAGGTGTCTGTAATCAAACTTTCTGTGGCGTATGTTTTTTTTTTCTTCTGGATAATGATTCTTTACAATAAAGACTCAAGATGGCCATAGGAACTGGAAAGTTGCAAGCAAAATGAAAGTTAAACAGGTATGCATATACAGCCCCCACTTGTGAAAATGTTCCACATGGTAGAGAAGGTATGAGAATTTAGGCCAGGGGTGATTTTCTTTTCTTTCTTTTTTTAATGTTTCTATAGGGATTTTTATCTTATTTTGAAGACAGATGATGGATTACAGCACTTTCTTGGATCCACACAGCAATATTTTTTGTTCCAACTTGCCTCTTGCTAACCTTAACTTGTCTACATACTTAAAAGTTCCTACTCGAAAGGGAGGCACATTTTCAAAGCAATTTCTATTAGGAACTCAGATTTTCCCTAACTAACTATTGAACTAACTGAATACGGTCTCTGTAACAACATCAACCACAAAATGGAACATAAGGAAAAAGGAGGAAAGTACAGGTCACCCTGTACTCCAAAAAGACATTTTATTTGTCTGAAAAATATAAACAGATTGGTTAAGCCAAAGTAGTTGAGTCACAGAGAACCAAATTCAGCTAGCGAGCTGACTGTTCCCAACTAGACTACCCAGGGAATTTTCAACTCTTCCAGCAAAGACACTTGTTGATGGATGATTGTTCTGAGTGAGAATCCTTGGAACACTTAGAGAGAATAGATATCGGTGCCTGGCGCCCTGTCTTCTCTCACCGCAGATGACGAGGGATCATTCCACCTGGTTTCATTGTGTCATTACCTTGACGCCAGCGCTGCTGAGCGCTCAGTTTTCTCCAGCAATCACGTCACCTAGCTGCAGATTAATAAGAAGAGTTTCATTAGAGTCAGGAGGTGACAATTAAAATTTGATGTGCAGTATAAATAGGCAGCATGGGTCAAAAGCTCTTCCAGCAGTTAGCAGGGCTATCTCTCGGAAGAGAACAATTTATAAGAAGAATTCAATGTCAGCCCAGTGGGGGGTCTGATTTATCTTCATTCCAGAGAATACTGAGTCTTTTCCGAAGTGAGTAGGTCTGACTAAGAATGCTCTAGAAAGCTAACGAGTTACAGGAATGCAAAACAGGAAGGACAAAGAGGTAAACTGAGGAAGTGTCCAAGTGACTTACATAGAAAAGGGCAAATTTTTTACATAAGGTGAATACAAAAATCAAATCTACTTTTATATAGGTTGAATTTCTTCTTCCCAAATGCTGCTGTTGTTATTAAATGCATGAGCCCATCAGTTTTATGCATACGCTCTTTCTATTGGGAGATGCAAATATGGAATTAACCTCTTTAAAAAAATCTAAAGGAGATGATGTCAAATTGGTCTTAAATGAATCAAAGGAGTATATTATTTTTTAATGTGGTTAGAGATTAATCAGAATCAAAAAAGTGGTTTTCGTGGTGTCTTTGAAGAGTAATAATTATTTTTTTTATTTTCATTGACCTGCAAGCCAAGTATATAGACTCTGTGTTCTCTTGAGCCACAGGTGTACAACGGTGATACAAGCAAAGTGCCCCATTTGTTGCCTAGTTATATTTCATGTAGCTTGCTGAAAACCCAACCTTCCAAGACATGGGATGGGGAAAACTAAATCTACTATATTTTTATAAGTATTTAGCCACAATTAAAAAAAATTGAAAACTGAGTTCAGAACTTTTTTATATGCAAATAATAGAATTGACCATAAGCAATTAACGAAGCTTCGCTGAACTTTTCAATGTCATGCAGTGTCCTGAGTGCTTTGTTTCTAGTTGTGGTGGTGGTTGTTGTTATTGTTGCTTGGTTGATGAGTCCTTCGTTAATTGGTCCATTGGTTTTCTTGACAGGGTATCACTCGGTACACCAAGCTAGCTTGGAGTTTGCTATGCAGTCCAGGCTGGGCTCTGACTCAAAATTCCTCCTGCCTCAGCCTACCAGCTACTAGGACAAGAGATCCTGGGTTTGGCTAAAATAACAGTTTCGTGTGTTTGTTTCTTTGTTAGTGGTACAAGGGTTTAAATCTAAGACCTGACATGTTAAGCAAATGTTCCTGCTGAGCTGTATCCCCAACTTAAGGTGCATTTGCATGGGAACCACTATACAGCAAGTCAAATGGAAACTCTGATACCTGTATCCTCTTTAGCTCTTTTCTTTGGTTTGAATTTCTAGGGAATCTCCCTTTGAGGCAAGCACTTAATGAATATGCTGCTAGCAAACACTTGTGATGTCTTAGAAGCAAAAGTGTGACTCTCTCTGAGAAACACAGAGCTGCAAAGGGCATGGGAATGATTCGATTATTTTGACCAGAGCAAGGCAAATTTTAAGGCTAAGGAAAATGCTTTTAGGTTATTCGATTTTTAAATTGCATTTGTAATCACACATTAGATTTTATAAGGGAGGTAAAAATCATGTGTGGGCCATTTGTTTGGATATAGTGACAGTACCTTCATATATGTGTGTGTGTGTGTGTGTGTGTGTGTGTGTGTGTGTACACATATATATGTATATATATGAATAAATGATCTTAACCTGCCTTCAATGAGGGCTTTGTGTTGGAGGAAGTAACTAAAATTGACAACTTTTCATTCTTTCATGGGAAGGAATATACCAACTTCACAATACCCCTATGAATGTCGGCTCCATTTCATCATGCTAACAAACTCAGTACGCCCATAATGTTAAGGATACCGGGTAGACTAGTGGGTAAGAAAGTATTTATTTGGCTGGAGCGATGGCTCAGTTGATCAGGTGCTTACTGTGCAAGTAAAAGGACCCGTGTTCGATCCCCAGCACCTCAGTAAAGAGTCACAAGCCAGGTGTGGTTTCCATTTGTAATCCCAGAGCTGGAAAAGTAGAGACAGGACGTTTCTACAGGTCACTGCCCAACCAGCCTAGCTTAACTGTGAGTCCCCAGGTCTCTATGAGAGACCTTGTCTGAAAAACAAGATGGGAAGGAAGAGAAGAAAAGATAGAGAGGAAAGAAATCAGAGTGTGTCTATATATGCATGAAACTGTCAAAGAACAAAACCTATCAATAAGGAAGCAAGTGGGGAGTGGCAGGGAGACAAGGTTAGGCTGGGGAAAGGGCTCAGGGGTTAAAGTCTTTGCCTCAAAAGTCAAAGAACTTGAGTTCAGATCCTCGGCTTTCAAATAAAAATGCCAGATAGATATGCTGTCAGCCTTTAATTCCAGCCCAAAGCAATGCAGGACAGTTTCCAGTGTCACCACTGGGCCTCCATGGACACACACACACACACACACACACACACACACACACACACACACGTAGACCAAAAAAAAAGGTAGAAATGGATGTCACTTCAGGAATGACACTCAGGATAATCCCTGTCTTCACATACATACACTTGCAAAAAAAAGAAAATAAGAAAATGTTTATGTCCTTTCCTATCTGATACATAAAATACATTATTTTCTTCTTTTATAATTACAATGATGTGTTCCTATCACAATGCGACAGGATGTTGTGTAGCTCAGCCTGGCCTCAGACTCCATATGTAACTGAGGATGGCCTTGAATCCTTACGCTTCTGCCTCCACCACCCAATCTGGGATTACCACCCTGAACAGCTCCGAAGGACTTTTTTTCTAAGTGAAAGTTCACACACATCTACAGAGAAACCCATAGAAACAATGGAGAGACAACGGAATGAAAGAGAGAGGAAGAAGCCCTTCTGGCCATATAGTCTCATGCATGTGACACTGAAAAGTCTTTTTTTTTAACATTTTTTATTATTATTTCCGCTCATACAAACTTAATAGGTAGACCAGTTCCCTCCCCCCTCCTCCTCCTCCTGAACCCCCTGTTCCCCTTCCCTCCCTCCCCGTCTCCCAGTGCCTCCCCCCCAATTCCCAGAGAGTCCTTTATTGTGTATGCCTAACTCTCCTCTTGGTCCTCCTCTCCGATGACGTACAAGGACCCAGTGGCATTTCCCTGAACCCTTTCTCGTGTTCCCCTTAAGCATAGGAACACTACTGTGGCTGTCAATCCCTTGCCTCCAAGGATCTTGGTGCCTTTAGCCGATGTTAGACTTTGTGAGGTCAATAGTGTGTTGGACATGGCGCAGGGCATGCAAAGTCCTATTATGATTGCTTCAGCCCTAACTAGTGTGGAGAATCTTCAGATCATTGCTCCTCCCATCCTTTTGCTCTTACAATCTTACCGCCCCCTCTTCCGCAAATGTCCCTGAGCTTCAGGATGGGAGGAGATTAGGTTGACTTAGTTCTATGTGGTTGATATAGAGTCTCTGAAGTTCTGGATTGTGGTTTGTTGATTTTCTTTTGCAGTTTTGCTGCTCCTGCAATGCCCTTCACTCCATCCTGCTGGGCACTGTATGTCACCCCCTGGCCAGAGACAAAAAGCTGTTAAGCTGGAGTCTTGTTATAATAGCACATTCAAGGGTAGATGTAATAAAAGCAGGAAACCTCGGTGAGGGAGGGGTCAATCACCCATTTGCAAAATGATCACCTTTCATCTGCCAGACTATATGCCCCCCCTTCTGGTGAGATCATACCCCCTCAGTTGTACATGATCAGGAACGAACGTCTGTGAACTTAACCAAGTGTCACATTACTATATTATGTTATTGTGTGTGTGTATGTGTGTGGGGGGGGCTGGGTCTGTGGGTCTGTATATAGCAGACAACATTAAATGCGCCTATGGAAGCCCAGGGGTGACTTCAAGAATCACCCTAGATTGTGCTACCTTCTCTTTACTTTGTTCTGGAGTTTCCCAGATTCTGCCTTCCAGGGTGGGAAGTGCGTCCATCTGGCATTTTTACATGGGTTCCAAGATCAGAACTCAGGACCTTCTCCTTGAGAGGCAGAGGTTTAAACCCTAAGCCATCTCTCCAGCCCTATAGTATATTCTTTCTACTTCTACCATTAAAAAAATCATGTAGCTCATCTAACCTCCAAAGAAAGTTTGATGAGTATAAATAGAGCCAGAGAAAGTGAGATACGGAAGGGAACTCGAAGACAGCTTCAATCCAATCCCAACATTTGCGTGTGATCACATATATCCAAGGAGATGAAGCAATTTGTCCTGGAAGTACGAAATTCATTTTGCTCCTCTGTCCCTGGATGTCCACATTCTTTGTTATTCCCAACTTATTTTGGCATTAAAAATTAAAGAGGAAACTGAAGTCTACAATGCTGTTATTATGCATTGAGACATAAAAGTAGAATGATAAAAATAACAATATAGGCTTCTTCCGGACTTGCACGTGCTTGTAGGTTTTGAAGAACTCTTGGGATACAAATGATGAAGTTTGGGGCTTAGTTTATCTGCCCTCTCTTGATGACAGTTTTGAGTAAATCTCATCCAGATAAGATATTCAAGTGATATTTGAATGTCTCCCAAGTATTCAAAGTCAAGTGTCCACCTTTCAAAAGTAAATTTACTGGTCATTGACCAGATATGAAAAATCATGCATATTCCATAAACTTCTGTTTCTTCTATTTTAGAAAATTTGAACAGTGACCTTCCTTTGAAGTTAAAATGTCAGCTCTGTCATAGACGTGTATATATGGGTGAATTATGCTAGGTTTTGCCTTGGCAAGATTAAAACTTGGGTAGCAACTCAATCTCAAACTCTTCCCATTTTTAAAAAATAAAATTGCTAATGTCCCATGAAATCCAAAAGTCTTTTATGACCAATGGTAATGTAATCTATGATTTTATATTAAAAATGATCAGCATAGTTTTCTTCCTTCCTATTTGGATGAACAAAAAGTAAAGGTGAATCGTAATTATGAAAAAATAAACTAAACTAAAAAAATTAATCAAAAGATACACTTGGGTACCTTAAGTGAAATTTATATAGAGATATAGCTTAGTGGTAGAGCACTTGCCAGTGTGTGCAAAGCCTTAGAGCTGAAAAATTGCAGATATTATTAATAATATAAGTATTCAGAAACAATGTGATCTATGACTATATTAACAGGTCTTCTGAAAATAAATACACTTTTTCAAGTTGATTGCCAGAATATGTCATAAACAATAATTTTCCCCCACTTGATTGCATAGTAGATTATTCAAGAGGCAATAAAAGTTTTAAATTTATATCAAATTTGACACAGTTCATCTTAACCAAGTAAGTTCTAAAAGAGGTGTCTTTTCCCCCAAAAAATAAACTTTCTGTAACTATGGACAATTTCTAAGAGATTACTTCAATATTTTTTTTTTACTTTTAAAAAGCAGTTGTTTTTAGGAGATAGTATAGCTTTCAGTCTGGAAAATAAGCTTGTCACTTTTTTTAAACAACAAAGCTTACATCTCTTTTATAGTACTAAAAATAGTTTTATTAATCTATAATCATCTTATAAATTGTTCGAAACGGCTCAATTTCACATTCAAATAAAATATTCTAAGTTCTCCTTAGCAACAGGTTCTAATTTAACACTGATCAGAATAGGTGTGTGGCCAGACTAAGAAATCACCAATGCAAAAATGATAAAACTCACTGTGACTATCATGTTACTGATGAATCCTAATTTGAAACAAGTTGAACTACCATATCTCCTAGCAATTATTCTCAAATTAAATTGCTCATTCGAAAGTACCTAGTTGGGATTTTACCCGTGTTGCATAAAGAATTAATTTTATGCAGTGACCTTGTGATAGACCAATGCTAGTTTTCTCTCTGATTCATCTGCCATTTTATCAAAACAAGAAATGTTTGGGGGCAGGACCTAATTAGGCCTGCAGAAGGAAGTAGGGTCACTTACAGTTTCTGTCTTCAAGAGAAAAAGGCTAGCCGCCAAGAGAGCAGCTGTGCGCAACACCTTTTGCATCCGCAGACAGTGCTGACCTGCAAGGAAATTGACTAAGCCAGGAAGTACAAGAATGTCTAGAATTATGTATTTTGTGAATGGTAAGACTTCCCTTTCTTAGTTGAATTTGGTTTTGCTTTTTGAACATTACACTCCAAAGCATCTTTTGAAAGAGCACTGTGTCTTATTTTTCTTAAGGAAAAAAAAAAAAAAAGATCCCCCCCCAGCCCTTCAATGGAATCATTAACGACATAATCACAAGAAAGGACTATGCAGTGCAGAATGATCCAAATAACCACTTCTTCCCCCCAAATGGACACTGACTTAAAAACTATGACGGCTGAAGAGCCAGGAGAATAAAATGCTTGCAAGTGAAGAAGGCCGTAGGAGTACTAAATGAGCTTCATGGAGTGGACAGAGAGAAGAGGAATCACTGAAATCCAGGACTGGACTAACTGAGAACCATCAAGCAAAAAGGTTGACTCACATCCTGGATGCTCAGAACTCGAATACAACCCAGGCTTACTACCCACCTTATAGCCAAACTAAAGTACATTTCACGTGGCTTAGCCTCCCTTTTTTCTCTGTATGACAATCTTTTCATTATGGTTGATTAAAGGTCTAAGAAGACAAACTGGCCCTTCTGATCACTAAGCAATGTGTGTAAACACCCATGAGATTCTGAAGAAATATTTTAAAGCGAGAAGTGAGATTTGCGCTGTTTTAAGCTCAACAGCTGCGAGGCTGTGCTTGCTAAGGAGATGCCGTGCTTGTCAAATACTTTCCAATTTAGCTTTTACCTGATTGACAAGTGTTCCCAAGAATGATATTCAGCGGAGACTTTGGGAAAAATTCATTACTTGACTCCCTGCACTGCAAAAGCCCATCTGATACAAATAGAAGATGCTTTATGGAATAGATAAATCTAGGTTGGGGGGAAATGAGAAAATGGTTTTAAAATACCACCTTTCCATCTCAGGATCAGAATTTTTAGATGCTGGCAGCATTAGGAAATGCAAGTACCAAGCGAGGGCTCAGGAAATGTTTTCTGGGTGGAATTCTCATGCAAGAGCCAAGAGATTCATTGAAATAAATATTTTTCCAACATATCTCTTTCTAAGCTCATTTACTCTAGTAAAAATATAATTTTTCTAGCTCATGCTGATGACTTAATTTTTAATAACTCTGCCTCCTTTAAAAGGAGTCTGTTTCAAAGGAAACCATATCAATGGTGTCCTGAGAGCCGGAGGGATTGAGGTTCTGCCCAGCCTTTAAAATCCAGCCATCAGCTCGCTCCTAACTCTAGGCAGACTTCTTATTAAAATTGGTATTAAACATTGTTGCCTGAAGCCTTATTAACAATTTATGCTTTCCTAAGCAGATTAGCAGAAGTTTGTCGTTCGATTTTTTAATTCCTCATTTGTGTTTGGAAACAGGATGTACTTCTGAATTTAAACTGTTGGCGTGTTATTTCAGAAGTCAGACCTAAACCATGCATTGTCCTTCCTGAAATTTTATTTTTCATCTAGTAACTTTAGAGTCACTGAACATATTGTATCTTTCACTAAATGCTTGTTTGCTAAGTAAATGACTTTTTGCCTCTCATGTAAATAGCCATGTATGGTCTTTGTTTCTTTAGGGGAAAAGTAAAAGCTAACACCTAGAGCATTTATGAAACTTTAGACACTATTCTAAAGACTTTGTGTAAATCTAACATTCGGAAGTAAGTGTTGTTGGTCTTCTCAGATGTAAAGATAAAACCAGGGAATAGTTATACACCGCACCTGAAAACCTTGCAGACATTCTTGAAGAAGCTAAAATCCCATCTGGCTACCTAGAAAACCCAAACTTTGTGATTTTTGTGGGCATGTGGATGTATGTACTCATACGTATGTATACATATGAATATATACATAAGTATACTTAAATGTATGTGTACATATGAGTTATATACATAAGTATATACTCAAATAATGATGGATGGATTGATAGATATATTGAAGATAGAAAGATAGGTAGAGATGATAGAGAGATAAATAGATGATAGATAAGTAGGTAGATGATAGATATATGAGATAGATAATATGATAGAAGATAGATAGGTAATATATAGATAGATGATAATAGGTAGATACATTATATAGAAATAGATAATAAGTAATAATAGATGACAGAAAATAGATTACTGAAGACTCAAATATGTACATCTCATACAAAAAGTAAAAGGTGTAGCGATTACATCTAAAGCATTACATGTGCTTCTCATGACTTGGAAACAGAAAGAAAATTCATCTTTCTTCTCATCCTTCAGTGAGTATTTGGTATACTCTACAAATAAGGATCAACTAATTGCAGCCCAAAGCAGCAGGTTTCCACCTCATAGAGAGCTTTAGACCGGGTACTTCAGTTTAATTTGAGTCAGTCTTTCAATCACTTAGTGTCGGTCCCCAGAGAAGCCTGGCAAGAGTGTCTGGAAGATTCAGACTCCTCATTCATTAATTTATTCTTTCCAAAATATCTGTGGTGAGTTCCTGTGCTCAGGTGTGGAGAGACAGAACAGACGCTAGCAATGTGGGGGAAACAGATTCCTCCTCACGCTACTCGAGGTCAGTAGCACCTGCCTGCCCTCTGTTGTAACGAGGAGGATCAGAGTTATCTTGCCCACTCTCCCAGGTTTATGCTGTATGTGAGTCCAAAATTGAGTGAAGCTGCAGGTGCACAGTGCTAAGCAAGGCTTCTATTCATTTTCAGATTTGGCTTTGACCTCCTCCCCAGTTTAGATAGAGATAGCACAACCATCCATCTTTACCACCCAAAGCTCAGTACAGTTTTTGACTTTTGACAGTGTATCTCAGAATATTTTCATGTTTTTCCTTGCCCTGTAATCTCTACCATTTTTCCAGCAAATGATGTTTCCATACGCTTGAGAACTTGGCATATATATTATGTCATATATATATATATATATATGTTATATATATATATATATATAACATGAGAAGACCAGCTGAAATTTCAGCTCTTGGATGATGGTATTTCAATTCCATTCAGCTACCATTAGAAAGATCTAATGATCATTTTATACGCAGTATGGCAGTAGAGGCTCTGATAGTAGCTAACTGGGATAGGTATTCAATGTTTATCTAATATACTTACAAAGTCATTTTGGAGGCCTGTGTGATGAAAGGACAAATTCTGTCAGGAGTCCATCCTTTGGAGGGGAGAGATAGATAGGGTCTCATTCTGTAGTTCAGACTGGCCTAGAACTCTCTACATAGCACAGACTTGCTTTGAGCTCACCATCCTCCTCAGCCTTCCAAGTGCTAAGCTTATAGTGCAGATCACCATGCCTGCATAGGGATGGAGTCTTTCAGCCATGAAATTGATTAGGATCTCCCATTACTACGTTTGAAGTTCAGTATGTTGACACCAAGCTCAGTGCGTATTGATTGGCATGCACTGGTACAACTTCCAGCATCCTCTCCCTCTTTACCTAGCCAGGTATTGGACCTTGAGGGAAAAGAATAGTGAATCTGTTTCTTCCAGAAGCTTTCCCCACTGCCTATCCTGTGCCTGACTTACCTTTCTCACCACAAGACCATGCCAATACTTTTACCTAATTTCAGTGTAGCTATCACACATTTTCTCCTGTTTCTACATGATATGTGATTGTCTAGATCATACGTATATAATACATGATTGTCTAGATCTGACCAGCTACCACTTCCTGGCTCCAGATCACTGACGTTTATTTTAGAGCTGAGACCCAGCAGTCCTTTTGACAAATGACAAGGCACATTAAATGTTAGTTGAAAGAGCAAATAGAGACTGGTCATTATTCATAGTGGATGGTAGTTTTTTTTATTATAAACTGATTTCCTTCAGATGCTTTTTGGGAATATAGCTGAAGAAAGAAGGACTATCCAAAGGAACACACTGAAGCAAAAGAAGGATATCGTGATTTTCTGGAACAATGTCAATGCCTTTGGCCTAATGTCTGAGAAAGGATCCTATAACACCTATAATGAATAAATCTTTTTACAGAATAATTGAACGTCTTACTTGAGAATTGATTTCCTCATTCAGTCTACCCCAAGGTGTAAAATTGTTATTGTTTATTTTTATTTATGTGTTCATATAGGAAATTCTGGCTGTATGTTTTTTTCTCATTGGTATAGACCAGCATGACAAACTTTGGTTATCTTCTGCCTTATTATCTACCATAAATATACATCAAACTTAATCTACAAGCGAATCCGTGATATATTCTTGTGTATGTATGTGTGTGTGTGTGTGTGTGTGTGTGTGTTGCACACAATCATTTTTCCCTTAAATTCCTCTCTTGAAAGGAGGTCAAATACCAAATTCTGCATACCTTGTTGCAACCTTGAATGTAGCCATCCAAAATAGACTGAATGAAATTCCACTGAGTATGTAGTTCATTCCTGAAGTGGCTGTCAGTGCAGAGAATAGGATCTTCATGAGACTGTTTAGTAATGAAATACGCAGTCCAGCCCAGCTCTACCTCAGCAGGCCAATGCTTTGTGAGGCAATGAGAGAAATAGAAGCATTTTGGATAATGTCCCTTTGTACCTGTCCTCTTAAATGTGATCTCCATCCACCTGAAGGCAAAGGGATAAAATCATTGGAAAGCTACTAAGCACTGAAATAGAAATGAGATTGTTTTACACCCATGGATTTCTTCGGCTAAATGAGGTACTATGGTCCCTTCAAGCAAACTGTTCAATTGCATCTGACCACTGTGGAAAACGATACCCACTAAGGATGAGCCACAGAAGCCAGTGGTTTCTGAAACTTCAGGACAGTGGCTCCCAGCGTCCTTTCTCGCCCAGGAACCTCTCCCTTAATGCACTTTCCAGTCAGTACCATTTCTCATTAGCACAAGTAACCTAAGCTGATTTAGGGCACTCCTCTCCCACACCTCGCCACCCCAATTTTAGAAGAGGTAGAGGATTAAAGAGTTCTCAGAAATAGTGATGTTAATGGAGTAAAGGGGAATCCAATAAGTAACCCTATTAACAGAGAAGGAGCGATCTAAAGAAGTGCAGGCGAGTGAGGATTCCATTGCTTCTCGCTCTTTAGCACTCGGCGCTTTGGGAGTGGGTAACAGAAGACTCTCATCTCAAACTTACAAAGAAGCCAAGTTATTATTTTACCTAGGAGACAGTCTTGAGGCTCCAAGAAAGCTTCAAATCAGCGATAGAACCAAAAACTCAGGCTTTTTCTCTTTCCATTCTGCTCAACACGGCACCAAAGTCATCCATCCAGTGATTTCCTTCAGAGTTAAAGATGTTTGCCAGTGGCAAGTGAAGCTACAAGCTAATTCATTCCTGTCTAGCTCAAAGGAGGGGAAAAAAAACCAACTCCTCACAATCAAAGACTAAGGATTTATCCTTTGGTTTCATCAAGTCATTTCAGGTCACATCCTGTGGGAATTTCCAGGTGCCATTTGTCCTTTGGACTCAAGACCCATTCTTAGGATAGGATCTATTTGAAGTGCGTGTGTGTGTGTGCGTGTGTGTGCGTGTGTGTGTGTGTGTGTGTGTGTGTAGAAGGAACAAACCTGAATAAAATCACAACTCTATTAAGAAAAAAGAAGGTAAGGAAGAGATGCTAGGTGGGGCTACTACCACTCTTGTCTACTTTACTTTATTCAATTAGAGTCAATATTTCTGACTGATGTAAGGAGGGATCTGATGGCATTCACTTTAATAAACCACACCTCTGGGATGATGAAGAAGCCCACCTAACCTGTTCCATTGAGTGAGCATCAGCTGCAAAACTCCAGTTTACAGTCGCCCTTAAACCATCTGTGCGATCCCCCCCCCCACACCTCTCTTTGATTTTAGTCTGGACCTGGAATGAGTTTTTTGGTGTGTTTGTTTGGGGAATAGACTGAGGAGAAATACATCACTGTCCACAAAGAAAACACTTTTTTTTCTCATCTGAGGATTTAAGGCTTAACTAGCTGGAAGGGAAATATGATTTCAGTTTGTTCTCATAGTCTCATTTAGAAAATAACCCAAAGAGATTCAAAGGACACCATGCCGCATGAACACTCTTTTTCTTGAGGGCTCCAGCTCTGGCTTTAGCTTTTCTAGCATGTTCTGGGAGTGTTTTCTCAAGGAATATTTTTGCCTTTAGCTCTGTCATAACCACTGGAGCTTTAAGAAACTTTAAAAAGGTGTCCTTTAAAAATAGCATCACAAAACAGGCTTTTTTTCCCTTTTACTATAAATATCCCAAATCCATCTTAAGAAGGCTTTTTCCCCCTTTCAGGCTTTATTTGAAAGACAAATAAACTGAAATGCAGATGTTTATCACAATCCAAGTCCAAAAACTGTGAGAAGCAACTATAAAACATAAAATGAAAGCATGCAGGATTCTGTCCCTTTTGTCCTGGATAATTCTGAACAAGAGTGAGGTTCTTGGTTACCTTTTATATGGATTTATTTATAATGCATTACATGATGCATACCACACAAAAGGATGTTCCTGAAATGGATAATATGTAAATTTTATGAAAAAATTTTTCTTGATCTTACTTGAATTCCTTTGAGCTGATATTAGCACAATATGAGTTCACCTCTTTGCAAATTCATTTTGCTAAGCCAAAACATTTGGGGTTTGGGACTGGAGAGTCAGCTCAGGGGTTAAAGCCTTTGTCTCTAAAGCAGCAGGACCTGAATTCAAATCCTTAAAGCCCATGCGAAAATGCCAGGCATCAGCCGATACTTCCGGCCTTGAAAGGCAGGGACTGGGAAACACTACATCGAGACAATAAGAAGGTAAAGCAATTTAGAATGATTCCAGATGTCACTCTTGGGTTTCCACAGACACTCAGGGGCCCTCTTCTATACATAGCCACACACCCGCACTCACATGCTTACATATATACGCATCCCTCCAAAAATGTTTTGACTTTGTTTTCCAGCAAGTTCAGTAGTAGAATAATGAGCTTTGTCCATCAAAAGTTTCATATTTAATTGGAGGATGAGCAGTCTGTAAAATCCGGATAAAATGGGAGCTTCTTTCTCTCGAGTCACTAAAATACATCTGTATGGTAAAGTGAATCTCCGGTGAATCATATAGAATCAATGAAGGTCCTAGAGAAAGAATTCACGTGGAACATTTCTCTAAGCACAGTCTCCTTCAGTAAAATCATGGGAGTTTAGACTTTGAAAGGGTATTCTGAGGACTAAATACAAGACTGCAAAAATCTTCAACATGGTGGGGCAAGGGAGCTCATGCGATAGGTAAAATGAGAACCTAAGTTCTGGTCCCTGGCACCCACATAAAAAGCTGGGTACAGCTGACTTTAATCCCAATCCTGAGGAGGCAGGGACAGAAAGATCCTTGGGCTCCCTGGCAAATGAGTCCAACCACATCGACAGAATTCAGCCTCAGTGAGGCGCCCTGTCTCTAAAAAAAGAAAAAGAAGATGGCAAGTTATCAAGGAAGATATCCAACACTGACCTCTTGTCTTTACATGCCCAGGTATGCACGCACGCGCACACACACACACACACACACACACACACACACAGTTCACCATGGAGACTAGCGTCTAAGAAACACTTCCCAACATGTTAGCTATTTATTTTTTTGCCACTGTTATCTTTTATTGCTTCTGGATTTACCATCAACTTGGGGCATGGTTTTTGTTTTGTTTTGCTTGGGTTGTTTTTTTTTTTAAGCAACTTTCAAGCTTTTCAGAAATATTCTGCTAACTTCAATGAACCCCTCATCTTTCTATGTTACAAATGAAATGTACTATGGGGGCAGCACGCCCATAATTCCATTCACCACAGTGCGTTTGGCCTGGCACAGTTAGGGTGCCAAGTGTGATTTAAATTCAGAATTCCTCTGAGCATCATCTGTACTGTTCCCTAGAAAGATCTACAACCCAAGTTTGGCTTCTCATTTGGGCTTGTGGAGTCGAGATCCAACCACAGTCAGCACAAAGGAAGCATGGGGTGTGTGGACTCTGGGGTGTGTGGACTCTGGGGGGTGTGGACTCTGGGGGGTGTGGATTCTGGGGTGTGTGGATTCTGGGGTGTGTGGATTCTGGGGTGTGTGAGTTTTGGGGGCGTGTCACCATGACCTGTGGTGCTACACTGAGCTGTTTCCCACCATGCCCTTCCCTCCATGTTAATGACTGGAAAAAAGCAAGAAACCACAGCTGTGACTGCCAAGGCACGTGGCACGTGGGGACTGAACTCACACATGCACATCAGCTCTTCTATCCAAACAATGACATATAAAATTGGGGTTCTCAACAACTGGTTGGAGCTGTTTGTCTAACCTACCTAGAAGCACCTGAGCGTGAGCATTCATCCGTTCATTCCTTCGTAATTATGCATTCACTTCTTTTTTATGTGCTTATGCGTGGTGTGCAGGCATATATGTATACATGTTCACATATGTGTGGGTGCACATGTGTGTGTGTGTGTGTGTGTGCAAGGTTGATGTCAAGAGTCTTCTTGACCACTTGCCACCTCATTCCTTGAGTTGGCTCTCAGTCAAACCCGCAGCTTACCATTAGGCGGGTCCAGCTAGCCAGCTTGCTCAGAGCACTAGAATTAGAGATGGGCCGTCGCACCCACCTAGCATTTTTTTTACATGGGTTTGGGAGTTTTGAACTCTGCACCTCTTGCTTGCGCAGCCAGTGACCCATCTTCCCATCCCCCTCCGTTCTTCATTCTTACTGTCGGCTGCGACTCGCTGCTTGCTTACTGGGTGGTAATTGTGGCAGATGCAGTGATGACCCTAATTTCTTTTCCTTCGATGAGAGCTTTGTGTCTTTAGGAGCAGTTCTCTAAAGGAACTAGTAAAATGCAATCTGAACGCATCCCTCTGAGAAATCTGGAAACACGAGATGCAGGGTGCAGCTCGGTCTGCAAAACAGATGGTGGGACAGAGCATTAGAACCCCAACAGCAAGAGTCTAGAAGGTAGGTTGAGCTATACCCACCAGGAAAATGTCCCAAGCAACATAAGTTGCCAACATGCAAGCACGGGGCGGTGTGCTTGATGTGCAAGGATGAGGGCTTGAAATTAAAACCATGACTCCAGCCTGCACACAAATAAGCTGGTTGTTCATATCTCTATTGTTTTCGGAGCTCAAGTGAGAAAAAGGTCTTGCTTAGCTCCGGAGTGAAGGGTCTGGGGTGGTGGGCTAGCGGGTTACTGGGTAATGGGAGCTAGGAGACCGTTAAGGAGAGCAGTCAGGTCAATGCAAGTAATAAACGCTGCTTAAACAGGTGTACACAGATGTGACTGCACGTCTTTTTAACAGCCTGTAAAAAGTCTTTTTTTTTTTTTCAGCTTTTTCGGAAGTAGTTTCTTCTTTTCCTGTTGGACTCTCAGTTGGCAGATGCCTCTGGGAAAGAGAGAGCTGCTTTCTAAAACACTTCTAAATAATGTTGGTTAAAAATTACCTTTCAAACCGTCTGCTGCACAGCACCTTGCTCTCTGCCTCTGGCCCTCCCCGGCCCTATCTGACTTGCCAATTACTTCCCTCGGAAATCTCCCGCATCCTCTGACACCTGAGCTCACATAACAGCCCGTCCTGGCAGGCAGCTGCCAATTCTCATTGAAAAAATGATGGCCAACATTTCAGCACCAGCTCCCAAGAAGAGTGCCCTTCTCTGCCCCCAGCCCCATGGAATCCACCTTCACCTTGCAACTCTGTCCCCGTGGTCCCGTGGGTCTAGAACCACACGAGGGATAGCTTAGGGTTAGCGGGGTGGCTCAGTGGATGAAGCGCTGCTGCGCATGTGTGAGAGCTGGAGTTCTGGTCCCCGGCTCCCACATAAAAGCTGGCAGGTGTGAGGGCCCATGTGCAAGCCCAGCCCTTGAGAGGCAGAGACCGGGAATCCCTGGGGCAAGCTGATAGACCAACAGCACTGGTGAGCTCTGGATTCACAGACACCTTGTTCTAAGCAAACGAAGTGGACAGCTGAAGAAAGACAGCCAGTGCAATCCTCTGGACTCCACACACACACACACACACACACACACACACACACACACACACAGGCTCACATGTGCACCATACCTGCACATATGTAAACACACACATGCATACATACAACACAGACATGCACATGGCAAAAAATAGGACTGTGTCTTACCAGAAGGGGCCTGCAGAACTTAAAATATGCACACAGGAAAAAAAAAAAAAACCTTTTGCCAAAGGGGGTGGGGAGGTGGTGATGGAAGGGGAACCTGGCCAACAGGCTGGGCAAAAGCCAAACACTCTGCCCAGCTGATTTCAGAAGGAGTTCACAGGGGCATGTCAAACAACTCGGGCCGTTCTTGTTTCAAACGTTTTCCTGGATTAAATTCTGCAGGCCGTTTTCATACATCCTAAGGAGAACAAAATATATCATCTACATATTTTTAAAAGGCATTAATTAAGTTTGGCTCTGACACCCCAGAGTCATGGTCCCTGACCTAAGCCCAGGACTCCGACTAGTGAATTTGGATGAGGCTAATGGCTGTTGTACAATCCGATCTGTGTCACATATTGAATATAGGTCAAAGGATGACTGCTCCCCGCAGAAAACAAAAATAACCTTCCTAAGACATGGCTTGCTATTAGCATTGGCCCATATGCTCAGAATCAGAACAGCATTATGCTGTATCTAAAAGAAAACCACACTGGGCAAAAGCTGCCATGGAACCAAGGCATTTGGCAATGGAATTGCATTTCAGCGAGACTTTATTTACCAACTGACATACTGGCCTGAAATGAACAGAAAAAGTGTGAGCATGTCTTGGTAAAGTTTGGGAAATTGCGATGAACTCCACCTTTGAAAGATTCTTCTGGCTACTCTCAAAATGCTTTTCTTCAAATGGTTTAAGACACTCATCACAATAAAAATTTTATAATTCGTGTTAGTCTTTCATGGAATCCAAACAAACACAATCCAGTCACACATGTGAAGAACTGGGTTAAGATTTAATTGTTTTTCATACAATTGTAAGATAGTCTGCTGAGGAGTTGTCTTACTCAATTTAGCATAAATTTGACAACTCTTTTCTACTGTAATTCTCATTGAATATTCTTTCAGAAGATGTCTATCATTAAATTTGATACGTTTTCAACAATATTTATAAAAAGTCCCTTCATAACCACTATTAACTAGTTAGTGATGTTGTATGTACTTTCATTAAAAAAAAAATACTGAATGAAGTTTTAAGTACTCAGAGGTTAAGACTCTGCCTCGCAAGCAGGTCCTGAGTTTGGACAGATTCCAGGTCCCATGTAAAAACACAGGCAGAAATGGGCAGCTTGCATTTCTAGCTCTGGTGGGTGGAGTCTGGGAAATCCCAGAGAGAAGCAAGAAGAAGGTAGAAGCAATGCAGGATGATTCCCGAAGTCACCTTTGGTCCTACACACACACACACACACACACACACACACACACACACACAGAGTAAATAAATAAATAAAATATTAAAAATTAAATAAGATGAAAAATAATAGTGTCATGTAATTAGATATACTTGAACCATAATAAATTTCCATCAATGTAAATTATATTTCAGCCCAAGCTTCAGTATACTCCTAAACTGGATCCCTGAAATAATTTAAAATATTCTATTTCCTGAGTTTACTAGCTGTGGCTTTAAACACTTATAGGTACCATATGTACTCAGATAGAGAAAACATAAGATTAAACAAAGGGGTACTGTTCAATTATACCTTGTAAAATAATTGTCAGTTGAATCAGATTAATGATACAAGCTAATCATTTAGAACTTCAGTTATATTGAGCAATTTAGGAATCCTAGGTACAGTATACAGCAGACTTATTGCTTGTTCCAAAAGAGTGGATTTAATGTTTGAATGTCTGAACTAAAGAGCACTGCCACGTGTGCCCAGACTCGATGTGGCAATTTAGTTTAGGTACGTGTCCTGCACGGTGGGCCGCACAGTGCGTGAACACTCGTTCCAGAGGCAGCTTGAAGAAGTCATCTAGGCCTTTCTTTCCAGATTATTAATCTTTAGATTATTGCAAAGGTTAAGACCAGCAAAATGGTTCAGTGAAAATGCTTGTCAAACATGATTTCTGACCTGAGTTCAGTCCCCAGAACCCACAAAGTGGAAGGAGATAATCCACTTCCAAAAGTTGTCCTCTGACTTCCATATGCACGTCCTGGCATGTGTGCACCTGTGTACCTATACACAGTCATACACACACACACACACACACACACACACACACACACACACACACACAAAAAAGATAAAGAAATAGATGCACAAGTAAATAACAAAATTATTGTAAAGTTTAAATGAGACTTAGGATAAGTCTTTGTTGCAGTTCGCCTGCATGGTTACTGATAAATCACCATCAAACAGCTTAAGGGAACAAGGGTTTTATTTTCTTACAATAGTATGGTTACAGTTCATAGTCCAGCTTGATGGGAGAGCCGAGGGAACTGGCCACACCATCTCTACATAACATCTGAGAGAGGGATGATCCTTACTTGCCAAACCAGCATGTCTGGCCAAGTGTACACAAGGACGACTACTCTCTCAACCAGCTCTCTGTATTTTATTCCAGGGCCTAATCTCACCCATTACAGGCTGGGCAATCTCCATCAACTAGACAGTCTCCTACAGGTTTGCTCAACCATTAATTCTCTACAAATGTGCCCAGAGCTCAAACCCTTAACTGTCAGGTTGACACCTGTGCCTACTATGACAGTCTTCATACCACTTATGACTCAGAGTAGATGATAAATCAACAAGTTTGATTTTTATTATTATTTCCAAACTCAAACATATATACCAGGAAAAATGTGAGTCCAGAATCTTTCCATTCCCCTACACCACACATACACGCACACACACACACAACACAGGCACAAACACATGGACATATCACACATCACCACATACCGCATACATGCATACACATACATATACCACAGACAGGTAAAGAAGCCAATCAGATTTTTTTTTTCACAGAATCAAGTCCAGATCATGTAGTCTGAAGCTGAGCAAACATGTCATTCCTACGTGAGGTGAGAGACCATCCAAAGCCCATTTCCCAGCCATGACAGTGCCTTACAACACGGTCACCGTCATAAAGGAGAGGAAAGGCTCTTACTCCTGTGCCTTTCTGCACAGAAGCACGAAAATCCTTGCACATCTGAAACTCCTCTGTTGCACTGTTTAAATTATGCACACACTCAGCAGGCTTGCAGAACTTCTAACACACGTGACCTTAAGAAGTTTGTGGCAATTTCAGGACTTAAGGACTTTGGTTGCCATCTTACGCTGATTTTTGTCAGTTCCAGTACACAAAAATATTCTATTACATTTCTGGGGGGAGGGGATGCTGTCCCTCTAACACAGAGGTCTAAAATCTGTGGCTGTCAAGCCAAATCCAGCCACTGCGAGGTTTTGTAAGACCCATAGTTTTTGCTCATGTGTGTGTGTGTGTGTGTGTGTGTGTGTGTGTGTGTGTGTTTAACTACATGCATATGGAGACCAGAGGAAAGCCTTGGGAGTTGATCTTCAGACACCATATGCATTCATTTCAAGACCAGATCTCTCAGTAGCCTGGAACTTGCTAAACAGACCGGGCCGACTGACCAGTGAGCCACAGAGTTAGGTTTGTCTCTGGCTAGAAGAACAGCCGTGTCAGCAAGCTCTGGCTCTGACCAAAGAAGCCAGACTCAAAGAACAAAGGGGAAGAGCAACTAAGGAAGACGAATGACATCAACCTCAGGCTTCCATGTGTGCATGCGCACACACACCCACACATGCAAACACATACATGCAAGCACACATGCCACATACACATAACGAAAAAGAACTGGCTGGACAGGAGAACGTACGAAGAGGAAAAAGGAGGGAGGGAATGGGATTGGATGGTAAGGGCTGAGAATGATGCAAATTCCTTGGATTCATGTATGAAATGGTCAAAAAACAAAAACATCAAATATAAAGCGAGATTATCTTTTGCTTTAAAGCCACACCTTAGACATAAGAACAAATGCTGGGTTGCTGGGTTCAACAAAATGTTCCCACTGCTAACAAGCATCTCAGCTTTGCCAAAGGTGCCCATGAGGAAGAAGCCTGGAGTTTGCCCAGACCCGCTGGTTCATTAACACTGGCTTTAGTACATGGCTTCCTCTTTCACTCTCTGGTCCTAACCAAGCTCCAAAATTTAAGCTTTTGAGAAAGAACTATACTCAGCTTAAACACAAATATAAATTGAGCACAAATGTCATTTGAAACTAGGATTAGATGTTTATGGATTTGCTTGTATAGAAAAAGGCATTTTTTTCCACTTTCATTGGTTTAAGCTTATTTTAGCTCTTTTAAAAAACCAAATTATGAAATAATGGCATTATTATGATAGTGCATTTGAAATTGAGGAGCATACATAATCACAGAAATGCCAACCTGAAATGTACCTGCAGTATCTTCTTGCAACCATGAGTATTTTAAGCTTAATTATAATATATTATCCAATGAAGCAATTAGACATTTTATAAGCAGAGGAATTCACAAAGACACACAAAAGGACACAATGCTCAATTGTTGCATTTAAAATTATAGCCAAAAGAAAACTGTACCGGAAAGAGGTTTATCTCACGTGTCTTAAAGATTTATAGTTAATTAAAGTAAAACACAGGTAGGTAATTCCAAATGCACTGCAATTTCATCCATTTAACAGAGAACTTATTTTACTGGTATAAATTACAGATACGAGAAAGCACAGGGATTTTGCAGTTGTTTTTTAAAGAGATCATAGCCAGGCCCACTAATTCTGCAAGAGAATCTCTAAGTGCTTTCCTCCTATTCTCCTTGTGTTATCAAGGTGAGGAAAACACGAGAGCCCTGGTCAGACCCACCTTTGGTCCACTGGAGCCAGGCCCCCTCTGTCCAGATGTGCCCTGTGGTCATCCTCCTTCCTTTCTCTCCACTGACAGGACCTGAGTCCAGATCTCCATCACCTCCTGCCTAAGCTCCTACAGAAACCTCCAGTGCATTTCCCTCCATTCTCCCACTTGCTCTGTGACATTCAGTCTCTCCACACAGAAAATCACTTGTAGGATATGGATGGGAATATGTGTCTCAGAAGCTGCCCTTGTTACCCCTCCACTACGCTGTCTCCCAGGCTACCTTGTATCTGTCCTTCTGCCTGGAGCTTATAACTCATTTTATGGGAACCAGTGGGGCCAAGGTGCCCAGACACAACAAATAACTCTTCTGAATGTCCACATTTGGGGGATGAAAGTAATATGAAAACTTACAGATTTTGTGTAAAACACATTACCCTCTCTAATCAGGGTGTCTCATCCAAAAGGTTGAGTGAATGAATAGGATGCACACATACACAGCTAGTGAGAAACAATTCCACCAACAGATAATCTTTGGACTTGAAGTCCAGAAGGTCCCTGGGTTTCTATTCTATTCATCTACTCCTTCAGACTTTTTTCTTTCAGACAGGATCTCACTATGTATCCCTGGTTGGCCCCAAATATCTCTGTGTGTCTCTGTCCTATGTCTCTCTTTCTCTTTCTCTCTCTCTCCATATATGTATATGCATATATTTATAAATTTCTTCATATATGTTTGCCTATTCATAAAATCATCACATGAAAAGCTATTTGTATTGATAAATTAATTAGTTGAGATAGATAGATAAAGATATAGAGAGACATTTTATGAGAGAGATCCCACCATAATGCACCAGACATTCTGAAGCTCCTCTCCTGTAACATCTTGGCTTTGCACATAAACAGATGCTCATGGGGGATGAGAGGGAGGAAGTAGTAGATGCTGGGAGAGGGAAGGGAGGGAAGGGGGTAACAGGGAGGGAAGAAAAGAGGGGAGAGTGCAATGGGGGACAACAGGGGAGGGCAGAGGAGAGGGAAAGGAGGGGTAGCTATTGAGCTTGTATAGTTAGGCAAGAATAAAATGTGTAATAAAAAAAAATCTTGGCTCTGGCTCTTGCCTGTCTCTGCATCAGAAGAGACCTCCTCGTTCTCTTCCTTCACACCTAAGCTCACAGTAACTCCCTAAAGTTACCTCACTGCATCACTCATGATCTGGAAATGACTTCTATTCCTTCATTACTCATGCATTATCTGTTTGTCCCTAACAGATTCCTGTGGCAAGTGGAGGAAAAGAAAACAGTTGTTAAGCCTGCTGGATCACTAGCACTAGAGACAATGCCTCAGAATAATGACTATTCAGAAAGCAATTATCAAATAAACAAATAAGCAAAGTAATTAGAAGTGTGTCTGCTGAGTTCATGTAAATTCCTAGGCACTGTTAACCCAAAACCAGATTCTTTCTAGTCCAACACATGATTCTCCATCAAGAATTCATATAATGAACTAAAAAGCCAGTTAAATGACTTTTAGGAAACATAAGTGTCTTCTTACCTATCATACATAACCAGGCTATATCAGCCTTAAATAGAAAATCTCAGACATATACAAAAATTGTCTTAAAATTCTTTTTTACATCAGCTAGTCTAATAAATAACTGATGAAACCAGAACAAGGATTTTTTTCTTTATAAACCATCGAATTAAAAACAGTTCTTTCTTTGTTCTCATGACAAATCTTCCTATTGAAGACCACCAAAATGTCTTCTCAACATATTGGACCTATGTTCAAAGGTTCTATCTGCTATCCAGTTTCTTTTTGAATTAATGAGATAGATGATATTGTCTGTGTTGTAAAAATCAAAGCAGAATGATGATTTCTTTTTTAATGTGAGAACTCAGGAAGCATGACTAACTCCAATAAACACGCTAAATTCATTTAAAGGATGTTTAGAATATTTTAACCTTATAAGCACGTTATCACATACTGCCTGGTTCTCTTATCAGTCTGTGCTACTATTCTTAGAAGTTAGTGAAGATAAAGATTGCGCACACCAACATTACATCATGGATGAGAGACAGGTTCTTGTGTCCCTGCCCTTCCTTGAGTGACTACTGATGGTTAATGCTACCTTAAGGAGAGGAACTGACTCATTTCAATGTTGTTTCCAGCAGTTTATCACATACGCCCAGGCAATGCTAGTGTAGGGACCCCTGATTGGATTCAGTAGTTCACACACACAAAAGAAAAGACATGAAAGTAGGAAGGAGACTATTGGGAAAGACTAGGATATTCGGTAGGAGAAGGAAGAGGAATGAAGAGTAATATTATGGGGAGAAATGACAAAAGATTCATTATGTAAAAACTGTCAAGGAAATAAAAATGTTAGTGTAGTTGGTAAAAGAAAAGAGGGTCAAATTCTCTGTGTATTCATATATTCTTTTATTGGTTCATCATTCCTAGGTCACTGCCAGAACCCTTTTAAAAAGTAAACACATGCAACTGGACTCACAGGACCAATCCCCATCACTCGCCCCTTGTTCACTAGTCAAGTATCTAATCCAGTACTAGAACCCTTAATGACGCAAACAGATCCAATCAAGAGTCCTTGTTCTGACATACCTAAAGTGTTGATTTTGTGAGCCAATGTCAAAAGTCTTTTACTGGTTATACACTGAAGTTCACGCATTTAAACAGCCACTCAAAGGTGGCTTTAATTCTAATCTGAAAGAATTAATAAAGAATACGACTGAATCATAGACTCTTTGAATTAACTGAGGAATAGTTCTCAAGGTTTTTAGAAAACTTCTTACTGATAAAGATTTTACTTCTATACATTTATACTTGAAAGAAGATTGTTATCAAAGATCTAAATGGAAGGAATCAGAAAAGCCAACTGAGAAACCGATAGAGCTTAATGAGAGAGAGAGAATGTATGTATGTGTGTGTGTGTGTGTGTATGTGTGTGTGTGATTTGTGTCAGTGAAACTTCGCTTCTTCTATTTATCATTTACATATCATTATGTGCTATCAGAGAATACAATACTATCCCTCTAACAAAAGGTAGGTGCTAACAGATTTTACTCAGTCCATCAATGCAAATATTGGCTGAGGTGTAAACTTTGGTTAAGGTATTGTGATAGTTACATACAGGTGCCAACTTGACCATTGAAGCACTCTGGGCACCTCTTGAAGAATTGATAGTTAAGGTAAGCCTCAAGCAAGCCTACTGGAAGTTGATTGACAATGGGGAGATACAGTCCATGGGAAGCAGAACCATTTCCTGGGTAACAGATGAAATGGAGAGAGCTGCTTTGATGGACTCACAGTCTGACAAGAGACATAGCCTGCTCCTCTTTCAGCAATGTCTGTGGCTATGTGGACAACTCCCTCAGCATTTAATGTTGGCATGGTCTCTCCTGCCAAGCTAGACTATGAACTATAGTCAGAGACAAAAGCCAAGATTTAAAAAAAAAAGATTCCTTAAGTTGTTTGGTCGGGATTTATCAGCACCGTGCAGATGAACTGAAAAGGGTAAAGCTTGACATAGGTGGTAGGTGTTTAGTTTAATCTCTCATTACTGCAACAAAGATTCTGACCCAAGCAACTTTGGGAAGAAGGGGTAATTACTCCAACCTGCAATTCTAGGATGTGATCAATCATGATAGGGCAGCTGCAGCCCCAGAAGCCGAGGGTACTCATCATATCACATCCAGAGAAAGATCCAGCGCTCCCTTGTCTTCTTTCATCTTCCTGTAGCTCTAAACATCTGTCTGGTGAATGGACCCACCCACATGAGCTATGTCTTCTCACATCATATGTTCAAGACACTATCTCCCAGGCACAACTGGAGGTCAGCCTTAGTCTAGAGAATCCCTCTTGGAGGGTCAGGGGGCCTGCCTGCTAGCTTTCAGGGGGATAATTAATACTGACCACCGCAGTAGGTAAGAGAGTTTACACAAATTGCTACACTCTCAACTTGTCCATTGCTAGTCATGAGCCCTGAACACCAGCCATTCCTCTGATTCTTTAAACTTCAGATCTTACCTGCAGAAGCAAGGATCAAGTGTGCTAGCTTTGTTACGTGGATTATGTGAGAAGCGGTGTATAAAGCCATTGGGAATGCACTCCCAGATAGTAAGTTCTCGGCTTATCTTTGTTTGTCTTTCTTTTACCTTACTAGCATTTTCAACGAAATAAAACACCCTTTTCCACTTTAGTGTTAAAAATAGAAAAGACTTCCCAAACCAGATTGTCTATAAAAGTCCTATAAAGAAATAAATCTTAAAATGACCCAAGTAACCTAACTTTTTCTTGAACAGAAATATTCACTACCTCTAGGGAAGTGTTAATATTGGAAATATATAGCTCTTCACACATGATGTACAATAACCAAACTCTGACAATCCAGTGAACATTCCTCAGTACCAATTTTTCTTTACTCTAAGAATGTAATCCTGCCATCTTGTAAAAGTGATTGATATAGATATAAAAGTTAGACCTGCATATAAATCTGAAAGAATGAGTTAGATAGTAGTACGTTAAGTCCCTTATTTTTCTATTTGTCACACACATCAAACTTTATGCATTTTTATTTTGCCCAAGATAATAATAGAGAAAGTTTTAAATTAAAAAAACTTTCTAAAAGAATACATTAAGTTGATCTGAACATGAAAGTGTTCTCTTTTGAGGCTTCAGATATCTGGCTGACAGAACCAAGATCAATGCTAAGACTTGATCTTACTTAAATTTCTCAACATTTATAAGATGTAAATGGTGCACATTTACATACACACATAGATTCCTTATACAGATGTGAATATTGAGATTCAGAAAAGCAAGGAACTTGCTTAAATTAGTTAATAATGATTTTACAATCTAAATCAAAGTCTGTGCGATACCATGTAGCTTTGATTCATAATTTGAAGAGGGCAAAAAATAAAAATCCAATATAAACTTCAAGTCACTGGCATTTTTATTATTTTGCACATTATGCTGATTAATATAGTTTCCTGTAACCTCCTCATTTTTTGAAATAGTGGGTTCTTATACAAATTTCTCTCCATCTCTCTCTGTCTCTCTTCCTTTCCTTTTCTGTGTGTGTGTGTGTGTTTCTCTTTGTGTGTGTATCTCACACACACACACAAACACACACACACACAGATTTATTTTAAGCCACTACTTTAATCTATAAATTGTCTTTCAGAACCTGCAATCATCGCCTTCCATTTTCTTTCTCAGATAATATAGCTGCAAACCCATGGATACCATCTTTATCTTTTGCACAATGGATATATGTTCAGAAATTCATTTGAAAATGAGCCACATTTAACTCCATGTTGAAGGCTAAACGCTGCTCTTAGGCTGCCTAGATACTTGTGCATCTCGCTTTCTTTACTCCTGTTGCTCTGGCTTGATATTTATTTCTCCTTGAAGAATTTGTTGTAACAAAATAATTATTATTCCACTGCTAATAAAATTGGGGTTTCAGAAAAATGGAAGCTTGGTAAAATTGCCCCTCCTTTTGGGAAGCACACTTGTGCTCACTAATGTGGAATTTAGGAATCTTAGAAATCCAGTATTTTGCTTGAATAGCTTAATGAGATTCTTATTTTATACTTTTTTGCAATTATTTGTAGAGTGTGCAGCTCTTGATGATCTAATTCTTAAAAAACTAATTAGTGTGCTGTGGGGTGATTTGTCTTTTGTCTCCGTTTGGTGTGGTGGTGTATTCTGCTTCGGGTTCCCTGTGGGCATCGCTGGATAAAATGCATATTTAACTGTATCCAATAGAATCATTACTAATGAGGGGATGAGTCAAAAGAAAAAGAGAGTGAATATTTTGATGAGCCTTTCATTTGGAAATCTTAAGTTGGAAGTTCTGCAAAAGAGTGAAAAAATGTTTCTACCAAATCCTCATCTTTTTAAAGATTCCCTTTTCCGCTGAGGAATGCTGCCTCTTGCATGATGATGATGATGACTGTAGCAGCGGTAACTGAAGATGAAGAAATTAACCTTCACCAAGTGGTTCTGTGAACCCATTGCCATGACATTATCGCCCGCAATCCTCACAAAGCCTCCATGTGGCGCGTCTGATTTTGATTCCCCGGTCCCCTCACAAATGAGAGAACTTAAACTTCTCGAGGTTAAGGACAAGATTTCAAGGCAATATAAGCTCTACCTTCCCAGAGACAAACTTTTAACCACAGCACTCTCATTTCTAGTTTTTCTGAGTCTCTCTCTCTCTGTGTTTATGACTATAAATAATCTCATTATATTTAATCTAACTGTGCGTCGCTTAGTCGCTTTATGCTTTTGTGTTTGACTTGGTTTGGGGTGTTTGTGTAGCTGGTTGGTTGGACAGTTAGGTGGTTTTGTAGCCTTGGGATTACAACCAGGGTGTGCACATGTTGCATTATTGGCTCCTCTGTACCGTTTAAACCACAGTTTTTAGTCAGTGATTCTCAGCCAGGACGCGATGTCCCCACCTGGTGTATGTCTGAAGACATCTGGGGCTCTTACAGCCAGAAGATGTTACTGGTGTGGAAGTGGGTAGCAGCCAGCTGTGTAGCTGCACTTCCCACGGTGGCCGGGACAGCACACACAAAGTCGGTAATGCGGAGAAAGCAAAGCTCAGCCTAAGGAGCTGTCCAGTGGAAGATACTTCTGGCCCTCATGCCTTTATATGGCATGGTTTCAGTTCCAACCGTCTGCTCTGTGCATGAATGACTGAGCTTTGTGCTTGTAAGAGAGAGGGCGTGGAGCTCGGCTCTTTCCTCAGAGGGTGGAGACCATGTGATCTTGGGCTGCAGACAGGGTAATGAGGGCCTCAGACAGCATGGGGTGCCATCCTGGCTGCATATGCAAATGTCTCCAGTGCTGCGGGGGAGGCGGTATCTTCAGAGATGGTGCATGAGTAACCTGAGAGGTGCAGAGGTTAAATAACTTTAGTAAAATTGCATAGCTAATAAGTATATTCTTATCCCAAGTATAGACTCGGTTCAGCCTTCCCCGGATATAATTAGTGGAGAAATGTAGAGTCTTGATGTTACCAGTATCCTTCATACTGCTCCAAACTAGGGCTTTTCTGGGTGAATGAAGCACTTTGCAGCTTAATTTTTTTATCACCTTAGATTTAATTGAGTATCCCATTTAAGAGAAAATGTTCACGTTCCACAGGATAAACACACGCCAGTATCTCATGATCAGTGTATCAAAGCAGTATTGACTTACGATGCACATGAATGATGCATGTCTTCAGATCAGCTGCTTTCTTTTCTCAGAAAGAGGAAGCCCAAGCAGAGAGGTGTGGGACTCAGCCGTGTTCATGAGTCAGGGGACATCCGTGACCACAACACATCCCTGTCATTTTTGCCTCTTCCCACGGTGTGCCCTCCTTCTTTCCTGACACCTGACAGAAAGCGCTGGTTTCACCCACTTGAATGGAATTCTTTTATAAATTGTGTACACAAATCCATGATCCTGGTTATTCTCAGAAATCGTTTGGGACTGAAAATATATCGTTGAAAAATCAGGCATTTGAAGAAGAAGAGATGAGCCAACGAAATCCCCCAATCCTCATTACTATGCAATCAAATCATTCAGTGAAACTGATTAAGGATTTGGAGTATGTAACACGCCTCTCAGAGTCAAATGGGAATAAATGGGAACTCATGGCTTTCCTAAGAAGATGGGGGTACTCTTCAAACCTGCAGAGCAAAGCTGGGAGCTCCCCTTCCCAGACCCGGGCCATCTCAGGTTCAAGGACACATGCTTAACACTGGCATGTTCCCTGGGGACTCAGCTGCTGCTCAGCGTGAATCAGGTGCTGGTTCAATTCCCCAGTACCAGGAAGAAAAAAGGAAAGGAAGGACAAAAGCAGTGAGGCAAGAGGAAGAGAGGAAGGGGAGGAAGGAGGGGGAAAGCTCCTTAAACTTCAAAATGCACAGGTTGCATTCACCTAGCAGTTTGCTCCTCCCTTTCCAACTTTTCCCTCTTTCTGAAATGTAATTGGGTAAAACAAGAGAAAAAATACATCAGCAGAACTCCATATTTTCCAAAATCTTCCTCACTCTCTACACCACTCTCATCCCACACATGCAGTAAGACACTTTACTGTAGTTTGGTGAGAAAATAATTGAGCCTTTATATCCTTATCAGAAAATCTGAAATCCACATAACTCCAAATTGAGTGTCAACATCTTATCAACAAGCAGAAAATGGCACGCCATAGAACTCTTTTGTGCGCTAACTACAAAATCAATTTCAGGCTATGTGTAAATGAATCATATGAACCATAAATGAATTTTGTGCTTGGGCTTAGGTTCTAACCTAAAATATCTCATTATGTGTATGCAAAGAGCTCCAAAAAGAAAAGCAAGATGGGAGAAAAGGAAGAAGGAAGGGAAGGAGGGAGAAAATAAAAGAGAGAGGAAAAGGAAAGAAAAAAGAAGGAAGAAAGGAAAGGAGAGAGAGAGGGAGGGAGGGAAGAGAGTAGGGAGGAAAGAGGGAAAGAAGGAAGGAAGGAAGGAAGGAAGGAAGGAAGGAAGGAAGGAAGGAAGGAAGGAAGGAAGGAAGGAAGGAAGAAGAAGGAAGGAAACACTCTGGTTCCAAACATTTTAGATAAAAGATATTGAATTTTTATAACTATTGTCATCACATCTATTTCTCACTTTCATTTTTCATTTGTTCAATGCTGCCTATTGGTCTGAAAATGCACTAGCATAATTCATAAGTAAATATGCATGAAGGGTTATCTGGAGATCACTGCTATGTGTTCTGTAGCGGAAAGTTTCCAGGTCTTGTAGCAGTGAATCGAGGCAAACGCTCCAGTGTCTTGAGCTCCTTCTACTTCTCAGCAGCCATGGGAGGAACAGGCCGAGGTCCCTCGACACTAAACATCGCTATGGCTACCAAACCCAACTTCATTTCTCTAAAAAGCCAAGAGTAGCTCCGACCACAAGGGCACCAGACAGGGCCTTGCCTCCCACCCTGCCTGCTCGTATGTCCTAAGCCCCATTGTGCCGCCCACCTCCTGAATAATGGCCTCTACCTTGGCCTCTCTCCATATGAACAAGAAGGGTAGAACACCCAGAAAAAACAAGGATCCGGAATGAGTTGTTTCTTGTGCTCTACTACCCTCAAACTCAGCGGCTTCAGGCAATACAAATTTATTCTCACCTAGATTTATAGACCAGAAATCTAATAGGACTAACATCAACCTGTTGGTATGCTCATGTTGTCCCTAAAGGGGTCCATGTCCTTACCTTTTCTAGCTTCTAGAGGCCACTGTATCCCTTGGTTTATGGCCCCTTCATCCATCATTGAAGCCAACAGCAGAGTAGCTTCAAATCTCTGTCCTTGTTGGGGACATGTAGATAATCAGCTCATCTTCTCAGAGTCTCCCCCTTCTAAGGGCACCTGGGATACAGATGACCCATTAAAATCTGCTTAACTCAAGCTCCTCTATACCCCCAAGCTTCCTTGTGCTGTGAATGGCAACCTGGCTCCTGAAGACAGGGATGTAACTCATTCAAGGAATCCTGATTCTGCCTCCCACAGACCCCCAAGATCAAGACTCAGGAGGTGAATGAAGCTACATTCACTTCCATTTCAAATTCGGAGGTACGGAGGAGACACTAATCCTAGAGCCAAACACCTAGATTCCCATTCGAGCTTTGCCAGGAACCAAGTCATATGATTTGCTGACGTTTTACTGAATCTGAATCTCTCCATGTTTGTTTCCCCTTTTGTAACATAGAGAAAATAGCACCGCTTCCATGGTGCATTAAAAAAGTCCAAACCAAGCTGGGGAGATGACTCAGAGGGGAAAGCGCTTCTGTGTGAGGGGAGGACCTGAGTTCAGATCCCCTGAACCCACATAAGAGTGTGTCTGTCACCATGGTGAGATGGGAAAGGGAGACAGGAGAATGAATCCCCAGGAGACTGAAACGCAACTAGCCTGATAGGTGGTGACAAATGGCAGATACACAGATGCAAACACGGTGGAAAGGAGGGACCAGTGTTCTTGATTGTCCTCTTATTTCTATATATTCACCATAGCAAGTATGTACTCACATACTCCCAACCTCCTAACCCACAGAACAACCCTGAGTTCCATCCAGTCTTCAAAAATTGGATCTGATGAAGGTAAAGAGGCCAAGTCAGAGCTGCAAGCCAAGGGTTCCACTCCAAACCCGGTACCTCCCATGCCACGCCTCCTCCACTGCACGCTACTGATCACACGGGCTAGGAGTTAACTGGCCCACATGGGCCGATATGGAGAAACGAAAGCATATTGCCCCTTTGCATTGGGAAGTCTGCAGAAAAGCCAAACAGGATGAGGAACCGTAGGCGCAGGAAAATATTTTCTCTCCGGAGCTGTTAGGCATTTGTAACGAGTTGTTAAGGCAGCTTGGCTGTTACGACTGCATGGCTGGTGCCAATTTGGAAGCTTTTATAGGTCTCTAGTTCCCCTGATATTATTGGCTAAACCAATAAGTGCAGTTAATTTTTTTATGTAAAAAGAACGTGACTCAGAATACTTGTGAAAATGGAAGAAACTCTAGCATCCCACTTAAAAGATTTCTTAGTGAGGAAAAAAAATATGATTACATCGAAGAGAAGTCCAATGATCTGTGATCATAGTAGCCGAGTAAACATTTCCCAGGTCCTTAGAGTCACACAACGTAGAAAGTGGCTTCTGTCTGTTTTTGTTGGTGGCACTCTTTGGGCTTATGAAGGGGCAGCGTGATCCTGGCCTGAGGCGTTCTGCTCTTGGTGAGCGATGTAAGGTAACCCACCATCCATCCTCCCGGCTGGTGATTAGCAGACCAATGATCTGGGTCCTGGCATGACAATGAAGATTGAGTAGTGTCATCTGTTTCATAATTAAATTCCATCTTCATCTCCTTTGAACACTCTACTGGTGTTTAATTGGCTGATGCTATTTCCTCTGTCTCTGCGGCGGGTCTCCACAACAATGTCAACAGGATAATGATCCCGCTCATCCCCAGTTGAAGAGAATTTGCCTTCTCTTTGGCACAGAGCCCGCGAGTTTCAATTTAGAAGCAGGACTTCAGGAGCCTGGGGCCTTTCTTGCCCCTCCAGCTTCTCTCGGTGTTATTAGAGTCTAAAATGAAAAGATCAACTCGATGCATATGGAAGAAAATCCTGCTAGTCCTGTAGACAACCCCTCAAAGACACACAGGATTCGGGAAGGGGGAGTAGGCATGGAGGGAGCACACAACTCACAGGACTACCTAGGAAGTCATCAAAAAAAAAAGCTCAGCTCAGTCCATCTACTTCCCGGATACACAGCCTCTGTGATTGCATTAAATTCTTCATGTTAAATATCATTAAACTGTATTCGTAATTGCTTTCTAATTTTTCCTTTTCACATGTATGTGTGTGTGGTATAGCACATGTGTATGCATGTTGGTGGTCCCACATGTGAGTGCAGGCACACACACATATGTGGAGCTCTGAGGGTGATATGGGAATCGTCCTCCATCTCTCTTTTACTTTAGTTATTGTGAGCCTGGGCTGCTAATCAAACCCAGAGCATAGCATAAAGGCCAATCGGACTAGCCAGTTTGCTCTAGAATTCCCAGGCTCTGCCCTTCAGGGCAGAGATTACACTAACTACTGTGTCTGTCATTTATTATGTGGTATCTGAGGATTCAAGTTCAGCACCTTTGCTTGTGTGGCAAGTGTTTTAACCACTGAGCATCTTCCCCAGACTCCTCTAGTTTATTTCTCAACAGAGAAAACCATAGACACATTGGGCTTCCCTTACAGGGGTACATTGTTGCTTATTGCTAGAGTACTTGCCTAGCATTTGTAAGGTCCAATCATGCAAACTGGAAAGGGGGAAATATGGCACTAGATGTTTTAAGACCATGATACCACGTTCTTAATTAAAAAAAAAATCAAAGAGGAAAACTTTCAGCAAAACAAGAAGAAACAAATCCTCCATGAAAAAATGAAATTTGTGTAAAGTTCCCACCTGTGATTAAAAAGCCATCTACAAGATAATCCTGACTCCATTCTCAAGTAGAGTGACAAATCCACTCAGTTTAGTCAAAATCAAAATAATGCCAAAGAAAAGGAGAGATGTGCATAAAAGAAACTTATCAACACAGTATCTCATCTGGGCTAAAAAAAAAAGTACGATAGTTATTAAACAAATCATTGCCAGAAACTTCATGAGTTACAAATGAAAAGATTAACGTGAATCTTTGCACACAATTCTTGTCGCCATGCTAAGATGTACAAGCTTTAAAACTTCAGATCTCAGCACATAAAGAATATTCAGGAAGCACAATATGCTCATTTTTAACTTCCTTCTAATCACATGATTACATTCTAATTACAGTTCTCATTTGTTGCAAGTATATGGAAATGCAATATTTTGCCTCTCTGGATAGCAGGCGCCACTGTCTTGTTCTTGCCTTTAGATGAGTCACTGTATGATGATTTGGAGGCCAAACGTTCAAACTCTTTTTAGCAGATCACTTTGATGCAATTAAATTAAGGTGTCTGCATAATATTGATGCTGTAATCAAATCATCTTGTTCTTCACAGTGATTCAGAAATGAAGAGAGGAAGAGTGGCCTAAACACTCCAGGTCATGGGGTCTTCACTGGCCCTTGGAAATGGCTTCCTTGTCTTTAATAGGTGGTCTATTTGGGGTGGGAGGTCCCCACTGAATATTTAAAAGTGATGCTGGCTCATTTTGAATATGAAATGGATGCTTCTTTTGTGGTACAGGTATTATCCTAAAGGGACAAAGGTGTGCGTGTTGGGGGTAGAGGGGTTTTGACGTCCAGTTTTAGGATTCTGTAGTACGAGGAAGAATGCTCATTTCAGAAAGAGTGCAGTGCATTTACCATGATGATATTCCCTTGCAAGTCCCCCCGACTTGTTCCTCTGGATCTACACAGATTCCCTGCCACTTCTCCTACTTGCCCTCTAAGTCAAATGACTTTTTCATACTTTGCAACTTGGCCATTACCATTTAACTTTCACTTCTGGTCTTACACTGCTTTGTTCCCAACCCTTTAATTAGAGATGGTTAATTTGACTTCTTGTCTTAAGGCAAGGAGAAAATGAGTCTTAAACAGTATTAAGCTCCCATAAATATTTCACTTTATGCTAATGCCCATGCTTCCAGCTGAGCTGTTTGAAGTTCTCAAAAAAAAAAAAAAAAACTGTTTCTGCTCCCCCTCAATTAAATACATAACTGGAAAACAGTAAAAATAATCATCAGTCTTACTGCCCCAAACTTTTTTCTCCCTAGACATTTATTCTGGATAGTTTAGATTTGCTTTGCACAATATCTGTTAAGCGCTCAGGTGCCTAAGCCAGGGGTGGGTGGCCACTAAAACCAGGGTTTTGGTGAATTCTTAGAGCTCCCCCAAGTGGACATATTTTAATGCACCCCCTAACCTCTAGGGGCACCCGCAGCCCTTTTGGCTGGCTCTCCATCTGTACAGAAACATTTCATTGTCCCAGTGTAGAAGCAGAGGGATTTTCCTCTTTCGGCTAAAAATACTCCAAAGTGGAAAGAGAAACTGACCAACTTTCCCATTCAAGTGAACTTGAATGGCAATAAAAAAAGTCAAATCAGACTTGATTATTTGTTTTTGTTTATGAATATGAATTACAATAATCACAATATATTCTATCCATTTGGATAAAATGCTATTTGTGGAATGAATTTGAAAAGCAATACTTATAATTTTGTCATGTGACACAGCATCCAAAGAGCTTTACGTATATTAACTCATTTACTCTTTACGACATTGCTTCAAAATTGGTACTTTAATGCTCTGCATGGCACAGAGAAAAAACTGAGACACACATGTCAAGTATTTCAAGAACTGGATGGAATATGGAAGATCCACACAACCTGTCCGTGCAAAGCCTACTATGCCATGCTCTTTCTAGCTATGCAATGAACAACCAACTTTGCAAATACAAACATATACATACATGCCTATGTCTGCCTATGCCTGTACAAGCACACATAGTCATACATATACACATGCATGCATACACATGAATATTACAAGGAACATATCAGAGTAGCAAATGCAAGTAACAAACTTATTGATCACCAAGCTGTGTTGATCACATCTCAGTCTTATTTACTGTGACCCATCAGAGTTAAGAATCATCTCACCTCGATTTCTGTCAGCTACTCTGGTCCCACTCTATTCAGACTGCTGAAAGTTTGTTTCACAAAGCTAAGACACTCATTATTTCCTCTATATGTCTCATGATTAGCTCATTGTCACAATCGAAGAGGACAGAGACCTTACATGAAAGATCGCCTTACTCTCTGCTAGCCAGAGCCCCTTCACCTACTCTGCACAGGTCTTCTCAGTGATTTGAATGCACTTGATCTTCCTATGATTCCCCTGCTTATCAGCTGTGTCTTTTACCAGAGTGGAAATCCCAGGATATTAGGAATTCAAGAGAGAATTCTCAGTGGGTGGCAGAGTAATTAAATTTTCCATCTGATGGGTTTAAATGAGTTGTGGTGATGGTCAAAAAATCCCCAAATTTCCTTATTCATAATGCTCTTGTTTATCATATTTTACATCTCCATCCTACTAATCAATTTATATAAAGGGTAATTTTTATTTGTAATAGTATGTTACTTTTGTCCAAAATAGTACCAGGAACTTCAGGTATATTAGTTCTTTGACCTATGCAAAAATGAAGCTAATGTCACAAAAAGACAATTTGAAATTTCTGTAGATTGAGATAAGAGTTAAAAGGATTCTTGCTGTTTCAGACTGTCATGACAGAGTCATGCCATGTATTGTGAGTCTGAATGTGCCACTGGTAACATGCTATCTTTAGGTTCAGCTACCCTGTCATGGATTGGAAAGGAGAACATTAAAAGAAAATAATAACTAGATGCTGTTTTCCTAAGGCCTGCCATGCATCAAGAAAGAGAGAGGAGGTAGATGGGGAATCACATCTTCGCTGCATCCTGGCTTCTCATAGCAAGTTAAGGAATATCTACATCCTTCCTGTGATGTTAGCATTACTCATCATCCTGACATCCGGAGGTCGGCCTCCAGGCACACATCAGAGGGATTCTCTACGTGCAGGTTAGTGTCTGGCAGGGCTGGTAGGAACTGTCTTGATTGCACTCATGAGCTTAGGAAAATGCAGCCCTCCATGGGCACCACCATTCCCCAGGTAGAGGTCCAGAGCTGGATGAAGATGGAGAGGCAAGCAAATAAGCAAGCGGGCCTGCTCGTCACGTGTTTTCAGCTTGCCTGTGAATGTGATGTGACTGGTTTCCTTAGCTCTTGCTGCTTGACTCTCTTGCCATGATGGATTGGAATCTGGACTCATGAGCTGGAATAAACCCTCCTTATCCCCACCAGTTCACGTTTCTTGGATCAAGTATTTTGCTGAAACAATGTGTACAAAACTGATATACTTCCCTTCCATCTTTATAAGTGCCCTCCAGCCCTAACTTCTTCTGTCTTGTATATTTACTTATAGCTCAGAAAGATAGCATTGTAGGACACAAACCTTCTCCAAGACTCCTGTCATTATAATGATGATTAGTCCAAATTACATGTATACACATGTAAATGTATGTGTGCATCCCCATATATAAATGTACATACATGTAAAAACTCCATATGCATACATTCGCATTTATTCATACATGTATGTTCTAGATATATAATACAATACTTAGATATTGGAGCTGCCTTTAAAAAATTATTTACTTGTTCTATTAGCTTATCTCAAAGCATCCTGTACATGAATGGCCAGAGGTGTGTGTTATGAGGACTTCCAGCATCGCCTAGGGAATAAGGAGCTTGCCACACACAGTCAATGCTACTGACCACTGATCAAAAGCTTCAGTCTATTCTACATTTTGAGATACTGAATTGCCAAATATCAGGAACACTCAATTGAAGGGGACCATGGGGTGACAGGAAATTTTCTAAGGGCCCATTCATTCAGTCTAAGGTCTGACGGCTGTGTAGTCTCTTAGGTTAAATTTTAAGGACATTTTTGTATTCATTTTGTGTTTATTGTGTTTTTTGGTTTTTTTTTTTTTCTTTGTGTGTGGTTGTTTCAAGCTCCCAGTCAGACACATTCCATTTCTCCAGGTGGTCTGTTACCTCAGAACCAGTGACAGTGTTAGACAGGCTTCTCCGCGCCCGTCTACTTGTAAGGCAGTACTGTTCTGTGATTTCATGTCCAAGTCATATGGATGTCTGCACCACGGAGCAATACTAACACATTCACAGTTCCTTCAATTTGGTTTCCACTCTTCTCCCTCCAGTTTTCGGCAGTGACAGTGAAAACTAACTACTCATAAATTTTCTCTGAAGGCAACTACCAGATTAAGTGGGGAAAAATAGCAAATTTTATGCATGACTGATTGCATCAACCTTTTATTTTAGGGAAACAAGCCCCAAATGAGTAATTTATTGATAGCAATGAAAACCAAATGAATAATTTCTTCTTTATAGAGAAAAAATGAAAGATGAACTCATTTCCAAACATATTTTCTATATTTTTAAGCTCAAAATGAAAGGTTAAAAAAAGCTGAATATACTATATGTGTATAAGAAATAATAGTCATATTTCGGAATAAGAATTAAGAAAATTATGAAATTTAAATTTATTATAAATTAACTTTTAGAATGTTTTATATTCTGTTGATCAGAAGGGAATAGTGGGCATTTTGAGACACTAGTTTAGCTTATTTGTATTCATTTATGCCTATTGTTTGCACTAACATGACTGATATTTGCATTTTTATTTCATTTTAATTGCTAGGAATTTACTCTTTTCTGTCATTCATTTTTGAGCTATAGAAGACATTTGTCAGAGTTTTGAATAAGGACCAGATGTCTGCACATAAGCAACAATTTATTATAAGGTATAAATTTTTATTAATGGGCTGAAGTGTAAATACCAATTTTGTACTTTGGCAAATGATTTTTATCTTCTCTACATTCATCTGGATGAATGTAAGTAATCACGGGGAAATTAATGGGGAAATTCAAAGACATCACTAATTTATGACAGCGTTCCCACCAATTTTTCCCCTTTGCACTTTCGCGTTGACTAATAACAACCATCTCAATCAAGTTGTCTTTCACTGAAACCAATCGCTTAACTTTATCTCTGTCATAGCTTTTAATGACTCATTGAAGGATCATCAAATACTCCCAGAATTAAGACAGGATGGGAACACAATGTGAACACAGGTGTCATGAGGTGAAGGGAAGGGAAGCACATTCTTGTGTGACCTCACTAGCTGCAGTACCGTCTCCAGACGCTTGGGGCATTTGACACATTCTCCCACGCTGCAATGTGCCATAAACACAATCGACGCTCCCTAGATTTCTTTACTGGGCAGCCGTTTTAATCTACTTGGAACACCAGAGGGGATAAAAAAGAAGGCTCTGCTTTGAGGGGACCTCCCCCCCAAACACACACACACACACACACACACACACACACACACACACACACAAACCATCTCCCATAGTCATTTATCGTCTCCCTGAACTTGAGTATGTTGACTATGAACCTACTTTGATCAGCAGAATTTGAAAATCTGGTTCCTTGTGCAGGGACTTAATGTCAATATTTGTGCCCAACATCTGAATGGAGAAAGGTTCCCTGTGCACCGTCTCTCCTCTAAATGCCTTTCATCTCAGTCACTTTCTTATTTGATGTGATTTCTGAGGCTTGGGGAGTACTGTGGAGCCACGCTGCTAAGATGGTAAAGAGTGAAATTTATCTTGTTTCAGGAGGAAAATCCACATAGATTTGTACATTTACGAATACATTGCCATTTAGCCATCTTACATTTTGGAACGTGCAGAAAAATAGCTTTTCAGCCGAAGAGTATGTTTAAGAATAGATGAGCCCAGTTTGTTTATTTAAAGCTTGCCTTGTTCCAGGGAGGATTTAAGGGAGCTGAACAAGGCAGGTAGGCAAAAGGAATGATGCTTAATGAATGTTTAGCCATTGCAGATGAGCTATTTGGAGACGAGTAAGCCAGACCCTGAGTTTAGGATCCACATCATCACAAAGCCTAGAGGATCACTGGGGGGGGGGTTCCTAAGGATGTTGAATGACCTGAGCAAACACCTACATCCCTACATGGACGGAGATGTCACTGGGCGGTGGGGACCTTATGATTTCCTACCGGCTGTCTGCACACAGGATCACATGGTGCGAGCCCTGAACTCTGTTCCCTATAAACTATTCACTTACTGTCCAGGAACACCACACTTTACATGATGCATGTCCAGGTCAGGGCAGGCTAGAAATAGGCAGATCCTATTCTCTGTCTTATACAAGACAGGTGACTGCCCCCCAAAACACTAAAAAAATCTGAGTTGTTCTGCATATTTAAGCTCCAGCCCTCAAGTCAACATTAAGAGATTGTCCTCTGGACCAGATGATTAAAAACTGATCCGGACACAGAACATATTGGACTTTTTCATACCCCAGGATTTCTTTGTACGTGAGGCAGGTTTCCCATCTTCGTTTCTTCACTACATGCCACCTCTTCCTCTCACTTTTTTTTCTGGAGACCAAGCAGGGGCTGCAATAGAGTCAAGTGACTTCCTCAGGAGAAGATACTAAATCCACTTCTCTGCTCACAAGGACACTGTGTGGCCCCTTTATTCTGCTCAGAAACCCCCGAGTCCTGGCTTCTGCATTAGCCAATGGAAACCATAATGTCCACCCAGGACAAGATTATTGCAATAGCTAAGCAAGCAAAGATTTTTTTATCTCTTCTATAATAACTTGTGCACTGAGCATGCTTAATACATATCAATGACTTTCTCTTCCTTACTTCCTTCTCACTGAAAACTGGAAGAAATAGAGGTGTGTGCTATGAAGTTAGGTCCAACTAAATCTTGCTCTGTTCTTATACGCTTGTATTTGGTTACTTATAGATGATACACTGATTTTTTTAATGTTATCCTAAACTTCACATTTAAAGATTTTCAGTCTCGGCCATGGTAGTCAACAGTGGCTAAAAAAAAAAGCAGTTAAATGGGGGGATCATTTTGCTGCCCAGAGAAATGTACCCATTGCAAAGTACCATGTCAAAGAAAGAGGGACACACACACAGAGCTGCCCCCTTCCCCATGCCTTCACCCCAAAGCTGTTCTACTCCCAAGTTACACTCTTTGGGTCTAGTTGTCCCCTTAAAAGTAGACAGAATAGACCATCCTTTGCTTGTGTTTTTATTGCTGTCACTCAGAACAATTACTGCAAATATAACAAACATATGGAAGAGTCATCTAAGTCTTGAGTCTCTGAGATCTGTTTTAAAGTAAAAATAGACATAAACAAGAGATTTCTAAAGCTTTGAATATGCACCAAAGTCGTCTGAAGAATTACTGAAGGTTTCTACTTACCTATATTTCTTGGCCAGAATGGGCTTCAGCATGAGTTATCAAACCAATCATCCAAAACGTTTCTTTTTTGTTTACTTTGTTATATTACTATCATTTCGACAGTGTTTCCAAATATTTTCATTGTGTTATCTGTGTGTGTCAGGACAGTTGTTTATGCTTCCAATCCCAACACGTGGCAGGGTAAGGTAGGAGAACAACCAGAGTCTAGCTACTCTGGGTCATATAATAAGCTCTAGGCCAGTCAGCTCTGTACTGAGACCTCATCTCAAAAAATATGAAATAAACATTAAATGTTAGCTAGAAGCTAGTCTCTTACAATCATTCAATGTAAAATTTCATTTTTCCAAATAAAAAATAATCAGTGGTGGGGTAGTCAGTGCCACAGCATCTGCGTGGCGCATACACATGTCTAGAGAAATCATTCCAATCAATACAAAAATAACGTAAACCTTTGAACCAGAGCTTATTTTAAAATAGATATTTGGGGGCTAGAGAGATATCTCAAGCATTAAAGCCTTTGTCTTGCAAGCAAAAGGACCTGAGTTTGAATCCCAAATTCCATGTAAAAATGCAGGGCAGAGATGGTGGCAGCCTACAACTCCAAGGCTGGAAGGCAGAGCCCGAGAAACTCCACAGCAAAGCAATAAGGAAGTGGAGCAATCCAGGGTGATTCTTAAAGTCACCTTTGGGCCTCCGCAGACACACATACTCAAGTCCCCTCTTCCACACACAACCATTTACACACACTTACATCTACCAAAAAAAAAAAGATGATGTTACTTGCATTGCCAAATCTTAATAAGAATAATTAGAATATGGTGTCAATATCTAAAGCATCTTTTACAATATTTACAGAATCCTTTATCATAGGGCCATCCATTAGCATACAACGAGTCATAGATGTAATGTTATATTTTCTAGTGGCCATATTCTAGAAAAAAACCCAGCTAGTTAATTTTAATCATACATTTATTTAATCTGGCCTATCTAAAACATCACTTCAACATGCAATCAATATTCTTAAGATTACAAATGAGGGCCAGTAAGATAGCTCAGCAGGTAAAGACACCTGTGTGCAAATCTGATAACCTGTGTTCACTCTCTAGAGCCATATGGTAGAAGGGGAAAACTAACTTCTGGAAAAGTTATCCTCTGACTTCCACATATACATGTCATTCCCATTCTCTCTCCCTTTCTCTCTCTCTCTCTCTCTCTCTCTCTCTCTCTCTCTCTCTCTCTCTCCAAATGATTACCAATGACATTTTACTCCATATATAGACTAAATCATCAAGTTCTAGTATATATTTGTATACATCTCGATCCTCATTGGCAACATCTTGAGCTGTCAATGGACGTCTACAGTGGCCACTGGCCTGACAGTCCACCTGCAAAACACTTGCTCTCCCCTATCTTAGACACACACAAGCTTTTTCCTAATTGTATGCCTAATTCCTATAGGATCTTCAAGAAGCTGAAAACTGATCTGAGGTCCAGACCATGAATTTGCTTTTCTATATATAGATTTTGGGGGGGAGGAAATGACACATTCAAGAAACCAAACATTCAAATACAATTTTGACTAGTAGCTAAAACGGTGCGCACTCATCCTTTGTAAAACACCAGGGAACACATTGCCTGTTAGGTCACCCACTGCAGTGTAGCATGGATATGTAGCTCTGCAAATCATAACCGTCCCTCTCCAGGGCATCACAATGATAGATGCATATTGAAATCTGCTAAATGTGGAAATTTGAAAAGAAATAGAATGAAAGATAGAGCCTTTTATAGCTTGAAAGGTCCCTAGAGGACATCGTCTCCAGCCCTCTTATTTTACAGTTGAAGAAACTGAGGCCTTAAGAAGCTAAGAAATTTGCCAAGGGCCACAGAACTTATCAGAACACAGAAGAAAGAGAAGGCAAATTCGTTGGCCCCGAATACAGGCCTATTTTTTTTAAAATAATGGAAAGTGCTTTTGTTCCTGCTTGGATACTTCAGATTATTACCAAGTTCACATTTCTAACTCGTGCCATCTCGGTACATCGTGCCTCCATTTCTGTTGAGAAGCATTTAAAAACAAAGTTTAGCTCATTAGAAATGATGTGAAATGATACAAAGGATCAGGTTCTAGACATGCGTGGAAGTGCAGATTCATAAAAGAATGGTTAATAACAACAACATTAGAAGCATTAGCCCAATGCTGGTGTTTGCCTTGATTATAGCAAAGTATGTGACTTGCAAGCGCTTCTCTTCCTCTCATGGGCAGTTTGAAGGTGGTGTGTGTGATGTAATGTGAAGAATCTGGCTAGGCAATGCACAGTGCTCAATTCGCAGAGGTTATCTATCAGAAAAGCCACGGAGGAGTCCACAGCTTTTTGGCACCAGATGAAACATGCTTCCAGTTTTTCAGGCCTTCACTTTATCAAGGGATGCTCTGGTTTCTCTCTTAGCCCAAGGGGGAAAGGTACATAATTTTAACACAGACAATTCTTCAAATGGTCTTTCAGATGAATGAATAGGATTTCACTGTCTCTGTCTTTTTATACATACCAATTCATTTCCCTGTAACTTTTCCTGCAAAAGAAGGATTGGGTCAGCATGTCTCAAAAGTGTGGACTGATGATCACACAATCTTCCAGGACCATGGGGGGCTGAGGGAGAGTGAAAGTCCCGGACTTAGAAGTTGTTAGCATATTAAAGGTTCTGAGACTGATTCAAGAAAAATGATTTGCCTTTATTTAATCCAGATTTGCCCAAGTTCTGGTTCCCATCACTACCATCCAGAGCATCTGTAAAAACTCACACTTGGGAGATTTCCAACTTTGGACATTTCTTCCTTTGGTTTGGGAGGAAGAGGAGGCTGAAATTGTGCCTCACCTAAAGCCTTGAGGGGGGAGGGAGGGAATAGCTCCATCCAGCACTGTGTTCTGAGCACTTCAAACTTCATCCAGAGATGGTATTTTTTTATTTTTATTCTTTTAGTGTTTCATTCATGAACACAATAAATTCGTGTCATTTTCCCTCATATTACCCAATCCCATCCCACCCCCTTTCTCATTGCAAACCTTCTTCCCTATCATCTCCATCCTAATTTCACATCTTTCTGCACGTGTGGCCCAATGAGTTTCATCTTGGTTGACTTGAGTGGCATGTACCTGGAGCGAGGATGGTGCTCTCAGTGGGCATGCCTTCGGACACAGCACTGGAGCCCACAGATCATTTAGGTTATTCTTGTAGAAGATAGGGTGCCAAAGAAATGGTGCCATCACCTTGTAGCCCAAGAAAAGAATTGCTCGATCAAAAATGACCCCCATCTTGAGATGGAGAAATGGCTCTGTGGATAAACACTTGCCACACAGCCCTAACGACCTGAGTTTAAAAGTCAGATGTGTAGTGAAAGCATCTATGAGAAGATGGGGGGTGAAGACAAGAAAGTCCTTAGACACTCACAGGCCAGCTAGTCTGACATATGTAGCTGAATAAACAAGAGATTGTTTCAAACAAGGTGGAAGGCAAGGACCAATACCCAAAATTGTCTGTTGTCTACTCGTGTACCATAGCACATGCAACCTACATACACACACACACACACACACACACACACACACACACACACACACCATATACACCAAAAAATAAACAAAAGACATAAATGCTCCTCCTTTAGAAAAGCTTACTCTTCTCAGCCCTTTAGCTAGGAGGAAGATAGCGATGTTTGTTTATTGATACAAATTCATTTTTCCCACAGTTAGAAATGCAATGGCAAGATCCATTCCAATTACTGTCTGTGCTCTATGCTCTTCTGGCAACCCCGAGTGGAGAGGAGATAAAAGGCGTGACAGTCCGCTCACTCTTCCTTCTGCGCGACCGAGCTGAACAGTAGGGCGTGCTTTTGTCTTCTGTAAAAATGCTGTGTTCTGTCACGCTCTCTGGAATCTCTCCTTCTCGCCCCCAAAGTCACATCTGATGCAAATGCCTCAACTTTCTGGAGCCCTAATACATCTGTAATCCAGTCTAGTCCTGATCAGATACAAGGTCCCATGTTATATCTACTCTGAAGGTTCTGCCAGCCTGCAGCCCCCCAGACATGTGGATGGGGAGATAGTGGCATCCCTTCTCCTCCTTTTCCACAACTTCTGATTCTTATCCCACCACGTGCAGAGGGGTGGGAGATGGACGAAGCAGGTGTCTCCTGTCTTCCTCCTCATGGTGCCTCCTGCCCACCTGCACCTATCAATGCCGTCTCCCACATATGTACCTGGCGTGAGTTTCCAGGTAACAGTCATGTAACAGTCACTCGACCCACTCAGCTTCCCAGGGCGAGGAACCCCTCCGGTTCTACCACTTCTGCCTGCATTTTGCCCACCTCTGTGGTCTCTAGCTTCATCCACACAGCTCTCTCCTGGATGGCCTGTAGGCATAATGGTATAGCCAGACTCTCTTCTGAAGTGTCTGTCGATCCGTGGGAAATCGTGCCTTTGAGTGGCCTTCAATAAGAGCTGCTGTAACTGATAAACTTGAACTGGAGTCTTTGAGAAAAGTCCCCAAAGTTGTTGCTGACTAAATGACCTTCATAAGCCTCAGTTCCTTCTGTGGTGTGGGTTTCTGCCCCTCTGCAGCCATGAGGTTATTCACACTCATCCTCTGGGCGTGTCCGAAGAATACATGGGAGGCCTGCAGAGAAGTATCCTGTAATGCGTGCTCACAGCCCACTGACACGCCTTTGTCATGTAGCCACACCTAGCTGCAAAGCACCCTTGGGAATTAGATCCAGCCGTGCGTCCAGGAGGGACAGGCTGCCCTGTAGAGGGGTTCATTCCACAGCCTGGCTTCCGCACAATGCTTGTTGTCAGTCAACAGTGTCCCTCGGGGGTCCTCCTTTTACCCCTATTGCTCATCACGCACCTTATTTCCCCTCCATAATCAGGATGAGCCATTCTCCCTTCCCCCACACAGTGGCATCATTTCTGCCACTGACCTCACGACACTGTGAGACCCAGCCACCATGTGGTAATCTCAACATTTAGCTAAATGGATCTGGTGTTATGACCCCCAAATGGAAGCAGCTTTTCTTGACATCTGAGGATCTTTAAGACAGCAAAGTACAAATCTGTGGGAAGAGGGATCAGGGGGAATAAAATGTACTTACAAGTGAGGTCTGGACATCATAACTAGAAGTGACATTCTACCCATAAATGCTGTCTACCGAGAAACTGCACTGCCCTGCGTTATTCTCTAAACCCAGGATCATGGAGGACAGTGACCAAACCTCTTAATGTTGCCACGGTCATTTTTCTATCTCAACTCTCGACAGACCAATCTGCTTTCATTCGGGGCTCTATGCTTCAGGTTCATAGGGTGTATGATAGAAATTAGAGAATCCCATGAGCATCGCTCCATTATCAGTTTGGGGATGTAGCGCATCTTGCAATGTAAGACCCATGAATGGTAGCAGTCAGAATCGTGGATGCACCAAAAGCATGTCTGTAACCAGAACTACTGTATTTTCCAGGAGGAAAAAGAATAACAGAACTGACCTGCAACTAAGCCGTTGCCTGGTCCTTCCTCTCTGTGGAATGATGGGTTCGTTGGGGTTCAAGAAACGATTTCTACTATATTTGGACATGATGCTCCAATTCACTCTCTACTTAAGGGGGTAATGCTTTGAAGAGGAAGCCTAATCAGAATATGGGGTGGCTCAATTTACTATCCCCAATGAGAAAATAACCACAGTTTATGTTCCTAGACCAATGGACCTCTTGGGTCCACTATGGGGTGGGCTTAACCCAAAATTCCCCTTTTCTCTTGATTCCCAGAATCCCCATTATGACTAGTGCACCACAGTGGTGTCTGAGCTGTAAGACTATCCTTACTTAACTCACCACCATGGTCCATATTCCCATCCCATTCAGTTATTCATTATATAGTTACAATAAGTGAACCAGGAAGCGAATCACTTCAGCTTCCTGGTCTTTTGAAAGTGAGTATTTAATTGAAGGGCCAAGTGGAAATTCCACCCTAATAAGCAGCATAGAACAGTTGCAGAGCTATTCCACCAATCACAATGTGGAAGACTTGAGATCTCTCCTGTGACAGTGACTCTAATAAATATCCCACAAGTCCCTTAGGAAAGGTCAGGGACCCCAAAGACTCTGTTACACCTTCACTCAAGAGCACTAGACTTAAGAGATCTCTCTTTGGGTTATAAATATTTTGTAATTGTTGTACATTAAGTTTATGAATGAATGATTCATTGTGATAGTTCTACTTGTGTACATTTCTACACATGCTTGATAATGAATTGATCATGTCTATCCATCCTTCTTCTACCCTTTCTTCCTCTCCTCTCTCCTTCCCCTCTTCCCCCGATACCCTTCCCAGTCACTAATAGCCCTTCTTCTACTTTCCTATCTTTTTTTTGCATTTATCTTTTTTTATAATACATTTTTATTATTATTTCAGCTCATACAAACTTAATAGGTACACCAGTTCCCTCCCCCCGAACCCCCTGCTCCCCCTCCCCTTACCCCTCCCTCCCCATCCCCCGTGCCTCCCGCCCCAATTCCCAGAGAGTCCTTTCTTGTGCATGCCTGACTTTCCTCTGGGTTCTCCTCTCTGATGACGTACAAGGACCCAGTGGCATTTCCCTGAACCCTTTCCCGTGTTCCCCTTAAGCATAGGAACACTACTGTGGCTGTCAATCCCTTGCCTCCAAGGATCTTGGTGCCTTTAGCCGATGCTAGACTTTGTGAGGTCAACAGTGTGTTGGACATTGCGCCGGGCATGCAATGTCCAATTATGATTGCTTCGGCCCTAACTTGTGTTACTTTCCTATCTTTTAATTTTCACATGTGGGAAAAGGCATGCGATGTTTGCTTTCTGTGCCTGGCTTATTTTACTTTGCATGAGTTCCTCCATGTCTATCCATTGCTTTCATATGATGGGATCTCACTCTTTATCCTGCATACTTCTTCGTACACATATATTTTATTTATTCATTCATCTGTTAGGGCCACCCAGGCTGATTCCCTGGGAACTCTGCTGAGTCTTGGAGCTGGTTAGTAACTTGGTCCCTACATACAGTAACCATGTTTGCCCATCAAGGGGACCCTTAGAAGGCTATTTGAGTTCCATGATTTCCATAATACATAATCATCACTAAAGGTTTCTGGGGGTCACCCCTGGCTGATCACCCCTCTGACCTGGGTACTTATGTGTGATGCCCCCGGCCTTGAGATCACATACTGCACCTTGTCTTCATAACTCCGCTGAGTACAGTCACGGTGGCTCATTTTAGTGGAGTGACCTCCACGCTGATCATTGTCCCACAGAGGCCAATTCTTTAGCATTTTTCAAGGATGCTGGGCATTGGTTTTTAAAAAGTATTAAAGAGGAAAGCACATGAACATAAAAGATAAGTGCACTTCAATTTCCTATCTCTCTACTGCCCTTGGATTCCTTCTACCGTGCTATACCAGTGAGTATCTGGACTTTCAATCAACATGGGCCGGGCTGAGTCAACCAACCAAGTCGACGCAAAGAAAGACAAATGGGAAGAACTGATGCACCCAAATGCGAAATCCTGGTCAGCACTCTTCAAATCCACTCACACGCTTATTCCCCCAAATCTTACCATTCCTCTCCTAAGCTGACTTTGGATTCAGCCCCACGGAAATTCCTAGGATCTGCTGCTAGATACAAATCAACGTGGAGACCTGAAGAGACCTGGAACCCCCTTCCAGGCAGCCATCAAACCAGGACACGTTGTATCTCAACAGACAGAGGAGGGCCTGCCACTGCCAGCCAGGGAGGTGCAGTGAGCACTGGACTTTGGGGTATTCAAGTCATCTGACTCTTCGGAGTCTCCAAAGAATTTAGTAAAAATAACTCTTGCAGCTCCTGTTGGCAGGCCCCTCTCTCCAGACTGACGCTAGGTCTCTGGAGGGGCGACTCTAAATGGCAGCACCATGCTGTGCGCAGACTGTCCTTCTCCTGTCATGCCTGAGGCTTCCTTCCTCGTTCAAGCTTGCCTACCTCTCCCCTGAGGACGGTTCTCTCCTGGGAGACATCACGGTGTCACAGGCTCAGAGAATCTGGGCGGGCCAGCCCCTAGAGTCTGCCAGCGATAAACATAGCTGCAGCTCAAACAGGGACCCCTGCTGTCCACAGTTTAAAGCAAACCTCCTTTGCCCCCCACCCTCTGTTCCACACAGCCAAAGATTATCACAGGAAATACTTGCTTCCAATCTCACTTATAGGTTAGACACCCAGCCTATAAATATTACTTTTAAGAGAAAAGTTCACGATGTGAATTTGATACCACTTTAAAGTTCATTGCTTTTTATGACAATTTCAGGCCGATTCTGTGCAGGCTTGTTTTATGGTCAAGTCCGACTCAAGCGGATGCCAGCACAGAGAAATTAAACACGTTGCCCTGACTTGCTTGTGTCCGTCTTCAGTCCTCTTTCTCGTGGAGCGTGTGATTATTCCTCCTAGGTGAATTAAGTGTATATGACTAGGAGGAAAACCAAGCCTGAGTAACCGAGGTAAAGCGAAGGAGGATGTCTATTCAATTTTCATCAGGGGCTGAATTTACAAGATCAATATAAATACCAGAGTGGGTCAAGGTGAGGATTCTGAGAAGATATTAGTGAGGTCCTCGCCCTCGTTTGTAACGGGGGGCATCTAGGTTCAAACCATATGTCTAATTACAGGAGCCTTCAGTGTCAAGAAAGACCGGGACCCCCAGGGTGCTCTGAGATGTGCTCGCCCGGGAGCACGAGAGGGCAGACTGTGAACTGTGGTCTGAGATGTGGTAACCACACGCCTCTCTAGAACCAGCCATTGTGTGTCAAGGATAGACATGGGGTCACTGTGCTGCCTGGAGGAGCAAACGCAGCTGTAAGGGTCGAGAAGAGACTGGAGTTCTAGGGCAGGAAGGCTCAGAGAGCCTCCAGAACAGGACCATATGTATTCCTAGGGTGTTGAGGAGGGAACCAAGGGCCCTTGAAGACCTCGCCAAAGTGCCCCAAGACAGGAGAAGTCTAGTCTGACCCTGTGCCGGAGCCACCCTGAAACACCAACTTTGACAGTTTGTCACTCTCAGAAAACACAAAGGAGTCTCCGTCACCTCTCCGTGCACCCCGCTGACCACTTCAGCACCAGCAGGTAACAAAGAAGTGAGTGGAGAGATGAGCCGGAAGCAAGCCCCGGGTGGCTGGGGAGGTACCGAGTTCCAGGTTAGACACAGCACTTAGATGGTACAGTCTGATACTGGATTGACGCAGCAGGCTGACTAGGAACCAGTTACAACCATCTCACGGAATAAAATTTCAACAGATGGTAGGATATGACTTTGCATTTCGATTTCTATCTTTTTACCCCTGATAAAATAGACCACCACAGTTTTGTCCTAATTCTCCCCCCACCCACCCACCCACCATTAACCCTGACTTTCCATTTTACTGGCCTTTTCAGGGATCCACAATCTATGTGTCTCAGCGCACGGGGATTAAGGTGTGGGGTGTTGATTTTTATGATGAGTACTTGATTAGCAGGATAACAGAAAGCTGAAGGCTGGTGCAAACCACCATGTCCTTTGTCATGGGTTTTTACCTCTAGGAAATGGTACTTCACTTGGGCCAGCAAGGTAGCTCAGTGGATAAGACACCCACCTCTGACCTCCACCTTTGCACCATGGCACATATGCAGGCATTTGTGAGCTCTCTTTCTCTCTCTCATAAATGAAATGTCCTTTAAAAAAGAGAATGCAGAGAGCCCAGCTGCCTACCTAGCCCGTGTCCCCAGAGCATGGTTTTACTTCCTTCTTTCTTAATCTTACCCATCCACAAACTTCTCAGGGTTCCTGGGATGAAATCCAGCCTCTACTCAGCGAACCTCATTACTTCTAGAGTGAAACTCCCCTGACTGTAAGGCTGTCATCATATTTTCTCAGAGAACTCCTAAGAGCAAGGAAGTTACCACACCAAATACTTTATGCTTTCCTATTTTCCTATTCCTTTTTTTTCCAGAAGGGAATAGAAATCTAGTCTCTCCATCTCTTTCCTACAATTCATTCCCTCAACCAGAAGAATTATGGAAATTAGAGTGAGGCTAATCCACAATTGAGAGCCTTCCCTGCTGTATTTCTGTTTGAGATGAGGCAGAGAGGCGAGAGGGAGGGAGTAGCATTACCCACTGAGGCCTGGCACTAGAAAGCAGCGCATAGAGATCCAAATTGTCTGGTCTGGGGCCGTCCTGATATGCAGCCTTATGCCAGAGACCAGGCAAAGCCATGAAGCCAGCACTGGGCATCAGATGACACAAGACAGCTTGAGAGGCAAATGTGATTTGGATAAGAAAATATGTTACTTACCTCACTGAGTATCATGTAAAATATGAATAGGTGCTTAAGATAATTTCAAGGACTTTGAACATTTTTGTTCTCACTGAGTATAATGTAAAATATGAATAGGTGCTTAAGGTAATCTTAGAGACTTTATACATTTTGGTCTCTGTGTCGCATCTCTAGGTTTCTTTACTCAAAATAGCATTGCAGAAAAGTTTGAACTGGCTAATAAAAAAATCAAAAGCGACCAATGACCAAAAGTTATACATTCACAAAACGTTCACCAAAAAACATGACTTAATAGGAGCTACTGGACATTAATTTCTCTGTACCTCATAATATCCTAGCTCCATATCAACGCCATAGACATATGGCTATCCCCAATCTAGGAGAAAAAGTGAAAACTTTAAAAAGTTGAACGACATGTCCAAAGTCACATGATAAAAATTTCAACCCATACCTGGCTCATTCCAAAGTCCATTTCCTGAGCCAAATGTCCCCCTGCTTCGTTCTGGTGGCGTGTTGGTTTGTGCCCTCACACTGGCTGAGGAGGACCATCCTGGCCGAGAAGACCACCAGGGACACTGTGACATCTTCAAGCTCTGGGGCAAGTGAATTTCAGCCTCTCATCAAAGAGATAAAGCGCTAAAGTCATTTTGTGTTCATGGCAAGCAGCAGGAAATATTGGTCCTACAGAACAGCCATCCACAAGTTATAAATAAAACGCCAAGTCACTCTACTTAGGGAAAAAAAAAACCCTTTTCATTTCACATTAAATTAAAACAAGCATTTCTTGTCAGCAGGAGTATTTGAAGACGGCCAATTCAAAGCACTGTGTTGTTCAGTTTATGAGCGAAGTCTGAGGATGACCCCTCATTTGGTCTTAGCACTTTCTCAGGTCTCTGTGGATACCATCCAGAAAGACTCAGCAGTAGAGAGCCACGAGAGGTTATTTATTTGCTAAAATCTTATTTTGGAGGGTTTTTTCCCCCCACAAGGTTCAATGCAATCTGGTTTTACACACTAAAAGCCTATCACATAAACTAAGGTGCCCAGCCAACGTAAGGAAATTGTTTTAGAGACTTTTTATTAAAGATGTGCGCTATATATTTCTTCTTTTATGCAATTAAACTGTTCACTCTGGCCAAGAAAGCTTTCTTCCTAATGATATTAAAACAAGAAAAACGATTCATTGGCATGCATATGATATTTAACTGTTCAAATTAAAAGCAGACCTCAAAGCAGCCTTTCACGGCAAGTTATTTGAAATAACTTTTCTGTAAACTAAAGCCGGTAATGACTTGAGAGGGGGGTGGAGAGCAGCTCTCTGCCCCTTGTTTCCAATGACTCGGGACCAGCGTGTCTCCTGCTAATCATACATATTTTATTTTCAACCAGCTCACCAGGCACCTTAATTTCAAAGTGAACCCCACAGCACAGCACTTGTCCTGCTCCTGCGGTTATGGTTGCGTGACAGATTTCCCTTCATGAAGTTCTTTTCATTGCTTTACTTTAAGGACTTGCTGCAGACTAGAATTATTCCCGAGACTCCAGGTTCACACTGCCATTAAACCTTGTAGAGGTGGATGATAAATTGGAGGCTAACAAGTTGTACTGATTCTTCTCAGAAAATTCTTGTCTGAACTCAGCTGCCATAGAGCAACACGAAGAAATATCCTACTTTCCTGAAGTCTCCCATGGTCAAAGATGTACCTGTGCACATGCAGAAAGTGACTCCCAAATCATCCGGATGGATGAAAAATGAGAAGTCATGTCCTGAAAATAATTTCAGTGCATGTGGTCATGTGCATATGGGTTGTATACTCGTGAATGTGTTCAAGTCAGAGGAGACCCCTCTCTCTCTCTCTCTCTTTCTCTCTCTCTCTCTCTCTCTCTCATTCCTTTGAGACTGTCTCTCGCTGAACCTGGAGCTAGACTGGAAGCCAGCGATCCTGTCTCCGTGCCTCACAGTGCTGGGTTACAGGAACTTTAAGCCATTCCTGGCTTTTTTATACCAAGTGGTAGGGATTTGAATTCAGGTCCTCATGCCTGTTCAGGAAGTGCTTTTAACCCATTCAGCCATCTACCAGCATGAAGCAGTAATTTTTCTTGTGTCTATGGGGGAAAGATTGCTAAGGAGCTTTACAAAGTTTATGTTTGGTGGTTTTAACCCTTCCAGAAAGATTTTTGTCCCCTTTTCATTCCTTAATGTGAATTTCTGAATTAAAGCCTCCATAAATGAAGACTATTCTCCTAAAAATAAAAATCCTTTAAAACTCAAAATGGTCATCATGTGAAATGAATACATATGGTTGGTTAGACTAAACATCCCATGATATGTAGATTTATTAGGTACATGAAAACATCAAGTTCTACAAGATATTCCTCCCCCCTTTCTCTCTCTCCCTGCCTCTCTCTCTCTGTTTCTCTCTGTGTGCTTCTCTCTCTTTCTGTTTCTTTCTCTGGCTGTCTGTTCCTCTTTCTGTGTGTCCATCTGTTTCTTTCTGTGTGTCTGTTTCTGTGTATGTTTCTCTGTGCATCTGTGTGTCTCTCCCTATCTCTCTCTGTTTCTCTCTCTCTCTCTCTGTTTCTCTCTCTCTCTCTCTCTCTCTCTCTCTCTCTCTCTCTCTCTCTCTCACCCAGGGCCTCAAAGGTACACACAAATGCTCCACTACTAAGTTGCAGAGTCACATCTCCAGTCCAAAATGCATACAATTTTATCTGTTGATTTAAACAGAACAAGTGTGTCTGAACACTTGTTTGTCCTTCCATAGAGGAGGAGGAAGAGGAGGAGGTCCCACTCCTGCCTCGTGGTTTTGCCAGCCCACATGGCTTGGCCACGCTTTAATACTCCCATTAGATTCTTGCCCTCTGCCCAGAACACAATTCTATTGTCATCATCTGTGATTTGACCTTTAGAACAGTTCGCCAACATCATTTTCCTCCGGTGTAACCCCACTGACATGATCCCGCGGTCTGATGACAGAACTAGAGTCCCAGAGGCAGCAGGCGGTGGCTGAAGTGCACGTGCAACTCTCTGCCTTTCCATCCTCCATCCACACAAGGTGAAGGACCAACAGCAAGCAGAGCCCACGGCATTTCCGTGTGTGGAGCTGAAATCAAAGCCACATTTGCAAAAGTATCACAAGAGATCCAGAATGCATTGGCCTGAGGTTCGCCTTCCTCTTGATCCCGCAGAATCCCTCAAGGAGGTCCCAACTAATGTGCAGAGGGCTAAAGGCGAAGGTATTTCAGACACTTATGTACCCTGCTGGCACCTGCGGATCCTTCCAAGAGCTGTACTTGGCCTCTATGGACGCCAAGTGGTTCTTCTTGCTCTTCACCTGAAGAGCAGATCAAGCGTCCATCTCTCGAGAGAACTCCAGTGAAGGAGCAAAGGAGTCCCCCCACTACTTGACCAGAACCTTATCTTGGTATAAGGACCAGAGAATGACTGCCCACAGAAGCCAACGCTCTGGGTCAGATCTGACTTCAACCCCACAGAACGCAGTGCCTCAGGCAGAGCCCACTAGGACTCGTGTGCTTTGAGAAGACCAGCCAGGCCGTGACAAAACTGTCTCAGCTTTGGACTTGGGATGCTTATTCCGAAGACAGAAGACAGTGGTTGTCCATTACTGATAGCCCCCTTTAAGAATCACTTCCCCTAGGACTGTGGGAACAAACCCAGACCCGAATTCAAAATGATTTTAGAATCAAAGATCTTGACACTCACGGAACAGAGGTGACCTTGTGAATCACTTGGCGAGAAGCCACATCAGAGAACTTGCATGACCACGGCACAGCAACCGCTGTGTGTGCTCTGTCGCCAGCGGCTCCCTTGCCTTCCCTTTAGCTCCCTCCACCTTTACCAGTGCTTCCTCCATGTCCTCCTCCGTCCTCCACGCCCTGTGATCCCCGGGATCGCTGGGTGGGCTGTGTGAGCCAGGGTGGGTTGCAAACTCCAGTCTAGCCAGGCTGTGCTGGAGGAACAGATCCTTCATCCTCTTCCGACACCTGTAACTCAGGGATCAACAGTATCCGTCCCAGGAGTGGGACCCACACACTCAGGTCTCTTCCAACCCTCATGCTGAAGCTGCCAGTGGCACAGTGGACTGGCCGTTCAGCCTTAAAGTGGTCATCACACACGACAGAGACCAGGCCAGCAAAATAGGCCACCTGATACAACTGTGGGCTGGATGGAAGGCCCAGTGGGCAGCCAGCAGAGGGTCTCTACTCAGCCTGCACACGCTCAGATGCCTGTGGCTATGGGAGACACTCCAACTAAGGACCTCTTTCAGTTAAGCAACGACATCAAAACAAAACTCAAGCATTTTAGATGAACTGTCAGCCTTCATTTCTGGAGAAAGATGCACAGGAAGAGGACCACGCTGCATCGACAGCAAGACCACCTCCCTGCCCCCAGCCACCAGCTTTAGGAAGAGTGAGGTGTCTGTGTTAGTTCACACTTAGGGGAACAGGGGGTCCATAGTCCAGTTCAGCAGGAGAATTCATACCAGTACAGGAACTGTCCATGCCATGTCTACATAAAGAGCTGAAAAGAAACATTTTCTCACTTGCCAGTATGCCAGTATGAATACCTCTCTCTGTCTTATCCACCTGCCCAGGAAATGGCTGGGTTCTTCTGCATCAATGAAATAATCTACCAAAGGCTTCCTGGGGTATGCCTTAATTACCAATTCCTCACATATGTGCCCAAAGGCTCAGTCTTCAGCTGTCAGGCTGACACTTGTATCCAACTGGTATTGGTGTCATTTTCAAAGTTCCCAACATATTTCCTTTTCTGGATGGTCGTCAGTGTACGGCACAGCGTAATCAAGAACCATCCATCCTATCCTGCTAAGAAGCCAGACCAGGACTGAAAGAAATAGCAACCGCTTACACACTTAAAGGGTGCATTTTGATTTGGTCCCCTGGGCAGAGCCAAACTTCTGTCTTTACCTCGTGGTCTAAATGATTGCTTTCAGACTCCATCCTACCTAGGATGCTTCACTGACAATTTTTGTAACAAGCATCACCCCCCCCTTCATTCCCCACCCCCTGGGCCTCGCTTTCTGGCTAGTCTGGACCATGCACAAGCTGGGACCAAACCAAGGCCCAGAGGACAGTTCTCCAGGGGCGCATCTGCACTTGACTCACTTCTGGAAGGTTCAGAAGTCAATCCCAGGTGCAAGTGGATGGGCAGAAAGTGAGGGGATGTCATGTTTCCTTGTCTTGTGAATTCGTGACAAAGAATTCCCACCAAGTCTTACCTTACAATATTGAGTAATCTAGTGGAATGATTTTCCCTTTGAACACTTAAACAGAGAAAAAATAATAGAGAAACTTCGACTAACAACTCCGTGAAGTCATTGAGCAAAGGATATGAACACTATTAGCATGTGGGTACACACACACACACACACACACACACACACACGCCTACAAATGAAGTGGCCCTATTACAAATAAATTATATGCCAGAATTTTTTTATTATTTAGTATTTATTCAATTGTGTGTGTGTGTGTATGTGTGTGTGTGTAGAACCACGGGCGAATTCGGGAACCACCATGGACGCCTCCACCTCCTCCTCGTTTACTCTGCCCGGGATTCACAGGCTCCGCCCTACCAGGACCAGAAACGCAGGTCACCCCCGCTTCCGCCTGTATGCCAGAATTTTTAATACAAGTAAAAAAAAAAAAATCCCAAATAAAGTTAACCTTTTTCACCTTAAAAATGGCACTTCAAGGGGGCTGGAGAGGTAGCTCAGGGGTTAAGCCTCTGCCTTGCAGGCGGAAGGTCCTGAGTTCGGATCCTAGACCCCACGCATAGACGCCGGGCAGAAACGGGGGCGGCCTGTGTTTCTGGTCCTGGTAGGGCGGAGCCTGTGAATCCCGGGCAGAATAAACGAGGAGGTGGAGCAAGTGGAGCAAGTCCGTGGTTCTACACACACACACACACACACACACACACACACACACACGTACACACCAACAATTGAATAATTAAAAAAATGGCACTTCAAAACTTTATCAAAAATTCCAGGTCAAGCAAAATAAACCTTATACCTAATTTCCTCATTCTACAATAGCTGAAGCTACATTTTCTGCATAGTTTAGTTCATATCCATCACACACCCACAAAAAACAAATTCTGGGACAAAACCTATATTGGACGCCTTTAGTGCTGATCCTTCGCATCTTAATGAATGGTTGCCCATGACCCGGAGCACTAAGTATTGCACTCCTGGCATTATTTGTAGTTGGCTGTGATTCAATTAATTGAAATTTTTTGCTGTGGCTAAAGAAAATGTGAAATGGGATATTTATAACCATGGATACCTGGTTTTTATTTACAGTCGTCATCTGAAAGAAATTCTGCATTAACGACAGGGTCATAACATCTTTTAAATGCAGTATGCCAGTAACAGTTGATTCATTGAGATACATCTAAGGTGTACGGTATATATTTGTGCATATGTGTGCACGTGAGCGTATGTGTGCGTGCATGTACGTGTGTATGTTTTCTAAGTCTGAGTCAGGAAAAAAGTATTCATCTTACAAAACTTTTTACTGGGTCGTGGAAAAAACTGAAGACTTCATTCAAGTCCATTAAACAATTACTAATCAGGTAATAATCCTGGATGCTCCAGGCCAAGCCAAGTCTGACAGTAGCTTACGGGGCTAAATTATATCTTGGCTTCACAGTCGGGAATCTCATTTCGTAATTGGTAGGTGCGCAAATACACTGGCGCTTAGCATTCTTATTATATACAGGAAAAAAATACATCAGGAAATTCCGTTTCCCCTGGCAGCACATATTAACAAGAGCAAGTCAATGGCATAAATCTCTAAACATGCTCTTGGTTCAGGCCTAAGGAGTTTTTAAAACAAAATATATCCATACCAGATTTTTCTGGGTTTTTTTTTTCCTGTTTAATAATACGAAATTCAGGCCTCATGTTCGTTACATCAGCACAGACTCAAAGACAGCAGGTGGCTGCATGTGCAGCTTCACATAAGTTTGGTAGGTGATAATCTCAGAGGCAGAAGGGAACGATGTTTATGCCTTGTGTTTGTAACAATGTGCACAGCATTTCTATGCGCTGTTATCGTAGTCTGCCCTGGTTGCTGTAACAAAAATACCATAGACTCGGTGGTGTGTAAGTAGCAGTAAGTTGTGTCTCTGGGGCTGGGGCTGAAAGATGGAGCTCAGAGCCCACAGCTCTCTTTGCTGGCCCGGGATGGCCTCCTGGTTTATAGACATCTTATCTCTCTGTCCGTACCTGGCAAGAACGGACAGGGGAATCTCTCCAGGAATATTTTTAGGAGCGCTCTAACTCTGTTTGTGAGGGATATATCCTCATCCTAATTACTTCCCAAAGGCTTTACCTCCAAATACTGTGGCACTGGGGATTAAGTTTTGACATACGAATTTTGTGGGTCACAGACAGTCTATAGCACCATCTCATACTTAATTTTCAGAACAAGCCCGTGAAGGCTAGGGAAAAACTTACTCAACTATATCTCAGGGGAGCAGGACTGCAAGTGGGTGTCATCGTATAAACCCACAGATGCTGGCCAGAGGTGGACTGGGGAAATTCAGTGTCAGCAATGTGGAAACTCATTCTCCCTGCCCCTCCTCAACACACACCTACTCCAGCATCCCAGAAATGCTTCTGAAAGAAAGTCTTAACATTGGAACTGTGGCCAAAAAAAAATATTGTGGAGTGTCTTAGCAACTATGTCTTGCAAAAATTGTTCATACGAAAGCAAGCAAGAAAGAAAAGGGCACACCATCTAGTAAAATAATTTTCTAACCGTGATAGTGAATGGACCATTTGCCTTTCACGTCTCCAAAAGGCTCAAAATTATTTTGGATCCCTTTTGGTCTGAGTTTTCCTAAAGCTTATGAGATAATGAACTATCTCGAAAAGATTGGTTTCCTTTCTTTTTTTACTATCTCCTTGTCGTCGCACACCAATACCCTACTTCTCTGCCACCCATCTTTGTCTTGCTTTCATCCTCTGATGCTGCAATAGACACCTGACCCCAACAACTTCGGGGAACCTGGGATTTCATTCTAGCCTCATAATCCCAGGTGTGATGGTCATCGAGGCAGAAGTCACACCAGCCTCATTCCCCGGGGCTGGGGGAACTGGTCACATCCACAGGGAGCGCAGAAGGCAGAGACCAAGTATGCAGCCTTCCTGTCTGCTGGTCTGCCGCCAACTAGCTCTCTAGCTGTCTGTCTGTCTGTCTGTCTGTCTACTTACCTCTCTATCTACCCCGTGTGTATGTGTGTGTCTCTCTCTGCTTCTCTCTCCTAGCTATCTCTGTCTCTCTACCCCTCTGTTTGCCTGTTTCTCTGTGTGTCTTGTGTTCCCCCTCTGTCTCTGTCTCTGTCTCTCTCTCTCTCTCTCTTTCTCTCCCTCCCTCCCTCCCCCTCCCCATGGCATGATCCCACCCACAATGGGCAGGCCCTCCCACTGCCATTAAAGCGATGAGGACAGTCTCCCACACCTGAATCTGGAGGCCCCTCCCAGGCGTCGGGTGGACACGCCTCCTCCGCTGCTTTCGGGTGCTATCTTGACGAATCACATAACAGATTGGAAAAGTACAGGATCAATATAAAGCCAAAAACTGGGTGATGGATTAAACTTAGAACCGAAAACTCAGCATTACCACAACTTCTTTCCCTACGCAAGTGCTGTTTTTAGTTTAAAAATATATATATATAGATAGATAGATATATGTTTTGATAATGCGAGAGCCATACTCCTGACCTATTTGCAAAAGCAGTAAGTGAGCATTCTGCTGTTTTACTCTGTTGAAAACGACAGAGCAGAGCAGGGAGAAGCCCGCGATGGGCTGGCTGGGTAGCAGGCAGGGAGCGGGTATTTGGAACAACAGTGTCGGTGGAGACGAGCGGCCCCTGGCCTGCGCTGAGTTCTGGCGCCCCACGGTTGGTAATTACACGTGTGTGCTGACGGACTGTCGTTAAATGAGAACTGAACTTTTCTGACAACTGCAGCAAACCTTGACAAAAGATAAATGTGACTTTTTTTTTTAATGTTTCCCTTCTCCTTCTTTCACTTATTCAAACATGTATTAATTAACTTGTTCTGGCAAGTGTTTAGTAAACATTGAACAAGGCCATTTCTTTAGTGGTATAATTAAAATTCTCTTTTAAAATGTTTTTGTGTGATATTTTATGCACAATTTGACTCAAGTAAACAGAGGTTCTAATTAAAGTTTCTAAATGAAGGCAATCAAAACTGATATAGCACTCAGCCCCCCATCCAAGCTCTTCGTCTTCCTGTCTGGTGTGAGTTTAATTTGATGGTCAGCTAACATTAGTTCAAAAGAATCCGTCTTCACGCGCCTCCTTCACTTCTCTACCTAGCCTGGAGGAAGATTTCCAGTGCTGCACTGTCCCTTTAAGTGGAGACACATGCTTTATTAAAATACATTTCTTCTCAGTTATTACACCAAGATATTCTGAGAAGCGTTTCATTTTGGGGTATGACTCCTCTACACATAAAGTGTTACATAAAACACGTTGAATGAACAAAGCAACCCAGACAGCAGCAGAGTTTTGACTGTTTCTTCCCTACACCTCTAAAAATACTGTTATCCCTTTGGGTGAGAACAGCCATGGTAGGTCTTCAGCGCTAAAGGCAAATGTCTGAAGCACATAAAAATACCTAGATCATTATCCTGTGTGCGTGCGCCTGTGTTGGGGACAGTGAGACAAGAAGGAAAAGAATTCATTTTGTCTGTAATGCATTGATTGACCTGAAGCAAAAGATATTTTTAGGGAACCTTTCAACTCTCCATCTTTGAATTATTCATATTTTTTTTTCCTTTTAGTGATGTTGTGAACAACTCCAGAAAGCAAACCTGTAAATACGAGAACTGTCAATAAATAAAAAAAGATTTGCTGACTATTGGGATCACAGGGGTCTCTGTTGATGCTTTTAATTAGTGGGGGATTAAAATTGCCTCCCTCCCCCACTCTCTCTCCAGCCCTGGGGTTCCACAGCTAAACTGGCTGAGACAGAGAGCCGGAAGCCATCCCCTCTATCCTTGATCTGTACAACCCAGAAATAGGTTTCTTCCTTAAATAGATAAATGGGTGCAGCCCTGACTCATGGGAGCCTGGGTGATTCTGGGGTTTGCTTGTGGGCCTACTTGACTGTGACCCTGACTCAGCTTTCCCATCTGGCTTTCATTTTTTAAGTAAAAAGAGCAACATCTTGAATTCTACCAAGTACACCTTTATTTCTTAATTTCTTTTGAATTCAGAAGAGAACAAGAGATGTCTTTCCTCAACACCTTACTGGGACCCCAAACTTTCCAGCTCTCACGTTAAAGTGGAGGAAAAGGAAACAGTTGTGTCAAGCCGTCTCTCAGGGTCCGATGCGTGCACCCGATCAGACATGCCTCTCCCAGGGCTGTGGCAGCCCTCCGCCTTGGCAGACCTGCCCTAATTTCATACTCAAGAAACAAAAGAGAGATAGAAAAGCTTCCCTAAGGTGGGAAGGAGAAAGAGAGAGAGAGACAGAGAGAGAACAGGGAGGTAAAAATCCTTGCGTACCGCTGTAACTAACTTCTGACATACGTAGAATAATTTTGCTTGTATTTCTACATAGTCATGCCTTCTCAAGTCAGATATTCAGGAGAACCTGGATCTTTTCTTGACGACTTGAGGTCATCGCGGTGTGTCCATGTCGCTGCATTTGCAGCAGAGCCACGCAGCACACTGATGAAGTCCTCACACGTCCCTGCGTATATTCATCCGTCTTCTCATCGTTCCCTGGTGCGTCTAGTCTTACACGTACCGAACATTCTGCCCTACAGACGTTCCTCTGCACATTCACTTCTTTTACAAATGTTTAGTGGGTCCTGCTGTGTTCCAGGCCTGCTCTTGGCGCAGATCCCACGATTTGGCCTCTGCCCTTAGCCCAGTCCCTGACTCCCCTTCTGTCTCCTGCTGCCTTCCTCTGGTCCCATGGTGCTCCCTCCGCTCCTGTGGCTCCTCCCACCTCCAGCCCTCCTTGCCTCCTTCTCTTGGTCAATTTGCTGGGGATTTAGAAAACCGATGGCAAATTGGCGAGAAACTTATTTGAGATGAGAGTAAATAAAACCAAGATGTTTTTCCATGAGCAAAATACAAATAAGATAATAGATGCTGCCGTTAAGAAGGAGCCTCTAGTTTAGTGGGGTTTTATCCAATTTCTGCTACTCACTGACCGTGTACTTCTGGGCTAATTTACCATGCCTGTTTCTCATCTTTATAAGGTAGAGCAAGAGAGTCCCCATCTTGCAGGCTATTGTAGGATTTCCGTGTGTGTAAAGCACCTATAACATTACTGGTATAGAGCAAATGTTTGCTTGCTTGTCTTATTTGGCTTATATGCTTTGGGGCAACTATTTTTACCTCTTGGAGACCTATACTTATGTTGGTGCTGGTTTTGAGAGGAGTTATGAAGACTCGCTTCTAAGGTCATGGCTATATTGACAGCCTCATCTGGTGGCCCCATGGGGGATGGCCTTCGTTACAGACTTGTGGTGTGACCCCTCTAAGCTTCAGTGTCTCATAAGTTGAAATTGCAAGAATATTTTCCTATCACAGGATCAAGGCAAGAATAGAGTCAAAAACACTTCGTGGAACTAGCACAGTGCCCAGGGACAGGGGACAGCAAGGGCCAAACAGCGTTCCCAGGCATGACTCAGACATCACTGAGAAAAGACCTGGACACTAGTTATGCCAGCAAAGACGAATAAAGCATGTGCGGCAGTCTGAGTGTTGCCCATAAATCCACAACCAAATGACTTACAGAGGAACAAGGGGTTTCATTCTTTCTTATTATTGTCTGGTTACAGTTCTTGATCCAACTTGGCAGGAGACTCTACAGTAATACCAGGGGCAGAGAGAACTGTCCACACCATATCATTTATCTACAGGCTAAGAGAGGGACAATCTTTATTTGCCAGTCCAGCTGCCAAGTTGACCAAAGGTTGTCAATTTCCTTAACCAGCTTTCTCCATCTTATTCACCTGCCTAGGAGCTAATCCCACCCTTCATGTGCTGGGCCTTCCCCATCAAACTAGACAATCTCCTGAAGGCTTGCCTAGGGGTCTAACTCAACCACTGATTCTTTACAAATACCCAGAGCTCAAACCTTCAACCCTCAAGTTGACAACTGTATCTAACTACTACTCAACAAGGCTTCTCATAAGCCTTAAAAAAAACCAAAAAAACACCTATGGTGTTTTGAGTTCTCAACCACTCAATGATACACCTAGCCACATGACTCCTTTTGCACTTCAATAAAGCTGTGTCTGTTTTGACCTTCATAGACCCGTGTTCCTGCTTGCCCATAGTGTCCAGTTGTCCAGTCAGTCTTGCACACTGCCTTTCCAGTGCATTGAAAGCAGAGCAAACTTACTGAAATCTTGAAACCATTCATGCTAATTGCTGAGTGAGTTTTGACATCTCCAAGTCTTGTTTAAGCTGCACCGTCTTAAATGGTTGTGTGTCCAAGAGAATTACCGTAGCTGCCAGAAAACTTTTGTATAAACAAAGAATGATATGAAAGTCTTTCCTACATTTCTGCAACCTAAACATATGGTCTGCTAGAGAGATGTTTAAAATTCACACCATGAACAGCTAATTAAAAGTAGAGAGCGCATTCTCTTCTTTGCACCGGTAAGTCTTTTGGAGAAAGACAGGGCTCACAAGTCCAGAGGCCCTTGGGAGCTGAGCAAGACTTCGGAAGGACAATGCAAGTGGATCTCAGGAAACTCAGTGAGAGGGAAGTGGCAGGTGGGAGCCAAATTCAAGTGCCAGATAAAGGGAAAGAATAGGGAACAGTGAGGACAGAAGGGTAGCACTTGTCCTGCTAGGAGAGGGGAGACCCCACACTGGTCATAAAAGCGTCATCCAAACTACTGGGGTTTCAAATTAGTCCTAAAATGGGGATGTACTGTCTTTGGAAGGTTAGAAAATAGTCTGATTTCTTATTTGTTGTTACTGTTGTGGTTGTGGTTTTTAATTTTTTTTTTCCTGAGAGAGAGTGAGAGAAGATACACACAGACTTGCCATGGCCCATGGGTGGGGTCTGGGACCACTTCTCTCCTTCTGCCATGAGGGCTTCAGGGGACTGAATTCAGGTCTCCAAGTTGAGAGGCAGGCACCGTACTCTCTGAACTAGCTGTCTGGCCCTAAGTTTCTTATTTGTAAAAAGTGAAATAAAGCAAGAGAGAGACGGAGAGAGAATATGTGGTCAAGGATGGCCCATACGTGCCCTCTGCTAAGATAATTTTTGAGACTGAAGTAGTCGTGGGCATGTTAGTGTAACTCTTATCACCACATGTGGAGATTTATTTCATATCACAGCTATCTGACAGGTGAAACTGTGAATAAAAAAAAGTTGGGATTCTCTATCTAATTTCATGGGACAGAACTGAGATTCTATTCACACATGAGGCCTGCCAGAATCTGCGCTCTACCATGTTCTGATCTTTCTTCCCATGATAATGTACTTTAGTTTCTCCTAGATTTGGAACAAGAACTTTACTCTGACCCTCTAAATCACATTTGTTTGTTTTGCCTGTATATTTCAAGCCAAATACTCATTGAGCCCCGACTATGCAAGAAAACCCTATTTTGTATGTTATACCACAGTTGATTTTATCTTCATTAATCTAATGTGCAGAATATGATTTTAGAATGAGAGTAATACAGTTGAAATGGCTTCATCTGGAAATGCATCCGTTTGCAAACAGATTGGCATGTTATCCACAAACATAAACATTTACAAAAAAAAGGAAATCAGCATCATTTGATGGCTGTTGCCATAATGATTCATTGGCACAAGAGAAGTGCTATGTGGTGAGGGGTGCCAAAGCAGTTTGACACATTTCAGTGGAGTTCATTACACACACGGAACAGAACCAATTTTACTCAACAGTGACTTTGACATTTACAGAAAAAATGAAATGGGGGTTCAGAAATGAAGACTTCATGTGAAATCTCTACCAAATCTTTCACAGTGGTTCTGTCCATGTGTCACCTCTTCTAAAAGCTCCACATGTCCAACTGGCAAATTTTTATTCACAGCAGGTAGCTCTTCATTTAAAACAATGGTTCTTGGGTGCACAAAGGAAAATTGATCTTCAGTACACTTAATTGACTGTTGAGCTCTTTCTTCCATGTTTCCTTTTAGCGTCACAGTTTAATTCATCCCAGTGCAGATTTTGCTTGTTGAATTAGCTGGAAAGTTGTGGCCCAGTCCCCACTTTCCCCAAAGTGGTACTGAAAAGTTGGAGTGTACCAGGGTCAGAAGTAAAGTTAAGCAGTTATTTTCTACTTTATTAGTTATATAATGTGAAAAGTATCTCAAACATTAGTAAGGGTGTCTTTGGTCCATAGGCTAAAAAGAATTTTAAGCTTATGACCTAGACATAAGTTATCAGTAGGTTTAAATGGCTTGAGCATAGACAATATTTATATCAATGCTTACTGTAACACCAAGGAAAATAATAAATACACTATACTGCATTTATATACATGTACTATAGAGTATATAATAACAACTATATACTAGTATACTATATAGTATATATAGTATAATTTATTTATACATGTGTATATATACATATTATGGTATGTTTATATATATATATAAGTACCTTTATCTGAAGACATTATTTCATAAGAGTTTTTTTATTCTTTTACCATAGTCAATGGTTAAAGCATATTATAACAGTACTTCCAGGCTGGAGAGAGAGCTCTGGGGTTACGTTTCTGCCTCTCAGGCAGAAGGACTTGATTTTGGATCCTGGATCACAAATAAAAACCCCAGGCAGAAATGATGGTGGCCTGCATTTCCATCTCTGAAAGGTGGAGCCTGGGAAACCCTAGAGCAAAGCTAAGAGGAGGTAGAACAATCCAGGATAATTCTCCAAATCACCCTTGAGCCTCCACTGGCATATACAGTGCTCTTTGATACACACAGACACACAGACACACAGACACACACACACACACACACACACACACACACACACACACACACACACTAAATTTTAAAAGATACACTGCTTCCTTAAGTACTTATTGCAGTTTCCATGCCAGAGTTAAGACTCCACATACCAAAGAATGGATATGCTTTGTTTGCTTTGTGAAGTAGATAGTTTTATAGTAATAATTCCTTGACTGGAATGAAAAAAAATACTAGAAAACACATAGTTCAAGTCTGAACTTGTTCAATGTTTATTTAGTTGTTTGTCTGTAAACAGTGCAATGGAATCAGTATCTCAAAACCACACAATTGAGTCCTTCAAATTGTTATAAAATACAAATCACAAAAGAAACAATTCAACTAATGGAGATTTATAAATGAAAGGTGATTCCAAAGTATTCTAAGGAGCTTGAAAACTCCAGTTTTCCTTCTCATTCTGTATCCTATGAAAAACTTAATGATTAATTTTCAGCATCTAAGGGAAAGGCTTTGTGGACTGGGAACAACTTCAACGTAGCTTCTACATTTCTTCTCACAAATTCTAAATTGGTAGAAACTGACTTAATGAAGTCCAGATCTTCCAAATGGCATGCATGAATACTACCTGAACTTCAGTAAGTATTCCTACATGACCTGCCAAACAAATGCAGTTTCAAAGCTTAAAGTGAACAATATTAGGGGGTCTTCCCTGCTGTCCACTGACATAGCAATTACTTTACATATCATTAAAGATTCCAACTAGTCTCTGGATTAGCCCCTTTTGCATACCAATTTTCAGAACATACAATGATTGTCTTTAAGAAAGTTCTGGGTCAAAAAGTTGATGGCTCAGAGGGTACTGGAAACTTAGTTTGGGTCCCCAGAGCCCTCAGGCAGAAGGAGAGAATCAATTTCTGCAAGTTGTCCTCTGATCTCTCTCCCCATCAACAAATAAATAAATATCTTTTAAAGAAAAGAAATAGACCAGTTTTCCCCTAACACCCAGATCACAGCAATAAAAAAATGAAAGGGAGAGGCATAGTCTTGCTAAACTATTATTAGGCTGTAATTAGATGGTTCAATTTGAATTTTTATAGTGTTGCTGATGTTTCTAACTGAAAAGAAGGGTGAGGTTCTGCTCGGTGTTCCCGCATCTACTTGACTTTCTTTCCCTTCCCGCCATCCAACCTTCTGGCTTTTGTGGTGATGGACACATGCCTGCTGCGGTAAAGCTCGGCATCGGCCCCGACTCTCGGCTCCTTGTCCTTCTGCTTACCTCGGGACACCTAGGAAATGAGTCACCGCAGCTGGTCAGCACCGGCCACGTGCTTCTCTTACGTGCCCCGGGCTCAGAAATCATCAGCTTTCCTGTGTGCTTCCTTTGCTCAACTGCACTCTTCTGTAAGCCTCAGCTGACGTGGACAGGTCACATCTCCAGTCTCCACTCACTGCCCTTCTTCCCTAGCAACTTCTGAGTGATGCTTTAGTCTATGAAAGATGCAGCCTCACCATAATCTCCCTTCTCTCCACGCTCAGCTGTCCCATTTCTCTGCTAGCTCCCTCTTCTTCCCGTCTCCACCAGGCAACTCTCCCTATTCTTCCCTTCTACTGCTCTCCCACCTTAAGGTTGAACTGTGGTCCCCTTGGTCATCAAGTGCTCAATGCTAAATGAATTCCTATTTCTTAGGTCTCTCCTCCACCTCGGTTTCTCTGTATTCATGGTCCTCCATGTGGCGCCCACACATGGTCTCATCCCTTCCTGCCTCCCCCACCTAATGTGCTCAACACCTGAGTCCTGGGATCGCTGTCCAATAGGCCATCTTTTGGAATAGGTTCATTTTTCTCCATGTCACATTGTTAAATTAAGTAAAGCCTAAAATATATCGTTCTGCCATATTCTTTTCTAATAGCATGAGATTATGTCAGCACATTCCCTACCAGTGCCATTGGTATAAAGGCAAAATTCCTAGCTGAAGTTAGTTCTGATATATAGTTTGAGGTTTTTCTAATCTGTCTTCATTCTTTGATGGTTTCTTGCATGAGTTCGTATCATTTTGACCCCTTTGTTCTAATATTTTGTACCTAATAAGGATGATTTATGAAACAAAAAGGTAAGTTCCTAGGTTCTACGAATCTGCCACTGGTTTAGTGAACTTTGCTTTTCATACACATTCTCCGCCATCATGCAAGCAATGGGCATGGGTCTGGGGTGTCTCTGCTTTCTGTTCCCATAGTTACACCTGAGCTGAACTATACGAAGGAAAACAATTAACTGATAAATTCGTCCTGATTTTTAAAACACATCAATTCTTGAATTTTGACTTCTTTAAGGCTGTTTTCTGGAGCCACACAGAGGCTCCTAGCAGGAGATCCAGCCTCTTCTGTAGACATTTGCACTGTGCTGTCTTTTGAGTCTATAATTGTGGTGCAACCAGTAACAACAATAGAAATAACAGCAAAAGCTAATGTTTGGTAACAGACGCTCTTTTGAGGTTTCCTATGTAATGCCTTGTTTAATCCTTAGGCCGCCCGCTAGGAAGTGTATACTATAATTAGCCTCACGTACCGAAGAACTGTGATACAATGGGATTAGGCATTTTTCCCAAAATTATAGAGATTAAGTTGCAGAGAAATATGCCCTTCTAAAAAAAACTAGCATCAAATGTGAGTGTTCATATTCATTCTGCTTTGCATATTGAGTTTATAACAAGGCCTCACCCTGTCACATTGATCGAAGAACCAGATTAGAGCAAACTACTGCCACAGCATACTTGGAAACACGGCTTGAATTTCATCATGTTAAAAGCTCATTACCAACGAAGAGGAAAAAAAAATGAAATACTTGACATTTTGGTATCCGTGATATTAAAAAAGAACTAATATTTAATATTCAAGTAGCAACAGCTTGGAGAGTTTGCATACAACGCCCACAGGGATCGATTTTTCTTTCAAATGGCCTTTAGGAGTCAGCCTTTGAAGCAGTTGACGCCTCCGTTCTTTGCACCCCTCTCCTGCCAGCGCCATGGGGCACACACGGAGTTAGCACCAGACATGTAATTCTTCACTGCAGGATTTGTCTTTGTAAATAATGGAAGATGTGGGGAATTAGGAAAAATGTGATTTGGGGTGAGTCAACCTCAGTGGAATCTCCGCTTCTATAAATGAATGCATGTCTTCTGCAGGCTTTTCTCCATATGCCCACCCAGGTCTCTCTTTACTCCAGCAATGACGAGAGAAAAGAATCATCCTTATCCCATAGCTCGTCAGTCATCCCGCACCTGCACCAAGGACGCGTAAGGACAAGTGTGCCATCGCCTGGCATTTTTCCAGCAAGACTAATTGCCACAGCACTAATTTTCTCACCTGTGGAATTTTCAACTTCCCCAGACTGCTGTCAAGAAGATGCATAATAATGGAATAGAGAATTCAAAATGCTGAATCCTGTGAAATAGTTCCCCTCCCTTCCAACAGAAAAGCTTTCACTATGCTGCATGTTAGATGGCTACAATTACTCACTGCTGGGCTAAAATAAAATAAGATAAAATTCTGGTCACATACACATGTATGTGGTCAAATAACAGGATCGAGTGAATCAGTCTTTTCTGACATAGAGATAAAGTACTGGGCAGATTACGTACAGTGTGTTTATCTGCTTGGTTTACGCACAGTCCAATGACTGTTGTGTAGCTAGTGTCATATTAAATAAAACACTTTAGGACTGGAGAGATGGCTCAGGGGCTAAGCCTCTGTCTCACAAACAGAAGGGTCTGAGTTTGAATCCCAGATCCAACATAAAGACACCAGTGGAAATAGAGGCAGCCTGCACATCCAGCCCTGGAAGATGGAGCCTGGGAAACCTCAAAGCAAAGCCAAAAGGAAGTAAAGCAATCCAGGGTGATTCCTGAAATCACCCTTGGATCTCCACAGACATACCCAGTGCCCTCTGATACACACAGACACACACAAACGTGTGCACGCACACACACACACACACACACACACACACACACACACACGTGCGTGCCAAAAGAGAACATCACTTTAAATAGCATGATACATGTGCATTTTTCTCTCTTTTTATCTGGGTAACGTCAGCTGGTGCAGTGCCTCGGGTCTTCAGGTCCAGCATTCTGGAGAAGTTGAGGCAGGAGAAAAGTACAGCAAGCAGCGGCGTGCGTGACTCTCGTGGCAAGAGCCAGTGAGACAAAGTGGACATCTTTGCCAAGCAGCCTGGCTCTGAGACACTCTAAATAATAGGCTGTGCTCTTGAAAATTAATATTTGCCATGGAAAATGATTCCCCACATGTGTAATAGCCGACTTCAGGGACGATCACACAGTCAGTGGTCCCCACTGCAGAGCGGGGATGTGCTTAATGCATTTGGGAAAATTATGTAGCAACTGTTTGACCAATGTGATGGCTTATAATACCAGTGGAATTTAAAGAGAGAAAAAATTCCAATGAAATTTGAATATTGCTTATTTAATTCTTACAGTTTCTCCAGTTTAAATTCCATAGATTTTCATGGTGTCACATTGGGGAAAGTGTCTGGTTGAAGCTTTCAGCATGCTGGATGACACATAGACTCACGACCACCAGGAAAGGACTTTACTTGAGAAACTTCCTTCAGGGAGTCTGCCTTGGGAAGAGAAGGTCTCTTCCAGCCTGATTTGACCCAGGCTGTTCTGCCACATGGCACTTCCCCAGCCAAGAGGCTGCAGAATAAACACTCCCTTTCTCCCAGCCGGCACATAGCAGGTGCCCAATCCACTCTAGTGAAATTTCAGCATCACCCACTTTCAATTGAATTCAAATTGTCTGTGATATTCTTTGCCTTCGACTCGTCGGTGAGGATAAATATGCAAATAGAATCCGAAACACAAACTCGCTTCTTCCAACCAGATCTTGGCCCACATATTCCGAGGTAAATGAGTAGTGAAATAATCCTCGTGGCATGGTGACCTCGAGCAACATTATTTCCTGCAACAGAATTCGCAGCTGGTAGAGGAGACGGGGAAGCGGGCACCACTCCTGGCTGGGCCTTCCCATTCTGCGCACCCCAGACCGCTTTCCTCATTGCGAAATTGATGGCCAACTTTTTCTTTTGTTGTTCTGCTATTCGGATTTCTGTCCTCTTTTCGCAGCCTATGTGCTCTGACGCTGAATTTTAAGCATCTCTAAAAATGCTTGATATGTTATTATTCTTTCCAGATATCCTGTGAGAGCCAAGCCAACGGATTGCAAGGCAGGAGGAACCAAGGCTAGAAACCGCGCAGCGAGAAGAGACGCTCCAAGGAGAGGGGACCCGCTGCTGCCCCCAGACACTCCACGCCCCCTCCATCAGCATGAGAACTTACCGCTACTTCTTGCTGCTCTTTTGGGTAGGCCAGCCCTACCCAACTTTCTCAAGTCCGTTGTCTAAAAGGACTAGCAGTTTTCCTGCCAAGAAAAGGACCCTGGAACTTTCTGGAAACGGCAAGAGCGAGCTGAACCGTTCCAAAAGGAGCTGGATGTGGAATCAGTTCTTTCTCCTGGAGGAATACACCGGATCCGATTACCAGTACGTGGGCAAGGTAGGAGTCCTTTGGCTATTTTGACAACCTAAGTGTGAGAGTCTGAAGAAGTCACTTCTGACACATAGGTGGGGAGAGTGTGTTCCACTCCCTCCCTACGGTATGAATTGTTGCTTATCTGGTAAGGCTGATTTTTTTTTCTTTCTTCACTCGAGTAATTGCGTAAAGAAGTGGGTAGCAAGAAGCTGGGACAAGTTCTCAGTGCCACAAAGAGAGAGAAAACGCTCTGGTAGAAATCGAAACACCCACGACCATTCGCAAAGGATTATCATAAATCCTTTCACTTTTACTTTAGCTTGAAAAATGGGGTCCAGCCGTTCTGTAAAGTAGGGTGTGTTAAAAATAGAAATGGAGCCATTGTGCAGTGAGAGTGAGGTGCCTTTCTCTCGTTCTGAAAGCAAACATCCCAGGCTGGAGTTCCTCGGCCAAGTTCAAGTTAACTGTTTCTTAACTCTGTCAGGGACGGGCAGCCCCCCTTAATGATGTCTTGGCAAAGCTCACTCCCCGAGGTTAAGGTTGGTAGTTGCCGCTGCTCAGTGTTACCTCAGATAGTTGCCAAGAGTCGAGCATTTGAGTTCTTAGGATTTAATTGCAGCGAAGTTGATGAAAGAGTTTGGTTACGTAGAGATGCTATTTCTGGGCAGCATCTGACCACTTTATTGACTAGAAACTAGAGTGAGGTAGCCCGGCTTATTGCAGCCTCGTAGATCTCTGGGCTGAGTCAGAGAAGCAACGTGGTTCACTGTCATGATGAAAGTCACCCGACTCTGTCATCAGCTGCCTTCTTGCTGCAAAACATCAGCCTTCCGTAAAGATGGGCAGGAGAATGCTAGGGAAGCCAGCCTAGAATTTGGAGGCTCTGTGTGGATATGAGGTGCTAGTGATAAGAGAAATAACTGCCCACGACCCCTTGAGCAAATGAAAATGGACATAAAAATGTAGATGATGAAATGTCTTCTCTTATGATAGATTTTCAAATACCCTGCATCAGGATAGCGTGCATAATATAATTGCTGCAGATTCTGAAAGCTGCACTTTCCCATTCCAATCCCAAGTCAAACATCCCTGAAGAACGAATGGTGCGATAATATTCTCTTTAAGTATTTACCACTATAAGCGAAGGAAACCAGACATGGCACGGGCTGAGGCACCCAGGCAATGTTCCGGGGAAGTGAATTATTAATATGGAATAAAGTAGGGAGCATTCAGCAAAGGGGTGAATATCCACACTGATCCCCCAAAGACCTAGGGACAAGTTTGCCATGAAACTCACACGCTGCATGACTGCTGAGCAAAGACCTGTCCCATTATTCAAACTTGGTTTCCTTTGTGAGCGCTATTATTAGAAGGACACCTACTTTTAAAAAAGCTTGAAAGCACTTTTGACCACACAAATCACGCGATTTCCATAGAAAATTAAGCTTCAAGTAGTAGTGTTTTGTCTAATGGTCGAAATCACATATGCACACACAGACATTAATTTATCGCTGCTTTTCTTCTTGAATTCTGTGAATCATTTGATATCAATAACACGACAGATTCTTAAGGCAACTCCAAGATGTTTCAAGATACTAGAAGAAAGTGGTGGGTAAAACTGCCCAAGAGTCAGTTTTGGAGCTATCATTGTGAGGGGTAAAGTTGTCGTGGGCACAAGGTGCAAGCTAAGAACCCAGATAAACCCAATACTGTGTTCACCTCATTACCAACTGCCAGGACCATGGTGGGGGAAGGTTCTGAACCTTTCCAGTTTGGTTTCTTCACCTGCTGAGGTAGCATGGAGGCGTAAGTACACAGAAAGATTACCCAAAAATGGGGGAGAGAGAGAGAGAGAGAGAGAGAGAGACCATTAGATTTACGTGAAATGCTTAAAGTAGAATATTGACATCATACCACTGCAGAAATAAGATAGTTGGAGCTGGAAAGGTGACTCAGGGCTTAAAGCCTTTGCCTCGTAAGTAAAGAGACCTGAATTCAGATCCCCAGATCCCACATAAAAGTACCTAGGTACCTAGCAGATCCAGTTTAGACCTCTCATTCCAGCCCTGGAAGACGGAGACTTGAAAACCTAAGAGCAAAGCAATAAGGAGACAGAGCAATCCAGGATGAGCCCCGATGTCACCCTTGGGTTCCCTCATACATGTGAGTGCACGCATGCATGAGCAAGGAAAGAAATTGAAAAAGGAGATAGGTAACAAATCTCAGAGGGTGGAAAGCACAGAAATGAACGGCAATATCCCCTTCCAAACACAGCTTTGAGTACACTCTTCAGAGTTGAATAGGAAAGTGGTAGCCAGGTCAATTTATTAACTGGAGAGAGAAAAATGAAGAATGAAAATTGAGGGCACCCAAGATTGTCGCATGGGATGTGTGGAGGAGCCAGAACTGCGGAAATAGTAGATGCCAACATCTGCCTTTGCAGAAATGTGACCTCTGCATGTGGATGGCTTTTCACATTAATTAAAATTAAAATTAAATAAAACTAAATTTTAGGATGCTAACATATGTGAGGACCTAGGTTCAATCCCTCCCCCCCCCAATCTCTGAAATAAAAATAAAAAGAAGGAAAAGGTAGAAAAGGGGGAAGGTGTTGGCATTCAATTGTGGCAATGTGCTGATCCACTTTTAATTTTAATTAACTTGGAAGAAAAACAGCATTTCTGTTGCAACAATCTAGTAAAAAATACGTATTTTTTTAATTTTTTAATTTCGTTCTTTACCATAATCATTTATAAACGGTAAGTGTAGCCAACTGGGCATTGAACAACCTATGGATCAGATCAGATATCATCACCCTCCAGCTCTGCCTTGCACACTTTCGCACTGACTTCTGCTGGTCAGTTATTTTTTAACACAACCAGGAGGGAAAATCAAGAGGTATGACATCATCAAAAGGAATAGAGCGCCATCTACTGCAGACTCTGTGAACTACCCTGAACGAGTACTGGCAGGATGGCTGGGTGGGCCCGTGTTGCTGTCTTCTCTGTTCACATTTTAAAGTCTTTCCTGGTGAGTTTCCTGCTGCATCCGGGTGTCTGAGTACATGCTGCGGGAGAAGCTTTTATAGTGCTTTTAGCCCAGCTAAATGGGATTTCATCAGAGCCTAACATAACTGCCTGAAACTGAAGAGATTGAGGGTCAAGTGAGGAAAAGTAATGGTGTTGAGTTAGCGGTGCTTGAAGTCAAAGAAAAACTTTCCTATTAAAAGCATTTGTTATTATTTGTTCATATGGAGTCGTTTAAATCAACCTGGAGCAAGTCAAGGGAAAGGAAAATGTGAAAGTGAGAGAGAAGGGTGGTTTTCAGGTACAGGGAGAGTGGAGAGAGACGGAAGGAACAAAAGAAAGAGAGAGAGAGAGAGAGAGAGAGAGAGAGAGAGAGTGAGTTACGGAGAGAAAGCACAAGAACCAAAGAGGGAAGAGACCAAGGCCAGAGCTGGGGCAGCAATGAAGTGAATCCCAAGTTTACAAAATCAACTTACATATTTTCATGGCTGCCGAGGAAGGACTCAGAATCTACAGGTGTAGCAACTGCTAACTTGCCTCTGCTCAAATAACCCCACCCATGGTTATGAAGGCAATCCTAATCCTTGTTAAATTCAATAGAACACACACACACACACACACACACACACACACACACACACACACATTCACAGGAGACACGATGGACTAGTAAGATGGCTTTGTGGGTGTTTGTGGGTGTCAGTACTGCCAAGCTTGACAACTGAAGGTGCCTCAGCAAAAGCAGCATTCATAGCGCTTGTTAGAAATTCAGGTTTTCCAAGACTTACGCAAGACGTGACCTACCAGAATTTCAGCCGTGGAAAGGAAAAGATCTCAAGAGACCCCGTATCTCTCTCAGAGACTGCTGAGAATCAATGCTGGATGAAGGGGCGGGGCGGAGGGGGAAGTAAGGGAGGGACTCAGCGGTATGTAAGTGGTGCATCATCAATTTTCCAGCAAGGGTCTGGGCACGCGCCATCAAAGGCAGCCCAGATGAACTCCGGGGGCCACACACCAGAAACCCAGATGTGAAATTAGGGAGCCTGGTAGGAAGGAGGAACCTTTACAGTGGGAAAGGAAGGGATGGGATGGGATAATAAGGAATGAAATGGCATAAATTTGGTGTATTCAAGTCGGAAGTACAGATTCTCAAGTCCCATCCCAGGTGTTATTGAACCCAAATCTGCCTTTTGACCACACCCCCAGGTGAACGATTTGGAAGCTAAAGCTTAAAAAGTACTGTCTTTGAAGATGCCTCACCGGGGAATCTCACCTCCCCAGGGATTCTGACTGATCTGGCTTTTAATTAAATATCTATCGATATCAGGAGTCACAGTGCTGGAGGATGGCGTTGTCAGTCACAATGACACAGTGTCAAGCTCAGTGAGAAAGTGGGCCGTCACTGGCTGCTAGCAAGAGTGAGGAAGGAGGCCCACCACAAAGCCTCGCAGAGAAGGTGAGGGGCTCCCAAGCAATCTTCCAGGCGGAGCAAGTGTGAGCTCACGCTACGGAAGGGGCAGATCCCAGAGGGCCCGGGCCTCCCAGTTGACTGACCGCAAGAGAAAGGAACCAAGGTGGGTGGTCCAAAGGATCCAACTTCAGAGACTCAACAATTGGGACCAATGAATATGTCTCTGATGGCCCAAAGTCTTCAAGGACATCTAATTCTGTTATCTCTGGCTTATGTAAACTTAGTAGAAAATGAGAGAGAAAGTGGGGGGCGACATGGACCATAGTGAGTCTGCCAGGCCCCACCAGCCAGCTCTTCAGCATGCAGCAGTCCCTGGTGAGAGACTAGCGCATAGTCTGAAACTGGGTTTCATACCACAAGAAGAGTGTGGATGGTTTCAGTGGCAGCGATTTTAAAGACTTGGGCCTTCACTAAAACAAAGTTGAATATGTTTGGAGAAATCTCAAAATTTGGCCTTAACTTCAGGCCAGGCACTCACGTTGTTTTAAACAGTCTATAACACAGTCTTATCCACTTTATCTTCCTCGCTGGTTTCTACCCTCCCTCCACACACTGCGCCGGAGATGCGTCTCCAGTAGAAGCATGCTTTGACTTTTAGTAGCATACCAGGAGGTCTGTGCTTTCAGAATTTAGTCAGCTGAGTTCTTTCCTCTTTGCTGATGTCACCTTTTTAGCAATCAGTGATGATTTTCTTGGTATATAGGTGGGTAGAAAAAGGTTGTGGGTTTCTTGGTTTATGATTATCATGAAATTTTAAGTTCTATGTGAGGCCTTCACATGCCAGCCTCTGTAATATACCTTCCTCTTGAGTCTTTAAAATTAATGTCCACCCTATCCTGGAAGTTGCTTTTCTCCAGATAATTAGACAGTAATATTTTAGCAACTCATAAAAAAAAAAACATCCTCAGCCACATGCACCTTTGAAACTAAGGACGAGCAATTATTTGTTCCTGTAATTACATGATCCAAAAGTGGTAAACGCAAGGCGACGGTGTAGCTAGCCATCCCGGAAGATCACGGGAAAGGTGCTGTTGTTGAGACATCGCTTTCTTCTGTTGCTGTGTGATCTTTGAAGACAGGAGGGGGTGCCGAGCGCCGATGGGTGAATCACAGACTCAGTGGCACTGACATACGTGTCACTTCAAGTAGCAGCAGTGCAGACCACACAGCCAGTAGTGACCAAGTGACGCTGTGTCTCAGGTGCTGTGCCGTGTGTCTCAAGAGCATCGCTTCGCAGCACCCACCCCAGTGCTTGTGGAGCAAGTGCTGATGTGGAGCTTATAATGGGACAGCACACGCAGTGCCAGGGTTCTTGAAAGGTATTGGGGTCGCAGGGACTCCACCCTCACAGATGAATACGGGTAGCTCACATGTGATCACAGAGACAGGCGATGATAGTATCAACCCCCCACCCGCCGTGCCCCTTCCTGCTTGTCTTTCCGCTGCCTGCCATGAATTGAAGCAACACGCAGTTGCCACCAGAAGCCAAGCAGAGCTCGGATGACACCTTCCTAGTTTCTTAGCCCCCAGAACCGTGAGGCAAACAGAACCTCTTTCCTTTATCAGTCATCCAGATCCAGGTCTTCTCCTATAGCAACAGCAAACAGACTAGGTTCAATGAGATGGCTCGGTTCGTAAAGACACTAGTCATTCGTGATCGGAGTTCAATCCCTTAAACACACAAGATGGAAGGAGAGATCCAAGCCACCCTGAAGTTAACCTCTGACCACATATATGCCATGGTACATACACGCCTACCTATCTGTTCACACACACACACCATTTTAAATTAAAAATAAATAAAAAGAAAACAAAATTGATGTTCACAGTTTCACTAATACATAGATATCTATTATTATTCCTATTGCCATTACCATTAGTGTTATTACTGTTTTACACGCAAGCAAGCCAAGGCTCAGAGAAATCACACTTCTCAGCCCATGCTCTCACGCTGCCAGGACCCTGGTAGTCAGCCTCTACTATTTGATCAGGAATATTACATAATCCCCTCCTTCCTTTATGCCCACTACTTCACAGACCCTATTTGAAGCATAAACAAAAAACCAAGACCATTCTTTGGCATTCAGTGAATGCTTTTTACTTGCCACGCGGAGACCTGACTGTAAAACCCAAAGACGGATAGAATTGTATTAAAAGGCCACTGTGAAAGAGCCACACAGATGAAAATGCTCATCCTTTCTTCTTCTTGATTTTAATTTCTAGAACACATCAGCAGTATTCAAAATAGTTGTGGTATGTGAGCATTTTACGGTTAGACATACAATTAGTGATCTTCTGTCACTGTGGCTTTTTTTCCTAGTCTATTTCTTTCCCTTGATAACCTTCTCTAAACTTCCGTTCTGGTTCAGTGGCCTGCGATAATCCTTCCTCCCCGTATCAGGGCAAGTGCCTAGGGCACATCTTTCTTCTTCATCATTTAAATTTAATGCTCAGCCATTTATTTAACATTTTTCCATTTCAACTGCCGGGTATATTTAAGAGAGAGCGGCTGCATGCACTCACTCACTGAATATACTTTTCAAACAAATGTTTCTGCCACTACTGCCTCCATTGGCAGAAAGCCGACCAACTGATTGCACATTCTGGATGACAAAAGTTTCGATATCTGCTATTTGCTGCTAAGAAAATGCCCTGTGGGGCGGGAGTTCCCTGCCACTCGCCCTTGCCTCCGTGCATGGCGCCTCACGTGGGAAGCAGCAACGTGAGGATGCCCAACAGGTCATGAACACGCCGGCAGCGGCTATACTGTCCCAACGCAGAACAAGCTAAGCCACCCAGAGAAAGCCAGACAGAGATGCCGCCCCCAAGCCTCCGGCCTCCGTGCCACTCTGATCCCTACTGCTTGTGCCATAGCTCCTTTGCCTTTGCGCTTTCCAAGTTAAAGGATGCTGAAGGCCATCGGACCAATAAATCTGCTGGACTCTATGCTGTAGACATTGTCGGGTTTTTTCTTATTGATCATTTCATCGGCACTATTATCAAACCATGCAAATACTTGATTGACATCAGGTTTTTCCATTTCCTGCCCCACTGTGAGTTCTCCGTACTAGTTGGGAATATCCATATGCTTGTGATATGTCTTTTCAAAACAAAGTTCCTAATTATAATGTGACTAAAAGTTCTTTCAGAAAATCAAATGCTCTCTTCCTCGTACATTGCAATCGCTGGTCAATAGAGTCTTAAAGCAATTGGTTTGTCGACTGTGTTTTTTCTTCATTTCTACTTGTTCTTTTAGAGCTAGGCTATAAACTAAACACTCACAGGTCCTTGTCTCTCTGGCCCAAACGAAAAGATATCTTCCTCATACTTCCTAATAAATAAGTAAACAGGTTTCAGTGAGGGGGGGGGGGTCCCCTTTGATAGTCTGCATCAGGTGAGATTTTGTTTGAATTTCAGCATGCCCCTGGAGCTTCGAGACCACGTTTGCATAGGCGCAGGTAACTAGAAACAGAGTTCACCTTCCTATAAGACTATCTTGTGGTAATCAAGGTGAAATGAATAAAATCCTCATGAACACAGCGCATGGTTTGGTAATGCAAATCTACCTTTTCCTCAGACAGAGGCGAAAAAGGAGATACGGTTCTCAGAGGAAAGAGGCTGTATGCTGCCATTGTTGATAAATAAGTGAAGGTGATAAGTGTTCTCAAAAGCCAGCATAAAGAATCAAATTTTAAATTGTAGACCTTGAATTATAAAAACAAAAAGTCGCGTGACAAAAGTTTTCACAGGGAAAATATTTTGAATTTCTTTCAGTCTAGCTTTCGAGGAAAAAGTCTAGGCCCAATAAAAAAGGAACATTTTATAAATGATGCAAGGAAGGCGTGGTGGTCAAGGAAGGCTTCGCAGAAGAGGTGTGGTCTTGGATCTGGATCTTAAGATTTAGTGTTTCTGAGAAGACAGGAGGGTGGGAAGGAAACTCCAGACCAGAGACCGTGGGTGGTCGTGCTGCGTGGAGGAGCAGAAGCCTTGGAGATGGGGGGAGATGGGGAGGGGGCAGCGCGTGTCAGGAGGCAGCATGGATGGGAAGACTGGGCCAGGGGTTGATCGCACAGGCTCAGTTGAGGCAAGGGGAGAGAGAGAGAGAGAGAGAGAGAGAGAGAGAGAGAGAGAGAGGAGCATTTTAATAGACTGAACAATATGTATGTGTGAAACATATTAATAAACATTTTAGGTGAGTTGGCGTCTTTGGAGGACTCAGGACTGTTGGATGTATGACAAAAACTTTGAAATGTCACTTTGGAGGAGGGATTGAATGATGATGAAATGAAATGAGACAGGAGATCACCAGGCAATTGGAAAAGTTACCTCCATCGTGTATTTAAAAAAACAATTTCCACTCATTTAACAAGTGTTCCGTAAAGGGTGTCAGGGACCACCACAGTCTGACTGAGTTTGGGCCCCTCTGCCTGCCTCTGCAAAGCCCCCCAGCAACTTGCTTAACCTCTTCCAGACCCTCATTCTCTCAGCTGTCAAATGATTGGATAACAAAATAAGCGAGGCGAGTATTAAATAAACACACACAGAAAGGGCTTAGGAAAGGGCCTGGCATATGCTACTTTTAATAAGGACTTGAGGGAATACCAGTGTGTCCTTTTCAAGAACGGGAAAAGTGTAGTACAAAAGGGAGCCCCAGGAATACAGCGAAGAGTCCACGAGCGTGGGGGGGCGGGGCTTAAAGCAACGCAGCTAAGAAGCAAAGGCTGCTGGAACATGACTTACCAACAGCAGCTCCGAGTCTCTGCTATCCCAGCCAAAAAAAAAAAAAAATGAAATGCACACAACACATTAGGCTACAACACTAGTGACATCATAGACCCCCCCCCCATCGTAATTTGAGAGTATCTGTCACTTTACAGTGCTGTTTCGAATTTAGAATATTCCAGTCACAAAAATGTTCAATTCAGCCTAGGTCTTCTTTCTTATTAATAAAAATCCAGTCACTCAAAAAAAAATGAACACTTAGAGCGTAAATTGTAAGTTAAATTTGCTCTATCTCATAATCTGCTTATTATTGAACTGGAGTTTTATTGTGGAAAATTAACGTTGGTTTAATTCTTTATTGCTCAGAATGGTTCCCTTACTTAGGAGCAAAATAATTGATTCTTTGTTTCAGGTGAACTTTGACCTTAAGTTTATTGAATAGTGTTTCGTACTCAGCCTCGGGGCTGCTTTTTCAATTTTATTTTAGATATTGAATTTCCACTTTTGAAACTTACATCTTTGTAAACTCTGCAAAACCCTAGACTAAATGTCTTACTCATTTTTTATTCCCAATAGCCTACCACACATGTGCGAAATGGAAAGACCCAAATATTATTCGAAGTAAACGCTAAGGATGACCCTGAAAGATACAAATCTATACTGCTATGCTGAAACTTCCTTCCTCCAGTTTTGTACTTTTCTGCTGAATGTATTTATATCTTTATACATTAAGATGGCTTGTGGGTAAAGTGCTTGCCACTAAAGTAGGAGGGGGGATCTGTTCGGATCCCCGGATCCCATGTAAGACCATGTGCACTAGTGTGTCTATTATCCCAATGCCTGCACGGCAAGACAGAAGACAGAGACAAAGAATCCCTGGAATCTCCCAGGCCAGTTAACCTATAGCATACGGGGAAACAAAGACACCCTGTGTCAAACAAGGTGGAAGACAAAGGTTGACACTCCAAGTTGTCCTCTGACTCTCACTCAAGCATGTAGCATGCGAGTGCACACACATACACACACACACACACACACACATACACGCATGCACACACACCACACCACAAACATGCACAAATACCCACCTCATATACATGCATGCAAATTATATATTCAAAGTATATAATATGATGTTTGGGCATTCGTATAAACTGAAATAATTATCATGACCAGGGTGTAATGAGCCTATTTGCAGCATCATGTAATTGCCATTTGTGTGCATGAAGGGAAAACAGTTAAGATCCTCTGTGAGGTGACACAGTACTATTAATTATCGTTACTGTGCTGAACACGAGTTGTCCGTGCAGCCCGCAGCTATGATATGTCTACCACTGGTACTGTTCTGTCAGTGGGGTGACAGCTGACTAGCTTGAGGTTATACTAGATATTAAACACCTAAGCTGAGTTTATCTTTTGTCTTACTGGTAGGGCCCACCGATACATTACCTAGAGGCCAGCAAGTGCTCAGGAATATATCAGTACAGGTAACCCAGATAGAACTCAGTGGGCTACACACACACACACACACACACACACACACACACACACACACACACACACGACATACCTCAAAAAACTTTGTACAGATATTTCTAGACTTCAGTAAGGAAGAAATCATTTAGGACTTCAGAATGTTGATCGCAATATTTTATGCACACACACAAAATTAACCATGGAGAGAAATGTGGTAGCTCTGGGACAGAACAATCCTACATAATGACTAATTCTTTTTAAACCAACTATAGCTTTGAACAACATCTCGAGGGGTCTCACAGGAAAAAGAATCGTTTCTAGAGAATAATCTCATCTTAAATCTTCCCTCTACTTACGAGCACAATTTATAAGAGAAACATGAAGGCAAATGTGCAAAAAAGGAAACCTATCTTGAAATACAGTTACTAAAACATCAGCATGCATCGTCTAGTGTGAGATGTAAAGATCCGGCTGGTCTTTTTTTAATCCGGAACCTGGGGTTGGGTTGGGTTCATGTAGTTTGGTTTGGTTTGGTTTGGCTTGGCTTGGCTTGGTTCCTGTGGTGGCTTGAGTGATTGAAAAGAGATCCTCAGCTGGCGCTGCTGTTTGGGAAGTGAACGAAACCTCTGGAGGTGGAGCTTTGCCGGAGGAAGCAAGGCACTTGGGGAAGGGGCAGTCTTGAACCAGACCCTTCTTGTTTGTCCGGCTCTTGTCCTTTCCATCACCCGATGCCTGTGGCAACCTCGCCTGTCCTCCTGCTTTGACTGCCGCACCTTCTGCTATCATTGAATGAAATTCTCCCCTGGAACCATGAGCCAAATAGGAATCCTTTCTCCATTTAGCTGCATGGGTCAAAGTCTTTTCTCACAGCAATAGAGAGTAATTGCAACAGTTTGCTTTGATTTGGTTTAGTTTCCTTTTGGTATCGTGATGATGGTGGTGGTGGCAGTGGTAGTGGCAGGGTGGGTGAAGGAACGCAATGATATATCTGGAGGAAGCTAACTTCCCCTCTAGAAATCAGTAAAGCAGGACTGCCTTATCTTATGTGTATTTTGAATATTCTCTCTGTCCTCCCAACCATACATGCTATATAAAAGGCAGGGGGGGGGCTATTTATATTAAATTAAAGTTATGATCTTGGTGATTGCCTGCCCACCTGCCTCTTCACATATGAGGGTTTTTAAATCAAATCAAGAAAATGAAGTGATTTGCGCTCACTTGAGTGGCAGCACTCTAGATTCACATTCATTCAACAGTCTAGACGTCGCTCACTTGACTTTCGAAATGGCGATGTGGCAGTGAGCACGGCGAGGCACACCGTCAAGGAGCAGCTCGCCATACTCAATGGGGAGAGACAGAAAAGAAAAGGCAGCCCAAGAGAAATCCCACCCTGGCAGGCTAAAAGGCATCCAGGAATTTTTTTTTTTTTCTAGCAGAGCTTCAGTGCAGAAAAACTGTAGTGAGATAAGGAGTGAGCATAATACCCTCGCACGAGGTGTAGAATGTGTTTCGTAAGGTGTGCTCATGTGCGCAGCCATGCCGCTAATGATCCGCATCAAAACTCGTGCACTTGAGCATGATTCGGCCCATGAGAGAGGAAATAGAGTCTTGGGTGACTCCACAGCAGCAGGTCGAGCCGGTAGAAAACTCTCCTGCCAGGATCCACCTGTTGTTACAGGTTAAACCTAATGTTCTTTGCTTATTCCACGTGGCTGAGGAGACGGTGCAGTAGTCAGGCAGCTTGTAGATATGGTGGCAAGGGAAAGCAGCATGAACGCTTATATGTTGTAAGTCAGCTTGGACACCTCCCGAGTCCATGACCCCGACATACCGGGGCAAACACTGCCCCAGGCATGGCCACTGGACCCATCTCTCTTCGTTATAATTTCAGTTAGCTTCTTTAAAGGGAGACAAGGAACTGTGCAATCATCTAAGAGCTTGTACTTGCTCCAAAGAGGAAGAAGGCGCAAGCTCAAATCCACTTCCCTCGAGCCACCTCCCACCTCATCATTTCCTCCATAGAGTCAGCAGGGTGTGCAGTTCAGCTTAAACATCGCTGAGAAGATTCGGGGTGCTTTAGAACTACAAATTTGAGAAAGACATGGTCCCTCCACCAAGCAAACCACTTGGTCTACAAAGACCAGATTTCAACTTTGTAGACCCTAAGTAAGTCCACCCGGAATAATTTCATACCCAATACGTTCTGTGCTTTTCAAGTCCATCCTGTTTGAAATGTCCGCATCTTTATCTCTCTTTGTTTTCCTACAAGGCAGATGTATCAGGGAGGAAAAGGAAGGAAATGAGAGCTTGTGGGTGGATGAGGGTGTGTGTGTGTGTGTGTGTGTGTGTGTGTGTGTGTGTGTGTGTGTGTGTGTGTGTCCTAGATTTGGCAAAGGCTGAGAAGATTACACTCTAAGGCAAAACAGTAGAATTATAACTGGTGAGTTACAATGCCCCACTAAATCAATTTTTGACTGGGTTTCTGGCTCTCAGCTTGATTTACCACTGGCTTTTGAAAATGAAAATGTTAGGCTAAGCAGGAGCTGAAACTAATGTCACAGTTTGCCAAGACAAGAAAGACCTTGGACTTCAAAAGCCAAGCAAACAGCAGTAAACAATGTCTTTTTGGGAAATAACTTCACGCAGTTAATAAACCAAACAGGCATTTGTTTAATTGATAAAGCCCAAATGAACAATAACATCTATTACAGTTTGTATCATTTGTGTCAATGGAATTTACAAATAACTTAGCCTGGGGCCTAATATAATAAATACGACGAATCCAAAAATGTTCACAGTCATTGTGAGGAGTTTTGCTTCAGCAATATACATGGTGATACCAATACAGACTTTAGGGTCAGTCATGTCTTGGTATCCACCCATCCACCCCCCCACTTGTTTAATTTTGCATAAATTATTTAATCTCTCTCACCTCAGTTTCCTATTCAGAAAAGAAAGTGAGAAAATAGTTTGTCTCCTGGAGGCATTTCCAGAGTTAATTGTGTAGTTCAGTGACCTTGGGGTTTTCCCTCTTCCCTTGGGATTTTTGAAGGTCCACTTATAGTTAAAGTTCACCTCACTTTCCAGGACAGGGAGTTACTGCTTTGGTTGTCTGTTGCTGCTGTCATACATTACCATAAATTCTACACCTTCAAGCCATTTAAAAGGTTCTATCATCTTACTGTTCTCGAGGTCGGGATTCTAAGGCAGGTTTTACTGGACTGAAGCCAAGTTGTCAGGAAGGTGACCTGGAGCACATGGTAGCACCCACAGTCACCACTCAGCAGACTGAGGCAGGAAGATTGCTATGAGCTGGAGGCGAGGTGGGCATATACAGTGGCCATCGTGCCAGCCTGGGTACAGAATGGCATCCAAAATGTCCTTCTCGAGACTTCTGGAGAGAAGAATGTGTTTCCCTGCTGTTTTGGGCATTCCTTGACTGTGGTCCCTTCCTCCTAGCAACACATTTAAGTCTTCAAATTCTCCCACAGCCATGACCTCTGCTTTTACTGCATTCTCTTCTTTAACTCCAGCACTCCCTTTCTCTCTTCTTAGTAAGGACCCTTCTTACATGGAGCTCACTTGGATAAGTCAAGATATCATCCTGACTTCAAGATTCTTATAGTAATCGCACAAAGAAAGTACCACAGAAGGTAACACAACAGGTTATGGAAATTAAGATAGGGACTTCTTTGAGAGGACTGTAATCCTGCCTACCACAACTCAAGTAGCATGGGAATCATATTCATCTAAAATAGCTTGGGACTTTTGACATTAAATTCAAGATACTGAGTGTAAAAGATACATGTCAGGGAATTAATAAATTTCCCCTGCCCTAAAACTTAAAATTCTTTCGCTTTTAGCACTTTGTCACAAATTCTTTTCTACATGACATAAGGTCTATTTCAGTGGTTATTAAGTCTAACAAAAGAGAAAAGATTTAATTGAGTGAGGTCATGCAGAATCTTGGCAAGTGCAAGAGCCCTGATTGAGTTATTTATCTGTGTTTTCAAACTCACCAGATAGACACTGAGGAGAATGTTGGAAAGATAGAAGGCTGATTGGATAATGAGTGATAAACGATAGAGTAGATAGATAGATAGATAGATAGATAGATAGATAGATAGATAGATAGATGATTGATAGATAGATAGATAGATAGATAGATAGATAGATAGATAGATAGATAGATGACAGAAGATGGTAGATAGGCCAATGGATAGATGGATAGATAGATGTATTCTCAGTTTTATGCCAAAAGTAACTGCCAATGTCTTCAGACCTTTTTGTTGTTATAACTTGAATGGTACTGTTTATGGGCTATGGACTGAGTGCTACTAAACATCCTATAATGAATGAATCAGTTCCCCGAACATTTATTATCCACAACAAATATTCCAAAGACCCTAAGATTGAAAACCAAGAAACTAGATAGAATTTTTTTAATATAACACAACCCTTAAAACATTGTTCGGAACATCATTGTCTTTATTGCAAGTTTTGCAACTGAATATGAAGATCTACAAGAAGAGAAGAAAATCTTTAAAAATAAAAATAAAAAAGACCCAGCGAGAAGCAGCCTTTGTAATGGAAGCATTTAATGCAAAGAATCACAGCTGGCCAAAGAAAAGGGAATCTGCAATTGCACACTGCTCAGCCTTAAACAGGACATTTAAACCACACACATGTGCACGCACGCGCACACACACACACACACACACACAAGAAAGCAGAAGGAAACAGGTAGGAAGAAGCTTCCTCAATGGAAGAGGAGAAGGAATGACTTCAGATACTACGGGGTAAGATGACATAGATTCAACAATTTCATCTACGAGCCCATCAAAGAAGAAAAATAAATTAAAAATGCAATTTTGACTTAAGAGTTACACGGAGTTTTAAAAATATTTTTACCCAATAAAAATAATCCATTAAACTGTTAACTAAACAAACAAAAGCCAGACTCAAGCTGGGGCGATGGCTCAGCAGGTAAGAGCCCAGTACCCTGAGAACAGCTGCACCCTTAGCACTTGGGGATCAGACCACAGCATCGCTGGGGTTTGCTGACTGCGTGCAGCAAACCTCCAGGTCTCAAGGGAGCGACCTGAAGAGTGATAGAGCAAGACACTGTCATGTCCTCCTCTAGCTGCTCTGCATGCACCAGGGCCTGAACATGTACACACACACACACACACACACACACACACACACACACACACACCACAAAGTAAAACAAAAAGCTACCACCACAGTAGACATAATAAATATCTGCTATTATTGTTTTCTCAAGTCCCAGCCAGAGCAATTATCAAATGATGAATCATACTGAAGGAAGTTTTTCAGATAAACTATTTCCACTGCTATAAAAGTCAATTTAGATTGTCTTATTATATACATAGGAAATAAAAGTTTAGGTCAGAAAGGGCAATTCAATGTAATTGGAAAAGTATGGGATATGGAGGCAGCTCTAGCCCAAGTTTTAAGGTTTATTTTTTCTACATCATTTGTATTAGTGCGTGTTTTTATCTTGAGGATATGGAATAAATATATCATTTTCATTATATAACTTTCTTCAATTATACTGTAAGTTCTTCTCTATGTTATTTATATAGTCTTTGTAAATATTGCTTTGGCTTTTTAGACTAGAACTAGAACTTTTTTATGGTTAGGGTCATAATTTTGTTGGGGTTTAAGTCTGCTTATTTGTAGGGTTTATATAGCCACATCTAAGTTTTGAGATTAAATGTGTGAAACAAAAGAAAATGATCAAATTTTTTCAGAGTCTTTTAGACCCCTTGTTACATATCAATAGGTGAGGCTGGATAGCATGAATGAAACTGACTAAACACACTTGTTTTTATATATAGCCATCCAGAGCTGGAGAGATGGTTCAGAGAATAAAGTACTTATCACACAAACAAAAAGGACTTGAATTCAGAGTCCAGACCTCCAGATCCCACATAAAATGTTGGATGGGTGAGGCAGCCTGCCTTTAATTCCATCCTCAGAAGGCAGAGACTGGGAATTCCCAGAGCAAGCTGGCTAGGCAGACTAGGCCTATCTGTGAGCGCTGGGCTTGATTCAAGATCCTGTCTCCATGGAATGAGGTAGAGGAGTGACTGAGGATGAGTCATCATATAGACCTCAGCCTCCGTATGCACGTGTGCATGAATCACCCATACACACATGCATCTGTGTACCTGTAAACGCACACACACATATGGAAATAATGTAGTCCCCCAACATTGTCTGTGTCAGCTGCAGGTCATGCTGCCACTCCGTTCTTTCCTCAAGTGCCATGATGGGAACTGGCGCTTCCTTCCACCAGCAGCTGACTTGGTGGGACATTGCCACACCAGGGATTTCACACTCCTGACTGTCAAACACACAGCTCTTTCCTGCTCCTGGGATCAGGGTGACCGAAGGCTCAGCAGGGACGGAGGCAAGACCGTGGGTCAGGATGAGGTAGAGGAAGCCTGCTGGGTGGTCCCAGGCTCCTGTGGGAAAGGCGGGAGGAGGTCCACCCCATGGCTGCACCGACCAAGGCCACTGCACCCTGTCTCGAGGACCTTGTGGACTACCGGCAAGAAGGAAAGCGTAGCCAGATGCTGGGGGGACCCCACAGTGGTGCCAGGAGGGGAGATAGAATGGAGTTGGTCACTTTGGATCCCAGAGAGCCACAATCATGATTCCACCCACAGAAACCACAGCTGCCAGGAGGAAAGGCCTGGATGAGAACATTGGTTAGAGATGGGGGTGCAGGGGGCAGTCTCAGGGGTGCCTGCCCAGGTGTCACCCTGGACTGGGCTGGAAGTGGGAGAACGCAGGACTGGGATTCACCGAGAAGAGTTGTCTCAGAGGATTATGTTGTTGAATCAGGAGGGCGCTGCACTCAATTTCTGACTCAATATGCAACCTACATTGAGGTCCTAACATTCAGTGGGCCTAGGTCTTGAGTAAGTTATATAAAAAATAATAAAGAAGCCTCACCTCGCCTCGCCTTGGACAGCTGGGTGCAGTGTGAGAGCGCTTCTATTGCTGCTGATTTTATGGCTTTTATTACCCCAGGCGTATACTCAAGGCCTCATCTGATTTTCTCCCGCACCAAGTCTTGAAACCATGCCTTGCACTTGCACAGTCGCTGAGTCTTCTTCTCCCATCAGTCACCTAAGCTTCTCTGAGAAGTCTTTCTAAACCGTCAAAGAGCTCACAGCTCCTCAGATTCCTCACTGTCCACTGGACGCTGCTTCTGTGCAGTTCTCTAGCTCACCTCGTTCTTCCTAACTAATCCTTCATAATGGAGCTCAAGTGTCTCATTTCTGCCTTTATTCTGCATCTTCTACGTGAGCCAGCATTTCTGAGCCTTGATTGCAAGTTTATAAAAGACAAATATTAGATGATTTTATGTATTGTCTTGTGCTACTCTTCAGGCCAATAAATGTTTTTAAATGGTTTTGGTTGGTAGCATTCAATTACTTTGTAACGGAGCAAAGTGTGCGTGAAACAAAACACTTTCCATTAGTTCCTGGAACAGCTGATACTTGAAATGTGATTCAGTAAAATATAGCTGCTTCCATACCACTAGCAGGTGACTTCTGACCCTAAACCCCATGTACCTACAATGATCAATGAACTCAGTGTGTTTATAATTGCTCTCTGCTTGTCAGCACATCTCGCTCAGGTTGGTTTTATTATTTTATTGGGCTTAAGTGATTATTAAAGACAATGATTCGGATCTGAGGCAGCCACTTAAATTACTCCCACAGATTGCTCTGAGATTGTTTACATGTCCGGCTAGTGTTTTCAGAGGGATTGCTAAGTTTTCTGGCAACTTCAGGAGTGTGTGTATATTCTTGATATATAGAGTTCTCCTAAAGTCAAGAAGAAAAGCCAGGTGCAAAGCGTAAGATTTATTGATTGGCTGCTATGTGTCAGAGGCCTCCATTGATCACTGATGGCTCATCCAAGTTAACCTTTACAACACGCATTCACGCGTTGTTTGCAGTGATGACTTATTGAGGATCTATATCATGTGCCGGTATGTTGAGTCCTGAGACTAAAGAAGTAAACCAAACACATCCCTTGCCGTTCTTTATGAAACCGTGATCGAGCCAAGAAAACAGCTATAAAATAAGTCATAAAAAAATAGAATGTGTTGACGGTTCCATGGGAAATTAGTGGAAAGTACATAACAATGAGAATCTTACTTTAGTGGCCCAAGGAAGACTTCTTTGAGGAGACAAAGATTAGCCAAACCTGCGTTGGGTTAGCAGTCAAGAAGCTAAAAGGGCTTTATGTCAAGGGGACCACGTTGGGAGGGGGATGGGAACTTAGCTTTGAAAGAGACAAGAAGTAGAGCGGGACAAGAAGAGAGAGACTTGTTAAGAGAGGATGGGCAAGGTAGAGCTTTGCCTCACGAGTGAAAAGACCTGAGTTCAGACCCAGATTCCACATAAAACCGTCAGGCAGAAATGGTACAACCTGACTTCGGGCCCTGGAGGACAGAGCCTGGGAAACCCCAGAACAAAGTAATTGGAAGGCAGAGCTATCCCGGATGATTTCCAAAGTCACCCTTGAACCTGCACAGGCAAACGCAGAGCCCTCTTCTACACACACTACACACTTACACCTACAAATAAAGAAAGAATGGTCACCGATGAAGCTGGAGGGACGGGCCAAGGTCGTGTTAGCCTTTGGAAGCCATATTACAAAGCTTTGTCCCAAGAGCAAAGAGAAGACACTGAAGGATTTAATTATAAGGGTGAACTCTTCAGAGCCAGCACTACGGTAAAGGTGGTCTGGTGACAGAGAGGGGAAAAAAGATAAAAGGAAGAAAGCATGCCTATGCATTGGGAGGATAAAAAACATTCTAAAGAGAAATGGTGGAAGCAGGAAAAATGTGCTGTCAAGGGGTAGAATGAATGACAGAAGAAGTTGGCAGGCATCGAAATGGCGTGGGTGGTCTAAAAGACTCCTGATGATGAGATGCTTAAGAAGAGGGAAAGGAGTGTGGGATTCCTGAGCTTAGATGGAGGTGCTGCACGCACATGGTCTCAGGGACTTTCCCGGGGGAGGGGCAGACGCATCCATGATAATGGGGCACAAGGAGACAGTCACCCTGAACATGGATGGCAGAAACACATAGATAGCAGCTATGGTCATGTAAACACCTCATTTAGGGTCATGTGTGAAATACAGAAGGAAAGGATCCCAGACACAAGCTTAAAGGACCCCAATTTCTACGGGTCAGGTAGAGGAGCACTATCTAACAAGGTTAATTTTTAGGAAAACTGTGTTCGAGGGTGTAGAATGAAGTCTAATAAGACTTGGTTCGTTGGAAAACCAAAATGCAAACCCAAATCTTTCCATTTTTGAAATGCTCCTTGTAAATGCTTCATGTTTACAGAGGAAGTAGTAATATATGGGAGACTTTTCCCTGAGATAGACCCTTGGTCAAGCATATTCCATACATTATTTCATGAATCCAGAGTTACCCATTTGTACTTCAAGTACCATTATTCCCATAACGGATTAAGAAATAGTCTTGAAAGTGGTAGCTAAGTTCTAGGGTTACAAGAGTAGTGCATAGCATAACTCTACATCCATTTCTTTCTTGTATGCCAGTTCATGCTTCCAAGCATGATGACTTTACTAGCGAGGGCAACAGTTCTCAACCTTCAGCAGTTAACAGAGTCATGTAGAGAACTTCTTAAAACCCAGAAGGCTGGAGGCCAGCCTGGGTGCTACAGGTAGGGCAAAGAAGTTGCCTCCGTACCTAGTTCCCAGACTTTGCTCCTGGGATCAAGGTAAGATAAAGGCAGAGTCACTGTCATACAGCAGGTAAAACCTTGAGAAGACAATGACTCCAAGACACTTTTCTATGTCACAATACAGTCATGGGAGAGGGACTCTGAAACCCACAGCCCAGGCTCTGTGGGTTCTGACATTCCATCAGGCCATCCTTAGCAGTCCCCAGGTTCAGTCTGGGTTTGGGGGAGGTGGGGTTGAGAGTGGGGAAATGTCTAGAATAAATCAGTTCCTGAAAAGTAAAGAGCATCCAAGTAGCATGTTGCCCGCACTTGTATTGATTCGTTTTAATATGTAATCAAAAGGTGGAAAAGCCAAACACCCTTCAGAAACATGAAATACCATGGAAAAAAGATCTCAACTGTCTCCCAAAAGCCCATGTCCACCTGCAGCCCACAGGTGACATGCACTCAGAATTCCTAGGAATGTGGCCCAACACGTGTATAGATGACAGTGTCACAGCTCAGTGTCAAAAGTTTAGATGCCCCTGTCTTCAAGGCTTCATCCCCAGCCTGTGGTTCTAATGGAAGGGGGCAACAACTTTCCAAGAAGGGGTGCATTCTGAGGAGCATGTTCTTGAATGGGATAGTGAGTCTCAGCTCTTTCTCTTTGCTTCCTGGCAACCAGGAGGTGAGCAGCTCCCAGCCACGTGCTTTCACCATGATGCTCGGTCTCCTTGCCGAAGAGCAAATGCAACAGGGCCAAGTAAATGCAGATGGAGCCCTCTGGGATCATGGGCCACAATGAACTTTCCCTCTTCATCAGCTTGTTATCTCAGGGAGTTTGTGACAGAAGCAGAAAGTAGACCAGACAAAGGGTCTGAAAAGCTGCCAACACCGATCACAGTAACACAACCCTTGGCTTCCTTATTCGGGACATAATCATCAAATGTAATTAGCTAACTCATGTGAAACCATTAACATTCACATGGTAAAATATGTAATGTGAAGATTCTGAAGGTATTTTTATGTATTTAATCCTCTAATCTCTAAAGTAGGATCAGTTTCTAGGGCTCGACGTGTGCTTCAAGCAGAGTTTGGTTTCTGCCTAAGATAAATTCTGTCTATCACAATCTCTCCAACCTTCATGATATTAAGTAGGTTTTTAAAATTATGTATAATTGCACCATATGGAAAAGGATATGAATCTATACAAACATCTATATGTATAGTAAATTCAACCAAGCCCTAATTTGGTAAAATTTGGTTGTAGATTTATTTCCTTCTTTAGAATAATAATGTGTTACTTCTCAACATTTCTGCTAAGGTCAAGTAGAAAAAGACATTTGACCTGTTTAGCGCAAAGATGTTGTTCTCGCTCCCCATTCAGCTGCCGTTTCTCCACTTCAGTCCCAGCCATGCAGCATCTGTTTGCAGTGCATCTGTACTAAGATATTTCAGATTAGCAAGCATCCCTCTCTTAAAGGGCCACCACATTGACCCTACTTGTTCTACCTTTAAATGTTCTGTTTTAGCCGAACGTCACACATTTCCTACCCTAAACTCCCTCCTGGTTGTTTTGGACACCTGTGGGTGTTTCTAGGTAAGCTTTGCTTAGGGTCTTGTTTTCCCTTTCAGCAATGAATGCACTTAGAGGACTCATTTTCTTCACTGACTCGGAGGGAGGCTCCATGGTCCCCAGCAATAGGGGTGCAGCAGCATTAGCCGGCTTGTAGACTGCTAAAAATCTACACGATTAATGTTTAAGCCCTTGATTTTTCACTCAAAATTAAATCTCAAGGTGGTACATGTGGCGGATTAAAGGATGCTGTAGTTCTGGGGACACGGCCCCTCAGGCGAAGATGTAACCACTGCCTGGCAACAGACCCACAGTGCTCTGTTTATGTTCTGAGACACTGCATTTGTTTTAAGAAAAAAGAAAGAAATGAACAAGGAAACACACAGAGACCCAAAGCTCCTTCCAGCTGAGAGGGGCACAGAGACAGTAGGGGAAACCCTTGCCCGCCACAGGTGAGATGTGACTTTTGCAGGGAAGTGGATAATTTTTACTTGATGGCGAATCGTTAAAAGTGAAGCAGATGATTAAACTTAATGGAACAGCCCCATTAAACTGAAATTAGTAAAAACATGCCCGGGGCAGCCTCCAACCTTTTATTTGTTGTGGTTTAACTTCTGTCTTTTACAGTGGCCATGATGAATGACATCACAAAAGAAAAAATCCAATTAAAATCTAAGTGCTCAATAAACTCCTAATGTCTGGTAGTTGCCACGTGCTTTTCTAGGGCACTGGAGTTTGTGTTTTTCTTTTCCCCAAGAATAGAGAAAACTGACCCCAGGGGAGTTGGGTGGAAGGCAGAGGACTAGGGAGAAGCTCAGAGACCCATGGGGGTTTCTGCTGCCTGCACTTGCTCCATCAGACCCTGAGATCTCCCACAGGGAGGAAAAGGGGGTGCAGCGAGGGAGGAGGCTAAATTGTGTGATTATCAGACCGTGCCTGAGTGAGGAGATACATCGCCCACTCGGTTTCAAATATTGATAAATCAGAACTGTGATCTTCAGCGCAGTCCCTGAGCGCACTCGCTTTTATCAGCTCAGGTGTTTGTTCTATAAGTCATCCAAATGGTCTCTTCTGACAGCCAAAAATAAGTTTCTGATTACTTCTACCTGCATAAATCTTGGGGCCAGATGTGGTATTCACCTACTAAGTGTGCAACAATTACATATTGAAAATGATGAGAGAAGCAGCCAAGGAGACTCTGCGATCTAGTGGCGTGCAGAATACAATAAATCGCGTGCAAAGGCAGCAGATGCCATCAGGTAGAAGAATACTGGCTTTTGATAACAGGTTTTTACCTCAGAGATACGAGCTGTTTGTAAAGTTGGCTTTTCCAAGTCCTCAAGCAGAGTTCTCAAAGTCAGCACGAGAGCGCAAACAGGTTGACCGGGAGCTGGGGGCCTCTTTGATCTGGGTTACCCTTTGTAATCCATGAAACACACATCGGGCTCTCAGTGCACGGTCACGTGGCAATTAATGAGGTATTTATATATGGTCTCTAATTAGGTCTTCACAACAGCTTGCCAGTACTGCTCTTACTAGCCTCATTTTCCTGATAAGCATCCTGGCTCAGGGGGTTAATTGGCTCTGCGGGGGTCCCACACCTGGTAAGGGACCAGAGCGTGAACACAACCTGTATTTAGGACTTGCTTGTGCACCCCAGGCACTACCAGACCCTTCTGCTGACCACGGCAGCTGGGGAGCAGCATCTGAAGGGCAGCTGCAGGGTTGCTTCATTCAACAGCTAATGAAATGGCTTTTTAAGAGCGTCTTTAGTCATTAGACGGTGACGATGGAGAGTTAAATATTCCCTGGTGGCCCTTTCTGAGTCATGGAGGATTTGGCATTTTCTTAGCAGATTGAGGAGGGCAAATCATGGAGGGCTCTTGTTTTATATTTCGTACTGCATTTGTCTCACTTCTAAGCAATTTCCTCCCTGTTCACATTTTTCTTCATTATTTCAGTCAAATTGCTTTCAAAGCTGCTAATTGTATGGATAATATTCTCATTCTCTAAACTCGGCAATGAACTAGCTGTAGCTGGGTGGCACTAGACATAGCTTCTCTGCCTCCCAAAACTAGGGATGATGTACCAAATACACCACGGGGCACCTTCCTGCCCTGAGTCTAATCTTCAAATGCTCACACAGGGTGTGATTTCGAAACACTACATAAATTGAAACCTTGAGTTTCTTGCCTCGACAATAATAGATTCAGAAAGTTCAGGATTACAAAAGAATCTTCCTGTTGGGGGGAGGGGTGTTGGGTGGAAGTGAAAGCATATGTATATAGGTCACACCCCAAAAGTATGCATGATACAAGAGAACTCCGCCTAGCCATATTAAATAGTCAAGTACGATCTGAAACCTTGTAAAGTCATAGCCCTTCATATGTGAGGGACGTCAAGAAAGAGGCAGATTACAAAGGATTTCTCAGATTCATTGCACCACAAAACCCTTTCCCTCTGCATTTTTCAAAGTTGTGATTCCGTGCAGCACACGTTTTGAAAGGCTGGCAGGACTCCTATGGTGGGAGTTTCTGATGCCTCGACCATCTCAGACTTTTTAAGTGGTCCTTCTCAACAAATAACACTCTCTAAAAATTTGTGAGCAGAGTTGGATTGTTTGGAAACCTGAATGTTGCCGAGTGGGGCAACAGCAATTCAGGAATGTTACGGGACTTCTGTCCAGGTTCTCGCGTCCCAGACAGGAAGGCTGAAGCTGGGACACAATTGAATGGTTCAAGTAAAATTTATTGAAAATCAGGGAAAGAAACACCAGATTGCTCTGGAGAATCATGGAAACTTTCTACTGGCTCCCTCTGACCTTTGATTGGTGGTCCCTGATGGGCCAGATTTGGAAGTCTCACTGGAGGGCTTTGTGGAGGATGTCAGATGAGGTGCTTAAGTGCATCCTGTGTGTGTGTTATCGCTCACATAGGCTTGTAACCTTGCTTAATCTCCTCTGGTCTCCTTTGCTGTTAGAAACCTACCTCCATCAGGAATTCAACAGTGAGGAAATGGTCTTTGGAATGGGAAATGTGAACTTCTTAATTAAAATCATCATCTTTCACTTGTGTGACATCCGGGCCCATTGGCCTGTTTCACTGACCGTGAACCTTCATTGCCTCCTCTGTTTGGTTATTTTTAGGAGGGGTAGGGGAGATCACTACTTTATAAGGCAGACAATTCCAACTTTAGGATTTTCTACTAAAATCCACATGCTAAACACCACTGGTCTGAGGGATCTGATAAACTGTCTGAAAGGGAGTTTCCAGGCATAGCACTTAAGATGTCTCTCAAAGACTTTGAATTGAGTTTGGTAATAAATCAACATCACATCCTCCTGGAAAAGGGGCCTTAATCTCCATCACCCAGGACCCAAGGCGGTTACCTTATTTCCCTAAATTCACCAAGAGGCAGAATGTATTCAAGTCTTTTTGACTCAAGCACGAAAGTCCTTTAGTTGTGTATCCTTTGGGTAAGATGTGTGTGTATTCAGTGGAGAGAGGGCTAAGACTAAACTGAGAACTGTAATAAAAAGCTTCATCCAACTATGTGTACATGTTGTGGGGTAATTAAAATCACCTTGCCCTTTAGCTTTTCCTTTCCCTAAATAAGAAGGATTACTAAATTTTCTACTTCATTCTGGAAAATTCTACAGTAATAAAAAAAGTTCTACAGTAATAAATTAATTAACAAAATTAATTGTTTATTAACGAATGGCATTAACTATTGAAGGGTTATGTAAAGTAGTAAAGAAGAAAAAAAAACCTGTAGCTTCCCTTAGACAGGAATGTATGAAAGTTAGCATGCGTGATAAAAACAAACAGTTTAGGATCACACGCTTGACTTTTTATTTTCTTTAATTTTTTTTCCCTACACTAGTTACATTCAGACCAAGATAGAGGAGATGGATCACTTAAATATATCCTTTCAGGAGATGGAGCCGGCGACCTCTTCATTATCAATGAAAACACGGGCGACATACAGGCCACCAAGAGGCTGGACAGGGAAGAAAAACCCGTTTACATCCTTCGAGCTCAAGCCGTCAATAGACGGACAGGGAGACCTGTGGAGCCCGAGTCTGAATTCATCATCAAGATCCATGACATTAATGACAACGAGCCGATATTCACCAAGGAGGTTTACACTGCCACGGTCCCCGAGATGGCAGATGTCGGTGAGTGAGAGGGTTTGAGCAAGAGCGGGGTCTCTGTTGGTTCGTCCTCCGAGCCAAGATCCCCGAGCCAAATGTACTGACTTGAGAGAATCTAGATGCCAAATTCCGAAACCACCATATCTCCAAACAACTCAGATTTGTCTGTTTTGTAAGCGCACCCCCTGGTGTCTAATATTACCCTAGTCTCATCCTGTGACTACTTAAGGAAGACCCCATCGTCTACTATGCTAAGTACGTGGAAGTCATGGGGTGTAAGTGGGAGGGAGGAAAAAGTCAGTCTCATCTGCTCTCTCTTTCCTTGGGCTGAAGCACAGCAGCTCTGAGCCTGCATCACCATTAGGCTCCAGGGAGCCCCTTCCGAGTAGAAAATAAAATCCTGAACTTACGGTCTGCTGCAGCTTGCCTGCATGTTGCTGATAAATTCACGACCCGTGAGCTTAGGAGAAGAGTTTTATTCTTTCTTATAATTCTGGTTCAGCCTGGCAGGAGAGCTCACAGTCACACTAGGAGCCAAGGGAACTGGCCAAACCACATCCACAGGACTGCCGAGAGAAAGGAATATAGAGAAATATGGAGAAGAATGCCAAACCATTTAACCAGCTATCTCCCTTTTATTCACCTGCCCAGTGAAGTTCCCGCCAACTACACGTTGGGTTCCCCACATCAATTAGATACTCTCCTGCAGGCTTCCTTAGGACCTGCCGTCTTCACAGCTGTAGCCAAAGTTCATTCTTCAATCACTAAATTGACACCCCATATCCATTTCTGAGAGGGGCCAGCCTCATTTGTCAGCATACAAGTTTATCCAAGTATGGTGAAGAATTCCCAACTACTGATCCAGCCCCCACCCCTTACATAGCCAGGGAAGGTCTTCCCACAATGGGGGTGAGTCTTCCCATATCAATCAGACACCCTCCTGCAGGCTTACTCAGGGCTCCCCTCAACTATCAGCTCTTCACAAACGTGCCCAATGTTCAGTCTGCAATCGTCAAGTTGATACTTGCATCTAACTAGCACACAGTCCATACTGACAGGTGCTTTAAGTGATGTAGATACTGACAGTTACTTTAAGTGACTGTAGATACTGACAGTTGCTTTAAATGACTGTAGATACTGGCAGTTGCTTTAAGTGATGTAGATACTGACAGTGTGCTTCAAGTGACTATAGATACTGACAGTTTCCTTAAGTGACTATAAATTTGTGAAAAGACTTCAAGTAATCTTTCCTCTTAATCCACAAACATTATGCAGATAGTAGAGATTTCCATGAGATTTAATATAGTGGTTTAATATTTTATGTACTAGTTCACTACCAATTTTAAGTGTGGATTTAATTTGTTTAAACTGAGAGAAGGTAAACAAGATTCAAATAAAAGGACATTCTCCTCATGTCCTTCTTAGAAGCATTAAAATCCTTCATGGTGACAGTAGCAAATTTCAAGCTATTCAAGAAAAGGGTTATTTCTATTCTCTATCAAATTTAGAAAAGCTGAAATTGCAGAATAACATTCCTATGGTTTGATCAATTAGATAGGAGACATACTATAGCTAACAGACTACGAGACTCAGAACATATCCAGTCCCTGGAAATGGTTGTAAAATATCAAAATGTTTTCTTGTGGAAAAAAAAATTGATTGTCGCAATTTTGAAGTAACTTTGTTTTGTTAGGATAATCACAAGCCATCACCAAAGCTAAGAAACAGGTTGCAATTGTTTTTGTATGTGGGTATGTGGGGTGTGTGTGTGTGTGTGTGTGTGTGTGTGTGTGTACAACATGGCACTTGAGTGTGTCTGTCTGTGGATGTCCAAGAATGACATCAGAAATAATCCTGAATTGCTTCACCTCCTTGTAGCTTTGCTCTGGGGTTTCCTAGGCTCCACCCTCCAGGGCTGGAATTGTAAGCTTCTGCCACATCTGCATCGGTCTAGGTATTCTACCTCAGGTCTGATTGTAAAGCAAAGGCTTTAACTCTGTTACATCTCCCCAATCCTATAATTACTTTGAAAGAAAGGGTTATTAGGGAAGAAAAAAGTATTTTTTCTTTAGGTGGATAAAGGGGAGAAGAATTAGTAAGAACTACAAGATTTAAGGGTTCACACTCTACGCAGCTCTACAGAGCATCCCTCACTCTTGAAGTCACAAAAGAATTAAATGTGCATTACAAATATTCAGTTATTTGGGGAATATTCGAATATTTGGGGAAATCTGACCATAACATGTTTAGAAAAATGCAAGGTTCTTACCAGTTTGCACATAAGCATAGTAATGTCGATGTTCATCACTATTATAAACTCAGCCTTATTACAATTACTGAGACAGGAAGGCATCTTGAAAGCATTGTATAAAGGTAGTGGGACAGCAAAAAAAAGCGCTAAGATGGACTCTGGTATCAAACACACCCAAATTTGAAACTCCACTCAGAGCCAGAAGTGTAGCCTTGGGCAAATAACTTGATTTCTCTGATCCTGATTTCTTTGATCCTCCAATTCCTTATCTACCAAAAAAATAAATAATAAATGTCTACTCCCGGGGGTTATCATGAGCATTAAATACAAAAACAGAAGCAGAGCCCCTCATACAATGTTTGCACCTAATAGGCACTCAGAACATCCAGATAATCATATTCTTAAAGGCCATCAATATTTATATCAATGCAAATAAGAATTTGGGTTAACTCTTCCTCTAAAAGCACTGGCTGTTCCCCTTCTCTCTCCCTCTCTAGCCAGATTATGAAGTGGCTGCTGGGTCTCAACTCACTGGCACAATACATCCAGGCGTTCAACCCTAACGCAGTGCATTCTCCTTGTTCAATAAATGAAATGGTTAGACATTGCAAAAGCAATTTAAGAATTCCAATATTCCCTCCATGGCAGGTTCCCTGCCCTTTTCATGAACAGAGCAACTTAAGCCCTGTGCTCCCTGCTCACCTGACAGGAATATCAAAAGCCAGACACGGAGCCATCTTCATCCGGGGTCTTCTCCTTTGGGAATCAAACTCTTGGGACCTCCTTCTACAGTGAGAGCTACCTGCAAACATACATATGAAACTGACATGGTATTTCAGGAGGGCAGGGAGACTTCCTGCCAACCTAAAATGCCATAGCCTTCTTTGCACATGCGATCCTGTTCATTTGGAAATATGCTGACCGATGTTTATGCTTTTCCATTCCAACCAATTCTTTTTGGCTTTGGTTTGTTTTGAGACAAGGTCCCAAGCTGGTCTCGAAGTCACTATGTGGCCAAAATGACATTAAACTTCGGATCCTCCTGCCTTCACGCCCAACTTCATGCCATGCTTAGAATAAAATCCAGGGCCCCCTGCATGCTAGGCAGGCATTCTGATGACTAAGCTACATCTCTACATCTCTAGCCCCACCTAATTCTCATCTGATCCAAAAAACCTCTTTGAAAGTTCAAAATCTTTCAGCCTCCTGGAATTACAAGATACTTGGGAGAGCAAATAATGGAAAACCCAACTGGAACTAGTTTAAACAACAAAAATATTTGATGGTAACAGAACTTTAGGCAGAGTGAGCTTTGAAGAGATTATTTTATCTAATTTACTTTTTCTTCAGCTGACATTTCTAAGGTCACAACAGCTGCTGCATTTGTTGGCTTCTCAGCACACAGCAGTCCAATAGAAAGAGCAATCGGGACACAGAATTTCTAGCAAAATCATGAGCGGTCCCTGATTGAACGACACCTAACATAACTTCTGTGGATGAACACATGAAAGATGCTGGCTGTTTTAATCCTGAATAATGTTCTTTAAAAACACAGCGGCTAGAGTCCAGGCAAATCCCATCATGGAGACGGGAAGAAGTCAGTTCAACCCAATGATGCTGATCGTTCCCAAAGCTTTTCTTTATTCTAGAACTCACACTACCTAGTGATGTTGATTTCATCACTTCCACGTTAAGGATCCACGAATTCCTAAGCTAGCATGGCACTGAAGTCCTTCTTTGCTGTAAAAGTTGTACACAGATTAATTAAGGTCATGTGTTTAGATCAAGGACTACAAGGGCTTTGTATTTGTATTCAAGGTATGCTTCTGTCATTACAGGTACATTTGTCGTTCAGGTGACAGCAACAGATGCGGATGATCCAACTTACGGGAACAGTGCAAAAGTTGTCTACAGCATCCTGCAGGGACAGCCCTATTTTTCAGTTGAGTCAGAAACAGGTTAGAATGCCTTTTTATCTCCTATTTTACATTCTGTAATTTTTATTGACATGCTCAGCTGAGCTGGCATATTTTTAATGAAAACAATCAGTATGATTGGATTTTTCTCGTGATCCCCTGCCAAAGCCTTAATCATGTATTGGTAAGCATGGCATCCAGCTCATTTTAATAAAGATCTCTGACAATGAATCACATCCATCATGTCTATAGAATGGAGTCACGAAAGGTAGATGTTACTTTTATTCTCCACTTTTGAGTAAAGATGAAAGACTAACCTTTCTGAAACTGACTAGGCTATTCATAGATATTCTCTATTGTGCTCTAAAGTAACAGATAGTGCACAGTTTTTGCACAAATAAGATGTAACCAAGAGGCAGACTGTCTCCAAGCAGAGCTTTTTGAGTTATGCATCGTTAGAAGCTTGGACACAGCAATCACAGAAATCATGGATGAGATGGGGTCTCCAGCCCAGATACCTGGGTGTTGCTATGAGGAGATATTTTGCTTTCCTGCTCAGAGCATTAGGGGGGTAAAAAGCAATTGTATCATAAAAGTAAGATTTTGCACACTCTTGCTTGGCCTATCCTGTCTGATGTATCCCTTCTCCAGCAAAGCAGCTTGTGTCATAGAATCCTTTATATGACATCTTATTTTTCTATATTACACACACACACACACACACACACACACACACACACACACACACATATACACAAAAGGTGCCAGGATATCTGCTGATTTACTTTTTTCTGCAGAGAGCATTTATATTGTACTTTAAATTCTACATATATTCTGCTAACATAATAGGAGTCAAGTTCCCTTTCTACATTTTTTTAGACAACCTTTATTTTTAAATCAGAGTCTTTCTAGGTTACTACATGCGGTTGGAAATCTAGGCAATGAAAGGTGAATGAACCTGGCAAGAATCCCAAGGAGAAATAAAATGTTCAGTTGAAAAACAATGAGAATGAAAAATTAGAATTATTCAACTTAAAGGACAAAAGGCTAAGGTGGTCCTGCATTTAAGCAGAGAAGTACTGTTATTCAGAAAAGGGAAGGCAGCTGCTCTTTGAAGCCAAGACTATAGGAATAAAATCGACCTGTTGTCAAATGTAGTCTTGTTAAAAAGGGGGAAAAAAATATTTTCAGCTTCATTAGTGGTTAAGCACTAGAATGTGCAACCAGGAGCGGTTATCAAGCCGCCTCTGGTGATATTTAAAAAGAAAGTTAACTTAAGCATTAATACTACATAGGGATTAGGCAAACTTTTAGAAATTCTTTCATGTGATTACCCTTGAGCTACCCAACAGTAGAGAGAACTTCAACCTAACACTAAAATGTTGGCTACTATTGGAATCAGTTGAACTAATGCTCAAAATGGCTTTAGAAAAACCTAAATTCTTAAGGATTGTGTGAGATGAAAGTTGTGATGGGAGGAGGGAGGGAGGGAACTGGTGTACCTATTAAGTTTGTATGTGCTGAAATAATAATAAAAAATGTATTAAAATAAAAAAAGAAAGTTGTGATGGTTCCTTAACACCAGAGAAAATTCTCAGAATATTCATTACGGCAGGTGGGTTTGAGGAGCAATTGACCAAGCCAGTAACGTGGAAGTCAGCATCAGCTCAGGCATATGGCTTCCTTAATAATCTGCTCTTAACGTCCCTAAGTGCCTTTGATCCAGCAGCCACAGCAGTATGTCCCTTACGCCATGTGCCAAGTTACATTTTGCAGTGTCATCTTATAACACTTAATATTTATGCTGCTCACTATCTACATTGCTGTAGAATTTGACTTGAACCTGTTTCTCTTCTCCTTGTATTACAGGCTTTTTAATATGCAATTATAATTTCCTTCAGCATAAAGAATGTGTATAATCATCCTTACATCACTGTGACATCTGCATAGTGTTTTGCATACTGTGGGTGACAGTCTGTGTCTGTTTGCATAAATAAGTGATTCCATAAAGTAGTCTTACTGTCTCCCTTTCCACCCCCCAACTCACATCCAAAGGTATCATCAAGACAGCGTTGCTCAACATGGATCGAGAAAACAGAGAGCAGTACCAAGTGGTGATTCAAGCCAAGGACATGGGCGGCCAGATGGGCGGCTTGTCAGGAACGACCACCGTGAACATCACGCTGACGGATGTCAACGACAACCCGCCCCGATTCCCCCAGAGTAGGGACATTTGAATGAGTTCTTCCGACATGCTTTTGTAAAATTTTCACTGCAAGAATATTTATTTTTCTGTTGTTGTCACTACTGTCAAAAATCAGTGGAATTAGGAAGAATGGGCACTTTTATTAAAATTATTTAAATGAGTCGAAAACACCGCTTGTGCTCAGGAAGTGTGAACACTTACGTTCCACTGTTGGCAGTTAGCTGAGCGATTTCTGACTTGGCTGCTGCTGTAGAGCAGCATCAAGCTTGCTTTCTCCTTATTAAAAAGTTTACCGGAGACATAAGTCTGCCTGTGCAGAACATATGTATACAAGCATGTTTTTATTTGTTAGCAAGAAGTTGACTTTATGTTTTCGGAACTTAATCGGGCATGTAATCTCTTTTAAATGTTCACAATGCTTTGTGAGGGAAAGGATTTGTCATTTTCCTCTCTCTAAGAATACAACTGTGGAAGTTGCTGTGCACCTAATCCATTGAAATTAGTTTTGGTTTGCAGCATTATGGTTAATTCAGATGCTGAAAATCATTAACTCTCATGATCAGATAGGGAGAGAAAACATGCATCCAGTGTTACCACCTTTACTTCAGACAGGATACCGCTTCACCCAAAGCCACCTGATCTGGTTTGAATGCAACGCGTCTTTCAAAAATCAAATTCTGTTTCTAACCCTTATCACCTCCAAAATCCACCTGAATCATTCAACAGAGAGTTGATCTGGACCTGGTGGCACTAACCTGTAATCCCAACTCAAAGGCAGGACCCAGACCTTGGCTACATGGAGTGTTCCATGACAGCCTAGAATATATTTCAAGACCCTGTTGCAGAAAAAGAAAGAAAAGAAAAGAAAAAAGGAGGAGGCCCATTTGCTCTACCACAGCATTTTTAAAATGTGGTTTACTAATAAAGCCTTCCTTTAGAAGCAAAATCACATGGATCAATGGGCAATACTTCCATTTGCCTTTTTCTTCAATCAATCAGGAACAAAATCAGAATAGCTAATAATTTATGATGCAGGTAGAAGAAAAGTTCTATGAGCCCTAAGATTTCCCCACAAAGCTCTAAAATGACGATATCAGGCTCACCCACCATGTTACCACGAAGGATAACACAAAGGTTACTCAGCTCTTGCAAGCACAAGATCCATCTTTTCTTATGTAGCTTTTTGCTGGATACCACATCATGCACCAAAGCAAGGAGAGGAGAATACAGAAGGGGAAAGCATCCCTGACAGTGAACGTTGAAACTCCAGAGAATTACTTAACCTTTCATTTTACCAACCAGGAACCCAATACTGAAGAGGTTCATATTTTTGTGGACCTGTATTTCAATGGTGCCATACTTTGGTTCTAACAAAATCACATGTATGAATGATTGGCAAAATGTGACAGATGGAAAATAAAAAATTAATTAATTAATTAATTAGTTTAAAAAATGAAAAAAGTGACAGATGAGATCAGAATAACTTCTAGAAGGCAACGAGGCTCACCAATAGGCCACCAATACTGGAAAGTGTTTGGCTCTTAGTATGTACACAGTTGTATACCTTACGTACACGCTGGCCTGTCAGCTCTAAAGTGAAACTCACACATAGTCTCTAATTTTACCACATTCGACTATCAGAAAAGTGTCAGCTTCATATTAATGTAAGTAAGCTAAACATCTATGCAGAGAGAATAATATAGGAATGAAATTTAAGATAAGTAGTCAAAAGAGAAAAATGAAGATTTTCATGACTCAGTGTGTTTGCCCACATTCTTAACTCTGCGAAGATCCAGTCCCGATATGAGTGACAGTGTGGCTACTTGGATCTTTCCTCCACGTCCCTAAAGTTTTGGATCCACTTTCAGCTAGCATCAGCAAGGGCAGGACGAATACGTTCAAAGCACACCTAGCGGTTGGCTAAACCAATTAAAAGTCAGTCAGCTTAAGTTCTTCTACCTTCTGTCTGCAAGATTACGTCATCAGGGGCTTTGGATCCTCCCGTTCTCTCTAGCGCTCAGCCTCACAGTGACACCATAGACTTGGAAGCCTGTTAGAAAACAAGTGCACGCCTTTGCAAGGAGACCAATCATGAACCAGGATTCTCCAGCTATCACAACAGCAAATATTAGGAAGACCAGAGCACCATTAATGATTCCTAAGGAAGCATAAGCCAACTTCCTTCCATGGCGATGGTTGAAGGACAGATAGAAGCAGGTTTTGCTTCGTAGCCGTCTCCTCTTAGCTGCAGCTGGGCTTTCTGTGGCTTCACTCAGCCATTGTCGGCCATGGTCCCAAAAATACTCAATAAGACATTCCATAAATAAACAATCCACAAGCTCCAAGTACCTTTATCATCATCTGTTAGTATGTTGTTCTAGCTTTTATTGTTAGCTTTTATTGCTAATATCTGATTGTGCCTAATTTAAAAGTTAAACTTTTTTTTTCAATCTGCATGTATTTCAAAAAAATTCCATAGTACAACTGTATTTAAGATTTAGTGTTACTCTCAGTTAAGTGCCCACAAGAGGTCTTGAAATGGGTAAGGAAGCATTACTTGTCGGGGGAGAGCATGCTTCATCTCTGTCTGACTCATCTTTCTGGTGACTAATAGGCACGTACCAATTTAAAACCCCCGAGTCCTCTCCGCCTGGCACACCGATTGGCAGGATCAAAGCCAGTGATGCCGACGTGGGTGGAAACGCAGAGATCGAGTACAGCATCACAGACGGAGAGGGGCAGGACATGTTTGATGTCGTCACGGACCAGGACACCCAGGAAGGGATCATAACTGTCAAAAAGGTAAAGTCTCTTCTTAGATATCATACCAACGATAAGTGTGTCTCTGGCTCCCAAGTTACCAAGCACAGGGACGACCTCACATAAACATTCCTTCAGATTCTATCTTGCTAACTTAAACAACAAAAGATAGAAAGAAATGCCGGGCTAGAAAGACAGTTCGGTCAGTAAGGTGCCTGTGTACAAACCTGAGTTTGATGCCCAGAAACTCATAACTCACATGGTGGAAGGAGGGATCTAACTTATTCGTGTGTGTGTGTGTGTGTGTGTGTGTGTGTGTGTGTGTGAGAGAGAGAGAGAGAGAGAGAGATTCATTTTTATTTTGTATGCGAGTGTAGATGGGGTACTAGGGATGTGTGTGCAAAAGAAACCATTGTGTGTGCCTATGGAGGCCCAAGGGTAACTTCTGGAATCACCCTGGATTGCTCTACCTCCTCATTGCTCTGCTCTGGGGTTTCCCAGGCTCTGCCTTCCAAGGCCAGAGGTTCAGCCTCCACCATTTCTGCCAAGTGTTTTTACTTAGGATATGGAGATCAAAACTCAAGTCTTTTTGCTTATGAGAACAAGGCTTAACCCTGAGCCATCTCTCCAGCCCAAGAGAACTGACTTCTAATAATTGTCCTCTGACCTTCGCCTATGCACCATGGTTTCAACACTCACTCTTCATCTCTCTCTCTCTCTCTAATAAATAAATAAAATATTTAAAGAAATAAATACCTATTCTAATTCCACTGAGATGTCTTGAGCTGACTTTTAAAGGTCCAAAATAATTTCTCACATTTATTACTTCCATACTGTTAATAAATTTCATTAAGAATCTTCTAAGTAAATAAAGTAATATGCATAAAACTACGTGAAACAAATAAACAATAACTAGACCATGTCAGACGTTATTCAGGTGCTGGAGTTGCCATGGCACCTACAACAGGTGGTCTCGGCTCCCCTGGACCTTCCAGGCCAGGGGGAAGAAAACAAAGACGCCAATAAGCAAACAATTGTGCATCTGCCACATTACATTGCTCTCGAATAGGCATTTGTGCTGATACTCTGACAGTGCACCTTCCTCTACTCGGTCCCGTCAATTTCCCTGCATTACGTACTACAGCTACGGGTCCCCTACGTAAGGAAGGTGGGTAAGGGAGAGAGCTGGGTGGTTAAAGCAGTTGCCTTTTAAGCAGAAAGAATGGGAGTCTGGATCCCCAGATCCAAAGTAAAATGCCAGCCGGATGTGGTGACCTGATTGTAATTATGGTCCCAGAAGGTAGAGCCTGAAAATTGTCAAAGCGAGCTGGCTAGCTTTACAGGCCTAGAGGCAAACTCTGGGTTTAGAGATCTGACTTTCCAACAGTAATATGGAAGGGCAATTGAGGATGAATCCCAATATCACCTTCGGGCTTCGATATGCACTCACAATGCACATGTGCCTACACACAGGAAAACACACATACATTCATGCTTGCATACCATACACACAGGCACCCATATAAAAGTGGAAAAAAATAAAATTCAACCCTGTGATCTTTCAACTACTTTCTGGAGCACAGAGACTAAATCTCTTCTGTCCCAAGTTGCTCCTCACCAGTGGACTCACACGCACTGTTCTGCCTCCTCGGTGCAGCACCACAGAGCAGTGTGCTATGGTTAAAATCAATGAACGAGGCTCAGGAGATGGCTCAAGGCTTGAAGCCTCCTCTTTACAAGCAAACAGATGCCCATATTCCACATTAAAATGCCAATGCTAGCTGGTTATGGCAACAGCCTACACTTCTAGCCCTGGAAGGCTGAGCTGAGAAACCCTAGAACAGGGCAATAAAGAGGTAGAGCAAGCCAGGATGATTCCCGAAGTCACCCTTGGGTCTCCACAGGCTCATACAATCAAGTACTCTCTCGTACACATGGCCACACACATGACACACAGAAACTAATAATGCATATAGTGTATTTCAAGACTGAAAACATTGACTTGGGTTAACGTTTACTGGTTTCTCTTATCTTGCACAGTGTGCACTGTGGCTTGCTGGTAAACATAAGCACAGGTGGAAGTAAGTAACAGCAGCATCTTTGCTCTTAAAAACATGTCTTAATATCTAAAACGCAATAAAACATGTTTAAGGGACACTCAGACTAATGCTTTACACCACAATGTGATTAGGAAGCCCATAGTGGACATTAACCTTTTTAATTGTCGCGGTGCCTTGTGAGATCGGAACTGGTATCCTCCCAGGGGACTAAGTCACATTCACCAGCATCGTGGTGACTAATTTTCTAGTGAGCTTTGTCATATTATCATCCGAAACCAAAACTCATCAATGGGTGATAAGGTTCACTGCGTGCACCCCAACAGCAAGACCGTTCCTCCCCAAGGTCTTTAACAGCAACCATCATTACTTTCTTGGATTTAAAAAAAAAAAAAGCCCATTGCCTTTATCAGGGTATTATAGAAAGGTTTTATTAACCCATGAAGAAAAAATTAATCTATTTTGTGGTTTCAAAAAACCAAACTCACTATGTAAACCTACATTTTTTGATTCGGGCTACACCTTGGATTCACCCAAAGGTGTCCCAAAGTGTAGATTACCATCTTCACCCCCTATGTTTTGATTTAATGGACCAAGATAGCACCCTACCCAACCCTCCCTTCCCAGACATTGGGGAGTTTTAAATACTCAGCACTGAAGCAAAATCAGATGTGAGAATATGTGACAGAATATGTGTGCTGCCAGCCTGCCCCCTGCAGCCCACCCCCAGGGAGAGGGTAAACCTATAGTGCCCTCCTGCCTCATATGACACTGTGTACCTACCTCAGCATCCGCTGTCCATCAATGGCAGGCAAAGCTTCAATCACAGCTCCTTTAGGTTGCTGTGGCGTCTGAACATCTCCACATCCTGCGTGATAGTTTCCCTCCCGAGGGTCCATCCTCGCTGCTTCTGCCCAGCATCAGGCTGCCGCACACTGATGGCCCTAAGCAGCGTGGTCGCCTCATCCGAGATTTGCCTCGTAGTGGTTTCTGTCCTGGTTTCTGCATCCCAGCTGCTTTACGTCTGTCTCTCTCCTCCCTCAGCTCTTGGATTTTGAAAAGAAGAAAGTGTACACCCTCAAGGTGGAAGCCTCCAATCCCCACGTGGAGCCTCGATTTCTCTACCTGGGTCCCTTCAAAGACTCGGCCACGGTGAGAATCGTGGTGGAGGACGTAGATGAGCCGCCCGTCTTCAGCAAGGTGGCCTACATCCTACAAATCCGAGAAGACGCTCAGATAAACACAACCATAGGCGCGGTCACAGCTCAGGATCCTGACGCCGCCAGGAATCCTGTCAAGTAAGCACAAGCTGGGATGCCTCTCCCATAAGCCTGTCGATTTGCATGTTCAAATATCCGCTTGCACCTTAGAAAAGAGGAATCTCTTTTTTTCCAATTAGATGGTGGTGTTTTCCTGAAAAACTACGCAGTTCCTTTCATTTTCCTCGCTCACTGCATAAATATTATTTTAGCAACAGCATAACCCTAAAATACACAAAATTTGAAAGAAAAACAAGACGAACTGCTTGCGAGTAACAAAACTGAGCAGCCTGAGGCTCTCGCTTGCTCTAAGATGTTTCTAAGGTGCAGGATTTGCCAAGGAGTGGAAGAGAGAAACAAGCGAACCAGCCACCAAGCTGGACGTTCTGCTTTTCAAGTACTGGGAGTACCAATCATGTAACATTCGTGGCAGAATTACACCCCATTTGGGTGCGTAATTTTTCCTTGTGCATATGTAAATCAAAACAAGAACCACTTCGTGATATAGGGCTGTGAAATCCTGGGAAATTAATTGAAATTGAATCCAAATTAATGCTGTGTACACAAACGCTGTTTTCCCTGTACTTTCCTGACACCCCAGGGATAAATCATGTTGCAAGGCAGCCTTGTGGCTCTTTGGGACCGCGGGTCTGCGTGGGGATTCTAGAAAATCCCTGCGTCCACCAACTGCCAACCTTCAGCCAGGTGCTTTGTTGGCTAAATGAGAAAAGTGCTAAATCAGAGTCTATTGTGTAAATTATTCCCCACAAATAAAGTGAACGAATCAAAAAGTTGATCGGCCTCTCTCCAGTAAATCCACCCGTAGATTCTGATGAGGGCATTTGCTGGGTACCAGGTACATCCTAGTCAGCTGAGAGCTACACTGAGTCCTAAACATAGGACAGACAGAAATAAGCCAAAAATAAATATGCAAGATATTGGGGGGATGTTAAGGAACAAATAGCAGGAATAATTTATTTCAGATCACATGACCTTCTTTTGAAGGGAATCATGAAACAGTTGAATGAAATGGCCGTAAGTTATGCAGACACTCGGCCCGGCAAAAGGTGACGCCAGAGCTTGCTTGGCCTGTGGTTGGAGCTTCTAGGATCAGTGGGGATCTTGCTCAGCTAGGAGAAAGGAAGAGGGGAGAAGGGAGATCGGAAGCTGAGACAATGAGGGGGATCAGGTGGGAGGCACTGGAGAGCTTTGCCACACGGGGGCTGCTGCCCATTGTAGTCCACGGTAAAGACTGAATTTTATTCGGTTGAGGTGAAAAGCCACTGAGAGGCTTTGAATAGAGGACTTACCTAATCCCAAACCACATTTTAAAAGGTTCACTTTGTCTGCGGTGCAAAGAATATCATTGCAGATGAAAGAAGCTGCGGCTCCTGAGGCAGCGTCTTCCAACATCCAAGTCCCCTTTGTTGCGGCGAAGCCTTGTGGCACCCTCACATCTAACACAGAGATGTCTGGCTCATTCTCAGAGGATAATTTTAAATCACTGGGCAAACAGACTCACGTTTTATCTTTCTGTTGGAATATCTGGAAGACGGCTTGCATTGGGCCATGGTCTATCAGCAAAGCCACATGTGAGCGTGCTGGTCCAATATTCCCCGTTTAAATGTAATATTTTTAATAACGTTTGCATCCATATTGTGGATAATTTAAATACTTCCACAAGTATGCTTTTACTTCGGGTTTGTTCTAACTGCACAAGGCAAAAAAAGAACACTTGGCAAGCCAGTGTGAAGTCGGATTTGCAAGTGTTAATGCTAGAAGTTTACGAATATGAGCTTCGGTTACCTGTCTCATAGATTTGATAATTTGAAGAGAAAATGTCTTTTGGACATCCAGGCTAAATACTTCTAGGCCAATGTTATGCCAAATGCTTTTATGTTATACCAAATATTCTTGCCCACTGCATTATTTTACGTTTTATGGAAGGAAGTAGTCAGCTTGTCAGGATAGCTTGTCTGTTCATTCTAAAGTCTGCTGTCAGCCATCTATCTCCTGGTACATATGGATTTGACACACAAAGATTTAAGGCTATAAATGCATGTAAAATACACTGGGGTTATGCTAGACATAAATATTAAATATATATGTATGAAAGAATATGATAGGTAAACAATTAACATAAAGAATTCTTCCCCAAATGTTTACTTATTATGAAATCACAATCTTTAACAAAAAAAAATTTCCTTCCAAATTACAAATGACTTTTGCTACCTATAAATCTGTGTTACTGTAAATACAAACCATGAGGAGCTTGATAGGTATCTCAGGGGTTAAAACTCTGCCTTGAAAGAAGAAGTTCCTAAGCCATGGTGGTGGCCTACACCTCTGACCTTGGTGGGCAGAGTCTGAGAAATACCAGAGCAAAGCAAAAAGGAGATAGAAGCAATTCAGGATGATTCCCAAAGTTACTCTTGGTCCTCCACAGGGACATACAGTGCCCTTTGATACACATACACACACAATTTAGAAAAAAAAATAGATAAATACAAACCAGAGAAACTGAGAAAATGGTTCCTTCAGAAAAATGCTTGGCATGCAAGCACGGATCCCCATACCTACAAGAAAAGCCAGAGCAGCAGCATGTGAGTAGGGTCCCTGGAGCATGCTGGGTAGCCCATCCTGTCCAATCAGTGTGCTCCATGTTCAGGGAAAAACTCCATTTCAAAAAGATAAAATTGGAAGTGACTGAGGAAGACCCCCAATATCAGCCTCTAGCTTCCCCATACATTTATGTATACACACACACACACACACACACACACACACACACACACACAGACATGCACACACATAGACAATTTAAAAATACCACGAAAAATTTAGCAGCAAACACTCCTTTTTCTCCCACCATTCACATCTTCCTGATAGAAGATACATTACAAATCATTTAACCACAAATGTAGTGAAGCCCGGGGGTTGGCCCAGGGCAGTCTTGAGATCACTCCCAGCTGGTGAAGAGTTGACCGCCTTATTAGTGATGGTCACAATTAATGTTTCTGGCTAGCAAATATCCCTAATAGGAACTGAAATTACTTTCCAGTAAAAATCAACAACAGAAGACATAGCTCTGTCTGCAAACGTCCTTCTTAAGCAATAGGGGCATTTTAGGTTTTCCATTAATTTTTAATCTCCCAATTAGAGAAAACAATATAAATTTTGGCATTTCCTAAATAGTTAATCTTCTCTCTTTAATATATAAAGCTTCCTTCAGCTAATGCTTCCTCAAACATCCTTTTTGTTTCAAGGCTGGATGGGAAATATGATTACTCATAAAGCTTACACTATGAGACAAAGCATACACTATAAGTGCTTGCCAAGGCACGGAGCAGGGCTTTTTATTATGATTATTCTTTTAGAGTTTTGGATTTGAAAACCACAATGAATTTATCTCATTTTTATCCCTTATTTCTTAATCCCATCCTCCCTACTCTTCCTACTGCAAATCTTCCTGACTAGTCTTCCTCCTACTTCCCTGTCCTTTTACATGCGGGTGACCCACTGGTTTCATCTGGGTTTCCTGTACTGGCATGTACTTGAGCTCTTGCTGGAGCAGTAGATCACACATCAGTTGCTACATCACTGGGGAAAGAAGCCCCCCCCACCCTATTCTCCCTCAAGAGCCTCTCAGGGTGGTGTGGTGCCCCTTGAGATCTTTCTCTTTCTATGGTTAGATGTTGAGAGGCCAAGTCTTGTGCAGGTCTTGTGGACGTGCACAAGTTACATGTCCACGAGATGCTGTCTGGCCACATCCCTTCCCACCGTCAGGCTCTTCCATTCTTACCGGTCCCTGGACCTTGAGATGGGAGTCATGGTTCTGATGCCCTGTTGGGGCAGTGCAATTTATAGTCACTTATTGGTGGAATACACATCTCAAGCTTGTGTTTATAGGTAATTATTAAATTTCTCACAATCTAAGAGCATAGAGATTTCTGTTTGGTAACGAGCTGTGTGTTATAAAAATCTATCATTCATTCCCAAAAATGAAGAAGCATAATCAAGTAAGTTCAGGACTTTAGCCCTGAACTGAAGTTTCAGGAACTTCCTAAGACTAATTATCTGTTTCCTTCTGAGCCTTCCTCCAGGATGGGACATTTCAAATTGCTGTACAGAATCATTCTCAGGTCAGAAAACGAGGGAACCAATCTAGGCATTAAACTATGCCAGAGGAAAAATCCTATACAACAGCTTGTTGAGAGGCAGGAGGAATGAGTTAGGGTAACATGTGGAGGAAATGACAAAAATGCTTTGCATATGTGCATGAAACTGTTAGAAATAAAAAATAATTTAAAAAATAACTATGTTATGCTAGGGAGATGCCTGAGGGGTTAAAACCATTGCCTCCCAATCAAAAGGACCTGAGTTCAGATCTCCAGAGTCCATATAAAAATGCTGGGCAGACCCTAGAAGGCAGAGTCTGGGAAACTCCAATACAAAACCATAAGGAGTTAAAATAAATCCCAGTTGATCCCTGAAGTCACCCTTGGGCCTCCACAGGCACACATGATCAAGTGCCTTCTTACACATGCATACATACACGTGCATGTGCCAAAAACAAAAAGCTATGTTGTTTTAAATACAAGGAAACTACTCAGATCTAACCACAGAAAGGCTCATTGGGATTTGCATTAATTCTCTTAAATATAAAGGTAAATGGCCTAAATAAATTGAATGCCTACTTCATTTAGATACCTGCTAAATAGCAAAAATAAATTCTATTAAGATAAAATGTGCTATTTGTTATAGCTGCCTGTTTATATTTTAAAATAAAAATTCATTGAAATAGAATTGGCTTTGGTATGCTATTGCAAACTAGTAATGATTTTTCTTAGAGCACACACAATAAATTTCAAGTATATTTGACAAGCTAAATAATTTACTTCAATTGCATTTTTACTAAGCCAGTTTTTTTTTATCTCGTGTTATGAGCTTTGAGAATCCAGCCAAAATGGGGAATTATTTTTTTCTTAGGAGTCTTTATCAAATTTTTTCAGAATTTTCTCTTTAATGTATCCTATACACAGTCATGCTTTTTCCTCTTTACATGGTTATCTTAAAAATTAGTAACAAAAAAGTTAGAACAAATAGAAAATTTATAAATAAAATAACATTTTCCAACTCTACTAGTCTTCCATGAACTTTATGATGGAAGGCTGCTACCTCTCAGGTCTAAGACTACTCCTGGTCTTCTTTGAATTGCTTGAAGTTCTCCTTTGATCTTACCCAGCCCTTTCTCTCCTCCTAGGATTGTTCTGATCCTTGTCTCTTCCCACTGGGTCTGTACTTGAAACTTCTCTCCCTTCGCTGAGCTGTTCAATAAGGAATCCAGGTTGCATTGGCAGATCTTGAGCTGGTTATCTCCACCTGAGAATCTTAGCCTCTGAAGTATGAAAATGGAGCTCATAACCTTCCCCAAGTCCTGTTTTTCCCTCCCGTTTCCACCAGCCTGGGTCAGGTGCTGCCAGTCCTTCTTCTCAATTCAACAAGTCATCTTTACTAAGCATGTTTTAGCCGATGGCACATCCCTGCTTAGCACCTGCGGGTGGATTTGCTCAGCATTTAGAATAGATCCCAACTCAGTCCCATGGTCAGCCCATCTTTCTGTAATCCCTGTCCGTGTCTCCTACATCATTACCAGTCCCACCCACACTAGTTATCTTTGGCTTCTAAAGAGACTATTTTAAAAATAGAATGGATAAGAGAAAAATAACTAATACCCTACACATACATACAAACACACATCCATTAAGTTCTAAAAATCTAAAAAGTTAATTTGAAAATATAATTACTAAATAAATTTTATCTAAATTCTATATTTGAAAGAAATCTACTCAAAACTATACAACTTACCTAGTGAGTTTAAAATCAAACCTCAGCTCTAAACAACTAAGTTATAAAGACAGGATGCAGACTGTTCAGTTATAAATATAAATGCTGCAATGGGAAAGAATTAATATAGGAGATATTCTTTGAATCATTTTAGCATGTAAAAAGAACAGATCCGAGGAAAGCTTTGCTAAATTCTGCTCTGCGCTTGCAGGTATTCTGTGGATCGCCATACAGATATGGACAGGATATTCAACATTGACTCTGGAAACGGTTCCATTTTTACATCGAAGCTTCTTGACCGAGAAACGGTACTATGGCATAACATTACGGTGATCGCCACAGAGATTAGTAAGTGCAACCCCGCAGCAGTGCTGTCCACACTGAAGGAGTGAGCGGGTGTCCCGGCGGGGTCTGAGACGAGTCCCCTCATGTTGCTGAGTCTAGACCATGTAGAAGGAGGGCCAGAGCCCTGGGAAGATTCACAAAAATGTTTCTTCTAAATGTTGGAAATTGTTGAGACTCTGCAATAAAGATGAATCTCTCAAGGGAAAAGAAAGGGACACTTAGTGGATCTGATTCCCCATGAGTGTATAAATTAGAAAATTACATAAACTGCAGAAGAAATGGGTTCTCAGTTAGACCCATGGGGTCAAATATCTGCAAAATGTAGGCACTGTATAACATCTCTTAGATATTCCTTCTCTAGCTTTCTATAGGATTTCTTTTTACAAATCTTTGTAGAATTAAGAAGTAAATGACTACTTGTCTGTAGTATATCAAATTGAGCAATGCAGACCATCAAGTAATGAATAATGTGTTTAGAATGAATTTGTGCTGCTCCTATGAAATGTAAAGCAAAGAAAAAGAGTTCCAAACGAATGTTTCAAATTCAGTGACTTGACTCAATGATACTGATGTGACCTGTAATACAACACAACTGTAGTCTGAAACACATGAAAGAAAAACACTTTTTAATATTAATGTTTTAATGTTTCAATTAGGCTTGTACACTCTACTGTCTTCAGTTCTTGCTTTTGATTTCAAAGCTATGACACTTTCATCCCCGTTGGAAATCTAGGGTGGAAAGTTCCCTAGCAAATGATTCACTGCAGTTGCATTTTGTCAGCATAACTTATGAGCACAAGATCACTAAAGGATGGTGGGCTGAAGACTCCGCAGCCACTGTGGGTGTCAGAGTTAGGTACTGGTGTCAACTTGATGGCTGAGGGTTTGAACTCTGGATACATTCGTAGAGAATTAGTAGTTGAGTTAAGCCCAGAGCAAACCTGCAGGAGATTGTCTAGTGGATGAGGAAGGCCCAGCCCGTGGTGAGGGACTAGTCCCCAGGCAGGTGAATAATGGAGGGAACTGTTTGAGAAAGGGGGCATCCTTGTGTATAACTGGCCAGATGTGCTGGCCTGGCGAGTAAGGACCGTCCCTCTCTCAAATGCCACGTGGATATGGTGTGGCCAGCCCCCCTCGGCCTTTAGTGATGGTGCCCGTTCTCCTGCCAAGCTAGACTAAGCCTAGCACTGGACGATCGTAAGAGAATAAACCCCTCGTTAACCCTTAGCAACATGCAGATGAACTGCAACAGTGGGCAATGAAGCCTTTTGATAGGGACAAGAACATCTTGTTAGACATTAGTCAGATAGAAATGTACTTTTCAGAGCCTGGGCCAAGGGGCTGACGTGGGATACTGGTACAGCGCACTCCCAAAGCTTTAAAATCAAAAAATAATCTTCTCCTGAGGAGGTCCATGTTTCAAAGCATCATGAAATTTTATTTTTCACTGAAGTGGTCATCACGACTTTAAATGTATGCCAGAATTTTTCTGGTTTTAGAATTCAACGTTTATCTAGCATATTTCAAAGACCATCAAATTCATGTTCAGCCACTTCACCTTTGGGAGGATAATGTGAGTAAAATAGAAGGAGAATCTTAGATGCTCTTTACCAAAACTTGCTAGCTACTTTTGATAGGTCAGGAACCAGGAGCTAAAATAGACTTATTCTTTCTTCCAAGTCTTTTTTTTTTTTTTTTCTTTCCTGGAAAAGCCAGAAATACTCACACAGTTTTATTCTATTCAGTCACATCTGAACCAACAGTGCCTCAGAGAAGCTGTCCCTGGCCAGCACAATCCAAGTGGCATCTTCCCCTCTCAATCTCTTGTCTCTGTTTAATTTCTCCACAGCATTTTCCATCCAATTTTCCATCTATCCCTATATTAGGTCACAATGCAATCCCTTTGGTATGCTCCCTATGCATCCCAGCACGTCAGCAGTAACAGCAAATAGTAGTAGTAGATGTCCACTAAGGTTTTCTTGTGTGTTGTCTGTCTGTCTGTCTGTCTTCGGTGATCACTAACGAGACACAGGGGTGAGGTGGATGGAGACAGGGCAAGAGTTACTGTCCTGATTACTCCACAGGCCTCTGTCCTCCAACTGCGCAGATGATCACGAAAAATAACCACAATGTTTTCTTTATCCCATATCTGCCTTATTGTTATTCTAAATAAATGCCTTGCACTTTCTACTGAGGTAGAAAAGTTCTCAGCAGAATGTCCAGCTTCAGTTCAGCATTCAAACACATAACCAAGACATAGTCATCCGACGGCTACCTTGTGGGTGGTCCATTGGCTTCCCTTCCTTCTGTCTGTGGTTTTCTCCATCTGCCCGCTCCTTCGGCTTCCTCAGAAGTCTACTGGCAAATTCCTTGTGTTGTATTTGCTACCTTAGGGTTTGCAAGGCAGGTGCATTAGATCAACATCAGTATTTCCATCAGGTGTATCCAGCCCAGAAAGACCAGACTAGCTAATTCCCCTTTTTTGCTATTGCTTTGGTACTGAATGCATTGGAGGGGTCTGTGCACGAATAAGCACACAGGAGTGAGTGTGTATTGTCTAAAGGCAAATGGCGATCAAAATATAAATGCCTGTTTCTTTGTTTTTGGCATGTGGCAGATAATCCAAAGCAGAGCAGCCGAGTGCCTCTATATATTAAAGTCCTGGATGTCAATGACAACGCCCCTGAATTTGCTGAGTTCTACGAAACCTTTGTCTGTGAAAGAGCCAAGGCGGATCAGGTGAGTTTTATGAGCAAAAACCTTCAATTGGAAAGTCAGATTAATTTCGATCTAATCATTCAGATGATACGCGGAGCTGAGGGCTCGTCTTGAATTATCTATGAAGTGAATGCAAAGGAGATTAATACCATAAATAAGAACTAAGACAAATGTTTAAATTGTGTACGAGAACAAATAGTTTTTAAGAGCTGGAAGTTCATCAGTCTCCAGACTGATGATGATTCCAAATCAGTCTTAAGTTTTCATTAAAATAGATTACTCACAGTGTTATTGGAAAAACCTTTATTGGTGAACAGATAGTTTAATTACCATATGTACTCGAAAATAATAACTAGAACGTACTTTACAATTGCCTATAAATCAGAGTTTTACTTATTTATGTTGCCCATCTGTATAAGTAATACAAATTCATGAATTTTTTATTCTTTTATCCATGTGTCGCCCACCTGAAATGGGTCTTTGCTGCCAGAAATGTAAAAATTATGCTATGCTTTGTCAAGAACAGACATGAACTACTAAAGTGTGGGGAGACGGGGGCTTAATGGTTACTCTTAACTATTGCTGTGAGAGAGCATTGAAAGTCAAGCAACTTAAGGGAGAAAAGGAACCTTAGGGTTCCAGAGGGGAGATACAGTCTTTCACAGTGGAGGTGACATGGCTGGTGGCTGAAGCTGGCAGGCTAAGTCATCCCCATCCACATTGCTGAAGACTGGATTCCTGGAGAGTCTCTCTTCTTCCCAGTCTTCTGTTCTGTGGTTCCTTTTATCTGGTCCCCTACTGGGAGATTCCAGTGAGATCTAGGGAGGTTCTGATCAGATCTAGGGCTGGTGTTGTATTGTAAATGTGTTGATCCAGATAATCTCTTCAGGTGGTCTCAGCTGATCTTAGTTAACGCCAGGTGTGTCAAGGTCGACACCCAGGATTAACTACCGCAGTGGGACATTAAAGTTTCTGTGTTTCACACACTAATTCTCTTTATAGTTTTTTTGTAGGTTGGTTGCTTCTGAACACACCAAAAACTGTGTTTCCAAACAGGCTGTCCAAAGGCTGCTTCTGTTTTGCTAAACTGTCATGTCTTCAAAGACCACTGTGACATTTTACAGCTTTAGAGCAGCATTCCTCAGCCCAGGGCGTGTTGTCTGGAGACAGTTTACATTGTCACAACTCAGGAGGATGCTCCTGGTGCATGGGGCCTAGGTGTGCAGCAAGGGCGGGGTTCTGCTCAGCACCCCACAGTGCACAGAGCAGCTCCCACAACCGGGACTCCCCTGCTCCATGACTTTCTAACCCATGACTTCTTTGAAGTCTTTGTCTCTTAAAGATTATTTTTCAACTAAAGTTTAAAATTGTAAACTCTAAGCAATTTACTGCAAAAAAAATCCATTAAAAAAAAAAAAACCCTTTAGGGTTATCAACCCTTTATGACCACTGTGTGATTTGCACTCCAGCTGATTCAGACCCTACGAGCTGTTGACAAGGACGACCCTTACAGTGGGCACCAGTTCTCCTTCTCTTTGGCCCCTGAAGCAGCCAGCGGCTCAAACTTCACCATTCAAGACAACAAAGGTCAGTGAGCTGGTGCCCGTCCTTTCTGTGTCCGCTTGGCCCTGAGTCTGCATCCGTCTCTGTTCCCGCTGTGATGGATTAGGATGCTCACTACTTTGCTTTCTGGTTCCAGACAACACTGCGGGAATCTTAACTCGGAAAAATGGCTACAGTAGGCACGAGATGAGCACCTATCTCCTGCCCGTGGTCATTTCAGACAACGACTACCCAGTCCAAAGCAGCACTGGGACAGTGACTGTCCGGGTCTGTGCATGTGATCACCATGGCAACATGCAGTCCTGCCATGCGGAGGCCCTCATCCACCCCACGGGGCTGAGCACGGGGGCTCTGGTGGCCATCCTTCTATGCATCGTGATCCTACTAGGTAAACTGCTTCTCCCCGCCTCCCATCTCCCCTTGGTGAGGGGCGCACACTGTTTCTGTGACACTCTAGATTTTTCCGCCTCCCCCATTAAGGCATACAGCCTGATCTAGGTGAGTAGAGTTATATGCTGAGAATCTGTATTGTTCAGACATGAGCTCATTTGTCTTGTTTTGGTTTTGCTTTTTAAAAAAAGTGGCTTTGGAAAATGAACAGGGTTGAAATGTGCCCTTTGCTTGCCCAGCGCACCATCCCACCAAAAGGGTTATGTGGTGTGTAAGACTGGAAATGAATCTACACGGAGGGAGGGATGGAGGGAGGTATACTATATAGACACCCTTTTCATTTCATTTGTTCTTTAATATTTAACTGGGCAAACATTGTTAAATTTTGAAGAGTAAAAATGCTAAAGCCCTTTCTACAAGGGTAAAGTTTAAGATCAAGGGAAAACTTGAAAAAGGATCATGGTGATTCTCTTACACACAGGGAACTTGAAAAGTGTGATGATATTTTCATAATTTGTATAATCTGATCTACCCAATTTAATGGCTACCTACCTAGTATTTCTCTCTGGTTACTATATATATATAAAATGTCTGCTATTTCCAGATTGTTAGTGATAGCTTTTGTGAGTAGGAGCTAAACCTGGACTTCCAAAGACATGAATGCAATAAAAGTGAAAATCCAAGTCTCTTATAGTTTGGATGTGAAGTTGTGTCTTGGAGGTATTGTTCCGGCTACTGGTGCTATTAAAAGGCAATGAGTCATGAGGATGGTGACGTCATCAAAGGTGGACACATTGCTGAGCTCACCCCTGAATGGGCGGTTAGCATAGGTCACTGGAGCATACCTTTGAAGGATCTGTCTTGTCCTTCCTCTTGCTCTGTATCTGAGAGGAGCAGTTTGTTCTTCCACATGTTCCAGCCACCATGGCGTTCCACCTCACCACATTCCCCAAAGCAGTAGATCCAAGTGACCATGAACTGAAACCTTCAAATTCATGAGCCAAAATATAGCTTCACCCCTTTCAGCTGTTTCTCCCAGCTTCTTTAAAGAAATAGAAACTGACTAACACAAGGTCTGATGATGATACAAATGGGTTTTTTTTTTTTTCACATCCAAGCAGTTAATTAAGCCAAAAGGCTGAGTTCCAATAACTCAGCAGGCCCTTGGGGACTCTTATTGAATTGAGAAATCAAATGTTACCTATTGTAGCCTTCCCCCCAAAATGAAAAGGCTTGTGAAGCTCGCCTACGTGAGAAGGTAAAGTTAAACTGGCAACGGTGCTGCAGCCCCAGGCACAGGATCAGAACGCCAAGGTTGTCCTTAGCCATGAGGTGAGTTCCAGGCCAGCCTGAGATGCATGAAAGCCTCAAAGAACAAGTTAGGATTCGCATAGAATATAGAAGAGGAAAAGCTCTACAAAGAAATCAGAATACCTTGGAGAAGCATAGAAAGGGGTCTGCATTGCTCCAAGACTGCTGAGGAATCCCTGCCCGAAAGCTGTCCTTCTCAGATGAAGGGTGTCCCTTGTCGCGGAAGCCCGTGATCTCAACTTCACAGCCCTGAACCTTTCTCAACCAAAATTTGGGCAGAGTATTTTAAGACAAGAAGGTACATAAAGACTCGCAGCATGCAAGGGCAAGTCGGTCTTGTGGTGAGTCTGCAGAGCCTGTTTTGGAAGAGGACCAGACCAGTACTTCTGATGGAGCGTGTTTTCGGAAGTCCTGCTCGGTGGGCTGTGCTTCAGCAGAAGTACATGGGTGGTCTGTGGAAGAGGAGTCAGCCAGAGCTACTCTTCCTCTCCCTCGACGCCCATCATTTTCTATTTTTTTTTTTACATTCTTACTTTTGTTAGGTTTCATCATGGTATTTTCAAACATATGTGTCATCATAATTTTTCTCATTTATTCCCCCTCTCCACTTCCCCTCTACTGGTTCCCCTCCTCCCCACTGGTAGCCTACTCTGTTGATTTCTTATCGTGTGTATTTCATTACTTTTCTGTTTCCCACCTCTCTTAAGAACTCTTCCTTCCTTTCGTAATCTGCTTTCTAGTTTTGAGATCTGCACTCACTGTAGCAGACAGCCTGCTGATAAATCACCACCAAATGGCTTAAGGGAACAAGGAGTTTATTCTCTCTCACCACATAACAGCTGAGAGATGGACAATCCTTACTTGCCAGACCAGCATGTCTGGCCAAGTGTACACAAGGATGCCGACTCTCTGAACCAGCTCTCCGCAATTTATTCCAGGGCCTAATCCCACCCACCATAGGCTGGGCCTTCTGGGCTTAACTCAACCACTAATTCTCTACAAATGTGCCCAGAGTTCCAACCCTCAACTGTCAAGTTGACACCTGTGCCTAACTATGACACTCACACATACATAATGCACACAAATATATTGTGTGTGCAAGTGTGGGTATGAGTTTACCCTCCATATATAAGAGAAAACAGTACTTGTCTTTCTGAATCTGACTTATTTCACTTAATGTAATGATTTCCACATGCATCCATTTTCCTGCAAATGTCATGCTTTCATTTTTCATAGCTGAATAAATCCCATTGTATACATGTAGCCTGTTTTCTTTATGCATTCATCTGTCACCTTGGGCTCCATGTCCTGGCCCTTGTGAATAAACATGGATATGCATGTATCTCTTGGTGTGCAAAACTTAGAGATCTTCCTGAATCCACCCATTTTGTTCCTTCTAACTTATTCACTTTTATCTTCCTCCTTCACCTTCTCCTCCACTGAATTCACTTTCTCTTCATTTTTCTTAATTGGCTTCAGGACACCTTATCTAGTATCTTAGAAATTCTATACATAGGGCTGGGGAGAGACCTCCAGTGTCAAAGTATTTGCCTCACAAGCAAAAGGTTCAGATTCCCAGATTCCACATGAAAACGCCAGGCAGATATGGTGGCGGCCTGCACTTCTGGTCCTGGAAAGCAGAGTCAGGGAAACCCCAGAGAAAATAATAGCGAGGTAGAGAGATCCAGGATTATTTCCCAAAACTCTTGTGTATACACATACATACACACATACACACACACACACACACACACACACACACACACACACGCACACACACACACAAAAGAAAAAAAATTCTATATATAATAACAAAGTGCACATCACAGACTAAATCCTATAGGAAATTCTTTACAAATGTGTTTCCCACTCCTCAGAACTTCCTGAGGTGTATTTATCTTCACCATCAATATGAAAGTTGTGAAACAAGTCACGTAGCCAAGTCATAGGGTAGTACTGAGCTCTAAACCCAGGTCTTCTCCCCTTCAAGCTGGTGCTCCCAAATGCTCCCACAGTTCTTTGCGAGCTCCTGGAACGTAGGGCAGGCTCCAGGCTGAAAGAGAGTTCACACTCCAGTTGGGACCACTGAAGCCATAGGAGACAAGCCAAAGCGACCCAGGTACCAATCCAGTACAGGAAAGGAGATGAGCGCTGGAGATGTAGCTCAGGGGTAGTGCTCTTGCCCACCCCACACCAGCCCCTGTGTCTCAGCCCCAGCACATCCCAAAGCAAGGAAGAAAATGGACTATATGGCATCTAGCCACAAAACTTTCACATTTCTGATTCCTCATACCAACCCTGGATAGTGTATTACCACTTTTTTTAAGTATAAAAAAAACAGGCTTAGAAACATCAAATTGTTTTGTTAATTTAGATTAACTAAGCCTCTGGTTTTATGATTGGGATTTGAGCACAATGTTGTCCAAGTCCTCTCTACCCTTCAAATAAAATCTCATAGCTGCCCTCTGTTCCCCCCAAAAAGTAGGGAAAGAGCAGGCTCAGTTCCTGGCAAGGACACTTCATAGATGAGTTGCATTGTTCTTCTAAATGTTCCTGCCACTGATAAAAGGCAGATTTCAGGAAGAGCTCCACTCAAGACACTTACACTCAAGAGATTTTACGCAGATTTGTATTAGGCTATAAGAAAAAATATAGGTAGTTTTAGCTGTAGAATTAAGCTGTGAATTAATGCCTTAGGTTTTTTTTTAATGTATCTCACTTCTAGATAGCTGTACTTTAAGTGTGCACAGGCCTGAAATAAAAAGTGTAAGTATTTTAACCTGAAGAAGAATTAAGAAGTGACAAATGTGCGCTGTCTCGCCTTTAATGATAGAGAGAATCCGTGTGCATCGAGTTGATTCCCTTGGGTGGTTTAGTTCTAGTCTCCAATCCCAAAAGTTGGTCTTACTTACAATACTGCTTTTACAAATCCTTGTCATTTGGCACCCTGGAAACCAGCATAAAAGACAGCTCAGTCCCTAACCAGTAGCCTCCACCCCACCCACCAAGGTAAGCTGAAAAGGTACGGAAGCCTGTAAGGTCCCTTGGGACATAGTCCTGCCCTACACTTTTCCCTCTCCTTGGTTCCTTCTGGTCCAGCCACAGGGCTTCCGGTTGCTCCTCATGCCACAGGCACACACCCACCTTGGGATTTTTCCTGTCGTTCTTTCTTCTTTGCCAGAGGGCACCTTGGATAATCCCTTGTGTCTCTGCTGAAACGATCCAGACGCGCCCTGGCTCTGGAACATACAAAAATGTTCTCTCGTCTTCCTTACCCACCCTGCTTTCTCTAGTTTACAGTGCGTTTCTCACCTTCTGTTAATTTCTGTATTTATTTGTGCATGTTGGTGGTTGTCTCCATCACCAGTCCCCCTCACCCCACCCCCTCCACACAGGCAGGGCTTCTGACTCATGTTTTTCTCATGGAAAACTTATAACTGTATCTCACACAGTAAAGTCTACATAGTTACTGATTTGAAAGAGTGAAGGAATTCGCTGGGTAGATGTGGCAAAATGAGACCTCAGAATACTATCAGACACCAAAAAAGAGTGTAACAGTTACACTGACTACATACTTGAACATGCAAATGTACATTTCCTTAAGTGGGGGGGGGACAACAATCTAAACATCCTTGGCAGGTAAGAGTGAGCTTTTCTGTCTGCTAGAAAGGAATGTGAAAGGATTGTGTTTGTGATGTCTCCACGCTTTGACTTCCTCTTAAGTAAAATGGGGTTGGCATGGTGGTTGGTTCCTGTTGATCAGGCTATTGTAAACCCACAGGTTTGAGTATGGAATGGACTTAGCATAGTTCTTGTCACAGAGAAAGTTCTCACTAGATAGCCAATTATTAACACCAGTAATGTCTAAGATGATAAGATCTAGACACATGAGTGTGCAAGCACATCTTATTATATAGGAAAATGATGTGCCTACCCACTAAATCTTAGTGCAACAATTCAGTTTTCATGGTTTATATAAACTGGACCATGTCGTGGGTAAAATAGCATAGAGACATAACTGAGTGTCCTGCAGTAAACTCCCCAGGATGAACCCAGGCTGGGAATGCATTGTCTGCCCTGGATGGCCGTTTTCCCTGTGAGCTCTTGCTGTATTTTTATTTCTCACCCATAGGTCATTTATAGGTGGCTACATCTCTCTACAGGCAACCAGCTCTGTTCTACCCACCAGCTGTGAACAAAGATCTGAAGCTATTTAAACACAATTCTTTCTTTGCCTCTAATATGAGTTAGAAGGAAGGGAAAAAAAAATCTAAAAAGAAGATTCATCCCAGCCAACCAACTCGGGGAACCTGAATAGTCAAAAATGAAATCTCCTTTAAATGAGTTTAACTTTTTAACTCAAACACAAATGATATGGAATGTGTGTTCCTGTCTGTCCTGTGCTAGTTGCCTGAGCAACTAGAATTTTAGAATCTGGGTTTCTCCAAGTTTTATCTGTAATAATATTCCTTTGTATGTCGGAAGGTATGCAAACATTCACATCTCTGCTTGGGATTTTAAACTAATTTTATACTTTTTTCAGGAGGGAAAAAAGAGGAAGGCATAGTGTAATAATAGTTATTTTAGATGTGAAGTTACGCAAACCCTTCAACACATCCTGGAAGGTGCCAGTCTTGTCCTTATAACCAATTTTGGAGCATTCTAGGTGCTTGGCATAATTTGCACTTTTAATGCAACACTTTTCACCATGGCTGCGCTTTTATTTATTATTATTATTATCATCATTATCATATCATATCTTTTCCTACCTTGACTGTAGATTGAAATTTCAATGGAAAAATTTTATCCTCTATAGTTTTATCCTCTGTAGTTAAATTATAGCCTTCTCTTGAGATCTTTACTTCGCCCCTGGGGTCCGGTCTGATTGTGGATGGAGACAAGCGCATCCTTCGCGGTGTAAAGTTGAGTGTGCATCTTGCAGGGAGCTTTGAAAACACCGCTTGTTGGGAGCCGCTGCGCCTCTTCCCGGTTAATTGGGCGGCAAATTAACTGTCCTTCCCTCTCTCTGTGTTGCTCTCCGCCCAGTGACGGTCGTGCTGTTCGCAGCGCTGCGGCGGCAGCGCAAGAAGGAGCCGCTGATCCTGTCCAAGGAGGACATCAGGGACAACATCGTCAGCTACAACGACGAGGGCGGCGGCGAGGAGGACACGCAGGCCTTCGACATCGGCACGCTGCGCAACCCCGCGGCCGTGGACGACAGCAAGTCGCGCAGGGACATCGTGCCCGAGGCGCTTTTCCTGCCCCGACGGACTCCCACGGCGGCCCGCGACAACACCGACGTCCGCGATTTCATCAACCAAAGGTTAAAGGAGAACGACACGGACCCCACGGCGCCCCCCTACGACTCGCTGGCCACCTACGCCTATGAGGGCGCGGGCTCGGTGGCCGAGTCCCTGAGCTCGCTGGACACGGGGACCTCGGACGGGGACCAAGACTACGATTACCTGAGCGACTGGGGACCCCGCTTCAAGAAGCTGGCGGACATGTACGGGGGCGCGGACAGCGACAAGGACTCCTAATCTGTTGCCTTGGCTCATTTTCCGAAACGACGCTGGTGTGTGCGGAGTGGCGCTTTCTATTCATCCACCGTCGCGTAAAGGGTTCCCTGTCGCACCGGTCCCCAAAGCCCATGCGGCTGCAAGTCCCGGTGGATCCCATGGTAGAGACTTTTTCCTAGTACAATCTGACCAGCTTCCGAGAGGCGGATTTTAATTTTATTTTATTTTATTTTATTTTTTATTTTATTTTAGTTCACCCAGGCACGCGGGACAGGACAGATGGCACAAGCTGATGTGCGCCTCTCTTAGCGCACATCTGGGGTCACGCTGCTTCCCTCGGGAGAGTTTGCTGTGAGCTCAAGTCAGCTGACTGCCCCACCGTGTACATTTCACATGCTATCAGGAGAAGGGATTGGAGTTAATGATGAAAATGAAGTGTTAGTTTAAAAAAAAAAAAAGCAAGGAACAATTCTAAAGTCAGTCCCAATATGAGTTCCTAACCAAGGGTATGTAAGGATGTGTGCTCTGTCAAAACCTAAAATGACATTCACTCCATCCTGTTCATGCTTTAAGAGCTGTTTCTAGCACCAACTACTATTCATAACATCAATTCCATCAGTGTTTTAAGAGTCTCATCTCTCCTAAGGCACAGAAACCAATTAACAGGTAACATTCAAAAACAATAACAAAAGAATAGGACTTTCTTGCTGCCCACTCATTATTGTTAATACGAGATGTGTAAAAGTTGCACCAAATAAAGGGAAAGAGGAAAATAGCTAAGAATGTCAACAAGGAAAATATTTAGCATCTTTTAAAGTTTGGGACTACCCTTCAAATTCTTTCAACTGTCAGTAGGCAAATGAGAAACAAGTCTAATAGTTGAAAAGTACTTGAAAGAATTTGCTGAGGCAAATGTTAATAATCCTTGTCCATAGCTGCTGTTACTATTATTCTATTATACCCGAGAGTAGCAGTGTGAATTACAATAATTCATATTCAGATGTGTCTTATAATTAGCTCCACTTAGTAAGGTTAAATAAAACTCAAATCCCACCTTGCAGTTCAAGGGAAGAAGTTAGAACTAGCCGCATGTGAACCTAATTTCCTGCCCTTCACATCTGGAAACTTCTATATACCTACCCAATGTGATATGGGGAATAAATAGACCACATTGAGATCTTGATGAAAAACTTGTGTTTTTTGTTTAGAAAACAGGGGGAATTTGGATTCCCTTCAGCAAATTTGTCTAAGATTGTAGTTAAAATGATACTTGACTTTGGAAAGTATTAATATTTTTCCATTGTTTTTAATTTGGTTCCTGTGGCAATCCTGCCATTTTTTTATCTTTGAACTAAGAATAAAGTAATGGCCTCAAATTATGACAGAAAAGTAATGCAAAATCCATTCAATCTATTCTTTCTCTAATTACACAATTAGGCTTGTATTATCCAGGGGACCCAACTGAACTGAACCGATCCTCTGGCAGGTTCAAATCATTTATTTCATACAGCTGTTCTAATGACTCTTATCATTAAAATCTCACATGGTGCAGTCATAAGACACTTCCAAAGTACTGTAATGAAAGCATCCTTGTTTGAAAACTTAAAAAATAGGCTCTGTATATACATATATACACATAATATATACTTAAGAATATGCTGACTTCTCTTATTAGTCATAGGAATTTATTTTCAATTAATGTTAATTTATAGAGATGATCATAGTGTCAATTTCCATTTGAAGATAATGTCATATCGGCACATATTGTTTGGAAACCCACTGTCATTCAGTTGACATTTAAATAGGTATATTTCCCAGGAAGTATAAGTGGTACCTTTAAACCAAAAGAAATATGGGATTTGGGTTACAGTGAAAAATTTTTACAACCGTGATACCCTTTGTATTTCCTGAATGGCTTTCTGATTTTTTTAATGGACCACTCTGTATGCTTACAAGTATTTCATACTTCTATCACTGACTTCTAGGCTTTTCTTTCCTTCATACACATACTTACACATGCACACACACACACACACATACACACACACACACAGGAATGCAAGCAGCATGCAAGAGGATTCCACCAGAATGTGTCAGTATATATCAGAGTCACAGGTCAGTGGTGAAAAAAAAGAAAGCTTAGAAAAGTCCGTAAGAACAGGCTATAGCAACAGAACAACATCTTAGCCACACAGTTAACTGCAAAACACACAGGCTCCATCCATCCTGTCTCAGGTCATGTGGCAAGTTGAACTACAAAACAGTTCTAACAAGAGAGAGATCATCAAAAGTTATCCTTTTGAGCATTTGCTGTTAACTGGATTTTCTAAGGTTGACAGTAGCAATTTCCAATGTTACAGAGTAAAGTTGACTTTCTCCCTTGTAAGTGAACATATTTTTTTGAAGAGCTGTTCTACGCTGGGATATTTGAGATGTAATTGGTCATAAGGTCTTTTTAATCCCACCCCTGAGAATGACACCTTGTCTCAAGAATAAGGAAATAGGGTTTAATAGTGAAGTAATTGTTCAATATATTATCTCAAAGATGGGTGATGAGGTAAACCTCTAGGAAAATTGGCTAGTTTGAGTCTGGAGCCGAGTGTTTAATCCTATGCCTGTGTCAAGTTGGACACACACTTTCCTCCGAGAGTCCTTGACATCATGTAAACAATGAGTCAGTTCCCACACTCTTTCTAGTTTCCCTTCCTTCTCACCAAAACATCAGGTCAAGCACCACTCCGTGAACAAACTTCTTTTTGTGATAAGTCTCAGTGCAGCATCAAAGAGTTTTCTGGAGAGAAAGAAATAGTGTTTCAGCTCAGTTTTCCCATTATCTGTGTCCTGATTTTAGATGTTGGGGATGAAAGGAGGGGAGGAGAGGAGAAGGAACAAAACTCTTAATATTTGCGTTAGTTGCTGACAAACCAGAATTTATATGAAGTGTGTATGTGTAAGATCTGCTCAAGGACACTGAAGCCTTTCTAACTCCCCCCCCACACACACACACCTTTTTCAAAGGGTTTCTTAAGGCATGAAGGTCCTCTTAAAATAAGCTGAAATTTTAAAGACACTAAACCATTGCACAGAAGTTTAGAATCCCTTTACTTTGTACCCACTCTCTGCACAAAGTCTGAAAACATTTGTTCTCAAATATGGAAATAAATCAAATGGGAAAGAGGCAAGAATAGTTTCATAAAACCCTAAGAGAGAAAAATCTGGGCACTGTAAATATATGTTGCTTTCAAAACTTTCCTAATTTTACCATCTTGATGCATAAAGGGAGGTTCGGCTACAGAATCATTCCGTTTTCAGATGAAACAAAGCTGGTAATTTGATTTTAACTCAGTATAAAAATATGTGGCTTAGTTTTCATTTCCAGTTCCTAAAAAGTTGGGCAAGAAGCTCTTAAAAAAATGACTCTATATCTCTGAAGCATCTAAATTTTGCAGATCCAAAATAACTTTGGGGCGTTTCCATGACTTTATGTCTAAATACATACATTTTATAGGTCCTGAATTGCTAAACAATATCATACATCAAGCGCTTAACTCTGAGAAGAATATTTCCTTGCAGATAATGATGTACAATCTACCAGTAGGGCATCCTTAAATTCTGCACACCTTAAATTCTGAGCACCATGAAAATACACATTTGAAAGCAGAACACAGAATTGATTCCTGGGTGCAAACTAAGTATTTAAATGAGATGCGTGTCCTCAGCCCATCTAACTCCCTTCTCCTCAGGAACAGAGCCATGAGGTAATCTCTCTTACCCTAATCACAGGTTTTGAAGTGGTATTTTGGAAGAATGCTATAAAAAGTCCTGATCGCCATTATTCTAAAAAGGATCATTTTAGCGTGACTTTAATTTTTATGCTTTATCTAGACAAAATATATTTTGAATCGTCACATTCTGACCTGGGACTCAGAATCCAAGGAGTCTACTGTATTTAAATTAACAGTACAGCTCAACCTTCTTTATCAGATTATAGGAGCAGAAAGATTAATACTTGGTGTGTGAACCTTCGGCAAGATGAACTGTTTCCTAAGTCCTAACCAGCAGATTTCTTCTCCCAAGAACACAAAATTGTTTGATGGTCTCTTTAAAAAGTTCAGTGACTATTATGATCGTGGCGTTTATTAATCTCCCTTTGACATCTTGATGGAATAATTTTTAAAAGGGATAATTTTCTACTAAAAATACCAGACCCCGACCATATTTAATGTGAAGAGCAATAGCCTCTTAGAAAGCAAATACATTGACTCACTACTTGCTAAAAGTTAATAAAGAAATAGCTCATTTTTAAAGCCAGAAGTTTATGGTCTCTGCATCATCGATTTAAGTTAAGCCTTGCTGAGACAATTTTTAATCTACTTTTCATTTCATAATATCTTATTTACAATGCCTTTTCATTTTTTAATTTGGTGGGGGGGGGGAGATGTTAGCCTGACAGAGCCAGCAGAGGAAAAGTGTTATTAGGAGGTCCAATGGAAACAAAGGCTATTACCTACCTGCTGTATTTCAGGCAGGACTAAGGCACTTAATCAAAGAGCCACTGGGTTATTAGATTAATTTCAAAAGAGCTTTCACAAGTTACTTAATTTCTTTTTTCCCCCAAAAAGCCCACGCACCACAAATTCAAATTTCCCCTCAAATAGGGTTAATTTGACAAATGAGGCATGGATCCTGTGTTATAGGAAAAGCGTTCCGCTGTAATGAGATCTTGGTCTTTCTTATGAGACTATGCTATTTATGTAAATATATCTGGAGGCACCTTCTATAAGCTTTTAGTTTTCTATGATCTACTAGTTTAGTGTTTATTAAAGAATCAAATGTATAGAAGTCCTAGGCGTTCACAGGGAACGTTGCGTAGCAATTGTATAATGGATGCGCTCAGAAGAAACAAACAAAAAAAAAACCACTTCAAACCCGCTGTACTGTTCTGTAGGCGATACTGTCATTGCTTCAAAAGTAAACTACATCAAAATAGCCTTATAATAAGTGCTGTGTGCGTCTTCAGTAATACCAAGCTAACGCAATTTGGCTTCCTCCTACTGTGATTTGTGATTTTTAAACCAAGAAAATAAAGGCTTTTTGATGTTGATTGTACCTAATTTAAAAATACTTCCAAGTATAAATTGACGCTGATGGCCACCCTTGCAGATTAGTGGCGGGAGGTCTTCATTCATGTTGTTTTTTCTCAGTATCATTCATGTCTTCTGGAATGAGAAGCTGGACAAAACATTCCTACTTGACTTCCATCCACTTGTCTAGTTAGGGAGATGTTCATAAGGTCACAGTCTAAGAGAAAGTTTTCTGAATTAGAATGGCTTAAAAACAATTATCACTTAGCTCAGTGTGGCTGGGCCTTGTGCTATATTCAATGGCAGATAAGCCTCCTTGAAATGGCTTCTTTTGTTTTGTTCAGGTCTTATAAATTTGAAAAGAATGCAACTTAAAAAGTGATTTCTCACAAAGAGTAAATATGCCTTTTGCAAATCAATTTTTGTAACAAGTTATTTATATGATATTACTTAATAAACTGTTTTTTTTTCTAACTTGTTTTTTTTTTTTCCAATTCTCTCAAACTAGTGTATGTCATCACGGAATTTTTTAATGTGCACACTGATACATTTTGTCTTTCTCAATCCACCATCTTAGCTTCTCAGATTGCTCACTGAAGCTGACTTCTTAGTCAATAATTAGCTGGTAAGCAATCCTTTCTCCAAGCCCACCAATCTATAACACTAGTACTGCACTACATTTCATACTGCTGGGACTTCAAGAACTCTACTGTTGCTTATGATATTGCTGCATTAAGAAAAAAAGCTGTTTATCCTCATGGTTATTGCTTTAGATTTAAAAAAAAATCAAGAATGGCAGTTCTATATTTGTGTCCCTCCCAAATCTTCATCCTTTATTTCACTCCCATAAAAACAATCGTCTGCAGATATCTCATTAAAAAAAAAAAAAAAAAAAAAAACCTAAGAGCCAGATAAGAGTGAAATAAAAACAAGGGCTGGAGAGGTGGCTCAGGGGTTAAGCCTCTGCCTTACAGGTGGAAGGTTCGGAGTTCGGATCCTAGACTCCATGTATAGACGCCGGGCGGAAGGAGGGGCAGCCCGTTTCTGGTCCTGGTAGGGCGGAGCCTGTGAATCCAGGGGCAGAGTAAACAAGGAGGAAGTGGAGGCGTCCATGGTGGTTCCCTAATTCGCCTGTGGTTCTACACACACACACACACACACACACACACACACACACACACACACAATTGAATAAATAATAAAAAAGTGAAATAAAAACAAAACCTTTCCATCACTCTGATACAATGAATAAATAAAATGTTTTTGACATATTCAGAGATATAGCACTCCACATACTTATTCTTTTTTGAAGTTGTCTCCTAGGTTGTTCCATAACTCTCTTAACTGGGAGAATTCACAGCCTTGCCAAGGATATTTTCATTTATTTGTTGTCCATTTGTTCCATGCATGCTAGGGACATCACAGTATGCTGTGGAGAATTCAGCAGTAAGCCAAGTTGGGACATTTTTCCATCCTCTTTGGTACCAGTGTTCCAGGAGGAAGAGATGAGGTCAATACTAGTCTGCACCGCAGAAGGTGTTTGGGGGATGAATCTTATGAGAAATAACCAAAGAAAGTGTTCAGAGGAAGAAGAAAATGTTTCCATCCAGGTAGGGACTTTGTGGATCTGAAGACTGGGAAGATGGCTAGTGGTTAAAGTGCTTGCCACAAAAGCAAAGAGACCAGAGTTCAGATCCCCACGTGCCATGAAAATGTTGGCTGGTGTAGCAGCCCATCTTCCTTTCCAGTCTCAGAAGGTGGAGACTGGTGATTCCTTAGAGCAAGATGCCAGCCTACTAGCCTCTTTGGTAAATTCTAGGTTTTATTAGCCATCCTGTCTCAGAAGAATATGGTAGAAAAGCATATCTATCAGCTTTGGGCACACACGTGTGTACACACACACACATACACACACACACAGGTGAAAAATGGGGAAAAAATACAGCTGAAATAGACAGAGATAAGAACTCCAACAGGTTGAGAGGGAAAGACCAGAGAAAAGGCTGCTTACCAGTCACAGTGAGATCTCTGAAGGGGATGGGACTTACGCAGCTCAGAAGCTTTAAATGCAAGCTGCCTTTGGGGGCTTTGTGCTTTTGCTATTTGGACGTTTCACTTGAAGTTACCGTGGTCAGAAAAAGAAGCCTGCAGAAGGAAGGAAGTGATGCTGTTTGAAATACATGTTCTATTTAAGAGTGCAAGGCAGAGAGAAAGAGAGGGGGGAGAGAATGTGCCACAGTGCATCTGCGGAAGCGAGAGGAAAACTAGGAAGTCAGTTCTCTCCCTCCACCTCCTGGACTCCTGGCTGAACCGTCCCTCCCGCCCAGAGGTGCACTTTCCCAAGGCTGAGTGTACATCACAGGAGTGCGCACAATGCTGTCGAGTCAAACCCAGCTCGCTGCCCGCTCAGCGCTACCCTCAGAACTGTGGTGTCCCTAAGACAGTCAGCGAAGTCTAAAGAATGCTTAAAACTCCTGTGACCAAGCAGGATTCTGGCGTTACCTTCATGCTCGGTGCTCAAGGCCACCTCTTGAAGAAACCATGATCACAACAGACAAAATCCAAAGTCTCGGTAATTCAGTCTCCATCTGACACAGTCAGAGGGCTCATAAGCTTTCTCCCTGTTAGAGCGATGCCCTGAGGAGCCCCCTCCAAGATAACTCTGGCAGTTGGCCCCAAACAAACTAACTGGGCAGAGGCTAGGATACTAAAATGGAAACGTGTGGAGCTGTGAACACCAAAAACTTTCATCACCTGTAACTTTAATCATTGTCGTTCTTGCAGTCTTTGTCAAGTTCTCCCCCCAACTTTGATCACCTTAATAAACCACTACCCATAAAAATTAAGAAGGTGTCATCAGAAAAGAAAGTAGGAAAGTGTTTACAAATTGAATCTTTGATTCAAACTGAAAACTTTAATAGGTACTTGTCTACTCTCCCTGACTTCAACCCCATGGCAGACATTGCTAATCAATTGCCACAGTAACTGATCTCCTGAGCATAATCTTAAAATTCCTTGCTGAAACATCCAAAGCAGTCATTATCGATAGAATAATGTTGGTTGATCTATGTGCAGGTGAAAAACCAAGGAGGTGAAGTCCTTTAGTCCTGAATGTGTTTCCTTTCTACAACACCTGGAATGAGCCTCCTGTCCTTGGGACTGTCAAAAGTTTGGCTTAGTTCAAGAAGCAAAGATCAGCTCACATGTTTCCTTCAGGAATCTGAACCAGCAAACCTGTACCTCATCGTTCGTGTAACTCAGAATCCAAATTCTTGGTTGAGGCATCTCCCTGAATAATGTCCCTGAACTTTGACATTCATTCTACAGAAACCACGTGCGGCCTTTTTCTAAGACGAATGTGGCAAAGCAGGACAGCAGACAAGACAGACTATGCCCTTCATCAAGGCGATCATGACTTAATGGCCCATGATTCATCATGCTTTGCCAGACTAGTTTGTACTGAATGATACCCTGATCCACACAGTGCTTTCCTGGCTTCATATTTCCAAATCCAATACTTTTCCAAATATGCTATGAATAGATATGGCTCTTTAAAAGAAGTAGATTGTCTCCTACTTCTCTCTACAATACACTTATTTCTTTTTTTAAAATGCCTCCCTTGACATATTAGATCATCTTTATTGCTTCCTGAGCCACTTAGTCTCAAAAACTTAACTTTTAAAGGCTCCCATGTCTTGTTTTCACATTGGCAAAAAAAAAAAAGTCTTTATACAATCAGTAAAAGATAGGTTTTATTAAATCTTTTAACTTTGCTTAGCTGCCTGATAATAGTACCTTACTTTTATACAGCACTTTAGAACTAACTATCATATATATTACTTAATAAAATCTTAGGCAATAGGCTGCAACATTCCCATTCCACGAACAAAGAAAGTAGGGTCATTTGCCCAGAGATCTCCATCCCAAGAATTCTAATTAAACTGACTTCTTTTAATGCAGCCTCTGAAACACTCTGTAGAAACCCACATTGTCTCCTTTGCATGTATGTCTGATTCCAACCATTTGAAAGAATATTTCTTGGGAGAAAGGGATTTTCTTTTTCTTTATTCAAATTCTAATGATGATGGCTGAAGCCCAAAGTCATTCCTCTACATGAGTCGCTCCAAAGGCTATCTACACAGAGAGAAAAGCCTAAAAAGCAAATTTCTGCCTATTAACCTCAATTACCCAACCAATTCTTACTATAAAATTGGAACAGTGTTGTTGAGAACAAAAGTAGCCCCAAGAAATAGCAAATTCCACTGTCTGCAAGATCCAGTGTTTACATGTATATCATCTTTCCGTTCCTTTTTTTTTTTGTGTATGTGTGGGTACAGGTGTGCATGTGAGGTGTGTGCAGGTGTGTGTGAAGAGGGCACCGTGTGTGCTTGTGGAGACCCAGGGCGACTTCAGGAATCATCCTGGGTTGCTCTACCTCCTTATTGCTTCCTTCTGGGATTTCCTAAGCTCCTTCTAGGATGGGAAGCAGAGGAAGCCACGATTTCTGCCTGGTATTTTTAAGAGGGATCCAGAAACCAAACTCAGGTCTTTTGCTTGAAAGGCAAAGGCTTAGCCCCCGAGTCATCTCTCCAGTCTATAAGTATCATCCTGACAATATTGATGCTTCAAGCATTGTACAGTATTAAGCGCCCTATACAGCACGATGTCCTTACAAAAGGAAAGCAAGACTGGAAATTACACATTTCTGTCTCTCAGTTACTCAGTGCAGATTCTGATCTCTTTAATTGTATTTGTAACTTATGTTCAAGCCATACTAAATTTAATTTCAATTCAAATACTTCAAGATTAATGAATCACCTACTGTGCCTCCATACTATTAAAAATATGCAACTCACAATTTGTTTAAATCTTATAACCAAAAGGAAAAAATAAATTTAACTGATTATGCTCTATATTTTTATTTTTAAGTGTACCATTATACATATGTTAGAATTACCTAAATAAAATATTCTCCCTTCCTCTCCCTCTCAATCTGAAAAGTATAGAAACATTAACAAAAGTTACTAAATAATTTAAAACAAACAAAGCAAACACATACAATCCTTGATTTTATTTAAAAAAGAGGCAGGTAACTTGTTTTGGAACATTGGGAAATTAATATTGAAAAGATCAACTGAAAAATCATAAGATAGGAGTATCAGATTTTATTTAAATTCTCATTAGAATAGTTTCACCTTTTACAAATGTACAGAAAATGAACTGTCAGCATATATAAAATGAATGTATCAGTTGCTTGCATATCAAAGATCAAAAATACTGGGTGAAAACCTACAATAAAAATCTTACACAAAGAGGAGGTATAATTAAGTCTTAGAACTTTCACAACTGAATATCAGGATCCACACTTGGTATATAAGTCTCAACTAACCAGGAAAAATAGACAAAATAAGCTTAGATTGGCCCTTTTATTGTCCCACAAAAGCTCACTGCTTGTTGGCTTAGACCATAACTCAAGGCAGTATTAGAGAGTCATGTTAAAAAGTGCTGAGTGGAAGGAAGTTAGATCATTGGATGTCCTTCAAAGGGCTATTGAGATGCTGGGTCCTTAACCTACTTTTTTGCATCCTGGAGCTCATGATGTCCCACACATCCTGTCCCACCATATTGTCAGAGAACAGAGTCAAGTAACTTTGAAACCTTTGAAAGCAACAGCCAAAATAAGTCTTTTTCCATTAAGTTAGTTATTTCGATATAGGATGAGTTTTCCCAGGAAGATTTGAATGAACATCACCACAGAATAAAGTAACTATTCTACGTCTAGCCGAGTATACCAATGACTTCTGCTAAAGTTACTTGCAGGACACTGGGCAATCTACAGACAGTTGTATCCTGAAAGAAGAGCCTCTGCTAATCAATTGCCAAGGAAATCTCGTAAGCACAAACTTAGAAGCTCCTCCTGGAGCACCCAAAGCCGTCGCTGAAAGAGCAGTGTTGGCCTATGTTGGCCAAACCAAACCAAGGAGATGAAGTTCTTCAGTTCAGAATGTGTTTTCTTTTTCTCGAGTTTTGTTAACTACTCGCCACCAATACCTGAGAAGGGTCTTCTGTCCTTGGTACTGTCAAGAGTTTGCCATGACTTCACAGCCCTCCTCCCTACTACTAATCCTCTCTCTCTCTTTCTGTCTCTGTCTCTCTCTCCCTCTCTTAAAGGTTATATATTTGGGGAGAAACTGCAGGAATATCATGTTCCTCAGATCATGGCCCAAATGCTATGATGAACTGTGAGCAGACCCCATCTTGTTCCAGGTCTCCTGCCCCTCCCTCACTCCTGCTCTGATTTCAAGATGGCATGCTTGCCCACAGGGCAGAGTCCTGCATCACTCGGGTACATTGCAAAGAAATTAGCTAACAAAGATGTTAATAAGAAAGCGGGGGCATCTGGTGTTCTTCAAGGGACATGGGCCGGGCTTCACCCCATCAGAGTGGTGTCTTCGATGTCCCCCAGAAAACCCAGTTGCTCAGTTATGAGGGTATTCATGTGACAAGTTAGCAGTCGAAACTCTGACTCTAAACTAAAAAAAGTACGTTTTTCTTGTTGTTTTCTAACTGGACTTAATTTCTGCTTTGAACCCTATTTCCTACGAGCAGCAGAAACTCATATTCAGTCATTTTTATGTTCTTCACAGAAACTACAGGTAAATTCAAAGAAATTAGTGTAATATCAAAGGTTGAGGTGTGGAAGAGGATGAGATATCACCTATGCTTAAAACTAACCTACTAAGAGAGGAGAAATGGAGAGACTGCTGAGCAAATGTGCTAAGGAGGAGGAGGAGATAAAAGTTTGTTGATCAGAATTTTTATTCCATTGTTTCTCATTCTCAGAAAAGTCAGGATCAAAAGCTTAGAAGAAATACCTTATTCTCTACTGACTTATATTTGAGGAGACACTCAGAATAAGCTGAAGCCATCTCAGCATGTCTTTATTTCAAACTAATGCTAACTTTCAATCATGCTTTATGTTTTATTGCCGTGGGCATTCTAGAAAAGCATTCATTGATAGCTACAATCTCAGCATCAAGACTTGAGCTGGGTCTCAAAGGAACACTAAAACCTGCAGCAAGTCACAGGGCTGCTTCCAAAAATGCAAACCCCCTAGTCCAAATCCAGGGGAAGGGGGGCTATTACGTGCATGCCAGCAGCCTTAGGCTTTGCTGACTTTGGAGACACCACCTACACTACATAGTCAAATTTACCCATATTTTACCTCAAAATATGAAAGAAGTTGCAGGTTGCTGGTTCAAACAACATTTTACATTATTATATACCCAGAAGACTTTAATCTCATTTTATTTTTGCAATTCCATGTGTGTATATTTACTTTGGAAGCCTTTTTTCTAGTGCTGTGGGTAGAAATCCAAGGCATGGCACACGCTAAGCACAGAATCTATCATTGAGCTGTATGCCTCGGCCTGTCTGTTTGCTGTGATTTGGGGGGCAGCAGGTGGGTTCTGTGAATGTTGATGCATTAAAAGGCAGCATGAAGAATATGGAGACAAAATTTGGAAATCTGTACTTAGAGTAAGTTTCATGATGACTCTCGCACACACCTGAATTTGAGATGGAAATACAGCTGTTAACAGAGCAAAGACACCCTCAAGGCATTGTGGGCAGATCCTTGTAAGTCAGAAAGAAGATTCTATAGTGAGACCCTGCCTCAAAAAGGGAGAAGAAGGAAGAGGAGAAAGAGAAGGAGGAGAAGGAGAAAAGGAAGAAAATTCTAGAAGGATTCAGGTGAGCAGTGAGTTTTAATAATTTTACACACACTCACAACACTTCCATACCTGTCTCCCTCTTGAAAAGGTTACAAATTTCCAATTAAAATGCCAGACTAAATACAGACACATTTGTTTAAAGCCTCGGGTGAAACTTCATGCTCCCCTCCCTTTCTGTCCAGACTTTCTGGCTTTGTTCCCTGCGCCTGTCAGTCAGCAAGCGCATAACTGAATCCCTCTAGAGCGACCTCCAGCCTCACTGTTTTCTCTTCTCTGAACCTCAGCTGGGGAACTGCCCCTCTCTCAGGACCCAATCAGAGGTCCACTTCAATTAGCTTAATTGGAAGAAGACACAACCAAATCTCCAATTAAAGTTCTAAACTGAGCTATTAAAATAGACTCTTTTTGTCTTTTCAGACTAAGCTCTCCTAATAGCCATTTTAAAAAGTAAAAGTCCTTAAAAGAGAAAAAAGTCAGCACAGTCAGGTAAATTACCACTATTAACCATTCTTCATCATAACCCTAGGTCTCTTCACTTAGTGATTTGGAAGTAAGCCATTCATTCATTCTTTTATTATTGTTTAATTTATCTTAAATTAATATACAGTTTTATATGCCAAATAATTTTTCAAAGCTTATAGCAAAAACTTCCCACTTTGCCTCGCTCCTTATACAAGAGTAATTTTCTTCCATTCTAGCAGACAATGCTTTTAGTAGTTACTTAAATTAATCATAAGATGCTGTCATTTTATAGCTTAAAACTAGCTAAAATCCACAATTTCAAATAGATCAACAATATGATCTTTTCTATGAATTGGCTTGCCTCTATAAGCAGTACGGACTTAAATTTGCTATTAATATAACCCAAGTCACACATGCATGTATAGACATATACACACACACATATGCACACACATATTCACCCACTTCTCTTCCTTCCATTATCTATTATAGCTTTAGCACATTTTGTAGTTCTACATTACATTATCATCTCCATTTAAATATTCACAGTTCAGTTTGATATTATGCTACAAATACACTTCTTTTCTTATTCAACTTTCTTTCTCCTGAAATTAATAATTGCCTCTTTAAAAAAAAAAGCATCGCTAAATCTTCTGCACACCTGTTATATGTAGACATGCACTTATTAAGTGGATTCTTAAATTCCTCATCCATGTAAGGTAATTTACCATTTTCTTTTTTTATTATTCAATTCCCCTGACTTGCAATCTCATACAAGAAATTGTCCAACCTTGTGATGTCAAAATCCTTTTCTTCATTTGAAAACCATTTTACTGGTCTATGACAAATGCACCGTATAGCACAACCTCTCAAACATATGCTTCAACAACTTTGAGTACATTCACAGAGTACCTTGAGCATCATCATAATGCAGATTTTTATCACCCTAAGAAGATATCCAGAAAACTATTACCTACCAATTTTCTTCTGTCTGTAGCCTCTGGACACTACTAAACTACTGTCTATTTCTAAATACTTGCCTTTAGAAATAATCCATACAGATTTGTATAAAATATTTCAAATTTTTATTGCATGTATTTATTATGCATGTGGGCAGGCATGCACACACCATGGTGCGTGTATGGAAGTCAGAAGACAGAGTGGGTTCTCTCTGTTCACTTTTTTGGGTTCCAGGAATTCAACTCACCTCATCAAGCTTGGTGACAAGCACCTTAACCCAATAAGTCATCTCACCTGCCCAACAAGTTGCCTTTAAAAATTGATTTCCTTCACCTTTGCACAGCTGAGTCATATTATAACTTGAAATAATAGCATTCTACTTTTTATTTTTATTCATTTATTCTTTGGCAGTTTTTCAATGTATATGACACATTCCGGTCACATTAACCTCTCCACCTTCTCTAAACCTCCTTCCACCCCCACCAACACCCCTTCTCCCCCAAAAGTCCCCATGCACTTTCATGTCTTCATGTTTTGTTTTTGTTTTCACTTTGTGACTCACTGGGTTTAATTGGGGCCTGGGTGTGGACCCATGAGTAAACTCCCCAGTGGCTACATCACTGAAGAAAATAACTTCTTCTCCCAGCAGCCCTCAGTTGCCATTAGATCCCCTGAACAGGATGGGGACCCATGACCCCATGTTTCCTTCTATGACCGAGAGCTTATAGGCTCAGTCTTGTACAGGACCCCTATGGACAACTGCAGCTGTTATGAGTTCATGAGTGTCATGGCCATTACAAGTGTAACAAGATGGATTCCACAGCCCTCTGCCCAATGATCTTCCAGCTTTTGCATTCTTTCTGCTCTCTCTTCCACAGCATTCTCTTAGGTGGGGTGATAAGGTTGTCCTGTTTAAGGCTGAACAGCCTACAGTCACATGTTCTCAGCACCTCGACCAGCCTTGAGTCTCTGAATTAACCTCTATTTGCTTATTTGATCAAAGCTAAGGACAAAGCTAGTGAATGGATATGAACACACTTGTTTAGGAGGCAGTATGACAATATGTCTAGTTATCAAAAATAAAAATAGCAGACTCACACTTAGCATCTACTTCTGGGCCTTTGACGAAATCCACAATACCAGACATGAACACTCTTCTACAAAGCAGGCCTCAGATTCAATCAGAAGTCAACTGGCTACACCTATAACAGTAATGCCACTATTACACCAAGATGCACTTCGTGTCATAAGCGTGTTTAAACATAATTTGCTCTCTACTGTTTCTCTCCACTTTTATGTATTTAATTGCTGAGTTTCATTTCTCTGTTCACTTCTGTATTTATTTCCACTTTGTCTTCCTCAAATGTCTGTTGATCCTTCATAGTTAATGTGGCACCAAAAAACTGATCGCTGTTATGTGTCAAGGGTTGGGAAGACAGCTCAGTGTGAAAAGTACTTAGTGTGCAAGACTCACAACCTGAGTTTTATCCATACTCTCTATCTAAAAAGTGGTACACATCACCTGCAATCCCAGTGCTCCTACTGAAAGACGGGAGGCAGAGACAGGAAAGTAGGCCACGGGACATATAGTCTGGAATATACAGCATGATGGCAGAAACAAGAGTCAACAGGAGAGAACCAACTCCCAAACGTTGTCCTCCGACCTCCCCTCCACAATGACATGCATGCACCTGTACACACACACACTTTCCTCTTTATTCTTTTAATTAAAAAGAACACTGGGTCGCTGGCAAGCTTCAGCAGAGAGTGTCTGAGGAGTAACGCACCAGCTGGCGCACCCAGGCATCAGCATTCATGAAGCTTCAGTTTTGGATCACTCGGCTTCCACTAGTAGGATTCCTTCAGTTTCTTCCCTTGGGGTACCAGCTCAGCTACCAATTCAGAGGTCTTTACAGAGTGAAGAAGACTGAGAGGTCTCAATGTTCACAGTACCTGATTTTCCTGCTTATCCCTGGAAGTTATAACCCTTTGAATACCTGAAACAATAGATACAGCAAACCCCGTGCATACACATGCTTTTCCTATACATGCATGACAAAATTCAATGCCCAAACTAGGCACAAGAGCCACTTATGCAAATAGCCACAATTAAATACAATGGTTCAGAAAAAGATATCAAAGCAAAGTAAGAAGGGTTTGTTGGGAAGAAGAATTTGAACAGAAGAGAAGCAGGGATGAAAGAAGGTAATGGGGATGGGTTGAAAATGCCCAAAACTCATGATATACATGCATGATTCTGTCAAAGAATAAATATATGAAAGAATAAGATAAAACAGACACAATAAAACTGAACAACGAGGGGCTGGAGAGGTGGCTCAGGGGTTAAACCTCTGCCTTGCAGGTGGAAGGTCCTGAGTTCGGATCCTAGATCCCACGTATAGACGCCGGGCAGAAGCAGGGTGGCCTGCGTTTCTGGTCCTGGTAGGGCGGAGCCTGTGAATCCCAGGGCAGAATAAACAAGGTGGAGGTGGAGGCGGTCCATGGTGGTTCCCGAATTTGCCCATGGTTCTACACACACACACATACACACACACACACATACACACACTCACAATTGAATAAATAATAAAATTTTTTAAAAACTGAACAATGATAAAATAACTGTAAAAATGAAACTGCAATTAAACGTCAATAGTTTCCTTTTTGCAAATTAAGATACTATCTACCAAAACAATCTCTTCCCAGCTTAGAGGCCAACAAGTTAGCTTAGTGGGCAGTGGGCAAGATACTTGCTTCCAACCTGTCAATTCTAGTTCACTCCCCAGAAGCCTGCTTGGTGGAAGGAAGAGAACTGATTTCTGATTTGTCTTCTGATTGTTACCCTTGCACCATGCCACACATATTCATTCTCTCTCTCTCTCTCTCTCTCTCTCATTTTTGTGTTTTGGAATCTATGTTTTTTTTTTAAAAGAAGGATTACTCAAGCTGCTACCTAATTGAGTGATAAATGACTCATGGGTGCATACCATATACAATGTGGATACATTGGACAAAGAATTGATTTATAATCCCAGGTGGGACTAGGGACAGTGTAGTTATTGTCACATTGGGATACAATGCAATTTAAACATATTAATTATTTATTCCTGGACCTTTCCATGTAATCTTTTTTCTAAACAGAAGTAACCAAAACCACAGAAGGTAAACCATTAATCAAGAACTACTGTATAGATCTTGATATAATTTTCCCTTGAGATATAGCTCTTTCCCCTGCCTCAGGGATACCTATCATTCCCAAGTCAAGGCAGCTCCATCTCAGTCTTTGCAAAGAGTCAATCCTCTGCCTTCTACTAGAATGAGCCAGGGATGATGAACCCTGAATGTGCAAAGTTGAAAAGAGGCTCCGGGGATCTAATGCTCCTACCAATTTATACTCCAGTCTGCCTTTGACCACAACCAAACTAGGCATCTCTAGTTACTGAACTTGTCTGTGTGCTTTATACATCAACTGCTTCTAACTGGAATCTAATCTGTATGTAAATCGGCCTTCAGATTTTCCACTTACCCTTTCATCAGTGACTTCTCTTACCAGCATCTATTTCTTGCTCATTCTCCTTATTTTATGGGATCTTAGTGGCATGTCAGAAGAATATAAGCACATTTATGCATTCTATTCAATGGGTTGTCTGAAAGTTATGCTTTTGTATATTCATCCAATTCTGTACACATTCAATTCAATAAATAAATGTTGATTGTGATGGATACTTGACATTATAATTTCAAATACGATAGGCACATGAAATTTATAGTCTAACGAAAAATATAATTAAATATGCAATGATAATAAAATGTTACATGATTAGAAGTATGTCAGTCTATGGACACACAGCAAGACTTCTGAGTGGAAGAAATGATTTTGTTAAAGAGTGAAAAGAAACAGGCAGGACACGAAGAAAGGATGTCTGTCCAGAATGACCAACCTATGAGATGACCCAGTGTGCTAAGAGACCATGGTACATTAAAGAATTTCCAAAGTGGGGCTGGAGAGGTGGCTCAGGGGTTAAGCCTCCGCCTTGCAGGCGGAAGGTCCCGAGTTCGGATCCCAGATCCCACGTATAGACGCCAGGCGGAAGCGGGGGCGGTCTGCGCTTCTGATCCTGGTAGGGCGGAGCCTGTGAATCCCGGAGCAGAAGGAGGTGTAGGCGTCCATGGTGGTTCACAAATTCGTCCGTGGTTCTACACACACACACACACACACACACACACACACACAAAGAGAGGCGCGCGCGCACATACACACGCATATGCACACAGTTGAATAAATAATAATAATAATAATAAAAAAAAGAATTTCCAAAGTATGGCTGGAGAGTAGTGTGTCAACCTGGGAAAGATGCTGGAATGAGGAATGAAAGGCAAATGGTCCTGAAGACAAGACAGATGAAAGAGTTTGGCCTTTAAAATCAAAGCTTCTGTGTGGCTGGCCAGCAGGCCGCAGCTAATAAACAGCTAAGGATATTAGCAAGGGCACAAGTCGGCAAGAGTTGCTGTTGAGAGACAACTCTAGTTTCAGGATGGAGGGAGGCCTGGAAGGCAGATGAATGACAGGCCCAGGATGGGAGGGATGTGGCAGTTCAAGCAGAAGGTGAGATGTTTGGCACAATGCGACTGATCTGGTCTTTCTGTTCACGGACCCCGAAAGATTCAGTGAGAGATCTGGGATCATTTTGCTGACTGGACTAGAGACCATCTCTACATGTTTCTAGACTGAGCAGTGTGTTCCACTCAAGCATGCCTGGTTTGAGATATTAGTGTGATATGAAACGGAGCCGAGCAGTCGTTGGATACATCGATCTGAACTTTGAATTGGCCATTTAGAATACAGGCGTGTCTTGGAGGGACAGCAACATAGAGATGGTAAATCTGGGGGAAAGTGTTGGATAACAACGGAAAAGACATAAAATACAAACCACCAGGGAGCCAGTATTGAAGAAATATACATTACCAAAGGAACTTATTACAAAGGTTGAGAAAGACTTTCTCAAAAATTAGGAGGAAAACAGAAAAGTTGATGCGTCCAGTACGAGGGGAAGAGTTATGATAAGGATGAAGGGTTGGCTCATTGGCAGCTGTTAACAATCGGCAAGGATTCCAGTGGCTGTAGAGAAATGGGAGATGGGCTTTGCCTACCAGATGATGGGCAGGTTGCTGTGAATAAGGACATAATGGCAGAGAGCTTTTTCAGTCACAGCCAGAAATTAAGAAGCAATGAGAGAGAGAGAGTATAGTGGGAGAAAAGGACCCTTTAAGGTGACAAATTTGGGTTTGGAGGTTCTGGAGTGCCTGTGGAGTAGCTCTCTGGTGACCTCGTGGAGAAGAGGAGAGAAAGAGATGTTTGAGAAAGAGGCTCACTGGTGCGAACTCCCAACTTGGGATGATTCGTCAGGCTTTTGACTTTGGGATGACGCAATAGAGACATTCATTTGGGGAACACATACTTGGAAGTTTTAATTCATTTCTAGCTCGTGGTGAGGGACAGGATGCTCTGCCTCACTGCTGGGCACAGTTGGTGGCCTGAAGATCCTACTCAGCTCCAGGGGCAGAGGGACCATGGCTGTCATCCTATAGGAGGCTGAGCTGCTGCGTGTGGTATTTCAAAGGTTAGAAAGAGGACATGCGGGGCTGGAGATGTGGCTCAGGGGTTAAGCCTCTGCCTTGCAGGCGGAAGGTCCTGAGTTCGGATCCTAGACCCCACGTATAGACGTCAGGCGGAAATGGGGGCGGCTTGCGTTTCTGGTTCTGGTAGGGTGGAGCCTGTGAATCCCGAGGCAGAGTAAACAAGGAGGTGGAGGCGTCCATGGTGGTTCCCGAATTCGTCCGTGGTTCTACACACACACACACACACACACACACACACACAATTGAGTAAATAATAAAAAATAAATAAAAAAAAGAAAGAGGAAATGCATTATCAACTTTGGCTGTTTTCATTTATCATGGGACAGAACCACATCATAAGCCAGAGCACTGGTAGCAGTTTGCTGCTCCAGTTTGTGAATTTCAAGTAGTCCCGATCTCCACATTACTACAATTAAACTTTCATCATCTGTTTCTCTCCGAATAAATGCAAAGGATGTAATATGACATAAAGCCACTTTCCTATCCTTATACTGGAAAATTACATAGAAAACATAAGGAAATATTAATGCTACATTTTTATATAATAATTCAGCGATATATTTGGCAGTGCTAAAAATTCACCTTCTTGAGACTCTTGCTTGCACTTTGAAAGATCATATTGTTTCATAGAAAAGGACCTTCTAAAGTGTCGCTTAAACAACCCACTTGTTTAGTTTTACTTCATTGTATCAAAGGCAGTTGACATCATAAGGGCCTTAAAGCATGAACGGCTGTAGACACGCAAAATCTCTCTTAATGGTATGCTGCATTGACTCCTCGTATTTTAAATCTGTGCCGCTGTCCGAGAAAACAGACGACTTCCATAACCAAGGCAGCTTTATCTCATTTTACTTGACTGTTTTAAATGAGGAGGATCATGTGTCCAGGCAGAGGCCAGAGGTTAAGGTCAAGTGTCTTTTTCACTCTCTGTCTTATTTTTTGAGACGAAATCTCTTACTAAACTTGGAACTCGATATTTTAGATACACTAGCTGGCCAGCAAACTCCATGGATCCCTCCTTTCTCCACCTGAACCCCACTCCTAGGTATTGGGGTTATAGGCATATACCACCACACCTGAATACTTTTTTTTGAGGGGGCGGGGTTGGGGATGCTGGAGATCTGGACTCAGGCCATGAGATTTATACAACAAGTGCCTTCGCCTCTCACTCACCAACAACCCCAGCCCCTTACATGGAAAAGTGTAAAAGCCTTAATGTTTGCACCATTTGTCCTCCATCAAATTCTGTTCAGGTCTTTTTTCATAATAAAGTCTCTTCTTTTTCTCCCTCTTTATCCGTGAGCATTCTATATGTCTTCTGGGGACCAGTTGTTAAAGGGATACCTGGTTCGATTACACATATAAGGCACAATTTTTATCACCATTCAGAATAATCGTTCTTCTTTATTTCTATTTTGATGGTAAAGCCCTCTAGGAAATGGTACACACACGATCAATATGCTACACCATCCATCTTTACTACCCATCAGTAGATCTTCTGTGTTAAGTACACAGTAGGCTTCTGACGAATATTTATTGAATACTTGAACAAGTAAATTTTTACATCTTTTGAGGAATGGTTACTCTTTAATATCTATTCTTTAGGAATGTCAGGCTGTGTCTAAAAGTAATCAAGTGTGACTATTGTAATATTTTCCTAAGCTTTTGCACCTTGAATTTTACATGCTTTCTCGTTCCCTTGCAAATAGCAAGTGCATAAAACATCTTTTTTGTGTTTGCAATGAATCTACATATTACAGACTCTCAGTCTCAGCTCTCACAGGCACTGACCTTGAAATCCCCGGGGAAAATATTGGATAGTGATTCAGGAAAAGACATTGGATTTTTTTTTTCTTAGTGTTGGATATTGCAGCTTGCTTCTTAATCAGGAGGAAAAGGTTGAATACCTGGGGGACACGTGCTCTACACACACTGAAAGACAATGCTCATCTCTTCTGAATGCAGGATAATGGGGCCAATGATGCTGAGCAAGCAGAAAGCACGGCACGCTGGTGCTGGCCAGATAAAGACCTGAGTCTTTGAAAATAGTTGATTTTTTTCTTAAGTTTTTTTTTAAGATTTGTAATTAAAATGTTTTCTGGATGTGTGGTTTGTGATAAAAATAACAACATTGTTTTTCTGAATTTGACTACTTCTGCAGGAGATCTTTTATGTGGATGGGAGTTGGAAGGGGTAACAAAAAGTCATAGTTGAAATTCAGCACCAGAAATTTCCAGGGAAAGAAAACTTTTCTATCACTGGTTCAGAAGGAAAAATGAGGGTCAATAAACTGAATACGTTTTTACATAGCAAACTATTTTGTTTTATATTTACTTTTAGCCTCCAAAACAGCCAAGACACTTATGATGAGTTTTTACTTTCCACTCACTCCAGCCCTGGCTTCTTTGTTTCTGGATACAGTTATTCAGCGGGCTCTCAAAGCATTCCTTGTGCATCTCTACTACACATGCGCCTTGCAAGACTCTGCTGAGATACAAAGGAAGCTGGATTCCTGCTTACCCAAGAAGGGTCGTTAAATATTTTAAGCTGAGAATGGTTTGGCATTGTTCACTAAAATGATCGTATCTATTCTCAACATTTAAAACAATGCTTGATTCCTCTATTTTGCATAATAGATGCTTTTCTAACTCCCTTATTATGTGGCTTGAGCTAATAAACCCCCAAGGAAAAATTAATAACATACCTTTCCACCCCCAAAATTGGATACATTAAATCATGCTTCTAAGTATATCAAAGTTTTTAACTTTGCATAATTTTGCAAGGATTGAGGGAGACAAGCTACACAAACCATTCTTTCCCACTTGTAGTAAAATTTCAGTATTAGAATAATTGTCCAAATTGCTAATGTTCATTTGTTCATGTGTTAAAAGGAAATTATTGCAAAATTAAATAGTTAAATACTTTATTGAGCTTAAAAATAGTACTATAGTGTACTTTAAACAGATGATCTATTGTTTATTAACATCTTGCTTCTATATTTTCTATGGAGGAAATCTTTCTAATTTGATAGCTTTCTACTGTATCTTAAGCATGTTGCTAGAGCAGTATTTTTATTATATCTTTCATGGTGTTTATTTGATTAGGCAAAATTTTGCTAGCAACAAATCTGAAGTAAATATTTTTTCTCTAGAATTAAAATACCTTACAATTAAGCAGCACTTATAATCATCAGTGTCCATCATTCCTTTCAAACTGCAAAACCAAATGTGATAATAAAATGCATTGAAATTATACATAAAGAGATGTGGCTTTTAAAAATGTGCTTTTCGTTTTTTGGATTGCTCTTTGTAAATGAAGTACTCACTGGAAAATGATGACTTTTTTAAAAATTAAGACTTCAAAATGCTTATAAGCTGGTTAGAGACACAAACATATAAACCAATGGCTACAACACCATGTTACTGTGGACACCCGCAGAAGCACCCACCAGCCCTGGTACCCCGGGGGTTGAGGATCCCACTGAGAATGATTCAGGCCTCTTAGCCATGATTATGCAGATAAATACTTTAGGTGGATTGAGGATTTTTCCCTATTAATTATAACCCCAACTAGACCTTATTAGAAAATAACAGGGCTGGGGATATGGTTCAATGGTTAAAGATTTTGCCTCGCAAGCAAAGGCACCTGAATTAGGATTCCCAGATCCACATAGAAATGCTGTGTGGACAGAAAATTAGACACTGTATGTACTCCCTAATAAGTGGATTCTAGTTCCAAACCCACTTAATGACACATTCAAAGGAGATGACCTTTGATACCAATTGGGATGCAGCCAAGGGCAGCTCAGGACCAGCAAAATGGAAAAAAACAAACTAGAGTTCAGAACACCAAAGACCCTACATTATGCGCCTGGAACCAGACCAGCCAAATCTCTCCCCATCCTAAAGCTCAGGGAACCTTGTGGAAGAGGGGCGGCAAGATTGTAAGATCCTAAAGATGGGGAGGACTAATGATATGCAAGATGCCCTATACAAGTCAGGGCTGTGGCAGCCAGGATATAGCCACAATGCAATTGGACCTTGCCTGACCTGCACAATAGCTGACATGTCAACAATCTCCCAAAGTCTAGCAAGGATCACAGGGAAGGAGGCTTCAGGCAGTAGGATCCTTAGAGGCAAGGGGTTAAACAGTCATAATTGAGTTCCCATGCTAGCGGGCAGCCCTAGAAGGGGCCCCAAACTATGCCACTGCGTCCTGAATCCTTACTAGGGTAGAGGACTCACAGGGAGGTTGGGTGCCCACATAAATGGATGCTCTGGGGATGGGAGGGAAGAAGTGGTAGGCACCAGGAGAGAGGGAGGGAGGGAGGGAAGGGGGTGACAGGGAGGGGGAAGAGGGGAGAGTGCAATGGGAACGACCAGGGGGGAGAGAGGAGGAAAGGAGGGGGTACCTATTGAGCTTGTGTGTTTAGGCAAAAGTAAAATAAAATAAATGCTGTGTGGAAATGGAAATAGCCTGCAATTCCGGCCCTGGAAAGCAGAACCTGGGAAAATCCAAAGCAAAGCAATAGGAGGTAGAGCAAGCAATCCAACATGATTCCTGATATCACTCTTGGGCCTCCACAGGCACGCACATTCAAGTGCCATCTTGTACACACACACACACACACACACACACACACACACACACACACACAAGCATAAGAAAAAAGAAAATGACGAGTGGTTGTTTGGGGTACAAGGAACAGACAACAGTCCATTCCCAGAGCACCCTGTACAAATATCAATTTGCTTATAGGCAAAGAAGTCCATCACATCCTCCCATGCCTAACATGGAGGTTAGAACCTCGAGTGAGATTCCATAGATGCTGGCCATAGTGGGTCATTGCAAAGCACTTCAGTGAGCCCGAGAGCCTTCACGACTGTCTACCAAAGCATTAAGAAGTTTCATGCGGGGACCTCCCGGCTTCCCAGGCCTCTCAGTTCAGGTTTCTTCCCCCGCCCTCTGCCGATACTAGCACAGGTAGATGTGAAGCTGCCACGTGGGCACGGAACAGCTCTGGGATGAGCGGTAGATGGAAGATACTTGGTGATAAGTGAAAAAACAATTGCTTCTGACTGCAGAACTATCCCCGCAATTAAAATGCCAGGAAGGGTTGTCAGAAGCTGAGCTCACTCACCCTTCTAGTGTCAGGTCTCAGGGATTCCTGAGACAGGAAGTGCTTTGCTTCATGGGTGTCTGTGATGATGTTCTCCTAAGAGAAGTGTTCTCATCCGAGGGTCAGGCCTTCGTAGGCTAGACTTGAGACAGATAAGAGAAAACGACCCCCCCAGGTGAATGGACATGTGCTAAGCATTGTCCACAAGACCTGCAAGGGTTTGTCCCATCAGCATTTCACTATGGAAGAGGAAAGATCTCAAGACAGTCCATACCTCTCTGAGAGAAGACGAGGTCATAGCAACGGGGAAGGGAGGCTGCCCTCGATGGTCTGCCCGCTAGTCAGTGCCCCGCAAATGCTCAAACACATGTCGTGAGAGGCAAACCAGATGAAACCATGGGCCACACATGTGAAAAAGCATGAAAGGAGCAGGGAGACTGGCAGGGAAGAAAAGCCTTCAGTAGGAAAAGGAGGGGGGATGGGATTAGATAATAAGAAATGGGATTAGATAATTAGAAAATAGCATAATTTCCCTGTTTTCATGGATGAAACTCTAAATTGAGAAAATAAATTACAAACATATCCACTTGCTCCAGAAAGCACTCAGGCATACACCATCAAAGGCAATCCAGATGAAACTCGGGGGCCACACATGCAGAGAGGAAACTAGGAGGGAGACGAGCAGGGAAGAAGGGTTGCAATGGGGAAAGGAGGGGGGATGGAATTGGGGATTAAGGTGTGAAAATATCCCAAATTCACTATAGTCACGTATGAAACTCTAAAGAAATAAAAAATCGAAGAGATCACTGTTAGAGTGCTGCTGATGAGTTCTTGAGATTTTCATTGTAAGAATTCCTTCAGATGTTCATTTTTCTGAAATTAAGCAGAGATACTGGGGGATGGGCAATTTGACTCCTTAATTAGCACCATTGGAATCTCTCCTGCTGTCCTGGTTGCCTTGAGCTAATGACTGTCAGCCAGCCAGATTACCTTTCCTGCCAGCTCCAGCCATTTTGAACCCTCACATCCGCTTAAGGAAACGACACAATGATCTCGCTGCTTTCTCTGACTCCTGAAGGTGCAGCCCCAGCCAGAACTGCAACCCTTTTCCCCAGGCATGGCCACGGCCAGTCCCTGGTGGCATCGCAGTGGGTCTGCTTTGACTAGTGCAACCAGGACAAGGCCATGATTGGCAACAAAGCCTTATGTGTGTAAGAGGTTTGCGCGTGGGTGTTCTCCACCTCCACCTCTCCACCCTCCTCCCCACTTCTCTGGCTAGTCATAGGTTCTTCACCTCATTTAGGGAGCCAGATGGGAAGCACCCTTCTGTGCTGTCTCCACCTGCAGTTGCAATGTGAGGCTGAGTGAAAGGCTTCTCGTGAGTCATCTTTTCTTGCCCGCTTTTGGTAGAGAGGGCAGAGCTGGCACATGAAGAAAGAAGCAGCAGAGACAGGAGAGCCGGGGGGACCCCCGTGGCCGAGGAGCGGCCAGCACCCTGGCCAGCCACAGAAGCAGCAGCCTGACAGCTGCCAAAGGGGCAGAGCTGAGCCCTCCCTGGCTGGGCTGGACGTGTCACGGTGGCCAGCTTGTTGGCAAGTGAAGCGGGAGCAAAGCCACGGTGCCGCGACCACCACCAGCAGCGGCAGCGACTGTGCCAGGGCCTCAGTGTGCCATGGAAGATGCAATCCAACACTTCGGGAAAGCAACCAAGGCAAGAACCAGAGGGACCGCCGTACAGAGAAGGTGGCACACTGAAGGAACGAAGGCTACCGAGAGCCAGAGAAGTCAAACGTAGGTCCTGTTACTAAAAGAATTCCAGGGTCTTAAAGGTCAAAGGTTTCAAACAAGCCGGGCTGAGGAGCTGTAACGACCGTCACCATCAAAAGCCGAGGAATCCCAACACCTGCGCATGCCCAGAAGCTGCAGTGCCCACGGCTGGCAAGAGCTGAAGAATCCTGACTTCCCATCCTACACAGAGCTAAGGGTCTCAACCCTGGATGAAGACTGCATGGGAGAGGTCACACATAGGTGTCACCTGCGGCTGCTCCTGCCTGTTCACTGCCACAGATTGCTGCTGCCAAATGCTGAAAGATACAAAAGTTGCCAAAGACCAGCACTGGAAGAACTTGCTGCCTGCTCATGATTTCTACCTGAAAGAAGCAAAAGGACCCCATCATATGATTGGTAATAGCCTTGCTGTCCTTGTCTCACACGGCCACTTGCTAAGCCCCCAAACGAGACAGATCAAGACAAATTAAACAGTACCTAGTATACTAGAACTAATATCACTTTATATTTGCCTTTCATATTTCTTTCTGGATGTCATTGATCCAAATAAGTTGTTATCCTTCTCTGCTATTTCACTTCTGTCATATCTCTGTAAATGCAAATTTCAATGAGAAATGATCATCACATCATGTCTTCCAGACAACTGAATTGCCTATGCAAATTATTCCAAATCTTCTCCAAAGCTAAACCTAAGACCCTAAGATCAAGATCAAGTTATTCATTTGGCCTACCTGATGCATATCTACACAAGCAGACCTAACTAAATCCAAGGGTTTTGGTCCCTGGAAAATAGTTGTCCGGGTCTTTTGGTGATAAGAGAGGACAAAGGTACCTGTGTCACCGAATGCTCTAAGAATGCAAGAAATACTGGAGGAGAAATATTATTGTCTCAGTCTTAAATACTTCTTGGAAGGGATGATGACTGAACTGATTTCTTTTTTTATTATTTATTAAATTGTGCATGTGTGCATGTGTGTGTGTGTGTGTGTGTGTGTGTGTGTGTGTGTGTGTGCGCGCGTGTGTGTAGAACCACGAGCGAATTTGGGAACCACCATGGACCGCCTCCACCTCCTCCTTGTTTACTCTGCCCCGGGATTCACAGGTTCCGCCCTACCAGGACCAGAAACGCAGGCCGCCCCCCGCTTCCACCCGGCATCTATACGTGGGATCTAGGAACCGAACTCAGGACCTTCTGCCTGCAAGGCAGAGGCTTAACCCCTGAGCCACCTCTCCAGCCCCGATTGAACTGATTTCTAAGGATGAGTTTTGCAGATGTACTCTGCAGAGTGGTATTCCAAACACAATGAGGCGAACTGGTGAGTGTCACCATGATAAAGTCAAGCAGGATAGCTTAACAAAATATGTGTGCACTTAGAAATAATATGACAAGTTGTTTGAGTTTCCTTCAAAGGGCTTAGAACATGTTCTTGAAGGGCTTGAAGTAGACAAGTGATATAATCAAATTAAGGATCCCAGAAAGTTCAAAACAAGAGTGATGAAGGGAATTAAAATTCTGAGATAGGAGATCATTCTAGAAATCCAGTACAGATGTAAAGAGAATTCCTAAATAAGACTACTCAGTGAGAACAGAAAATACAGGAGATTTTTTTTTATAGATTTGTACTATAACTTCCTGACAACTGATGGCGAACACCAGCTCTGGTGGGGACTGTTAGGGCAATGGGCAGACATGGAGGAAAACAGTCATTTCATTTTGTTCAGTCAATTTTGTTTGCGTGGCCAACTGTTCGAATGTTTCTTTTTAGCCTCAAGTTTTCCTCTATAACATATTAAGCTGGTAAGAAGCACAGTTTATGTATTAGGGGTTGATTTTGTGCCTTAAGACCAACAGAAAGCCTCAGAGAATTCATATTCCTCCAAGTACCAGATCATTTACAGACCATTGAGGGGGGGGGGTGAGAGGCAAGCAAGAGAGAAAAGCGTCATGGTAAACTGAGGCAGGGGAAGAGACCAAAGGGAAAAAATAAAAGCAACATAAGGACTCAGAACCAGACCATGGGATGTTTCCCGGAGCAGACCTGCAGTCCAGCCATCAGGAATCATGGGGTTCCTATGGGTACCCAGAAAATGCTCTCTTCCTGACATTTGGCCCAAGCAGTAACAAATTATTTTAACAAACCCTGCTGAGTAGAGCTACTCAGGCAACTTCAGAAGCAATGTTCCTTGCAAACACAGACCACGCTGGAAATCCCTTAAAGCAGGGGTCAGCCAATATTCTCTGAGTTCTGATACACAGGTTCCCTCTAGCCAAGGACAGACACCAGGCGTGGTGTCCCATGGGGTGGAAGTCTGGCCTGAACCACAGATCGAAATGAGACCCAAAAGTTTCCAGGGGGGAATGAGCAGTGAGAAGTGCCTGCTTGTCAATGTCTACATCCCCAAGGCAAGTTTTCAGACAGTAAACTTTTCAGTACCCAGAGACCACCACCACTAGTCATAATAAACACCTGGCCCACAAACCACACCCTCTAGTTGTAGGATGAACATTACACAAATCAATGCCGATAATGTAATGTAATGCTGACGTCATCAAAAGGCACCACACTAGGCCAGGGAAGGAAAAGCCAGACTAGAGACAGACACATCTGTACGTGAGTGACGACAAGGAAACAGTCTGCCCCTGTGCCCAGGTGAAGGGACATGGGGACACCTGCACTGTCACTATTTAATGTTCTATTTCAATGTTGCGAATTAATTTGTCCTGCTCTGTCTTTCTGCTTTCCTTTACTTAGAAGGGATCTTCCAGAGGACACTTCTGGAAAGCTCTCTGTTGCAGCCTTTCAAGTGCAGAATTGCTTTAAGTCTTGTGACTACATTCCTTTACTCCTTTCTCTTTTCATTCTCACTTTAACGGGAGCTTCTTTCTCTTCTCCCTTCTTCATTGTTTTCACATTTTATTTACTTTCCTTATTATAATTTTTAATCTGTTGCTCCAATATGAATTGGTAATCTTACTCAGCTTCTTTTCTTTCCAGGTCTCCCTTAGTACACACCATATTCTTCTTGTTCCTTTATTCCCCCAAAAGCTTTTTGAGTACAAGGAAAAGTGTTTTTAATTGGCTAATACTGCATTTTCATAGCAGGCCTATCCATTGGTTATGGCTGCATCTGCACTTATACTGGGTCTATTCATTGGTTAAAGTTACATGCGCAGTTGGCAGGTGTGATGGTGGAGATCTGGGATCTGGTGCTGAGCACTCGGAGAGAAGAGGATTGAATGACAAAGCTATAACCTCCTTCCACTGGTGAGGAATGACAGCTGAACCCTAGTTAAGCATAATCCCATGTGAACATCACAGATGCAACCGAAAGCACTTATGTGACCCCCAAATCCAAGCAATAACTTAATACATGTACAATAGTCCTACCATATAAACATAAGAAACACGAACAATCAAGACAATATGACACTCCCCAAAATTACCAATTTCACACTTGTATATTCCAATAAGAATAATTAGATAAAATCCAAAAAAAATTCAAAAGAATAATCATAAGAATATTCAACAAAATCAAGGGTAACAGGAATCAACTCCTGAATGAATTCAAAGAGAATGCAAGTAAGCAGAAGACTGAAATTAGGAAGTCAGTACAGTATGTGAAGTAAGAATTTAATGCTATAAATACTAAAAGATGGAAGAAATACTGAAATTTTAGAATGAAAAGTTCAGTAAGTCAAAACTCAGTGTTAAAACTTCCTAAATAGAATGGATTAAGTAGAAGGCAAACATCAGGACATAATTTATCTGGTATATAAATGAGAACATTCAGACAACAATAAAGATAAAATATTAAGAAAATTTGCGCAAATGACACAGTAGCTAGTTGTAAATTATAGGCATGGATGAAGGAGAAATACAAGCTAAATGTGTAAAAAAAATGTTCACTAGAATTATAGCAAAATTTTCCCCATACTAGGGAAAGAGAGGGCCAACCAAATACCACAGGTGTTTAGAATAACGAGCAGACAATTAGAAAACAACTCCCGCATCACATTACAGTTAAAACCTCAGAACAAAAGAGAATATTGAAAGCTGTAAGACAGCAACACCCAGTCTTACACAGAAGTAAATCTATCAGCATAGCAACATTCCTCAACAGAAACTTAGAGGGCCGGGAGAGCACGGGATGATGAACGCTAGGCTTGACAGAATGCAGGTTGCTCTTCATGCACAGTTTGTCCGCTGGTGGGTCGTTCATGCACTTACCATCCGGGCACTTGCCAATGCGAGCATCCTGGATAGGGCCGAGGACAACGCTACAGGCTGGGGGGAGGCGGGACATGGGAACAGGAGGGAGACAGGCTGGGAAGGAGAATGAGGAGTGGGATGGGGGAGGTGGAGGTGGGTAGTGGAGGAGGAAAGATAACTTCATTGTATCTGCACACAAACGCTTCAAAGAATAACAGAAAAAAAGAAACTAGATCACTATACTCACCAAAGTGATCCTTCATAATTGAAACAAAAAGCAAAATTTTCCCCTCAGGAAGTATTCAGATACTTCAGTACAATCATCTGAGATTAAAAGCCAATGGGACACACACACACACACACACACACAAACACACACACGCACGCACGCACGCACGCACGCACACAGGAAGGACAAAGTGAAAGTAGGAGAAGGACTGGATAGAAAGGAGAAATACACAGTGGGAATGGAGGAGGCATGGGTTTGGGTAGTAAGGGATTAAGACGACATAAATTCTTCGAATTCATATATAAAGCATTAAAAACAAGAAAAACTTTAAGAAGAAAACGAAACTTTTATCACTTCAAAGAATAATTGGTGACTTCAGTATCACAATCACCAACTAATGGGTTATCCACACAAAAGGTTCAACCAAGAAACATAGAGTTCAAATGGATTTAACAGACACCGATGGAATATCCAGCCGAAACGCTGAGCGGTACACATGCTTCTCAGCAGCCTGTGTGACTTTCTCTGAAACATACCACAGTTGAAGACAGAAAGCAAGTCTTAACAAATTTAAAAAACTGAGTTTCCTATATTCTATCTGACCAAAGTGCAATAAAACTAGAAGTCAACCACAAGAGAAAATTAAAAAAAAATTAAAAAAAGGAAATTCAAACAGCACACTAGAACAACAGAAGTGGCTCTAAGAGGAAAGTCTCTGTGTGGATTGAACAAATGCTCCTTAATTCAGGCTCAAAGACCTGCACCTGCCTGATCTCTCTGCACCGGTATCTTTCTCACTCAGTAATCACTGTCCCCAAGGGTCTCTGGGCATGCTATCTCTGTTCCTGAGGATACTTGTTCCGCCCTCAACTTTATTTATTTCTTGCTCCTGCAGCTTGTAGTTGGGGCCAGTCAGGTCCCATTCTTTTCCCTTCCATGCATAAACTATACCATATAACTTTCTTCCTGACGGACTGATTTCACTGTAATTACACATCTTCTTGGTGATGAGTTAGCCATGGGAGCTTTCTCATTTCCACTACCAACTCCTGTGACCTTTACCCTGTGTGTCTATGTGATATGTATGTGTGTAGGTATGTGCATGTATATGCATGTATATGCATGTATATGCATGTGTATGTGGAAGCCAGAAGTTGATATCGGTCTTGATCACTCTACATTTTGTTTTTTTAGACAAGGCATCGCTCTCTGAACCTGGGGCTCTTGAGAGTGGCTAGACTTGCTGGCCAAGGAGTTGCACATATCCACCTTTGTCCACTCTCCCCAACGCTACGTCTCAGTGCTGTGGTTATACACATGTACCTGAACAACACGTATGTGATTACTGGGAATCCAAATTCAGGTTCTCACTGTTACATGACAGGCACTTTACCAAGTAAACCTTCTCCCTAGGCCCTGACCTCTTATTTTCAATCTTACTGGATCATTGTGAGATGTACTCCTTCGATATTCCTCATCGAATTATTTTTTAAAGATTATGAAGTATGAGGACAATTTTCCCCCCTTGTTTTCAAAAGGTTACTTTATTTACATTTATTAATCTGATAATATCTTTGGTCTAAGTCGACATTTTGCTTTAAGTTTTATGCTTTTAATACTTTGGTTGTTTTTATATTGTCCTATGTGATTTGAGTTTCTCTGTTTTGTTTTCTTTTGCATGGTTTTATGATTGTAATACATTTTTAGTTTTGAATTTTATATCTCTGAATAATACATTTAAGCTATTTGAAATTTATTCATTGCCTTAAACAATATCTATAAACTTTCTCAAGAGAGATGAGGAAATTATCATATGTACCTGTCCTCTCAAATTCATATACCCCTCCATATGCTGGTTTGTTATGTTGCTAATTTAAGTTATTCTAGTATTGTCTTCATGCACTGCCATAATGCACTAAACTTCCATCACTCAAGTAATCAACACTATAACTTCCTAAGCTCCATAACTATCCAAGGGCTACTGAGGGAATGAGCACTTCTTCCTGTGGCCACTTCCTTCTACCCTTCCAAAAACTGAATTGAAACGATGATTCTTTTGCTGGCACAACTTAGGACCTTTGCGTGCCCTATACATGTCCTGATTCCAGCTGTTCAGACACAATTCATGTCTGGGTCTATGTCAATTCACTGATCACATCAGTGTCTCAAAGCCCTTGATTCTTCTTATCCCTAATCTCTTAGGTAGAGTTCAGAATCAAGCAGATATTTTGCAAAAAAAAAAAAAAAAAAGGAAAAGCTGATATGCACCATATTTCCTGAACTTTGTATGACAAAATGTTTTACGCACACACACACACATATGAATATTTAACAGAGTATGAAAGTCCCAGAATACTTGTCACTTCCCTAAGGACTTCGTAATGTTGTAATGATACAACTGACTACATCTCCATCTCCCCAGATTCCTTGTTCTGACACCCAGCGGCTTCTTAATTATCAGTTATTTTTAAACATGAAGACATTGTATGTACTTTCAATTCACAGAATCATGTCTTCTTCTATGGCAGCTTTGTTAAACTATTGAACTCTTTCAGGGGTGCTTATTAATTCCATGATATTCGATTTGGATTTCATTTTGTGTTTCAATTGAACTTGTGATGTCTCTCATCCACCTTTCTTTTGCATTCATCTTTCCTCCTCTCATTCTGTATTCCCATTCGATTTTGAGGTTTTCTATCTTTCAAATATCTTTGTATTAATCCATATTAATTGCTTTTTAAATTTTTTTTGCATGTGTGGCTCTCTGTGGTGTATGTTTATGCGTGTGTGTGTGTGTGTGTGTGTGTGTGTGTGTGTGTGTGTGTATCAGAGGGCACTGTGTGTCCCTATGGATGCCCAAGAGTGACTTTGGAACTCATTCTGGATTGCTCCTAACTCCTATTTGCTTTTTCTCTGGAATTTCCCAGACTCCACCTTCCAGGGCTGGCATTTTCACCTGGGATCCAGGATCCAAACTTAGGAGCTTCTGCTTGCGAAGCAGAGGTTTAAGCCCTGAGCCATCTCTCTGGCCCCATATTACTTTCTTTCTGACAATTACTGTTGCAATTCGCCTGCATGGTTGCTGATAAATCACCATCAAATGGCTTAAGGGAACAAGGGGTTTACTTTCTTATGATAGTCCAGTTAAAATTCATAGTCCAGCTTGACAGGAGAGCACGCACCAACACCAAGGCCGAGAAGACTGGCCACACCATCTCCATATAATGGCTGAGAGAGGATGACCCTTACTTGCTAGACCAGCATGTCTGGACAAGAGCACATCTGGTCCCACCCACCATGGGCTGGGCCTTCCCCATCAGCTAAACAGTTTCTTGCAGGTTCGCTCTGGGCTTAACTCAACCACTAATTCTCTACAAGTGTGCCTGGAGCTCAAACCCTCAACCGTCAAGTTGACACCTGTGCCCAACCATGACAATGAGTCATCTTTCATCGGGGCAGCTCCACCTTGTTCAGTTTTTTCTCAAATGTTGAATAAAGGGCTGGGTGCATTGCTTAGTTGGTGATTGCTGCATTATCATGAAGACCTCAGTTAATACACAGAAGCGGGACATTGTGGCCCGTGTTTAGGACCCCAGTGATGTCCCCATCATTGGCAGAGACCAGACAGATCTCTGGGCCCCGTTGCAGAAAGAGAGATGGATAACTCATGAAGAATGGCAGTGAGGGTCGTGCTCCGCACACATGCCCACATATACAGTAGGGTCGATGGATCATGGGATGAAATTGCCAAAACTGTAAAGCAAAATAAAGATTTTTCTCTCCATCAGCTGGTTTATCTCAGATATGTGTGGCGGTTGTGGGAAGCTGCTTAGCAGAGAAGAAAAAGGAGAGAGAACCCAGCACATGGCGGCAGCGGTACCACAACTCATTTTCTCATGGGCTGTGTCCTCCGTCTCCTCCCGAGGCCTTCAGACCTTCTAGGAATGAGCACAGAGACTGGTTTAAGTTCTCTTTGAGGCAACGTGGCATTTATTTTCGCTTTACCCAGCAGCCACTGGCCCACTGATCCAAGCTGACTCCACACACGGCGGAATCGTGGCAGGGCTGGGGACTCAGGTGCAGGCGTGGCTTTGGAACTCAGTTCTGCCACTGACTAGCAAGGTTGGGGTACTAAGAATAGTGCCCTCACCGTGGGTTACACGCAAGGCTTACATGAAATGGCACGCGTAAGTCCATGCTGTTTTAGTGACTCTTCAGTTATTGCAACACAATGCCTAAGCCAAGCACCTTAGGGGAGAAAGGGTTTGTTATTTGTCCTACATCCCGAGGGCTTAGAGTCCAGCGTGGCAGGATGGGCACAGCATCTAGCTCACAAAGGATAGTCAGCAACGTTCAGCAAAGGAGGCTGGGCTACCAAACCTTCAGGCCTGCCCCCCCCCAGTGATGTATTTCCTCCAGCAAGGCTCCACCTGCTAAAGGTTCCACGACCTTTCCATGCAGCACCAGCAGCTGAGGACCACGGGTTCAAATACACGAACTCACGGGAGATAGTTCACATTCAGATCACAAGTGCCTGGCTGGGTAAGCACTCAGCAAACATCAGCTACTGTGTTCATCCGTGTTATCGCTGTGGTGTTGTCATTCCACAGTGTGCTTCAAGTGCACTCTCTTCAAAGTTAACAGATACTTTCCCTTCTGGTGCCATCTGGTCTGCAGCGCATGGGTGTGGGTGGCAGACTTAGTGGGAAAGCCCTTTGGAGTTGTGCCTACCATTAAAGAACTGTCCTTTGTGCACAGATCGCCAGCATGCATCAACTCTGGGCATTCTCTGGAACTGGAGCCAAATGTCCCTACAGATAAAGAGGCAACCTTTACAGTTGGAAGTCATGTCCGTCTTCTGGTTTCATTCAAAGATGTGCTCTTCTGTTAGACCTTGCTCTGCTTTCGGCCAAGACCAGCGAGGATGCTCCACACCATTATCTTCCCTCTGAATTTCCAAGCAGAAGGTCGTAATGCCATGAAATCCAGGAATATTTTTAAATAAGTGAGAGACTAGTAAGTGCCTCTCTTTCTCCACTGAAGCTTAAATATTAAAACATTATAAGAAGGATTTAAGAGTTCTTAATGCAGCGTTCATAAAAGGATAGTTTAAACCTTAAAATCAGCTCCTAAGGGAGACTATTAAATCTTACTCCAATTTTGTACTTGTGACTAAATATTTTCTTTTTTTTAGAAAAATGGTTTTGCATGAGAAACCAAAGTGTGGTTATAATATAAAATCATGGCACATATATTTCAGTTTGTCATTAAAAACTCCTATGTAATTTTAACTGAATATAAATCTGTCTGTATACATGTGAATGCAGGTATTCAAAGGATGTGCACATAACCTACTTCAATACATCTTATCCGAGAAAGCATTTGAATTTTATATTTTACTTTCCTTCAAAAGCATATCCAGTTTGTTTACATTAAGGAAGCTATATATCAAAGTCGGTTGAAGGTTACCTCCTTTTTTATGGTAGTGGACAATAGTAGTAGTCTTGCATTATAGGCAGACTGAAACTGTGCTTGCAAATTATTTCATTTTATTTTCAAAACAACCACGTGAGGTAGGTTAGATCCTTGTACCTACTTCACAGATGACGAAATTGAGGCCTGGGGGTTGAGTCACGTGTCTCACATCATATAACCAGGAAGAGGGAAATTTGCCAAGTCACACCAGTACACAGAACCCATGATCCTCAATGATGTGTGAAACTCTCATGCTACAGTTAGTCATCCTAACAAGGTAACTATCTTATCAAGGGGGGAAGAAAAATTCTTAATTCCACATAGAAAAAATATTGTTTTGTGGACCAATGAGATAGTTCAGTGGGTAAGACACCAGTTTACAAATCTAGTTCAATCCCCCAAAGTCCATATGGCGGAAGGCGAGAACTGACTTCCTGGAGTTATCCTCTGACCTCCATAAATGCATTGTGACACATGTATTCTCTCTCTCTCTCTCTCTCTCTCTCTCTCTCTCTCTCTCTCTCTCTCTCCTTCTCTCTCTCTCTCTCTCCATATCCTCCTTTTCTTCTTTCTTTCCTCCTTCCCTTTTTCTCTCAAGTAAACAAAATTTTTTAAAAAATTGGGGGGGGCAGTGGAAGAGATTGGTGTGGGTGGATTAGAGTGCAAATGGAGGTGAGGGGGTCTTGCCGTCCACCTTGTTGAGGAAGGGTCTCACTTCGTTTCTGGCTCTGTGTTGTGAACTCTAGGCAGTCAGCTTCCGGGCTAACTCCCAATTCTGCTGTCTCCCACTTTTAGCTTGCTGAGGTACTGCTGGAGTGACAGACGTGAAGCACCACATCCAGGCGTGTGCGCACGTGTGTGTGTGTGTGTGTGCATGTGTGCACATGTGTGCGTGTGTGTACAGATACCATGGCACATGAATGTAGGGGCCAGAACACAACTCTTGAGTGTCGGTTCTCCTCTTCTACCCTGTAGCTTCTGAGGCTCTTTCTTGATCCTTGAACGTGGCAGCAAACACATTTATCCTGTCAGTCACCTCTATGGCCCCCAGAAAGAGATTTGCAACATATACTAATGTCATATTCAGTATACCTTCTGAAAATGATTTTAAAAAACCCTGAAGTTATATGTCCCAGAACACGGAACAAGCGCACAAGTACTAACAAAATGTCTTACTTCATTTATTGTTCTTTGAAGCCTTATTTCCCCCGTCTAAGCAGTAGAGGAAAGTATGTGCAGGAATGTTCTTTTCCATGAATGGCCAAACCTTCCAAAGCGTGAGTGAATCTCTAAAGCAAACGGTCACTTTCCTACTAAACAGAGAGAGAAATAAATTGCTCTGGACAACACGTATTTTGAGGTATAATAAATATCTTCTCCTTGAAAGTGATTTTTTTTTAAATTCAGGTTGCTGAAGTAAGTCAAAAGAGACAAATATAGCTCTTTGCTTCTGTGTGTGGAGGTTAATCATAAAATGCATCTTTGTTTTAAAATCCCATGAATATCAGAATAGAAAACCATCCAGCATCCTCTCATAAATGGACCATTCTGCTTGAAACCTTGACAAACGATTCCCTGGCTTCGCTTCTCTTTGTGGAGGAAGAAGTAGTGTCCTTCTGAGACAGCTCTTCCAGATATTTCTATGAGATTTATGTGGCACAGAGAGCTTTCAAAGACAAATCAATATATCCAAGTGGAGTATCCTAATATAATCACACTGATCTAGAAAAGTGTTCTGTGGCCGCAGATCTGTCATTCTTCCTTTCATCACAAGAGGCTGCCTGAAGTTTTTATGTTCCTGAAACAAAGCTCTGAATGACAGTGTTCGGTCTGCTTTGATATTAACAGAATTCCACGAAATCAGTCATCACTGTAGATGCGAAACTTTCCCTTGAGAAAACCAGTCAAATTAGAGCTTGATTGGGAAAAAAATACCAGAAGAAAAACAACACTGTTGAAGAAACATGGGCCTGGATTATCATCTTATAATTAGATATAAGTGAAAATCTAGACACAAAGTAAACCTGCAATATTTTTTCTATCAATAAATGGTATTTATTGTTATAATCATCATGGTCATTACCAGTTCACCTATACAAAATCAATTTCTAGTACACTTTCAAAGTAATTATTAAAGTTAAAATCAGTAATGCAATCATTATTTATAATACCTAGTTTTATTATAATTATCTTTATATTAATCCACATACTGTTAATAACTCACAGTTGTTTCAATTATCATTAATCAATTCTTTTTTTAATTTTTTTAAATTTATTTTTCTGCTCATACAAATATAATAGGTACCCCTGTCCCCTCCCTCCCTCCACTCCTCCCTGGACCTCTCTGTTCTCTTCCCCCTTTTCCCCTTCCTTTCCTCCCTCCCTCCCTTTCTCCCAGTGCCCCCTCCCCCCATCTCTGAAGTATCCTTTGATGTGTATATCAAATTTTCCTCTGAGTCCTCCTCTCCGATGAGGTGTAAGGACTCAGTGGCATTTCCTAGAACTCTTCTTGTGTTCCTCTTAAGTATAGGAACACTATTGTTACTGTTAATCCCTTGCTTCTAAGGATCCTAGTGCCTTTAGTCCATGCTAGACTTTGAGGGGTCAATGATATGTTGGTCATTGCACAGATCATGCAAAGTTCTGTTACAATTGCTTCAGCCTTAACTTGTGTGGAGTATCTTGCATATCATGACTCCTCCCATCCTTGTGCTCTTACAATCTTACCGCCCCTTCTTCTGCAAATTTCCCTGAGCTTCAGGATGGGGAGAGATTAGGCAGGCCTGATTCCAAGTGGTTAATATAGAGTCTCTGATGTTCTGAATTATGGTTTATTGATTTTTTTTTCAGTTTTGCTGCTCCTGCAATGCCTTTGGCTCCATCCTGATGGGTATTGGATGTCACCCCCTGGCCAGAGATAAAAAGCTGTTAAAATAGAGTCTTATTATAACGACAAATTCAAAGGTAGATGGAATAAGAGTAGGAGACTGCGGTGAGGGGTGGATCAGTTTCCCATTGCAAAATGGTTACCTTCTATCTGCCAGACTGTATACCCTCCCTTTCTGGTAAGATCATACCCCATCAGTTGCAAGTGACCAGGAAGGACAGTTTGTGAGTTTAACCAGATGTCTCATGTCTTACTTGCAGTCCTTGATGGTGGCCTATTATCTCTGCTAGAGCATGATCTCCTCTCTCCTTGTTTCTGGTGGGGTCCTCCTTCCCCTTCTCTCCTGTTTACAATCTTTGCAAATACTGTAGGTATTACAGAGATTTATCTTTGAGTGTGTCTCTAAGTGGGTTTGGTACTAGGATCCGCCTATTAGGGAGTATATATGGCGCTTAATTTTCTGTGGCTGGGATACTTCACTCAATATAATTGTTTCTAATTCCATCCATTTCCCAGCAAATTGCATTAATTCATCACTTTTGATGGCTGAGTAGTATTCCATTGTATAAATATACTACATTTTCCTTATCCACTTGTCAACTGTTGGACATTTGAGTTGATTCCACGACTTTGCTATCATAAACAGTGCTGCTATGAACATGGTCATGCTTGTGTTATCAAGGTGAATATTTGCTGTATGGGGGTTATTCCCAAAAGTGGAATAGCTGGGTCATATAGCATTTCAATCTTTAACTTCTTTAAGAATTGCCAGACACAGATAAAAAGTAACCATTTTGCAAATGGGTGATAGACCCCTCCCTCACTGTGGTTTCCCACTTTTATTACATCTACCTTTGAATGTGCTTTTATCACAAGACTCTAGTTTAACAGCTTTTTGTCTCTGGCCAGGGGGTGACATACAATGCCCACCAGGATGGAGTGAAGGGCATTGCAGGAGCAGCAAAACTGCAAAAGAAAATCAACAAACTACAATCCAGAACTTCAGAGACTCTATATCAACCACCTAGAACTAGGCCAGTCTAATCTCTCCTCATCCTGAAGCTCAGGGAAATTTGCAGAAGAGGAGGCGGTAAGAGTGTAAGAGCAAAAGGATGGGAGGAGCAATGATTTGCAAGATACTCCATACAAGTTAGGGCTGAAGCAATCATAATTGGACTTTACATGTCCTGTGAATTGTCCAACACATTATTGACCTCACAAAGTCTAGCATCTGCTAAAGGCACCAAGAGCCTTGGAGGTAAAGGATTGGCAGCCACAGCAGTGTTCCTATACCTAAGGGGAACAAGGGAAAGGGTTCAGGGAAAGGCCACTGGGTCCTTGTACGTCATCGGAGAGGAGGGCCCAGAGGAAAATCAGGCATGCACAAGAAAGGACTCTCTGGGAATTGGGGCAGGAGGCACTGGGGGATGGGGAGGAAGGGGGTGGGGAGGGAGAGCGGGGGTACGGGGGGAGGAGGAGGGAGGGAGGGAACTGGTATTCCAATTAGAAACTGTTGGCCTAGTCCGATCAGCTCCAGGGAGTTCCCTACCCTTTCAACTAAGGTTTTTATAGTCTCTGGCCTTATATTGAGGTCCTTGATCCATTTGGAAGTAAGTCTTGTACATAGTGACCAGTACGGGTCCAGTTTTAATCTTCTGCATGTGGAGATCCAGTTTTGCCAGCACCATTTGTTGAAGATGCTGTTCTTTTTCCATTGGATTTTCTGGGCCCCTTTGTCAAAGATCAAATGGCTATAATTGTATGGGCTTATATCTGGGTCTTCAACCCTTATCCATTGATCTGTGTGTCTATTTTGGAGCCAGTACCTGGCTGTTTTTATAACTATGGATTTGTAGTATAGACTAAGGTAAACCTGCAATATTGTGGCAGATCACAAGACCCTCAGTTCTATGGGAATGATGGTCTTGCTCTAGAGTACTTCCCAGTACTTCAGAAAGTGACTGTCTTAGGAAATGGCACCATTCAAGAGGACATTAAACTAAACAACAGCTACAGGGTGGGTCTTTATTCAGGAGCCAACAAGATGGATCACAAATTTGGTGATCTTAGTTTAATCCTTGGAGCACATAAGGTGGGAGGAGAAAATCAACTTCTTAAAGTTGCCATCAACAGTTGTGTCAAGGCACACACACGTGTGCCTGCTTGCTCCCCCACTCCACACACACACATACACACACGTGAATACAGTATTTTCTCAAAAAAAAATGGTAGGAAATTACGTCAAGCCACACCATAGAGAGCGTGTGACGGACACAGAGAGCATGATCACTTACAGACTCTGCAGAGAGTGCTCAGAAGAAAACAATATCGCCCATCCTCTGGTCTTTCTAGCTTCCGGAACTGTGAAGAAATTTCTGTTACTTAGCTCCCTGGCCTGCGTCATTTTGTCAACGTGGCCTGAACAAATATACTCAAAAACGGAGTTCAGAATCAAATGATAAATAAGATAGATGGGATCAAAGCGTGGGCTGTATTATGGATAAAGCAGATGTGAGAAGGTGGCTTTTAACCAGCAGCTAAGAGGACTGATGTTGAATTCATCACTTCATAACAGCAGATCTGCAATAAGACCTGCAATAAGAAGGAGTTAAGGAAGCTCTCCAGGGAGCAGCAGAAGCTACAAGGACCCACAGCCAGTCGTGCAGGAAGTGAGGTCCCTGGGGAGGGGAATGACAGGTGCAGAGAAGCCGCACCTCCCGCTGCCTTCTGCCCATGCTCTTTATGTGTGGGTAGGAATGGAAAAGCAATGGGAGATCTTGCTCCACACCCCTACTCCCGGGGAATCTCAGGTTTCGTTGTCCCATGTTTCTTAGAAACATGACGTCAAGTGCGGTCATCCTTACTGTTACTCTGTATGATGCCAATAGAGTCGCGACCAAGTGGCTTAAAGGAACAAGGGGGTTTTATTCTGGCTTACAAAGGTCGAGCTTGGCAGGACGGTCCACACCAACAGTAAGGGCCAAGAGAACTGGCCACACCAAATCCATAGGACTGGCAAGAGGGAGAGTCCTCGCTCATCAGACCAGCATGCCTGTCCAAGTGCACAGAAAAATGTCAACTTCCCCACAGCTCACGCTATCATATCCCCCCCCTGCCCAGGGCTAGACTGTCCCATCGTGGGCTGGGTCTTCCCTATCATGTAGACAATCTCCTGCAGGCTTGCTTGAGGGTTAACTCAACTACCAATTTTCTCTCAACTGTGCCCAGCGCTCAGAGCATCAGTTGCCAAGTAGACACCAGTATCTACCTGTGGCAATTACTTAAATAGGTCATAGGCAACCGAATCGTCACAAAATGGAATCTCTTTTTCCCGCCTTCACCATGCCTATCTTTCTGTAGTTCTTTTCTCAGACAGCACTTGTCCAACCTTGGGACAGTTTCCTAGGTTTCTTCTTAAATTTTCCTGGCGTCTTCCTCTTCCAAGGCTTACTAATCTGCCTGCCCCAGTCCCACCACTGATAACTACAACTGGGTCCCCTGCATTCCAGTCCAGTCGTCTGTGTTCTTGCTATGAATTAGATATGGTTTTTCTAAAGACTCCTGTCCCTAGAAGCTTAGTGCCCAATGTAACACCACCGAAAGGTGATGGGACCTATTAAAGCAGCAGGATCATGACCACCATTGTTAGATGGTCCCGGTTTAGGGGTTGTGGGTTGTCTCACAGGAATGGGTTCACTCCCATGGAAGTCAAGTTGTTAGGACAGAGTGAGTCGGGCCCTACCTTTACGTTTGTTTTCTCACTTGTGTCCCTTCTCATGCGTTTCTACCATGTGATTTTATGCCCATAAGGCTCTATTTTATGTGTTGCTTATTTATTTGAAAGAGTTAGAAAATGCGCGCGCCATGGTGCATGGGCGGGTCGGGGCTACTTTGGAAGTCCGTTCTCTCCTTCCACCACGTGGGCTTTGGGAATTGGAATGAGGTTGCCAGGTTTGCAAGCAGGGGTCTTACCCACTAAGCTCTCTCACCGCCCCCACTACAAAGCCTTTTCTATGAGCGCATGCCCTTACCATGCTGGACTTCTGGGGCTGTGAGTTAAACACGCCCACTGCATAGCCTTTGGGAGTTTGCTATAGCAACCCTGAAAGAACTAAGAGCCTAGCCTTTCACCACACCCACGGCTCACGTTACCTCCAGGATGTAATGTCTAAAACTCCAATGTCTCATATTAAAACTCTTCAGTTGTTCTAGGACATCTGCCTGTTCTGACTTCCCGAGCCTCTCTCTGCCTTGGCCAGAGCCAGAGAGAGCCAGAGAGAGCCAGAGTTCATCACTGACACCAGGCTCTGCCACGAAGAAAAGGAACAGGGCTCTGACAAGCTGAGAGGTCTCGCCTCACCTCATCTCCTCCTCGGGGGACACCCCTGGAAGGAGAAGCCCAAGGGAGAAGAGGAATTGAATAAATGTCCCAGCATGCCTCTCTCTTCTCCCCAGCACGTGCTGCTGCCCAAAGAAAAGGCGTCGCCCTCCTAGGACAAAGTACAAAAAGAAACAACCCACATCCCAAACATTGATTATGCATGAATCTCCAAGAGCAACTGGAGGAAATTCATTTGACCCTCACACTGAAACTTATTCTCCTACAGTTTTGTCAACCCTGCAAATAATATTGTGGGGGCTAGAGAGATGGTTTAGGGATTAAAATCCTTGCCACTCAAGCAAAGGGACCCAAGTTTGGTACCCAGATCACACAGAAATAGTCTGGGTGGCCCTGCACTTCCATCCCTGAAAGGTAGAGTCTGGGAAACCCGAGAACAAAGCAATGAGAAGAAGATAGAGCCATCCAGTAGACTCTGGAAATCACCCTTGGAACTCCAGAGGCACATTCAAGTGCCCTCTTCTGGACACACACACACACACACACACACACACACACACACACACACACACACTATGATCTCTGTCTCCTGAATCTGGAGTTTCAGGTCTAAGCTTGCAGAGAGGAAAAAGAATGCCACTCGGAAGGTGTGTGGTCCAGCCCCCTGTGATAGGTCTGCAGTGTTAAGAGCCCATGCATAGACGGCGCCAGAAGAGATCACAGTTAATGATGTTTGCTCCGAGAAGAGGCGAGCAAAGCAGAAGGGCCTGTTCTTGGCAAGCAATTAAGGATCAGCCGCCCCAGGCAGGCCGTCCCCGGCTGCCCGCTGCGGGCTTGGATGCTCTCAGAACACCTTGGGCTTTAGAGTTCCTCCTCGCTGCTGCTTTCCTGCTAATCACCTGACCGCAGAGCTCCAGGTCACCGCTCACGCCCCTCCTTTAACTGTCTCACCTGATTCATTAGTGAGCCGCCGAGAGGCCATCATTATCCCTCCCGCTTCTCCACTTCCACCGGGCCTCGTGGCTTTTCATCAGATCTACAACAGCTCCCTAACTGACCTCTGAAACTGTGTGTCTCTCTCTCTGCTGCAATTTTTCCAGTTCATGGCTAGAAGATTAATATGTCCAAAGGGCATATTTGGTTATGTCTTTCCTCACTTTAAAAACTGCCAATGAGCCCCGATTAGGTTCTAAATTAAATATGACTGCTCCCGCTGGAATTCAAGGAAACCCCTTCGCAATAAGGCTCCGACTTGCCTGCTCAGTTCTGTCTCCCTACAGTTTGTACTGTCCTCCTGCTAATGAATTGCTGCCCCCCTGAGCCCCACACTTTGCTCTTCCTTCTTACCTTTGCCAATGAATTTATTTCCACGTCTATGTAAAATTTATTTTTATTCTTTTAGAGTTTTACACATGAATACAATGAATTTATATTATCTTTAGTGCTTATTACCCAATCCCATCCCATCTCCTTTACCCACTCTAAACCTTCTTCTTATAGTCTCCATGCTAATTTCATGTCTTTCACAGTGGTCCAGTGAGTTCCACCTGGGTTCCTTCGATGCATGTACCTGAGCACTTGCAGGAGCATGGACCACACATAGGTGGGGATGCCACTGAGGAAAGCATCTCTCCCCACCCTCACCCAGCATTAATCCTCAAGAGTCTCTGAGGGGGCTGGAGAGGTGGCTCAGGGGTCAAGACTCTGCCTTATAAGCAGAAGGTCCTGAGTTCGGATTCCAGGTCCCACATAAAAACACCAGGTGGACTGAGCCCGGGAAATCCCAGAGCAAAGCAAAAAGAAGGTAGAAGCAATCCAGGATGAGTCCCGAAGTCACCTTCGGTTCTCCACAAGGACACACAGTGCCCATTCACACACACACACACACACACACACACGCACGCACGCACGCACGCACGCACGCACGCATGCACACGCACGCACACGCACACGCACACATGCACACACACACACACACGCTAAATAAATAAATAAAGTTTAAAAAGATAGTCTCTTAGGGAGGCTTGGGACCTCTTGAGATCATTGCCCTTCAATGGCGAAATGTTGATAGCACAAATCTTGTGCAGGTCTTAGGGAAGCACGCATAGCTGCAGTAAGTTCATGTTCAGAAGATATAGTCCTGCCGCATCCCCCCTTTCTTCAGGATTTTACATCCTTGCCACTCTATGGACCTTGCGGTGAGTGATGATTTAGGTGTCCTGTTAGGGATGAGAGAGAGAGAGAGAGAGAGAGAGAGAGAGAGAGAACACTGTGTGTTCCTGTGGAGGAACAAGGACAACTTTGAATCATCTTGGAGCGCTTCTAAGTCCTTCTCGCTTTGCATTGGGATTTCCCAAGCTCCACCCATCAAAGCTGGGAAGTGCAGGCTGGCATTTTTTCCATCTGGCATTTTTATTTGGGACCTGAAATCTGAATTCGGGACCTTCTGCTTGCGAGGCAGAGTCTTAACCCCTGAGCCATCTCTCCAGCCCCTAAAAAGATTTTGAAGAGAAAGTTAGAACCAAAAGGTAAAATACCACTGTTCATGGAATCTTTTCACATCCCTCCAACCCTGATTAAAAGTTGAATCTTAGTCTTTTTTTTTTTTTTTTTGCTACAACATAAGAATATTTTGTGCTTTCAATATTGGACCTCTCAAAAAGCTTCTTATGCAGTGTGAAGGGACCCATGAGACCCCAGCCCTCTCTAAGGAACCACAGGCAGTTTATATTTGCTAAGAGAGGAAATGATATATTCTTCAGTAGTGTAGCCACTGAAGAGGTGCCCTCTCCAGTCAATAATCTCTCACTTGTGCTCCTGTAAGCAACCCTAACTAAACTCATACTCATTAGATCACTTATACACACACACACACACACACACACACACACACACACACAAACACCATGAAAGTTATAAAGAGAAAGGGAATCAGCAGGAGTAGGAAGACAAGAGAGGATAATTAGGAGTGAACATGATCAAAATATGTAATATATATACATGTGTGAAAATATAATGGAACCCATTATCATGTGTAATAAAGACATTTTAAGAGAATACTTTGTACTTTGATTTGCTTTTATTCTACTCTACTATGGTGATTCACCAACCTACATCTTTCTTTACGCAATTGTTCCTTTCCTATTCTCAGCCATCTTTGTTGGGTAGAAATTATTCCTCCTTTGATTTTTAAGAAGAACATTAGCCAATTGGCTGCCCTTTTTTTCCAATCCTGAACCTGGTTATTTTGTCTAGGGAAGAAGATATGACCTAATTAAGGCTCAGATTGTGTGGAAAGAATGTGAAGTCTATTATTGCAGAAGTCATGTTGATGGTATGAAAGGATACAACCAAAAGAAAACTGATACAAAATAGAGAGAATCAGTTAAGCTCATCATGGAGAAATTGTTGTAAACTTCTGGGTTAAGTATTTGTTGGAGTCAGTCCTAATTTTTACTTCTGAATTAAGTCAATAAAGTCCTAATTTTTTAAATCAATCTAAGTCTGATGTTTTGACTCCAGTCCACAATTTTCACCTTCATACTAGACATACATAATTTTTTTTTACTGGGTCAAGCTTAAAACTAATGTAATGGACCTCACAGAACTTTACATAGTAGCCTATTATTAGGTACTTTTTAATGGGGTTAATTTCAGTGTACAGTGAAAAAAAATGTTTCTAGGAATTTACTTAGAAGATTTTTAAAATAAAACAGAATAACTATAACAGTTCAGCTAACTGCCAGCTGAACTGACTTAGGGGCGTGGTACCTGATAATGACATGCCGTAGCAAGCAGATTGACATGGAAAACAACTTGCATATCTAGGGTGCATGTGTGTGTGTGTGTGTGTGTGTGTGTGTGTGTGTGTGTGTGTGTAAATAAATGTATGTATGCATGTTTGTGGGTGCGAATGTGAGTATATTCCACCATGTTTTAGAAGAGAACTTCTCACACTGAGTAAGTTAGATTATATGGCCTCTGGAACTGCTGAATTTTCCTGCACTCACCTCATCTCTGTTGTTTAGTAAAGCAATCAGTAGGGTCACTCTCTTTAGGAAGAAAAGAAAATTAAATAAAAGACACACTGAGAGAAGTGTCCCCATTGAATATAATGTTGGCTATAGGTTTGTCATAAATGACTTCATAATGTTATGTTCACTTATCCCTAGCTTCTTAAGGACTTTTATCATGAAGGCATATCATGAATCTTTTGAGATGGTCATGTGGTTTGTCTTTAAGTCTCTTCATGTGATGTGTTACCTTATTGTTTGCATACATCAAATTACCTTTGCATCCCTGGGATGAAATCAACTTGGTCATGGTGTATAATCTTAATGTGATCTAAAATTAATTTGGAAGTGGAAGGGGGACACTAGGATCACAAGTGGGAGGGAAGAAAGGAGATGGGGACGAGAAATAGATGAAAGGAGTATCAACCAAAGCTAGGTATGCATAAAAATGCCAAAAGGAAAACTGCCATTCTATGTGCTAATCAAAAAAAAAAACAAATTTTAAAAAGACAGTTATCAGTTGTAGTCTGTAATGGTAACCAACTTCTGAAATTATTTATATCATTTTGTGTTGAATTAAAATGGCCTGTTCTATGGGGGCAAATTAGTTTTTTGCATAATAACATTACAAGGGCTGTATGTCCATGGGCTTGGCTCCAGGAAGGCAAATCTCTTATCAAGGGCAAAAGACCCCAGGGCCATTTCCGAGGGCTGTGAAATTTATCAAAATTTATCTTAGAGGTTGGCAAAGCAGGACCCCCTCATGAATGTGGAGGTGCACGTAGAGTCTCATTGTGGAATCGGGTCTTGATCCTAGAGCCCATGTTCCAGAGCTAGAGAAACAGGAACACAAATTGCTGTATTAGATTCTATTTCTGAGCCACAAATCATTATAAACTTAGTGACCTCAGATGACACCCACTCGTTAGCTGAGAGTCCTGCGGGCCACAAGGATGGGGTGGCATTGCCATGTTCTCCGCTCAGGGTCTGACAAGCTGGGACCTAAGGTCACCTGGAAGTCCCATGGTGTTCATTCCGCTTCCAAATTATTCCGGCTCCTGACAGATGCCAGGGTCTCCTGGTTGTTCATTCACAGTCCCTATCTCCTTCCTGGCAGTCAGCCAGAGCTGCTCTTGGCAGTTCGAGGCAACCTACATTCCTTGGCATATGTCCTCTTCCATTTTGAAGATTTTTAGGACACAGGCAGAATGCAGCCAGATTCTTTGCCAAAAATGTTAACAAACATGGTCTCTACTCAATTCCCAACAGGGCCCTCATGCCTTCAGATCCCTCATGAGTGCAGTCATTATCACCCACATGTCTGCTAGCTTTCTGACCTTCAAAGTTCCCATCAGGATGTTGTATTCAGCTTCTCTTATAGAGTGAAGAGACAGGCCACGGAACAGGAGAAACATCTCAGCTTGCAGAACAACCAACAAGGGATTAGAATATAGAATCTATGAAGAGCTCCCAAATAAGGAAATAAAAGTGGCCAATAAATGTGTGAAACAGTGTCCACTGCCCTCAGCCATTCAGGAAATGCAAATTAAAACTCCATCAAGAAAATAAACAACTCTACTTACAAGCAAGAACATGGGGACAGGGACCCCTTATTTCCTGCTAATGGGACTGTACACTCGCACATGGATGTCAGTAGCAGGTTCTTAAAACAATGTAAATAGAACTCCCATGTGATCCAGTATACCACTCCTGAGCACATTACCAAAAGATCTAAGTCTTCGATATACCCCGTGTTTATCACTGCACTATTCATAATAGTTAAGACATACAAACAGCCCAGATTGTCCATCAACTGATTAATAATGAAATGCACATAAATAGAATTTTAATCATCTATAAAGAACCAAACTACTACAGGGGCTGGAGAGGTGGCTCAGGGATTAAATCTCTGCCTTGCAGGCGGAAGGTCCTGAGTTCGAATCCTAGACCCCACGTATAGACACAGGACTGAAGCGGGGTGGCCAGCGTTTCTGGTCCTGGTAGGGCGGAGCCTGTGAATCCCGGGCAGAGTAATCAAGGAGGACCTAGGTGGAGGTTGTCCATGGTGGTTCCCGAATTCATCCGTGGTTCTACACACACATACATACACACACGCGCACACACACATACATGCACAATTGAATTTAAAAAAAAGAACCAAGAAAGTGGAAATTTGATGTGAATAAAGATTAAAATTTAAGCAAAAATAAGCCAACTTCAAAAAACAAAAACTGTGCTTTCTTTCAAATGAAGAATCTAGATTCAAATTCGAACACAAACACACACATGACACGAAAGGGCACTATGAGATGAGGCAGAATTATAAAGGGAGTGAAAGAAGGCAAATATTTAGGGAGGAAAGAAAGGTGACTAGCCAGAGAGGTAGAGGTTGAGGGGGAAGAAATAAGAACCAAGTGTAATGTCATATATGTATGAAAATGTCACAGTGAAACCATTTATTTGGATACTAACCAAAAAATCATTTTATAAAGGAAGGGAGAAGAAAGCTCTTCCTACAGCATTCTGGGGTTTCTCTAGCCTGCAGCTCCAAACTCTCCAATAAAACAAACAAGTTGGTAAATACGTGAGAGAAAAGGAACACTTATTCTCCCACGAACCAGTTCCAAAGGCCTGTAAGCCATACGGTCATGGTTATCACAGCAGGGACTATACTTTGTGATACCCATTTTCTATAGTAATCGCCTTTCGCATTACTGTGACCAAATATCGACAGAAATGACCTAAGGGAGTAAGAAAGACTTACTCACGGTTTCTGAGGGGTTTCAGCTGGACCTGAGACAGTGGGCATGTGCAGCCGCCCATTCTTCTCAAGGTGTGGAGCAGGCAGCGGGGAAGGCAGGCTAGAACCCGAAGCAGGTACGACCTTTCCGTCTCCCTGAGTGACCTACTTCCACAGCTAGTCCTCCCAGCCCAAAGGTTGCTCCACCTCCCCCCAAAGCAGTTCTGCTAGTGTTCAAACAAGAGCCTGTTGGGGTGCAGGGGAGGCATTCAATTTAAGTCACAACACTAGCAAACACTTCTTTTTTCTTTTTCTAGCATAATAAATCTTATATTCCAACCATCTTAAATAAGTGAGGCACGCATGTCATGTTTGCAAAATACATTCAAGCAAGACACACTGACAAACATTATTCCAACAGCTTCCAGTTAGAGATTATCATCTGGAGGTAGACAGACAGACAGACAGACAGACAGACAGACAGACAGCATCTTCTTCTAGTCTTCAGTCTGTGGTACCCTTACATGTCTTCAAAGCGCCTCCTATTTAGACATTATTTTCCCCTAAATATACGCTCTTTTGCTTCAAAGTGCACTTTGAATACAAGAGAACCATGAGCCTCCAAATGGTTGAGAAATTGCTGAAGAAAATGGTGCAGCGAATGAAATAGAACAATGAAGACTCGTTGTTGTACATCTTGTGTGCCAATAGCATCTGTGCGCTTCGTGATTGCTGTTTATTAACGATTTAATTGTGCTTTCATTACCAGACTGACATGTTTCCATCTGAGGAAAGTGTTGGAGGACCTCAGGTGAAGACAAGATTCACTATAATTCAATGGAACTCTTTCACCCACAGCCTTTCCTTTTAATGGCAGGTTTTTCAGGAGAGAATTCCAGTTGACAGAAGAGGGATAGGTGTGTTTCCTTTCAGGGACTAGGCAGCTCATTCAGGTGGTTCAGCCGGAACAAAAGACCCATCTTCTTCAGAAAGGACTTCTGACGTCTCCATTGATCTAGGCAACTGCTGGCAGTTTTTAAATGACAGGTTTTCCAACTCCTTACTCACTGAGACCTCAAAAATCCTAGGGTTGAATTTCAACCAAAGCACCCTGTTGTAGGTAGAAAATAAGCGTCTAGAGCTCGATTTTGATTAAACCTCTGTCTGTATTGTCACCTGTGAATAAGCCCTCTGCTAGGAGGCCAGATGAATGGCCAGAAGGCGAAGGCCAGTATTCAGGTACCGCATTCTGGCAAAAGCAGTCTACCCCGAAGCCTCCAGGAGGCCGTTATTGGGGAAGCGAAATTGCACTGTTAGAGGTCAGAATCTCCTATTTACCTCTCGGTAGCCACATGAAGAGAATTTTTCTTTGGTGGGACCATCGCCAGTGTGGAACAGCATGATTATACATCTGGTGCCACAGGGTGAAGTCAATTTTAGAAAATAAATCTCCAGCTCATTCTGTAATAATTTGAAGCGTTCACAAACGCTCATAGGAAATTTGTCAGACTGAAATGTTTAACAAATCCTACTACTTGATTCTATCACCTCATATCATCTAGAATTGATTTAGCATTATACATTCAAACACACACACACACTTGCCTCTTCCATCTTGGTACATATTATACATGCTATATTATACATATAGAACAAAGCACTATGGGGCTGGGGAGATGGCTCAGAGGTTAAAGTCTTTGCCTCAAAAGTAAAAGAACCTGAATTTAGATAACCCCAAAAATATAGGGTGGAAATGGCAGTGGTCTGTAATCCTGGCCCTGGAAGGCGGAGCCTGGGAAACCCCAGAGCAAACCAGCAAAGAGGTAGGAACAATATTGAATGATTCTGGTGTTACCTTGGGCCTCCACAGCACACATGCACATGTGTGCCGCACACACACACACACACACACACACACACACACACACATACACACACACGCACGAGAGAGAGACAATAAAGCACTATGGGATGTACTATTGATGTCACTTTCCAATAGGAATCTCTACTCAGCAAGAAGATAATGAAGACTATTGGTCAGGTTTGGGGTACAGAGGTGAACCCGACAAAAAGCAAAAGAATGAGAGAACTGATCTCAGTGCCATGCGCCTGAGAACCTTGTGAGGACTCAGCCCTCCAAATGGCGCTCAGAGCTTCCTCCCATCTGTCGGTCAGCCCTAGAAGGCAACATGGTTTGTTACAGATTGTCACTTCAATCAGCTACCTGTGTTTCCAAGACCCAGGAGTTAAGTGAGAAAAAGAAGACTCTACTTAAGCCCAAATGTGTGTGTATTTGTGTATGTGGTATGTACGGTGTATGCGGTGTGTACGGTGTATGCGGTGTGTATGGTGTATGTGTGTGCAGGGTGGATGTGTGGATATGTGTGTGTGTGCGTGTGTGTAGCATGTATGGTATGTGGTATGTATGTATGTGTGTGGTGTGTATGATATGTGGTATGTGTATGTGGGTAAGATGTGTATGATATTTGGTGTGTGTGTATATGTGTCTGTAGTGTGTATGGCATGTGGCATGTGTATGTATGATGTGTGTGTGGTATGTATGGTATGTGGTATGTGTGTATAGGTGTGATGTGTGTGGTATGTGTATGCATGGTATGTAATGTGTGTGTGATGTGTATGATATGTGGTGTGTGTGTATGTGTAGTATGTATGGTATGTATATGTGTGTTGTGTAATGTGTGTGCGTGGTGTGTATGGTGTGTGTGTGGTATGTGTGGTGTGTGTGTGTGTGGTATGTGTGGTGTGTGTGTGTGTGGTGTGTGTGTGGTATGTGTGGTGTGTGTGTGTGGTGTGTGTGTGTGGTGTGTGTGTGGTATGTGTGATGCGTGTGTGTGGTATGTGTGGTGTGTGTGTGTGGTATGTGTGGTGTGTGTGTGGTATGTGTGGTGTGTGTGTGTGTGTGTGTGGTATGTGTGGTGCGTGTATGTGGTATGTGTGGTGTGTGTGTGGTGTGTGTGGTGTGTGTGTGTGGTGTGTGTGTGTGGTGTGTGTGTGGTATGTGTGGTGTGTGGGTGGTATGTGTGGTGTGTGTGTGTGTGTGGTGTGTGTGTGGTGTGTGTGTGTGTGGTATGTGTGGTGTGTGTGTGTGTGGTGTGTGTGTGGTGTGTGTGTGGTATGTGTGGTGTGTGTGGTATGTGTGGTGTGTGTGGGGGGGTATGTATTGCCATGTAGGGACACCGGTTGTTTTCTCCGCCAATTAAAAAATTAAAAGGCAGGAAAAATGTACAAAGCCAAAAGATTTTACTTTTAAGGAGAAAGTAAATCAAGACATTCTTACGTTTGTTTTAGGTGAAATTAATCTCCTCAGTAAGGGGATGGGTGGAAATGGACCAATTCTGGAATCCTGCAGCAGCCGGGAGGGAGAGGAGCAGGAAAAGCGGGTTTAGACTTTAAAAACAACGGAAAACAGGAAAATAGATAAGGAAAGGAAAATTGTGCCTTACAGTCTACATGCAAGACATCTGTGGCTCCTGCTTCTGCCCACGCCTGGCTGGGAGAGCTCAGGAAGGACCTTGGGGGAGAAGCCCAGGACCCCCAGAGCTGCCTCGGGGTGAACAGATTGCTGGGGTGGGGGTGGGGCTCCCGCCAGGTGACTGACAGGCCGAGCTAAATTAATGTAAACAAGGAGACCACAGTAGGCACAGTTCAGAACTCAGATTCCATTCTGGTGTTACCAGGGAAACCCGAGGTGGATTTTTTTTTTGAGGTTCCTGGGCTCCAACACACGTGAGTGCGTGCAAGCCTTGTGAACACTTCCACCATGTCTGACCAAAAATGCAGCTCAGATGCCACATTCACCTCGCGTCTCCACCCGCATGATGACGTAGTCTTTCTCTTCGTAAGTACTTTGAAGATCTCCTTACGCTGGTTTTGCATGTCTTTGTCTCTTGACTCAAGGTATCTATTTCCTATTGTTACAGACAGTTGTTATTTGGCCTATGGTGTGTGCACACGTGCTTACACGCATGCATGCCTTGTGTACCTGTGTGAGGGCTGCACATGCGCACAGAGGACAAGAGAGGACACCTGCCGTCTATTACTCTCCACTATTCCCGTGAGATAGGGTCTCTCGCTTTACCTGGAGCTAAGCAGTGGTGGCAAATCCCTGTGGCCACTCTGTCGCTGCCCCTGTGCCCAGCACTGGGGACATTGCTGGCTTTTTGTTTAGGTGCTAAGGATTTGAACTCAGGTCCCAAGCACTCTTACCTGCTGAGTCATCTCCCTGTCCTGGAGCCCAGGAATTCCTACAGATTATGCAAAGCCACTAATGCACAAAGCTCCATATTCTCAAAACACTTAGAGGTATTTTTTAATCTTTAGTTTATGTATTCTATTAGCGTATACCTTTGCAGCCTATAGCTCAGCAAGCACATGATTGTTTTAATATTTTAATTTATATGAATGTAACATGAGTATGTTGTACGAATAAAATCAAATAGTAAAAAGCAATTCACTGGAGAGAAAGTCTTGTACTTACCACCAGTGCTTCCTAAGAAATAAATGCTGTACTGCTTCTGGCTTTAATTCTTAGACCTGCTACTTTTGAAATTCTAAAGAATATGCATTGGAGATTTCTGACTGTATCAAATTTATATTTAGCTCATTGTCTTCCAGAACTGAAAGATGAGGATTTAATTAACTTATTCAACTTATTCTCCTCTCCCACCTCTTTCTGCCTTTTATTTGATGTATTATCATTTTTATTTCTCTGCTTGTTTATCTTTAATTACTTTAAATAATATACTTATGACTCAATGTCTTATTGTAGCAGGTTCAATTTTCTCGAGCCATATTCTTGGGAGTAAAATGGATTAAGTTTCTTTATTTTCTGTAACTAAAAGACTGCCTTTCACTAGCTGGCAGAATCCTTAAATCACTTCCAGCACAAGCAAACCAGATCATTTTGCAGGTAAGCTCTGTCAAGTCACATTTAACTCCCCCCTTCTCCCCACCTTTCCTGGGAAGACAGACCACATCAGGAATGACACGGGATGAAGCGCTGAGGTCTGTAGTTGACCTTTGTCCTACCCAGCATTCTCTTTAGGTTATTCATTCATGTAGGTTGTTCCACTACCTTCTGGCATGAGATCCCTCCTCGGATCTACCCACGCTTCTGGGACCCTGTGTAAGAGCATGAGCAATGTCTTGACTCCTTTCTGTAACTATGCGGACCCAGAAATTGATGTACACCTATCTCAGGCTCTCTGAGCCTTGGGTACTGTAATTCCCATTTGGCAGCTCTAGCACCCTTGTGTTTAGAGTTGGGGGTGCCTCTGTAAAGCATGTTACCTGTTTGCAGCCATCGTTAGAGGAGTGCATTACTTCTTCCTACTCTTAGCTTTCAAACCACTCCTTCCCCACCAGGGTGGCGTTTAGGGACGGGGTGGATACAGGCAACCTCCTAAGCACTTACTGTCTCTCTCACTCCGACCCTCTGACCTCTTTCCTCACTTCATACAAACCTACTTTTAATTCAATGACATATTTATTTCTTTTGCAAGTCAAAAGTCTATGAGTTTTAAAACAATGAATTTCTTTTTAAAATTTTTTCCTGGTTTTACAAGCATATTGAGAAATTATTCCTATTTCCCTCTTCCCCCTCCTTTCCTCTCTCCCTTCATTAGTCTATCCCACTCCCTCCTATCCAGGTTTCCCTCTGGATTATCTGCTCTAGTGGGGGTTCGAGTCTGTGTGGCAGACCAAGTGGCCGTCCGTTGGGCACACCCACTAGGGCACTCCCCTTCACCTGTCTAGCCCTGGCTCTTAAGGTTCCCACTGCAGGTAGTTATCTCTCCTGGGATCCTCACTAGTCTAGGGGGCATATTGGTATGCCAGCCATTGTGCAGGTCTGATCAGGACAAGTCTCACTGCAGTGAGTTTCTGGCTACCACAGTCCTGCCATGAGTGGAATGTCTTGTCCAGAGGTGGATCTTCCCATCTTTGGGCTCTTAACGATCTTACCACACACTCTTCTGTGAGGTTCCCTGAGCCTTGAGATGCGGAGAAATTCTGTTGGCCTGATTACCCGTGAGCATTGCAGGGTCACTGGTACCCTGCATTCTGTTTGGCTGATGTCAGTTTCATTGCTCTTCCACTGTGCCAGGCTGCATCCTGTCTGGGTGACAAGATCCTCTCCTCGCCAAAGGTAAAACGAGAGGTGTTTAGATGGACACTTACTCTTGGGTGTTTGTGGTTAGTATTCAGACAGCTGATCCTGTCCACTGTCAGGTTACTCTCCATTCGCTGTTGTTTAGACTGTTCTACAGTGCTGGTGTGTGTTCCCTGTCTAGGAGGGTAGAGTTGGGGGTCTGTAAGCAGGTGGTTGGTTACCTAGAAGCTAACCACACTCACTACTGTGTCCTATTCCTATTCTTCCCTCTCCTTTAAGACTTTTCTTATATAAAAGCCCTTTTTAACTGTTGATATGTTCTTTTATATCTGCTCTTTGGGGGTCTTCTTCTATCACCACCCCCAGCTTGTGCTCCTTTACATTTGTGGGTGTTGGAAGAGTTTCTCTTTGATTTCATCAAACTGGATATTTAATGCTAGGATCCTCTCATAAGGAGGACACACAGCCTCTGTCTTTCTGCTTTTGGGATATTTCACTGTTTGATTCCTTCCAGTTCCATCCACTTATTGGCAGATTTCATTAGTTCATCTTTCCTGACAGCTGAATAGTATTATATTGCATATCTGTATCACATTTTTATTAACTATTCATCAACTGTCGGACATCTAGGTTGGTTCCATTTCAAAAGCACATTCAGAATTTCAAAAGCCAAGAATTGTACTGATGTGCATACTCTCAGCCATCCTCTAGGTGTTTGGCCCAGAGTGCTTTGGCCTAATGTACCGTGGTTAACAGTGAGCTAATCTCAGGGTTAAAAAAATGCTTGGTGTGATGACTAGCATTAATTGTCAACGTGGCACTTAGGAGGCAGGCCTCCAGGCCCCCCTGAGAGGGGTCTCTAGATTAAAGCTGGCCTCCAGGCATGCCACGGGGTATTGTCTTGACTGCAGAGTCTTGACTGCAGAATTGACGTGGGAAGACCCACCCCTATGTAGACAGGGCCGCCATGGCTGCAAAGGTGAGGGGGGGCTCGGGCTAGGCGTGTGAATCCTTAGCTGTCCTCAGTGTCTGGGAAGGGCTTGGCACCTGTAGGAGGCGGAGCCTTGCTTGAGGAAGGCAGTCACAGGGGTGCCCTGCTTCTGCTTGCAGTTCCTCTCGCGCCTGCAGTTTGCTCTGTCGGCCTCTATGATGCGTGCAGTGACCTAAACCCCCTCCAGCTTCTGCCAGCCAGCCATGTCTTTTCTGCCGTAATGGACCGTATCTCCCCTCTGGAACCGTAAGCCAAGCAAATCTCCTTGTGTCCCCCCAAGAGTCGTGATGAGTATTGTCTCAAAGCAACAGAAGAGAGCAGCGGCTACAAAGGCTGTTCACTGGAAAGATCGCTAAGGATGGAGAAAGCTCGCTGGGAATAGACAGACGAGCCTTCTGCTCTTGCTGTGGACGGGATGTGACCAGCTGCTTCAAGCTCTTACCAGTACAACTTCCCTGCAATGATGAATGGGAATTGCCAGCTGAAATTAAACCCTTTTCCCTAAGTTGCTTGGGTCAAGTATTTGTTGTACTAATAACTGATGGAGTCAAAACAGCGGGGGAACAGGAGACTTAACCCAATATTACCATAAACCATATTCTAGTGAGAGACGTCAGTATCTCTAGCTCTACTCTATGTCATATGAGGCTATTTAGCATCTCTCTTACTTCCTTTCTCCTTCCTATTCTAATTTATTTTATATTGTGATCAGTTACCACTCAGTGTTGAATAATAGAGTACCTGATTTTAGCACACTAATCAAGTATGAATTTAATTTACTTATCAGGAAGTCCAGAGATAGGTAATCCTGAACGGATACAAGGGATAAAAATGTTATTGAAAGACCTATGTTGTATCTCCTTATGGAATCATATGGTGTGAGCTTATTAGCCCGTAGTTGTAAGATGACTGCAATTCCAGGAATGTGTCTGTGGAGAAGGGAAGAGAGGGATGAGACAGGGAGAAGGGAAGAGAGGGTGTACCTATTTCCTTCAGCAACGAGCGTTCTACAAGCAGTTTTCTCCATATATGTCTGTTTGTATCTTACTAGTAACAACTGGGAAGATAACTGTGGCTGGCTGTGTCTATTTTTAGATAATTATTTACTTCTCAACCTCTACAGTAAAAATCAGGTAAGGAGAACCAGGTTGACAGATAAAAGTGAGGGAAGATGGAAACAGGCATTGAGTAACCCAATTTATAGTGTCTGCTGAACGCATCCATATGCACAAGTACAACATGCTACCCCATCAGCAGAGGGGACCACCACCTGCTCTCCTCCAGTCGCTGCCTCATGCTTCAAGGCCACAGTCTCTCAGTGACGGTCTGGCCTCTCTACTAGGCAAAGGTGGTCCTCCCTGGGGCCAGGGAGAAGATCTAAGGAAGAATATGCCTGTTATACAGAAAGATACTAGCTGAAAAAAATAAATAAACAAAATCAAAGCGATACTATTCATTTGTGAAATGACACAGTGTGTCAAGCCAAGCTGTGGCTCCTCTATCTATGGGATGCTCTTGGGCTCTTCTGCTGCTTCCGGCTCTGTTCTCCGACTTGTTCTTATCCATCGCCTGCTGTGGTCCGTTTGCACAGGCTGCACCTCCAGAATGGTGCGCAGACTTGCACTGCATTGCCTGCTCCTGCATGGGTCTGAGACTTATGGTCAAGCTCCCAAGCTATTTTTATCTCCCCCTCCCCCTACCAGCACCACCACAAAGGAGATAATGTGTTGAAACAGTTTTGGTAGTCACATCAAGGTAGGCTGCTACTGTCACGTAGCTGTTAGAGGCCAAGGATGTTACTGACCATTCTGTAAATCATAGGACCACTCGACACACACAACAGAGAATTCTCCTCATCTAGTGACTCCCTCTCAGGTATGCTGGAGGTCTCCCTCCTGGGTGTTGACAATGACTACTAACTGCGAGAAATTTAGTTTTCTATCAAATTATAAAAACTCATCTTTTCTGTACAGTCTCCATCCTGTCTTGTAGCTACATTTCTTTTTTCCTGGAATATACTTGACCAGAGACTTTCCTAGCCACGAAGAATTCTACTTGTCTAGCAACTCTCACCCACCACAAAGAATTTTCTGGTCCAATCTGTGAGTCATGATAAGGAAGAGAATCCTAGTCTAAGTCAGTTGCATTGCTGTTGGTGTAATCGTCTCACACACGTCTCCGGTGGTTTTGTAGGTGTGGGCATGGGACCCGCTTTAGAGTCACATCGCCACTGGTGTAATAGCTGCATGACCCACGTCCCATAGAGAACACGTCCAAGACAAGAGCAGAGGGACAGGAACCAGTGGTACCTGCCAGCCTGCCAGCTTGCCAAAGGTCAACCAGTTCTCCCTTTATCTTCTCCCACCTGCCCAGCGAGCAATCTTACCCACTGTGAGCTGGGTCTTTCCACATTATTAAGCAATTAAGGCAATTTTCTATGGGCTTGCCTAAGCTAGGTAATTTCTCATAGGTGGGCCTAAAAACTCAATTCTCAATACAATGCTAAAACTGACACCAGACACAAATTCATTAGAGCCAATTATACTTAAAGGAAATCTCCAAAGATCTCCTGGTACACTCATGGGAAAGGTATTCATTCCAATAATAATAATGATGATCACACACACACACACATTATTTATCTATAATGTGTATGTGTGCATGTATATAGAACTGTTCTTCATGCAATTGCTGCCGCAACCTGCAATCTGACGAAAGAAACCATTCATGTTCTGAGGATGGTGGGTTGGAAAGGGATGCCCCAAGTCCTTGCTGACCTTGCTGAGCTAAAAAACTCTCCTACCTCCAGATGTTGCTTTCTTGGAGAAAATATCCGTCCTAGTTGCTCAAGTCAGCATCGGTTGAGATTTTCTGTTGCCGCAGATGAATGGACCGTAGCTGCCACAGGTTACCCTGCTCGCTTTTCCATGTGGCTGGTTCCTGCCTTACGACAGATGGTCCTTCCCATTTTGTCCTGTGACTAATGAAGTTCATTCATATTTAACAGCAAAGCCCAGCGTGAGTGATGTGCCTGCCTCTGCTGTTACGTAAGGAGATAATCCCTCAAGGGCCCTGACTTGAAAGAATTCCAGTTGGGAAGCTGGTCTCCAGGGATGTGGTAGGTCAACATGGCCTTGCTTTAGAATGTTTCCTGGGACACTCAGGGACGAAGCCCAGGGGCTGCAGGTCTACCACAGACACCGATCCATCAATGGAATCTTGACTTTTTCTCGGGGTTCATGTTTCTTTTGGGAAAACAATATTCTGATTTAGCCAGTTGACTAAGTGGCTGGTGGATTGGTTTGATTACAGGTAAGACCCAGGCTCACTGTTCTGCACGCAGAACTGTGGGACTACCTGTGTAAGTGCTATTTCAGTCTGCATTGGATGAGCGCCTCTTACTCTTGTCTTATCACACAGTTTGCTGTAAAACCTGGATGTCTTCAAGAGTCTTGCGATAGCTAGATATATAGGTGTCAGTCTGCCAGTTACAGGCTGAGCTCTGGACACAGCTGTGAGGAATTGATAGTAAGATAAGCCCTAAACAACCTTAGGGCGCTAGTGTGATCGATGTGGGAAGGTCCAGCCCATAGTGGGTGGGACCATTCCCTGGGCAGTGATAAAATGGAAAAAGCCGATTCAGGCACTTGGCCTTCTTCAGCCTGGTTGGACAGACTTGCATCTGGCAAGTGAGATTTGCCCCTCTCTCAGCAGTGGATATGATGTGACCAGTTTCCTTGGCTCCTGCTTTTGGTGAGAGCTTTTCTGCCAAGTTGGACTAAGAATGTAACCGGACAATGGTAAACCAGAATGAACTCCTTGCTCCCTTAAGCTGTTAGGCCATGACTTTGCCAGCAACACGCCAGCCGACTGCAGGGCTCTTGCCTCTTTGTCCTGAGGCACTCTGGAGGGTGTCCCCTCCTGCCACACCTTCCTGTTTGCTTCCAGGCAACTGAAAGTTCCCTGCACTTTTGGTGACCCTACCACTTCTTCCTTATGGCTGTCAATGTGGGTTAAGTACGTCAATATCTACGGGTGACCTACCTCTCCTTCCTTATTGTGCCCACCAATGTGGGTTACCTACATCAATATTTTGCCTTAGCTCATTTTCTGTTTTTATAACATCATTATCTGAGACTATGACATGTACAAAGAACAGAAGCATATTTGGCTTACGGGGTCGAAATCTGGGAAGTGCAAGAGATGATGCCATCATCCATCGATTTAGCATCTGGGAATCACGGCCTGGGCAGAAGGCAGCATGAGTCAAAAGCATGCAAGCAAACCCCTAACGCCATGACCAGGCTTCCACCTCCAAACATCATTCAACCCTCCACACTGTCCAAAGTCCTGCCTTCATATAACTATTAATGTGAACTTGGGAATTCAATTCCCAACACAAGAACTTTGAGGGAATACATCCGAAACACAGCAGCTCTCGGTCCCTAATAAGACTGGGGGATTATTAAGAGGCTCAACCTGCCATTTTTCAAACTCCAGGATAGACTTTTGAGGGTACATTCTGGCATGTGCCTCATGCCATTCCCAGAAGAAAGCATAAGATGTCAATCAGAAATAGAAAACCAAGGAGAGGGGAGCAAACCAAAGTCTGAGATAAGATTCATATCCCTTGACCCCTGAGCTTGAAGGCATGGGTTGGGGGCATTTGATGGCATCTCTCTTATTTCATGGCAATAGACAGCATTTGGAAAAAATCTTGTCAATAAAGTTTTAAGTCAAGAAAGAAAACACAGGCATACATATCAAGGATGACCACAGTATTTTAAGTTAATCTTACAAAAGCTAACCTCTGAGTCCCAGCATTTCATTGCTTTTTAATCCAGCAACATAGTTTCACACTTACTTATAAAATAATACATGAATCTGCGCAGGAGGACTGGGATTGGAATGGGCCACAGAATTTATAAATCCAGCGGCCGCAACGGTAGCAGAGTTTGATAAATGGGCCCTGAAAACTCTTTCATTAGCAGTGTTACTAAGGCAACATGAACAGCAGGGCTGATTTCAGGGGAAAGTAATCTGTAAATCTGAATTCTCATGATACTCAGATGGAAAACAGAGATGGAAGACATTTTGTGAATAATGATGGTTGACTTTCCAGAGCTGTAATCTGGGTACTGAGCCAGCCTCGGACATCAGGTTCACAGATGTCACTAGCAAAGCTTTCTGGGATTGGTCACATCCTGGGCACAGCGGGCAAAGAGACCCCCAGGTAAATATCACAGAGCTCACAGGACTCTGAAGCAGAGACATCATGGGTGGTGTCTGGAGCTGTGTGGAAATCTCCAGCTAGGAAGCTCGCAGCAAGCAGAACACATGTGATGGTTAGATATGCACGGGTCAACTTGACAAGCGCAGGCTGAGCTTTGGGCACTTCTGTGAAGCACTGATAGTTAAGGCCCTGAGAAAACCTGCAGGAGATTGTATGACTGATGAGAGAAGATGCAGCCCAGGGAAAACCTGCCACCTGTGCAGGTAGATAAGCTGGGAGGAACTGGTTAGACTAGTGAGTTCTATGAGAGTGGGCCCATGGTGGGGTCTCTAGCTGATTTAGGGAGTGTCTGGATGTGGCGCTCCATCGGCTCCTGGTGTTGGTGTGAATTCTCCTGTCAAGCTGGACTAGGAACTGTGACTGGACCCTTGTAAGTCAAAGTAAAGCCCCTTGTTCCCATAAACCCTTCGGTCGTGGATTTGTAGCAACGCGCAGACAAACTGCACAATACGGAAGGTCCGGCAAGTACCTGCCACGTTCCTCGTGGTAACAGGGCGCAGCGAGGCACGAATTCACCCGCCCAGCTGGGCGATCTGGCCTCGGGTAGGATCCTCAGTCTGCTACTTCCTTCAATGCACGCACGAGAAGTCATTTCCTCCTGGTGGTGGCTGGCAACGTTCCAGCGCTACTGCTCGACCATCTATGGTCCTCCAAGGTTCGGACCTTGGAAGCTCCTTCGCTTGCAGAAACCGAGCCTTTCTGGTTGGTCACCGCTGTGCTGCACATCCGGCAACAAACCCGCCCAATGTAAAACCATTTCATGCTTGCTTTCTGACTTCCCTAAACGCCCACACGTATTCGTGTGAGTAGAGTTTTAACAAAGCTCCTGCGAGGGCTGTATAAACGCAATACTAAGTAAAGATTTCTCTCCCCCTAACTAGCTCCTTCAAAATGCTTCCAGGGTGGACATTTTTCCCAGCTCTCCAGGTAAGAGAGCAACCACTCATTTGCAAGGTGGTGCTGGGCACTTATTCCCCTCCAGTCACTTGAGGGCACATATTTATCTCATTACTCTTTAATGGATAATAAGACATATCTACAGAGAAAAGACCACACAGGACGAAATCCAGCACGAGGCTGTCACAAAGCAACCTGGGTGGAAAATAGCCGTCTATTAGTGAAATGCTAACCTGTAAAATAAGTAGCTGAGCCCCACATTTGCAGTGCAACAGATACAGAATGGCACAAAGAGCACCAGAAATATCCAGAGAAAGGCTGGAGTGTGCGAGATGTTGGCCTTTAGTTAGTTGAAGTATTTCCCACTGAATTCTAGATTTCTTGGTGTTTGTTGGTTCTGGGCAGATTCACATTGCAAGTTGGTTTATATGAAGAATAATGATTACTCTCTAAAACACTGTGTTTCTGCAGGAAAGGGTTCAGGGAAATGCCACTGGGTCCTTGTACGTCATCGGAGAGGAGGCCCAGAGGAGAGTCTCGCATGCACATTAAAGGATTCTCCAGGGATTGGGGGGGAGACACTGGGGGATGGGGAGGGAGGAGTGAAGGGAGGGGGAGCAGGGGGGTCAGGGGAGGAGGAGGGAGGGAGGGAACCATGTACCTACTAAGTTTGTATGAGCAGAAATAATAATAAAAAATGTTAAAAAAATAAAAATAAAACACTGTGTTTCTGTCTGTGTATGAGATTGTGTGTATGCATCTGTGTCTGTGATATGACTGTGTCTATTTCTTGGTATGTTATGTGTCTCCATCTGCCTCTATGTCTCTGTGTGTCTACATGTCTCTGTCTCTATGATCTCTCTGTCTCTCTTTGTGTATGGCTATATGTGTGACTGTTCTCTGACTGTATGTCTCCCTTTGCATGTGTGTCTTTCTGTTTCTGTGTCTCTATCTTTCTGCATCTCTCTTTGTATATAATTGTCTATGTGTCTCCATCTGTCTCTCTGTGTCTCTGTGTCTCTGTCTCTCTGTCTCTCTGTCTCTGTGCATGTATCTGTATGCGTCTCTACATTTCTGTCTCTATCTCTCAGTCTTTCTGTGTATCTCTCTGTGGGACTATATATCCTTTGTTTCTGTCCCTGTGTGTCTCTCTGTTTCTTTTCCTATCTGACTCTCTCTCTCTCTCTCTCTCTCTCTCTCTCACGTGCACGCGCACAGACATCCATGCATGCTTGCACATTCTGCCAAGGGACAGGCCAGATGAAGTTCGTGACCCTGCTCGCGCACGGTCAAGATGGCCATAGCACATTCCTGCAAGGTCTTTGCTAACTATTGCTTTGGCTGCTTTTCACACCCGTGATTCGAACTGTTCAGTCAGCTAAAATGGATAACAAGTGACCTGGTGCAAATTACAGGAATTTGCAGGACAAGCTCCAGAAAGCACTCAGCCAAATGCCTGTGCAGTTCTATTAGACAACCACAAACTCTTCTGGGAACGGGCCAGAGGCCCTTTTGACAGAGAAGCGTTTCTGATTCAGGGCATCGCTCGAGCCAATGTGGAGGAGAGTGAGAGCATTACTTGAGAAGCGAGTCACTTCCAGTGTGAAGCGTGGCTGTGTTTTCATCTATCTATCGAGCTTCAGTCATGATGAGTAATAATCCTACAGAAAATATCAGTTCCTCACTGAAACATCGATACCTGGAGCACAGCAAGTGGTTTGTGGGCCTCACATAGGACTCAGGAATACCAGACTTCACATGGCAAGCTGGAAATGCCCACGGTCCCTTTATGGTCCTGCTAATGTGAGAGAAATGGGAGACCTGGTACCTAGCTTCGTGCTTGTTTTTGTTTTCTCTGGTAAGCGCACTAAAATTTAACTCACAGACATGTTCTGACTTATAAGAGAGCAAGGACAATTGGGTGCAAGCTGACTGCCCTCGTCTTCCGTAACAGAATTGGGCTGTGTGGAGGCGTGCGAGTTCCTGAACACTCGACTACATTTGCGACTTCACATACTTTATCACATTTGATCCTTATACTACCCCAAGAAACACTCAACGTTGTTATTTCAAGTTTTCAAACAATTTTCCAAGATCACAATGCAACAGAGTCTTGTAGAGTCCAGTTGCAAAGACCATGTTCTTCTTGTGACTTTAGCTTCAAGAACTAACCTGAAGTATTATATAAACACAGAAAAAGGGGTGATTCTTTCCTCCCAGCCCATCTTAGAGATGAAGCCTCCCTTCACTGTGCTTTCATAGATTACACCACATTGTATTAAGCCATGGATCATTAAAAAAAAAAAAAAAACCTCATCACCATGGTCTTTATTTTGTGTGGGGGGTGCGCCTTGCCTCTTTGTTATTATAGATTAAATTTAAGATTAATTCTCAACCCACTTCTGTGATAACTCGAAGTAATTTGCAAGCTGAAGCACTGTGTAAGAATATGACAATTACGTCATAAAGAGAACTGAATTGGTCCAAAGGAACTGAACATCCATCCCCTCAGTCACTGAACAAGTAAGTGTTATCAGGCCCTTCTGCAGGAATCCTCTCCACAGGCCTAGGGTGGACTCGTTAATGCGCATGAATTCTAAGTAACGCTCAGGTCACCAGAAGGAAAGAGAAAGCATACAGGATTTTCTGATAAGTTAGAAACTGTAAATTTCATGTGAAAAATGAAAGTGTCCTTCAACAAAAAGCACATAAATTAGTCACATGGATCTTCACGGGAAGGGCACTGGATAACCCAGTGGAGAAAATCAAAACTGCCATTTTGAAAAGCACGAGACATGCCGTTCACATGGGTGATTCTTCTATCGATCTTCCATATACTTAAGCTTTATAGGAATTAAAGTCTTGGTCATCAAACATCATGGATCAATAACTGGCACAGAGAGGCATTTCAGAACCATCTGACAATAGAACATGTTTCCAGTCCCCGCATTATAGAGGAAAAAACAATATCATTACCCAGGAAATTTGCTTTTCAAAAGTGAACTCAATAAAAGATGGTATCAATCATCTATTTTTTTTTCTTCAAAAAAAATTCTATGACATGCTTTCAAAAAATCAGATATACATTAGTTCTAAAATGACCAACATAAAGCACACGCACTAGGCATTTAGGGAATATCGAATGCCTCAGACATATCAGATCCTGATACTTTTCCACCTCTTTCCGGGTACCACAGCGAGGTCTGATTGGAGCTGAGAGGGTTGGGCTGCAGTGAGCAGTTCTTCAGGAAAGTACAGACGCTCTGACAGTCTGAAGTCACTTCGAGGAAGGATGAGAACTGTGGCTGTCACTGGAAAAGCCTGTTTCATGGGTCTTTTCTTCTTAAAGTGTGGCCACCTTTCTGGAACATCTTTCTACTTGATATTCTGCAAGCATTTGACATTTCTGACAGCTCCACCATTTCTCAGACTCCATCCCCACTGCTCTTCGGGGCCAAGTGCTCCAGTGATTACCAGCTTTCCTTCCAGACCACTCCCCTCAAGCTTGCTTGGCTCCTCTCCACAATAGACCCTTCCGCCCCAGCGCCCTGCATAAAACAGACACGGGACCCTCCGTCCTACCAGAGCTTCACGATTCATTCCCACTGCCCCCACTGTCGCCTGCACTGCTCTGTGAAAACTTACCCGCCCCTCCGCTCAAACTTCCTACCAGCTGACAGATCTCAGCAGTCTCTTCCGATCAGCAGCTCAGACACAGCCCCACAGAAACAAAGCACATTCTCTTGCCCCGCGTCTCACCGTGGATCTGGACGTGGCCTGGTCATCTTCCTTCCCATGCAGATAAATAAATTCTTTGCGCGGCTCTTAGCCTCACCTCTGCAGCGTCTAGAAGGGCATTTTAACCCTACTTCTTTGAAAATCCACTGGCGGCACATGTTCACTAGCATGGGCCTTTTAGATCTCCCAGCTGTGTGCGTGGAAAGAGCTACTGTTTGCACCAGCCTGGGCTTCCTACCGGATGTTGCCAGACAACGGCTATACAGAAGTGGAAGACCCCAGCCATGCAAGGCCTGTGGACTCCTCTGGTGCTTCGGCTGAACGCTGTAGTTTGAATGTCACCTCGAAGCTCGCTGAGTCACCATCGTATTGGTGTTAGAAGGTAGATCTTCAAAGGTGACCAAGGTGTGGGGATTATGTGACTGTGGTGACCACGGAGGTGGCTTCCTGACATAAAAGATGAGTTCTTGGGTCGAGGGCAGGAGGGTTTTTCATCTTGCACATGGTCTTGCCCTCCTACATGCTATGACATAGCACAAATGCCTGTGACTGGACCCATGTCAAGTTCTTGGACTTTGTAGTCTCTCGAAGCAGATCACACCTATGGACATTTCCTGTGAGAAATTTCTTGGATTTTAATTCCAGTTTGCCATCATGCGTGTGTGTGTGCGTGTGCGTGTGCGTGTGCGTGTGCGTGTGGTGTGTGTGTGTGTGTGTGTGTGTGTGTGTGTGTGTGTGTATTCAATGTACCATGCAGAAGCCAAAGCAGGATGTTGACATTCTTTCTCTATTGTTCTCTGCCTTATTGCCTTGAGACAGAATCTCTCACTGAACCAGCTCTTGAGGTCTATCTTTGTCCCCCAATGCAGGGGTTATAGGCAGATCAGTAATGGCCAATTGTTTTGTTTTAAATGTGAGTTCTGAAGATTCTTAAATACCTAGCCATCTTCCCAGCCACTTATCTTGGTATCTTCTTATTGATGGATATAGGTTGCATGAGTTGAATCTGAAATGTAATCCCCCAAGTTTATATTTTCAATGAGTACTTCTCAATTGGCTGGAGCTGGATCAGAAGCTGTGACAACTTAGTATTGTTACTTTTGCATCGCTGTGACCAGAATGCCTCATGGAGCAGGAAGGGAAGATTCATGTGGCTCACAGTTAGAGGGTTCAGTCCATCATCATTTGGCCTTGTATGCTTCGGCAAGCATCATAGTTGTGGGAATGCGTGCCAAGCAGTCTTTGGGGTTATTCAGTTCTTGGCCCATCAAGCAGCCTTGCAGCATTGTGCTTAGAGCCCCGCCCTTTCCTCTCCACCACCTCCTGGATCTTTCCTCCTCACAGGCTTTTCCCATCCCTTATGATACAGCAGTCTTACCACTTATCTTTCTCCTTACAGATGTCTACTAACCAGTCTATGCTTTTTAACCTTCCAGAAACTTTCTGAAGGACAAAACTCTATTTGCATCACTATCTGGTTCTCACATCAACTTGTTTGCCACTATGTAAGGGATGGCCTGATCAAGGCTGCCTCTGCTGTGCCTACCCACTCACCTCCTTCCTTAGCTACAAGGGTCTCTCGACAGACTTCACCTTGCTCCCACATCTTAGGACGGTCACCACTACTAATAAAAAATTAGTTCTGTTTATCTGGGCGTGATGGCACACACTGACAATCCCAGTTACTAAGGAGGTCAAAGCAAAAGGATCCATTTCATTTCATCCCACTAGTTACACAACTGTTGTGAGCACGCCCGGGGGGGGGGCTGTGCCACTGACTTCTATCTCCCCGGAGGTTTATGCCACCCAGCAATAACCACACCACACGGGGGCTTACTGATTGACATATTCCAGGGTGCAGGTCTCCAGCCAGGACTGCGGCTGGAGGAAGGCCGTTTCCACGTATTGCCAGAGCTGAGGGGTGCCGGACAATCAACGGTCACGTCCTCAGCGTAGCAGGGCGTACTTTGGCTGGAGCTGCATCAGGGAGTTCTGCTAACCTGACAAAGTCTCGGGATGCTCTGTCCCTGTCGAACTGAGGTCCCGGTTCTCTGCCTGTCCCTTAAATATTGTTTTATTCCACATTACATCATCGGGGTACATGTCTGTTTACAGTTACAATCCAGTTTTTTGTCTCATTTTGATATTACACAGTTTCATTTCTTATGCAGAGACCCACTTATTTATCACACAGTTTAGGCTGACACAGCGGCCCACTTATCTATCACACACAATTACATACAGTTGTTATCATATTCTTTTAATATTACACATAGGCTTTCTCATTTACTAGCATTTCCACATTCATTTCTTCCTCACTGAAACTTTCCTCATACTCTCCACAGAGGTCGAAGCAAAAGGATCCATTTCATTTCATCCCACTAGTTACAGATCAGTCTGGGTCACACAGCAAGACCACATTAAGGTAAGAGAAAGGAAGAGGAGGAGAAGAGAAGAGAGGGAAGGGGAGGGGAGAGGAAGGAAAGGGAAGGGAAGGGAAAAGAAAAGAAAAAAAGAATAAAGAAAGAGAAAATGTGCTAGAGAGATGTGCTTAGGGGTTAACACTCTGTCTTGGAAGCAGTAGGTCCTGAGTTCAGATCCTTGATCCAACGTAAAAACACTAGGCAGAAATGATGGTGGCCTGCGCTTCTAGTTCTGGTGGGAGGAGCCTGGGAAATTCCAGAGCCAAACAAGAGGTAGAAACAATCCAGGATGACTCCTGAATGTCACCTTTGGTCTTCCACAGAGACACACAATGCCTTCTGATACGTGTGCACCCACGCGCGCACACACACACACACACGAAATAAATGAAATATTTTTTAAAAAGGAAAATTATTTCTTCTAAGTCCAGAAAAGGCACCTCTTTGCAGCACTCATATAAATGTTTTTGAGGGACTCCTCACCTACGGCGTTGTGTACTCCACAGAAGGCCCTTTGTCAGTCATTTCCTCCTCAGCGCTGACTTCCCCACCGCAGGTGCTCAGCAGTGTCCCATGACTCGACCGTGATTCCCGTGACGCCATCACTCTGACTGCCACGGTGCTCCTTAGCTCTGTCCCAGTGCTCCCAGTACTGTCCCAGTGCTCCTTAGTACTGGCCCAATGCTCTGCAGTGCTGCCACAGTGCTCCTTGGCTCTGTCCCAGTGCTCCTTAGTACTGTCCCAGTGCTCTACAGTGCTGTCCCAATGCTCCTTAGTACTGTCCCAGTGCTCCTTAGTACTGTCCCAATGCTCCTTAGTACTGTCCCAATGCTCCTTAGTACTGTCCCAATGCTCCTTAGTACTGTCCCAATGCTCCTTAGTACTGTCCCAGTGCTCCCAGTACTGTCCCAATGCTCCTTAGTACTGTCCCAGTGCTCCACAGTGCTGTCCCAGTGCTCCGCAGTGCTGTCCCAGTGCTCCTTAGTGCTGTCCCAATGCTCCTTAGTACTGTCCCAGTGCTCTGCAGTACTGTCCCAGTGCTCCGCAGTACTGTCACAGTGCTCTGCAGTACTGTCCGAGTGCTCCCCAGTACTGTCCCAGTGCTCCGCAGTGCTGTCACAGTGCTCCGCAGTGCTGTCCCAGTGCTCCCCAGTGCTGTCCGAGTGCTCCCCAGTACTGTCCCAGTGCTCCCCAGTACTGTCACAGTGCTCCGCAGTACTGTCCCAGTGCTCTGCAGTGCTGTCCCAGTGCTCCCCAGTACTGTCCCAGTGCTCCCCAGTACTGTCACAGTGCTCCCCAGTACTGTCCCAGTGCTCTGCAGTGCTGTCACAGTGATCCGCAGTGCTGTCACAGTGATCCGCAGTGCTGTCCCAGTGCTCCGCAGTGCTGTCACAGTGCTCCGCAGTGCTGTCCCAGTGCTCCCCAGTATTGTCCCAGTGCTCCCCAGTACTGTCCCAGTGCTCCGCAGTACTGTCCCAGTGCTCTGCAGTGCTGTCACAGTGCTCCGCAGTGCTGTCCCAGTGCTCCGCAGTGCTGTCCCGGTGCTGTGTAGCACTGTCCTGGTGCCCCACAATACTGTGCAGCAGACTGACTGGTTATCTAGTGAAGCAGCTCACTGGCTCAGCACTTGCCTAGTTGGCACAAGACCATGAGTTTGATCCCTAGCAATGCAAGAAAAATGACCTTAGCCCAGAGTTTGGCTCTCAGCCTCAAAAACCAGAAGCAGATTCTTATCACTAACTTTCTCTGTGCAAGCAAATCCAAAAAAGAAGTTAAAACCAGAAGAATGTATGGTACGTTCAAAAAGAGAAGAGCTAGATTAATTGGATCTTTAATAAATTTCTTATTGCATTTGCTAATATAATAATTGATCTATACTGAGACGCTCCCTGCTGGTCTCTCCCCAAGCCATGCCTTTGCTGATGAGAACAGATGATCATAAATCAACTGGGTATGATATTTTCCATGATCAAGCTAATTTCATTTGCTAGGAATGTTATGACTGAGTTTGTTTCTTCAATTATTTTCTTTATATATTATGATTTATATATTCCATCTTGTTATAGATCAGCCTCCTGGGCCAAGGATCCAGCCAAATTCCTATCTATGCTTGACGTGTTCTGCGGTGGCATAAATACAAGAGCTGGCACGGCCTCGGCTCTTATGGGATAGCTTCCTCCCTAGCCTCAAACATCTGCCATCTGTGCTTTCAGAGAGGTTCTATCCCAGCCAGGCCCGTGAAGCTTTTCCTAAGAAGACATTCTACCCAACTTTGCCATGGCGTACCTACTGTCTCCTACATCTACCTCACCAAAGTTGCCCATACTGCACGATCAAATCAGACTGCAGTTCCTCCTGGTCGCCCCTCTGATACCTCCATTCCCTTTGCTAGTCCCTCCTCAGAGCTCTCGCTCTTACTGAATGTCATCAATGTTTGCTGTAAACCCGCTGCCTGGCTTCGCTATGCCCTTCTATTGAATGAATATTGAGTCCCCATCAGCTAAATGACAAAGTATTTGAAAGAAAAGATTTAGCTAAACAGTGACAGTTGAGCTAGACATTATGCACTTTCGGAGAAGATGGACCTCCCCAGTAGTCCCTTCCCAGAATCCTTTGCCATCCTGATACTATGCCTGACAAAGACACCTCCTGACTGAGCTCTTCCTCCCCGTGGTTCTCTCCCTGTGAGCCTTTCTACCATAGTCCAGCAGCAGTTCCTAACCGATCCTCCCACTCTCTGTGCACTGTCTTGCTTTAATCGTTTCTTGGCATCTTGGCAGCTCTATGGTTCTTTGGAACCATTTGTTTCCATGCAACTTCATGACCTGTCCTGACTTCCAGGCCAGGAACTCCACCCACAGCAAAACTCTCAGAGCATCCATTTCTCATCCAGCTATGGGAGGATCAACATGGAGATCCTAGAGGCATATTACTGCCTTTCTCATTGAGCATGAAGAAGTTACTGGGTTCTCCAATTGGATGAATTATCCAAGTCCATTGTCCTTGTTTTGTTTTTAATTTTTTTATTATTATTATTATTTATTCAACTGTGCGCATGTGCGTATGTGCACACGCGTGTGTGTGTCTGTGTGTGTGTGTGTCTGTGTGTGTGTGTGTGTGTGTGTGTAGAACCACCATGGACGCCTCCATCTCCTTCTGCCCCGGGATTCACAGGCTCCACCCTACCAGGACCAGAAACGCAGGCCGCCCCCGCTTCCGCCTGGCGTCTATACGTGGGATCTGGGATCCGAACTCAGGACCTTCTGCCTGCAAGGCGGAGGCTTAACCCCTGAGTCACCTCTCCAGCCCCTGTTTTGTTTTGTTTTTTGATAGAGAGGGTATCAAGTAAGCCAGGCTGGCCCCAAGCTTGCTGTGAAGCTGAGGATGGTCAACTGGAACTCTGGATCCTCCTGTTTCATCCCCTGACTACTGGGATTGTGACCACGCCTGGCTCAGTGGTGACTGAGCCCACAGCTTGGTGCATGCTAGGCAAGGGCTCTACCAACTAAGTCACATGCCCAGCCTCCACTGTCACGCAGGAGCAGCAGTTGTGAGAAGGCTTCAGCACCCTGTAATCAGCACCCTGGTCAGCACCAAGGAGCGTCTCGTCAAGACCCCAAGGCCATGCAGCTCACGAAGATGTCCTCTGAGCGCGGGGACAGGGGTACAGTTTCAGGACCCAACAAAGTCACAGTACTGGGTGCTCTGCCATGCAGGACAAGGACAGGCTCTGACAGCCCCGGTTCTCTCCCGTCCGTCCCCTGGAAGGAGCCGCACGCTCTGCGTGACTGTGCGGGGAAGGTCTTGCTTCTGTGACTCAGGCAGCTGCATCACGGACGCTGTGGTTTAGATACGGCGTGTCCCACAAAGGCTCACACAGAGGAGGCTTGATCGCCATGCAATTATGGGTAGATAGTATAACCTTCAAGAGGTGGGGCCTAAAGAAGGTAATGAAGTCATGGAGCCAACACTCCCAACATGCACACACACACACACACACACACACACACACACACACACGGATTAAAACTGTCTCCAAGAAGTGGTAGGGGCAGATTGACACTTGCAAACACAGGTTGTTACAAAACTGAGCAAGCCTAGCCCCTCTCTAGTTTCCCGCTCACAGGCGTGCCTCTTCCTCATGCTTCCGAGCTATGATCCTTCTGCTTCTCAACTTTGTTGTGCCCCCACACCAGGAAGTTTCTGTGAGGTGTTCAGTGCTGCGTTGTTTGGACCTTGCAACCACCACAATCAAAGTCAAATAAACCTCTTTTCTTTACGTAACCCAAAGTCAGATACATAACACAGACTAGGCAAGTAGAAGACAGAAGAGGAAGTAGACGCCTCTACCGAGAAAGTCACCGCAGCCTCTCCGGTTTGGGGGGTGCCATGAGCAAGTCTAACATCTACGCAGCTCTCCGTTCTCAAACTCAGGTGCCAGTAAATCAACAAACCATCAGTCTTACGTGGTCCTGGTGAAGCTGTTGACTATGTCCCAAAATGCAACGTTTCTTTTCTACCAAGGGCAACCGAGAGTTAAAGAACACAGGGCTCTGATAGGACAGTCTGCAAAGAGGCTTCTGAAGCCTTCTGAAGGAATTCTCTGTCATGGGAGAACAATCATTCTGTCACCTCTACAATTCTAGCTGGGAGGTGGGTCCCTTGATATCATTGTTTCAGGACTTACCTACTCCTCTTTCCCCCTACAAGTCAGTTGAGCATTGGGGAGAACTTGACATTCATTAGTAAAGATTTAGAATCAGGGAAGTTTGGCCACTCAAATGGGGCACAGATATTCTCAATCACTTCTGGCAAAAGCATTCATTATTTTTAAAATTTTTTTATTATTATTATTTATTCAATTGTGTGTGTGTATATGTAGTGTGTGTGTGTGTGTGTGTATAGAACCACGGGTGAATTCTGGAACCACCATGGACCACCTCCACCTCCTCGTTTACTCTGTCCCATGACTCACAGGCTCCGCCCTACCAGGACCAGAAACGCAGGCCACCCCCGCTTCTGCCTGGAATCTATACGTGGGATCTAGGATCCGAACTCAGGACCTTCCGCCTGCAAGGTAGAGGCTTAACCCCTGAGCCACCTCTCCAACCCTGCATTCATGGTTTTGAAAGTCTATTATTTCACTGAAAAAAAAAAAATGGCCAGGTAGCAAAAAACTGTCTGGAATTCCTCAGCAAAGAAGAGAAGGAAGTACTTGGCTTGGTTGTCATTCAGACATGTGACCTCTCCACAGTATCACGTCCATGAACAGAGCCCACATTTCCATATAGCTGGAACTAGAAAAGATGGAACAACGTTGATGCTCTCTCATTCCTATTGAGTAATAGCAGCGTCCTTCCAGCAGTGTCCATGACGCATGACTGCAATGAATTCAGCTTCATAACTGAAGTGCTTCGTCCTCCAGGTCTGCACAGGATGAAAGCGAAGAGCCAGAGGCACTTAGTCTGTGTTGCATTTTGCATTTCGTGTTGTTGATATGACTACATGACCAAACAACTTCAGAGGACAAGGGGGTTTCTGCTTGCTGACAATTCTCTTTTACAGTATATGGTCCAGCTTGTCAGGAGAGTTCATAGCAACACCAGGAGTCAAGGCAACAGCCCACACCACATCCACAAGAACTGCCAAGAGAGTACGCCAGAACACTGAACCAACTCTCTGTCTTATCCACCCGCCACAGCTAAATCTTCCCTCAATTGGACAAACTGCAGGTTTGCTCAGGGCCTTAACTACTAATCCTTCACAGATGTGCCTAGAGCTCAGCCATGAATTGCCAAGTTGACACCTGGACTAACTAGCACAGCCTGCCTGCACCGTTTTGTTGCTGCAGCTGTTTGTCTGAGACAAGATTTTCCCACGTGGCCTTGAACTTGTAATCCTTCTACCTCAACCTCCCAAGAGCTGAGGTCCTGCGTCTTTTCACTGACGCATTTCCCCTTTGACGTGCACAAAAATACGAAGTCGGATTCATAGATGTAGTAAAAACCTGAGACTTCCAGCCATCATCCATCCCGTGGTGGAACTGATTTACCGGCCCAAGATTCACTGGTACAGATACCGTGCAGGAAAACCTCTTCCCAAGGTAGGTGGGTCCTAAGTGTCCTCTGATATTGTCTGGTCATGTCCTCTTTGATGGAACCCTGGGGTAGTAAGTCACAGAGGTCAGCTTGACACTCACCAACTGAGCTGTTAGGCAAGTCTATGAGGAAATACTTAGGGTGAGTTTCTGAGCACACCTACAGGAGACCATCTAGCTAATGTGGCAAGACCATTCCCAGGTAGCAGAGAAGATAGGGATCTGGCTGGCTCTGGCAGAATGGCGAACTAGAGTTTGCCTTGCTCTTCTCTCAGGGGGTATAACACAGGCAGTTCCCTCAGTCTCTGCTGGCAACTCTCCTGCCGTAACGGGTTGCAACCTCAAGAATTGTGAACGTGAATAAATCTCGTTTCCTTAAATTGTGTGGGTCATGTATTCATTACAGCAACAGAAATATGAAACTAAGACAAACCCCTAGTGACAGTGGTTTCATCTCATTATGTGTGCAAACCAAGCTGAGCTTCTGTACTTTGTAAGAAACCGTTATTTGTTTTCTATTATATGCTATGCCAAAGAGATACTATCAAATCAACCTTTTTTTGTTCTCTCTCCTTGGCTTTACATCATGATCCTTATTTTTAGTCTGTTTTTGATGCTAACCTGTTTTTCTTCATGGTAACAACTTCCTGCTAAAATATATTTGATTTGAGCTTAAGAAATATATTTTGTGATCAAATTTGAAATGTTTCATGGGTACCCTGGAAAATAGCATTTAGCCAGTTCTTGATTCAGAATTGTTATCATGAATATATAACATTTGACTTTTATGAAACAATATAGCTCCAGGCCTAGAATTTTTCTTGCAATTTGACACTTAACATTTCCTGCTTTCAAATGTCTTCAGCTATCTTGAGACATTTGCTTTCTTGACCCATTTTAGCACATGCTTCCCATCTGAAGAGCAAGAGAAAAATGATTCCCATCCGTGTGGAAAGGCCTGGTCAAGAAGAGTCAGCAAGTCTAAGACAGAAGTTAAGGAACTGAACACACTATTTTCCAGGCAGCATTTCTTGATCAGCACATCACAGTGTCAGGATTGTATTTTGGAAAGTGGAAGCTCTAAGGGGGAGGGGTAGATGGGATGCTGCATTCCTGGGCAGTGCCACATCTCCAGAGACCGGAATTGGTTGTTTTCTGACAGTAAGCCGAGACTCTTAAAAGCCACCATCTCCTTGTGACCTCTCTTGGAAAAGTCGCTCACGTCTAGTGAGCTAGTGATACCACAGATGAGTAAATGCAACATGAATGAAAAGAACGGGAAGATAATGCATAGTCATTACTACTTCACTGTCAAGCTAGATTCCGGCCAGATGGGTAATGGCTTATTTGTAATGTCCAGATTCCTCTGGACTTACCCATGTGACACCTCAATTCATGTGGGGGGATACTGGGCCTAGGAAATGTCCTTGCACTTCTTTTTGTTTTGGAAAAAAAGTTAATTGACGCGTTTCTTCACTATCCCAATCCTCAATTGCTTCACCTTTAAATTAGAAGCAAGGTTTCCACTTAGGAGCCCCTACTAAACACTATGCGTCTTTTCTAAAATACCGCACAGCCAGCAACTTACAGCCTAAAATCCTTCAAATTACATTTGCTCATGAGCACACCCCTCTGACGTAGAGGGCCTCCAGTTAATTAATTGCAGGACCCAACTAAAATCATTTTTGGCAGATGTAGCCCCAAATGCTATTGATTTGTATCCAATAATCTCATAAAAACAGGTACATTTGCTTAGAAACTAGAGTGAGTACATCTTCCAATTAATTCACTCTGGCAGTATCAAGCTGCTTTGATCAAAACTGTGCTGTCTGTGGGAGCATTATCCAGGTTTTATATGGACACTGAGAGATGTTAGCAACAACTACTCTCGGAGCTTACAGGCCCAAAGCGGCTTCTCATACTCTGTACTGTAAAGGTTCGCAAGGCTTAATTAATCACTTCTTCAAGTCATTTCCTAAGAACAATACGAGCTTTTGCAACTCGCCTCCATGCAACCACCAAATAGCTCCCAGTGCAGTAGGGAGCATTGTTTTATCTTAGATTAGCAAAATTGACTTTATTTATGTGTGCACACATGCATGCGTGCGTGTGTGTATGAGAGGGCACTATGTGTCCATGTGGAGGACCAAGGATAACTTTGGGAATCATCCTGGATTGCTTCTCCCTCCTTTTTGCTGCCCTCTGGGATTTTCCAGATGGAGCCAGTGCTGTTTCCACCTGGTGTTGTTTTATGTGGGATCTGGGATCCGAACTCAAGACCTTCTGCTTGCAAGACAGAGTCTTAACCCCTGAGGCATCACGCCAGCCCCTACTAAATAGAATTGAAATCACCACCATTGATACTATTTCCAAAGAACACGATTCCATTGCCAATTGATACATTATCTCTCTTTAACCCAAGACTATATCTGAACAGGTAACACCAAACTGTTACAAACTCTGGCTGATTCTCATCAAAATCTCCCATCAAAAAGAAGTGATGCTGGAGCTATCAAGATTGTTCAATGCCCACAAAACCTGGCAACCTGAGAGAGATTCCCAGAGAGAACTGACTTCCAAAAGTTGTCCACTGACCTCCATCCATGTACCGTAGCATGCATCTGCAAAACATCTTTCTCTTTCTCTCAGAAATATATAAATAACATATTTTTTAAAGTGATACTGAGCCAGCAAGACAGCTCCGTAGTAAAGGCTCCTACATGAAAATTGAAGACCTGGTTTGGATCCCAGAGCCCACGTCGTAGGAGAGCTGACTTTTGAAAGTTGTCCTCTAACTTTATGATGGCGTATATGGTGGCAAGTACATTTCTCTCACCCCCTCAAATAATTTTAAAACAAATTAAAATGTGATATTGGTGGATACTTGAAATATATATGATGTTTAACTATATGGACCAGTTCTATGTAAAGATTCAACTCACTCAAACTTTACGTAAGAAGACACGGGGAAGGAGATCAAGTGGCGTGTGCCTCTGCAGAACTGCCTTCCCCCAGCTATATGTTAGGTGTAAGGCCTTGACTTTGATCAAGAGATGCTAGAAGAAAAGCATTAGGCATCAGATGCCACATTTGCTGTAGGAATATTGCTTGGAGCACCTGCCCTCCTGCTCACGCCATGTCTCCCTTACAACCCGTCTGGGAAATGCACCTCAGAATCCAGGCTAACACGGTCTACAGCCACTCAGAGAGACGGAGGTGTGGTAAAATCATGGTGTCACTTCCTCAGGGCTGCAGTAACAGGCGGTTCCTCGGGTGCAGGAGCAGTATGAGGTGCCTATGGAGCTCCTCAACGCAGGACTTTATGGATCTATTAAAAAGACCTGAGGGAACAGTATTCTTTATATGTGCAGTAAACTTGAGCCTCACTCAGGTATGATGACTTGTAACTCTGGCCAACAGAGCTGTGCTGTCCGTCATCAGACTTGAATCAAAGGCTCTCAGGACCCAGGGAACGTTTGTTTTCGTCCCCTCTTGCCTGGTTCCATTCCTGCTAATGAGTGTGTTCCACATTGATCTTGCTCCATCCAGTCTGAGCTGGAAGGTTCTCTCGTTAAAGAGCATTTCCCATCAGATACTACTGTGCCCTCGACTGAGTTTACTTCACACGCAGTCTTGAGCAACGGCTGTGTCCCTGCACGGGCCTCTGAGCAATATATCAGGAGCTCAGGGACAGCAGGCTGTCTCCCTTCTCTCGTGGCCCCCGCAGCTGACCCCTTCTCTCGTGGCCCCAGGCTACACCTTCCATTGAGGCTGATTCTACTTGTCCAACCCTGAAGGAATGGAGAGTTTTTCTTTTTTCATTTTTTCTTACATTTTTTATTATTATTTCCGCTCATACAAACTTAATAGGTAGGCCAGTTCCCTCCCCCCCTCCTCCTCTCCCTGAACCCCCTGCTCCCCTTCTCTCCTTCCCCCTCCCCCAGTGCCTCCCGCCCCAATTCCCAGAGTCCTTTCTTGTGCATGCCTAACTCTCCTCTTGTTCCTCCTCTCCAATGACATACAAGGACCCAGTGGCATTTCCCTGAACCCTTTCTCGTGTTCCCCTTAAGCATAGGAACACTACTGTGGCTGTCAATCCCTTGCCTCCAAGGATCTTGGTGCCTTTAGCAGATGCTAGACTTTGTGAGGTCAATAGTGTGTTGGACATTGCACAGGGCATGCAAAGTCCTATTATGATTGCTTCAGCCCTAACTAGTATGGAGTATCTTACATATCATTGCTCCTCCCATCCTTTTGCTCTTACACTCTTACCGCCCCCTCTTCCGCAAATGTCCCTGAGCTTCACGACGGGAGGAGATTAGGCTGGTTTAGTTCTAGGTGGTTGATATTGAGTCTCTGAAAGGAATGGAGAGTTTAATTCTGGGGCTTTTGGTTTGGAAAGCGGTGCACGGGCAGCAATGTGGGGCACTAACGCAGGACTGGCTACCTCGACAGTTAGCTCAGTGAGGCAACAGATGAACAGTTTTCATCAAAGAAGCAAAAACAACCAGGGCTTTGCTCTGCCTCCTGGCCTTGCCTGGGCCCACGGTGTGACCTCAGGCAAGCAAGGTAACTTTTCCGTCTCTGAGTTCATCCAGGAACAGCACTTACTTTGGTAAGGACTACAAGCTAGAAGTGAGGGTGAGAGAAGATGGCAAAGTAGATAATTCATTCAATATGAATGAAAAAAAACCTACGCCTGCCTTTATTTCCTTTGATTCTCGACAAACTTGGAGATAAACGTGATGATATTCAATTTGAACACGAAAGTAGACAAAATCTCTTCCCTATAATTTTGAATGTGTTTTGCTCTTGTACCTTTTGTTCCTATTTTCACTTATTCCTGGAGTCTCATTTTCCCAATACATTTATAGTCCATTATTTTATGTGTGTTTCAAGTTTTGCCTCAAGTTTGAAGTGCATCTAGAATTTTTTATAGAATGATAGGGTGTATATAAAAAATGTGCACATTTGGAGATGTGGACATGAGCATGTTCATGATATGCAATATAATGTTAGTTACAAAGCTTTGTGAATCCTCCCAGTGACCCGGGAAGCGGGTCATGAGCGCCGCGGTTGAATATGGCAGCCGGGCCTGGTGAGCAGCCTAACTCAGCTCACGTGTTCTCCCCTGTGGTCAGAATGGGACACGTACGCCATCTTATGAATCCCAACCCCAATCTTGTTCTGCCACTGACTTGTTAGCCAGGGGCGTTTGCTACTGGCCTAACAAATACGACGAATGACAAGAGCACAAATTTGTATGCACCTGCTGCACAACAGGCATTTTCCATGGGATATCTGTCAGTGCTCTCTAAAAGCCAATGATGGACTGCGGATTTGAACCCAGATCAACGCCACTCCAAAGCTCTTGCTCTTAGCCAGTGCGTACACCAGTACTGTCATCAAGTGACACTTACTAAGGGTAGTGTTCAAAGAGCTTGGTGTGCGTGTGATGTCACCGTGTGGCCGCGACTGAAGCAGACAGTAGCAGCAGGCTGTCCCTGCTTCCCTGACCTCTGCCCAGAAGGAAGGCTGCCCTAGGCGGGCAGCGGATCGCCTTCGCCACTAACCTGCCATGGTTCATGAAAGCCACAGGGCTTTGTGATCCTCTCCGGATCTGTGCAAAAGGGTCACAATCTCAGGCTTTGTGACCCAATTCATGCTTCCCTTTATCTGCGACCTGTGCTCTGGGATTTTTCTTAGCCTTCTCTTCCCTGCCTGTTTTAAACCTTGACGCATGTGGTCCCAACAAAACACACATGGTAGTAGTGGCCTTTAGAAGCATCCCAGAACTGCTTCTTGGGAATCTAATGATTACCTTGAAGTCTCCTTTTTATCTCCAGCTTTTAGGATCTTTTAGCATATAAGACATACTTTTAGGATACAATAAACAAGGCTTTTGGAGATAGGCACACGGACTAGCATTTCCTTTTCATCTTGGTACGTGTACTGATTGTTTTATGTTAACAGGATTACTAGCTCCTTGGTGGGCAAATTTCTTGACCAAGACCTGACCAAGTTTCTTTATTGTTCCCCTAGTTCCTGACACCCATTCTCTATCCACTCTTGATGCTGATCTCAGGCAGCGGTACAACTTCTCAAAGCCTTGGTTTTGTTTAGGTTCTTTCCAGGCTGAAGAATCAATACCTTTTCTACCTTTAGATTGTTTTAAGGATTAAATGATAATTGCATTAACACTAGTCCCTCATGCAGACTTGTGGGAACAGGCTGTGTGTCACGTTACTTATAAAGGCTTTAACACTACCCTCAGCCTAATTTTCTGAGAGAAAAATACAAAATTCTGTATGTCCATCGTGTTGCATGTCTGTCAGGAATCACAGGGGTTGATTTTGGATCTGAATTGTGATGACTGGTACTTTCACCCAGATCTTCACGGCAAGTTAGCAGAGACAGAGGAATATGACACTTTGAACCCAGCTTGCTTCGTGGTGGTATTTTTCAACCTTCTTAAAGCAGAGGTCAGGATGTTATGGCCTATGGGCCAATTCTAGCTCACCAAGCTCAGAGTGTTTTTTGCCTTTTGAAATGGTTGAAAAAAAAATGAAGAGAATATTACTTAGGAATATGAAAATTACATAGAATTCAGATGTTAATGTCTCTAACGTTTTAACACTAAAAGAGTGTGCAAATTTGTCATCTCTCGTGTTACACAAGTACTTAAATATGTTTCTAACATTTTCGTGTTTGTCTACAAAAGCTAAGACATCTGGCTTTTCACAGGCAGTTGACCCCTGTCTTAAAGCATTTGCTCTGCACCCCAATGCAAGGCATTCTAAACGCTCATCAGTTTGAGGCTTCAGGAACTGTTTGTGCTGAGCCTCCAACAGAGAGATGAACAAAGAAGGCCAAGGGTTCCACCGAGGACTCAGTCAGGATGGACTGGCGATAGGGAAGAGAGATGCTGGAAGAAGCTTCGGAAGACATCAGTCCCCAGGTCTCCTGGCACTGTGACCCCGATGGCATGTTTTCGTCATGGGCACTCTGAGAACCCATCACTCTGTGTGTCTCTATTCATGGCTGCTTCTATGATGGTGCAAAAATTTTACCGACGAAACAGAAAGGCCTGCAGTACTGCACTCGCTGCACTTTTAGACCCGTGACCTCCAGGGAGACTTTCTTCCAACCCATTCGCCCACCATCCGTGCTCATACTCCAGTGCGCCCATCTCAGAACCCATGGGCCTGGCAGCCTGTAGCTCTTTCCTGCAAGCTTCTGATTTCCCTCCCTTACAGGATTTAGCTTGGTCCAGTCTCACCCTCGCACTCACTACTTAACTCTGCCTTGCAATTTGCCCCCAGGAGAGGGGTTTTAAATAATAAATGAGGTTTCCCGGACCCTGCAAACCTTGGGGAATGGGTTGGTGCTGGAAAGCTGTGTTAGTGGCTTGGGAGTATTGGCAAGTACTGTTGTCTGTTGATGGATTTCTTACCGATGAGAAGACAGAAAGGAAGGCTAAAAAAAACTGGAGAGATTCCTGTGAGAAATCAAAGTCGGAAGAATACTTTTTCTGACACCTGCCAAGACCCAGTGCATGAAACTGACCCCCCGAAGTAAATGTGATTGTGCCAGGCTAGGAGAAAGCCAAACGTTGTGGTTATGGGAGATGTGAGCACATCAGGGATGGCCAGTCACTGCCCCGGCTTTATCTGGTCTGCAATTCATATGCACTGTTGGGTGTGCTGTCAATGCTAACATAGTTTTGCTCAGTGATGACCTAGGGAAACGAAAAAGGTACAAAGGGTACAGAAAACCAAAGCTCCCTCTGTTAATGACCTGTGCAAATTCATGGGCCAACCTTTTGATTAAGGGGGACATAGCCTCTTGGGACCCACGGGAACCAGTGAGTGGAAGGAAGAAGTTTGCTGAAGGATAGACCCTTGAGAAACCAAGGACAGAATGTCACTCCTGATTGCTAACGAGCGCTCTTCTACAGGAATATCCCATTGTAAGAGAACGAAAGCTTATCCTGCCTCCAAGTCCTTTAAGCAGAATGGAGGTCTTAGTGGGAAAATAACACTGATTAGCACAGCACCACAGAGAAGCCTCCAGGGTCGGATTTCACATCCCCTTTGGACTTTGTCTCCAGGCAGTTAAGTGTTCAGAAGAAAATCCCTTTTCTTTACGTGACTTCTTCAGCTGCATCATTTGTGAAATGATTTTTAAGAGACAAAGCACAGCAGACACCCACACTTGTATTCCTCTTTATGCCTCTTGAAATTCTCAGCTAATCTTTTTACATGGTTAATTTCCCCACATCCCCAAGTCACCACCATTAAAAAAAAATAGGGAGAAGGAAAAAAAAAACCAGAAATCTCTTGTGTTACTCAGCAAGAGCGGTGATTTGTAAGTTTCTAAAACTCCTTCCAGCCCTGCTTATTTTGACAAAACTACTTAACACTTCAAGCAATGAACTACAGGACATAAAAGTATAATCTGCAGAGAAAAACCTTAATCCTCCATAGTAACCTATTTGAATCTCCTCAAACACATTTCAGTGTGTAGGCCTGGAGAATTAAGTCAATTGTTTGATCTGAGAAGAAAGGCAATTAGGGCTTGCTCTTGATCTTTTTGGCTAAATTCTAGTCAGGGGCAGCAGCTGTTCTCACCAGCTCTGTGAGACCCTATTACTGTAATAATAGAGGTGAGCATTAGAATCACTACTGTTAAGAGTCTCCCTGCATTTCCATTATGAGTTGTTTTATCGGAGAGTTTCAAATCATGATGGGCTAATATTCTGCATACAGATGATTAAGCTAGCTGCAGGACTTTGCTCCCCTTCCATTTCAAACTTTCTAATGCCAAGTGAAAGAAAACTTTCCCATGCAGCCAGTGTAATGATGGGATGAACGGCTGGGTTCGCTCACTGTAAAGTTACAAGCAGAGATTTGAAGGGGGTCTCTCCAAAGAGGCATCCCGGGGCCCAGAGAACGTGTGAGATGAGAAGAATCTAGGGTGATCTCAAGGGAACACTGGAGACTTTGACATTTACTTAGAATAAAGCTTGAAACAGCTTCCAAATTAAATAGGAGCACTTTAATAACAATCTAGTTACAAGTTAAAACAAAGTGTGTTATGTAAGAGTTTTTAAGATTAAATAGAGATCACTTGTCTATCATGAAGTACATGGACAGGGAGCCCCGGGTGGAGATGAAGGGCGGCATGGGTGTTAAAGGCCTATCCTGAACCATAGGTGGGTCTTCATCAATGAGTAAGATTCTCCTTACTGATTTCTGTGGCTCTGTTATTATCTCATTAATGCTTCAGGAGCTGTTACCTGCCCTGTCCATTACATAGAGCTCCTGCCTTGGACGGGCAAAAAAAGTAGACAAGACACTTTCTGCTTCCCGCTGGAATCCACCGAGCTCATGCGGTCCACTCTGAGTGCTTAGCTGTTGAGGGAGACCCAATCGGCATGCTCTTGCAGCCTTACCTCTTGCAGGAGATCTGATGGGCATGTTCTCGTGGCCGTAACGGTTGCAGGAGATCCCACAGGCATGCTCTTGCGGCCACTGATAGGGTCATTTTCCTCCCCTCTGCTTCTGAGCTCCTGCAGCAGATCCTTAGAGGAAGCCAGATTTCTGCTGGAGGACACCTCAAGACATCTTCATTCACTGAGTGAAAATGGAGTCCACAAGAATTCTGTCCCCTAGGCTGCGAATAGGGAGGAAAGGTGGGAAGTCAAGAGATACTTTTTTAACTTACATTAAATATTTTTTTAATTTTTTTATTATTTATTCAATTGTGCGTGTGTGCGTGTGTGTGTGTGTGTGTGTGTGTGTGTGTGTAGAACCACGGGTGAATTCGGGAACCACCATGGACGCCTCCACTTCCTCCTTGTTTACTCTGCCCCGGGATTCACAGGCTCCGCCCTACCAGGACCAGAAACGCAGGCCGCCCCCGCTTCCGCCCGGCGTCTATACGTGGGATCTAGGATCCGAACTCAGGACCTTCCGCCTGCAAGGCAGAGAAGCTTAACCCGAGCTACCTCTCCAACCCCGTTAAATATTTTTTAATTAAAAAAGTATTTGAAAATGAAAATGAAATAATACTTTGCTATGAATTTTGAACTTCAAACTCCAAGGTTTTAATTCTAATCTAGAAAATGTGGAGAAAAGGTAACTGGTGCCACGGGAAAGCAATGCACCCCAATCTAAATGTGAGACACTGTGGATGACCTGGTTTCTTCAACTGGTTATAAAAAGGGGGAATGGACAACTAAGAGTCTTTAGCAAAACCAAATATAACTCAAGGAACCTGTTCGAATCTAAACACACCAACTATACATTTCTATGCAGACTGGTTACTCTAAGTTATTAAAGACTTTGATAATCCTGTGGTATCACAAAGTAGTTGAATAATAAAGCATTTGCCCTAGAAAATACAGCCTGGTGGTCACTGCTAGAGACCAGACTGAACCCCACCCTTCCAGAAAGAACAGGTCACCCTTTACTGACATGGGACTGTTCACGTCATAACAAGGACTTGAGTCAGCCTTCCACACTCAAGGCATAGTATATGCTACAAACCCTAACAAACCCTTGAATGCAGCACGTTCTTTTTAAGCCCTTAATTCACGAATAGGGATTTGTCTCATGGTTGTCAATTGTAGTATCTTTTAATCTACGCATAGGGGAATTTGGGCCATAAATAAACCTATCAGTGGAAGAAGCCTGTGAGCGCTGGCTCAGTACAGCATTTGGCAGCAGGTGTGTGAACAAGTCTTTTCATCTGGTTAGACTGGCGAACATTTAATTACAGCTAAATGCCCAGCCTGAGCAGCTGCATTAGTTAAAGCAGTGCTAGGTGCAGTGGCGGGCAGGTCTTCAAGTTTCAGGTTTGATGCACAGATAAGTCTTTCCCATCTACGTTGAGTCCAGACACTCCGCAGACACCTGCTCATTACCCCGGGCAAGTGAACTGCTGCTAGCCCTCCTTCCCCCCTGCCGGGTTCCTGGAGTCCTGCCCTCTGCATACACCTATCACTTAATTGCTCCCCCAACCAGCCCCAGGTATGGGGAGAAAAGACATCTTCCTATTCAGCATCAGTGGCCAAAGGACTTGGAGCAGTTGAGTCCGTGTGTGAACTCACCCTCTGACCAGCCGTCCTCTGGGCCAGGGCAGGAAGCATGAGAAGGCTGGGGCAGGTGGCAGGAGGCAGAGCTGGAGCCTGGGGTCTCAGGGGAGGGCCAGGCTGCCCTAGGGTGACCTCACCGCTGCTGCGAGTGCTTGGAGGGCTCCGCTGCAAGAGCTACGCTAAGCTTACATGGCCTTTGCTTCTCCAAATTTCAAGCGCTATTCATTTGGGGAGAAGCAGAAAAGGGCGAGGATACCATGAAGAGGAAAAGACAAGTTCCAAGGAAGATGCCCAACTGGCATGTTGACTGCCGCACTGTTTTAACAGGCATTCGAAATTGGTGAAAATGAGTTGTCTAAAACCAGTTCAAGTATTTCCCTTGCACTTTTGTTTCTGCTCTTTGTAACACTGTCAAAGCCACCAATGAATCCAGCTTTCTCCCACTTCCAGTACATTCAACTGCTGCACATACAACTGACAATGCAACAGCATGAAGACACGCCAGAGTGTTCAACTCCCCCCCTCCCCCGCCCCCAGTGCTGGCCGGCCTGTCTCACAGCTTTGGGATAGGGCAGAAAGGCAAGACGACCTTTGTCTTACAGTCGCAGGATGTACGACTAACAGACTTTATAGACAGGTGTGTTCGCTCTCTCTCTGTCTCTAATGGTGCAAAGGGATTGCTGATATCTACAAATCTTTTAATACCTTACGGTACTGAAAATGATGGACGTGTGGATTCAACACTGTAACATGTTGATATCCCAGATGTAAGATGTTGTATCCCAACATGTAAGATATCCCAGATTTAAAAAAAAAAAAAAAAAAGCCCTGGAAACTGTCTATGGCATCGCAAACACACACGCGGAACACACTTCTGACAGGATGCAAGAATTCTACAGATGATAGAATCATGAGGGACTAACTTTCTTGTTTGTGTTTTCTACCGTTTCCACAGTGTTTTCAAAGTAACAATTCTTCCTACAGCTAAGGAAATACAATTTGCAATGCTCAAAAACATACCTATAATGTTTAATTATTCTATACGCAAGAGATGCTCTCAGCTCTCTAAAAGGAAATTTTCTGCACTTCTTCACGTTTTCATTGACAATAAATACTCTTTCAGAGCAGCCTCCCTCTTACACCCCACCTTTCTTCTTGCCCCCGAGTTCCCCGAGTGCTCGCCTGCTCCTGTGCTAGCACATACTCGCCGAGGCCCAGCACCGGCTGTTTTGTTTACTGCTATTTACTCGGAGCCTGGAATGCACCAGGCACACAGCGGCCACTCACCGTATCTGCTGAAGTAACGAATAAAAGCATATTGTGTTACAAAAAAGTTTTGCCTTTATTAATAAGAAATCAGTCACATGAATGTAAAATAACACTTTTTTTATTTTTAAAAAAGTCATGTTCCTTTACTCCAGGGACACTTTAAAAGGGTGCATAACTTTTACCCCTTTTTCCTACTTCCTACCCACTCCCAAATCTTCCCCACACCACACAAAAGACTGAACACTATTTCAGGAGACTCGAAACTTCCTGAATTCTCTCTATAAACTTCTCAAAGGTGTGGCTGGACTCAAAGACCAGGACAGCTTGTCTGGCTTGGAATCGTGACTCCTTCCCTATTCCAAAGACTTAAAGCATGCATGTGTCATGTGTGAGTCTTTCTCCAAGCCCGTTAATTGGCTAGATGGTTAATGGATTCCTTCTACAAAGGGCTTACTGCTGAGGATGGTGTCAGTGCAATATATGCAGCTGAGAGTCTGAGAAACAGCCAGATGAAAAATTGGATGATTCAAATTCAAAAAGCATAGCTATTACTACAGAGTAGGGTTAATGAATATCAAGAAAATATCCTGAAACGTGAATGTGTCACTCATCCACTGAGCATCTGCGGCCATAGTCTGAAACAAACACAGGAGCTATTCACATAAAATACGGCTTCTTGAGTTTTATTGTATGAGGTGCAAAATAAAAAGGAGTGAGGTTTCCATTAAATAGAAGAGAACAAAATATGTTATAATAAAAACTGTCCTGCTACAGAGTATCATATCAGCAAAACAACAGCAGTTTGACTTGGTATTTTATTTCAATGGGCAGACTTCATTCATTGTCTTGAGGAAAAGTAGGCTAGGTCTCAATGGGCAACAGTCACAGTTATTAAGCAAGGAAATTCACGGCCACTTCCGCATCCTCCTTTACTTCTTTATGTCTTCAGCCTCATCTGGCTCTCTCTCTTGATGCTCTCTTTCCCACCTCATTTCTTTTAACTCTTGTCTGTACTTCCGTTCAATGAACCGCTTCTGATGAGCCATCTGGGGAAAGTTATCTGACACAAGGAGATACATTTTATATTTAATAAAGGATAGCCACTAGTGCAAGAGCAAAGACAACTGAACGCTTGCATGTGCACACACACATACTCGTGACATGTACATAACAGTTTTGTAACGAAGAGTGATCTAATTTCTTCTCTTATTCTCTTTTTATTCACAACATACTGGAAGTCTGAGCTGGCACTTCTCATTCTGTATTTCAGTATCTGATGGGAAGGTGAGTGAATGCAGCACAACACAGAGAAATGTTAGCATAAAATATGGTTTGGGGAATATTTCCAACCAGGAGCTTTAAGCTTTGTTCTCCTATGACAAGCTATTTTCAGGGCAACAGTAAGGATAAAGTACAGAGACATTTTATAGTTTGCAAAAACTCAGACTAAAAGCTGCAAACAAATAAAGGCATCACACTCTTATTAACAAAGATTAAAGTTTCTAAAAAAAAGAGCAAAATGATCACACGGACAAAAGGAAGTCACATCCTAAGTTGTTATGTCTAGTAACTGAATTCTGTTTCCAATTTACTCAAAATGACAACATAGAGCTGCATCTCTTAAACTAGAGAACTTTTGGGGAGAGGAAACCACCACCGACATGGGTCAGACACACCCGGTTTAGTATCTGACCCTACATAACTGCACTAACACACTGAAAACCAGGACTACTAACGCGTAGAAATTTACAATCCTGTTGTCGCGTGCACTGCAGTATTAGGGTAACATGAAGGAACAAACTAAGTACAGAATGAGAAACGTCACTGCGTACGCTTAGCCAACACATACTTAACGCAAAGATCACAAAGGACCTGTATTGCACCACCAAGGAAAACTGATGACACTCTTCTTTGTGGCCAGCAAAGAGACTGTTCCTTAGAAAAGGACTGTTCCCTACTTCACGCATGAAGAATTGGAGGTGAAGGAGAACATGCCTATTCCAGGAAGCAGGTCTACTTCCTGCTTTCTCTTTGCTGTAAGGGTGAGGTGTAATCTATCTATGTGAAACAAGCTCCTCATTTTTTCTTGCTTTGGCAGTGTTCCATCTCACCATAGGTCAGAAAAGGAACAAGGAAGTAGAAAAAGCACTTAAAGATAGGCAGTGATTCAATCAATATGCCAATATAATGCAAAGTCTATGTTCTGTATAGATTCTAATTTCAAATATGATAAGTACTTTCAGAAAGAAAAAAAAAACAAACCCCAAGTAGTCACAAGGTAAGTTTCTATGAATAGCCCTGGTGGATTTTATTGTACAACTGAGTTTCCAATAAAAAAAGGATCTTTTCAAGATTTAATCACTACAAACTTCCAGAATATATTCATAGTATACATTCATGTTCAGAAACTATACTACATGTATATACAACAAAACATGTTTATGTGTGCGTATGCATGTATATACATATGACAGCAATACATAAAATCATTCTCTATCCACTCTTATACTGATGTGTATAGATAACAATTTTTCACTTATTTCAGTGTTTTTTCATATCAGTTTTCAAAAGCTATAAAAATATCACATTTAGATACAGCAAAATTGGTGACCTGTTACCTACAAACTAAATATGGTTCTCAGCCTATTTTTATAAATAATTTTTTATTGGAACATGGACATATTATTCATTGTATACTACCTATGTCTGAGGACTACACTAGCAGACTGAGGTACATACACTATATCCTAGGAAGTCTAAATGCCTGGATCTGGTTCTTTGCAGAAAATATTTGTGTTCCTGAAATATGATTCCTTTAACATTTTCTTATTGTTAAATCCAAAGGGTTTATTTTATTTAATTTTTTTGCCATTATAAGCCAAGTTGGCATGATTATCAAGGTATGTGAACTAGTTCAGAACTCCAACTATTTCCTTAGACAGGTTCCTATAAGTGAAATCTGGACCAACTTCTTTAAGCAGCTCATACATATTGCCAAATTGCCTTCCACTGTCTAAACAACACTCAGTACTTTGAAGAGATCTGTCTCAGAACAGGTATTTTCCCAGAATTTGGTTTTATTTCGATAAATAGCAATACACTGAGAAACTCCCCAACAAACCAATGCAAATTCTCAGGAGGTCCCTCCAGCGGCCTCGACAACGCTGGCCTCTGCCCCGCTACCCGGCTTCCCTGTCCTGACAACAGCAAGCCACTACCTGCTGCCCGTCACCCGGCCGCTGGTCCTCTTGCTTGTCCTGAAATCTCTCCTAGGCCACGTCACCACTAGCTCTCCCACCTCCTTCAGCTGGTCCCTGAAGCTCAACAGCACGGCACTGTCATGCTGTGCCCACGGGATCTGTGCAGCACAACAGACTGCAAGAAAATCACCTTGCACTTAGCCCTTCAGCTTCCCAAAAGTCTAGGCAGCTCCCTACATGGTCAATTATGTGACTGAAGTTTCTCCAACCCAGACATTCCATTCTTGAAACTCTATCTCACAAAATTAACAGTACTAAAAGCACAGATTTTACTGTAGCAATGGCCTCTCTCTTCTCTCTCTCAATCCTTTCTCTCCCTCCCTCACACACACCCACAGAATATTCATCAGCAGTAAGAAGCCTGAATAAAGTATAATACACCCAAAGCAAGGCTGTTAAGAAAGAATGACTTAAATCCCCTACTATATCCCACAAGAAGACATACTGGTGGATTAACAAGACGGCTCAGTGGGTGAGGGGCGCTGTGTGTAAAACTGCTTCAATCCCTGAGGGTCCAAGGAGAACCGACTGCCTAAAGTCTTCCTCTGATCTCCACACATACACCATAGTATCCATGTGCCATCTCGCTCTCTCAATCAAAAATAAATATTTTAAAGATATCTTAACATGTAGATATATGCAGAAGCATGCAACTACCATTTTCTTAAGTCAATGGACAAAAATTAAACAGAAAAAAAAATTTCACATGCATGTCTACATAAGATTGAATTTTGCTGTTTTGTTTTATTGAAACAGGATCTCATGTAGTAGAGCTGGCCTCAGACCCACTACGTAACTAACGCTAGTCTTGAATTCCTGATCCTTCCTCCTCCTTCCATCTCTGCAGTGCTAGGACTGCAGCCATGTGCCACCATGTCCCGCTTAGAAAAGATTCTAAAAGTAAGGAGAAGTACACGGCCAGAAACCCAGTAGCCCATGCGCATAGGTTACCTGAATTGAAAGGACTCTACTCAGAAAAAGAAAATGAAAATCAAGCATTCTCGTAAATACCTTTTAAAATTATAGTCCCATATATATATATATGGGATATATATATGATCACACATATATATATATATATATATATATATCACATTCTACCATACCCTGTGTGGAAAATAATTATGAAAAAAACTAAATCACATTCTAACAGGAGTTAATCATTTTCTCTTTCTTCGTTTTCTTTTCACAAAGCTCTCATTACATTATGAGGATGTAATTATAGAAAAAGAGTTAGGCTTACATTTTTCCAGTGCATCCATTGCTGCTCCCATTTCTGCTTGCTGAATACTATTAAAAGAAGACAAGGAATACTTACAAGATTTTCTTTTACAAAAACACAAATTATGGTTATAAATTATTGATGCTGATTTCCCTACCTGGTGCATAAAATTTCATCTGATTACCTCTGTCGCACACTCAATTGAACAGATGATAATCAAAATCATGTAGAAGTAATTTTTATTTACACAAAGCTTGCTTAAGATACTTGCTATATACTTTCAATACTTAATAAAATGTCACTTATTATTACATTTTATTTATAATAGGTCTGAAGAACTTACTTAAATCTGAAAACTCTCCATGTAAAGTTCAAAGATAAAAAGAATTATAGATATGGCAGGAGGAGGGAGGCAAGAGATAGATTAGAGGACTCAAAGAAAGGTAATAATATATGTAATTATTTTTATCTAAAGATGTTAAGCCTGTCTACAAAGTTCAAACAGTTAATGATAATATAGCAGGACACATCTTACATGTCTGCATCAATTCCTGTATTCTGCTGAGAGTGAAACTAGACAGACCCAACTTGTGTAGCAACTAATGTCTTTTCTCAAAGTAGCCAAAGCGCCTTGTGAAATGGTATTCCCTGCCTAAGTACAATTATCAAGTATACAACCAACTTGTTGGGGACATTAGTCCTTGGGATTCATTTTGCTATAATCTCAATCACTCACAGTCTAACCTAGGAAGTCAGACTGCAGCATTTATAAACAGCAGGGGATACACTCTATGAAGTCAAGTATTTTCTTCTCATACCTTGGTCCTTTCCCACAGCCTATCCTTTCTCCCTTGAAATACACAGCCACAGTGTAGGTTCTAGCATGGGATGGTCCCACTGTCTGTAGAGTCCTGAAGGGAAAGAATATTAATTATGTAAAATATTTTTCTACATATGATGAAACAACAACTAATAATAATAATAATAAATAATAATAATAAAACCCCTTCTACTTATGCCTAGAAAGACAGGATAAAAATAAGAAATGTGGGGAAAAAATGGATGGTTTGCTAACTTGATAAGTACAGGGCTTTAGAAATACACTTTATAATTTTTGCTCTACATTTTTATACTTTTCCCAAATGTGTACAGTACTTGAAAGGTTATTGCAATGAAATCTTTGATGAACTGTGATGCACTATTTTAAAACTTCTAAGTGTGTATATCTTAAGAATCACACTTTTATTTGCGGAAGAAGGGGCGGTAAGAGTGTAAGAGCACAAGGATGGGAGGAGCAATGATATGCAAGATACTCCACACAAGTTAGGACCAAAGCAAACATAATTGGACTTTGCATGCCCTGTGCAATGTCCAACACACTATTGACCCCACAAAGTCTAGCATTTGCTAAAAGGACCAAGATCCTTGGAGGCAAGGGATTGACAGCCACAGTAGTGTTCCTATGCTTAAGGGAAACACAGGAAAGGGTTCAGGGAAATGCCGCTGGGTCCTTGTACGTCATCGGAGAGGAGGACCCAAAGGAGAGTTTGGCATTCACATTAAAGGATTCTCCGGGGATTGGGGGAGGGGAGACACTCAGGGGTGGGGAGGGAGGAGTGAGGGGAGGGTGAGCAGAGGGATAGGGGGGAGGAGGAGGGAGGAAGGGAACCGGTGTACCTATTAAGTTTGTATGAGCGGAGATAATAAAAATGTAAAAAAAAAAATGACACTTTTACCATAAAGAAATGAACATTAAGCATATTCATTGCTTTACAATGTCTATCACAGCTAAAAGCAACAAATATTTGAATAACACATTTTGAGTTGCACCTGAAATTGTTTCCCAATATTGATTTTATGGATTCTTTCTAATGTCTAATACTATATCTAAGAGCACAGCTATAGGTACTCTGGATTTCAATGAGATGGGAAGATTCTGAATGTAGTAAACTAGTAATTTCATGAAAAAGGGAAATTAAAAGTAGCCATGAAAGATAATGGGATGAACTGAGTAATCATGAAAAACCCACATAAAGCAACCCCATTACCACAATAACAAGGAACCGACTCATCATGTCCTCTCTTGTGTGGGGAATTTATGAGAAGCAAGCACAGTAATTTCCCCTCCGAGGGGTGAATACCAGGTGGCTGCTTTAAGGTAGTACTTACTAAGTAATCATGCCTGTGGTATGAGTTTTTCATCTTTACTTATGAAACCTTAATCTTCACTTTGATGAGGAAATTCTTTCAGCAACAGATATTCATTATGTTTATTAGACACATATTAAAGTGCTGTTTCTAAACATTCTGGGGTTTTCCCCAATAAAGAGTGAATGTTTTCATTCACTATGGTGTGACTTCAAGCCTTACTTTTGCTCAGGCTAAAAAGCTTATACAGCATTATGGCCGTTTTTTGTATTCCAAAGTTTGGAAAGTGCAAAGGAAGAAAAGGGCTTTCAGAAGCTGTGTATGTGTGATTCTATGCTTCCACGGACCAGAATAAAACAGAACCAAAACCAGAATTTTAAGCATTCCTAAAATCACTTATCAATAATATCCTGGGATGAAATCCATGATGCTTTGCTTTGTAGTTCCCCTTTAAACCACCTTCTGAAACTACACAAGCATCACAAGACAACCAATGACTTCCGAGTCACACCCACTGTCCATCAAAACTAGTGTTAAATGACACAGTGACCCATTGCTCCCATACACTTCTTTTCAATGTCTTTTGGCTATATTTAAAAGTGGGTAGTTTGTGATACAAATTCCAAGAATGGTGTATTTGTGTAACAGAGCGGCGGCAGTGAGCAACTAACCCATTTCTTACAGTGACCACTAAAAGAGACAGTCTTTCAGGAACAGAGACAGGTGCCAACAGGAGCTCAAGGGAAAGTATATTGCAAACCAACAGACGTGATCACTTACTCTTCATGCACAGTGTAGCAGAGGTTATAAGAAATAAGACAATATAAAAATGTACACAACAACTACTTTGTTTGTTGCACTGTGATCTCATGATCTCAGTATTTCTGCCTGACAGGCAGGAGTTCTGAGAAACTGATAGATGGGAAAAGGCAAAGATAATTGAGTGGCACCTGCTTACTTAGAGCAAAGGCTAGGAGAGTCTGTGTCACAGAATTTTGTGACAGCTCAGTGTCACAAAGACAACTGGAAGTTTCCATCCTGGGCTCTTGCCACAACTGCTTAATTAGTTTCCCCTCAGTGCATACATGAATGATGGACTTGAAGCCCACTGGGCCCAATGGTTGGCAAATATCAACTACTTACTTGTACAGGGGAATGTCTGGCTCTTTTCCCTCTGTCCTAAGAGTCAGGCAACACTGCTGCAGCTGGGATTTGGGGTCATTCCAATCCTGATTCAAAATGAACTCCTGTGGTAAGTCCCCAAAAGCATTTTAGTAGTGGGTTCCAGAATCACCAGAAACAGAGCATGTCACTAATTTACACTTTATATGAGCTTACTTTTAATCGTGGAAAGAAGCAAACATTCATGAATGTATGAACATATTCCAAATCCTTATCAATGTACAATGCTGCAATAAATGCTGAAAAACAAAATTTAAAAATAAACGACAATTCGTTGTCATTAACCAGAAATAGCAAGAGTTGGACCTATTTAAATAATATTTTAACAAAGTTATCAACTTCTTGTCTCTACTTTTTAACTACTTCATCTTTCTTCAAATAAACCCTATTCTTCATCACTAATATTAGAACTAGCAACATAGATGTGTGATTAAGATGTAAAAATCATACAGCACAAAGACCAAATTGTACTAAGCTAAAGGCTCAATGAATAGTTTAAAAGATGCCCAAAATACCACTGTATCTGGGATGATAATCAAGCAAATATCAGTGAATCAAAGTGCAGCTTGTAGACCACAAATGACACTTCCAACATGTACCCTGAGAGGCCATGTATAAAGTGCCATGATAATTGTCATAAGGAAAAAGGACATGGAGACAACTTAAGTCTCAGTCCCAGTGAAGAAAAACATGCTCTGGACTTTATAATAACACACCCATTGCACATCATACTGACCAATGGACAAATAGGACTTTTTAAAAAACGTCTAAAAACAACTTTCATTGAGCTAAAAAAAAAAATGCTGATAACCATGATCATTCATCAAAATTTTAATTGACATTCCTTAGACAGACTGCCTTTACATTTTGTAAATAATTTGGTTTTGCACAGTTGACTTTAATATTCATATATAATTATAATCATCAAAAACCCCTAACATAAAAAGTTTTAAAGTCCAGAAAATGGCCTACTTCTTTGAATTATCAGAAATAATAAAATTATGCCCAATTCCTAATATGCTATAATGCAATTATTTATACTACTACCAGATCATATCAGAAAGACAAAAGATGACTTTGTGCTCATCCTAAACAATGGATGGTGGTTTTAGAATTTAGTGAATAAATCAGCCTTTCTTCTATGTTCCTTCATGAGGCTGCTGGGTAACAAAAACAAGAAGAAAACCCCCTGTGATTATAAAAAGATTCTTCTCATTCTGTTACTGCTTTGCGTGAAGAGCTAGTGGCTCAGTGGCAGGGTGGGGAGAGGTCTGTTCAGGGCCCAACTGAACAGACGTCTGAACTCCAGATGATTCTCGTTCATGTCAGCTTTGAGGAAAAGCACACACAAAAGTTAAATAAAAAAAAGGTTTTTTAGCTGAGTGTGGTAGCCCTTGCCTGGAACACTAGTACTTGGGAAGGGTAGGCAGGAAGACCAAGAATTCAAGGCCATCCTTGGTTTCATAGTGAATTCCAGGATACACAGGCTACATAAAACCTTGTCTCAAAATACAAACCAAGAAAAAATGTCAAAGAAGAAATGAAGAAAAAGAAAACAACATAATAAAAATAATCAAAACTAGTCAGAACCTGCCATTTCAAAGCTTTACACTGTAGCACTCACATTCCAAAAGGTCCGCCAAGGTCTTAGTCCTCAGGGCCACAGGCCTCTTGGTTTTGTCGTTGGTGATGGCGTACTCCTGCATGCCCAGCTCCTCTGCCACCTTGGCCTGAGTTCTATTATTCACCAATGAGCTTCGCAACAACTGCGGAAAATAAATTGGGAAACACTTAGAAAGCAGCTCACTTCTGGTCTCTCTTGTTCCTGTGTTGGGCCTGATCAATCACACGTCTTGACAGACTCTTTCCAAGTGAAGTGCGTCAAGGTCTAAGTCCTTTCCTGTTCTCCTCAGATGACAATGGCATATTCCAAATGCTTCCAGTGTCCATTTAATGACTCAGTCTGCTCTATTACTTGGACTTTACCTAATAAATAGTTAAATAAATATTTAGCAGCAGTAAATAGAGGGAGATGTTATGATATGAACAGAATATGACTACTATCAAATTTAAAGCTATCAAATCAGTAAGGATTTTATAAAATTATTTTATTGAAATATAGTTCACACAAATAGATTTATAACCCTTTTGTGTGCAGTTAAAAACATTTTGAAAATCTTACCCATTCTCATTACCCCAAATTTTCCTTTCTTTTTAAAATAAATGTATTAAATTAGCATTTTTATATACATGCTTCTTGCCTCCCTTGTTCCCACCCCCCTTTTTCTCTCCCTTCCCTCACACTCCCATACCATTCCACCCTCTTTCCCATCCCTATGTGGTGGTCCCAGTCTACTCCCTTCTGTTCTCCTGTCCTTTGGTTCTATGGGTCCTGGGGTCCCTCTGTGTCTTCTGTTCTCATGGGGTTCAGGCTTCTGTCACAGAGAGGCCCTTCTTTGGGCAGTCTACTGAGAGGGCTACTCCCCTACTTCTGTCTGACCCCTTACCCCTATGGATCCTACTGCCCGGAACTATTTCTCCTGAGGTCCACATCAGTCCTTGGGGGCATCTGACATGTTCACCCCTGTGCAGGTCTGATGGGATCAAGTCCCATTGCCGAGAGTTCCTGGCTGTGGCTGCCCCATCTTGAGTGGACTGACCTGTCTAGCAATGGAACTCTCCATCTTTTAGGCTCTTACAGCCTTACCGCCCCCTCTTCTGTGGAGTTCCCTGAAACTCTGGATGGGGAGAGGTTTGGCTGGCCCGGTTCCAGATGATCGTTGTAGGGTTGCCGCTGTTCTGTATTCAGGTTGGCAAACAAATTTTCTATACTGCAAAACATTCGGCCTTCCTCATTGACTACTTTGGGCACACACCACCAGACTTGTTATGATGGGTTGAAAATGGCTTTAAAGGTGTAGGGTTTTTTTGTTTTGCTTTAAGTATGATGTCCTGACCCTAATTTTGATATTATAGAACTTAGAGAAGAAGATTTCAGTAAGATTACTGAAAAAATTATTTATTTACACCTTTATCCTAACCTTAAATGTTGAAAAATGTTCTACTTACATGAAAGAGAAAGAGAGAAGAGATAGAAAGATCAAGTACAGGTATGCTGTGGTATGGAGATCAGAATGTGGGTTCTGAGGATCAAATTCATCCTGTCAAATTTATGTACAGGTACATTTTATACATGGACCATCTTGCCAGCCCTCCCACCTCCTTGATCCTTATTTTAAAATATTTATATTGTTGATCTTGAATCTCAGATTTTCTATATCCTTATATTATTTCTATATTTCACTCTCAAGAATTCAAAAAAAGAAATGTCTACTAAGAATTTTAGACAGCTGAAGTCGTCCAAAGACTACTCAAGAAGTAATGCTAGACAATGTTATTGCGGTCCATAAAAAAAAGTCTAAGAAAGAAGTGGAAAGGAATATTAGGAGCAGTGGGTAGACAAGATGGGTATGCACCTAATAAAAAAAGGTATAATTACCAACCCCAATCTCTAAGATTCAAAGGAGTAACACAATAGAACTACAATTTATCTCGCAACAAGCATCAACAAACTACTGGTCTTCTAAAGACAAGGCCCAGGACCAGGAAGCAGCTGTGTGAGTCATGCTGGTGTCAGGCTCTCCGCTGTTCCACAGCGCACTTTGTTTATCAGACACAAGCTTTATGCTCTGTGGCTCTACAGTGTCAACAAAGCTTATGAAAATCAAGATTTATTCTCAATGCTTGATACTGAATCCTTGACAATAGATAAATAAGGAACAATATGTTCTTAATTTGTCTGACAAAGATTCATGAAGCAGAAAAACAACTTGATTTTCAAAAGCTATGCTTGCTACTGAATTTTAGACTGTAATTCTTTGCCTGTCTCTGCTCTACTCTGCCTCCTGTTGCCCCTATTTACAACATCTTCAATATATTAATTCATTAAAATTAACATCCACAAAACACATTACTTTGTACAATGTATGCTAATAAAAAAGAGAAGAGTTCAAAATTAAAAAGACCAAATATTAATAGGCAACCCATACAAAAAGGAGCTCACCAACCTACTACCTCATAATGGCAGAATTTGTGAGCCAGAAGTGATACATCTTTTCTGGTTTTGATTTCAAACTAAAGGAGGAGGGTTCTCAAAATAGAGATTACGGGGATAGGAAGGCCATTTCAGAAACATGGTTGTGCTGAGCAAGTTGGGTCCTCTCAATATATGCTTTGGGTAAGGAGCAATAACTCCACAGTCCGTGTGCAAGGAATGCTGTCAGGCCTCATGCACACATGAGAACACACAAATGATGACATATGGTTGGTTACTACTTTCCAGTGTTACAGCTCCTAGTTCAATGCTGTGCAGTAATGCTGCCTGACAGTCAAGAAGAAAGTAGTGTGGACGGAAGCAGAGATGCTTCCAGTTTTAAGACAAATCCTGACGGGTCTTCGAGCAGCAAGGCAGCTGCAGAAAGTAAGATCTGCTAAGTTCTAGCCAAAAAACTCACTATCTGAACCAAAAGTGAGTGAAGAGAAGAAAACTATTAATTAATCATTTTGTTGGAGTTCATTTAAATTGGAAGCTGAGTTGAAATGAGGTAAGATCTTACTCTTTACCTAAACATGAAAGTTCATTAAACAACAATTTCCTTTTGTCCTTTGCTTAACTCTGCTTCACAATGAATCTGAGGAAATGAAGGTTCATGACACTGGTGATAGAGGCTGTTTACTGACCTCCCCAGAAGATCAATAACCTCCGCCAAGTGCTTAAGAAATGGACATGCTCTAAGGAAGTCACCTAGACTAACCTCTGCAAACACTAACTATGCTGTCTGGGATGATGGAATTTAGTCACAGTGATCCAGCCTTCCTGAGTAAAGCTCATCCTGGGAATTTCAGGGCATTCCATCTGACTATAGTATCAGAGGGCCTTCTGAGCTACTGGTGTCCACACTTTCTCCAAGAACCAAGGAATCCAAATTTTGAGGGCTGCAACTGGATGCTTTCGTTTCAAAATGAAATTTCACTTTTTTCTCCCATGCAGATTCAAGTGAACATAGCATTAGAACTGAAAAAGGCCAAACTGGCCCACAGGAAAAGTTAGGGAGGAGTTTCTAGGAAGAATAACCGCAGCAGCAAGGAGATGACCATCAGACAGGACTAGAGGAGAAATCAGAGGCAAGTGAGGGACAGCTGATGCAGGCGAGGCCTCAGGTGATGCGGGATGCCGATACCTCCCTGCAGGGGTAAGAATTCCCAATGGGACAGGGCCAAGCCATCTTGTTTACTTTAGACAAAGTGTGGATTTGTGCGTGGCAAGACCAAGGGACAGAAAGCCTGTCAATGTTATAGTTACTAATTTACAAAGAAAACACCTACTTTCTAATTTTTGACAGAAACCTAGAAAATGAATGTTAAGTGCCCAACTGAACATAGGATAGTTATCCAGCCATCCAGAAACAATGCCACGTATAAAATATCGAAATCGTCCAGCACTTCCTAACTAATATTTTATTTAATATATTTATTGAGGGAAGGGATATAGACATGCACGTGGAATTCAGAAGTTGTTTCTCTCCACCATGTAGATTTTAGGGATTTTACTTGATTTGCCGGATTGATGTGATGGCGTCTTTACACAATGAGCCGTCTTGCTGGCCCCAAGCACTTCCTTCGTGCCTTTATAAAAGCTGGTAAATTGCTAGGCCTTGATTCCTCGCCTATAAATGAAAAAGTCAGCATCGACTTCTCTGTCTTTACGAGAATCAGAGTACTAGGCATGTGACATACATATCTACACTGTGAGTGCTGCTCTTGTCTGTAACAGCGTCCTCGCTACTAGGCCAGATTTGCCTGCTTTCTAGTTTTGGGAACTCCACTGAATTCAGTGTAAAATGTTCTGAATCTGCTCCCCTCTTTGTCTTCAAAGTCCTCTGTTGTACCAGGTGTTAATCTGTTCAACCCACTCTAGACAAAGCTGAACTTGAAATCATAAGAAACAGTAAGAAGAGTTACCATTAGAGCTGTGTGCAGACCTGAGAACAGGATTGCTAATCCCTAGTACAAGGCCAGGGATCAGTAAGTGCCCCAAATCTCAAACTCTAATTTTGAGGCTTCAGAATGAGAAGTTCCTCACACTTACTCTGTATTGAAATTGTCCTAAGAACAAGGTTTACTGGTTTAAATCAACATATACATTGATATACTTGCTTTAACGTCCCTCTTCACTCATGATGCTACAGAAAAACCAGCTGTGGGACATGAGTCACCAAAGAAGGACCCTCGTAAAATAAGTAGACTGTGATCTGTTATTTTGAGTGTTTTAATACAAGAACATGAAGTGGAAGCAGACTGTACTATTAAACTGACAGTGATATGCCACACAGGTCTTTATACAAAGAGTGGCAGCTAGATGGTCTCCATTTCCCACAATAATTTAAAAAAAAAAAAAGGCCCACAAATGATAGCAAGCAGAATTCAGGTCAGATAGAAGGAGCCACATGATGTCAGTGATGGAGAAATCCTCCAGCGGGAGGCTGAGGAATCCATCTTTCAAAGGGATCTTTAGATAGGATCCTGCCTGTCCGAGTGATTTATACGTGGCGCTGTTGGGAAGTGGCAGGGCAGGGTGAGATCACTGCTAACGGAACTCTTGATTTGTAACCCTTGCTCTTTCCCATTACCCCTCACCACTTCTCTAAACTCGAACAACAATACCCCCAAGTCCATCTCGCTAGTGCACGCCACACTGACATAGTGCCGGGCACAGAGACTAGCCACCCTTGTTAGTCAACAGTGGAGGGAAGATCGCAGAGAACGCCTCATGGCCCGGCCTGAGGAAAAGGCTTACTGTGAGACACTCTCACTGTTTACCCCGAGCCTACTGGTTTGCCCTAAAACCCAAACCTTCAGTATACGAACCAGAACAGCTTCCCTCAATATCTCAATTCCAACTTGATTAAACTAGGACTACTGTACATGCTTAATATTGTTTCCCAAGCAGGCCTTTGAAAATGTCCACTTACAGTATGTTTTTCTCATCAACCTTCTCAACTTATAAAACACAATTACATTTGCCTAACTGTCTTTATACTTTGTAAAATAAGTGTGCACAGGACTAGTTAATTGCTAACAACCTTCAAAAGTGATTTGCTGACGTTACATACCATCTACTCACAATAATCGCTGGGTACCTTTTCAATGCAACTGCGATATGTAAGCTTCCATGTACTTTATACATTTTAATATTGAGACACTGAGTTATTTTTCACTTTCTTTCTTTCCACGTAAAGCAGGATACCATTTCTCTACGGGATTATTCCCCCCATCCTCTTGATGAGACTGTGCTGTCTGCAAAACTGCCTTTTCAATTCTGTACCAAGCCTGTAGAGAGTCTGATATATGGGCACTGGTAAGTATTTAGATAACCAGGACATGGTCTCACAGAATGCATAGTTTAATGGGACAGCCAAACCAAAGGAAGTGCTAGGAACTAAAACAAAAACAAAAAACTCCGCAGAATTCTGACAGGATGGTGGGGAGGGTTTCAGGGAAGTTTCTCACACATCTAGAAGCCAGGCCAGAACAGCAATATAAGATTAGAAGACACCAGGAAAATGAAGAAAGCAGCAGACGAAGAAGTTTCCATGGAGCATACATGATGACAGGTAAGTAGTGCGAGAACATGTGGCCCAAGGCTCCACGCGTGACGAAGGCCAGATACTCATTCTAGTTAAGGTCCAAAGAAGGACCAGAGAGTGACAAGCTGGCCGGTGAAGATCATTTACCCAAAGCCTGCTCCATGAATACCAGCATAGCAGGACCCAGAGAATCAGGACAAAGAATAAAATGTTCGCAGTTTATACTCGGATAGAAGAGGACTAGCAAAACGCACATGTTTTTCTTCTTTTTTCCCCTTTTCTTTTCTTTTCTTATCTTTTTTTTTTTTTTTTTGTTCCAGGGAGAAAATGAAGATAAGGTTCCAGTCTAAGGAAGGAGAGCTGGGGACAAGGGAAAGAGGTCGACTATTTAAACAGATGACTTTGAACAGAGACCTGAGAGAGGTGAGGGATTTGGATTATCCAGAGAAGGATTATCACAGCACAGAAAGGTCACCAACCATGGGCTAGCTTAGCATCCTGCTGGAATCCTACTAGGGCCAAAGTAAAAAACGGCTAAGGGACAGAGTTGGAGACAGCAACAGAAATGCAGGCTATACAAGGTGATTAAAGAACATTACCCTTTATCCTAAAGTTGGGAGGAATGGGAGGTCTGAGGCAAAGGAAGAATTATTAGTAAGTTTTTCTTTAAAAACGATCCCCTTAGGGGGATGAACCTCCACAGTAAGAGTGCCTGTTCATTATGCACAAGCCCTGCCAGGAAGAGGGGAACCTGGAAATGCACATGTTGAACATAGGACTGATGAGAAGGGAAGGGCTGGGTGGGATGGGAGAGGAAGTTTTAATTTAGACACTGGTGGCCCAGATCAGGGTGCCAACAGGACAGCTAGTAAGAAGTAAAGTCAAAACTAATTTCAGAGGTAAAATCGACAGGACTTGATGGGAAGGCATAATGTGTAATTAAAGAAGACTTCAGTACAACTCTAAAGTTTTTAGCAATTGAGAGCAATGGAATATTCTCTAAGGTAAGGGGACATGCAGAGAACTATACCTACATTTCTACATTCCACAGGGAGTTTGGGGAAGAGAAGACTTCAGACGTAAATGAGGAATAGCAGAGAGATGTTTCCAAAGACATGGGCAGGTGGCGTGAGGCCACTCGCGGAGCAGAAGTCAGGGAGAAGAGTCTGGCAACCAGAACTGGGACAACTCCCACGTTAGGATGAATGGCTGGATGGCGGCCTCCCAAGAGCTGCTGTGAAAAGATCTGTCCGACTGCAGCATATAAAATGGACGGGATGAGGGCAAAAGTTGACATAAGAAAAATGACTTTGCCCAGGCCTGAGAGCTGAGAAGTGGGCTTCCTGAAGCATTCCAGCTTGGACCGTTCATCTCTTACGCGCAAAAGAACCTCAGGAAAACCAAGAAAAGCTCTTCGGAGTGGCAGGCAGCCTGGAGGAAACCTGGAGACCACGGAAGCCACTCCACTCAGGGAGCATGCTGCGCTGCTTTATGCTCTGTACAAACACAGCCTTGACATTCCCGTCCTGTGCAATTTTACAAATGTTGTTTCTTCCAACTAGATTGCGATAGTTATACATAACTCGCTACAGTATATAAGGTTGGTGAAAAACTCGTTAACACACACATACTGCAGTCTCCCATCTTCTCTTTCTACCTCACATGGAGGGTCAGGGGACTATATAAGCTTGTGCTTTTGTGTCTGGGTTTTACATGGGGTCCGGGAATCCTAGCTTAGGTCGTACGCCAAGTGCTTTTACACCCTGGGCCATCTTTCCAGTCCCTTTAGGAGTCATCCTTGACTCTTTTCTTTGTTTTCCTTTCTTCTATTAGTGACCTAAAGTCCTGATGGTGTTATTCTTAAAGTTATGTTGTTAATAATTCTCTTATTACCTTGTTTCCATCACCCACAACAGTCTTCCAACTTTGTTGGTTTACTTGTATATTGTACTTTAGACAAGCACATACACACACACACACACACACACACACACACACACACACACACTTCTTAGGCTTCCGATGTGTAACAGTGAATGTGTGATGTGTCATTCACTCCATTACTCGGGCAGTATTGAAGATCCAGGTGGGGGAAAATCACATTCAGTCTGGAAAATAAACAGATGCTGGGGAAGCACCTAAGACCAAAGGCCAGGACACAGGCAGGTCTTAAGCGGCCAGTTGGAAGTTTTCTACTAATGGGTCAAACTGCCGATGCAGAGACTAGCCTGCCTTGAGAGCTATTAGAAAAGCAGGGACGTGGTGTAGGAGTGAGCTCCGAGAAGCTGAAAATCTTACTAGTTAAAAAAAAAAAAGAACCTGTGATGTAGCTAAGAGCAGCTGAACAAAGAAACCAACATGTACAGCGTGACTGAGTCAGGAGTCAGTAGAGACACTGCTGGGAGGCGGGAGCAACCACAGCACATACTTAACTTATGCCAAATAATCTCTGCTCTGCCAACAGGGGCGCTGGTTCTGTTAATCACTACCAAGATTTCTGTGACAATGTTTCTTAATAGACTGTCAAGGTGGCTCAGTAACAAACTTGGTGAACTGAGTAGAACCTCAGAACCTACATGGAAGGAGAAAAACGACCTCTAAGTTGCCCATTATCTCCACATGTGCTTCTTGGCATATGTGTTCCTTCTCTTGCTCATAAAATAGTATCTATAAACACTCTTAATTTTAAAACAAGATCAATTAACTCATTTTGGATAAAACTATACTTCTGAAACGTGATGTGGCAACTCATACTGATAATTCTAGCATGTGGGAGATTCAGGAAGAATGCCATGAATTCAAAACCAGCCTGGACTACACAGCAAAACCCTGCATCAAGAAAGAAGACACAAGTACACTCCCAGCGCCGCGGCGAGTGCAGAAAGAGGTCGCCCTGCAGTCTAGCACCGTCCTGGTGCTTGTTTCATCAGTCACAGACAGGACTCAGGTATTTCTGAGTTTTAGCTTCATTACCTATTCAATGCTGGTGTTAGTAGGAGATAGTGCATCTGCAGGTAGGTGGGAAGTAGTCTCTAGCTATCAACGAATAATCCTGGAAGAATGCCACAGGGAGGAAGATGTCTATTTGAAACGGATTTTCAACACAGACCATAAGATGAACTGTTATCCAAGCTATTTGGTTAGTTTGGTTATTCCTCTGACCAAACAATTACTCCTTCTATCTAGGAGGTTGATTTTTAAGAGAGAAATGAATCTATTGCTTTCCTAAGATAATTCCTTACAATATTTCATATTTTCTAAAAATTTAATATCAAATCAAAAAGGAAATACTTTCTTGCCTATCTAAAAGCTCCTAACATTAGATTGTAATCAAACTGTTAATTTAAAATTTAAGTAAGTGGCACAACAGATTCCTTAGCATTTACATGGTAGTCAACAGAAGCTCAACACTCACTGAATTCTGGGTTTATAAAGTCACTGAAAAATTACATCTAACTAGAAAATCACCATGTTTGCTCTAATTCTAACACACACGAATTATTGCTGGGGCTCACAGGTACAGAATATTTAATTCTATTCAAAGCAAAACATACACAAAAATGGTAATTTCAAAGTATGAAAGCTATTTGCTTCGACGTAATAAAGAGCACACTAAAAGCACCCTACGGTGTGCCACTGTTTTTCTTGGCTCAATAAAGTACTGCTTTCCCAGTCGCCAGGCCTCAAGAGACTTTTCAAAGGTTATTCCTTGTGTGACTGGCTTCTAGATGCTTTGTTCACCATTACAGGTATGTCACTGACCAGCTTTACGAGTAAAGCCAGTACGCAGCAAACAGAAGTGTCAATGAAGTCGAGTGAAACGAGCGAGAGGAACAGTGACCGTCTGACTTCATTCCTCTTTCGGCCCCGCCTCGGGCTAGCAGGAGTCCTGGCTGCTGTTCAGTCTTGTGTTTCTTGCCGCACCCTTCATTCTCCAGCCCCAGAGGGAGGGTAGCCATGTACAGAAACTGCTTCCCACTAACTCCCAATGGCCGATTTCTACCCATCTTTAAAGGTTCCAAGATCACTGGACCCCAGAGGCCTTCTCTATACTCCAGAGCTAGAAGGAACCTTTTCCTGAACTGTACAGATATGACAACTGCACAGGTACTATGTCTCTTTTTATAGCTAGCATGTTCTACCTTGTATCCATCTACTGCACCTAAACTTTTATAATGTGTACTTATATGCACAGACACACATAATTTATGGAAGTTAAGTATCCATCTGTAATTATTTCTGCATGCTTTCACTTCTTCAATATGGAATCCACTGGTATTGAATAATCTTTGCTTCTCTCATTAAGCCAACTTAAAGCCTTGCACACTAGGCCAAGAATATAAAACAAAATGAATTTTCGTCACACATTGGCTCTATACACAATATAAAAAGAAAATGAACAATCCTATAATGAAGTCACCATTATAACTTAGATATAAAAACCCCTACCTCCCACCTTCACCCAAAGACTCAGCTGCTGAAGGCTTTGGCCCCACCCAGTGGCAAATAGCACAATGTGATGGGAGAGAATGGAGCATGAGGACACTAACTCGTTCATCTCTGAATGTGCTATTAGAAGGTGGGACTCATTAGAGGAGGTGACCCGTGGAGGCTTGGAAGGTATCATCCTGCCCTGAGCCAATTTTATTCTTTCTGGCTGCATGAGGTGAAAAGCCTTCTCTACCCACACGCTCCTGCCATCACGATATCCCTTCTTGTCTCAGGCCCAAACATGAAGCTAATCAAGAAATGAAACCTTTGAAACCAAGAAATGAAATAAACCTTCACCCTTTTTTTCTTCTCAGTAATTTTGTCACAGTGATGAAAAGCTATCACAAACAAAGTCACTGATGAAATAAATATGTTATTAGGCCTTGCTAATCCTCACTCTTTATTATACAGCAAACTTATTGGAGGGAGTTTCAACACAAACTCACAGTTAAGTGTCCTTCATGGTGGTCTGGGAAATGAATGAATAAGTACTCTGTGGCTACCAGCTGCATTATGGAATCCCCTAGAAATTCCATCCTCTGATTGTGGCCTCTGGAAAAAGAAGTATTCATGTAAAGAAATCAGTAAACATTTGTAAGTAAAAAAAAAAAAAACAGAAATTTTAAGGTTACAACTTAAAAAGACAATTGTGTTAATTCTGTTTTAAAGCACAAAGTAAATACAGCTCCCTGATGATTATCAATTGAAAAAAAAAAGAGAGCTAATATAGGCTGAATTTTAAACAGTAAAATGAGCACTATCTAAGGATTAAATGATTATTAAATTAAGACCTGTAAGTAGTGACTGCCTGGAAATTAGGGAATGATCAACGAAAAACTAAAATAGAGACAACACTTATGTAGCAAACGGAAAAGCCCCTAAGGTTTTCATTAAACCTATTAACTACATATGCTATTATTCAAGTCTGGGATTTAACTTCAGGACTATAAAAAAATCTGTAAGTCCTTAATCTTTACCATTTTAAAAGTTACCAATAACCCACTGTCTCCCATATACACATAATTTTGCTGTCCATACATGAAAAAAGGTTTTACATCCTTAAGAGGCACCATAAACTTCATGAAAGGGCAAAGACACATGTCGAGAGGACCAAAAACATGGGACTGGAGTAGAACTCCTGGTCCCCAGCATGTCTCTCAATGTGACTGTCTTGATGTCTGAAATCTCAGTTCCTCTGAAAAGCACACGCAGGAAGGTGCAGAACTATCTCCTTTAAATGGGCACACTGGTACTGCACAAATACTTTTAACTCACAGGGTCAGATGGTTAAATCCCACAGTTCTCAGAGTGAACGCTCTTGCCAGAAGTCGAACATGAGTAAAAATTACTCCAATTGCTTCTTCAAACTCTGTAAGCTTCTGTAGAACTGGAGAAGTTTCAATAAGTTGTCGATCCGTATTTGGCTCTTGTAGCTATAGAAAAACAGACATATTTTAAAAAAAAATCGCATGTAGTTGTCATTATAAGAATAATTACAAATTCTAGGATGTAATTTTGTATTTTGTAAAATTCCATCTCTCAAAGGCATAAATTTCTGAATGCCAAATAAAACATAGCAGTTTCTCTCACATCTCCTAGAATGGCAAACAAACCTAATATTTAAGGAAGGCTCAAATAATATTTTCCAATCTTCTATCAAATTTCAAGGCCAAGTTCTGTACATAGATAGTTCAAAATCTCTAGTATTAGACTAACTCTCTAAGGAAGATGCAAGCTGAAGAAAAGCTGGAGAAATCTATATAACTAGTTAAGCAGTGGTTCTCAACTTTAGCATTCACAAGATCACTTTCAGGGCCTTGTAAGGGCAGATGGCTGGCCTGACCCTGGAATGGCTGATTTCATGTGCCAGGAATAAGAACTGAGAATCTGAATTTCTGGAAAGTTCCCAGTTGAGGGAATGCTGGTCTGGGACTGCCCTCGGAGACTCACTGCTTCAGAGTAACCTGACTATTATATATCATCTGGGACCAAATTCTCCTGGCAAATGAGCATCATTAAAAAGGAATTCAGCTTCCACTGGACATTATTATTCCACCAGACAGGTGGTATGCCACATAACAATAAGCTTTCAACGACTGGCAAAGAGGAAGGTGTAATTAAAATTAGCATTTTCAACAACTTTGGGCAAGCACAAATTTTTAATAGGATATATTTAAAGCACTCTGAATTTTCATTATTTAATCACAAAATCTCATGAACATTCAAAACTATTTAATTCTTATTTGACTTATTTTATATACATTCATATATAAACATGAGGCAAAATATATATGCATACATCCTAAAGTAAAACAGAAAGTAGAGAATGGCAAGAATTTTTAAACCAACTGAGGAAAAGCATGTCAATATGTGTAGATCTTTTAAATTCCTAAATCCTAAGTAAAAAGTCATCGTATGGTACTAAATTTAATGTAGCAATTTTTATTCAATCTGAGTCAACTTCTAAGACATAAATTAGGTTATAATTTGACAGTGTTAATTTGGTATTTGTTCTACTGCTTAAATGTGCCTAGACTTGCTTCTAACATTTTCTCCATAATGCCATGTGTATGCTGGCATTAACACAATACTCCGTGTAGTACTTTTGGAGCAAAGGCTACACCGACACAGAAGCTTTCTGCTTTGTGAGGAATAATACACCTCCTCTCCTTGTTTTCCAGCCCATGTGAATGAAAGTAATGTACAGATGCATTTTGCTATTTATTTCCTAGATTTCCCATTCTGCCATCCTGAATAAAGTTATAATGCTACTAAAGGGAATCAAACGATAAAAATGAGAGGAGGAAAAAGAGATAAAGGCAAGTGAAAGAAGTAGCTGGAGTTACAAAGCTCGCTGCAGACAAGAAGGTCATACTTACTTGGAGTGGGTGGAGAGGATAATTGAGCCAGACTTCTCGCAGGTCCTGGAAAACAGAATGATGCCTTAATGCTCAAGGGAGTCATTTAACACACTCTGGAGCACTAAATAAAATGTCATTATATGAAATATCAAACTGTTTCAGATGCTGACTCCACTTACTGCAAATTCAACAGTGCTAGCAAACTAGTTTCTTTAAAAGTGTATTCACCACTCGACCTGCCTGTAGTGACTCTAATTAGCCTATTAACTGGAAGGAAAAGAGCCCCTCCCCCGTCCCCAGAAGTCACAGGCACCTTTTAAAACTAAGTTACACATTTACTTAACCTAATCCACTGGATTAAGCCACTGTTTTATTCATATTCTCAAGTCACTATTCCCTAGAAATAAATTGGCTGTGCTTTTTGTAAGTGAAACTCATCTCGAATGTCTCTTATTTTAGACGCTGCTTCCTTATCCCATCAACCCTGCTGTGGATCACATAAATATTTAGTTGAAACATGACAATGGATGAAATTCTGGAGAATTTAGTACATTATTTGTTGGCTAAGATAAATCCAGGAACAGTTATAATTAGAATTTCTTGGGATTAAGGTGATTTTCCTTATTCAGATTCTAAGGGGCTTCTGACTGAACCTACTTTCTCATCTTGATGTTAGATTTTTGAAATAAATGAGAAAAATAATTTATAGAAATGAAGATGCTTTCATAAAGTCTGTTATTTGGAGGGATCCAGGAAAAACTTGGATTATTTGTCACTCCACGGTAATAAAGTGAAATAGAAAGTCCAACATTTCAGTACAACTTCCATTTTCATAAAACATATTTACAAGTTCTTTGCCAATATTTAAAAGGTTTAAATGTCAAAATGTTCTTTGAAGGCACATGAAGAATTTCCACCAAGTCAGTAAGTTTTTCCTTGAGTCCCCATTGTGGGAATCATACTGAATGTTATGCCAGTCTTATACATTCCTCATGCTCTTCCTCACCCCACAGACTAATGAGACACTTCCAAACCTCAGTCTTGCCTGACTGTCTCCTCTAGAGAGCACCAGCCTTCTTACTGCTTCTCGCTACTACTTCAGCTTGGATTAGCTCACTGAACTACAGCAACAACCCTCATCTGAGTCAAGACCTGAATGAATGCTTACAGCATCCACCTGAAGCTAGGAGTACTGTGTCAGGAAGAGCTGCAGGCTCGCCTGCGGTTGGGTGGGTTTAATTCTGATTCCACGTGGGCAGTTTACTCAGCCTTTCTAAGCCTACAGTTCCTCAGGTGTATGCCAAAGATACTCCTATTCCTAGCTCAATGAGAGATGCATTTAAAATATTTTGTTTATTTATTTTACGTGTGTGTGTATCAGAGGACACTCTGTGTCCCTGGGCAGGACCAAGGGTGACTTCAGGAATCATCCTGGAATTGCTTCTACCTCCTTCTTACTTGGCTCTGGGATTTCCCAGACTCCACCCATCAGGGCCCGGAAGTGCAGGCTGCTGCCTGGCGGAGAGATGCATTTAAAACACTAACCCAATACTGGGCCAAAGAAGACACTATTATCAATAATAAGTTATCAACAACATCAACAAAACAGCTACGTCCTCTAAACAGTCCCAATATTCTAAAACACCAACATTTGCAACAATACTCTGGATTCATTTTCTCCTTCTTGTTACTTCATGTTTTTCTCATAAAAATGTGACTTCTTTAATGTCCAGGGCCACCATCTCACCCCTGGACTATTTCAACTGTGTCCTTTTCCTTTCAACTACCCTGCATACTGAAACAGGGTTTGGCTGTGCCTAAATGTCAGAGAAAATACACTGGATCTAGAGGCATCAGCTCTAGGGCTATGGCATGTTCCTCCCGCACTCATTCACACAGCATATTTACATTGAAAACCTATTACATGTTATGTTACTAACATAGACAGGAAACTATTCTTTCTTTAAAGGGTATGAGAGGGAAGAATAATGTATATAAATATAGCTTGATAACCTGCAGGAGGTCCTTTAATAATGAAAAATCATTTTAAACTACACCACAGATGCTGCTTTTTTGACTAAACCTCAAACTAAAGGAAATGGGTGCAGCTAAAATAGGCTAGTCATAGGATATTCAGCTGTTACACCAAGATGGGCAGAAGCAGGCGTCGAAGGAAAAGCCAATGGAAGGCTGGTAGCGCTCTGCTGAGCTGCTGATAAATCTTCAAAAGAATCCTGAAGACCATGAAAGATACAGATAATCAGCACAGGAATAAGAACCAAAAGCTAGGCAGCAAAAACATAAATAACACACCCTGAAGTACAGAGACACAGACAGGAAACGCCCAGCAAATGCTTAAAGGGGATGTGGGGAGGGAAAGACAACAGATAGAGACAGATTAAAGAGACTCCTAAGTGCTGCATCTGTGCAGTGTAGACTTAAGTGACCCTTAGTGAAATATCTTAAACAAGGCCTGTGCATTCAAACCACGCTTGGCATAGCAAGATGGACTGGAGCCACGCGGATGGCAGCCACTGAAATGGTCAGGTGAGAATGAGGAGCCCAAAGATGAATGCAGGACACCCAAGGGCAAAGCGATTCAAGAGTTCCTTGGGTCAGCAGAGATGGAATTTAAAACTGAATGGGCATGAGAGAAAAGCTTTGGGGCAAAAAAAATCCTGAGGTTTCTGGTTTAAAAGATAAAAACAAAAGCAAAACATGCTCTGGGACCAAAAGTAATGGATCGATACTAACCATGCTGCAATGTGAGCAGGTGCGGCACCACGTGAGAGGCCACATCAATTTAAAAAGACACCTTTTCCAATTTCTAGAGCGCTAGAGAAAGACCTGGATCATAGACGCTGGGGACAGATGTAGGATGAGGAAAGAGATATGGGAATAAGAAAAATTACATAATACATAGTCTCTCTAAGAAGGCCACTGGGGTAATCAAAATGAAAGTGTCGACATAGACAAACTACTGGGTAAACCTGAGGGGTCACATAAAGACTTAAAAACAAAAATTGTCTGGTGTTGAAAGAGTAAAACACGAGTTGAGAGAGGAAAGAAAAGCCAGCTCTTGCTGTTAAAATGGGCTAGAAGGGGCTGGAGAGATGGCTCAGTGGTTAACACTTTGCCTCACAAGCAGAAGTCCTGAGTTCAGATCCCAGGTTCCATGTAAAAAACACCAGGCAGAAACAGTGGTGGCCTGTACTTTCCAACCCTAGTGCAGAGCCTGGGAAATCCCAGAGTGAAGCAAAAAAGGAGGTAAAAGAAATCCAGGATGATTCCTGAAGTCATCTTTGGTCTTCCACAGGGACATACGGTGCCCTCTGATACACACATCACACACACAATAAATTAATGAAGCTTACAAAATGGCTAAAAGGAGAGCAGACAGAGCCACCAAAAAAGCTAACTGAAAACAAGGGGCTTCCTTTGCATGTGAGTAGGTAAAACTGCCATGAGGACCCTCCCTTCAAGTGTCCTCTGCCTTCTTGACAGCATTGCCCCTCGCCTGCTTTGTTGAGTCTTGCCCTGAATGATGGTTGTGGGGAACACCCAATGGTAAACCACCCTCGCCGCCCAATAGCACCCGATTCCAAATCAATTCCTTAGTTTTCTTCATTTGGTTTCAGAAAAGACAGCCATCCCGAACCTTAGAATGATCCAGCACCAGGGCCAGGTTCACAAGAAGGTTCGCTCCTCCCCCTGTGGACCCTCAACCTGCATCTGTTGCCTTTAGTTTTGCTCCTGGTGTTTAGCTGACTGGAACTCATGACAACATCATACACACAAAGAGTATAATGACTTGTCAACATCTCTCACATACTATAATAAATTCAAGTCAATTTGGAGATGTCAAACGAGTTAAAAAGTCTCAAGTCCGTGAATTCTAAAATGCTGAAGTGGAAAGCTATGCATTACTGAGACCTGTTCTAAAGTGTCATAACAGACACTCCAAAATGAACTGGGTATCTCAACCACCCATTTATAAGATAACGTTCAGAGCCTGTGTTTCTACTGACTCATTTCTTCATTTCACTTTTTTAACAAATATCACATTAAAGCTTGCGTGTCAGCAGCACACTAGAACTGGAAATACGAGATAAGCTTGCGAAGAAGACAAGGGGACAGAGCAGTTTAAAGGAAGACATGAATCTAACACACACAGATGCAATTAGGAACATGAAGCACAGGAATAAAGGAGACAGGAGCACAAAGGTGGGCACAGGTAAGACAGGAGAAAGGGAAAAGTGTGTGGGGGAGACAGAGTGGGAAGAAGAAAACGAAGGAGTTTGCTGAAATTGTAATAAAAGATAACTTTAAGGATATTTTAAGATTTGAGAAAAAAGCCTAAAATGCATGCCATCTGCTACAGATGTGCAAATCAAGACGCACGGTGTTTAAATATGTACGACACAGAACATCTGCAGATAATTTCCCCACTATGAAGAAATTCACACGTACGAAAATCATCATGTATCTAGAAAAACAAGTAACAATATCTAATTCTTGGACATAACATTATCCAGGCCACATTTTTTAAAACTATTGATTTTTTTTAACTACACAAAGTAAAGTAGTAATAACATCTGACAGCCACTTAAGCTGAAGGTTTCACAAAGGCTTAAAACACTGGCTTCCTGTGTTCTTTATTACTCCTCAAGGGCTATTTCATTCAATTATGATGACAGCTCAATTTGGAATAGAGAGCTGCCTTTCCCTTTAAATGCTAAATTGACTTGTTTTGGAAGCAAAAGCATCCAGGATGCTCTATTACATGCAAGATTAAAAAGGTATCTCAGGCAATATTAATAGTTAAATACTTTAGTAACAACAGAAACTACTCTAGAATTTTTTAAACTTACTTGCTTAGGAAAAAAAAATTCTATACTCTTTATTCATAGAGCCATCAGAAACTCACTATGAACTTACTTTCTAAAATAAATATACATTTTTCTAGTCTACATAATTTACAGAAAAACAAATCGTAAGCAGAAAAGCAAAAGCTATTATTTTCAACCAAGCCTGTATGAGCTGTGTACCCAGCGATTAAAAAACATAAAATCTTAAAGAAACTTCAAAATGAAGCTAAATCCTCCAATACCTGCATTCATATTTAATCTGTAAGTTAACACACGAGGAATGATGTTTCAGTTGAAAGAAAAAGTCCTGGAATAAATTGCTACAGAACTTTCATATCTGTGAGAGCTGAATAGACTTGTTAATGTACCTGGTTATATGCCACCTGTGAGAGACGTAGACATCATTTGCCCTACAATCTCTTCAATGTACTAAACTTCTGTATTTATATTATATACCTGAGGAAAACTAAAAGACTGAAGATAAATACCGGATCATTAAAGAGTAAGCGTCCAAATAACTGTTTGGCTTCCTCCAGGCTTCCCTCCAAGTAAACGGCTCCTAGATGCAAGGAAGAATGTCAAAAGGAATGCAGCGTTAACATTCAGAGAAAGTCACACACCTTTATGAAAAGCAGAGAGGCAGCCAAAACCAGCCAGAAAAGAAAGCTAAGAAGAGACTATCATAAAGGTAACATTTTTCTTCTTTTAGCTATGCTTTACACTAAAATTTAGGCTGAAATATAAAATTCAATTAAAATCTAACACTCTACTAAAATTAGGAGAGGATAAATATTCACTCTCAGGAAGGCTATGGTCAAGTACCCTATTAAAGGAATAATACATGATAACCTGACTATACTAAAGAAAATGTCTTGTGTTACATTCTGTGTTTATAGTCTATGTTTCAGAACAAGCAAATATAGGTAGATAAGGAAAAGTATGCATGGATAAAACCAGAATCTAGACTAATGAAGGCTTTTGCAAGTAAAAATCAGAGCAATCTTTACCTTTAATTTGAAATAATTGTACTGTATGTACAATTAACACTGTCACTATAGTAATGCTTATTAATAACAAGCTATTAATGATTAATAAGCAGCAGTATCAAACAATCCTGCAGTAGAAGCCATATTTTCTTGAAATCAAAATTTTACATCTGTCTTCAGAATAGCTGGCTACTTTTCCATGTACGATATTAAAATATTAAACTTGTGGGATTTTTGATGACAGTATTATTTATCAATAGAGAAAAATAATTGTAACAGTAACAGCTGTGTGGTCTAGAACCAGTCACATCTGGGCACCGAGCAAAGAGTCTGCATGCTCCCATTTCATCTTCATGGGGCAGCTCAGAAGGATTTGGACTCAGGTGATTAGTGCCACTCTGACTTGGATGCCAGCAGGACTACTTACCATGACTCTCTCAAGAACTCTAGGAAGTACAGTAAATGGCACTATCTCTATCTCTCTGATGAGGAACATAAAGATTAGAAAAGGGATAACTCGCCAAACACACAGATCTGACAAGTGATGGGGGACTGACACGTGTCTGCCTGACACGAGCTGCTCTCGGTCGACCATCATATGCACCAGGAACGACGATTTCACTGGATAAACTCTAGAATAGATCTGCGTATGAAAAGCAGACATAGCTGTGAAAGCTATGGATAATTATTAACATTCTTTTGCCGCTAGCTTCAGTGTAAAGCTATAATAGAAAACTGTCATGTTCGTTTTCAAAGCAAGAAGGCAAAAATCAGTACAGAGGACTTTGAAAGAGGCTATGTATTAATCATCTACTTAAAATGAAGAAACTGTTGGTTAACTTTAACAACTTATTGCAAAGCATTCTTGTAATTACCAGCTAATTTACTCTTTATAATCTTCCTATACCAGTAGGTATGTTGATTACATATAAAAGAAGCTGCAGATACAGACTCTAGGCAAGAAATGAAGTGTCTAGCATTCTTACTTCAATTAATAAACAATTCTTAGATAAGTTCAACTATAAAAGCATGTATGTTTAAGGTGTTGAAATCAGAAACTTACAAATAATTAAAAATGTGATCATAAACACTACTAGAGTCATTCTATCAACTTCTCCCTCCTTTTCATTCTGACAATTTCATGTACGTACATACAATGAAGTTTTATCACTTTTTACCCATATTACACTACCCCATCCCCACTCCTCCCACTGAGAATCTCTTTCTAAGATTTATGTCTTGTTTGTGATTGTGACTCACTGATTTAATGAGAGTTGCATGAACTAGCACATCCTGAGCACTCGTACAGCATCAGTGCCAACACCACTGAAGCAAATGCGCCCTACTCCTTCTGTCGAGATTAACCACCAACATTCATTCACACGGGGGTGAAGTCACGAGTTCTTCCCCCACCATAATGTAATGTAGGTAGACCAAATCTTGTGTAGGCAAACACACCTGCAGTGAGATCATGGATTTAGTAGCCTTATTTTGAGACACTGTTCAATACTATTGTTCCCCCACCCTCTGACTTTTATATTCTATCTGGCCTTGAGAGGTTTAGATGTCCTATTTAGGATGGAGTATTCCACATTCTCTACCTCTGACTAATTGTGATAATTTGTATTAACCACAATCCATCTGTTTATGTACATGACACTAAATCTAATCTAGAAATAATCCATCTCTACATTAATTCACTTCAGACCAATTCAGGAAATAAGCATTTCCATGGTGTCAGACACTAAGAATGCAAAAAGCAGAAAGGATGACTGATTCTTTGGAGGAACAACACTAACTGCAATATAATACAGTAGATGCTCTCATACTTTGAGAACAATTAATTCTGTCGGAAGTTTCCACATTGACTTTCATGTGCTCTCCAGCTAGCTCAGACACAGAGAAGCAAATTTTAAAGGAAATTACCTATCAGTGCTTCAAAACAATTCGCCATGGCATGCCGAAGATCTGATTCTCTACACAGGTCAGGACCATGAGCATACAGCATAAATCGATCCAGTTCAAGTTTCTATAAAATTCAAATGACAAAAAGTAAGAAGTTTATCAAAATTATAACTATAATAACTTAGCATCTCCCAGAGAAAGAGAATGATTAAAAAAAATTCCCTGACCTTACGTTTATTCTACCATTCGTTAGAAATCCTTTTTACATGGTTCAACGTTTATTCTACCATTCGTTAGAAATCCTTTTTACATGGTTCAATTCTGACTAACAGGACTCTCTTAAACCCAAAGAGTTTGATTAGGGTTCACAAATGATTGAATCTGATCTCTCCAAATCGAAGTTCTTAGCCTGTATTTTAAGAAGATTCTGTTACAAGAATATGTATACACAACGAGCCATAACTCTTTGATCTTAGAGTTATAAACAGATTTTTTGGGGTAAAGAAAGGGGAAGACGTGAAAACATCTTACAGCTCTAAACTTCTGTGACCAGGGATGATGTCAGGGCTCTGTGTTTTGAACACGCGTCTGCCTTCATGAGGCTTCCACACTCATCTTTCTGCAGGTTTGATGAGTCTTTCTGAGTTATGGTTCAGGAAACATCATTTATACTGAATAGTATTTACTTTTGTGATTTGGTCTTTGGAAATATATGGCCTAGTACTAGGTATAAGACATAATATATTAGTGTATACTTTATCTTCGACTTCATTTTATAATCATAGTTCCCCTTTATTTTGATTTCTTTAAGGACTTTAAAAAAAAAAAAAGGTCTCACTGTGTTGTTTAGGGCTGGCCTCAAACTCCCAAGTGCTGTCAATAATGGGGTGCATCACCAAGCCTACCTCTTCTACTTTGACTTATGCAGCAACTTATTTATTATTCTAATACACAATTAAGCATAAATCCTTTTAGAAAGAGATGAATTTTTTATTAAGTTCCTAAGACTGAAATCATGATATTTTCCATACAATTATTGCCTAAACATCTAAAAAATGTTTCCATAAGCACAAAATTCAATTCAAAAAATTTACTACACAAAAAAACCCCAATAAAGTATGGAACATGTAACAAGTGAATGAACAGCCTAGCACAGCAGGTGTCTCAGCAGACAAAACACACTCAGATTTTTATGTCACAGTCTGAATAGTCACATCCACTTATGTTAGAAAAAGAGACAACACAAAAAGATACATATTTTGTGTTGCTAGGAATCTACAGCTTAAAATATATACACAAATGTGAGTTTTGAATACTACAAATAGAACAGTGGAAACCTTTTTCAAAAAAGCTGATCCCAAAGCGCAGGAGTTTATACTAGAATATGTAAATTTCATCTGTTTTACAACTTCACTGGGAAAATCTAATTATTTGTGATCTCTGGAGCCCTGCTTGACTGCAGACTGAAAACTCATCTTACAGGCAAAGCTTCTGGAGCACGGAGACCTCTCCAGGCTCTCTCAGTCCCACTCCATTACCCTTACTTTGCCAGCTAGGCATCAGCAGAACTTTGCCAAAGGAGAAAGTATAGACTGGGGTTATACTCCTAAGATCCACAGAATTCTCTAGTTTTCCCTACTTCCAAATAGTTAAGATCTAGACAATACATAAAAGCAAGAAAAGGGGAGGGGACGAGAGGAGGGGGGGAGAGAGGAGGGGAGGGGAGGAGAAGGGGAGGGGAGGGGAGGAGAAAGGGAGGGAAGGGGAGGGGAGGGGAGAAGGAGAGGGGAGGAGAAGGGGAGGGGAGCGGAGGGGAGGGGAGGGGAGGAGAAGGGGAGGGGAGTGGAGGGGAGGGGAGGGGAGGAGAAGGGGAGGGGAGGGGAGGGGAAGGAGAGGAGAGGGGAGGGGAGGAGAACGGGAGGGGAGCAGAGGGGAGGAGAACGGGAGGGGAAGGGAGGGGAGGGGAAGGGAGCGGAGGGGAGGGGAGCGGAGGGGAGGGGAGCGGAGGGGAGGGGAGGGGAGGAGAAGCAGAGGGGAGGGGAGGGGAGGGGAGGAGAAGGGAAGGAGAAGGAGAACCACAGCTTTCCGCTGCAGCGAGGTGCAATGGAAGTGTTAACATGTGGGCTCCGTAGAGGAAAACCAGACAGAAATCCCTGAGCAGACACTGCAGCCCACCGTCACTTGTGGCTCTGTACAGCACCCAATGTACTGTGCATGTAATGATCTGTTCCTATGCTGTGGGGATTTCTTACGTATCTTCCTACTGTCATCCCTGTAAGTACATAAAGAATAGTTACAGAATTCTATTATACCCTAAACTAAAAATAATAGTGGACAAACAATCTTCTACTGGTTAATATCTTCTACTGGTTAATACATATTTCCAACCATCAGGGAAACATTTTGAAAAACCAACTAAATATTAAAACAATTTTACACAGTACAGAGAAACTAAGGTAGTATACTTTGTTTATAGCTTTTCATTAGGTATCCCAATTTACATTTTCAAATGCCACCAAAGATTGTTTAAAGGTACCATTGTAACTATGATGATGGTATTACACAAAACAGAATAATGCTTTCTTGCTAACACAAAGACATTAGGCTAAAATTGGCTTTATTCTAAATATAATTAGCACTGTGACAAGATCAAATCAATAAACCAATCATAAACTATCCTTTTTCCAACTTTTTTTTATAAAAATAAAGGCAAAAACCAAGGAATGCTTTAAAAAGCTTTTCCAATAAACCATATTTGAGACTTAGAGCCACAGTCCTTTCTACTAATGTATACATCAAGATATATAAAAAAAGGGGGGGATTTCTCATAAGGATAGTGATAGCTGCAACAATACTGTATGATTATGAACCACTTTCTAAAAACCCATGAAGACTACAACCTCGTGTAAGTACCATGACCAGCCTGTGACAAGCTAATGCCATCTCACAATACAGATGAGACCATGAGATTTGCAGAAGAGAATAACTCATCATCCATGGGCCACTGTGGACAGAACACGGATGAGTTGGCAGAATTTCAATGTTCCTGTCAGTAAGATACTACACAGAAATGGAGATATTAAATCAGAACACATATGCAAAATCCCTAGCATTGAGCCCCAATTTTTAAAAAGGCTTTTTTCTTTAAAAATACTTTATTTACTTATTTAGTGGCAGAGACAGAGAGAAACAGAGAGAGAGAGAGACAGAGAGAGTCAGACACACAGAGACACAGACACGGGGGGGGGGAGCTAGAGCAAGCAGGTATGGGTGTATGCACAGGTTAGAGGACTTGCAAGGATTGGCTCTCTCGGTCCACCTTGCGCACTCAGGTCAACCACAGGTTATCGGGCTGCATGGAGGTGTATTAACCACTGAGCCAGCATAAGAGGAGATCTGTCAGTCACTCAGCTAAGTCAGAGAGGCAGGCTGAGCAGCTTATATCTTAAATATTAATTAATGGATTTGAGATTTGGGGAATCTGAAGGGTCTAAAGAATACCCCCTTGTGGCTGAAAATTGTCTAAACTATTCTGTTCAAAGCTATAATTAACAAATACAATACAGAAATATCATGAAGAGAAAAAAGAAATACTTCTTTTGCTTTGTTTCCCAAATGTTTAACATGTTCATGGACATCTGTCAAATTTTTCCTCATCTGTTTTCAAGTTACCTCACTGTGGAGTTAATTAGCTGTTGGTAAAATTCACAGAGGAAGCAGAACTAATAAGGATAAATCCTTAAGACCAAGTGGGGGTGGGTGGAATACAGGTTCTACTCTATAGATTACGCCTCTAATGCACTCTGAAGAGTTGCTGACGCAGTCCCAGAATTATGCATGGACCACAGCAGAGATCAGCCTTAGATGTGAGTGTTTCATACCTTCGCGAGCATGGCCAGGTGCTGATTCTGCACGATGGCAGTCCGATAGGTTGCCAAGCCTCCTTCTTCTAGACTAGGAAACAAATAGTACAAATGGACACTGCCCAAAAAAGAAAAGAAAGAAAACATAAATATGCATTGTATAATTCCATCTGTGGGCCTTGTCTACAGAATTAGAAGTGACACGTATGTCTGCTACGGAGAGCAGCTGCACTGAACTAGGGTCTTATTAAGAAGTTATCAAGTTAAAATATTTAATGAAGTGTGTAAAAGCATACTGAAGCCTAAACAGTGCCATTCCTCCTCTTTCCCGTTGATATGTGAACCCTGGCACTTGAGAGGCAGAGGCCCAGGAGCCCCTGCGAGCTCGACCTCTGTGCTGTGCGCATGGCGAGCCCCAGGCCGGCCCAGCAGCCAGCTGAAGCGCGACTCCGCAGAAGGGGCACACAGAAAAGACTTCTCCAGCATCGGATAGAAATAAACACTTACATGATGCGTCACGTGAAGTCTAATAATAGTAAATATACCCTAAATTAAATAATTGGGACTATAAACAAATGTTCTTTCCTGTTTTGGGCTACTGGGAGGGAGAGTTTCCTGAAGAAAATACTGGAAAGCCTTAAGCAAGGATGCATGATGTTCAGAGGCAGAGACAGAACAGGGGTGGAGCAAAGCGGAAACCATGTTTGATTCTGTGTAAGAATGACCCAGAGCTTCTACGAAGTACAGCCACAGTAGAAGGCCACAGAAAACCAGTATGAACCACAAAAAACGGCTGCAGTCACGTCCATCACACGCCACAGTCAGATCCACTGTCCATCAGGACAGAAAAGCACATTTAGCATTAGAGCATTACAGAGAAGGCCCTTCTCCATGTCCTTGTGAAAACAACTGGCCTACAGAAAATTTTAAAAAAAAGCACAAGACACTTCCAAGAGAAGCACATGTCACCTCCCTTTAAAAGAAAGACTGTGTATATGGAAAAACCAAATGCATTTTCCAATCCCTATCTTCAAATCAAGAATCCTAAAATACTTTTAGAGAACACACGTGTGCACATGCACATACACCACACACACACACACACACACACACACACACACACACACACACACACACACACACAGTCAAGTGAGTAAAATTACTTGTAAATTCTACTTCCCTCAACATTAGAAAGAATGAGAAAAGGATCAAAGACAAATCCTGAAAGATGAAATAACCTTTTAAAATATCATCCCTTTCTTTGCAAATGGACTATCCAGTCCAAGAGCAGCTGATATCCTGTGGCTGTAAGCAACATTAGCACATGCTGGCAGGACAGACTTTCACTGTACAACCTCGCTCATTACAGGAGCGGCAAGGGCAGGAGCCACAGATGTGTGGCTTTTAAGCTCTATGGTAGAGACAAATACACGGTGTTTTAATGTCTTGCTTGGCTAATTACGAAGAAGGCAACATAACAAAAACACTACCTATGAGACGTCATTGCGGGGCACAGAGAGGGAGGCTACTCGCCTGGTTAGGAACTCAACGACAGCGTCACCGAGAAACTCCAGCCGCTCATTATGATTTATCCTACAACGAGAATGGAACACAGCATTGAAAGTAGCACGTTTACTACCCTCTTCCCAAGCTTTTTTAAAAAAGAAACATTATGGTTAAACTGAAGGCATCCAGAGCCCACCTGGTAGGAAGGGGAGGACGAGCTGCAGCTCACCATACTATGTGGATCAGGCTTTCTTCCCTAGGATTAGACTTAGAGCCTCAATTATAGTAACTGACTCTATACTGCTATCTGGAGGGCCAGCAAAAAGGAGAATGCATTCTAGCAGAGTTATCAAGACAGTTTCTCATCACCTAATCTCTAAACTCCATCAAGAACCTAGAGTCCTTTGGGGTTGCTCCACAGAAGCAGCCTTGTCTGGTTTTGCAAAACAAGCCAAGAAACTGTGATTCGGAAGGTCATAGACCAGAAGAAAACTCATTACTATCACTTTGCTAAACTGCCTTATAAATCCTTATCTTTACATCCTCAGACTAGCACAGTCTCATCCTTCACAGGAAAGTTTTGTTAACAGCGAATGGCAGTGTGATGTGACCCCCCGCTGCACTTGGGGTGCTGCAGCTGAGGTTACCAGCACAGGACCTACCTAAGCCTGGGCCCATGGCCTTGCCATCACGAAAAGGGGAGGGCTCTTGAAGCCCCTCCTTCTCTAAGAACTGCTGACAGTTAATGCTGGCTGGGGCAGGAGTTATTGGTGGCAAGAAATAACCTCCCACCAACGTTCATGAAAGAACCCTACTTAAACTTGGTGCGTCACAAGAACAACCAAAAACAAAAAGACATAAAAGCAGGATGGGGACTTGGAAAGAAGGGGTTCAGAAGGAGAAAGGAGGACAGAGATGGTAATAGGGGTAAACATGACCAGAGGAAAAGAGAAAGGAAAGGAAGGGGAGAGGAAGGGAGGGGAAGGGAGAGGGAAGAGGGGGAAGGGAGGGGAGGAGAGGGGAAGAGGGGGAGGGGAGGGAAGGGAAGGGGAGAGGTGAAGAGGGGGAGGGGAGAGGAGGGGAGGGGAGGGAAGGAGAAGAGAGGGGAGGGGAGAAGAGGGGGAGGAGAGGGGAGGGGAGGGGAGGGGAGGGGAGGAGAAGAAAGGGGAGGAGAGGAGAGGGGGAGGGGAGGGGAGGAGAATAGAGGGGAGGGGAGGAGAGGGGGAGGGGAGGGGAGGGAAGCTGACTAAGCAGGAATGGGCAGCGTGCTGGGGAAGGGAGGACGACAGCTCTGAGCTGAGGACTGCACAGAGCCCCTAAGACCTGGGCAAGATGGTGGCTGGATGGAAGCTGACCGCACTGACTCAGAGCCTCTGGGAAAACTCTGAGACTGACCCGCATCTTCTCCATGAATCTAGCAGCTGACTACCAAGCAATCTAGTCCTCCCTGTGCCCACTCATGTAAGCTCCTTCACTAGAGTTTTCACCTTCGGCCTACCAGCCTCTACGGTGCCCCATTCATACCCCATCATTCTCGCTTCCTTGCTTCCTCTTCCAAATCCTGCTTGTTATTACAAGAACTAGGAAGCTCCCCCCAAAGAGTATGAGTCGACACCCACATGTCTATTCCACAAGACCTACAAAGTTATTATTCAGTCTTCTCTTGTTCACAACATAGCAGAAAATTAAAATAATTATAAAATCAAATGCTTACCAAACCAACAACTTGACAAACCAATACAACTTGACAGCTTTTCACTAATCTCACATCTACTCATCCTCTACATTTTGGGATTTTCAAAGAAAAACAAAGCTAAAAATTGGAAAGAAATAAACTATACAAAATAAGATTCTTTTTTAAAAATTTATTATTGCGTGCATATGTATCAGAGGGCCCTATATGTCCTTGCAGAGGACCAAGGGTGACTTCAGGATCACCCTTGATTGCTTCTATCCTTTTTGATTCTGGGATTTCCAAGGTCCCACCCACCAGGACTGGAATTGTAGGCTGCAGCCATTTCCTCCTGGTGTTTTTACATGGGACTCAGGACCTTCTGCTTCTGGAGCAGTCTTAACCCCTGAGCCATCTCTCCAACACCCCCCAAAAAGTGATTCATTTTATCCTATGACTTTTAAATAAAACATTTAGACAACAACCCCGGGATCCTGCGCCAGGTGAGAGTCACACGAGCCAGGGAGGGCCCAGCAATCAGAACAAGCTCAAGGGCACCAGTCCGGAAGCCAATGCTGAGGACAACGTCTTCCAAAGAAACGCTGCTGGCATCATCAACAAACCTCGAGAAGAACTACACTGAGGAATGACACGGAACACAAAGAACTCAGAGAGGAAATGAGTAGGTGTGTGACTTTACATGAACAGGAAAATAATAAAAAAATTGAGACGCAAAAGGAAACAGAAGAAACACACACAAGTTTAGAGCAAGTGAAAAAAATATCTAACAGAAATTCATCTGGAATTCAAAGCTAAACTAACAAATTGAAAATCCAATAGAGAGTATCACACATAGAATAAAATAGATAATAGACTACAAATAAAAAATAGACTATCAGATCTGGAAGATAAGCTGACAGAACAGGATGGTTCAATTAAAGAAGCTGAAGTCTAAAAAAAAACAATGAAAGGAATATTCAAGAATTATGAGATACGATGAAGAAGCCAAACCTACACATTCATGAAATCCCAGAACAAGAAACCCAAGAAAAAAATTGTAGCTCAGATCTTTAGTCAATCATAAGTGAGCACTTCCCACACCTAAAGAGAGTATCACATCCAAGTACAAGAAGCAAACCACACCATCCAAAACAGAAGCAGAGCAAGGAAAATCATAGCAACATCTCATACCGAAGACAAAGGGAATATTCCAAGAGCTACAAGAGAGAAAATCAAATCACGTTTAAAGGCGGGCCTATGAGAAGAATAGCTGACTTCTCGATGGAAACAGTAAAAGCCAGAAGGGCTTGGAAAGGCATTCTTCATGTCAGGAAAGATCACAAATATCAACCCAGGCTGGTATTTCCAGCAAATTAGCAGTCATGATTAAAGGTGAAAGAAAAATATTTTCCAACAAAAATAAAGTCCTTCATATCTACCCAAACCAGAAAAAATTCTTAAGACAGAGAGAACAAAAGGAAAAATAATGCCAATACAATTGCCAGGCAATGGAACTGCCAACATACACAAAAAGGAATATATATTCTTTTTAGCAATCCATGGAACTTTCTACAAAATAGATAACATTCTAGCAACAAAATTAGCTTCCACAGATACAAGAAAATCTAAATATCCACCTGCACTGTATCCAACCACCGGAATAAAGATGGACTTCCCTAACAAAGCAAATAACAGAAAGTACACAAACTCTGAGAAGCTTAACAATATTTGAATGAAGAATGCGTCCGCACAAAAGTAAAAACGAAAATTCAAAAATACCTAGAACTCAGTGAAGATGGAAACACATCGTATGAAAACCTCTGGGAAATGATGAAGGCAGTCCTAAGAGGAAAATTCATAACATACCAAAAAAATAGAGCAATCACAAGTGAACAAGCTAACAATACAGCTTAAAATTTTAGAGAAATAAGAACAAGCAACTCCAAAAGAAGTAGATCTGCAGAAATTATCAGGATCAGAAGAGAAATAACTAAAATCAAGACAAAAGAAACAATACAAAGAATCAAACAAAAATCTGGTTCTTTGGAAAACTTAACAAGACTAGCCAAATTAATCAAAACAAAAAGAAAGAAAACCCAATAATAAGATTAGAGCTATTACAACAGATGTCAGGGAAATTCAGAAATCATAAGGTCATACTTTAGAAATTTACATACCGCCAAGTTTGACGATCACAAAGAAATGGATGAATTGCTAAACATATACAACACACCAAAGTCAAACCAAGATGAATTGAACTATTTAAACAGTCCTTATGAGACAGGGGCAGTAAACTATGAATCTCCTTTACCAAGAGAAGTCCAGAATAAGATGGATTCAGCGCAGAATTCCACCAGATACTCAAAGAACAATTAACATCAATACTCCTTAAATTATTCCACAAAATAGAAAAGGAAGGAATACTTCCAAATGCTACAAAGCCAATATTACAATGATCTGCAAACCAAATAAAAACACAACAACGAAAAAAGAAAAACTATAAGCCAATCTCATTGATGATCAGATGCAAAGATTCTCAATAAAATTCTAGCAAATTGGATTCAAAAACATATCAAAGATCATCTTTTATGACCATGTTGGGTTTACTTCAAAAACACAAGGTTGGTTCAATATATGTAAATCTAAAATTATAATTCACTATATAAATAAGTGCAGAGACAAATGATTATCTCAATTGATGCTGAAAACGTTTTTGACAAAAATCCAACACCCTTTTATGATAAAGACCCTGGAGAAAATAGGGTTGGAAGAAACATTTATCAACACAATAAAGGCCCTATACAACAAGCAAACGGCACAATCATCCTAAATGATGAAAAACTGGAAACATTCCCGCTTAGACGGGAACTAGAGAAGGTTATCCACTCCCACTACTTTTAGTCAACATTTTACTTGGAAGTTTTAGCTAGAGCCATAAGACAAGAGAGGGAGATAAAAAAGACTACAACTTAGAAAAGAAGAAATCAAATTACACTCTGCATTCACAAATGAGGAACCTAAAGATTCTGCCAGGAAAATCCTAGAACTAAACAAATTCAGTAAAATGATGACATAAAATTAATGTTCAAAAATCAGTTGCTTTCCTATACACCAAGGATAAATAAAGTGATAAAGACCTAAGAGAAACAATACCATTTGCCGCTGCCCCTAAAAAAAAAAATGAAATAAAACTAACAAAAGATATGAACAATCTATACAATGAAACCTTTAAAACCCTAAAAAAAGATTACAAAAGACACTAAAAGATGGAAAAACCTCCTATGCTCCTGGATCAGCAGAATTAATATTGATTGTTAAATGGCCATTCTACCAAAAACATTATACAGACTCAATGCAATACTAATCAAAATTGATTCCAATTCTTAACAGAAATTGGTAAAACAATCTCAAATTTCATATGGAAACATAGAAGATCCAGTATAGCAAAAACAATCCCGAGTAAGAACTCTTCTAGAAGTATTTTACTATGCCAGACCTTAAACTATACTATCAAGCCATAGTAATAGAAACAGCATGGTACTGGCTCCAAAAAAGAGATGGATCAGGATTGAAGACTCAAACATAAGTCACCTACAGTCAAATGGTCTTTGACAAAGGTACAAAAAAAAATGCACTGGAAAACAATACATCTTCAATAAAAGGTACTGGCAAAATTGGATATCTACATGCAGGACAATGAAACTACATTCTTATTTATATCAATTCCAAATGGATCAAAGACCTAAATGTTAGACCAGAAACTATAAAACTCCTAGAAGAAAAAGTAGGGAATACCCTCGAATTGACTGGCTTCGGCCAGCATTTCCTCAATAGGACCCCACAGGCACAAAGAGTAAGTCCAACACTAAAGAAATGGTACTATATGAAATTAAAAAGCTTTTGCTCAGCAAAGGACTGTTAATAGAGCAAAAGGGCAACCTATAGAATAGGACAGCATCTTTACTAACCACACATCTGATAGAGGACTAATACCAGTGTACACAAAGAACTTCAAAAATTAAATACCAGGAAGCAAACAACTGAACTAAAAAATGGGGCCATAGAACTGAAAAGTACTCCTCACGAGATGAAATTCAAATGTCTAACAAACATCTTAAAAAACATTCTACCTCCTTAGTCATTAGGGAAATGAAAACCTGAGATACCATCTCACTCCTGTCAGAATGGCTAAGAATGCAAATGCTGGCGTGGATGTGGGGAGAAAGGAACGCTCATACATTGCTGGTGCAATTGTAAACTCATATAGCCCCTTAAAGATCAATTTGGAGATAACTAAAAAAGTCAAAAATCAAAATTCCATATGACCTAGCTATTCCACTCCTGAGACTATTCCCAAAGAACACTGCATCCTGTGTCAGAGACACATGTACAACTGCATTCACAGCAGCCCTTTTCACAACTGCAAAGAAATGGAGCCAGCCTAGATGGCCAACAGTTGACTGATAATTAATGAAAATGTGGTGTATATATACAATGGGATACTATACAGTTTTCAGGAAAGATAAACTAATGAAACTTGTCAGTAAATGGATGGAACTGGAAGAAATCAGACTGAATGAAATAAATATCCAAGAAGCAGAAAGACAGATGCTGTATATTCTCCTTATAAGTGGATCCTAGCATTAAATATTCAGTTTGATGGTATCAAACAGAAATTCCTACAACACCCACAAAAGCAAAGGAACACAGGTGGGAGGGGGGAGAGAATATCCCAAAAGAGCAGAAACAAAAGAGTATGAGTAACAGTTTAAAAAGGCTTTTATGAAAGAAACATCTTAAAGGAGAGGGACGAACAGAAATAGGATACAGTAAAGAGTGGGGTTAGCCTCCTCTAGATAACCAGTCAACTGCTTACTAACCTCTTAACCCCAGCACTATAAACCAGTAGGGGAGAAAACTGACAACAGACAGGATTAGATAGCTAAACACAGCCACCTGAGAGTAAACCTCCATCTAAACACCTCTCATTTTATCTTTAGGTAAAAAAAGATCTCAACATCCAAACAAGACAGTTTGTCTATGCAATGGAAGAGCAGTGAAATGGACAACAGCAACCAATCAAAATGCTGAGTATCAGTGGCCCTGAAATACACAGCCAGAATCAGGCCAACCAAATCTCTTCCCATCCTAAAGCTCAGACTATCTTGCAGAATTGGGGGTGATAAGATGTAAGAGCCTAAAGATGGGGAGGCCAACCATTGGCTAAGAAATTTCACTCAAAACAGGGTTACTGCATCCAGGAACTCACTGAAGTAAGACTGTCCTCACCAGACCTGTACAATGACTGGCATATCAATATTTCTCTATAGACTGGTGAGGCTCTCAGGAGAAATAATTTCATGCAGAGGGAACCTTAATGGCTATGGCTGGACAGGTGAAGGAGAGTGCCCCATCAGTAGGTCCACCCAAGGAAGGACTGAGACCACACTGCAGTAGATAATCAAAAGAGAACCCGGGGGCACAAAGAAGCAGATTGACAGGATGGTGGGAGGGAGGGAGATAGTTGCTGAAGGGAGGAGAGGGTGGAAGAGGAAAGGGGAAGGAAAGGAGGGGTGAGGAGGGGATGGAGGGGAGACAGGGACAATCACTCATTACACTTGTAAAACTAGAAAAAATAAAATGCATCATCAACCCCCCCAAAATTTTTTAAATTAAAAAAACCTAATAATCACCTAATAGTTTAATGAAGAGACAATAAATCTAAAAAAATTTCAACAAAATGCAACAATCTTCATGTGAGACTTTTCTTAGCCACACAGGAAGGAGTAGGGCACCTCTTCGCCTGGATAGAAAGTATCTGAAAATAAAATTCACTAGCAAACATGAATAAATAAATAAAAAATAAAACATTTAATATAGCCAACACTGGAAAAGGAAGGAGAGGGAGGAAAATACAGACATGTTCAACTTATGACTGTGCAGAGACATTTATGATCCAGCACTTTATTTTTTTTAAATGGAGAAGAAACAATAGTGGAGCAGGAGGGGGAGGAACAGGAACTGGAGACACAGCTTAGTTAGAAATGCAAAGCCACAGGTTAGATCCCCAGCACCATGTAAACAAGAGATGTGATGGTACAAATCTATAATCCCAGTACCCAGGAGACAGAGGCAGAAGGATCAGTTCAAGGTCAGACTCAAATCCAATCCAGAAAATTTGAAGCTGCCCTGATATCACAACAAGCACCAAGGTGACAGGCTCTATGTAAATGTCTGTAATTCTTTATTTTTCTGCGGGAGGTGCCTATGTGTCTGTAGGACACGTGGAGGCTGAAAGTCGATGCTTGGTGGCTGTCTTCTGCAATTGTTCTCCACTTTATTATTAAGGCAGGGTCTCTCACCAAGTGGCTAGGCCAGTTATCCAGCTTGCCCTGGAGTTTCCCTGTCTTTGCTTCCTGCCTGCTGGGGTTAGAAATGGCTACCATGCCTTCTGAATTTTATGTGGGTTCTGGGGATTCAGACTCTACCCAACAGACGCATGCTTTATCAACTGATCCATTTCCCCAGCCCCAAACTTCTCTGATTCTTACCAAATTTATTTTAAAGGACTTTTTTGTTGTTGTTGTTACTCTAATATCCCAGAATAACTAGAAAATTTCATAGTTAAATGTAGAACATTTTCTCATTTTAATTACTCAAACATAGTAGTGGATGCCTATAACCTGTGCACTAAAGAGGTTGAGATAGAAGGATTCTGACTTCAAGGTCAACCTGGGCTACAAAGTAAGTTCCCTTTGGCTTTGACTACAGAAAACCCTCTATCAAAAAGAGCACCAACCAAAACAAAACACATACAGAGAAAAACAGTTAAATTCCAAAATTACTTGCAATTACTCTTAGAAAATGCATTGGGGAAGAAGGGGAAGAAGTCACTATTATGGTAAAATGGTATAATCCCAAGTCTTGCAGTTAATTTTTTAAAAACCAGTAAGTTGTTAGCCTAAAAAAAACAAAACAAAACAAAAAACAAGAACCCAGTAACTGCTAGATGTAGACTCACTACCTACACTTGAGAGATTGAGACAGCTAGATTAAGGCAAAGGCCAGACTGGGCTACAGAGTCTCTCTCTCTCAAACACACACACACACACCAGCGAACTAATTTAAAAAGAAATAGCTAGTTTTTAAAAGGAAATTATATTACCCTATTCTTTTTCATGAGCCAGTAAAATAAAAATCCATTTTCTGTGACAGAGATTTTATTTTCATCTAACAGTTCAAACTATTACACAGCAAATTCTAGTTAATGTGAAAGCATGAAACCTTGACAAGAAGCCTAGGGGCAGAGGTGGGAGGACAAACCGTATCTGAATTGTCTCATGCATCATTAAGAATAATAAGATATCTAGTCAACGGAGTCAAAGAAGAGGAACTGCTTTAAGTCACAGACTATTTTAAATGAAGTGTTACTGGCATAAGTTTTACCTTAATTTCCCTTATAAGCTTTTGTGCAGATGAGAACTATGCCCAGCATCTTAATGAACACAAAGCTGTTGGACTGTTTAGTTTGTTACAATACAAGGTCACAGTCCTAAACAGGTTATTCAACAATCAGCCACTAAATAATTTGCCCATATTCAGACACAAGTTTTTTCATTTTCTCATTATGATTAAACTCTGCTAATAGATTAAAGACCTGGATGGAGATTAAATTCCACTCTAGTTTATTATTGTGCTAGACAGCTCCTAACCCAGGAGTTTAGTTGGAAAATAAACAAGGAGAACTGCTGGTGCTCAGAACAGTGGCAAATCCCTCGTCCTTCATTCTGTTGACCCTTTTGAAGCCACTCTCTTTACAAATACTAGCAAGCTCCAGATGTCTACCCAGCAGTAGACACTCCACAGGTTGTGAGACTTCACTCAACAGAGGCATTATGAAACTCAGATGAACTGTCACATTTATACAGCAAATCGGACCTGAAGAACTCGTGTACCTAATGAAGTACACACTGGCCCTGTACCATGAATACCGTGAGATGCCCTCCCCGGCCAAGCTGTCCAGGCACAGGCCAAACCCAAGGTGGTACCGGCAGCATTTCTCACCTGTGTTTTCCAAGCAGGGTAGACCCATTAGAGACCCTGAAGGTCAGCTGAGCCTCCTAGTTAATTCGGGAACTCCTTCTATCCATTATATGCACATGGATACTTGGGAGGAGGAGAGGCCACAGCCCCATCACCTCTCAGACTCGCTGGATTTGTGGACCTTGTGCAAACCATCTCTGAGACTTAACTTAAAGCATGTAAGTCAGTAAACCTATTTTTAATGCCAAATGGCTTTGTATAACTAACTGAAAATATGTGGTCAGCCCTCTGTTGTCTTCAGTTTTTCATCTGTGAACAGCATCACTGCAGGCAGAAAATATTTTGAAGTTGCTTATATACACATACATACGGACATCACTAACCATATCCCCTAAACCCTAGTTGCACTGCATTAGGTTTTGTAAGTAACCCACAGAGGCTTAAAGGAGATGCACAGACGTCATGACATTTTCCAGAAAGCACTTTGGATTTCTGTTGCCCACAGGGAATCCCAGAACTAATCCTTCATGGGAATTGAACCCCCAAAGACACACTGATTAGACTTTGCAACACCATTTCCTTGCACACACAAAGCAAAAAGAAAAGGAAAACAATACTGAAATCTACTCATTTTCTCACTTTGCTCTCCTTTTATTTTTATGGCCCTTTCCTCTATGGTCTTATTGATAAGACACAGATTACTTAATGACACCAAATACCTACAACCCCTTGGAGTAAGACTTGACTGTTTTGTAGTTCCAACAGGCAGGCAGGCCATCAGACATTATTATGTTTAGACTTTTTGCAAATTCTAAGGACCCTACATTAGACTAGGCAAGAAACCAGGCAGCCATTTAAACTTCTATTGACAATACTTCTTAACACTCACTGTTCCTTTTTCCTAGGCTTAGTAAACAGCTTGGGACAAATGATCATAAATAGCCTTCCTTGCTTTAATACTGATTTATCGTGTACATGCTCTGTGGAAAGTATTAGTTACAAAAGAGGAGAAAAGGGAGCAGGTACACCGACCCTCAAATCCTCATAGCTCAATGAGAAACAAAAACACGGACCATTAAATGGATGGCAGAATTTCAGCAGGAGGTCACGGGGCCATGTGGACATGTCAAAGACAACTGGAAACCAAAACCTGACAAGGGGGTAAGGCGAAGGAAAGCTGACAACTCTGGAAGCACCATCCTGCAGCTCTGCGCGAGAAGAAACGTGTGCGAGGAACGTGGATGGGGCCAGGTCGTGTGAGCCGGGACTGCCAGCCGATGGCTCAGAACTGTTGCTCAGTCGTAGAGGCTTGGGAGCAGGCTAAGATGTACAACTGAGGTACCGGAGGAAGCAGGATGTCCCGCTTCGCCAGTGGGAAGGGGAACTGGCAGCATGTGGCTGCTAACAGTACTACGGGATGAGGCCAAAGGTTCAGAGCACTAGAACTCCACCAAGAACGTGGTCCTGACCAAGGCTATGTTTTGGATGCCTCCTTCCCTCTAGTCTCCCCACTTTTATGAGTATCAGAAACAGATTATCCACACAACCTACTAGCTGCCTCTCATTCTCTTGCTTGAAATCTAATCACTGATTCTTAGACCTTTAGAGACCATGCTTCAAAGATAAAACACTTCTAAGGAACAGAGAAAAGTATATCCCATTTTCCAACAGCAACTAAGAAACAAACAGAGAAGAGGGCAAATAGTTGAAAGCCGACTCAAGTATTCGAGTGCACAGTATAAAACTGACCTATAATCCCCAAATAACTGCCTGATCTATCCTGAGCCCCTCAGCAGCTTTGTGTTTTGCTTCTGATCTTTCCTGAAGCACCTACCGGAGTCTCTCCTATACATTTATGTTTCTAGCATTCCCAGCCCGCTGCGGGCTGTCATGCCTCCTGAGGAGTGGGCACTTTGTCGTACTTGCCTTTGGATCCCCTAAAATACCGACAAGCTGCCTCAAACCGAAAGGCTTTGGATAAGTGTGTGTTGAATTAAAATGTGAGATGGTTCTACAATTCGCCTTCTGTGGCTGCTCACAGCTGCAGACTGTGGCTGAAGCCAGAAGGCTCTTTCCAAGCACATACTTGAGGTCAACTGCATACACAAAAATAGCATATTCATGGCAAAGGCAAAGAACAAGAGAGACTACTAGTTCTTTGCTAATGGTAGTAGCATTTCCAAAATGGTAAATTCTGAGATGACTCAAATTCTGATATTTCATTCCTTTTGCTGGGATTAGAAATCCTTTTTCTCCTCTCTCCTTCACACACTCTTTCCGTACCCCCCCCCAAGATATTTCAAGAATAGTGGGCACATGCTTTACCAGTGAGCCATAACTCAGCCCCAAAGTCAGGAGATTTGAACAATGCCATCAAAAAATACAACTTGCATGCCGACAACTGTGGAACTGGGGTGGAGGGGGAGGAGGAAGATGCCATGTTTTCAACCATTGAAGAGTAAGGGCTTAATGCGTGCTTCTTACCAAGAACTGATCATCTGGACCCAGCGATATAGAAGGATAAAAATGCAACCCCAGTCACAATGGACGTGACCAAGGCTCTTGGCTAATTTCACTCTCCAAAAGAACACAGTGAAACATATTCATCTTCAAACCCCAAATTTAAACTTTATCTTGATTTTCTTTTTACTGTGAATGTACGAGCGCATGCAGATTATGCTTGTGAGCGTGGCACACGTGCAGTATACACGCAGTGTGCACATGCACACGCACCCTGGAACAGAGAAGGATGCCGTGTGCCCTGGCCTATCGCTGCCCACTTTGTTCCTTTAAAACAGGGTCTCTCACTGAATCTGGAGCCAGCTGGGGCCCCAAAAGACCCAGAATTCCCCATCTCGGCCCCACACACTTTCACACAAATTCAGTCTCCTTCCTGTGCAGCAAACTTGCCCACTCATCTTTTCTTTTAGCTTCTTAAAGAGAAAAGACTATAGAAACTATGAAAATCTCAAAGGAGGGAGGCAGGAGGGAGAGAGGGAGGGAGGCAGAAGGGAAGAAGGAAAGAGGGAGGGAGGAGGGAGGAAAGGAGGGAGGAGGGAGGGAGGGAAAGAGGGAGGGAGGGAGGGAGGGAGAGAGGAAGGGAGGGAGGAGAAAAAGAGTAACTCTGGGCATTCTAATTTAAAAGAAAACTAAACCCAACTAAAAATGGAGAAATTATCTAAATAGAAATTTCAGCAAATAAGTACATGGAAAGATGTTAAGACTATGAGGCACCAGAAAATGGAAATTGAAACTCCAAGATGATATTTTGGACCCACCAGGACGGCTAGAATCAAAGCACCACCAACAACAAACATGTGAAGGCACAGAAACACAACCCACTGCTGCCTGTTTTCCACTTGGAAAACAGTTATTTTCCTCTTTTACAGAAGAGATAAGAGTTACCGCATGACCCAGAAAAATCAAGGCATATATCCTCATGTTATCAACTGATGGATAAATCAAATGTGGTATGGCCTCAACACAACACATTATGTAGCAATAAAAAGAAAGGAGAATACATACTTAGACAAATTATGAAAATAATGTGTTAAACGAAAGAAGTAAGCGACAAAGGACTAACAAAATATTATGATAATATTTACACAAACTGGTCAGAACAGGCACATCTATAGATATTATAGGTAAAGTGGTGGTTGACAAGGATTGGGCAGGCTAAAGGACAATGGATACTACTACGAGGAATAGAGATTTTTGGTTTTTGTTTTTGAGATGATTAAAATGTCCAAGATTAAACAATAGTCAAAGTTACAGATTCTAAGAGGGTAAATTATAAGGTATGTCAATTACTTTGCAATCAATCTGTTTTTGAACAATTTACCTTGAAGGAGTTGGATCATCCTGGCCAAGGCGTGACATAATATTTATTAGAGTGTTAATTCCTATGTTCAAAAAAAATAAACATACATAAATATGCTTAGAAGTATTTCATATGAAATTTTTCTCATTCCAATTTAGCTTTAAAAGGTTTAATATCCACATGCAAGAATTTAAAACATTTGAGAGAAGAAATTGTTCTAAGAAGTTCATCCACTTCTTTAGAATGCTCTGGCAGAGTGAATGCTACCAAGTATGGGAGAGACAAGCTGTGGCTGCATATACAGGTAGGCGATGCCAAGTAAGAGGGGTAAGGAGGGTTAAGGGGCCACCCAGGGAGCCACCCCAGCAGGGAGGCTGAATATGTTTACAGAGGGAAGCACAGGTCAAAAGTATATCCTAAAGAGAACAACCTCTTAAAGTCCCTCAAACAAACCTTTTTTCCGCATGTGCATGTGATGAACTTTTCTGTCTCCGTATTTGGGCTGCCGGATTCCACAGTTAGACAAAGAATTTCTGGCATGATCAGGATTCATTCCAAAATTTAAGTGATGACTGGGATGAGTCATGGCCAGCTAAAATATTAATGAAAGTTCAGTCAAAAGTTTAACACAGAAGTACCATCTTTGAAACATTCCAAATGACATGAAAAAGGGACTTTATCTCCTTCACAATTCCATTTCCAAAACTCTGATGCAAGTGCATTTGAAAGCATCCCAAAAATCCATGCTTTTTCAGAAAAAAAAATTAGAATGCTTGGCACATGGAAAGAAGAACCATAAAGAAATGCTGAAAGAAGTACTTAGTATTTACGGAAAGATGTTAGTATCAACCTATTTCTGTAGGGACAGTCTCGAGTAACTATGAGAGAAAGGCTTTAAAGTCACAGAGCACAGGGCGGAGCAGGAGTGTTGGCTGTGCCTTTAAAACTCACTGTCATCTCCCAGAGAGAATCCACTGCATCACTTGCTCTCTGAAAGATAAAGGGCTCCTATCTATTGTGTGCGTTCACAGAAGAGTAATTCTTACCTGTAACAGACAGCGGTCCTGGAAAGTATATCCTATCAGCTTGTCCAGGTGCATCAGGCATTGGTGGTAGCGAATATGATGAGTCAAAACAGGCAGCATCATTGCATGCTGTGAAAAAAAAATACTTCAGATTCTTTAGCTTCATAAAAACTCATAAATGCTTCATTCGTTTTACAACAAATAAGAACTATTTTCCCATGCAAATCGCATCTCGCGAAGTCCAGACGCAATCTAGTGGCTATGTGGCAGCTCAGAAACTTTCTACAAGGAACACCATTCTACACTTGCCAAATCTCTGGAACCAGAAGGCTTGGGTGCAAATCTTGCTCTACCACTTACTCACTGTGTGGTTTGGGACTACTTATTTATTTCTCATATTCCTCATAAGATGGGAATAATAGGTGCAGCCAACCACAAGGATAAATAGATTAAAAGTACAAATACAAAAAATTCTTGCTTGTTTGTTGACTTAAATTTTGTAGCCATGGTCTTGGTATGTGGCCTAGGCAAGCAGGAACGTGATATGTATCAAAGGATGCCCTGAACTCAATTCCTGCATCAGTCTCCCAAGTACTGCGTCATGGGTGTCTTACAATAAGGGCTATTGGACCTCATTCAAGGAAGAATAGCTTTGGTTCCATTAGTATTCAGCCAAAAAGTCACATGTCTTTCTGTGCCACCTTGTCCCTAATTAAGGAAATAAATGTATACATTTTAGAATCAAGACATTTCTGTCTCAAGTGAAAACAAGTCGCCACAGAACATGTCCATACATGCACATATATGCAGAGTGTATGCAAATTTTAATGTGTCTACAAGCCCTAAACCTTATCACTTTCCTTTAGGTCAAAAACCTCTCAATCCCATGCTTTCCCACAACCACTGTAGACTTAACATTTACAGGATCAAACAATCCAAAGACAACCTTTATAAAACAATATGATTAAGGCACCTAAGGACATGGGATTTTTGCTTCAATTACTTTTCATCTGGCTGTAGATTATTGGGAGAAGACTGCATGAAAGGCAAATCTTTTCTTTTCTTTAATAATATTTCCCTAGAACTCAAGAGAACGAAGGAATCATTCTTATTCATCAGAACCTGGAAGGTGGGCACAGCCCATAGAATGACTGACATATGCTTTGTGCCATATTAGTCTTTCAAGTACTTCAAGCTGGTATTAAAAAGCACATGAAAAAGGGATTCCTTGAAGCCGCAGAAATCAGTCCTGTACTATAACTTATAAAATAGTAGTTGTACCAAATAGTATCTAATCAATGGCAAGTCTTTCTTGCCAGTTCAATCCAATAAATATACACTGAACATCTCCACGTGCAAAGCTTTACTATATCTGTGGAATATAAACCACAGGTTTTGCATGAAAGACTTCCAAGAGACAACACAATTACAATGTAAATTACTGAAATTTTTCTACTCTGTTTTTATACTTAAAGGCACAATAATATGGACACATAGAATGAAGCCAAATATAATGCAGTTTTGCAGCCAGTTAAATTGCAGGACGTTTAAGGGAGCTGATGTCAGAGCTCAAGGTGAAGTCCATGAGGAATACGCGGCACAAGAATCGTTCCCAAGGCTCATCTTGACAAAATGCTCATTGTTAGTATTTCCTGCAAAAGGTGAATCTGTGCTTGTACAGAAAATCATGCCCTATTGGTAGGGCATTCACTACTTAGAAATTACGAGAAATTTTAAGAGCAAATCCATCTTCCTGGAAGTCTAACCTTTTAAACTTTATTATTTAGGGTGTGTGTGTGTGTGTGTGTGTAGAGAGGGCTCTATGTTCCCTGTGAAGGACCACGGGTGACTTCGAGATTCATCCTGGATTGCTTCTCTGAGATTTCCCAAGCTCTGCCCACCAGGGTGGGAAATGCAGGCTGATGCCACTGCTCCCAGGACCTGGGATTCAAACTCAGGACCTTCTGCTTTCCCGTCTTAACCCCTAAGCCAGCTCTCCAGCCTAAGGTCTACCCTATTCAGTCTAAGCGCAATTCGTGGCACAATCCTGTCCTCTCTTCACTAGCCTTAAGCTTCGCTTTCTTTAGCTTCTTCTCAGGAGTGTCTTTGAATCCTTCATTACTTCCTCTAAATCTGATCCAAACAGAGCCAGTTTCTCCTACCAAAGAGGCCTGTTTTCTTTCTATGAATACTACGAAAGTGAATATAGCCTACATCCACATTGAGCCCAGATAACCAAATCTCAATATTATCTACAAGACTGTTATAAATAATCTCTATTTTAACTGTTTTAAACTCATGTTTAATGCTTTTCAAAAATAGGATTTCAAGGAACACACATGTCCCCGTCCCCCCCACACACAAATCTATCCTGGCTCTTATCTCCTTCCTAAAAGTACAGGGGGGAAAATTCACTTATTTTACTTAATTTGCTGAACTTAAATAACTTACAGTGCAATGGAGGACAAACATAATCAAGTTCTATTTGCAGATTTTTACAAAGAAAAAAAAAATCCTTTTTGTTACTAGAGATGCCAACAGAAAGAAACTGTAACCTAATACTTATGTCACAAGAGGTATAGCTTGACATCCAACAAACACTCAAGGAGATTAAAAAATGAGAGTCAAAAATGAAAACTATGAATAAATTCTATATAAATTCAGAAATGGGAATGAACAGCAGAGGAAGATTTGAAATTACAAAAACAACACCACAGATCACAAAGAAGCATATGCACCAAAAAAAAAAAAAAAAAATCAGGTTAATGAGCAGCACCTTTGACACATAAAAGAGACACCAGACCCAGCAGTGTGCACGTGTAGTGTGAGCGTGGGGAAGATAGAGCAGGAGCCACCTCGAGTTCAAACTAGCTGCAGGACACAGCAAGACCCTCTCTCAAAAAAAGGGGAAGAGGTAAAAGACCTTTCAGGAAAATAAAGAATCCAAAAGGGTAATGAGTAAAAGAGACAATCTTTTAGAAAATCAAAAATAAAGAAATGAAGAATACAAGAGAAAAATCAAAAAAGAAAGACAGAATCCTTTGGGCATTCAGACAAAAGGGCCAAGTCATTTATAAAAGTCATCGTTATCAAACTTTTGATAGCAATATTTTATGTCAGAAAACAGTGACAACATACTTAAGGTATTAAAAAAAAAACATGACCCACATTTTAAGTCTAAAGTGGCTTTAAATACTCAGAAGTTCAAGGCCCATAGCTCCCAGGAGTGCTCTCTGAACGCTGTGCTGGAAAATAAGCTCTAAGGACACAAGATGGCTCGGGCTGAAAACTTTTGCCTTGAAAACAAAAAGGACCTGATTCAGATCCCCAGATCTCTTGTGAAAATGTCGGTGATATGGCAGCAGCCTGCAATTCTGGCCCTGGAAAAAGGAGTCTGGGGAACCCCAGAGCAAAGCAACAAGGAGGTAAAGCAATCCAGGATGACTGCTGATGTCACTTGGCCCTCTGCAAGCACACACACTCAAGTGTCTTCTTGCACACATGCCACACACAGGAAGGGAGGAAGGAAGGAAGGGAAGAAGGGAGAGGAGGAGAGAGGGAAGGAAAGAAAGCTCCAGAAAAGTAAATAAATATTAATAAGTGGGAAACAATGACATAAGAACGTAATATATTTTTACCCACAGATAATGTAGTTATTTAGAAGACATGACTAAATACTCTAACATTAATCAGTACAACCACCAGAAAACGAGTAGAGAATAAAAACTCAAAGAGCAGAATGAGGTGACTGTGTAACCTGTAAGAAATAATTTGCAAGCTTGAAGAATGACACATGCTGAAGTAAGAGAATGCAGAGGTCAAGGATAGTTCAGGTTACATAGTGAGCCCCTGCCTCAAGAAACAAATTACAATATCGCAAACAATAATGAATATGAACTAAAAATGTGCCATGGCAAATCGGAGAGCCCTTATAGAATATATTATATATACATATATATGTATATATTACATATATAAAATAAAATGACATCGTGTTCGAAGGAAACAAGCTGCCTGAGGCCTAGAGCATGCAGGAGAGGAAGCAGGTGAAACGGGAAACTCCACACATCCACTGTCCGCACTGCCCATCGTCATCTTTCAATCTTTTTTTAGAGAGGTTCCACAAGAGTTTTAGCTGCAAAATTAGCTTCTAACTCAATCAAATGTAAGTTTAAAAAAACCAGTGAACTGGAAGATCTCTAAGGTCTCTTCTACTTGTCAACATAGCACATTCTCATGATTTTTGTTTTCCAGTGTCGAGAATCAAATCCAGGACCTCTGAATATTAAACAGGTGTTCCATTACCGATATAATTCCCAACTTCTCAAATGTCATGACCCTTAAGTACAAAACAATAAATAAGTACAAATAATAAGTAACAAAATAGTACAGTCAGTTGGCAAAAACATCACTGCAGATGATTTTTCTTCCTCTATTACTACGACAATAGCAGTTCATTCTAATGCAAATATAGCTAAGCTTTGGTCATCACTACAAAATCAATTAGGCATCAATATATTCAATCATTTGATTAAATTCCACTTTTCAATATAATAATAATAAACAATTGATTTTTTAAAAAATTCATTACAATGAAATTATTATCTGAAAGTATGTTTCCTAAACTTATTAAAGGGTAGGCTACCATCAAATGGATGAGGGGGAAGCCTGGAAAAAAATTGGCACAAATCTGAATAATACAAAAAATATTATCTACCCCAGACTATGTATTTATTTCCTTTATTCTCATATACTTTAACCAATATCAGTTATGACAATCAAGTGAAAAGACAAACATACTGGTTTGCAAGATAGAGGAAAAGATAAAAATGTTTAATGAGTCAGTAATAGAAGATAAAATGTTTCTCTATTGAGTTCACTCAAAAAAAAAAGATTGTCATGTAGCTAAATGTGAAATGCAAGCTATTCCACTCCCTCGCGCCTCAGTTCTCTGCAATATAAATAAGCCGCTCATCCAGAAGAACATTTGTTACTCCCGGGGTCTTCTGGAAAGCTGCTGAATTTCTGTACAAGTATCTAGACCTGTGCTGTCTAGCGTACGATGTGTTTGAAGATAGACTTGTCTTCCTCCAGGGAGACTCTATTCAACATCGCTCAAATGATCGTCCCTATCACACACACATCCAGAACAGAACCAAAACAAAACTCTATCAACAAGAAAGAATCCATGGTCGGCGTTTCATCTAGCGTCAGGCACGTACGCGCCATGGAAACTTCACTTAGGAAGGAGCCCCATGCCAACGTCTAGGAGAGCGGCATGGGCAGTACAGACGTGCCATCACCTGACAGACGTCAGAGCGGATGCCAGTCTTCCAGAATCCTTGGCTACTGAGCTCCACTGTTACTTCTCGCCTCATTGTGTTCTTTTGTCGTATTTTTTGGAGTGCTTCCTAGAAAAGAATTCATTATAGTAAGTAACTCAACAGTTGTGAAGTACTATTAAGTCCAACATCAAACATTAGAAAAACAAGTTACATTTCTTCAACATTTTCCTAACATTCCTAACTAAAACTTCCTCAGGTAAATTACACTATTTTATTTGAACGAAAGCTAGGATGCATGAAACTTTGGACAGAAAACAATCTTTCCTACTAACTACATGGAGAAACTGAACCAAATCTACTAATTTGGCATGTCTTTCACTTATAAGAGAAAGTGCTAAAGATGTGAAATCAGCTTGTAAAAAATATCAAGCCTTATGTTAAGCATTTCCACTTAAGAAAGATAATCATTAGCTTGTTATCCACATAATTCTAAAAAAGCTGCTTTTTAATTTGTAAAACCCTCTCACTCTTGTTAAAGGGAACATTTCATTAGTCAACAAAAAATAGTAAGACCTCAAGCATGACGGCACACACCTGTTACCTCAGTTCACAAGGGAAAGGTAGGACGATTGTAATTTTGAGTATAACCTGGGTTATACAATGGAAACCTTACTTCGAAATAAGAATAAACAAACCAAACAAACAAACAAAAACATAAAATGAAGACAATGACCTAAAACTTCGATTGTGAGAAACAGAAATTAAGCCTTCTATTTCCCTACTGTTCACATAATTACTTTAAGAAAATCTTAGGAATTCACAATAAAAACAGCAATGATGCCCACTCCACTCTCAGGCTCCTACCGCAGGCCTTACACTGCGGGAGGGAGGTGCTGATGGAGCATCTGAGAAGTCTGCACACACTGTTTTCCTTGGGTGCACAGAACAGGCCATTCCACTCAGCCTCTCAGTCTCGCTGCCCTCCTTTAAAAGGCTCTGGCTGGCTCAAGTCAGCCAGTGACAAAGCCAGAATTCACCTGTTTTCCCAGCTTCCACATGATACACTACCACAGCAGAATAAACCTAACAGACACAGTCTGCAGGAATACTGATTTACTCTTAAATTTTAATTGAACATAATAAATCCCAGAAACGCAGAAGATAGTAGTATTCACACGAAAAGACGCGGGATATGGGATCTGAAACAAAGTGAATCCCCTTGCTAGACTGGCAGGATTCTAAGATGGCTTTTCACAACCTTAAGCCAAGCCCCAGCTCCAATGTTGTACAATGTACACTGATAAAAGATCAAAGACTGATTTGGCAAATTTTAGGCTTTCTTCAAGTTTTACATAAGATTTACTTAAAAGCTCGCAGGATGATTAGGTAATACAGTGTCTGTCTACTATGCAAGTGCCTGAGACCCAGCATTTAGTCACCACCATCAAAACAAACAGAAAATAAACTTGTCATGTGCTCTCATTAGCTGCACAGGAACAGATTCAGTACCTACCTCCCTCTGCGCCAGCTTCTGTTTGTCAGTCTGTTTGACTTTGGGACTATTTGCGAGGAGGTGGCGAAGTTTCACGTAACTCTTCCATAGTTTTTGGTACCTAAAATAAAGGGCAGACAGCCATCTTAGACATGGAGAAGGCAGATCTACAGTGAAATAGAGCCAGTTATTTCAAAAGAACTGCTCAATCAGCATATTTCTTTAAATATCTTTAAGTATCAGAAAACATTCATCTAAGCAAGAATATGGTTTAGGAATTGAGGCATAGAATACCCAAGGGTCATCTGGAATCTTATGATTTCTTTGGGTTGAAAATGAAGTGCAGACTAAATGGATGAGTCTCTGTAAACAATTCTTTAGCTAATGAAAAATGTAACTTTCCCCTTGATATATCTTTGTATGTGAAGGATTTTATTTAAATACAAAATATTTCTTTTAGGAAAGGAGATGCTTCTTTAATAGAGACAGTCAGTTCAAAGACATTAGAATGAAGCCCCATTTGTGCTAATACTCTAGCCATGGAGCTGTATCCAGAGGGGGATACACGGAAAGGGGGGGAGACAGATGTCAACACCAGTTTGTATTTACCATAATAGAACCCAGCATATTTGTTGAAGGCAAGTAGGTGATAAACCTGGATGAGTCTAAAACCTGGATGTGAAAGCGATCTGGGAATGAAGAAACTACATAGCCTTTTATCAGTCCACAGTCCTGCCATGTGAAAGTTCACAAGAGCCTAATCACATTCTACTAACATTTTTCTGACAAGAGGGATTTGCAAAAGATTTCCTGTCATGTTGAAATTGCTCTTTTCTTGGCCTGAGTTGGGCTCTCCTTTCGTAACATTTTTTAAAGAATGGAGGAAAGAAAGAAGTACTTACACAGTGCCTGGTTCACTGCTTCATACTTTTATCCAAAGAGGGAAAAAAAAGAACAAAACCCTTTAGCCTCTTCTAATACATGTCAGCCAGAACTGTATTGATGAACTGAAAATCTCCCATGCCCTTTTGTCCCAGTATGAATCCTCTTTTTCAAAAAAAAAAAAAATAATAATAATAAATTAAGTCAGGAAATTGCTTATTTGTTAAAAAAGGTAGGAAATCTAAACACATCTGGAAGATATAAAGGTAGTCTATCTGCACATTCCCACGTAGCCTCACTTCTCCCAAGGAAATATTAGCATGCCATTTGGAAAAGCCCAAATCTGTAAAGCAACATCAATTCTAAGAGTAGGATGATCTGACTCCTACTTCCCACATAACCCTTGACTCTGCATGGGATCTTGAAGATGCACAATGCATTAATTCAGTGGTTAAACAGTATGATGCCACGTTCCCTAAAGGACAGTGAACAAATGAAATACAACAGTGGTTACTGTGATGAATAAATAAAAAACTCCTTTTAGTTTAAAACCATGCAGGACTCAATGGAGACCAACATTGTCAAAAATAACCTATCAAACAGTAATTTTCTGCAGTCAAATCTATAGAGAAAATCATTCTTCAGAAAAATCTAATTTGTAATTTGGAAACCTGGTTCATTTGAGGAAAATGTTCAAAAGTGTACTTCTCTGCTAATTCAGCTGTTAGTAGAAGGTGAAGTTGGCTAAGACAAACACCGAGAAATATCTTACTGTGGATCTCCTGCATAACTCAACTGTGCAGGGCGTATCCCAAAGTGGACGATAATCGGAAAAGTAATCACATCGGGGTTGAACTGTTCACGATCCAGTTGATCAATGCGGACAGAGCTTGGTTTCTAGGAGGGCAAAAAAATCAAAGCCATTTATTCCCATAAGAACTCCTGAAATATTGACTTAAAGAAGGAAAGGAATTAATCTTTTTTTTTCTAGAAAAGCCTTGTCCCCAAAAGGGAAAATGTCATTTAAATCCTTTAGTCACAGCAGTTATACTATATAAAAACTATAATGTCATCCTTACAAATGGGTCTCTGCCATTTGGCGTAATGAACAGTGATTATTATCTTTTTTGTGCAGTCCACCCAGAAACCTTTAAAAATTAAACTTTTAAAAGATATAACATTCCCTTAACCTTTCCAAGGCACAGGGGAAGGATACCACATCACAGGCAAGGGATGTACAGTCTATCTGCTGTAATTTCACATTCAATTTAATATTTTACTGCTATTTTGGATGAACAGATACTCATATGTAAATTTCCAATTAGTTCTCAGTGTACTTTGTATGTTTTTTTAATTCCACACTTAATATGATACAAAAGTCAAAAAGTTAGCTTTCCCTTATGATATACATAGAGAACATCTTCCTATTCTAACTAAAGTCTTGTGAGTTTGTTTGTCTTCTTGTTGTCAAATAAGAAATGTAAACAGGCTAGTCCCGCCTCTATGAACTGCTTTACATTCTAAAAGTTATAAATTTGTGAAAAGATGACAAATTCATGGAATACATGCTTTAGCAAATTCCATGCTTATAATTAATTCTCTGGGCGGCTGCTAGTTAGTGATTCAATCTGTACAATCAGAAAGCAGGATCTTTAATCCAGTTACTTTAGAGGTAATGGATATAGAATCAGTAAGGTTTAAATGTCTAAAAGTCAGAGTCTGATAGGTACCTGGTTTGTCTGGGACACGGTGCTAAAAGCAGGACCCAGCAACTGGGACAAGGTGGGTCTCCTACCAACAAATACAACCCAGTCAGCCAGGTGACAAATACAAAGAAAGTGACAAAAAATAAGGATTTGCATAAATTATCCACCTTGCTAAAAAAAATAAGTTAAAATACATACACGTGCATACACTTACATGTCACTAAACAATCAAAATTTCCTAGTATCTTAAAAAGTTAGCCTATGATCTTACAACAGAAACATGGAAAAGATTGACCATAGATAAAGCCTAAATATAAAATTATTTAAATATCCATTAATAGCAGAATACGTCATCTAGGTCCAAAACCTGTTTTGTTTTAGTATCAAAGTAGCAGGTTACATTTTTGAAAGAATAACTATATAATCAGATACTGCTATTCAGATCTTTGTGTTTCTGTGATATGGCACGCTGTGGCATCAATAAAACGTGATGTAAAACATCTGTGGCAGTGCTATGTGCCTGTAATTGCAGTTACTTAGGAGATTGAGGTGGGAAAATAACTTGTGCCAGGCAGTTCGAGACCAGCCTGGGCAGCTTTAAGTGTGGAAACCTTTGTGTCAAAGTTAGGTACAAGTGTCAACTTAATGGTTGAAGGTTTGAGCTCTGGTCAACCTTGTAGAGAGTTACTGGTTGAGTTAAGCCCAGAGCGAACCTGCAAGAGACTGTCTAGCTGATGGGGAAGGTCCAGCCCATGGTGGGTGGGACTCTCTGGCCCTGGGCAGTTCCCATGGAGGGAACTGATTGAGAAAGTTGGCATTCTCCTGCATACTTGGCCAGGCATGCTGGTCTGGCAAGCAGGATTGTCCCTCTCTTAGCCGTTAAGTGGATATTATGTGACCAGTGCCCTCAGTCCTGCTGTTGGTATTGAGTTCTCCTGCCAAGCTGGACAAACTGTAACCAGGAATCACAAGAGAAAATAAACCCCTTGTTTTCCTTAAGCAGTTTTGTCATGATTTTATCAGCAACCATCCAGGCTGCTACACCTCATCTGAAATTCTAGTACTTAGGAGTTCAAAGCCATAGGTTATATGAAAACATGAGAGGGAGAGAGAGAGAGAGGAGAGAGAGGAGAAAGGAGAGAGGGAAAAGAGGGGAGTGAGAAGGAGAGGAGGGGAGGGGAGGAAAAAAAGGAGAATACTAAACTCTGTGGATAAGGCTGGAGAAATGCTCAGTGGGTAATAAGTTTACCACAGAAGCATGAGGATCTGAATTTAGATCTCCAGAAACCACATAAAGTCAGATGGACTGTCTCACATATGTCATTCCAACAGCCTTATGCTGGAGAAAAGAGAGTCTCTGGAAGTTCATGGAACAACTAGCCTAGCAGATGCAGCAGTAAACAGTAAGAGACAGAGGGCAAAAACCAACACTTAACCTCCTGCCCTCTAACCTCACTCAAATGCTGTAGCATGTGCACACCTGCACTTACAAATATACCTGTCACACACATAAAGATAAAATATTAATTATAGGGGCAAGGGACTGGAAAATGAAATAGTTCTAGACTTTGTGCCATACACTACAAATCTATCACAGCATCTCTGTGTGAGAATTTAAAGCATTCTCACTAATGACAAATATATTCTCAGGCAGAGACAAAAGTGATCAGGGAAGAAGATTAATTCTTTTAAGTCTGCAGCAGCAATAAAATATTTAATGTGACCATAATGGTTGGAAAAGTTTAATAAATTCCCCAATATTCTTGCCTTTGGGCAATCTTTCAAAACAAGCACTGCAGCCGATAAGAGACAGTGTCATGTCTATCTCGCCCTGTGAGTAAGTTGTACAACTCTCAAGAGCAAGCAATGGCCCCAGGGGGATGACCTCCAGGTGCAGGCGCCCTGTACACAAAGCTGGCAGCGTGAGCTCAGCCTCTGCAGCCCACACAGAAAAACAGAAGTGACTTCTAGAGATCTCATCCCCTCCATCCCAAATAAATCAAGAATATGTAATGAAAATCTTTTGCTATGACTCTAAACTATCTTCAGACGAATAATAAAAAAGAATTTCATCAGATCTGAAATCTACTACTTAAACTTACTTTCCTAACTTATTTCTGATACTTTCCAATGAAAACCTTTTAGTCTGGTTTCTTCGCTAACTCACAACTTTGCATAATATACATAATCCTATTAGCAACCATATAATTTTTTCATTTTCTCAAGTCCTCTAGGGTTTATGATACAGTGACCTCAATCACGGTTCTACAGAGCAGGGACTGACACAGCACTCGTCAAGACTCTGTTCAGATGTCTCGGGTCTTCACCTGGGCAACGCGTAGCGCTTCCTCAACAAAATAACTGGAACAGTGATGGTGGTGGCAGGTAAAAGTCATCTTTGCCCAAGTATCAAAACAAAACAAACATAGGTGATCAGAAAAATTTGGGAATTTTTTTTTAAACCGCAAATTCCTAGGTGCCATTCCTTAGAATAATTAGAATAGAGTGAGTTAGAGTCCTTAATTTTTTTTTTCAAAAGTCCTCCAACTGATTCTAGGATTTCAGGAAATTTTAACTCTGCAACAAAGTCCAGGGTGACATGCTTCCGTTGTCCACTGCGGAACACAAGCAATGTATGTCTCTACTCTCTGACTCAGCTCTCGAATCAACATGAAAACACACAACTATTTAAAGAAATAAAATTCATTTTCCTGCTTAGTGTTATTTTATACATACATGTAAATGTGTATGTGTGTGTGTATTTCATTTAAGGTTACTTTAGCAATTATTTATGTTGCTTAAGAGGGCTGACAGCAAAAAATCCATGATTTTTCTAGATTTAAACTATTTTTTGCTTAAAGATAGTTTTACTAAACTTTGTGAAAGTATCAGTATATTTAGAATGCTTTTTTTTTTTTGCAAATAGCAAACATTTTGCTTCTGTAGATGTTACTGTTATGCTATTAAAAAAAAGAGCCAGCTTGTACTTTATAAATCAAGGCGATTAAACAATAGGCAGCTTAAAAAAAAAAAAAGAGGTTTAGTCAAATGGCTCACTCTGACTCTTCATGTGAGTTTTTGTTGTTGCTTTGTTTTTTAAGATAAGGTCTCTCTATACAGCCTAGTGAACTCACTACTAGCCCAGACTGGCCTCAACCTCCCAAGGCTGGGACTACAACATACGTCTTCCCGCCTGGCTACATGAAAATATGTGTGTTTCGAGTGTGCGTGTAAGTGTGGGTCTAGCGAGAGGCCTAAGGCCAGGGTCGGGCGTCTTCCTCAGTCACTGTCCAAGACGTTTTCTGAGTAAAGTTCTCTCAACGATCCAGAGCTCACAGACTGAGGCTGGCTTAGGGATTCACCATTTCCACTTTCTCATGTGCACCACCACACCCTGCTTTTTATGAGGTACTCAGGACCTGAACTCAGGTCTTCATGCTTGCATAGCAAGTATTTTATTAACTGAGCCGTCTTGCCCTCCCCTACATGGATGCACTTCCATTCTCCATTTCTGCAAAATTGTATCATGAGATGATAATGTATGTAAAAAAAAATTTACGATATGGCACAAAGAAAATTTTATGGTTATATAAGAATGAGTTTATCTTTAATTTTACTTATTTTCCTCAAAAAATTAAAATTAGAATCCAGATAGTTATTGTCTTCAAAAAATTAGTATTAGAAGCCAGATATTGTGACCTTTCAACTAGGCTACCCAGTATGAAGAAACAAGTAGTCTCAAATATATCTTCCTGGAGGGCATTTTCAATGTATATCAAAAGTCTTAAAGATGTGTGTACATCTTCAAGTAGAAAATAAATACATTAGTCAAATGAACTTACAATTAAATATGCTTAAATTACAGCATTTTTTTTATTTAGGAAATAGTTAAAGATAATATTATTTGATGAGCAAGAAGCAGTAAGTACTTGGAGCTTTTCAATGTGGTCGTTGTTTATGTGAAACATCCAAACCCAGAAAAGAAGATGACTCAGTCTTAGGCGTGTGACCATCAGAACGTACCGTTCCAGGATTGGTAACAATCATGCCTTTGCACTCTTCAGCATACTTCTGCCACTCAAGCTCCTCCCATTGCAGCATGTTAGCAATCTCCTCCTCGGGTACCAGAGCTTTGCTGCACCGCAACAGGTACAGAAGAATCTGGTGCATGGACAACACTTCCTTGCCTCCATCTTGGGAGAAAAGAGAGAAGCGGGAAAGTGAGGCCACCCACCCGACAGACAGCGGATCTGCACACTAAGGTGAAAGAAGACCGTGGATGGAAAAAAACAAAAAGGTAATTTAAAATTTACACTGTTTAACCAGATGCCAAATAACACAAAAGCTATTTGTTTCACTGATGAACAGTGCCCATAAACTACCTCGTTTACTAAAATGGCCACATTATAAATGATAAGAAGCTCTATTTATGAGGTATGAATATAAAAAAGTGCCTGGCTAAATAAATTTAAAGCAACCTAGCATAAAGAATCACAGTTTATAATAAACAGAACCATGTTATGCCTAAACATTTTATTGTTCTTTCTAGAGTACAGATGAAAGCTTTCCAGAAGTGATGTTACTGTCTCAGGGAAATTCTAAGCTTTATGAGATATTTATGGATGTTTTCAGTAAGATGTTGTTACATTATGATCTAATTTTGGGGTGCTAATGTGCTGCACCTGTCATGACAAATAGAGCTGAAGAGTCTTGAATAATACTACGGAAGAACATTATGGAGCCAGCACATGGATAAAATACCAAGGATCTGAGGCTTACAAGCACGTATCACCCAGTACAGAGGACTGAAAAAGCAAAGGACAGATTAAAGTACCTGGAAAAAGATAATCTGGTACCAAAAGCATCCATTGAATGTGGAGTCAGCCTCCTCTTCAGGATTAGCATCTTTACCAACTCCAACCCCACATCTGGCATAAGGTTTCTTGGCCTACTTCCACCCAAAAAGGACGAGAGTGTTTAGTGGGCTCTGAAGGAGACTGTGCTGAGAGAATAATTACTACCCTCCCCTGAAACACGAGCTATAACATAAGCCATAATTGAGCAAAATACTTTATAACAAAAAAGGGGAGAGGGGACAAGAGTAAAAGATGCTGGGAACAGAGTAACAAAAAATAAGAATCCTATTTAGAAAAGAGAAATCACTCGCCCCGAGAGGCTGGGACACTAGAAAGAAGAGGATAAAAGATTTTACTTCAAGTTGCTGTTGGTCATGAACCCAGGACAGGCCAGCATACTTGGAAAGTAAAGATCAAAATTTCCAGCTCAGATGCTGCTCTGGAACTTAACCAGCCCATCATCATATAGGCACTACATACACTAAAATTATGCACGCTGCCTATACACTATACATACACACATATATATTACACATATACACAGACAAGCGCAATCATGCACACATTCATTCAATAAACACTAACCACCTATCATCTGGCAGGCACTGGGAACCCATCAGTAAGCCCCCTCCTTCACACGCTTTACAGTCCATTTGAAAAGAAGAGACTAAAAAAACCAGATGAGTTATGAAAACAAAATCTACCTGAAAAAGGTACAGAAAAAATAGTTGAGACGTCAGGCATGGTGAAGCCAGGCATATGGCACTTGCCTGTAACCTCATTACCTCAGGAGGTTGTCTTAGTAAGGCTGGGAATCTAAGGACAGTCTGGGCTACAGAGGAAGAACTTTTCTTTAAAAAAAAAAAAAAAAACTTTAAAAAATGGCCAGGCAGGTATCTGTGGCAGTTAATTAGGTGTCACCTTGAGAAGTGAGCCCTCAGGCACAGCTGTGAAGATGGTTTTGTGAAGGTGGGCCTCCAAGCAGATCTACAGACTATCTAATTGACGTGCAAGACTCAAATCACAGTACGTGAGGTCACGGCCTGGGCAGGCGCATAACACAGAAACAGGACGAGTTTCACAAACTGGCAAGCCAGAAGGTATAATACTTTGGTCCTTCTTCCTCTCGCAGTCCTTGCCATGGATATGGTGTGGTCAGTGTCTTCAGCCCCTGTTGGTAACTCTCCTGCCATAATTGACTATAGCCTGAAATCATGAACTGGAATAGAAATTCCTTTGTTTCCCTAAAGTGCTTGGGTCATGTACTCATAGCAATGAGAATATGAAACTAAGACATCTTTCAAGAAGTACAGGAGCAAGTAAACAAAACAAGGGCTGGGGAATTGACTCAATGGTAGCGGTTTGGACTAGCATGTATAAACACCTAGTACAACCCACAGAAGCACAAGAAGAAAGCAAAAACAAACAAACAAACAAAAACTTGAAATAAGAAAGTGATCTCAGTATGTAGTGCCTGGGTAAAATGTATGTCAGACAGAAATAGCTGAGGCCATGGTGCATGAGACAGAAGTGTCTGGGAACTACAAGGGGCCAGTGTGCAGGATGTGAAGCAAGCACAGCGAGTGAGAAGCACCAGGAAGGCAGGAAACTCAAAGCACAGTGTCCACTAAGAAGGACCAGGAAGGGGGGACACACTAAGCACAGTGTCCACTAAGAAGGACCAGGAAGGCGGGACACTCAAAGCACAGTGTCCACTAAAGCACCAGGAAGGCAGGACACTCAAAGCACAGTGTCCACTAAAAGCTCAGTACTGGGGTCTACAACTGGAATACACTTGTCAGCATTATGTGCCAGGTGTTGAGCGAGGTCTACCTTACAGTTACACCCACTTCAAACAAAATCCACAGATCTAAGCACCACATGGTACATAAGCTAATAATGATTAATGACAAGTTCTACAAAGGAACTTCGTCGACAACATTCTGCAAACAAAATTCTCTTAATCAAAATCCATAAACCTTTAAAAACAATGACTAAGAAATGGACAAACAAAACACAATGAAACTACCTTAGGATAAGTTCTATCTATAGACTTAAATTAGTACATAAGCAGTGAACTTTTTTATACCTCCTAACAAAGCATCAGTCTCAAACCCATCAGTTACCCTGGATTAGCAAAATCTCATGGTATCATGGTGTACACGTTTGCGTCTTGTCAAAATTTGTATGTTGTAATTTTCGTCTCCAGTGGGAGAGAGGTGGTACCCTTGGAAGGCAATTAGTGAGGTAACGAGAGTCTAGGACCTGTGGATTTGCTTGGAGGATGAGGGACCACCATAGCATCTGACAAATAATAGTCCAAACCATACTCTTAGAGCAGAATAAAGCAGCCTGCCTTCCCTCTTTCCTCTCTGACCTCTCGTGCACCTCACCTCGTGAGCAGGATCCTCTGCCTTATGGTTTATAGAGAAGAAAGCCAGGCTTGGTAGTACATACCTCTAATCCAGTACTCAGGAGACTGAGGAAGAGGATCACTGATTTTGAAACCAAACTGAACTACACAGTAAGTTCTAGTATACTACAGAACAAGACCCTGTTGGAGGAAGAGGAGGAGAAGAGGAAGAGGAAGAGGAAACAAACAAGAGTTTGTATCTTCTTTTCGCTCTCCATCCTATGAGGAAACAATAAGATAACTGTCTAAGTAGGAAAGGAGCCCTCACTAAAAACTGATATGTCACAGCCCTGACAGCCAGCCTTCCCCCGCAGGATCATGAGAAGCGAATGTTCACTGCTCAAACCATTATTAGGGTGCTTTCATTCTGGAAGCGCCGACTTTGCTTCCTGGTTAGAATCAATCTCGAAATGCGTTGATCTGCCTGCAAGGGGCATGTGATCTTCAATCACTGATGTTACCCTTCAGCTAAGGAACACAGCAAATCTACAGTGCCCTTCTCTGTCTGAGTTCATGCTAATGGATCATCTCCAGGAGGCCTAAGGTGAAAAACAAAGGACATTCTGAAGCCAGAACATGGGACTGTACCCTGCATGTGCAAACACAGAATGGCAGGAATGAAAGCGACCTGGAGAGCTTAGGCAAGAACTGCCATGGATTCTCCAGGAATTAAGGAAAGAACACTAGTATTTGGCTTATAATCTCTCAAGCAAGTTGACATCATTTGGGAATATTTGTGAGCTACAATGATATATTACTAGTCTAAAAGACTATAAGAAGTAGAATGTTTTCTTTAGGAATCAGAAAAAGATTCATAATGGGGGGGGGGGGTTTACACAGTAGAAGAAACACAAATACACACAGATCCAGTTATACAAACGGCCCCAGGATCTCCCTGGGGGCTGTGATGCTTGAGTGACTCTGTGGTACTTTAGATAAAAGTGAAATGAATACAGGGCATTAAATTTAAGGTAAAAGAACTACTGGGAGAAGAAAATACTACAGCCTACAAACAAGGATTTCTGCAAGTTCAAAGCTGCAGATAAACAAGTAATAAATTTTGGAGCAGCATAGCAATTAGATATAGTTAAACAATCAAAATATGCATACCATGTGCAAAGTGGATACTGAAGGAGAAACTACACACCATGCTAAAATCTACTGAATATTTCACATGGCAGTTATAAAAAAAATACCTAATCACCACTGTGAAAAGGTAGAAGAAACTTAGGCCAGACAAGCTGAGATGAACTGTTAATCAAGGAAGATTAGGACTCTGTTCCATGCTTGGTACTGGGATTTGAGCTTCTTGGACACAAAAGGAGTCAGGAGAAAAGAACTGGGAGAATTCTGTGGGAGCTCACACCCGCTGGCAAGGAGACATCCATGATAAGTATCTGTGGAACGACTTTCTGAAGCAGATTAATAACTTGACCACTTGCTCCAGAACATCATGAATCTACTAATGCTAATGAATTGGTTCTTTGGATTTGTCTGCTTTGCTAAAAGTTTATGTTGGCGATTTATGGAACTATGTCACAGAGGTCTAGAAAGTAATTTTTATCTCGTTGGCTAGGATAAACAAGATATGATACAAATGAGAAATCAGAGCGGGTAAGCTAAGGTTAGCAGGAATTCTGCCAGCTGTGGGGCTGGAACCTTGACAACGACTCATTATGCAGGAAGAAGTCGAGTTTGTGTTTCAGGGAATGAATCTGGACAGTCACTAATGAACTGACAGACTTTATAAACTGTTTCTTAAAGACCCAACTCCCTCAGTTTACATCGCTTGATTATTTATACGCTTACTGGGAAAGCGGGACAATTTCTCAGGGAATTGTGTTAAGTATATGGTTCTTTAAACAATTCTAGTATAAAAACACCTTTCTCTTTTTCGACACTGAGAATTAACTACATTATTGCATTAACACTTCTTCCATATATTCCCACAAAGATGATTTGGTACAGCCTTATTTTCTAAAATTTATTAACAGTGGGTATTTTTAAAATTTTTCATTGTACTAATGCTATATAAATCAAAAATTTTTCAGACTACACATGCCTCCTAGAAATTCTGAGATGCCCTCTTGTCCTCCTGGTTGCCTGCCAGTCATACCTAAGAAACACTGCTCTAGATAGGACAACTTCTAAAGCTCAGTTTGATAGACAGTCGCCTTGCAAAATCGATTCAGATATTCAGCTTGTCATTGCAAACAATTCAGCTTGTCAAGCAAAACGTGCAAATGGAGACATGTAAAAACTACTGATAAAGTATTATATGAAATGGGGTAAAAAGAGAAATCCTCAAAATACCCATTACTAGAGAAACTCAAAAAAATCCATGTCGATATTTCAGATGGTTAATGTACTCACCACACAAACCTGGCGAGGACAGAACTGACCCATAAAAACTGTACTCTCAGTACCATATCCACACTCAACACACAATAAAAAATAAATTAACACCAAAAAAGAAAAAACAAAAGCTGCAGAGGTGACTTGGAGATGAAAGTGCAAGGAAAAAAAAAAAAAAAAAACAGGGCCCTGAGATCCCACGTATACAATGTCAGGTTGGTGTGGCGGCCCATCCACAGAATAACTAGACTTGAAATCCCCAGAACAAGGCAAGTAACCTCTGGGTTGAGATAGAGACCCTCTCTCTCAAGAAGAGGAAGGTAAAGACCAACAAGATAACTCGGTGGAACACTGAGTTTGTTTCGCAGGCTTTACACAGTGAAAGGAGAGAACCAACTTTGAAAGTTGTCCTTTGACCTTCAGGTGAACTCCATGAAAATATTTGCAATCTCTCTTGTTCCCACATTCTTTCTTCCGCACTCAAATACAAAAAAAAGTGGAATGATAATCAAGGGCGATTCTTGGGATCAACACACACGCAAATACACACACACACACACACACACACACACACACACACACACAAAATGGAAAAAAAACCATCTGAAATATGGAATTGTATTTATATCAGCATTAAAAAAATACAAAAATATTTAGTCAGAAAATGTCAAGTATCTGGGGTTAAAAAAAAAAAAAAAAGCAAGTTATTGGCTGGAAGACTGTGCGGCAGGTAAGAGCACTTGCAGCCCACACTGATGACCTGCGCTTGATCCCCAGAACACACACAGCAAGCACTGGGCGTAGGCGGAACGGAAGGTGATTGCGTCAGAGGCTCCTTGGACTTCTCCCTCCCGCTAAGCACACAAATCTGCAAGACTACAAATCTCGCGAGACTACGCCTTTCCCCAGAGCAAAGACAGTTGGTGCCTGGCTGAGACGACCAATCCGGACAGGACAAGTCAGCAAAGGCTCACGCTGGGCCTTATGGGATGTCGGCGGGGTATATAAGCGGCCTGATCCTTCTAATAAGCCAGCCCGGAGCCTGCTTTGCCACTCGCCTGGCTCCCCGGGTCTGTGCTGCTGACCCCGCCCCAAGGGTCTCCGTGGGCCCCGAGACACTGTTACACTGGCAGGCATCTGTCCTGCTGCGAGATGGGAGCAGAGACAGGGATCGGCCAGACACCCCGGCGGGCAGCGGGAAGTAGCCGGCAACAGAACCAGAGAAAGCGGCCTCGACAGCGCTGCCCTGCCCTCCGCAAGACGCACTGGATCTGGAGCTGTGAGCGGAGAGTGGCTTGCCAGGGTATTTGATTCTAGCAACAGAAAAGTAACTAAGAGATATATTTATATTGAAAATAAAAGAGTTTGATCCGCATCCTGTACCAGTCATTAAAGTCACAGCAGACTATAGCTCTGAAGTGAAGCAAGCAAGGAGAAAATCATGGTGACTTTAGGGCAGGCAACAATTTCATAAAAAAGATACAAAAAGCTATAACCACATAGGAAAATTAAATAAATTGGAATACACCTTAAATTAGGACTTTCTGTTCATCACCATTAAGAGAATAAAAAAGCAACCTATAGAGACAGTCTTGGCATATATTTTAGAAAACAGTAACAAAATAAACCTTTTGGCATATATTTTAGAAAACAATAACAAACCTTGTGGCCCAAGAAGACGGCTCAGTGGGTAAGGCGCGTGCTCTAAACCTGGAGAATAAGTAGGACACTTGGAAACTCACATGTAGAGAAAGAGAACTGACTTCTAAAAGCTGTCTTCTAATTTCTATCCATGTGTCATGTCATGCATGTTGTCATAGTTAAGCACAGGTGTCAACTTGACTGTTGAGGGTTTTGAGCTCTGGGCACATTTGTGGAAAATTAGAGGTCGGGTTAAGCCCAGAGCAAACCTGCAGGAGATTGTCTGGCTGATGGGGAAAGCCCAGGTGGGTGGGATTAGGCCCTGGAATAAAACACGGAGAGCTGGTTGAGAGAGTCGGCATCCTTGTATATACTTGGCTAGACATGCTGGTCTGGCAAGTAAGGATCATCCCTCTCTCAACTATTACGTAGAGATAGTGGGTCCAGTTCCCTCAGCCCTGGTGTTGGTGCGTGCTCTCTCGTCAAGCTGGACTAAGAACCGCAACCAGTAATTGTTAAGAGAGAATAAATCCCTTGTTCCCTTAAGCCAGCCGTTTGATGGTCATTTATCAGCAATCATGTGGGCGAACTGCAACATATGTGTGTGTACATACTCTTTCTCTCTCTTAAATGAACGAAAAAAATGAATTTAAAAAACTCAACAAGAGTGACAGAACTGCCATAAGCTTGAGACCAACCTCAAACACACAGTGAATTCTAGGCCTGCATAAGCTACTGTGTCTCAAAAAGAGAACAAAGAAAAAAATCTTATACAGTATATTTTACAAATCTACATATCAACAAGGGGAAAGGCAGACATTACCAGTAGAAAAATGAATACTACACTTGAATAGGTACCTTAAAAAGACAATATGAACTACTCAAATGTATAAAAGGGTACATCATTTCACTAGTCATTAGAGGAAGCAAAATAAAACCAAAATGTTACTTTCTGAATACTTAACACAGACATTGGTGAAACTCGGTGACAGAACATATGCTCGGCATACAGGGTCTGGCCGAAGCAACAAAGAAAACAGCAGGGACATGGAGAGAAAGGGACAGAGGTGCTAGGAAAGATGGGAAAGAATGTGGACCCTCCTACTGCTAGCAGTAAGGAAAATTGTGGAGCAATCATTTTTGAAAACTGAAAGAACTACAAAGTTTTACTACATATAAAACTACAAGTAGTAAGAATAAACTAGACTAAGATACAACAAATTTCTCCAAAACATATCAGACAAAAGAAAATACGTAACTTCAGCCTTTATGGTTCAAAAGCAAGTAAAACAAGCACAGAGTTGCAAGTCAGAAAAATGGGTTTTATTAAGGGTCTGAGCAGAAACTGACAAAGAATTAAGGGGGTTCTTGGATGCTGGTAAACTTGACCTGGGTACCAAGAATGTGGTCACATTCAGTTCGTTAAAAATCACTGAGTCCCTTATTTAGGATATGTGTACTTGCCAATGTTTAGGACACACTTTGTTCAAAACTGTACTTTACAAAAAGGGATTGCGATCTCTGTGCATACTACCCTAAATCTACCCAATCTCATTTAATCTCAGAACCTAAGCAGGGGAATACCTGGTTAGTAACTGGGCTGCAGAAAAAGCAGAGACTACACCAGGCACGGTGATGCATACCTGTAAGAGACTTAGGTGAAAGTCTGAGTCCAGCTTGAACTACACAGCAAGACCCTGTCTCAAAAAGAAGGACGGAGAGCTAGAAAGATGGCTCAGGGACTAAAACTCTGCCTCACAAACATTTTACATTTTACATCCTTCAAGTCTAACAAAAAGCAAATCCTGTTTAAAACCAAGCAACAGACCTTTCATTTATGATGGCCTACGTGTTATCCTACAGTTATGAGAATATTTTGTGCATTGAAATCCCATAAAATAAATACCCAACACAAGAATTTTCTGTAAGATGATTTTACAACTGCCCACTTCCTTATAGATTTGTTTGCTCATAAAATGCCTAGAGGCATAGAGATGCAGAAAGGAAAGACATTTCAACAAACTCACTCCAATACCACTTTCTAATAGATTTATTGCTAAAGCTCCATTATAAAATCAAAGACTCATTCTCTTGGAAAAAAAAAAAAAAAAAAGGTATGTAAGTGAAATGAAACCAAATGTAAAAAGGATTTGAGGGCTGGAGAGATGGCTTAGGAGTTAAGTCTCTGCATCTCAAGTAGAAGGTCTTGAGTTCAGATACTGGATCCCACCTTTAAAAAAGGGGGGGGGGGCTGGAGAGGTAGCTCAGGGGTTAAGCCTCCGCCTTGTAGGCGGAAGGTCCCGAGTTTGGATCCCAGATCCCACGTATAGACGCCAGGCGGAAGCGGGGGCGGCCTGCGCTTCTGGTCCTGGTAGGGCGGAGCCTGTGAATCCCGGGGCAGAAGGAGGTGGAGGCCTCCATGGTGGTTCGCGAGTTCGTCCGTGGTTCTACATGTACATAGACACACACACACACACACACACACACACACATATACACAGGAGCGTGCGCGCATACACACGCACATGTGCACAGTTGAATTAATAATAATAAAAAAAAATTTAAAAAAAAAGTCAGGCAGAAATAGTGGCAGCTTGTACTTCCTACCCTGGAAGGAGGAGTCTGGAAAATTCCAGAGCAAAGCAAAGAAGAGGTAGAAGCAACCCAGGGAAACTCCTGAAATCACACTTGGGCCTCCATAGGCAGTGTCCTCTAATATACTCAGAAACACGCACACAGAGACACATGCAAAAATTTCTTTTTAATTTTAAAAAAATTAAAGGCTTTGGAATGCTTTCTAAACAAAATAAACAACATCAGTTACACTAAAAATGACTAACATAATCTTAAAACAAAAATAATTCACTGTGACCATTTGACCTCATGAGTATCTCTTCCTCAGACTCCTGAGGGAGATCTAAAACAGGTTGAGAGAAAGAATTTAAGACATCAGAAGGGCTGTAGATATGGCCCAGGGGGCAAAGGTACTTGCCACACATGTCTGCCAACCTAATTCAATTCTTAAGAGTCTCAGAATCAATCCACGCAAGTTGTCTCTTGACCTACACACGCATACATACCATTGCATGACATATACACACTATGTGCACACACTGAAAATAATCAAAAATTGTTTTAAAAAGCACTAAGAGGAACAGAAGAGGTCAAAGAAAGGGAACTAGAAGAAAAAGCCAACAGTCCATGTCCTTCTAGGACGATGCAGAATTGTGTCTTCTGTACTGCTCTCCAGGAGCCTAGCCTTGGCTACATCATGAACTACAGACATGTGGCACTGAAGCAAAACTTGACGTGAATGGCCCCAAGAGCATTTGAAGAAGCCATGTTTGTCACGCTCCAAAGAACACAATGGGACATGAGACTAAAGGAGCAAGCATGAATTCAGGGCCAGATTTCTCAAACGAAAGGAGACAGACAATTATGTGAAAAGTATCATGAAGACAAAGTCCCCAACCAAAACTATAGACCAAAGGCTAGAGAGATGGTTCAGGGGTAAAGCTCTTGTCTTACAGGCAAAAGGACCTGAGTTCAGATCTCAGATTCCACATAAAAATGCCAGGTGGAAATGGTGGCCTATACTTTTGACCACGGAGGATAGAGCCTGGGAAATCCCAGAGCAAAACAAAAAGCAGACAGAGCAAGCCACAATGATTCCCAGCATCACACTTGGCCCTCCACAGGTACATACAGTGACTTCTACATACACCTCTACACACATACACACCCATACCTACACATGCAAAAGAGGGGGCTGCAAACCAAATCTACAGTAGCAGCTCCAATTTTTTCCTCAGAATCAGAGTGTCTATGTATATATAAGAAAAAGCAAGGCAAGAGGCAGGACTGATATGATGGATGGTGCTAGTGAACACAGGACCACAACAGCAAAAAATCAGTGACAGAACTTACACAAAAAAGCACAGGAAGAGGCCTGAGTAGAAGAGAAGAGGGAGTCAGCGGGGCATGAAAGGACGTCACCCTCAGGTAAACACCAGAGTTCAATTCTAGGCACAAATACATTAAAAGTGTTGGGATGGTCCAAGGTTTTACCAAGAATTAGGTGGCTGAGTTGTTCATTACAGTAGAAAAAGGAAAAACATTGTACAGCTTGGGGAAGAACAGTGAGAGACAGTCACTCAGCAGAGCTTTCCTGAGAAAGAGACTTGTAGGCCAGGCTTCTCAGCACTGGCAGAGCAGGTAACTGACAAGAGATAAATAAGGAAAGGGGAACAGAAGCTCGAAAGAAAAGACTCCAGACAAAAAGGTATCCAAAAGATTTTGGCAAAAATCCAACCTTTAGAAAAAAAATGCTAAATGTACTACATATCTTAAAGGTATGTACTTAGAAGAAAGTAGAAACAGTGAAAAAGTTACTTTAAAAATGAAGTTATATATTTATAAATTAAATTCATTGGGAAAACAACATATTACATACCCTTCACTGCAAAAAAATTATAAGCACAATGGTCAAAACAGAAAACAGTCACCTACAATCTTACTACCTGAATATATCTATTATTTCAGTTATTTCCAAATGACCATATACAGTATTAAGAATTAGGCATTTTTCCATGATTTTAACACTTGCATGATTAATTTATTGAGTATATTTTCAAAATTTGTAAACTAATTCTACTACTGCTATCTAGGATATAAATCAGCATGTAAAATTTTATACTTCTATATAAATCTAAGAAGTAGATAATTAACAACTTCCAGTGTGGAAAAGTTGTCCCTGAAGACTGCAAGAAGGAAGGCAGGCTTATTTTTAGACACATGATCTCACCAGGTCACTGACAAGCCGAAAGATTTACCTGGAAGAAATCTTACAAAACGTGGCATGAAATGAAATCTTGGGCAGCAGGGAGGACTGTCTTCAAACAAAGGACCTAAAGCAAATGAGTGACAAAGAAGGGAAGAAAGACAAAAGAAATCAAATAGTCTTACAAAGCAAACACTGCAACTTAATTCCTGAGATTTATGATAATTACAAAAACCACCACAAGAAGTAGAAACATGAAAAATACACCCTCTCCCCAACTCTTGGCCTCAGCAGTTCAATCGTTCACAGTAACTGCGACAAGCATTCAGGGAGGACTGCAGTGAGGCGACAGTAAGTCAGGAACAAAAGCTCCAAGAAGCCAAAACATACAGCAAAATGATTCTTCAAATCACAAGTAGCAGGACTTCTGCTACTACTGAACTACATCATGATATAATGTGCTTACACTAAGTCCTTCAAACTTTAATCAATACACTAAAAAATCTGAGAGATGCATGAGTTCAGGAAGCCATTCAACATAGGCTTCATTCAAAAAATCCCTCATTCAACTCATTCATTAACAAACTTTGCTTGAAAAGTCATTCTGCAACATCCTGTTTTAAAAATAACCAAGTGAATATTTGCTGGAACACAGACACTTGCAAAAGGGTAAAGTGTTGGTCAAAACTAGACATTAGACATTAAATCTTTGAATCTATCTAGAAAACTCCATGCACGTGTATGTTTCACTGACTACCTGGTTCTCTATTTTAATGAACTGTCATTTTGAAGTTCATTACAATAATGGTCACTAGATTTAAAATGTTAATGAGGGTTTTCCTAATGTGTACAAATCGAGGGAGTTATTCATGATAACTGGTAACATCTTCTTGACTAATAAATGGTTCTGAAACCTATAAAAGTTTCTTCATGCCAAACAACAGCAAGATTCTATGAAGAACATGCTTTTCTCTGAGCTCTAAAAAAAGAGAAAAATATCAACCATGCCCCCCACTTTGTATGAGTTTTTACATAAACCATAATATTCATCTTGTAAATACTATTCTTTTCATTAAACCCTGTTATTTACCTTTAAGATTCCAGTCATATAATTCCAAAATATCTTTGAATAGGAACAGTGAGAATAGTTCAAGCCCTTTCACACAAAAATTCTGAAAAACAAGCCAAAATAAAATTACTATACATCCACAAATATGTTAGCTGAAGGTTTAATTTGTTCTAGTCAAGTATGTTAAAAAATGTTTGATGAAACTATCCTCAAAACATATAAGCCTGGAAACAATTTGCCCACTCTCCTACCTCACTACAAATGAAGTAGACAATACTGCTATTAGGATTTCTACAAAAATGTCAACTCAGACTTTAGTCTTCAAATAAAATAATAGGAAATTATAAAGTCTTATGTCATATTTCTCTAGTCCAATTGTAAAATTCAAACTCAAATTCAAATTATACACACACGACTGATTGGCTTGTCCTTACTCGTCCACCTAGAGTCATTGTCTCCAAGTTACCAAAAAGCAATACGCCTTTTGTACCAAAAAAAGTTCAAAATCTTAATATTAACAAAGGCGAACAATAGGATAAAACAAACTACCGGACTCGGTACCAAAATTACTAAACAGATGATATATTTGCGAGTAAGGCCTATCTCATAATTCTTCCATCTACTTGTTTTGTTGACTCATAAATTACCCGCCCAAGACGATATTAGAAGTCAGAAATTGACCTTAAGACCAAGAGAAGCAAAAACACCCTCTGAACAGGAAAGGGTAGCTGCTCTAGCTCTTTAATTGAATTTGCATATAGGAAGAACAAACAGCACTTGACCAGAAGAAAGAGGCGCTAACTTGGCATGTGTCAGCCCATGATTCCCCTCAGCACTCCCTGCCTGTCCTTGACACACTTCCCATTAAACACGTTCTAACAGCCAGGGGCTCCAGAAATCGACCTTGAGTCCAACACGTTAAGTGCACAAGCTTGTTTGCTGTCTAGTTGTTATTTCTTACCATGATTTGTTGATACCACTAAATTCGAGATCAAGCAATGAATCATTCTGAGATTCACATTAATCTTGCTTTGGAATTTCAAATCTCTTATATATATTTAGATAAATCTGCTGCTTAGCATCCAAAATGAAAAACAATTAGGCAAAATATGTACATATACGGGAAGAAAAATGAACCAAATGCTGATCATGTCATTGGAGACAATGAATAAAATTATTCCAACAGTTATCAGATTCTGTTTTACTATTCCAATCTTCTCTATAATACTGGCCAGTAACCAAAATTTTATCCCCTGCACAAAGCTAGGAACAGATGTACAGTTACTATCAGCAGATGCAATAAGAGCAGAAATGGGTTCAAAACTAGGTCAATGAATTTAAAAATGACCCAAATTTTAACCTTGACATTAAAGCTATATCTTAGCAACCATTTTGCAAATGAGCACAACAGTTTACGGGGCTCATGTGGCAAAAAGTCAGAATTGACCAACTTTAATGCCTTTGTGGGGGGAGGGGGTATAAACAAAAGACCAAACTACATTAAGCTATTAGACAAGGTTTTCCCTTACCTCAGGCATCATCTCTTCAATGAAATGAATCGTGTAGTCTATGTTGAATCTAATGACTTTACACAGTGGAATCTGCAAGAAGAAGAGATGTTCAGTTTCCCAGGATCTCTTGGAGGCTCAGACTGCACATGCTCACTATGGGACTCAGAGGGCCAAGAACCAGAGAGGGAGCCATTTCATCCAAGCTGGAGCTATGCAAGACTGACCACAGCTTCTAGTGGTAAGAAGCCTGCGTAATGCTGGTGCTCACGGAAAGAATCCACAGTGGAACAGTCACGACCACATACTAAAACCAAGCACATGGCCTTGAAAAAACGTAAAAAGCCAAAAAGGCAAAACCTTGTTTCCCTAACGTTTTACAGAGCTTTCACCATCTCTGGCTCCTCCCGTGTACAAGAACAGCAGGCCAGCAGCTGATCAGCTGTGGTCACTGACCAGCAATTGATGCTGCTCTACCCAGTTGTGAGGCAAGAGAAATTGTAGTTAATAAGCATAAGAATAAATTACCATAAAATAATAGCTAGTGTTTCCTGCACTTGCCACTGGCCTAATGCCTCACAACATTTATTCACGTAACCGTCCCAGCAGCCCTTGTCTGAACTGCTGCTCTAGACGCGGACTCTTGGCTACGACAGCACACAGTCCTCGTTACCTAGTCTATACCCAGCGTTCATGTGAAAGTAAGAGAAGACTCAGCATGAAATAAATTCCCATCTGTCTTATTCTGCCCGCATATCGTCAGATACTGACTGGCCAAGTATCTTAGACACAATATTTTCTATAAATAAAATTTTGAATAAACAAAAGAATAAGGAAGGCAAGGGAAGAGTTTACTATTCTGGTTTGGCTGGCTACCTGGGCACAGTAATTAGACCCAGCAGCATTAATGTGTTAAAGGAGCTTCTGTCTCAGCACAATCTGTCCCTCAAATAATGTGGTCACTTTTACCAACCAAAGCCATCAGAGAGATCAAAGTTAAAGCTGCCAGCAAAGGGGAGAGTAAGTAAAATAGTCTTATAATGCCATCTACTGGAAAATCTTTTTCTCAGAAATAAGATTTAGTTTTTTTTTAGGGATGGTATAGTAATTGCTATTTTTAGGTTCTGTTTCAACTAACTTGAATAAGGGAATCATTTACAACCTTTAGGTAGTACTGAGTCCTATGCTAACTAAAGTAATATGCAAAGACCACTATTATTTTTATAACCTATTTTAATTCTTAAGTCATTTAAAAATACTTGAGTTAACAAATTGGTTCATGTTTTAACTCATTTTAAATTACCTACTCTTTGTTAATAACTACTCCAGGTTCATATTTACTCTAGAATAGGCCAAGGGATTGCCTTATAAAATAAGACTCTATCACCTGGGTGGTAACACTACTTCAATAACCCTAACACCCCTGAGGCCAGGCAGAAGTAGCATAAGTTCAAGGTCAGCCTAGAACAGGAAAAGAGGTATGAAAACAAATACAAATAAGACTATGGAAAAATGTAACTTAGAAGAACAGTTAAAAAACAAACAAAATTAATAAATAAAAGGATTACATAATATTTGAGTCTTTACAGACCAGGAAGAAGGGGCAGAGGCCTGCACTTCCAGGAGGTAGAAACAATCCAGGATGATTCCTGAAGTCACCCTTGGTCCTCCATAGGAACACAGTGCCCTCTGACAAACACATACCCACACAAATAATAAAAAACAATAAGTGAAGACCAGGAGGGAAGTCTGAAGTGGTAATACATGCATTTAAATCATAGGATCTGGGAGGTGGAAGCAGAAAGACATGCTCCTTCAGATGTGAGACCAGCATGGTCTAAACAACAAGTTACCGGATACCCAGGGACACATAACAAGACTGCAACTAAAAAAAATAAATAAATAAAATAATAATAATAAATGAATAAACAAAAGAGGAAGGATTTCCAAGTGTGCAGTAAATGCAGTACAGGTGGTGCAGGCGCTGGAATGCGGCAAGGGAACCCAAGGGCGCATACGGAGAAAAAGCAGATGATACAGAGAAAACACTTTATGGTCAGGGTGTACAGCTGAATCTGTCAAGTACATTCATAAGAGACTACCATAGTTTGCATTTTAGACGCATCACTACAGAAGCAAGAGTGGGAATGACTTGAATAAACGCAAAGACCAGAGCACCAGAGTAGAAATGCACTAGTTCAGGAGACAAACGAAAAACTGAGAAAGGGGGAAAATTCTAAACACTATTAGGAGATGGTGCCAATCTATGCACTGACCATTCTGGATAAGAATGAATGAGAGAGAATTAAGAACAGAGGACAATTCTGGGTTTCTGGCTTTAGTGACAGAGCAGGTCACATAGTGTCCCCCTAAACTGTCTCCAACTCAATATGCAGAGAAGCTCACAAGTTACATTTCACAAAAGTTGAGGTAACTGAAGAAATATCACAGAATACATTCTAACAATCCAAAAAGAGAATGTGAAACAAAGTGAAAAAAAAAGAAAAGAAATGCCAGGTGGTGCTCTGCACCTCGCCTTGGAAGGCAGAACTGGGAAACCCCACAGCAAAGCAAGGAGAACAATCCAAGATGGTTCCCGGTATCACCTCTGGACCTCTCATAAGCAGGCATGCACACACCTGCACGCACACACACATATGCACACAAAAAAATCATATGGTATCTGGGTGTACATAAATATATTTAAGAATATGCTTAACACAGTTGTGTGGAATGAAAGAAGAAGAGACTATTTTAGGGAAGAAGGGAGCCAGGAAAAGGAAAAGGAGTGACAAGGAAGGGTAGTGAAGGTATGTACAACTGGAATTCTAGCACTAAAGTGCTAAAGAAGGAGGATCCTAAGTTCAGAGCTCCTAGCCTATGCAATAAATTCCAGGCCAGCCTGGGCTACACGTTGAAACCCTGTCTTAAAAATCCTAAAAGAAAAAGAAAATTCCCCAAGATAAGATATATCATAAAATAAAGAAAATCTCATAAAAAGATATTCAGTTTTAGCCTTCAAAGAAGAAACTCATGCTTCAAGTCAACAGTTCTATCATTTTCTAACTGCAGACATCATACTAAGTTTTCCAAGAAAATCCAGCTTAGGTAAAGCACATTGCTATGTTCTTTCCAGACGGAGCATAGACAAGCAATTGCCAAGGCTGTCCAGCTTTGAAACAGAAAGATTTTGATTCTCGGATCCAGAACTTCCATATGAAATGATCGTCAAACACACAAGCCTAATGCTCATGTGATATCATGAATCCTCGTGTCAGAACAAGCCTCAAAGAAGACACAGTCCTGGAATTCAACAGCAGAAAGCTGCATGAAGTGAGTTCAAGACACTTGTTTCTTTCCTTTTCTCAGAGAAACATATCTCTGCCCTTCTTTTAGAAGGACAACCAATCCAAATAGTTTTAACACATTACTCCAAAGTTTATACTTTTTCAATCTTTCATTCTCAAAATGCTATGCTGACACATGTTTATTTACACCATTTTATGAGGTCCAAACGGGTGCGTCGTGAGCAGAGTCCATCCTGACGCACTGCTGTAGACACACTGCACTGACTCTCACAGTGGGTCAACGGTCAATGTAGACGACAAGGAATCTGTTCTGATTTAGAAGAAAGGACGAAGGGGAGACAGAATTGGAAGAAGGAAAGGGAAAACAGCCAGATAGCACATACTTACATTGGTCAGAGGGGCGTGAGCAAACATAGAAAATCCTTCAAAAATATACTCATGATCATCATATTCTATAACGGTTGGCCTGTCAGTCTAAAAGTAAGCAAAAACACAAAAGGGATTTTAGTAAACGATATAGCTTACAGACACAGAAAGAAATCCACTGGACAAAGTATCACCAAAAGTAGAAATGAAAGCAATTTGAGAACTCTCAATATTTTTTTAAATATTAAGAAACTTCCACAACAGTTGATTTTAAATGGAATGCTCTGGCTTCATGTGCTAAGTATAACATTTATATACTACAATAACCAATCATGTTCATTGTGTGCATCATAAAACATGCATAACTTCACTTTCTAGAAGCTAGGCTGCTCAGCCCCACAGTACTATCAGTTCTATTCTCACCGTACTGTATCTCTGAACAAGTAAGAATCCTAATAGGAACAAGACAAAGAGCTGGCGCCAAAGCACAGTGAACGTGACCGGCCTCACAAATGGTCAACACGAGAAACAACCCAGAAAACTCTGAAGGCACCAGAGGCCCAAATCCTCCCAGCTCCATCCCAGTCTTCCCAGGAGGAAGCCAATCCCCAAACTGCAGGAAACCAGTTTCCATCAAAGATTTAACTCCCTGAAAACCAAATCTGGATTTAAATGACACAAACACTGACCTAACAGTGAGTCTCTTCAGTTATAAGTTATTTTTAAGAGCCAAGCATTTCCAATATTCAATCTAAATGTGAAACAAATTACAAGACTGTTAACCTAAAAGATATTTCTTACTAAATATCACAATTTTAAAAATCATATATATAAGAACTTGGGAAACTGAATCGGCAAGTTAGCTCAGCAGATATGATGTCTGCTCACAGTCTAGGAGACTTGATGCTAATTCTAAAGAACAAAACGGAGATTTTTTTTTTCTCCCCTTGTAATCTGAACAGGAAAGATTCTTACTGTAGAGATGTCATGCTCGCTTTCTTCTTTTTTCCATGTATAATTATTAAGGACATATCCCAATTATTTTAGACTTTTAGCTAAGTCACTTAAAAGACTTAATCGTGCTAAAAAAAAAAAAAAAAAAAAAGCTCTGATAATTTCTTAATATCTGGACTGGCGAGATAGTTCAGTAGCTAAAGTCCTGCTCTCAAATCTGGAGACCTGAGTCTAGGCCCCAAAACTCACAGATGGAAGGAGAGAACAACCTTTGAAAGTGGTCCTCACAACTCCATCCATGCGCTCCAGGAATGGGGGAGGGGGCACTGGGAGAAAGGGAAGGAGGGGGGAAAGGGAGGGGAAAAGGGCAGGGGAGCAAGAGGATCAAGGGAGGGGTGGAGGGAGGGAGGGGAATGGGGTACCTATCAAGTTTGTATGAGTGGAAAAAACATAATAAAAAATAACTCCATCCATGCTTAATAGCATGCATGTGCTTGCTCCCACTCTCTCTTCTCAGATAAATAAAACATTTAAAATTAAAGATGGTATGAAAGAACTTGGGTTGAACTAAAGAACATCCACACATATATTATTTGTTTTGTTAACCTTACTGTCACTTTCTATTTGAGTAACTCAGCAAAGCTAAATTAAATATAATGAGAATATTCTGATGAAGCAACAACTAAAATTCAATGGTACGGTCACTACAAAAACATCCTTGCAGTTCAAAATATTAAATACAGACTTACAGCAATCTCAATCCTAGAGATATAACCAGAAGTCAAAACATACATCCACACAAACATTGCACACAGATATTCATACCAGCATTATTCACAATAGCAAACAGTGGAGATGATCTACTATTAACTGAATTAATGCATAAATAAAATATGCTTTATCTATCCAACACATACGCTCAAAATGATAGATTACTTGGTCCAGAAAAGAAATTGGGGGCTGGCTATACATTATGGGGCAGAGTGCTTGACTAGCATATGTAAGACTATGAAGTATTACATACTACAACATAGATAAATCTTGAAAAAATTATGCTACGTAAGAGAGACACAAAAAAGCAGATACTATATGATCTCTATGAAATATCTAAGCTGAGTAATTCCATAGACACAAACAAGATCAGGTTTCCTTGAAGATAAGGAAAATGTTCTAAAGTTAGACTGGGGTGCTGGCAGATAAAAAGTAACCATTTTGCAAATGGGTGATTGACCCCCTCCCTCACTGAGGTTTCCAACTTTTATTACATCTACCCTTGAATGTGCTCTTATAATAAGACTCCAGTTTAACAGCTTTTTGTCTCTGACCAGGGGGTGACATACAGTGCCCAGAAGGATGGAGTGAAGGGCATTGCAGGAGCAGCAAAACTGCAAAAGAAAATCAACAAACCACAATCCAGAACTTCAGAGACTCTATATCAACCACCTAGAACTAGGCCAGACTAATCTCTCCCCATCCTGAAGCTCAGGGAAATTTGCGGAAGAGGGGGCGGTAAGAGTGTAAGAGCAAAAGGATGGGAGGAGCAATGATTTGCAAAATACTCCATACAAGTTAGGGCCGAAGCAATCATAATTGGCCTTTGCATGCCCTGTGTAATGTCTAACACACTATTGACCTCACAAAGTCTAGCATCTCCTAAAGCTACCAAGATCTTTGAAGGCAAGGGATTGGCAGCCACAGTAGTGTTCCTATGCTTAAGGGGAACACGGGAAAGGGTTCAGGGAAATGCCACTGGGTCCTTGTAAGTCATCAGAGAGGAGGGCCCAGAGGAGAGTCAGGGATGCATATTAAAGGACTCTCTGGGAATTGGGGCAGGAGGCACTGGGGGATGAGGAAGGAGGGGTTAGGGGAGGGGAAGCAGGGGGTTCGGGGGGAGGAGGAGGGAGGGAAGGAACCGATGTACCTATTAAGTTTGTATGAGCGGAATAATAAAAAAAATAATAAAAAAATAAAGTTAGACTGGGGTGGTAGCTTTACAAGTCTGCAATTAAAAACTGTAAGTGACACACTTCAAGTGAGTGAGGCTTACGACACACAACTCACAGATCAATAGAAGTGTTAAAATCCATAATTACGATTTTGAAATAAAATTTCTTGATGATACATGTAACTAGAATCAATCAATTTTATAAGAGAGTACTACGTAGAATTACATATGGATACATATGCTAGAGCTGGCTCTCCGGCTTCAAATGACCACACTGTAGTTAGTACTTGAGAAATCTAAGCAAATTACTTATCCTCATCTATTAAACATAAATAGTCCACATGCTATGCTTGGTGTGAATAATATATACTTAAGATGCTTATTGTGAAATTTAAATTAATGTATGTTGACTACTTAGGATGGTACCTAGAACACAAAATATACTAAAAAATATCAGGTTATAAATATACAATATTATTATAAAATTGTCATATTATATAGTAGATTTTCATAAATTATTGTGTAAATATGCAAATAAATATGTATAAATGTGTCACGAGACAACTGCAGCTCACTGACTTTCTCCTGGTTTTTCTGGTGAGTATGTGTGTGCATCCGTGTTTACAAGAGGGCAGCTGGAGGCCCAAAGGTGACACTGGGAATCATTCTGATTGTTCTTCTACTTACTGCTTTGCTCTGGGGTTTACCAGGCTCTCCTCTCCAGGGCTAGAATTGCAGGCCACCTTCATATCACCTGGCATTTTTTACATGGAATCTGGGATCCGACCTTAGGTCCTTTTGCTTGCAAGGTAAAGCTTCTAACCACCGAGTCAACCAACTCCCCAGTCCAACTCACTAAATTTTAAAAGATGTGATAAAGTATTCTACTTTATTGCTCTCCCTCTACTGCTCCAGTGACTAGCTCCACAAGTCACTATTATACATTTGACTACAGTGTTACGCCAACAATACAAAAAAGACACCACAACATAGCGGGGAGTTCTAGAAGCTAAAATATACATGACTACAATAAAGGCCAATTTTATAAAGATATTGTGAAGACCCATGTAAGACCTGATTCAGAGTCTGAAATGGTACATCACACCTGTAATCCCAGCACTACGGAAGGTGAGACAGGAGGAAGAATGACTGTGAGTTGGAAGTGGTCAGCCTGGGCTACATACCGAATTCCAAGCTAACCTAGTGTGAGACCCTGTCTCAAAAAGGAAAAGAACCAAGCTAATTTAATTGAGTATCATCACATTTTAAACTATTTATATGCTAAGTTACAAGCAAGGTGATTTTATCAGGAACTTACTAAAAAGTTGGTGGGAGGAGAGACTGTAATCCTATAGTGGAAAAGTCGGCCAGCATTGTTGGTCATAGGACGACAGGGCTTGATTGCCTGAGAGAACAAAATGAAAATGAATTAGAAATAAAGTAGAACACTTTTCTCTTAAAATATCCTGCACTGTCACACTGACACCTGATAAAAGATGTGTCTATGGGTATCCCTTCACACGCTGGTAGGGAGAACAGTATTCACTCTAACACACATTCTAACCAAAAGAACAGGATGTGGCTAGTCATCAGTGCTCAACTTTCCCATATGATGTTCAATAAGACCACAAGTGCCTCTCCACAGTTCACAGGCTCCTCGTCAGTCAAGCAGTGATGGAGCTGTGGTGAGTCTGGGAGAACAGGGCAGGCTGTCCAGGGGCTCCTGACATAGCCCTCAGCAGGCAGCACAGGAATGGAACTTCCCACAAGCGGTCACTGTCCCAAGAGAGCATGATGCATTAATTATGAGTTTGGGTGGACTTCGGTGTTATCTGTGGGCGTCATTAGTTGCACTGTCCTGGAATCCATCAGAAGATACTCTTTTAACTTCCCCATTCACAAAAAGGAGGTTAAAAAGCAGAATAAAAACCACCAAACCAATCATGGAGCACGCTATAGGGTTTATCATTTTACTTTTTTTTCTTTTTTTTTCTTTCCTTTTTCCTTTTCCTCTCCTCCCTCCCTCTCTCTCTTACGGGATTGGGGATTGTTGAATCTAAGGTCACAAGTAGGACAGGCAAAACCCTAGTGCTCAACTACAGTTCTCACCTTCACCAAATTCCTGGATCACAGCTAGTATCTTTCCCTCCAGATTCGTCCATGAAAACATGGGTGACAACTCACTACCTTGTAAGAATCCATCCTCATCTCCAACTATCATGTTCAGGACTCTGGGGTAGTTCCAGTTAATCAGAAATAATTTTTCCCTTTCAGTTCAATGTACGTGGCAGATGAGTCTTAGGACTGCCCAATGCTCGGGCAATTTACCCTGGCAGCACTTTTACAAGACAGAGCCTGAGTGAGCTGGTTGTAGTCACAGGACAAACAACTGATCAGAAGGCTCCCACCGAGACTCCTCAGTATCTGGGAGATCCTTTCCCCTCTCTTGTACTCGCATTCGGCCTAGGGCAGTTACCAAATATTTCTTCATAAAGGGACTTTAATCTCAGAAACCACAGCAGTGGGTTTTTATAAAACATAAATAAAAACAGTGAAAAAAAATGTGAGTAAAACACAGAAGGGGTCAGAAATAAAGTATGAGATTTGGTGGAATGAAATATACATGGAGCTTGAGATAGAAAAGAAAAAGAAATGAGTAAAAAAATTTTAAAAGATTTTAAAGCACCAGTGAAATCGCTGGTGACTGTGCCAGACATGAGGATATCACACTCAGAGCTCTGCAGGGAAGGACTCGCTGCCCAGCATGGAGTGTGGACACAGAGCGCCTCCAGTTTTCCAATCCTGGAGTTTTCTCCAGTGCCAAGCCCTGGCCCAGGCCCAGGCATGATGCACACGACACTGGAGGGAACACGCTGCCCCCCTTGCCCACAACTCCACTGAGCAAAATACTCATTCCATAAGCCAGGGTTATGACAGGCTTCACTCAGGACAACTAAAACTTCTGTTCAACCCTTCACAGGGCTCACTGTCCCCAGTAGATTACAAACACCACACTAGCTCTGCTTCTAGAGAACACACTATGCAGCAGGCCATGCCACAAATAAATGGGCTGAGAAGGCAGAAGCAAAGACGGCATTTTGGAGCTGAAACACTTACCATCCAACAAGCAAAGAGGGCTGTACAGTTGGTGATAGGTACAGTACAAAGTCTTCTGACACCAGGTGTCAGGTCAATTAAATTTTTCAGACTACACTACCATGATCAGTGGTGGCCTCCTCTGCCAGCACAGGCTTCACAGGCCGAAGAACAGAGCTTGTTAAAAGCAACAGGGAAGACAGGCAGAAACAAAAGGAGTCGAGTGATGGGAATAAACTACTAGAAACGACATCATAAAATCATCGTTATGACTAGTAAGGTCAAAGTGGCAGCCAAGAGTCATAGAAATCATTAACAAAGCGTATGGGTATAAAACAAGGGGGCAGGAGATCAATAAGAGCACTATGCAGAGTTTGTACTAATAAAAAGAAATCGGGACTGGATAACCAAGAGGACAAGGCAGGTCCTTGCCTGATCAAGGTTTCTGAGCTGAAGGTTTCGGCTCTGGTTACAGAGCTGATCAAATTTCAGAAGAATTCTGCACACTGAAACTAACAAAACTGGTGATCGGCAGCACCCCATTCTTCCTCGAAGGGCCCTGTGTTAGTTGCCGAGACAGTTCAGAGAGTGCTGGACAGTGACTGAATGATGCACAGCAGCACACATCGTTCTTATGCCCCAGAGAGAGGAGAGAAGAGCCAAGGTAATAAACAGAATTTGGCCAAGGTCTGGCTTCACGAGTCTACCTCAGACCCTCACTGATCATGTCCCTGGTCATTGATTCTATTATTGAAATGACACAACTCAAAGGATGGCACCATCCCATATTCGGCACACATTCTGAACACGGTAGTGGAGATGAAGGATTCATGTGGTGAACTCAGAAGCACAAACCCCATTTACCAAAGCTGAACTTGTGGCTAACCGTGGCTACCTACACTAACACCACGTTTGAAACCAACCTGCCCTCAGAGCGAGTTCCCTCCTCGGCTCCTTTCCCGTAGAGTGTACAGCCCACGGACATACAGCCAATACCATTATCCACCCTGTTTTCCTCCTAAAAAAACTTACTTCCTAGCTATAGGACAAGACGTCAGTATGCACCTCACAGCTGTTGATGGCACAGGACGGCTCTTCTGGGGTCTTCATTAGTTAGAGCCCTGTCCCGTGGTCATGTGTTCCTGGGACAAGCTACTTTGGGGTTTAAGAATTAAGAAGATATGAACACCGTCCCAGCCCAACAAAACAAAATCCTGACAAGCCGGGCTTGATCAGACATAGCAGCCAAAACCACATGAACAGCGTACAGACAGGCAGCTCCCTGTTCCCACAATTCCTGGCCAGACTTGCTGATCTTCAATGACAACTGAGCTGAGTATTTCAAATTATCAGACAACTCATAGCTTTATTCCAATTATAATTAAGACCCAAACACATTCTAAATACGAATTAAGGGTTGTATGTTCTATATTTAGGTATTATTTGCTGAATCATAATGTGCTGAGATGGTTAATCTCAGCTGTCAGTTTGATGAGACTCCCTTGATGAGAATCACCTGGGAGACGAGCGTCTGGGAGTGTCGGGGGAGTAGCAGGATTCAGCTAACCAAGGTCTATAGCAGTCCTTAAGCTGAAGGCCTAGACTGAATAAAAAGAAAACAGTGAGCTGAGCGCCAGCATCCATGTCTCTCTGCTCCCTGCCTGTGAATGCGATGGCACTGGCCACTCAAGTTCCTGCCACCAAGTCTTCCATGGACTACAGCCTTGAACTGTGAGCCAGAATAGGCTTTCTCTCCTGGGTTTCTTTTGCCAAAGTATTTTAACATAGCAACAGGAAAAGTAACTGAGACACATGCTAATCCTTAGATTAATAAAATAGTTTAGAAACTTGAAAGATAATGAGGAAAAAGATGAAGAAAACTAATCAAAAGACAGTAATTACAAATGACTCTAAAATATAAGTGTGACATCCATTCAGTCAAGCTTAGAATATTCTAGGAACCCAGGACTGGGTTTACACACTGGGGTACTCGCAATAATATGTAATATATACACACTTATTGAAAGCTGGTACTGAGAACAAACAAACATTTTTGTTTCAAGTGTCTACCAAGACTCTACCTTTACCTCTGTATTGAAGAGAAAGGAAAACAAAAACCAAAAAAAAAAAAAGTTATAATAACACTTTACTCTTCGGCTGGAAAGATGGCTCAGGGGTTAAGGCTCTGTCTTGAAAGCATAAAGTCCTAAGTTCAAATCCCAGGTCCCACATAAAAAAATGCCAGGCGGAAAGGGTGCCCACCTACACTTCCGGCCCTAGTGGGCAGAGCCTCAGAAATCCCAGAGTGAAGCAAGAAGGTGGAAACAATCCAGGATGATTCCCAAAGTCATCCTTGGTCCTCCACAGAGACACATAGTGTCCTGATTCACACACACACACACGCACACACACAAATAAAAAATAAATTATTTTAAAAAAACAATACTATATTCTTGAGAAGAGATAGAAAGTGAACTATTTCCAACAGAGGTTACTATTGTCTAACCCATGGTATAAAATTGCCTGTGGTAGAAACAAGGAGCAAGAGCTCATCCATGGAGAGAGTTCTCTGTTGTGCCTAGTACGACTTTTAATCAACTCCAATGTGACAGTTTGTTTTCATCAGTCATTTCTACACAAAGCTACAAGTATCCAATATGATAATTTTTTTACTATCAACCTGCTGCTTCTATTTTTGTGCTACTTGCTTCTTGGTCATTTGCTCTGGCTTGCTACAAGCTAAACTCGGTCACTTCACAGTAGAGCTACAATTGATTCTTCTCCACATGGAACACGCAGTTGGCAAACGGTCTGACAAGTGCTACGCGGAAGGAAAACACCAACACACAGGCAAGCAAGTCATGTGTCCTATACAAGGAGAACAACAGAATCATGAAACCTGAATAGGATGATTTCTTCAGGGTAATTTGTACCCATTATGAGGAAAACAGAAAAAACTACTGTAATGTGTACAGTTTGAGAATTCATAACATATCTAATATACACTGTTAAATTTAAATAATGAGTTTTCCAAGTCTTTTTTAAAAGTTTGTTCATAATATTCTACAATCTACTCTAAAAACTCACTTTATTATTAATAGTATGATAAATAATATTATGATAGTTCAATTAATAGGGAAAGAATAGCAATAGCGACTTCTGGCTCACTGAACACTTACAAACATCATAACCCAAATCAGTTACCTCTTCTCCAGGATAAATGCTGTGCCGAATTCCAGTGCGTCTCGCTTTTGCGCTGCATTTGCAAAGTGGTCCATCATTCATCTGCCAGAAACAGAATGTAATTCCATTTATTGGGGGAAATTCACACCAGACACACCGAGGCCTTAGAAACTGTGGAGTTTAATGCTATGAGTACTGAGGCTCTGAAGAGGTTGTCATGGTTAGAAGATTAAACGGATGTTCCAAAACCAATAAAGCTGCAAACTGTCTATAATGTCTGATAAAAGGAAACTGTGTGACAACACTGGAATCCCAAGTTATCTGTGCAGTCAAGCAGGAAATATCAATGTCAGCACAGTTCACCCTCATTTTCTCCTACCTCTCTACAGGACATTTTTTCCTTTTTCTTATTTCAAGAAAAATGACCCTCTCAAAAGAAAGAAAAGGAGCATACTCTATTTTAGAAGTATGCACAAAATGCTTGGAAAGTCACCTTCAGACTAAGTACTTTAAAAAGAAAAACTTAAAATACCTCTGATGCAAAGGGGGAAATGTCTATCAAAACCAAAAAACTTTCAATGATAGGCTAAAATAATCTTCTTTTACCTTAATTCATTCACTGAGTTACTCAATAATGTGCGATGTCTCTCAGAACATAAAGTGCTAAGTAAGACAAGGGACACACAGCAGGAGCCATGAACTCTAGAAACAATTCCTGGAGCTGAAACAACAAATAACATGCTTAATATGCTTAAGAAACACTCCCAAGAAAAGAAAGTTCACCTACACGGAGTCAGCAGCAGAGCCGCTGTGGGTGATCGGGAAGAAAAAGCAGGACAAAAAAGACGCCTGTTCCACACAACGCAACAGCCATGACAAGAAAAAGAGGCCAGGAAGACCAGTCCCGCTCGGGATGCTGGACCCATCAATGGATGCTCGCTCAGAGCCTCTGTGAGGGAAGACTAAGGGAGAGTCAGTCCATTAAGCAACTGTCTCACAAGAGCAAAGACCTGAATTCAGACCCACCAGACGCCTGTCTTAAAAGCCAGGCACGGCGTTACATGCCTGTAATCCAGTGATGGCAAGGTGTGAGTTACAGTGATGTTTGACGTGTGTTGAGAGGTGGACACAGGCAGACGACTTCCAGCTCACGCTCCAGCCTGCCTGGCCTATGCGACAAAGTTCCAGGCCAATGAAAGACCCTCTCTCAAACTATAGGCTGGAGGATCTATATCCAAACTTCTCTGACTTACAAAAGAGCTGGACTCATAATGACACACACGGTTCAGGAAGTTATTCAGCATAAATATATTAAATATGAATAGTTTTGTCATTTCCTATTTGTAAAGTATTAGAAATTCTAAGTAATCTAGAGATTTAAAGCATACCAGAAGATATGTATAGACGACATGTGAGTATTACACAAGGAATCTGTGGATTCTGGTGTCTGGGAGGATCCTGGACCAATCGCCCTCGGATGCTAAGGGATAACCATACATTGATACATCTTTAAAGTTCTGGAGATTACAGCAGCAGAGTGCTTGCCTAGCACTCATAAAACACTGGAATTAGTACCCAGCACCAGAAAAAGTAAAAATAAAGTTCTAGAAAGTCATTATATTCAATTAAAGTATAAGTGAAAATATTTCAATAAAAAGTTTGACAAGAAATAGTCAAGTGAAACAATTTAACTTTCTTTGGCCTTTTGGGAAATCTGAAGCTTCAGGTGGTACAGCAGAGAAAAAACATTATTATCTAAAAAACAGAGTTGGGATATTATCTCAAGTAACAGCTGGTAAATAAGACAATAACTTTTCATCAAAAATCATAATACACTCCAATAGCCGGTTCTAATTTGTTGTGATGAAAATGTAGAAACGGCTTGGTGCTCACTTAGCGTCACTCCAGGGGAGTAGACAGATGTTCTATATCTCGCTTTTTACCAGGGTTTGGGTCCTACATGGATCGGCCCTATATAATGTCCAAATACACAGAAGGCACAAAACCAAACACAGAGGCCTGGAGAGATGGCTCAGGGGTTAAGCTTCTGCCACACAAACAGAAGGATCTGAGTTTGGGTCCCAGATCTCATGTGAAAACGTATGGTGGCCCTGAAAGGTGGAGCCTGGGAAATCCCAGAGCAAAGCAAAAAAGGAGGTAGAACAATCCAGGATGATTCCTAAAGTTACTCTTGGGGCTCCATAGGCACACACAGTGTCCTCTGACACACACACGCATGCACGCACCACACCCACACACAAATACAGTAAACACAACAGTGAGACAATGCAGAAGCCCTAGCAAAAATGATTCCATAGGACAGGAACCCACAGAAACCACCATTTCTTTAGCTTTAAATATTTTATTTATGAGCGGTGTGTGCACACCTGCATATGTACACACACCACGGCACACATGTGGAGACAGGAGAAGAATGCTGTGGGGTTGGCTCTCTCCTTCCACCTTTACGTGGGCGCTAGGGAGCCGACTCAGGCTGGCAGGCTTACACAGTAAGCATCTTCACCAGCTAAGCCGTGTCTCCAATTCCAAAGTGAACACTTTTGAGAGAGAACAACAGCGATGAAAAAGACCATGTACAGGGAAAGATTTCCTTTAGGAGAAAAAAAAAAGTCCTAAAACCTGATTGCAGTGATGGATTACAGCCCTGAAGATACAATAAGAATAACAATGGATTATAAAATTGTGTATAAATTATATCATATAAAACACAATTCTGTAATCTGTATAAAAAGAGACCTTCTGAGTATAGGGGCACGTGCTTGTAATGTCAGCACTGGTGAGGCCATGGCAGAATGACTGCCACAAGTTCAAAGTCAACCTGGGCAATCTCTAAAAGTAGTCTCAAAATGCACTGGTAATTTTACAAATCTTTTTGCTAAATTCCAAAGTACTACAAAATACAATTTTACCAGTCATTCTAATTATAGTAATCCTACCAAAAAAAGTTTTTAAAATAGCTAGCATTTAACAAGAATTAGAAAAGCATTCTAATGAATACATTACATAGAACGGCATGAATTTATGCAAAGTATGAATGGTAAATTATCTTACAAAAAGTAGATACATGTTTTGTTATACATTCATAAAAGACACTATTTTTATGTACCCAACACTCAGGTGGCTGCTGAACTTGAGGCCAGGAAAAGCTACTAAGTGAGATCCTGTCTCACAAAAAAAAAAAAAAGTATCTATTATTTCAAAGTGAATATAAAATAATCCAACTATTATGTTATTAGCTTAAAAGTGCTTAACAAGGAAGAAAATTTACAGCCTGTGAACTAAAAAAAATTGAAATTTTGGGATGGCAAGATGGCTCAGTGGGGTGAAGGCACTTGGAACCTTAGAACCCACAGAGTAGAAGGGCAAAACTGACTCCCACAGATTTGCCTTTGAACTCCCAGATATTCAGTGTTATGCATCCCCAAACACATACACACGCAAAGGAATAAATTGTAATGGGGCTAGGGAAATAGACAGGTGGTACAAGTGCTTGCTAAGCAAGCACGAGGAGCAGAATTCAGATCCACAGACCCGACACAACATGCCAGGGGGTGTGGTGCTATAGCACACCTGCAACTCAGCCTCACAATGAGGAGACCAGGAACCCCCAGATGAAGCCAACTAGACAGACTGGCCAGATGTGGGATGGAATTTCAGACTCTGCTTCAAAAAGATTAGATGGAAGTGATGGAGAATGATTCCTGATGTGAAACTCAAGCCTCCACATACCGTGCACACGTCCCTGTACACACATGCAGACACATTCACAGTTCATTCAGCTCCAAACACACACACATGAAAGTGGACAAGAAAAACGAAGAAATTTTATAGAACCATCTTGTTTATGGTTTTGCAGCAAGCTCCTTCCAAGTGAGCTGCTTTTAAAAAGACCTACAAGCTCTTTCCCTCGTCCTGCCATTGGTCTCCTGCCTTCTACTGAAAGTGTAAAGCAGCAGCACTGTAATCCTGCTCCCCAAAAAGGAATTTACAAATGCTGGTGCTTGCACTCTGAAGCTAAGCTCTGAAGCTGCAAAAAATAAACTCTGAAAAAACGACTTGTAACCCTAAGAGTGAAGCTTCATTTCAATCCCAGCGACACGCACCTGAGCCGAGACGGGGCAGCGACGTGTGGGTCTGCAACCCTCAGGGCAAGAACATGAAAGCACACGCACCTGACCAGGGTCGTTGTACCAAAGTTCATCATGAAGTCGGTCAGGGTGAGCCTTTTTGCGTTTAATCTCCGCAATGACATCAAAAACCTCTGAATCTGAACTGCTGGAACAAGTGCTGTCCTCGTCGGATTCACATTCAGAGTCACTGGAACTCTCTGACAGAGGGAAGAGCACAGTGGAAGGTCATGCAACTAAGAAAATGGCTTGGCTAGGACTTGCGAATACATAAACCTGTAAATGTAAAGGACAGTTACTAAAAGATTTTTAGAAAGAAATAAAACCTCGTAATAGATAAACTGGGAGCTGGAGAGATGGCTCAGAGGTTAAAGCCTTTGTCTTGCAAGCAAAAAGACCCGAATTCAAATCCCAGATCTCACATAAATACTTCCAGCCCTGGAAGGTGGAGTCTGGGAAGCATCAAAGCAAAGCATAAGGAGGTAGAATAATCCAGGGTAATTCCTAAAGTTACCCTTGGACCTCCACATACACACATATACAAGTGTCCTCTTCTACTTATTCTCTCTCTTTCTCACATGTGCAAAAAAAATGGATAAAATCAGATCAAATGAAATAACAGAGTAACAGTGATTTCCCACTTTATAAACTCCATCAATTCAGAAAAAAGCAACTCTCCTATGTCTAAATAAAGTCACAACAAGGTGCTGTGACAGCTTCTGGGACAGATGGGGAAGCGAGAAAAGATGGGCCCTACAGACACGTTATGGAGGTAAGACTGGGGTAGACTTTGGCTGCAGCAACAGCACCAGAGAAAAGTACTGGAAGGTGAGGACTGGAAGCATTGCAAACATCAGACTAGGCTGTATATAAATGCAACAATGAACATTTTGCCATTTTTTTTTCTTTCAATAGCTACAAAAGATTTTAGTCCTTGCTCAGTATGATGGGATACATATGGATCCTAGTACTTGGGAGGCAAAGACAGGACAGTCAGGAGTTCAAGACCATCCTCAGCCATATAGTAAGCTCAAGGTCAACTTGGGATATACAAAGCACCTGTCTCGGAAAAAAAACAAAAGAGTTTAGTCCTTGAAAATGAATCATAAAAGAGACTTAGAATTATGCTGTTGAAACAAGTCACTCAGAGAAAGACAAATACTACCTGATTCCACTTACATGAGCTACTTAGTTATATCAAAATGGTAGTTGATAGAGCCTGATGGAAGGGTTTTGGGGAAAGAATTGTTGCTTAATGGGTACAAAATTTCAATTCTGTAGGATGAAGAGTTCTGAAAATTAGTTGCTAGCAGTATAAATGTACTTAATGCTATTGAACAACATGGTTAACATAATGTCTGCTTATGTATTTCATCACAATATAAAAAAAGAGCTATAAGACAGATTTAATCCCACAAGAAATTACTCTAGTAGTAGCATAATAAAACCAGTACGAAGTTTTATTTATATATTAGCATATTAGCTAAACATTAATGTCAATCCCATTTTATAATGGGAAAACTAAAGCATAGAGATTAAATCTCATGCTCAAAGTCTTTGTCTAAAGTCACTAATAAATAAGTGGAACAAGGCCCTCAAGCCAGGCCACACGGCTTCCGGATCAGAGCTTTTTCCACTCGAGGCACTCCCTTTCAGCATGAGACAAGTGAGAGTCAGAAAGAAGAGGAAACATCGTATTAAATGTCCACTCTGTGCACAGCATTCCGCTAGGTACTGATGACATCAAGTGGCAAAAAAAAATTTCCTTTCTTAAAGATCTCATCACCCAGCTATGTGGTCCCTCACACCTACTATCTGTGAAGCAATAACATACAAGCACCTGAAAGGCTGAGGCAGGAGGATCACTAAGAGTTCAAAAACAGTCTGGGCTATATAAGACGTTCCAGACTGGCATGGCTGCATAGTAAAACTGCCTCAAGATGCCAGGGATTGGGGTAGAGGAGGTTCGTGGAAGGGTGGGGAGATCTCACCTCAGAACACACACTTGAAAAAGATACCACCCTGTGAAAAAAGTTTACGTGAGTGTAGAGAAGCTTCACACAGCAACAGGCTACAGTTGCTGCTCTGGCATCAAACCAAGAGAACTTGGCCACAGCAAGAGCCGAAGGAGGGGCCGCCTGGCCATCTGCAGGGGCGTAAGGCACAGGCTCACTGCTTTCTCCCACAGAATGGCTGTGGTCTTTCCTCAGTCTAAAACTAGACAATGCTACAAATGATCATTTTTGGCCAGACTTGCAAGATGAGTGCTTAAGAATTCTGCTGAATGAACTATAAGAAAGTAAGATTTAAAAAAGGAGAGAGAGAGAGAGCAATTCCACGGTTGTATATTCTTACTGAATATTCCTTAGGAAAATAAAATGAAAAAAAATCTTGACTTGGGAACTCTGAAAGACAGTCAGAAAAAAACAGATTTAAGCAATATATAAGGACTCAAGATTAGTCCAAGAGTTCTTCTACTCACCTAAATCTTCATCTAACTTTGTCTTTGGAGGTTCCCATGGAGGCCTGGCAGCTTTGGCCTTTTCTTGCCGACTTCCCAGCTCTTCCTCGAATTTGTCGTATAAGTCACGGAGCCTACTAGTTCCAACCACAGTAGAATCTCCCTTTTCAAAATAAAGGCCAAATAATCACCACACCAAAGAGAGATAAAACCTTACAAGTAATCAAAAAAATTTTAGCAACAAGTTTTTCAACACTTGGTTTAATGAATACTGAAAAAGCAAAGGCCTCAGTGAGGGTAATAACCCCTGAATCACTTGGACAGCTGCCAGTTCTTCAGGTAAATGTACCTGTCAACCTCCAGCAACATGAGAATTGTTCGTCACCCCCACTAGTATTTTAAAATTTCATGACCTTTGGAGCAAAAAGAAATAGTCTACAGCACCCCTCACTCCCTCACACACAAACACGGTCCACACAGGGATTCTACCACACATTCTGAGAGCAAGTTCTGAACTACAGTCTTTCCACTCTTTCCAAAATGAGTAGCATTTAAATGTCAGACTCTGATTTAGTAACCTCAGTACCTCTAATGTGACCTGTAGAATCTGAGATGAGTAAATCATCCTGGATTTTCTGAGTAGACCCTTGAAAGTGGAAACCTCAGTCAATAAGGGGCAAACGGAAGAAGAGACCAAAGAGTCAGCCATGGAGATCTAGACTGTACTTCTGACCGCTGCAGCTGAAATACCAGACGCGCCATTGCACTAAGCTACACAACTTCTGCAGCTACATTACGGTCGAAATGGAAAATAAAATCCCTTGCAATAATAGATGACTCGGCTCTAGTAAGGGGTGAAAGGAGAGCACGGCATAGGAAGGTTCCTCTGGATCCTGTGTGCAGATATAAGGTGCAAGAATTTGAGGCCTACAGACACTTCGCCATCCCGCAAGTGCAGAGGACGCCAAGCAACGGCACAGCCATCCCAAGGCCACTGACTAGCGGTGACTGAGGCCTCCCTTCACACCGTCCTAAGACAATAGCCCCGACTTCTTGAAGTAGTACTTATGTGTTATTTCTCACAGCAGCACGTCTAAGTGTGGAATACTGACATCCTGCCAGGGATGGTGATTACCTGGAATGATATGAGAGGCATGGAACGCAGTGCGGCGCCTCGAGTGCTCAGCATGAGCCTGGACTGCGTTACCTAACCAGGTTCCTGCTCTAGTTGCTCATGTCACCACCACGAATGCCTCAAACCCTTCGTTTTTTAAAACACTTTTCTCTGTGGCAGTGATGCTTGGCTGAAAGTGATTCCCCCCAAGGGACGAGGGGCAGCACTTGGAGGTATTTCCAGTTGTCATGAATGGGGACCCACTGCTGGCATCGAAGGGAAGGGCCTGGAGATGCTGTGCAAACATCAGGCCAAGAGGCTACAGGATGGAACGGCTCTGCTCCTACTTCACACCCACCACCTGATCCATGGGGTCGCTGGAGTAGTAGTTTTCTGAGTGGGTGCATCGAATCCACACGGGTTTAAGAAGTTCCTCCTCCTCCTCTTCATTTTTGTCAGGCAGTGTCTCCTCTAGCTCTTTTTCTTTGATGGAGGTAGAGCTCTTCTCTTTCCCAGAGCTCTGGCTGTCGCTCCATCTGTCTTTCTCCTCCTCCCAACGCGCTCTTTTCTTCTCCCTGCTTGGGGAGCGACTTTAAGGGGGACAAAAGGTTAGTTATTAAAAACCCTCCTAAAACCTGCATACAAGTCCTATGTCGATGCACCACATTTACTTTTATCAAACCAGCAATTCCAAACATCAGTCTGGTAGCATCAGAACAGCCTGGTTTACTTGTTTAAAAATACAAATGCCCAGGCCCTGCCCCAGATCTACTTACTGATTCATATTCTCCAGGGGTGGGGCCCAAGAATCTGCATTTTTAATAATCTCCCCAGGTAATTCTGGTGTGCATCCAGCAGATTCAGGAACAACCGGTAAACCATAACTCCTAAAAGAAAAAAATACCTGGGAAATACTTGGAAATCTCTGTATTTTGACAATTTCTGCAATGAGGATATTAGCTTTGATTCCTCGACATCTTGCCTTCCCAAGAAAAAATTTAAAAGCTTCCAAAACATGGTTTCCACTTAGCTATGAATTTAGCCTGAGATCTACTGTCTAATCCAGAGCTAACATTCTTAACCATTTCTGGAAATTCAGACTTGGGTTCTACTACTTAGTGAACAAAAATTTTGGCTAACTTTGATTCCTGCAAATACTAACATTAATTCTTTTAAGAAAATGGGATGAAAATCAACTATGGCTCCTTGAAATTACCTATGGCGCCAAATATACAAACAGTCATCCAGAAAAAACCGTGAGGTGATTTTAACTTAAGCACAAGAAATTTAGCTAGAATATCACTCCCGGGCTGTATTTCATAAATTTTAAAAATATAATATATATTTAAATGTACACATTTCAACAAGATATAACTCTACGGTTGGCCATTCTAATTCAATATAAATCAGGAATGTTTCTTTTTTAATATGCCTGTATCTGAACCATTTTTCATATGCTCCTCTTTTTTGAGGCAGTTTCCTGTAGCCCAGTGTGGCATTAAACTCACTATATAGCTGGTCCTGGTCCTCCTACCTCACTTTGCCAAGTGCTGTGATTACAGCATGTGTCAGTGCACTTCTACATGTGCACACTACACTTGAACAAATCTAATGGTAGATCACTTAGGTTAACATTTCTTCTGGAACAAACAATGAAAATAAACTTGGGTTCTCAGCCTATTTGTCAGATTACTTCCCAAAGTGTATATTTTTTAGTTTTAGGCCTTCTGTCCAAACAGGACCTACTTATTTGCCATTAAAAACTACCATCAAAAATATCCAATTTCCCCCTTTCCATATCTCAACAAAATCATTCTTTAAAACATTTGTCATTCTGATAAAACTTGGAATTCTTTTACCATTGATGAAATAACTGCATTTCATGTCACATGCTATATCATTATTTTTTCTTCTACTTCATTTTCATGTGTAGTTTGTATGCATGTTTGTATGTGAATGTGCACATGTGTGCACTATGGAGACCCAAGGCTGATATTAGAAATCTTTTTGCATATGGGTCTCTAATGAAACCCAGAGCTTGCCCAGAGGGCTAGTCTGGCTAGCCTACTTGCTCTCAGAGTTTCCACACTTAGCCTTCTGTGGTTAGAATTACAGACAGACTACCACACTCTAGTCTTTTTGTTTGCATAGCAAGTGATTTAATGCTAAGCTATTCTCCAAGCCAATGTTGACTATGGAAATTAGAATAATAGTGCTTTCTTAGTTCATTAGAAGAATTTTTAATTAAGACAATTGCTCATCTTCTGTCAGAAGCATTGAAAATTTTTCTAGCTTTTTGTTTTCCTTATACTACTATTTATTTATTAAAATAAAATCTAGAGATCTTCCTATTTGTTTCCTGACTAAGCATTTTGCTTAGAAATTCTTTCTAGTTGAATGCTAAATAAGTATTTCATAATTTTATTTTCACACTACATATATTATTTCATTCATCTATCCACACCATCAAAACTTTAAATTATGTATTTCCTGAATAGTCAATATTACCAGAGCAAGTACTCTGCATTATTGTGGTACTTTACTAAGCGAGTTTCTACTCCAAAGAAAAATTACAGTCATTATAAAGTTTTACAAACAGCTCTTCAACTGAAGTTTCACTAAAATTAGATTATCCTGAAAAAATTGGCAGCATGTCCACTAGAAAGTTATAGAATACCCTTCACTCTTTTACTTCACCTTCTTTATCTTCAGCTATATTTTATAATTTTCATCCTGCTGGCCCTGTGCAGTTCCTAAGCTTACTGTAAGATATGTGATTTTAACTAAAGTCTGATAGTCAGCCTACTTTGTTTTTCCCACTACACTCCGCCATCAAGTATTCCTGAGGTTGGGGGGGGCTACTGAAACACTGCTAATGGCAATTCTTAGTAAATCTGACATTCCCTAATCTGACATTCTCATGTTTAAGCACTAAACATACCCTGTGAGGCAAGTATTAACATCTCTACCAAGGATGGAACAGAATTAGTCACTTACCCAATGTCAGAAAGCTCATGCCAATACAATCAGTAACAAATATTTTGGCTTTTTTTAACAATCCCATGAAAAGTTTAACTATTATTACTACAGGTAGCGAGACACCTTTGCCTCATCCCTTTAAGGAGGTGTCAGCCAACAGAAAATCAGGTGTGTCCTTTGTGAACATCAATTAATATGCATTTTGAACACTATATCACCCAAGCAAAATATCTATGTTTAGCTCCCTTAGGACAAATTTCATAACCAAAATCCAAATTGTTTCTTAACATTATGCTCCATGAAAGCTGTGATAACTTTTCCTTATTTACAATGTATACATTATAGGTTACTAGTCATAGAGGGAACTGCTACCAATAGAGTATCTATGCTCTTGTTCTATCTCATCTTCTCTGATCCTCTTTCATTTCTGGTCAATCCCATCTATTCCATGGCATTTACATTCTCTGCTGGGATCTCTTTTCTGAACTGCACACTGAATATTCAATTAACATAACTGTATTTGATTATTTCATAGATACTGGATCAGTTACCAAGTCCTACTATCTCATAAATATCTTAATTACATATAAATTGCCCTGTAGCACTTAGTTATAGCTGTCAACTTGACACTTGAAATATAGGCCTGTAGCCACACCAACAAGGAACTGTAGATTATCGAACTGCATAACTGACAGAAGAAGACGTGGCCCATAGTAGAAGAGTCCATCCCCTGGGCAGGTGAATAAGATGCAGAAGTACTTGAAGTCTGGCAGACTGACAAGCTGGCATGTTTGAAAGCGCATGCGTAGCACCATACATGTACCCTCTGCTCTCACTGTGTACACGTTGTGGCATTTCCCTCCTTCTCCTGCCAAGATCAACTGTAATCTAAATTGTAAGTTGGAATAAAAATCCCCTTGTTCCCTTTCTAATTGTTTGGGTCACATGTTGATTGTAACAACTGAACACAAAACAGGAGACAGTCTCTATTCTCACCGTCACTGCTATAGCCTAGGACACCACCACCTCTTCTGCAGATTACTACAAAAGCCACAAGATGATTTTCCAACTTCCAGGATCGAGTCCCTTGGAGCAAGAGTTACACTGAGACCTTCACGCATGCTCTTCTCTCTCCCCTACAACCCACATCCCTACTGCATTCCTTGCACATCAGTAAAATGTCTCAAAGTCTACTTTACATTGGCAGTTTCCAGAACAACATGTAACTGTCCTATCAAAAGTCCCCAAAAAGTAGAAATGAACACAACAGTCACATCAGTACAGAATATCGAGCTACACAAGGGTACTACATTTTTAATTTCCTGCTAGGTCACAACACGCAATGGGACTGCTTTCTCTGTGCTCTGCTTTGTGTGAGGAGGCCTACAGAGTTCAACATTAACTTGACTCTTTTGAGACAGCATAACTCATGTTCCTCATGGGAAAATATTCGACATTATGTGAAAGAGCTTTATACTCTTAAATTGTTGGGTTTTTTAAATTTTTATTATTATTATTATTTATTCAACTGTGCGCATGTGCGTGTGTATGTGCGCGCGCGTGTGTGTGTGTGTGTGTGTGTGTGTGTGTCTGTGTGTGTGTATGTCTGTGTATGTGTAGAACCACGGACGAATTCGCGAACCACCATGGACGCCTCCACCTCCTTCTGCCCCGGGATTCACAGGCTCCGCCCTACCAGGACCAGAAGCGCAGGCCGCCCCCGCTTCTGCCTGGCGTCTATACGTGGGATCTGGGATCTGAACTCAGGACCTTCCGCCTGCAAGGCGGAGGCTTAACCCCTGAGCCACCTCTCCAGCCCCTATACTCCTAAATTGTTTTAGCATAAATGAACAGTTTTATTTGAAAACATCTAATAGGAATGTACTGTGATAATCCTACAGAGTTTAACATAAAGAATTACTGTTTTTTTTTTTTTTAAAAAAAACTAATCTATCTACCCATGTAATTTTAGAATAAACACGCTACTGAAAAACAACTTGTTAGTATTCTAATCAATTATCTGTATTCTCAAGAGAAATCGTGTCATGGCTTGCTTTTCGTTTCCTTGGTTAGGCTTTGCTATCTGGATCTTACTGTCACACATTCAACAACCTCAGTTTTCCTTCTATCATCAGGTATTCCTAGAAAAGTTTAAAAAATTTTTGGACACAGTACAAATTCAGCTTTTTCGCTTCTAATATGAAATTGAAATTCTGTTTTCTTAGAATTAAACTCATCACATTCAATTATTTGATTTTAAATAAAATCCTCCCTTATAATTTTTAAATCACTTGCACTTCTAATATACATCATTACATAGTTATTTTGTTCATTTGCCACACTTAGTTAAGTGATCATTCAAAGAACCAAGTTTTGCATTTACAAATGCAATTGGTTTGCTATAGTTTTATTTGGATGTCACTAATACCTTGCACTTAAATCGCTTTTGAGATTTGAGACCAGGCCTTGTTGCAGTCTGGTCAGCCTAGAATTCACTCTGTAGCCAGAGAGGCTCAAGCACACTGATCTTCACAGGTGATGTCCTGGAAACAAGACCACCACACCCAGCCTCTTCAATCACTTCCTCTGCTTGCTTGTATTATACAGTTTCTAAAGTCTCAAATAATTATATATAGTTACCATTTATTTGCTACTTACTTGAGATCTGGTTCTAAGTGCTTAATGTACATTATTTCAGTGGCCCTCCACCAATCAATAAAGTAACTATAACTACTCTAATTTCCAGATTTAAAAAAAAAAATTGAGGCTTAGAAAAGCTAGATAACTTTATCCAATAACAAAGTTGAAAGAACTAATTGACCCCAAAATGCTACTTTTAATTATCATGAAATAAGAACACAAATTTTACTTCTAGAAAAATAAAATTGATATTCTGGATTAGCACAATCCTTGATGTCATGTATGACTGCAAGTTTTGCAATTTTTTTCCTGAAACAAGTAAATTGAAGAACATAATTATGCACTGCTAAGGTTTTAAAGAAAAGCCTGGAATCATTCATTTAGTTTCATAGTACTGTGGTGAGACAGCGGCTTGCGTGATTTATCCCATCCAAACACTAACCAGAGCCGACCCTGCTTAGCTTCCGAGAGGAGACAGATCGAGCGCATTCAGGACGGTATGGCCGCAGACAGCTTGCGTGATTTCTATCTTGGGACTTTACAAAACTGTCCCTCATCTGTCCATCCATGGAAGTGACCCTTGCTACTGCCGCTGGAGCTTTCTCAGGTCATCCTGCCGACTCTAAGCTGACGGGAGGCTCACTGACAGCTGCACACGCCCCAGCCGGGTCCCAGAAGATGGTCCTACCGCTGCTTACCTTCCAGATCTCTTAGACTCTTTTTTGTAGGACCTTTCCAGAGATGGTGATCTTCGGGTGTCCCGGTGCCTGTGTCTCTCCCGTTCCCGCTCTCTTAAAGGAATTAATACACAGAGCTGTTTTCAGACCCAAAAGACTCAAAAACACCATCTCTTCACTGAATTTATCCTCTAAACCAACAAATCACATCTAAGACCTTTTCAGGCTACTTATTAGGGGCTATCTGAATGCCTCATTAATTAATCTCAAGAAAGAAGAGGCTTTCTTTTAATAGATGCTAACAAACATGGGCAGTTTTTGTTGCTATATTTCAAGAAGTCATACCTGATGCTAAGCACTAAAGGGAATTCCATCATAATCCTCTCTCAAGACCTTCTAATCAGTCCTTACTTATTTAACCCACAAAAAAAGTTTTAAAGGACTATTACTTTCATCGCTTTCTAAAAAATTTTATCTATTAAATAAATAATAACCATCCAATCTGAACATGGGGAAAAATTTTGTAAGCTATCCAGACAGATGAGCAGCCCTTATCAAAAATGCAGGTCAGGTGTGTTATAGGCTTTAGAATTTCATATTTTAAAATATTTACCAACAGTATAAACTAGATATCCCTAATTTGAAAATCTGCAATGTTCCAAATTCCAAAAATTTTTGAGTATGATATACACATTTGGATTTTACATTAGGGACCAACAAAAAGATTCTAAAATATCTGAACTCAAACAAGTATTCCATATTTTAGATCCAAATAAAAGAAATGTCAATATAGTGAGATCAAAACTTACAAAACATACAGAATTCAGTAACAGCTTAGAAATTACAACAAACTAATTTTTTCACTTTGCTTCCAGTCTCAAAAAAGATAACTTTGGATAATACCCTGTGACATATATACACACATACCAGCTGTGCAAAATAAAAGATAAAACTTAGAACTATATTTCCCATCTGAAATATTTCTAGTAATCTCAATTACAGGATTAAGTGAATTTTGCAGCATGTCAAGGATATATAATGACATGGCTGCTGAAAAAGGATAATTGTTTTCATTTCCAATTGAAAGATGTGTGTGTATGTGTGTGTGTGTGTGTGTGTGTGTGTGTGTGTGTGTGTGTAAATCTAGCCAGTGGATTTGTAGCTAAGAATAATCTTGTGATGTTAACTGATGACTAAATAGGCAGGAATTCAAAAAGTCAATTTGGATATAAATTACACTTACTGAATATAAGTGGACTATGAATCCATTTAAACTACGCTGTTCTGATGCCACTTTTCCTAGTATTCTTCCTAGTTTACTAGCATTAATATTTTCCTCCAGTACATTACCACAGGTGTCTCCGTGGTGGTTATGTTTGCTCTCACCAGAGTGGCCATGGGAACCGCTGCACGACAGCACAGCTCAGCTAAGCCAAGTCCACGCACCTCTACCACACTGCAGATCTAGCAAACAGCATCTGCCTGCTATTTCTTCTTCTGTCCCCTAGATTAACCTAATAAATAAACAGCCTTCTGGAAACAGTTTGCCTTAAGACAGTCTTGCAGGTACCATCGACCATCAGAAGAAAAGAAAAAGAAGGAAACTGGAATTTGCAAAAGGGCAGACGAGTCATTGACACCCACACCAGCAAGGGGAGAAGCAACCAGGGCTCACACAAACTTAACACAGCCTAATGTGTGAGCTATGAAGTCTCTGTTTCTCATACTATATACTTATAGAAGTTCTGTTATACTTTGCTCCATGCTTGCTTAGAAACAGGCACCTGACGTTCCACCTAGCTTCAGACATGACCAGCTGCCTGTAACACTCTAAGCACATTATAAAATAGCTTTATCAAAGTCTATCTGAGGAGGACAGAGAGCATCATCACAATAAAGGAATGTGGTTCCGGTTAACAGAGATTAGAAATGATTCTTATGGCACTTAATTTATTGGTAGAAAATTTCTGGAAGTCCAACTAGAATCTATTTTAAAAATGCCTCCTTCAAACTTTTTCTTACATTTAGAAAAATAAGTGCTTAAAAGCAAACAAGAATGGAGTAGTGATATCTTTTAAAATACAATTTTTCTCAGTATGAAAACATTATCCTCAGTTTATGCATATCTGAACTTCAAACACAGAACTTTGACTCAAGGAAGAATTGGGGATTTATAGTGGAGCCCTGACAACTTCTCTAATTACAGTCTCTCAAAATAGAGTAGGACATTCTATTTAGAGTGCAGAAATGCTTCCCAGAGACCAGTTATTATCCATCATGTTAATGTCCATAATCATGCAGTTTTTCTAGTTTATATTTTCACGATGCATTTAGGGCAAACAATGACCTAAGACAAGTCGGAATCAAATCAGTGAAGTCATAGGAAAAAGTGCAAACCAGGATGCGAGTGGATTCCTGCAATCGCTTATCAATTAACAGAAGGGGCCAAGACCAACTCTACAAACCCACAGAGTGGCAGATTGAGGAGCTTAAGCGCTTTCAGCAGAAAACAATGAAAGAAAATTAGTCAGAACTTGACAACTAAAAGGTTTCGATCTAAACAGACACAGAGCTCACCAAAAGCAAAAGCAAATATGAATGCAATCAGATAAGCCAACAATTCTCATCTTTTTTGAGGTAATAGTCTTTTGAAATTTGTCACAAGCTTCTCCTGGAAACACAGGCATTGTCGTAATACAAAACTTCGGGAAGTCCAACTAAAATCTAATTTTAAAATGCCTCTTTCAAACTTTTTCTTATATTTAGAGAAATTAAGTGCTAAAAAAAATCAGGAATGGAGCAGTGATTCTTTTAAAATACAACTTTCTTCAGTATGAAAATATTTCAGTGTAAGGAAAAACAAGCTAAAAGCTATTTTGAAAGCTATAACTTTAATAAACAGTTGTGTTTCACTTCTTCAAATGAAGAAGGCAATGATGCTTAAGAAATTTTACCCTGAAAATAAGAGAAAAACTCTACTTATAAACTAGGTTCAATCTTTTTTTTTTTAATTATTTATTCAATTGTATGCGTGTATGTGTGTGTGTGCACGTGTATGTGTGTGTAGAACCATGGGGGAATTCGGGAACCACCATGGACGCCTCCACCTCCTCCTTGTTTACTCTGCCCTGAGATTCACAGGCTCCGGCCTACCAGGACCAGAAACGCAAGCTGCCCCCACGTCTGCCTGGCGCCTATACGTGGGGTCTAATCTTGATAACATACGTATGTCGCCAATTCTAAAAGAACTTAATACTATAACTGGACACAATGACCTAAGCAAAATTAAATCTCTGTTCATAAAATATAGTACATCATCCTTCATATCATGGAATTATCATTAAAATGTCCACTATGTTATAAGAAGTAAAAGACATATTAATCTCCATACTGGGAATTTTGGAATGCTTTTCAAAAGCATTTTTTTTCTGACATCAACTTATTTACTCAACTCAGTCTCTCTTAAAACAATCTAAACTGTGCTTTCTTTGCAAATCAAAATACAAACTTATCATTGGCATGAAATACATAGACACAGCTGTGTCTGCATTTTTAAAATTTTTTTAAAAATATCAAAACTTTATTATATCAGACTATATATATCAAAACTGTTTTTGAACAGTATAGAGTACTTTTATATTTGTCTTGGTATTTTATAAGGTACCCTGTAATGTTACATTTCTACTTAAAGTTTAATTTCCTACACAACTTTATAAAGTGTCCCTGATTTCAAACCTTCTGAAATAATAAAGCTTTCTGCATTTTACTAATGAACCCCACATGTGAGCTTACCTGCTCCTGTCGTAGCTGCGATGGCGAGATGGCGTTCTCCCTCGCTCATAATCTGACCGGTAACGACTGTCTGGTCTTCTCCTGTCTGGGCTGCGGCCTCGTTCCCGCCGCTCCAGAGACCGATGCCTCTCTCCTCGCCCGTGACTGTGATCTCGGTGCCTGTGATCATCATAGTGCTTGAGCCTTTCTGGGGACCGTCTCTCACTGGAAGCCTTGGGGAGTGGGTATGGAGGCAGATGCCGGAAATGAGGACTGCTGCTGTTGTTAGCACTGGGTGGGAAGGAACTGGAGTTGTTCTGAAAACTATTAAAACTGGGAGGTGGGAAATTGTGTGAGTACCCAGAAGGGTACTGATAACTGACCTGCTGGGGCATGACCGGAGGAGGTGGAGGGTGCGGCATGGAAGGAGGGGGCATCATAAAAGGGAACGTGCCTTGTCCGGGCGGTGCTCCAGGGACTGTGGAGTTATTAGGACAAGGCATCGGAGGGGGCATGGGTGGAAAACACGGAGGCACTGGGAAGGGGTGCCTCATCTGATGGTTGGGGAAAGGGGGTCTAACTGGACAGGGGGGCACAGGGCCTTGTGCTGATGGTGGAACAGGTGGAGGGAAGGGTACAAAGTCTGGTCGTGGAGGCAGAAAATTAGGGGCCGGAGAGTTCGAGAACGTGGTAGAAGGGGCACTTTGAGGTTCATATTGATATTGCGCAGGAGGTTGCTGAGGGTGAAGAAGTCTCAAATTTTGGGGCCTGAAGGCTGGTGCTGAGGGTCTGGTTCCATGTCCTCCTCGTCCTCGTGGACACCCTCGTCCTGGGTGGAACGACATTCTGTGACTTTTTGGAGAAGAGAAGATTCATTAAAAAACAACTCATGAGGCTGAGGAACTAGGTCGGTCCACGGTGTCAGCCAAGAATGGGGCATGTATTCCACTCCCAGAACCCATGGAAAAAAGGCAACGCCACAGGGCACCCGCTCCCGTCCCAGAGCCGGGTAGGTGGACGACAGGGACACTGGCCCTAGGACTCCCTGGCCAGTCATCCTCACCTAACTGACAAACCCAGGCCAGTGACAGAAAGTCAAAAAGCAAAGTGGATGGCGCCTGAGGAAACCACACTGGAAGTCATCCTCTAGTCTATATCCACGTGTGTCCACACACATACCCAGACATAAGGTACGTACACACACTCGCACATCCACACACACCCAATATGGTTCCTAAAATACCTGACCACTGGGCTGGAAAGATGACTCAGGGGTTAAGACTCTGTCTTGCAAGCAGAAAGTCCTAAATTCAGATCCCAGATTGTTCGTAAAATGCCAGGCTGAAAGGGCGGTGGCTTGCACTTTAGGCCCTAGTGGGCGGAGCCTGGGAACCCAGAGCAAAGCAAAAAGAAGGTTCCACGGGGATATACAATGCCCTCTGATAAACACACACACACACACACACACACACACACACACACACTAAATAAAGTTGAAAAAAATTATTTAAAAAAAACCCTGACCACCATAATGAACAGCAAACTATTCGGCCCATTTAAAACTGAGTTCTCTCTCAAATCTGAGTCTTTATGGTCAATACATTCCTTCCCTGTCTTATCCATCCAGACGGCCATCATGGTCAGTTCCTAGACTCTTATTTCCTAAGCTGCTGTATTTCCAGCATCTCGTTACTATCATGTGCTTGCTCAAATTTCCCTCTGAGCTTTCTCACCATGCTGCCCCAGCCGCACGTGCATTTTGTACATCTGCACCAGTATCTTCCTCTCTCCACATTCTTCCCACTCCGTACAGACTTCAAGATGCAGTATCTCTATGACTGTTTAAAAACTGATAACTTAATTAACCTACACTCCTCTGTCCCATTCTGCCTCAACCAGAAAAAACAAGTGGTACCTCAGACTTAGAAATGACCTAACAGGGGCTGGAGAGGTGGCCCAGGGGTTAAGCCTCTGCCTTGCAGGTGGAAGGTCCTGAGTTCGGATCCTAGACCCCACGTATAGACGCCGGGCAGAAACGGGGGTGGCCTGCGTTTCTGGTCCTGGTAGGCCGGAGCCTGTGAATCCCCAGGCAGAGTAAACAAGGAGGAGGTGGAGGCGTCCATGGTGGTTCCCGAATTCGCCCGTGGTTCTACACACACACACACACACACGCGCGCACACACACATACACACACACACGCACGCACGCACGCACACAAGCACAATTGAATAAGAAAAAGAAAAAAAAAAAAAAAGAAATGACCCAACAGTTCATTTTTGAACTCCAAGAAGAACTGTTGAGGAGACCGGAAGAGGCAGGCTGAGTTCCTAGGTTATTTCAAGTACAGGTTCTGCCAGGCATGCCAGTTCCCTCTCATCACCCAGCTGCTGTATGCCTTCTACGGGAAGCAGCCTGATCCTGCTTCACTGTTTTCAATAACTTTTTCTTATCAAACAGATGCGTCCTCAGAAGCGATCAGGTTAGCAAAGCTATCTGCATCCAGTTCCACCATCTCCCTGCTCCCTTCTAGGACGAAGCCTAGCTCGCCATGTGCACTCCAAATGTCTATCTGAGATCACCGCCCTCCTCCTGCACCTTCCACCTTCTGTCTACCCGCACACCTCCCCACAGCACTTCAGAGTCTCAGGTCCGTTCCAACAATACTTTCCCATGCTTCCAGTTCCTGAAAATGCTACTGGGGACTAAATGCTTGTTAGAGACTAAATGTCAGGAACGAAATTCACATATCCTCAATCATGCTATATGGAGGTGGGGCCTCTGGGAAGTAACTAATCGATTAGTACTCTTATGAAAAAGAGGAAAAGATAAATGATCCCTTTCTCCAGTAGGTGAGGCTTTAGCAAGGCAGCTCTGAAATCAGGGTGAGGCACTCACCATGGAAGAGAACGTGACTACACTGCCACCTTAACAAATGAAGGTGTTACTTAAGCTACCTAGTCTTTTCTTGTGGTAGCCCACGTACACAAACACATAAATGCAGTTATTTTTCTATTCTTTTAAGTGGTACAATTGGCTAGCATACAAGTTATCCTTTAGTATTCAAGTGTGATTAGTGCTAGAACCTTTATCTCTATAAATAATGGAATCTAAGAATGCTTAAATTCCCTGCATAAAATGACAAAGAATTTGCACATAATCTACATACCCCTCCCTTACATACTTTTACTTATCACAAAAGCTCAGAATCCTCCCAACCCCAAATATCTCCTGTGTGGATGATCAATACTACCTGACATAATATAAGTGTTATGTGAGAACCTGCTACTTGTTTAGCAGATTCTACATGTGTTCCATGCAGGCACAACCATTAAAAGCTTACCTATGCAGCGAAAAAACAACATGCAATACCAGTACTGAGGATCTGTATAGTCGTACCCCACAGGTAAGCCTCATGAACAGTTCACTGACAAGGATTCAGCACAGTACTCCACTGTGAATGAAATTCTGATTTTAGGAACTTTCATCCCATTTTCCCCCAAAATATTTTCAATCTGCAGTTGACTGAATTGTGAATACAAAACACTTGAAACAGATGACCAAAAAGGATAGGCAAGCACAAGGAACAGTCTAGTAACCTGAAGCTCTACTTATTTTAGGCTATACACATAACCTTTTTAGTAATGCATTTGGCAGCCTGAGGCTGTTACTACACATGCTATGTACACATACCCCATTCAGAACAATGCACCTAGCAAACTGCTAGCAACACGGGACCCAAAAATTTATTGAGGTACATACACACCCATTTCTGAATGTCAGTATGTTTCTTCTTCCCTAACAATCTAACTTTGAGTCTATTCAATAATCATATTCTGTTTATGTCCAGGTAAAACAGAAAAGTGACCTAAATTAATTTTGCACAATAAAGCAAAATTGTGTCTACCATAAACTTTTAGGAAGAATCTCCAACTTATTATTTTATGCCTATGCATAACTGGGTGTACACACGATTGGTCCCAGTGCTCTCCCGCAGCAAAATGTGACTTTTCTGTTGCTTCACCTTAAATAGAGTTTCCCTGGCCTTTTACAAATCTGTGTGAAATTTTTATTTCCTTCTTGAGGTCAAGAACCTGAAAACTCCTAGCCCAGACCCCAACACTGGTAACATACCTGCACATTTCTAACTCACTCTAATCTAGTTTTGGTGTCTGCTACTAAAGTTGTGAGTAACATGAGCAGTGTCCAGTGAATCTTGAAAACTAAGGGCGGTTTTCAATCATCTGACATTTCTTCCAGCACTGGCACCTCCGTGTTCTCGGCTGCCCTACACAACACCCTCACTATGTCCTTCCCACCTTCTGGGCTTTTCCTCCTCTTCTTTGTTTGTGCCTCTTATGCTGCAAGACTGTGGTCAGTCTCAAATAGACACTACCCATTTGTGATGCTTTTTCCCCCCACTTATAAGTTATATCTATATCCATTCTGAGCTCACCAACCATATTCGTGACAAACACAAGCGAAGGATGAAAGGCCTTAGAAGAACACAAAAGAGCGTTCTGAAGTTAGATCCACAGTCAGGGTCCTTAACACTCCTGGAGAGTACATATAGAAACTGCACACTCACTACCAGACCATCCTGGATGTTTCTACTAACTACTCATCTGCTGTTACATTGCTTACCATGTATTGCCTTGCATCATGACGTATTGTCTAGATATGTCCCATCTTCCACACAGAATATAAAGTCTACAAGACAGGAAGAGCAGTATCTATAAACATGCTTTCCAAACTATTAATGCTATAAAACTACCTTTACAACAATTTTAAATTTTCCATTGCCCTCAGCCTGACAATAAAATCAAGACTATGTAATTATATACAATTCCAAATGAATTTTAAGATTCCTTATCAGTTGTGCTACATTGAAACACCCAGTTGTTAAAAAGACTGATAACACAGGCATGTCCCACCTCTAATTTAGAAAAAAAAAAAAAGACAATTCCTTCACCAAGTTTCACTGATACAAAGTAGACATAAATCAAATACAAGTATCACCATGAAAAATGCATTCAAATTCAAATTTCCTTACAATCCTATTATGAACCTTTTTTATTTTCAGCTCTTCCTACAGAATAACTTTCCAAATATTTGGAATTTCAGGAAAATGCCTTTTAAAAAAAACTTTCAAATGTTAAGTGTAAAACACTTTAACATAGAAACACCTTTCTAAAGCCGTTCTAACTTTTAAGTTGTCAATGGACAAGGTGAACAAAATAATTCCACTGTTTAATAAATAGTAAATACAAAAGACTATGATGGTTATTATCCATTCCAATATTCTCATGATTAAACATGAATCCCAAAGAGCTGACACTGGCGTCACCTTCACAGAACTGAATGTAGACTTCATGCCTGGCATTTAAGATCTATAGAACCTGAACCGAGAATCTCCCAGGCATCCTCCATTTCCCACCCCAGACTACCATTCAAGTTCTTCTCTCCCATTCTCTCTAACCCTATAAACTTGCCCAGTACATTTCTACTCATCCATCTCTTCAATTCTGCCTCCTCTATGAAACAGTTCCTAATTTCCTTTAAGAAGCAATCTCATTTTCTCTAGTTTAGACTTACTTCAGCACTTACCAGAATCTGCCTCATAGAGCAGCCATGTACACACACGTCAAACTCTTCCACTAGACTGTTAGCTCCTTAATATGAGTTGCTCCAGTCATTTCTGTATTCTTCATGGTCTTTTGGTGCAGCATCCTGTATACAATAAAATGTACACTTTATCACTACTTTATCACTACTGTACATTACTCTTTTACCTCTACCCACAATTCTGCACGCTGGAAGCCACCCAGAAAGCAGACATTTTCCCTAACTCAAACATTCAATCAGAATATGCACATAAGATACTATCCCAGGCCCAAGAACCTAAAGATGAGTGAGCCAACAGCCTACAGGGCTCAAGAATCTCAAAACGCACATACAGATAGATGTTCAAAATATGAACTTATTTATGACTTATGTGTGTGTGTGCGCGCGCGCACGCGCACACACACACACACACACACACACACACACTAGTCCCAGCACCACAAAAAGAAAAACACAATGTGATAAACACAAATGAAGTGTTTGGGAGAACACAAAAGAGTGTTCTGAAGTTAGATCCACAGCCAGGAACCTTAACTCTCCTGGAGAGTATACATAGAAACTGCACACTCATACCAGAGCATCCTGGATGCTTGTGCTAAAACTACTCATCCATTCTTCGTGGATGCAAACTTTAAGCCAAGTCAACGAATCCAAGTCGGCGCGAATGGAAAAGGAACGGCTTTCTGCGGACAGCCTGCTCCTGGACGCTGATTGCAGGCGGGGACACCGAGGGAGAGGGTTGCAACGGGCAGCTAACACACCCCAAGAGTTGCAAGGCGCAAGGCGGGGACTCCATCTTCCCGAGGCCTCGCGCTCTCCCCGGGTCCCAGCTGCAGCCAGGCCTCCTCCCGCGGATGCCTCGTGGCCGCGCGCGCTCTTTGCATCTCCCGCCAGACCCCCGGGGCCAGCGCCGGGCTCCCGGGCTCGTCCCTCGTGGACCCCGGGCAGCCGCACGCGCACCCCGGCGCGCGCTCCGCAGACCAAGGACTCCCCCTTTCCGCTCCATCTGGGGAGCGGGGTCGTCTCCCGCCCTCAGCTGCATTAGCGGACACCCCGCCCGACCCCCGAGTCCCAGGCGCCCGACCCCCGAGTCCCAGGCGCCCGGCCCCGGACCCTATTTAAATGCCGGCCCCGGGAACACGCCCTCGTCCCTCCCGCCACGCGCCGCCTCTACCTCCAGACGCGCCGCGGGGTCGCGGAGTAGCAGGGCCCGGCGCCTCCCGCAGCGCCCCGGCCCGTGGCGCCGTCCGCGCCTCCGGAACAGGAAACCCGGGGCTTAAAGAGCGAACCTGGGGCAGCTGGGCCCGTGGGTGGCTTGGAAAGCAGCTCCGGCTCGCCTCGCAGAGACGCGTTCTGATTGGCTGGGCCCCCAGAGCGATGGGCGTCTAGACCAATCGCCACCGCTGAGCACCCCGACACCCGCCCCCGGAGCCCTGACGTCCGCCAATCCGGAAGCGCAACCGGGTGAGCGCGCATTTCCGCTGCGGAAGGAGCTGCGGGGCCGCGGCGGGGACATGCCGGGACCCTCGCCCCCTGCCGCCGAGTGGCCGCGACGCTGACCCGCGCGGGACCATGAGCAGCACGGACGGGGACGGCGCGCGCGTGCGGCGCTACGCCAGGCTCCCGGTGTGGGTGGTGGAGGATCATCAGGAGGTGAGCGGGCGGCGCGGGGACGGCGGGACTCGAACCGCGGCCGTCCGCGGAGCCCCGGAGCCCCGAGGCGCCGCGAGGCCGAGCCCCTTCTGGGAGCCGGGCGCAGAGCGCGGCTTAGCAGAGACCCCTGTACCAGAGGGCGCGGCGCGTTCGTGAACACGGTGTTCCCACGAGTAAAACTGGTGACTGGCGCCTGTTCTGGCTTCTGGAGCCAACAAGAGGCGCGTGGATCAAAGACACCTGTTGGAAAGTAGCTTTAATAAGCCTGGCCGGGTTTGTGGGTACAGAAGTGGGAGAGGGGTTAGAGTGAAGCCCAGCGGTAGCATGCTTCAAGCTCTGGGTTCAAACCCCCAGCATGCAAAAAAAAAAAAAAAAAATTGGGGGACAGAGCCTGACAATCGAGATGGAAAAAGTTAAAAGGAAAGAAAGTTGGGTTTCTGCAGACGGGACCTTCAAACCCAGGATTAAACTTGTAGACCATGTAGGAGTTCAAGCCCCACGCGCCACCTAACCTAATCCCCCATCCTAAGGTACCAGGGTACTGGGACACGCAGACCAAGCCAGACTGAGCTTCAAATGATGCTTTTGCCTGGGCCTAGTCCTAGCCGTTGGGTGGTAGAGACAGATCCGCGTTTACAATAAAGAACTCAAATACTTTCCCGTTTTTAACAGTTTCGTGAACTTCAAGTTAAGTGCAGTTCCGTGGAAGGTTTTCATCTGCACTTGGCGCACCAGTTCTAAACTCCATGTTGTGTGTCTGTTACAGGTTCTGCCTTTCATATACCGGGCCATTGGTTCGAAGCATCTTCCTGCCAATAATATAAGTTTTTTACATTTTGACTCACATCCAGACCTCCTCATTCCTGTAAATATGCCCGCGGACACCGTGTTCGATAAGGAAGCCCTCTTCGGGTAATAATGCTTTTTGATGATGATCTTCTATGTCTTTAAAATGTAATAGATGTCTTGCAATAGATGGTTGATAGTTAAGGGAACACACTTGGCCACATTTTTGGTTTTATTTTTGGTTTTGCCTTTTTCCCTTTTGATTTTATTTAGAGCCGAAAGAGCCAGCATCTGGGGTCATAGTCCTTCGGGGTCTGGAACGGGAGTCCAGCCTGCTATATTTAAGATTGTCTCAAAAAAATTAATAATAAATGCATTACTAAATAATTTTATGGTTGCTTACATTGTAGTCCATGTAACAACTCTCTTTGTAATGTGAAAGTATTCATAAATGCTCTCTAAACTAATGGCAAGAGGTATATTCCAATAAAGCTTTATTTATAAGAAAATGTATAAAAACAGCCAAGCTGATGTTTGCTAACCTGTCACTGGGAATATAGAATTTTAGAGGTAGAAGAGTCTTTAGAAGTAATAGGAGGGCTGGCAGGACGGCTCAGTTAGTGAAGGCGTTTGCCACCAAGCATGACAACCAGAGTTCTAACCCCGGATCCCACATTTATTGGAAAGACAGAATCCCACCTTGTTAATTGTTTCTGTGGCGTGTGTGCAGTCTCATACATATGCACTTGTGCACAAACACACATATACAAAAAGTAAATATAGAACTGATATAAGAAAGTGCTCCTTCTCCAGTCCGGATACTAAGGTACAAGAAAATATGCCTTATCTGAACACAGTCCCATAATTACATGAATAATGCATCTTTAATTTGCATATCCTTTCTAGGTATGTTCCTTTCTCGGTATGTTTATTTTCAAGTCATATATCCTAGTGACTTTCAGGGTTTGTTTGGTTTTTTTTCTTTTCAAATTTTTGTTTTTTGAAATTTTCATATACAAACAGAATGAACATTATCACTATCCCCAACCTCTCCTCTCCCACTTTTGCTTCCGTTCACCAATGCAGCCATGTCTCTTGTTCTCGTGGCCCTCTGCACGTGCTTCTTTTTGGAGTGCTGTATTAGCACAAGTCTGGGCATCTGTGGCAGTGCGAGTGGCCCTCAGTGGGCAGACCTGCTCACCTTCTCTTTGTCCAACACCTGCCCCAAGGATTCTCTCTGTATAGTTGTTTCTCCTAAGATCCTTCTCTGTGGGGGAATGTTGATGTGTCGTGTTTGCGAGGGTCTTGGGGAAGTAGATCTCATCTCAATGAGCTCCTGACCACGGCAGCCCTGTGGTGACTAGAGCGTCTGACAGGCAGTGCACCTCCCCACCTTTAGGCTCTTAGAATCTGTTAGGTTCCCTGAGTCTTGGGATGGGGAGCGATTTTGAAGTCCTGATTAGAACTGAGCATTCTAGAATCACCTGTCCTCTGCACTGTGGCCAGTCATGGTTCTCCGCATCTCTGTCTTCCATTGTAACAGGATGCATCTTGGTTGAGTGCTAAGGGGCATAATAAGTGTCCAGATGGTAGTTTACGATCAAGTATTTATAGTTAGCACTAAGACATCTGTTCCCGTCTAGTGTCTGTTTTTTCCCCTTCCACTGTTGTTTGGACAAGTTTATATTGCCAGGCATGTGTTCCCTGACAGTAAGGGGCCTAGAACACATTCAGAGAGTAATCGGTTACCTCAGAGCATCACACACCACCATTGCCCCTTGGGTTCTTGCCAGAGTTGTAGTTTCAATATTACAGCCGCCTAAGGCCATTGCCCCCCAACCTCTTGCTTTTTTTTGACTTTCACTTTTATAGAATCAGAGATTAAATGAAATCAGTAATTCTTGTTCTTTCTTATAGAAAGAATTATATATCTGCAAATAATGACATTCTGACTTTGCTTCTGTAAAAAGTTCCCTGAAATTCTCTGTTCATGTATATAACTATTAGTATACTGATTATATTTAGCTACTCTACCTCTCTTAGTTGACTTTTTCCAACATGCCAAATCAGGACACTAGTTTCTTTTTAAAAAAAAAAATGTAGTTTTGCCCTTGCCTACTATCCTTTATAGGTGGAAATTTCATATTTTAGAAATTGAAAAAAAAATTCCAAGAACACGTGCAGACTACATATTAGTCCTAAAAAAACAGTTCTTAAACTTTTTAGTATCTATTATTTTTTCTGTTTTTGTTCAGTTTTGTTTTTTGCGACTGGTCTCAGAAGCCACACTGCCTTTGAACTTGCTATGTAGCTGAGAATGACTTTGAACTTCTTGGTCTTCTTGTCTGCCTTCTGAATGCTGCAGTTGCAGACCTGAGCACCCATGCTTCGGATTCTTCTATACTCTTAAAATGCGAGTCTTTAAAAAATATATATGGATTATAATCTATGGCCATAATATTCAGAACATACCAGTCTCACCTCATTTCAGAAAAATGTGGATTATAATTGGGCATATTTACTTTATTGGAATGAAAATTAAAATATTCCTTACAAAATAGTAAGTCATTATATATCTGCATAAACAAGATATTTACATTTTCTAGGGTAGAGAGATAGCTGAGCAATTAAAGTATTAATTCCACAAGCAAAAGGACCTGAGTTAAAGTGTATAATGAAAATGTAGGCTTCCACAGACATGTTTGAGACCTCTGACCAGCAACCAACCAGAAAGTATCGCATACCTGTTACTTCTAGTATTGTTCTGGGTTCTAGTTGAAGCATCACAAAGATGCAGACATGTAATTAGAAATGAAAGTATGCTCATAATTTTTTTTGATAATTTTGAGTCTACTCTGATCTTCTACCCTTGACAAGTTTCCTGAAGTTCACCTGGCATGTAGATTCCACCAATTAGGTTCTTAATCTAAATAACCACGATTTATTGCTCTTTCCTTTAAAAAGAAAGAGAGACAGACAGGGAAGGAGGGAGAGAGGGAGGAAGGAAAGAGGGGAAGAAAGGAGGGAGGGAGGAAAGGAAGGGAGAAAATGATGCTCAGGTATGATTCAGTCACAGGAGCCTCCCTTGAAGCAACTGTTGGGCCACATATAATATGTAGCAGAAGCACTTTTTGCTGCTCACCTTTTTACTGCATAAAATATTTTTAAATGTCCTCTCAAGAATGAGAATGAGTAGAATTAGGGTCGTTGTCATGTAAAACCAGCTTGGCGGGGCTGGAGAGGTGGCTCAGGGGTTAAGCCTCTGCCTTGCAGGCGGAAGGTCCTGAGTTCCAATCCTAGACCCCACTGTACAGACGCCGGGCGGAAGCGGGGTGGCCTGCATTTCTGGCCCTAGTAGGGCAGAGCCTGTGAGTCCAGGGGCAGAGTAAACGAGGAGGTGAAGGCATCCATGGTGGTTCTCGAATTCGTCCGTGGTTCTGCACACACACTCATACATACATACACACATGCGCACACACTCATACACTCACAATTGAATAAATAATAAAAATAAATAGGGCTGGAGAGATGGCTCAGGGGTTGTGACTCTGTCTCACAAGCAGAAGGTTCTGAGTTCGGATCCCAGGTCCCACGTTAATAAATAAATAAATAAATAAATATTCATGATTTCCATTAAAAAAAAAAGAAAGAAACCAGCTTGGCAAGAAGGCATGGTTTTCGGAATTTGCAGTGCAGTACATTGTGACGACTGGTGGGTGTTGGTGACACTTGGGCACCAGCCCACTGCTGCGTTTGCATCATCAGTGCAAAAGCTAATAGAGTGGGAAAGACAAACAATGTCTTAATGCTTTCATGAAAATGACTTTGATCTAGCAGTCATCCCAAAAAAGTCTCAGGAAATCTCCCAAGGGACCCCACTCTTAAAACTGGCTGTTTTAAAATACTGTCACTGAAATAACATGGGAAAAAAATAAAAGCACTTATTCACACAGCTCTAACATTTCTCCTCTATTTTTCTTTCCAGAGAATTAAGTATTGAAAATTGGATTATGCCTGCAGTGTATGCTGGCCATTTTTCTCATGTGATATGGCTTCACCCCACGTGGGCTCAGCAGATCAGAGAGGGAAAACACCACTTTTTTGTAGGCAAAGACATTTCTACCACAACAATCAGGTAATCATTTTTTGTTACTTATGAAAGGAGTCAAAAGCTTTTATTATGCTTTGGATTCCTGCAATAACTTCCTAAGTCTGTCTACACCCAGTAGGATCAGATTAAATCTCAGCTCCTCACAAAATAGTGAAAACAAGTTTGTAAGTCTTCTGAACGTATTCGTGTGCCACTTACATTGTTTTAGTGCTTTATTTAAGAGAAAGGGAGGGAGAGAGAAAGGTCATATATTTATGGCATGCATGGCACATGGGTAGAGATCAGAACAACTTTTGAAAGTTTGTTCTCTTCTTCCACCATATGTGCGTCCAGGGATCAATCCCAGGTCTCCAGGTTTGATAAGCAGGCACCTTATCTGCTTTATATTTCATAACGGTTGAATTATTTTATGAATAGCATCCTCTAAAATTTGGATTCCTTTGATTGCTAACTCATTAAGTCATTCAGGTACCCTATAGATTCATATATTCAGTAGGACTAAAATGTCCTGTTTCTGTCTACTGCAATAAGGTTGGACTTCAATAAGTTATTATCTTGTTTAGAAACTATCTGTAAATTTATAGCGGTAGGAACTGGAAGTGTTGGCTCAGTCGGTAGTGTTTGCCTAGCCTGTATGAAGCCCTGGAGCTCCACACATAAATCAGGTGTGTTGGCACATGCCTGTAATCCTAGTATTCAGGAGATTCAAGTAAGAGGATCAGAAGTTCAAGGCCACCCTCAGCTGTAAGTTTGAAGATAGCCTGGAATATGAGTCTCTGTCTCAAAATAAATAACTTTATATGTGCTAAGTTTTAGACAAGTGGGAAGTAAATAGTATATTTTTGGTTTAATGGGGCGTCTCTGGAAGAAGCACTTAACTCTGTTCTAAAATTTTAGCAAAGTACAATGTAGTCAAAAAGCCAAGAGCATACTGATAGGCTCAAAACCAGAAATGTGGCTGGGAATGGTCCTGTCAGAAGACGAGGCAGAGGATCAAGTCCAGAACTTCCAGAATGTGTTCTGGTTATTTTTTAAATATTTTATTTATTGATTTATTGGTTTATTTGTGTGTGTGTGTGTGTGTGTGTGTGTGTGTGTGTGTGTGTGTGTGTGTCAGAGAGTAGGTGCTACCACGTGTCCCTGTGGAGGACCAAGGGTGACTTCAGGAATCATCCTGGATTGCTTCTACCTCCTTGCATCCCTGTGGGATTCCCCAGGCTCCACCCACCAGAGCTGGAAGTGCCGGCCGCCACCCTTTCCACCTGGCATTTTTATATGGGACCTGTATCTGATCTGTTTGCAAGGCAGAGTCTTAACCTCTGAGCCATCTCCCCAACCTGTATTCTGGATATTTTTAAGTCATTTACAATACTATGGTTATTTAACAAAACTCTGAAATATGTGGGAAAGAGCTCCTATTAATAGAAATTATTTCCAGAGCAGCAAGATGGCTTAGCAGGTAAAAATGCTCTCAGCCCAAGTCTGACAATGAGTTTCGTCTCCAGAACCCACAGGCAGGTGGATGGAGAGAACTGATAGCACATGTGCACAACACTCATATTGTCATACATACACAATAGGAATAGAAATATATATTTTTTAAATATTATATCTAGTTAACATTTTTCTCTGAAGGTTTTTGTTTGTTTGCTGCTTTGGATGCTGGTGCAGCTCTGATGGGAGAAACCAGAGGAGCACAGGACTAAGCAGAGAGTGTGTTTCTGAAGTTGGAGTTCAGCACACACGGTCATCTGAACGTCTGTCTTGATGTTTGCTTTGCTTTGCTTTTTGAGGCAGGGACTCATCGTAGCCCAGGCTGGCCCCGGCTCTCCTCAGCCTCCCAGATGCCCACGTGCAGGCAGGAGTCACCATGCCTGCCCCTCTGTCTCAGTTCCACAGTGTCTCAGTCCTCCGAGGCCCAAGTAACTCGCAGTGAGGGGAGAACAGGGGCATACATCTTTCTTTCTTTCAGAACCACTGACTAGCCCTTCTCAAGTGTCCACATCAACTGCAAGGTAGACTAAAATATGTCATCTTTGAGCAATTGTGCTGGCTAACAAGTTGGAGAATACTATCAATATATCTATGAAACAGGAAGTACAAATGCTAAAGGCGGCTCCCAGTTTTTGTGAAACATACCTTATTTCTATAGTGTTGTGGTATGATATCAGCTATTCTTTCCATTCTCCTTTAAAATTGTTTTTTTCCTTTTGATCTAGGGTTACGAGTACAGATTACTACTTCCTAAGTGATGGTCTTTTTGTACCTGAAAACCAGCTAGAGAACCAAAAGCCATTATACCTGGACGTCATTACAGTGAAACCTTGCAAGCTTCGTGGCAATCAGTGCAGAGATGCCTCAGAGTCTTCAGCCAAGAAGCCCAGGCTAGCTCAGGAAGACGGAGACGACACTGTCGCCGCTGCTGACCATGACGGTCAGTCAGAAGGACTAGGAAAGGACGCCGTGGCGCAGGGAAGTGAGCAGGCCCCCCAAGAGCCGTCGTGTTCCTGCTCCGAGAACCAGCACTGTCAGAGCGCAGCCAGCACGGGGGAAGTACTGAAAACCTTGACGAGTGGAGACGCGTTTGTCTTAGATATTGACCTGGATTTTTTTTCTGTCAAAAATCCCTTCAAAGAGATGTTCACTCAGGTAAATATGGTATTTTGAAAACACCGATCTGGAGAATTACATGATGCTGTAGATCAGAAGTAGCAAACTTCTGTGCAGCTTGAGCATTCCTGACTTGACAATCCAGGCTCTAAAATACTCAGAAATCCAAAACTTTGTAAGCCTGGTGAGGTGCACCCGTAAAGTCCATGCAAATATTCCAAAACCCACAAGTCCCTGAAATCTGATGGACTCTCTGCCTCCAAGTGTTTCAGATAATCAATCTGCATTATACTTTACAGATTTATAGCAACTCTGTTTTTCATGAAAACAAAAGTAGTAGGGTCCGGCATAGTGGCACATGCCATTTTCCCAGCATTGGGGCCTAGAAGCAGGAGAGTTGTGAATTTAAGGCCATCCTGGGCTACTTGACAGCCTGTCTCAAAACTAAAAACAAAACAGTGATGGAGAAACGAATGCTGCTTGTGACTTCTGTTACCCACTAGCTGTATCTTGGGAAAGGTGCTTTTCCTTCAGACTTGCATTTCAAGTGCAAAGTGAAAGAAGTAATCATCCGTAGCCTACTGGGAGTAAACTTCAGAAGTAGAGCACTTGACAAGCAACGCAAGGTCCTGAGTTCAATCCCCAGTGCTGCAAAGTGAATAAAGAAGACATAGTTCCTAAGACTGTTAATCAGGAAGCCTAAAAGACAGTGCCACAACATTGTACCTAGTGCATTTTAATCCCTACCTGGCAGTATTCCTAAATAAAATTATTGAGGCCAGATACAGTAACCTATATGATGGAATTTAATTATGCTAAATCAGGGAAGAAGAGTCTCCTACAAAGTCAGGGCATAGCTGGCATCTTTCTTGTATAGCGTCTCCTCACTCAAGTTCTATGTCTGCCATTCTGCCTCCAGCATTGTCTTTGTGCCTGAGTTCGTTGCCAGAGAAGTGGGAAGAGTGTCGTCATCATGGCATATCTCCCCTCCATACAGCTAAAATCTATTTGGATTCTAGGATATGTCTATATATATAAATGGGGCGTTATGGGCCGGTGATGTAGCTCAGTGGGTAAGCTGCCTGCTCGAAAACTGGTGATCTGAGTCAGTCCCCAGAAGTTCATGTGGTGGAAGAGAAGTGAGTTCCAAAAGTGTTCCCTGACCTCCACCTGTGCACCATACCATGCATGCATGCACTTCTCCTCTCTCTCTCTCTCTCTCTCTCTCTCTCTCTCTCTCTCTCTCTCTCTCTCTCTCTCTCTCGTGAATAAAACAGAAAATCTTTAAAAAGTGTGATGTTGGACTGAAGAGATGGCTCGGGTTAAGACTGCCTTGCAAGCAGAAGGTCCTGGGTTCAGATCCCAGGTCCCACGTAAAAATGCCAGGTGAAAACGGTAGCACCTGTACTTCAGCTCTGGTGGGTGGAGCCTGGGAGATCCCAGAGCGAAGCAAGAAGGAGGTAGAAGCAATCCAGGATGATTCCGGAAGTCACCCTTGGTTCTCTACAGGGATACACAATAAATTAAATTAATTAAATAGATAAACAAGCAAATAAATAGGGTGCTATCAGAAATACCTTTGTGACCTGTTAGCTACTTAGTCTTCTTTCATTCAAAGCTATTTTTATACTTTATGTTCAACTGACTATAATTACCCTGAAAAATTGCTTGCATTGGAAATCTAAAATATAAATTGTATCTTAGTCACTTAGACAGGCCTTTGACTATTACTGAAGATGTTCTCGAATCATAGACATATCATTGAAAACTCTTAACCTCGGATTTTATTTTGTTTTACAGGAGGAGTACAAAATTTTACAAGACCTCTACCAGTTTCAAAAGCCTGATAATAACCTGACTGAGGTATCCATCTTTTTTCTTCTGAGTTTTATCTGTGTATCACCAAATACTCTTGTTTCAGAGGTTTTGTTTGAGGGTGGGTTGGTTGAAGACAAGAGTCTTGTTTATAATCCTGTCCCAAATTTGACTTCCTTAGTGCCTGGCTATAATAGTATCTCGTAGCTTATTAAAGTGTTCTCAATTATTCATATTCTCTGTGTGTGTGTGTGTGTCATTTGAAGAGAACGTGAGAGTAGGAATGTCTATCCAAGTGCGGAAGTCAGAGGACAGTTTTGAAGGCCTGTTCTCTCCTTCCAACATGTGGACTCCTGGGATGGAACTCAAGTCAGTGAGCTTTACCCACCGAACCATGTTGCTGGCCCTCGGCTATCCAGTTTCTTTGTGCACGTGTGTGTCTGTGCACATGCACATGTGCGTTTCTTGGTGAAATCCCAGCTAGCACTTGGAAATGATTTTTTACTCATGTAAACTGATATTTTAATTATAATAATATTTACTTAGATTTTTAAGGAATAACTGTATAATTTCAGCTTTTCAATGTGTTTAAAGGAAGATTTGGTAGATATTGTTGATACTCGAATTCACCAGTTAGAAGATTTAGAAGCAACTTTTGCTGATTTGTGTGATGGTGATGATGAAGAAACTATTCAGAGATGGGCTTCAAACCCTGGGTAAGACCCCAAACATTTTGCTTTCCCAGTTATGAATTCTCAGTCTTACATATATTCCGAAGTTTGCTGGACAAATTGCTCTTGAATAATTAGTTTCGAGTACTGTCGAGATGGCTCCATCAGTGAAGTCTTGCTTTGTAGCATTAGTGAAGAACCAGGAGTGTTGGCTCATGGCCGCGCTCCTAGTGCTGGGGACAGACAGGAGGATCCCTGCAGCTCGCGAGCCAGCCTGCCTAGGTGAACTGGTAACTGTAGATTCAGTGAGAGACCTTGTCTCAAAAATAAGGTGGAGAGGGCTGGAGAGATGGCTCAGGGATTAAGATTTTGCCTCACAAGCACAAGGTCCTGAGTTCAGATTCCAGGTCCCACATACAAAAACACCAGGTAGAAATGGCAGCAGCCTGCACTTCCAGCCCTGGTGTGCAGAGCTCCCAGGCTGTGCACACCCAGAGAGAAGCAAGAAGGAGGTAGAAGCAGTCCAGGATGATTCCGAAGTCACCCTTGGTCCTCTGCAGGGACACACAGTGCCCTTTGATAAACACACACACCCAGACAAAATTAATAAAAATAAGGTTAAGAGAGGTCGAGGACCCATTATTTACCTCTGGCCTCCAAGCACACAAAACTAAATTGAAAAAAAAAATCATATTAAGAGGATGGTATATAGCTCTGATCTCAGCACTCAAGGGGCAGAGGCAAAAGGATCAGAGAAAATTCAAGGCTGCTTTGATCTATCCAGTGACAGTATACAGTGATGTATACAGTGACAGGCCAGTCACGGCTAGAGAACAGTAAACAAGCAAACAAATAGCAGTATTAAATTTTAACACAGATTTGCTATTAGTATTATTTTTTAATGTGCTCTGTATCTTGGCCTAGAGAGATGGCTTGGGGGTTTAGCCTCTGCCTCATACCAGAAGGTCCTGAGTTTGGATCCTAGATCCCACAAAAAATTCCCAGCAGAAATGGTAGGCAGAGCCTGGGAAACTCCAGAATAAAGCAAAGAGGAGGTACCATAATCCAGGATGATTCCTGAAGTCGCTCTTGGGCCTCTACAGGCACACATAGTGCCTCTGATACACATAGACAAAGAGACACGTAAATTTTTTTTTTTTAATTTAAGAAAATGTGTACTTTATCTAAAGATATAGAGCTAGAGGCAGGAGGATCATGAATTCAGGATAGTCCTGCATTGGGGACTAGAAGTCAGCCTGAAATTCTGTCTCAGAAAAACAGTTTCACCTTTCATTTCTCAAGCATCTCTTTATTATTTAATTATTGATATTTTTTGTGCAGTGCTGGGAATTTCATATTCCAGGCAAGCATAGCAATACCCTCATCCGTAAGCTGCAGTGTAATGTGTCATTTGCTTCTGTAATTTTCGTTGCACCAGGATATTTAACTGACTTGGATGGCTTTTTTCCAGAATGGAAGCACTAGTTCCACTTGTACAGAGTTTGAAAAAACGGATGGAAACACCAGACTACGAAATGGTAACTACTTTGTCATTGTAAAATGTGATGCGGGGGGGGGGGGAATGAATAGTTTTTAGAAAGCAGATTTTTAAAGTAACATTCCAGACAAAATCCTTATTTTTTGCATGAAGTACTTGGTGGTGCGGTACTAGTGGTGATGTCATGGTCATCTGAGGCAAGGCTTATCCAGCACAGCCTCGCCTCTAACTCTAAATTCAAAACTGGCCTTGAACTGCAGATCCTCCTGCCTCTACTGCCCAAGTTCTTCGATTTGGGGTATACCTCGCCTTGCTGATGCTTATTTATTTTTGTTGTTGTCTTTGCTTTATTTTTTAATGTCATTGTCAATGATGATAGTGACAGTCAAGTCAAACTTCACCAAAGAAGAGTCCAAAGTTTCTAATTCTGTCCATTCTTGATTCTTACCCATTTTTTGTCCTTCCTTTCCTCTCTCTGAAATCTCCTACCATAAAAAGCAAAAGAGAAAGATAAAAGACCTGTTTTAAGTAATAGCTCTTTGTTCCTTGGTGTTAGTCATCAGAATAGTATGGGCTCTTACTTTTAATTATCATTTCTAATGGGATATTGTTTTGCAGTCCTTGAAGCATACAACTTTCCATTTGATCCAGTATTGGAGATAAGAAATTGGAACTTAAAAAAGTTGTGCTGTAGCCAAGCACAGTGACGCACCTATAGCTCCAACCCTCTGGAGCTTGAAGCCAGACAATCCCAGGTTCAAGGCCGCCTCTCAACCACAGTAGCAAGTGTTATACAGCAAGCAGGACCTTGTCCGAAAAGTCAGAACAAAGTTCCAGCATCTTTTCTCAGTTTTTGCACCAGAGTTGGGTTTTACGAGTTGTTTGCCTCTTAGTCTGTGCTTCTCTCGAATCAGTAAGGAGTGTTTCAGTTTTTTCCGTTGGTGTGGAATATAGTCACACCACCTTTTCTGAGCTGGTGTTTACTGATTAGATGTTCGATTTGTAAGAATATAAAATAATAGTACAATAATGTGATTGTTAATGCTGCTAAGCTAGAGGTCATCTCTTAAACCAGTGTTGCGAACACTGGTTAGATGATATGCAGGGTTTGAAGATGTTGTGAGCTCATGATATCAAATGTGTCTTCAGGTAAATAGCTATAATCATTACATGGCGTATGGATTTCTGTTGTTGTTACTGGGCAGGTGTGTCGTGGGCTTTGGTGGAAAGGCTGTCGGGGCACAGCCACAGATTACATAACCAAGATGATGCACCCTCCACTGAGAATACTCAGTGGTTTGACTCAGTGGTTTGACTATTTCAGAGGAAAAGAAAATTGAAAAATAAACTCTCAGTATGTCAGCCTGTAGCTGCTAATTCAGTCTTTGGAGTTTGTCCAAGTCACCAATGAAGTTGACTAGTGTATTTTCCATGTTTTACATTTACAAACTATTATTGAAACTGTGACAGAGTGAGTTCTGGTTTTCAAAACCTTAACGCTAAGGTTGCAGAATGGCAGCCTGTATCGCACCCTGTAAGCCACTTTAACTTTCAGACCTCGTTACCATAGTTCCAAGTCTAGACAGTATTCATTACACTTAAGGGATGGATGTTCACCTCTGGAGTGGATGTGTGTATAAGATGCACACAAAAAGGGAACTGTGCTAAGCATGTGCATGCTGGCCATGCACGCTCAGGTTCCAGCTATATTCTTAGCCCACAAGGTCACTTTTAATTGTTTTGCTTTCAGGTTCACCAGGCTGGCCTCACCTGCGATTATTCAGAACTCCCTCATCATATCAGCACAGAACAAGAAATTGAGTCTCTTATTCAGTCTGTATATTATTTACTAAAAAAATTGCCAAAGCCTACTCTGGTGACAATTGCAAGGTAAGTGTGCTGGGCCAATAACTGCATCGAAGACGCGCATGTCCTAGTGTCTGAGACCTGTGAATGTGACAGTGGGGACTTTGCAGTGTGCTTGAGGATTTTGCAGTGAACTTCTGCTGAATTACCTGAGTGGGGCCACTGTTGCTCCAAGAGCCCTGCAAGGAGAGACAGGATGAGAGAGGAGAAAAGCGAGCAGGTGGGCGCCCGGCGCGCACCTCGGTGGTGGCACTGCAGATGGAGGCCAGGGCCCAAGCAGAGGGCTGCAGGCCTGCCCTGGAGGGCGGGAAAGCAGAGCCCAGCATGTCTGCTGGCTGCAGTCACTAAAATACCAAAACCAGTCTGGCACTGCCTGCGGGCTCATCAAACTTTAAAAATTATCAAGGACACAGAATAGTTACTCATATTGCTGGGCTGTATTACGAGCATTTCTACCACGTGGCTCTCTTGTCTCTAATCCTGTGACTATAAATACCACTTCTGTTATTATGACAACCAGAAATACACATTCCAGAACAACCTCCCAGGGAACACTTCCATGAAACACTGCTAAGTCCATTGTAAGCAGAGATCTTTTTGAAAGCAGCAAAGTACCCATTCATTATGGCTTATAAAACAAGCTTTTATATATGCATAATACTTTGGTCTATATCTATATGTTAATGATCTCTATTCACACGTAAATAGGTAAGTAGTTTATCATGCTCTTGTAAATTCTTGTCTCCCAAGTGGCAGAGAGGGTGTGAGACAGCGTCTGTGTGGCATGGCTTGGCTGGACCTCACAGTCCTGCTTCAGCTCCAAGTGCTGGGATTAAGGCTTGCACAACCATGCCCAGCTTGTTTATTAAAATTTTACAATACTTATTTTTACATTTCATATTAATCTTTTATTATTTTTACATCTCAAAGTAACATGGTCACCAGAGAATGGAATGGGTTTACCAGAGGCTTTTATTGTGATCATCAGGAGTAGCAGCTATCCAATCCCTGTGCTTTGATAAAGGTTCCCGTGTCCCTCTTCTCAGTCCGTCATCCGTGGTTCCTTACCCCAGAGCAGAGTGGGGATGCCAATCAGATCTGTCGGTTCACATCTTTAGCCCGCAGTAACTGGCAGTAACATTTTAACTGTCCAGTGCCACTCAAGTTGTCCTCACCTGACCTTTAGACAGACACCCAAAGGACAGATCCTATCCTGTCCCACTCACGCCTCTCTCCTTTGTGCTGTCTAGAAAACTAACGCCAACATGTGTCATTTTCAGCCAAGCCATACGTCTTTTAAGCTTGTGTAGGTGACAACAGAACTCTTTAAACTGTGGGAAAACCTCTGCCTAGTGCTGGTCAACGAGTCCTAAAAGAATAAGGAAATGCCCGTGCTCCCAAGTGCCACTGCTTCAGAGACAGCATAGTGGCAAGGAAGCGCCACGACTCACAACACCCTTAGTAGCCATTGTGCAGGTTATTTATTCTTCACTTCGATTCCTCGAAGAATTCTGTATTGTGTGAGTCAGACATGGTGGCGAGGCCTGTAATCACAGCGCCCCAGCGGCATAGGCAGATCAGCAAGTGCAAGACCGTCTTGGTCTGCCTAGGAGTAAGTTCCCAGGACTGCATAGCAACACCATTTCTCAAAAGAGAAAGACGTTTTGTAGGAATTTAAAGGAAAGTTCTTGTAAAGCCCTGAAGCGGGCAGCCATTTAGTAGTTTTCAGCTGCTGCTGCAGAATGCGGCACACCTACACGTCTGTTCATTGACATCACATGCTGCCTCGTCCCCTCTACATACATGACTTTCTCCTTCTCGCGTGTATTTTCCTTTTTCCTCTTGGCTCCAGGTCGAGTCTGGACGATTACTGTCCTTGTGAGCAAGTGGACGCCATTCAGGAAAAGGTCCTCGATGTGCTGCGCTCCCTCTACGGGACTCTGGACACTCACTTGGTGTATTTAGCAGAATCGTCTCCATCTTGAAGCAGACAAAACACTAGGCTCCGATGCATTTTTATGTGGCAACAGAACTTGTCAGATATTTCTGAGTGAGCCTTCCAGAGAATGTTTTGTTGTTGTAAACTTTAGGTTGAAATTCTTCAAGTATTTTTGGATCTTCAAGCAATATTTTTAGTATTGTTGTACAATAGCACTTGGGTTATTGTTCAGTTGGTTTGGTTTCCTGCATCAAGTCTACTGACCCCAATTGATGGGGCTGTTGGTCTCCTTGCTCTCTCGTCTTTATTTTTGTGAGGGTTGTTTTGTCTTTTGTGTTTTCCCACTAGATCATTTGGACTAGATGAGATTTATTTATCATCCAGCCAATATTCATTTAGCATTGATGTGCAGGTACTATGAAGTGCTGTGTACGTGTGTGGTGATGGGCAGAACATGCCAGATGGCGTCCCCCCTTCGAAGAAACAGATGAGAGAAAAGGAACATGCCTGTCCGTGACAGTGTCACGGAGTCACCCTTTCTAAGCTTGTTGGAATGGAGGCCAGGATTTACCAGGTATTTCACTGTTGTATTTTGTTTGCTTGCGCTTTTTTGAGAATCTGAAAATCCTTCCAGGAGTTTTATTCTTCAGGTTGGTCATTGTGGACTTCAGTTGATGTTTGTCATTTTATTAGCAATCAGGTTGATAAACTTTTCAAGTCAACTTTTTTGTGTAAAAAGTGGAGAAAAAGTTCAAATCTTTGATTTTCTATCTGACATAAAAACCCAAGAACGCAGCTGTCTTCCACGAGCAGCTGAAAGATGCAGTGGGATTAGCGACTCTCCCTTAGGTGAGTGTAAAGCCAGAAGCCGAGTGAGAGATGAGCAAGGGTTGTTGCTGGAACACTAAGGAGCCGTTTCCACAGCAGGGCGTCCCTGAAGGCAGGGACCTTACTAGGAAGCCTGCACGTTCATGCAGAGTGGAACTTGTCATTGCAAGCAGAACTGGGCATGTTTCTGCTTGTGTGCAATTGGCGATCATGCTTCATGTTTGAAGGTGATAGGACACCTTTGGGAGAGACTGTAGCATTATAATGAGCCATGGAGCTACCGGATCTCTAGATGATCCAGGAGAACGACTAGACTCTAGGTGATCCAGCACAATGACAGGATTCTTGGCTGATGTAAGCTGTTGGGCTGAGTGGGCTACTGGTAGTTTATCTGAAGATATTAGATTCTCCCCTGACCTACGTCCTGCCCAACCAGAAAAAAATAAGTGTTTAACCTTGAGTTCCTCCCACCTAGCAATTAATCATACATAAAACTTTTTCTGACATACTCTTTATTATGGAAATTACTGGTTTTTCAATTCACCTTCTTTCCATTTTTCAGCAGTCTTTTTTAGCTATCTAATTTCTTTTTCTTTGAAGAGTACAGTGCCATGTAAAGAAAACAAACCAGAATGCGCATCAGTCCTGCCTTGGCGTAGCAGATGCGTTCATTTTTGCAGGCCACTTTCCGGCCCCGTCCCTGCAGCATGTGGCTCCTCAGAATGGCGACTCAGCTGCATTCAAGGCGCCTTACCGCCGTCACTCACTAGGTGGCACCATATTCCGTTCTCCATGAATAATATTTCCAGTGAATTTTTCTTGTCTAAGCTGATTTCTTAAGTGGAATAGGCGAATGCTATATGTATTATTATGTAAAACAAAAATTTAGTTTTTCATTTTGATATAACACTGTATGCCCAAAAGGTTTGTGTTCTTACAAAATCAGAATTGTAAAATTGTGCTATTTATTTTTAAAGTTTGAAAATGTTCTATTTGAGTTCTGTAAATAGACATTACTTTTAAAAGAATGTTATTTTTTGTGCTAAATGAGATTAAAAGATATGTGTGGAAGTTTAAAGATTTTAAATCAGACCGTAGCACCAATCGTTTGTCTGTTGATTTCACTGATTTTGCACCTGGTTTTTAAGAATTTTAAGAATCGTCATTTTAACTTCAGTTGGGTTAGCTTGTATCAGTCAGCCAGATGTGGGGCTACGCATTTGTAATCCCAGCACCAAGGAGGCTAAGTGGGGGTTCCAGGCCACCAGGACTGCATAACAAGACCTTATCTCACAAATAGAAAGGAATGGACCCTAGAGGCAAAGAGCAGAGAATATCGAACACTGACCTGCCGTTCACTGTTCCAGGTCTGAGCTCCGTTGTACCAGGAATCTTAACCAGGCATGTGTCGCTGAGTGGATCAGAGGTCTCCCCTGAACAGGGCTCCAGGAGGGTTTTCTCTTAAACGAGCAGCCGAGCGAGTGGCCGGCGTGGCTGCGGGCCGGGCCGGCATTGCAGCGGCATTGGCTGTGCCAGGAGCCCTTCCCCAGGTGGCAGCTTTTCTGTGCCATTCTGGGCTTGACAGTGTCTGAGGCCACAGGCTCTTCTCTTTCCTTTGCCACATGAAGGTGGCATCACGCAGCCATCTCTACTGTTTTGGCTCAAAGTCACTCCTCCATTCCTGGCGCTAAATATGCCCAGCTTTACCATAAGTAAATTTTAAAAAGAATATTCAATACTGTAAAGATCTCAATGCTTTACATATCAAACTCTCTTCCTCTCCCTCCCCCATCCTTTTCTCCCTCTGCTGCCTTTTCCTCTCCCTCTTCTTTCCTTTTCTGTCTCCTTGTGCCTCAGGTTGACCCACACTCTGAGCACCCTCCTGTCCCAGCTTCCCGGCGCTGGCATCACAGGCATGAGCCACCACGCCTAGACCCAACGTTAACTAATGAAGCTAATTTTGAAGTTCAGATGGAAAAAGGATCATGCAAAGAGAGCCAGGAAAAATACTGGAAAATAAGCTTTAGCAAAAAGATTAGCGCTATTAAGCACAGTAGGAAATGAAATTAACTTACACAGTAGGTCCAGCAGGCCAACAATATGAATAGGAGAGAATAAGATCCAGAAATCGACCTGCTTTAGTTAAAGACAAGACATCTGGTTTAGCAGAAAACATTCGCTCTAATTCCAGAAGAAAGTTTCCATTTTCATCAAGTCCAGAATATGTTTCTGTTCAACTGACTGTTCTGTTAGCAAGGATTTTAGAAGGAGCTGTTTTTGTCTTACATTGTGTCCTGATCATGTGACTCTCCAGCTTTTCCCTGAGGACACCTCCATTCTACTGCTGTGGGAATTAAATAGACTGAGCGGGACACCAGGACTTCAGAAACTAAATTCACTTGACTCTTTCCAAAGTCCAGGTGCTCTGCTTGTGATGGCTTGGGTTTTAAATTCTTTCATCATAGAGCATTTCTGCGCTGTCTAATTGACCACAGGTTTACAGAGAATCAGTTAGTGTGAGGGCTGCAGAGCAAGAGGGGCTGGAAGGAAGACTGAACAGCAGCAACATGGTTTGAGATGTGGCCCCCACAGTCTCGTGTTTAGCAAGGTCATGGCACCTTGAGAGGTGGAGCCTTGCTGGAGGAAGGCAGTCACAAGGGGTGGGCCTTGAGGTGCATGAGTCCCACCCTTCCTCCAGGAGAAGTCAGCCTTTACAACAAGCTGACTTGCAGCTTTCAGCCTTCCAGGATGACTGCAGTGACCTAGCAGTGACCTCCTCCAGCTGTGGCCAGCCAGCCATGCCGCCTCTGCTTTGAGAGACTGTTTCTCCCCTCTGGAACCATAAGCTGAATAAATCTCCCTTTCCTCCCTTTTAAGTTGCTTGACTTTGCTCTCACAGCAATAGTTAAAGTAACCCTTACAAGCAGTTACAGAAGCAGATGAGTGATCTAAGGGAGAGTCTTGATTGAGATAAGCAGAGTTAGGGCTTCCTTTAACTTTTAATTGGACTTTTAAATCAAAGGCAAATTGCTGTTTTATCATCAGATACGGAAAATGTTCCATTTAATAAAAAGGAACTTTTTAAAAAAAGCTTAAGCATAAAATTGGGCATTGTCTCACACAGGACATAGTGAGTGAATAAAGGTGAGTAATGAAAAGGATTGGTGGGGAGGGGCGTGGATCAGTGGCTAAAGCCTTTGCCTTGAAAGCAAAAGGATCTGAGTTTAGATCCCCAAATGCCACATAAAATGAAAGCAACATGTAATTTCAGCCCTGGAAGGAAGAACCTGGGAAACCCCAGAGCAAAACTGAGGTAGAAGAGCAATCCAGGAATGATTCCTGATGTCAACCTTGGATCTCCACAGGCGCGCACACGCACACACGCACACACACACACACACACACACACACGCAAAGAAAAGAAAAGATAAAAGGCCTAAGTTTGAAAGGTAAAACTTCTTTAATAAACCTAGGAACAAAAAAGAAATGCCCATTACTTTGAAATAATTTTTTTACTTAGTTTTTTTTTAATTTTTTAAATTTTTTTATTATTATTTATTCAATTGTGCGTGTGTGTGTGTGTGTGTGTGTGTGTGTGTGTGTGTAGAACCACGGACAAATTCGGGAACCACCACGGACGCTTCCACCTCCTCCTCCTTGTTTACTCTGCCCCGGGATTCACAGGCTCCGCCCTACCAGGACCAGAAGCGCAGGCCGCCTATACCTGGGGTCTAGGATCCGAACTCAGGACCTTCCGCCTGCAAGGCAGAGGCTTAACCCCTGAGCCACCTCTCCAGCCCCACTGTGAAGTAATTTTTTAGAGCAAAGTAAAAGTAAAAAAAAAAAGTGAGTCTTGTCAAAATAAAAAGCGATTATGTATTGAAGAACACCACATTATGATTCTCCACAGAAGCTGAGCCAATAAGAGATGGATACGGCTAGAGCTAGTACACGTAGGAGAGTGGTTGTGGGCATTGCCCACATGACTACAGAAGCTGAGAAGTCCTGCGATCTGCTCTTGAGGGAGAACTGAGGATAGCCCCTGGTACAGCTCAGCGCAAGGAACACCAGAGACGGGAAGAACTGAGAGTAGAGTACACGGTGCCCCAGCTGCTGGAGTCAAGACAGAGCAAAGCTTCCTCCACACCCTCTCTAGTTAGACTCAGTACTTGGGGATTAAGCCCGTCCACACAGGGAGGGCAGTCAGCATTACTCAGTACCGCTCCATAAAACACCCCCACTGTCGGGCTCAGAAATAGTGTTCGGCAGCAAATGGAAAACAACAAACTATAATTCAGAACATCAGAGACGCTCCATTAATCACCTGGAGCCAGACCAGCCAAATCTCTCCCCATCTTAAAGCTCAGGGAACCTTGCGGAAGACGGGGCAGCAAGATCGTGAGACCCTAAAGATGGGGAGAACCAACGATATGCAAGGTGCTCCACACAAGTCAGGACTGCAGCAGCCAGAACTGGCCTTTGCCTGACCTGCACAATGGCTGACATGTCAATGAACTCCCAAAGGCTAGCATGGAGCTCAGGGGAGAAGGCTCTAGGCAGTAGGATCCTTAGAGGCAATGGATTAAGTAGTTATAATAGAGTTCCCATACTAATGGGGAGCCCAAGAAAGGGCCCTGGGCTGTCACTGAGTCCTGAACCCTCACTAAGGTGGAGGATTCAAAGGGATGTTTGGTGCCCACATAAATGGATGCTCCAGGGGATGGGAGGAAGGAAGCGAGAAGCAGAGTGCAATGGGGGATGATGAGGGAGGGGAGGGGGGGCAGAGGATAGGGGTACCTATTGAGCATGTATGATTAGGGAAAAAAATGTGGAAGAAAAAAAAAAGAAATAGCATTCAGCCAAATTCTCTGAGCACTTCATGACCTCAGTCAGTTGTTACAGAATTAATCCTAAGACACTATTAAGAGAGCAAAAGGGGGCTGGAGAGGTGGCTTAGGGGTTAAACCTCTGCCTTGCAGGCCGAAGGTCCCAAGTTTGGATCCTAGACCCCATGTATAGACGCGGGACAGAAGCGGGGGGGGGGGGGGTGGGAGGCTGCGTTTCTGGTCCTGGTAGGGCAGAGCCTGTGAATCCCGGGGCAGAGTAAACAAGGAGAAGGAGGTGGAGGCGTCCATGGTGGTTCCCAAATTCGCCTGTGGTTCTACACACACACACACACATACACGCACAATTGTATAAATAATAAATTAAAAAAAGAGAGCAAAAAGACAACCCGCATCATGACAGAAATACTGTAAACAATTGGCTGCAAAGGGTTAGTGCCTCGATGGCGCAGCCTCTATGCAAAACAACCTCCTCAGAAGGTTAAGATGTAACAGCCGGGCATATGGCCCACCCATAACAATGACATTTAGGAGGCACAAGCAGGAGGATCAGTAATTCAGTATCATACTCTACTATAATGGGAATTCCAGGGCAGCATATGCTAGTACGCTGTATATCCAAGAGAAAAGGTAAACAAAAGTGTCCAACGAATGAATAAGTGAACCGTGTATACGTACAATGGGATGTTACTAAACCGTAAAAGAATGAGATTCAGATACATCTACAACGTAAATGAACCTCTAAAAATGCTAGGTGAAATAAAGCAGATACACCCATGATCTGATGGATGGTTGAATTATTCCTCAGAAAATAGAAACAGGTCAGGAGGTCTCAGGGTGGGGGAAGAAATGAGTTACTGTTTAATGGGCGTAGCTTTTCTGTTGGAGATGAAGCAAGTGTGTAGCAATGACAGCTGAGCAACATGGTATATTTACTTAGGGCTGCTGCATTGAATATCATTCAAGAGCTGGGGAGACAGTTCAGTGGTGGGGAATTCACCTAGCATGTCATGAGGACCTGGTTTTGAATCCCAACACCAAAGAAAAGTGTGTGTGTGTGTGTGTGTTAATAAATATTACCAGCAAAACTCAATATAGAATTTACTTTGAAATGAATGTATCATCATAGTAATTCATTTTGAGTATATCTGCCTGCCACTCCCAGATTGTAATTGTCCAAAAAACATTTTGGGGACCCTGTATTGGTATATGAAGGATCTCCGAGACAGAGTTGGCACTTGTACAAGGGTAGGTGAACAGTGAGAAATTGGAAAAGAAGGGAGGAGCCTTACCCAAAGACCATCCTTTGGCTCTTCTGAGGAGAAACGAATACTGCCACAGGTACTAAGGAGTGCTACAGGCTGATAAGAAATTCACATGTAAAGCAGCACATGCTTTCCTGCAAGCCCAACACTGAAGCGGGAGGCTAACGTAGGAGAACTCCCTGAGTTCAAGGCCAACCTCAGCTACATAGTGAGTTGGAAGCAAGCCTGGGACTACATAGCAAAACTGTAACTCCAAAACACCAAAAAGAAGGGGAAGACGAAGAAGAGAAAGGGACCACGCATGGTGGTCACTCCTTTTGCCCCAGAACCCTGGAGTGCAGACAGGAGGACCACCACAAGTTCACAACCTATCTGGTCTATGTAACCAGTTATGTAGTAACACTGTGTTTCACAAAAAGATGGAGGGACAAGGGCGGCTTGGGAGACAGCTCAGACAGTGAAATGCTTGCCTTGTAAGCACCGAGACTTGAGTGCAGTTCCCAGAACCTACGTTTTAAAGGTTAGGCCTGATGCTGTCCATTTGTAAGCCCCCAACCCCACACTGAGATAGCAGAGATAGGCAGAACCCAGGGCCACTGGTCAGTTTAGACTTCTCAGTAGGTGCTAGGACAGGGAGAGACCCTGTCTCAAAAACAACAAGGTGGTTGTGCTGAGATTTTCTTCTAGTTCCTACCTGCAGGTACATACACATGCGCTCCCACACATCATGAGTACACACACACACACACGAAGACATCATCACAGATCCCACATATTAGCTTCATGCCAATAAATTTGACACACAGATGAAAAGAGCTACTTGACAAATCCAACAACTTAAAAGGCAGATGTGCCTATAATAGCAGCACATAAGAGTCTGAAGAGGGAGATTGTTATGAGTTCAAGACCTGCCTGGACTACATAGCAAAACCCTGTCAATAAAAAAAAAAAGTAAAAGAAGGGAAGGGAGGGATGGACGAGGGAGGGAGGGAGGGAGGGAAAAACAACTTACCAAATTTGTGCAAAAGATACTGTACATTGATTTTTAAAGTTAAATTGACAAACACTTTCCCTCGACTAGGAGTAGTGATGCACTACAATACTCAATAGGATCAGGAGCTTAAGAGCCGCCTATTCAAGTCTGTTCAAACTAAGTTCAAGGCCACCCACTGCTACTTAAAAAATAAAGATAAAAAGAGAGGGGAGGGATCTTTCCCTCAAAGAAATCTGTGGTCCCATCCCCCAGCCCAGATGGTTTCTTTTGGGAATTCTACCAAACACTTAAGGAAGAAATAATATTAATCTTTTACAGGCTCCTTTAGAAAATGGGAACTGTTCCCAACTAACTTTCTGAAACCAGTATAGTTCTAAAAAAAAAAAAAAAATTTACGAAGACATTTCAGGCAAGAGACTGGAAGATTGGTATCTCTTGTGATGTAAAAGTCCCCGACAAAATGCCAGGGTGTTCAGAGTAACAAGGAGAGCTAAGACAGTCCTACTGGGACCAATGCCCGGGAAGCAGGCTTTAACATCTGGAATTAGCCGGCTGTATGGCCCAGTACCTATAATCCAGTTAGTTGAGAGGTAGAGAGACAGGAGGATTGCCATAACTCTAGACAGCCTGGGCAGCAGCGTTGCAACCTTATCTCAAAGCAAAAAATTTAATCATCATGTAGAAGACAAAAGCCTTATGATCATCTCAATAAATGTGAAAATGCCTTTGATGAAACTGAATGCCTATCGTGACTTAGGAGCTGAGATGACTCAGTGGATAGACACCCTCACCATGCGAGCTGATGGCCTGAGCCACTTCCCGGAATCGAACTTGCAAAAGACATTTCTTTCTCTGTTCATCATTTCCAAGTTACACACAAGGACAGAGAAAGTTTGGTTAAATCCCCCAGAAAAAGATGAATAGACTCTGTGCCTGGCTCAATCATGTCGTTCCCCACAAAGTAGTATCATTCTAGGGTCCCTGCACCTCGAAGAGGAAGCGGTGCCTTCCTAGGGGAATTAGGGCTGCTGACGGGAGAGTGGAGACCGGACAGCTTCCCCAGTGGGCCGTGTCATCACGAGGGCCCCGTAAAAGAGGCTGCAGTGTCAGGATGGTGTCTCATCAAGGAGACTCCACTGGCCACAGCTGACTCTGCAGCCAGGAAGGGACAGTCAGACAATACAAGCCACCTCCACGGTTGCAGGATTCAATGAAACACCTCTCCTGAGGGCTTGGGACGGGGCCCAGCTCTGCCGATACCTTATTGCAGCCCATGGAGATCCATTTCAAGTTCATGGTGCAGGAGTAAAAGACAATACAGGTGTGCTGATGTTAGGACTCCGGGCTGCTGGTAGCGGACTGCAGTCATGCTGGAGGCTTGGCCATCAACAGCGCCGGGCACTACATCCAGAATGCCAACCCAGCACTTTGAACTAAATTAGAAGCCTCCTCAGAGTCAACACCCTGAGGAGTTGTCCTTATTTTCCTTTCCCCTATGCTACAGAGAAGCTATTTTTTTTTTCCCTCAAAGTCTCCTTATCTCCCTGCAGACAGGATCCACCAAAAAAAAGTACACAATTGCCTTCAATCCTCTTAACTGAAATTTCATTAGCCAAGAAAGATTAAACTCAGAGGAAGAGACTGATCATCAAACACCACACCTACAGCCAGTAGGTGCCCCAAACCACTATCCTATGGGCCCACTCAACTCTCCCGCTATTACCCATGCAAGATTGCCTAGCCATCCCCATTCCCTCGCCCCTAGGAAGCCAGCTATATTGGTTTATGAATCTTGTATGACCAAGTACTCGCCTTCCTGTAAAGCCTCATGCAAATAAACAAACTTTTTCTTTAATCCATCTACAGCTACTGTTGTAGTTACTGTGCATAGTTGCTGAAAAGTTCCCCACCAAATGGCTTAAGGAACAGGGGGTTTTATTTTGGCTTACTGATCCTTGGACACGGTTCTTACTCCAGCTTGGCAGGGAAGCTCATGCTGACACCAGAAGCCGAGAAGACTCCACATGAAATCCACAGGATTGATTGCTGGGAGCTGCGGTTCTCACTTGCCAAACCAACATGTCTCGCCAAGTCTACAGAAGGATGCCAACTTCCTTAACCAGTTCCCTGCACCTTAGTCACTTGCCCAAGACTGGCCCAGCCCACGGGCCATCAATTAGACAATTCCCCACAGGCTGGCTCAGAGGTTAATTCAACTGCCAGTTCTTTACAAATGTGCCCGGAGCTCAAACCCTCAACCAACAAGTTGACACCTGTATCTAACCATGACAGCTACTTTTTTTCTTAGCAGACTTAAAGACCCAAGCATTGGTAATGAAGGAAAAAAAAACCCTTTTCCCTCATGGCAGCAAGAATAAACTATTAGAGCATAATGTTTAGTGTCCAGGTGACAACTAGGAGGCCTCTGGGCGCTTATGAGGAATCGTCCCGCTAAGCCAGGTGCTGGGAAAACCCAGAGGAGGTTGTCTTGATTGGACGACTGATGTCTGAAGACCAGCTCTGTGGTGGGCGGGACCAGGCCCTGGATGGGTGGGTAACAATAGAGAGGACCAGCGGAATTTCAAGCAGTAGTAGCCGGTAGTATGCAGCGTCGGTCCCGAGCCTCTGTTTTGCTATGGATGTGCGCAACCAGTTCCCCCAACGTCTTCAGGTAGAACCCCCTTGCTGTGCCGGACTGGAACCTAGAATTGTAATCGGGAATAAAACCCCTTGTTCCCTAAGCTGGAGTAACAAGTTCCTAAATTAAAATTAAAACCTATTGTATTTTTGATCCTTGTTAAGTCATGTCCTTGAGTAGTTGGGCCACAAGATGGCAGTAGATGACCAGATTAACCCAAGGAGCCCCCCTCAGGCCCGTGTACTATGCAGAACAACGGACAAGCAGCTAATAAAGCTTTTTCTATCATCTCATCACAGTGACAATTAAGATTTCTTCAACAGGGGGCTGGAGAGGTGGCTCAGGGGTTAAGCCTCTGCCTTCCAGGCGGAAGGTCCTGAGTTCGGATCCTAGATCCCACGTATAGACGCCAGGCGGAAGCGGGGGCGGCCTGCGTTTCTGGTCCTGGTAGGGCGGAGCCTGTGATTCCCGGGGAAGAGTAAACAAGGAGGAGGTGCAGGCGGTCCATGGTGGTTCCCGAATTCGTCCGTGGTTCTGCACACACACACACATACGTATACACGCACACACACACATACACACACGCGCGCGCACACATGCATACACGCACAATTGAATAAATAATAAATAAAAAGATTTCTTCAACAGTATTGGGCAATCATCTAAGTTAACCTTCATAAAGTTTTCTATTTTTTTTATTCTAGTTTTTGTAGTAATAAGGAATAAAAATCCCAACCGGGGCTACATTTTCTCAACAGTTTTTTGAGCAGAGTCTCTGTGTAGCACGCCCGGGTCTTAAAACTCTGTACCTCTCTATTATGATCCTCTGCTTCAGTCTCCAAAATAGCTGGGGTTACGGGCTGAATACTGGTCCAGGTAGAAGTCACAATGTAGCTAACCCTGCCTGCCTGCAACTCGAATCATCCCACCTCAATACCAATGCTTACACCTCCTCGCCTCCAGAATCTTGATGAAGGTTTAAACTGAATTTTGAAAACTATGTTTTTATGTGCAAAAGATGAAACCATGAAAGAATGACAACCTCCCTTTCCCCGCCCGCCCGGACGCGCGCAGTCCAGCCAGGACACACTGCGCCCTAGGTAAGCACCCCCTGCTCACCCCCAAGCCCCAGGTAATCCACTAGTCCCAGCTCCTCCCACCAGCCAGTCGGAGCAGGCGCTGCTCCCGGCCGGAGAGGACCCCTGGGCCACTCCCCAGCTCCCCAGGTTAATTGCGCCCGCCACCAGCATCTCTCCCCTTTTCCCACCCGCCCTGACGGACACGACTGCGAGGACACACTGCGCCACAGGGGGTGACATCCAATACCTATCAGGATGGAGCCAAGGGCGGTGCAGGAGCAGCAAAACTGAAAAAAAAAAAAAAATCAACCAACCATAATTCAGAAAATCAGGAACCAGGCCAACCTAATCTCTCCTCATCCTGAAGTTCAGGGAAATTTGTGAAAGAGGGGGCGGGTAAGATTGTAAGAGCCTAAAGATGGGGAGGAGCAACGATATGCAAAATACTCCACACAAGTTAGGGCCTCAGTAATCATAACAGGACTTTGCATGACCTGCGCAATGACGAACATATCATTGACTCCCCAAAGTCTAACATGGATCACAGGCACTACGATCCTTAGAGGCAAGGGATAAACAGCCACAATAGTGTTCCTATACTAAAGGGGAACACAAAAAAAAGAGCTCTAGGCAATGCCACTGAGTCCTTAACACCTCATCAGAGAGGAGGACCCAGAGGGAAGTTTGACGTGCACACTAAGGAATGCTCCAGAGTGGGGGAGGAGGGGGAGGAAGCACTGGGAGAAAGGGAGGGAGGGGGAAAGGAAAGGGAAAAGGGGGGAGAGAACAAGAGGGTCCAGGGAGGGGTGGAGGGAGGAAAGGAGGGGAATAGGGTACTTACCAACTTTGTATGAGTGGAAGAAATAAAAATTTTAAAAAAGAATGACATCACTAGAATACGTGTTGCACACACACAAAGAATTTGTTTCTAGTGCCCTGACCATTGATGGCATCACATAGTAGATGCCCAATAAATAATAAACGAATATCTTGTGTCCAATTTGCTTATATAAACTGCTTGTGGAGTCTTTTTTTTTTTTTTTATGTTAACCCGTGTCATCTGGAACTCAAGGAGAATTTAGCCAAGATTTTCAAATTTAGCACTCTTCACAGAGCACTCGTTCATTCAGATGTGCTTACCGTGCATTTTTCTTTGTGCTAGAAATGAAACAGCCATTTCTGGTTGTGTAGGATGCGTCATGCCCTCCACAGGTGTATCCAATTTTAACCTGACATCTGCAGGCTTCCTATTCACCTCTCGCCCTGAGCCTGCGCAGGTGATTTGGGAGAAAGGCATGGTCAGCGTTACTGTGGGTCATTCCTCTTGGGACAGGTGGCCTTTTGGTACTCCACGGCTTTCCCTATGGTTGCCTGTACCATTGGATGTTCCGTGCTAGCTGCTCCCTCCTTGTAAAGAGAGAAAGCACCCACTTTAGTGTTTACCCGTGCATTTTCTCTCTTTTATAATTCTTAAATGGAACTCCCTATAACAAAAGAAAAGATGAACAAGAGAATAATAGACATGTTTACTAACATGTGTACTCTTGTGTACATGTAGAAGAAAACCCAGAGAAACAGATAAGCCTCTAATATACATCTCAAAAAAATTTTTTTGGACTGCAGACTTAAATAACATCATTTTTTTAAACAAAATAAGTGCATAAAGGATGACCCAATTAGACAATTTGGCCTGGGAAAACATCTTTTTTTTTTCTGTTGTGTTTGTTTGTTTCCTTGTTGTTTGTTCCAGGGATCAAACTATGGGCTTTTGAGGCCCTTCCACAATACTTCACCACTAACCCTTCCATTTCCTCTGGGTACAAGATGAGAGAAAACAAGAGAGGTCATTAAAACGGGATTTATTTTATAAATGTAGATTTCTCTTACAAATGGGTAGGTCTTCGTGCTACAAAGAGAAAACATAAGCAAAACCTTCTAACTCCACTAACTTTTGCTTCTTTAAAATTTACCAATTTGGGCACATAGCTAGCCCTAGCCAGCACATTATTAATTTCCCACTATTTTTGTCGGAGATAACTTACCACTCATGTGGGGGTTGCAATGACAGTTGCCTGAATTGGTTTTCAGGGACCAGAAGGATGTTCTTGCTGAATATTCTTCACTTCGACCTGTGGGATTCTGAAGAGTGATTGGAAAAGGTTAAGTAAGATCTGGCAGCTCTTTTGTCACATTGCACCCGTCATCTTTGATGTCAGAGTCCCCTTTGATGTCCCCTTTTGTCAGAATCTACTCTGTTGTGCATGTAGACATGTCGACTTTTTGAGAAATGTCTTGTCCCAAACAAAGCACAGTTAACCTAGATTTGCCTAGACTCTCTTCCCACTTCAACACTAGACACCTATCACCTGCCTTGTCTGGAAACACCAGAGTATTAAAAAAGGGAGAGGAGGTGGCATCCAAGTTCCTGGGAGAGCTCGGCCTGTTCCCAGAAGAGGCACGAACATTTTCCCCTGTACTAGCCTCTTTCTCCATCACTCTTCCTACCCTGTGCCTGACTTCTCAACCCCACTGAAGTTGGGAAACTGATACATAAGCAAAACTCTGTATTCATTCTTCTACCACTATATAAAGCTTCTCCCCAAAACTTTTCTCTCCCAGACACAGGAGAACCTTCCAGATGTAGGTTTGGCAACATTCAGAGCTAGCCTTGCATCTTCAGTCTCCAACAATTAGTATCCCAAAGAGGCATATCTGGGGTGGGGGTGGGAGGAGGCTTATCCAGGTAGTGCACCAGGCAAAGTGCCTGATGGCAAATTTCATGATGTCAGTTGGATCCCAGGAAGCCCACATGGTGGAAGAAAGAAACTTCTTTTTTTTTTTTTTTATTCAATTGTGCGTGTGTGCGCCTGTGTGTGTGTGTGTGTGTGTGTGTGTGTGTGTGTGTGTGTGTGTGTGCATGTGTAGAACCACGGGCAAATTCGGGAACCACCATGGACCACCTCCACCTCCTTCTTGTTTACTCTGCCCCGGGATTCACAGGCTCCGCCCTACCAGGACCAGAAATGCAGGCCGCCCCCGCTTCTGCCCTGCGTCTATACATGGGGTCTAGGAACCGAACTCAGACTTTCCACCTGCAAGGCAGAGGCTTAACCCCTGAGCCACCTCTCCAGCCCCAGAAGGAAGAAACTTCTAAAGATGACTTCCGCCCACGTACCACGGAATGCACGTGTCCATCTTTCTCTCACCCCTTTATCCCTCAGTCTATACCTTGCCTCTTTTTCATCCCCTGTCAAATAAATAAAAAATAAATAAAATATTAAAAAAGGCATATTTGGGGATTGGCATAGTCTGATTTTCAATAGCCAAATTTGTTTACTCTGTCTCCAGATAGTTTGTAAATTCTGACTGCTTTGTTTTTTGTTTTTGGTTTTATAGTTGGTTGCTGTCATAATTAGACACAGGTGTCAACTTGACAGTTAAGGGTTTGAGCTCTGGGCACATTTGTGGACAATTAGTCATTGAGTTAAACCCAAAGCAAACCTGAAGAAGAATGTCAAGTGATGGGGAAAACCCAACCTGTAGTGGGTGGAACTGGTCCCAAGGCAGGTCATACCCCACCCGTATTCAAGAGCAGAGGAGCATGCCAGCCACTGCTGGTGGGACTCACTTCCTTATACAGCACCAAGAATGGTGTCACCACATTACAAAGTCTTCCCAGCTCTACCAAAGCACTTACGGTAGTCTGTGTCCTGAAGGCTGTCCAGAGGTTTGCCTTGCTGCATCCTTCCTCTTAGGTGTTCCCAGGCCTATCTACGTACCATCTAGATATCAGGTTGATGTTTGACACAAACCATCATCCTCATCCTCAGGTGTTCAGCAAATCTGAGGCAAGCCTGGGCAATACAAGACATTGTCTCGAGAAACACGTGTGTGTGTGCGTGTGCATGCGCGTGTGCGTGTGTGATTTCCTTGTAGAGAGGATTGTTGGGAATCATACATTCCCAATACCCAGTCAATAATGGCAGCAAAGCAAATGCTTCTGGAAAGAAAAAAGTGTCGAGGGCTCAAAGCAAGGCCCTCAGGCCCTCTGAGCCTTTCCAGCAAATGCAGGAAAGACCATCTCTGAAGCTTCTTTATCCCAGGGAAGTTTCTCTAGAAGAAATGAGTCGTGTTGAGCCCCTTCCCTGTGATCTCACCAGCTAAAGAAAAGGATTGGCGGGAAAAGAAATTACATGTCCATACCTACGTTCTTGTCTTGTTTCTTGAGATGGGGTCTCATGTGGCCCAGGCAGGTCTCAAGCTTTCTATGTAGCCAAACTGTTCTCAAACCTGGGGGCCATTCTCCTGCTTCAGACCCTCAAATGTTGGGATTACAAGTGTAGGCACCATGCACGGCTATACCGCCTATTTTTAACATTGTCCCAAGAGGCTCCCCCTCTCCCTGCCCTTCACTGCATCATAGAGAGAGAGAGAATGAGAGAGGTCTCAGACCCTTATTCTTTCCTGACACCACTTCCCCTCAGAAACCCTACACCCTTGCTTTATTCTTTAGCTTAAAGTGCTATTTAAAGTTCAACCAACTGGCCTTTCTTTGAGTCTCATATTTTGTGTGGTTCCCATGTACACGTATGTAAATAAATTTGCATGCCTTTGTTCCCACTAATCTGTTGATTATCCATTTATTTCAGCAGACTCAACTGTCAACCCATCCAAGGGGAGAGGTGAAGTTCTTTTCATGCCTGCAGAAGCCTGGGGGAGGGACTGCCTTTCCAATGAGCTCCTACTACTGCAGATGGTAAAAAAACTGTTGATTTCTTAATATTTAAATGTGAGTATAAGCATATACGTTTAACCCCGAAAAAAGAAATCACAAGATTGCGTTCGTTTAGACATAATTTCCATTTGCAAATGCCTGAAATAAAAATATATACATATGACAAAACCAAAAACCAATGCAACTTTTACTCTTTCAAAAGGATAAGGAAGAAACCGGAATGCAATTTGTAATGTTTTTCATCAAAAGCAAGAGATTTGCCACTGTTTAATTTTATATAGTTCTTTAGGCTTCAAACACAGATTCAAGCTTTAAATATTAATAAACTTTAGAAAGCAGGAACAAAATCCTCAACCCTTCATGAATTCATTATCACAGTTTTAAAAACTAATTTTACAAAGCATATCACAAAATGAAAAATGGCTTTTCCAAATCATGTCTTCTTTTTGCTATTAATTCATGATTAAATACAATTTTATGTATGTTAAATTGAGTAGTAAGCTATAATTTAAGTTTCTGACTTGTTTAATTCCAACTGTACTTACATGCATTCAATAACTTAAAATAGTTAATGTATGGGGACTGAAGAGATGGCTCAGTCATTAAAGTGATTGTCCAAATGCAAAACGATCAGACTTCAGATCTCCAGATCCCATGTAAAAATGCCAGGTGAGTGTCTCAGCCTATCTGTAATTCCAGCTCCAGTAGGTAGAAATGCACAGAGCAAACCACCTAGCCAGACTATCCCATAAGATAGCTCTTAATAAGAAACTTATTCAAAGGAATAAAATGGGGGCTGGAAAAATGGTTCAGAGGTTAAACCTCTGCCTCAAAAACAGAAGGTCCTAATCTTGGATTCCCATGTAAAAGTGCCAGAAGAAAATGATGGTGACCTGTACTTCAAATTCTGGAAGGCAGAACCTGGGAAACTTCAGAGCAAAGTAAAGAACTTCCAAAGTCACCCTTGGGCCTCCACAGGGACACACAGTGTCCTCTGAGACACACACACACACACACACACACACACACACCACAGAAACACACATGCAAAAAAAATGAAAAGAATAAGTCAGAAGAGATATTGAGAATGATTCCAATATCAACTTTGGACCGCCACATAAATGTGAATTCAAATACACTTGCACCCACCTATCCCCCACTTCCAAATACACTCATGTAAAAACATGCATACACACAAGTGCACACCTTACACAAACATAAAAAAAAATAGTATTTGGTCCATCAATGTTAACCGAACAGTAAAGCACTTTTCAAGCTTTCCCAAGGCCATGGACTATAACCTAATACTGTGGAAACAACAGCAACAATAATACAATCTTTGTTTATATTCAAGGGTGTCATAGTTAGGCACAGGTATCAACCTGACTGTTGCGGGTTTGAGCTCTGGGCACATTTGTGGAGAATTAGTTGTTGAGTTGAGCCCAGAGTGAACCTGAAGGAAATCATCTAGCTGATGGGGAAGGCCCAGCCTATGGTGGGTGGAATTAGGCCCTGGAATAAATCACGGAAAGCTGGTTGAGAGAATCAGCATCGTTCTGTACACTTGGTCAGACATGCTGGTCTGGCAACTAAGGATTGTCCATTTCTCAGCCATTATGCAGTGATGGTGTTGGTGCGTGCTCTCCCATCAAGCTGGACTGAGAACAGTAACCAGACTGTCTTAATGAAATAAACCCCTTGTTCCCTTAAGCTGTTTGATGATGATTTATCAGCAACCACGCAGGCCGACTGCAACAAAGGGCTATGTTGAATACTATGAGACAACAAATATTGGGCCAGTGAAATAGCACAGAGGATAAGGTGCCTACTCACAAACCTGGAGACCCGAGTTCGATCCCTGGATGCCCATGTTGTACATCTCTCTGCCTCTCTCTTTCTCTCTCTCTTTCACACACACAATAATTTTAAAAAGAGTAAATGTTGATAACCGTAAGTTTTACAGAACACTTTCTCTTCTACCTTTACACTTCCCATCATTCTTGAGAACAATTTTGATTTCTTCAAATCTAATTTTAGCTGTTTCCATTGATTTTACTGTCTTGTTTCTAAATAACACACACGCATTGTTGTCTGTGCTTTTGTTATTGTTGTGTTTTCGAGGCCTTCACTCTGTATCCTGCACTGGTTTGGAACTCACTGTGTAGCCCAGGTTGGCCTTGCACGCTCCACATTCAGTCTCCTGAGTGCTACAATTGCAAGCAGCTTGATTTTATTTTCTTAAGATTTTTTTCTTCCCTTCTGTGGCTGTGATCGTTAGATACAGGAGTCAACCTCACAGTTGAAGGCTGGAGGTCTAGACACAACTGAGAAGAATTCAGAGTGGAGTTAAGCCCTGAGCAAGTTTGCAGATGATCTGATTGATGGGGGAGGCGTGGCCCTTGGCGGGTGGGACTGGTCCCTGCACAGGTGAATGAAATGGAGGAAGCTGGCTAAGTACCTTGGCAATTCTTTGGTCTACTTGGAGAGACATAAGTCTGGTAAATAAGGTCTGCCCCCCTCTCGGCTGTTCTGTAGCTATGGTGTGGCCAGTTCTCCGGATCCCTAAGGGTAACGTGAGGTCTTCTACCAAGCCGGACAAGGACCTGTAACCAAGAATTGTAAGAGAATAAACCCCTTGGTCTCCCTTAAGCTCTTTGATCACGAATTTATCTACACCATGCAGAGAAAGCGGGACAGCCACCTTCCAATAAAACAATGTTTCACATGTCTCTTAAACTTAATCTCGCCACCCTCAAAACTCTGTGTAATGTCGTATATACTTTTGAACCAAGTGTAATCACATGGCCTTTTTTTTTCCTTTGTTTTTAATTTTCATCATTTAGTTTTCTGGTGTTTTGTTGTTGTTATCCAAATTCTCTTCTTTCTAATCTACCAACGTGTTTAGGTTTATAGATACAATAATCCCCCTTCTGCAAAAATAATAATGATTCATTTTTGTCTATTTTTCCTCTTTCTCCATATTTTGAGTTTTCTCTGAGTTTCTTTAAAAAAATTAATGTTCTGGAGTATACTTCACATGGGATAAAAATACCCATCTAAAATGTTCATCCTTCCTCCCAGACCCATCTAATTTTCAGAAGAAGACTCGTATCGTCTGAAAGGGCGTCGTCCCGGCTTCCAGTGTTCTGGAAGTCAAGAGGAAATGGAAAGCTAAGATGTGACCATTTTACTACGTGCACTTTCGCGCAATCTCCTTGTTTTCCATAGGCAAACCCTCCCACTGGGGTAGCGGCGGAGCAGAGAGGACACAGCGCGCTGCGGTGCAAACCCGCGAGGCAGAAGCCTTGGAGCACTGTTCTGAGACCGGCAAGGAACTCAGAGGGCGTTGGACGTCTTTGACCCGCTTAGTCCTGGGCCCAAGATCTGATGAGGGCGCACAAGGCGCAGCGGGTGCGAACATGCAGAGTGGAGAGAAACAGGATTCTGGGGTGCCAGGCTGCATCAACTCCTCTGGCGGGTCTGGTGGGCACCTTGTCTACCTCCCCTCACTTTCTTTGCGCTTCACCATCTTCAAAGGAGGGAAATGGCCAGCACCCTGCCTCCCGCATCGACATTTACAACAGGCACAACCGCTGCAGGAACGAAGTCAAGGTGGACTCTCCAACCGTGGCCCAGTGCTTCCTACACAGAGGACCTCCACGAGGGCTTCTTCCTCCTCTCCCTCCTCATTCTCTTCATTGTCTTCCTCTTCTTCCTGTTCTCTTCTTCTTTCTCTCCTTCTCCTCTCTTTCCTCTACCTCTCCTCCTTTTCTGTCCCCTTCTCCTTTTCTTCATCTCCTCCTTCATCATCTTCTTCCACCTTGATGGCATAAGTCTCATGTTAACTAAGACTGACTTAGAGCAACACCTAATGGCCTTGACTTCCTGAGGTTTGCATGACCACATGGGGTTTATAAACAGATCTCAAGAATTTCCCAGATTTTTCTCCCTACAATTAATGACCTACTCCCCTGTTCCATTTCTAGACACTTCTGGTGTCAATTTCAGAATCTGTGAGGTTTTGAAATATAAAAGAGATTACCTCTCCGCTTTGCCATTTAGGGATTTACTTCCAATAACTCATTAACCATCTCTCCATCTATTTTAGTGTCCAAGTTTTTAATTGTTATTATTTTCCACCACTTCTTTTATATTTTATTTTTATTTATTTTTTGAGACAGGGTCTCACCCTGTCGCACAGGCTGACCTGAAACGTAGCAGTCTTCCTGCCTCCGACTCCCGAGAGTTAGAATCCCACCTGTGATCCACACCTGGCTCCTAGGTGTGACTGTCTCATTATGGGTTTGTTTCCATACTACTACTTTTTTTTGTTTTGTTGTTTTTGTTGTTTTTTATTCAATTGTGCGTGTATACATGAGTGTGTATGTATGTGTGGGTATGTATGCATGTGTGTGTAGAACCACGGACGAATTCGGGAACCACCATGGGCGCCTCCACCTTCTCGTTTATTCTCCCCTAGGATTCACAAGCTCTGCCCTACCAGGACCGGAAACGCAGGCCGCCCCCGCTTCCGCCCGGCGTCTGTACGTGGGGTCTAGGATCTGAACTCAGGACCTTCCGCCTGCAAGGCAGAGGCTTAACCCCTGAGCCACCTCTCCAGCCCCTCCATACTACTTCTTTATCCTGGGATGGAGGTGTAGTTCAGTGGTAGAACATTTGCCTGGCATGTGCAAGGTCTTGGGTTCCAGCCTTTACACAGCACGTAGCAGGCACCTGGGCAGGCAGCTCTGAGAGCAGCAGGACACAGAAGGATCATTTTAGACTCAGGAGTTTGAAATCAACCTTGATAGTGTAGCAAGGTTGCGTCTCGAAAATCCCCAGTCTTTTTAATTGCATTTTTATAACTTTTTTGGAAGTAACATTTATTCAGCCATACCTCTTTGATGAAAAATCGACTTAATACTTTTTATTTTTATTTGTCTACTAGAAGCAGGCGAGGGTACAGGAGGCATGTGGAGGTCAGAAAACAACTTCCAAGAGTTGATTCTCTCTTTTGACTGTGTTGACCCCAATGATCAAACTTGGGTCATCAGGCTTGGTGTTGTGAATTAATACTTTAAAGGAAAAAGAAAGATTTCAATTCCAAGCAGTCTGTGTAACTAAACTACCTTCTGGGTAATACAGCATACTCTACATTCCCGACGGGTGTGCTTTACGCAGTAACTTCTTCCACAAGTGCAAAATGGAAAGGGATGTGTGTGGGAGGGAGTCCTCACAGGCATTGTCTTGGTTAGACCATCAAGACGAGCATCAATATGATGTCATGTCACGGGTATGTGCTGTTCGCGTGGAGGGAGGAGCCTATAGCTCACAGCTGTGATTTCTTGTCCCAAATTTATAACTCCTATGTAATCCTGAAGATGACACCAGACAAATCCAAGAGAGGAGCAATCTACAAAGTACTTAACCAGTACCTCTCAAAACTGTAGGTCATCAGAACTAAAATCAGTCTTAAAAACTGTCCCACCCAGGAAGAGTTTAAGGAGATATGAGTATTTGTGGATGGGTTCCTGAAGCAGGAAAGAAGACTACTAGGTACTAAAGAAATCTGAGCAGTGCAACAGATTTAGCTAATAATGATGCATCAATATTGTAGCAGTTCATTAAGAAGAAACTGGGTAGGAAGCATAAGAGTACTATACCATCTTTGCAACTTTAATATATAAATTTGAAGTTATTTTCGTGTGTGCGTGCATGTGTGTCTGTGTGCATGCCTGTGTGTGCGTGTGTGTCATGCATGTGTGTGTGCGTGCGTGCGTGTGTGTGCGCGTGTGCACGTGAGTACACGTGTGTGTGCATGTGTGTGTATGCGTGCATGTGTGCATGTGTGCATGTGTGTGTATGCATGCGTGCATGTATGCATGTGTGTCATGTGTGTGTATTATGTGAGCATGTGCATATGCTGCTATGGTATACATGTGGAGGTACAGGACAACCTTTAAGTTGTCTAAAGGAACTTCTATTGTTCATCCTTTGTCTATAGTATATTATTTGATTGTTAATGTGGCAATAGTAGCTTTCTATCTTGATATCTGTGAGGACTGGGCCTGTACTACTCTTCTTCAACATGGTGTTGGTCAGTCTGAGTCCTTTGCCATTCTATATGAACTTCGTAGGGCATCTTCAAGCTTCCTGAACTGCCCTATCAAGATTTTAGCTGATTTAATTTTGACGTTTTAGATTTATATGAAGATTTATGATATCGAGTTTTCCATCCAGAAGTACAGTATTTGGGCAGTTTTAGAGCAGCCATGCTGGGACGGTCTCTGAAGGTTTGAGAAAGCCATTTCCCACTGCTGAGATTACCCTGGAGGAACACATCCTGCTGATAGGGAGGAACTGACTTCACAAGAGATAAGGTGGTCAACTTGCCCCAACCCTTTACTTATGAAAGGACATGGAGATACATTCTCCATTGCAGATAAACCCAACCAAGAGGTGGGCACGAGATCCACTGGGTTGGGCTCCAGTGTGAGCTAACCAATGAGGAAAAGCTATCTCCCCCCTCTCCCGCTAGGCTTGCCTAAGTATATAAATATACCTGACCCTGTGTCATAGTTGGCACAGGTATCAACTTGACAGTTAAGGGTTTGAGCTCTGGACACATTTGTAGAGAATTAGGAGTTGCGTTAAGCCCAGAGTGAACTTGAAGGAGATTGTCTAGTTGATGGGGCAGACCCAGCCCATGCTGGGTGGGATTAGGCCCTGAACAGGTGAATAAAATACAGAGAGCTGGTTGAGGAAGTTGACATCCTTGTGTTCACTTGGCCAGACATACTGGTCTGGTGAGGAAGGATTGTGCATCTCTCAGCTGTTATGTGGTGATGGTGTGGCCAGTTCCTTGGCCCTGGTGTTGGTGCGTGCTCTCCCATCAAGCTGGACTGAGAACTGTAACCAGTAATCATAAGAGAAAATAAACCCCTTGTTCCCTTAAGCCATTTGATGGTCGTTTATCAGCAACCACGCAGGCTGACTGCAACACCCTGGCAGGATCTTTGGTGCCTACCACTCATAGAACTCCACGCCCGGAGTCCATGAGTTCTCCAAGAGTGCCCTGGCCTCTCATGGCACTATGTCTAGAGTCTGTGTGTTCTGTTCTTTCTCTCCTCTAATAAACTCTACCTTAATCCTCTGTGAGTGTTCTGCTTTCAATCTTCAACTCTGAACACAAGAACCTGGATACATACAGACTCCTAGAGAGTGACCCCACATTATTACATTAAGCAGTGGGTTTGATATGAGCAAAATTTCTTTGTAATTCCTGTCATTAAGGACTCTAGCCAGGCGTGATGGTAAACTCCTACACACCCAGCATTCTGGAGGCTGATGCAGGAAGATCATGAGTTCACGGTCCCGAGTGGGCTCTGCCTTGTGACAGTGAGATACAGGTATCAACTGAACAGTTGCAAAATGAGCTTTGGGCACAGCTATGAAGAACTAATAGATCAGCAAGTCTGAAGGAGGTTGTCTGATTGATGGGGAGGGCCTAGCCCATGGTGGGTGGGACCAGGCTCTGAACAAGTAAGTAAGATGGAGGGATTGGAGGGATCTGGTTAAGGAACACTCACATGCAAATAAGGAGAGTCCTCGCCAGAGGCCAGCCCTGATGACACTACTCTGGAACGTAGACTCCAGAACATTAAGGGTCTATATTCCTGTTCTTTAAGTCACCCAGTGTATGGCAGTTTTTTATCTTTTTCTTTTAATGTCAGTCCGAACAAGCCATCACACTAACTACAGCTATTTTCAGGCAGAATATTGTAAGCACTCATAAGCTTTATTTTAGCTACACAGATGATATATATATCAGATGAGTTGAGTTCAAAAGCCAACAGTGTACAAGTAAAATATCAAGGAAACATAAAGACCCTCAGGATCTATGGAGTTGGAACTTTAACCTGTTTCAAATTTCCAGTCTTCCAAACTGACCAACTATCTGAAAATAAGATAAATGGCCTCAGGATAAAGACAAAATCAAGGGCCAGACCATACGATTCCCTTGGAAGGCCCCAGGGAAACTTAAAGTGCCACAGTATAAAAATTCTTTTTTTTAAATTTTTTTATTATTATTATTATTTATTCAACTGTGCGCATGTGCGTGTGTATGTGCGCGCGCGTGTGTGTGTCTGTGTGTGTGTGTGTGTCTGTGTATTTGTAGAACCACGGACAAATTCGCGAGCCACCATGGACACCTCCACCTCCTTCTGCCCGGGGATTCACAGGCTCCGCCCTACCAGGACCAGAAGCGCAGGCCGCCCCCCCTTCCGCCTGGCGTCTATATGTGGGATCTGGGATCTGAACTCAGGACCTTCCGCCTGCAAGGCGGAGGCTTAACCCCTGAGCCACCTCTCCAGCCCCAAAAATTCTAAGAATATTAAAGGCATTGTCCTATGACTTTTTCTCACATGCTCCAGTTAGCAAGACAATCGTGTTGAAAAACACATCTGGCTGGGCATGGTGACACATACTTACAATCCAAGCATTTGGGAGGCTGAGGCAAAAGAATCAAAAGTTGGAGGATAAGCTGGAAGTGGTACTCACATCTGTGCTCAGCATGGGGGGCCCAAGTAAGAAGATGGCCAAGATTCTGAGGCCCATCTAGACTACAGTGTGAGACACTGTCAGGAAGGAAGGGAAGAAGGAAGGAAGGGAGGGAGGGAGGGAGGGAGGAAGGGAGGGAGGAAAAGAGGGAGGGAGGAAGAGACGGAGGGAAGGAGGAAGGAAGGAAGGAAGGAAGGAAGGAAGGAAGGAAGGAAGGAAGGAAGGAAGGAAGGAAGGAAGGAAGGAAGGAAGGAAGGAAGGAAGGAAAAAAAACATGCAAGTAGAACCTGGGCTGTGTAACCTCCAACTTGCAGGCTACTCCTCAGATGCTAAATCAAATTAAAAAAAAAAAAAAGCACAAGAGAATGGATGGGCCATTTAGAGCAGAGTAGATCATAGGCTCAAAAGATTTTTTGATATATCTTTTGCTCATGAAAATACTCCCCCATAAAGAAATTGGATAAAGCACAACAAATCGTTTGAAAAGAAAGAACTCTCTGGGTTCCCACCTTTCTATGACTGGAGATAAGACTAAAAAGACTATTTATCAGCAAACCATTTAGAATGTTTTCAAGTGTAGAGCTAAGATTTCAGAGAGTTGATCCACAGCCATTAATTTGGAAAATACTTTGAGAGACCAGACACCAACCCCAGTCAGTCAATAACTGAAGTTCTGGCAGCACGTGCCTGGGTAGATTTCACAAGTGCTCAGAACAATGCCTGTTACATGCACACTGGTTTTTATCTCTTAAGTGAAAATGTGTATTATGTTATTCTATTCATCTCTGTTCATTGTATGTTGAATATTCAGAGGCGCAACTAACTTGTCTTTTTAGTATATAATTATGATCAAAGGAAATCATAACAAAAGCAATACATCTGAAGAGCTTTAACCATATTTGGACCAAATCCACAGATGGTAGATTTTGATTCTACAATTATACTTGGATGACAGTTTTTGAGACTCTTTGGTATATTTTGCAAGTTTCAGGGAGTAGTTCCTAGAATCAAGTTCATTTCAAACACCCACTGCAAATTCAAAGTCACCTTGGATTTGATAGTTCACTGAAAGAATGGTGTGAGCTCACTGAGAAACTGTTGTTTTATTTTTTTTTTAATAAAAGAGAGGTTCGTATTAACATGAACCAAATGAGAAAGGAAGAGTAAAAACAAGAAAGTCAGCAAATGAAGAGCATATTCGTTTTCTCAGCATTGTGACCAAAAACCTCCCTGGAGAAAACAACTTAAGGGAGAAAGGATTTATTATGGTTCGTTGTTTGGGACTCCAGTTCGTCATGGTGGGATGCATGGCGTCAGAAGCAACTCAAGGTTTGACAGTAGGCGTGTGAGACCCACAACTCAGCGTGTCAGGAAACAGAGAGATGGGAATGCTGGTACTCAGCTGGTTTTTCTCTTTTTATCTTTTTCATTAAGTCCAGGACCCCAGCCCGTCGGTTAGTGCCATACATATTCAGGGTGGGTCTTCTGACAACTGTCCCCTCCCCCAGTTAATCCTTTCTGGAAATCCTATCAGATACACACCTACTGCTGTTCCTTACCGATACCCTAGGAATTTATTACTCAAATCAAGTCGATAACCAAAATTAACCAGCACAAGTCTTCCCTTTTTTTAACTTAATAGCATAATGGCTCCTGAAGTCTGATGCCTATGTCACAATGCAAAATGTGTTATTACTGAGTTCCTAAAGTGTTAACGGTTCAAACATTGTTCAAAAGTCCATAAGCTCTTGTAACCATAAGCTCTCGTAAAAATTAAAAACCAAGTTGCAAACTTCTTTTTTTAATTTTTTTTATTTATTCAAGTGTGTGTGTGTATGTGCGTGTGTCAATTGTGTGTGCGTGTGTGTATGTGTGTGTGTGTGTAGAACCACAGGTGAATTCGGGAACCACCATGGATGCCTCCACCTCCTCCTTGTTTGCTCTGCCCCGGGATTCACAGGCTCCGCCCTACCAGGACCAGAAGCACAGGCCCCCGCTTCCGCCCAGTGTCTATACGTGGGATCTAGGATCCGAACTCAGGACCTTCGGCCTGCAAGGCAGAGGCTTAACCCCTGAGCCACCTCTCCAGCTCACCAAGTTGCAAACTTCTAACACACAATGGCACAGGATAAACATTCACATTCTAAATGGAGAAATGGGGACACAGCAAGGAAAGACAGGATCAAAGCAAGACCCAAACCCAGGAGGGCAAGCATCAAACTCTGAAGCTACTTAACTGGTATCTGGGGTTTGTGATGATTTTATCTGTGCTCCAAAAAGCTTGGATACCATTGCCCCTCTGGCTAGCTCTGTCGTCTGCTATGTGTGTCTTTCTTCAGCTGACTCCACTTAGTATCTGCAACTTTCCCTTGCAGATGCCCCCATCTTTGACATCCCCGTTATCCTTGGGCTCCACTGTAGTTTGGGCTTTGCCTGTTCTAGAAAGAAAATCAAATACTACATGAGGCTTTCTGGAATCTTGGTGTACGCTCCCATAATCCTCTCATTCTTAAACCTTGCATGCCTGCAAAACCAGCACTATTTGGACAATGCTAACTTCTTCTGCCAGCTTGACAAATAGGCTGGCCCTTTTGGACCACAGTTAGAATAGCCTCGTTGTCTCTTTTATGGTCAAAACTGGGGAACCACTTCCTCAGACAATTTTGCTTGAACAGGACAATTTCAAGGCTTTCATTCTTTCATTTTTCTAGACAGTCTCTTTTCTGATGAAATGTCTTCAAATAAATTTGCATTGCTTCACTCTTGAGATATTGATAGTCCATGCTCTTTTCATCTCCAAACTGGAAATTGGTATACTCAACTTTCTGTTCTCTTGTTATAAATCTGGGTAAATGTAGTAAATGATAAGCATGCCATATCCTGAATATCATGCTGTCTTAAAATTTCCTTCACCAAACGAATTAGTCTACTACTTCAGGACATATGCAGAACATATCCATATTCTTTATCAGCATGTAATATGAACGGCCTGTGGCCCAGTTCTCGATGGAATCCTTGCTTCCTTTGAGAACAGTTTTTACAATTCACATTTCTATCAGTATTCTGCTCCTTCAAACTCCTACAAGAATGACCCATTAAGATCCACTTATAGCATTCTAGGTCTTCTCTAGTCCATAGCCCTAAACATTTCCAAAGTCCTACAAACCTTGTGGTCAGGTTTATCCCAGCAATAACCTCACTCCTGGTAGTAATTTTCTGTATTTTCTCATTACCATGGCCAAATGCTTCGTAAGAAGCAACTTAAAGGAGGAAGGATTTATTTTGGCTCATATGGTGGGAAAGTCATGGTGGAGGAAATAGCTTGAAGTATGGCAGAAAGAGCATGAAACTGCTTGCTCTTATCTCAATGGTCCAAGAAGCACAGAGATGGAAATGTTGGCATTCAGTTGACTTGGCTTCCTCTTGCTTTCCTTTTTATCCAGTGTCAGATTCCAGCCCATAAAGTGATGCTACCCACATTGAGGGTCTTTTCCCCTCAGCTAATCCTTTGTGGAAATTTTATCCATAGACATTAATCCCTTAAGCCTTTCTTAATTCAAACAGGTAGACAAAGTTAATCATCACACAGAGCTTTCATTATCTTCTTCCCAAGAAGTCAGTGTGTGCTTCTTTCCTAGTATAGATATGTGATCATACACATACAATATTTATGCTTAAGAAAGCTTACCACCTGTGTCTTGATGTTTAAAGATTTTATTGGGGTTCCATTACATTGGTATGATTAATTTCCATGCAGTTGAGCTTGGTCTCCAACCACTCCAGGGTTGTCTTAAACTCTTAATTTGCATCACTTTGTTGGGCATTATTTTTTAATAATGTTGAATTTTTTACTATGCAGAGAAGAATGATTATAGCCAGAGGATAAATGGCAGTCCACTAAATGTAATCACAAATTCTTTGCAATAACTCACATTAAGAATGTGGACTGAGGGGTTAAAGACATAGCTTAAAAATTAAGAGAACTTGCTACACAAGAAAAAGGGCCAGAGTTCAGATCTGTGTAACAAGCAGGAGTTGTAAACATGCCTGTAACTTCAATACCAAGTGGGACAGAAACAAAGGATTGCTAAGGTTTGTGACTTCCAGCCTAGCATGAACAAAATATGATCTCCAGGTTTAGGAAAAGACTTTACCTCTAAAATGAATAAACCAAGAATGATGGACGAGGACAGGACACAGGACACTCTCCTCTTGTCTCTGTCCATGTGGAAGTGTATACGCCTATTCATACATGCTCATACATTATATACACCATATTCATACATATATATGCACACACACACACACACACACACACACATCTGTACTGAACCAGGCAATGGTGGTTCCTGCCTATTATAATTCCAATTCTAGGGAAACTGAAGCAAGATGGTTAGCATGAATTTGGGACTAGCCTGTGCGTCAGAGCAAGACCTTGGTGTGATGCTTGTGATTCCAGCACTTGATAGACAGAGACAGAAAGAGGCTAGTTTGTCTGTACAGTGGGTTCCAGACCAGCCAGGGATATATTACAAAATTCTATCTCCAGTCAAAATAAAAGCAAGAATCTGGATTGAGCCGTGACCCTAACAGCATATAGTTAAGTATGTAAGTAAGTCAAAAGCCTGGACCTTTTACTGTCTTCAGACTTCCTTGAGCCCACCATGTCAAGAAAACTTATGAGATGAAAGACAAGCCAACCTGACACCTAGTGCGTCTGAAGAGTGAGCCTGGTGCAATCAGCAGAAGAGTCGACCAGTCACTGTAGAACCTGAGAAAAGCAATGAGTCGTTGCCTTAAGTCACTAAGCTTTGGGGTCATTTAATACCTAATGTACTGACTACTTTTCTTGTCACAACATAAGACAGAAACGACTTAGGGAAGGCAATATTTATTTGGGTCTGAGGTTTGATAAGGTGCAGCCCATCGTGGCTGGGAAGGCTTCACAATGGGGCTCGTTCCTCACCACGTTGGCAGCCGTGTGAGGCTCTTCGCTCACATCTCAGCAGATGAGGAAGCAGCCATTACTGTCCACTGTAACTGACAGTTAACTATAACTCTAGTCCCACTCCTGTTTCTCTATGTCTGACAGCTGGGACCCACGTCCAACAGGTCCCATAGCCCACCAAAAACACCATTATCCAGGGACTGAATATTCAAAAATGTATGACTATGAGGGACATTTCATGTTCAAGTGATAACATTTTTGTCCCTCCATAGGCTATGCTATCACAGGATGAAAAATGGACTATCTGACGTCAACATTCTACCAGGCTTACAGTCCCAATACTGACCAGAAGTTGTTCAAAGTCTTTTCTAAAACTTGAAGCAAACTGAGTTCCTGTAAAAAGCAAACAAACAAAAACAAACAAGTCACATACTTCTAATATACGATGGCATTGAATAAAAATTTCCATTCCAAAAAGGAGAAGTTGGGGGATAGGAACAAAATCCCAGGCTAAAGGAAAATGACAAGATAGCAGGGCAAACACCAAACAACATCTGGAGCTCGTGGGTTCAAATGAGCTTGGGCAGCCCCATCCTTTCAACTCTGGTGCCTGTAGCTTTCCACAGAAGACATTCCCACAATCCTGGCATTTCTACCATCCTGGGGTCTTCACTGTGACTTAGGTTTTATCTTGGCAGCTTTATGCACGGAACGCAGGAGCCCCATCCAGCGAAACTGATCCCATTATACATTTCCTGGCTTTCTGGAACCTTGGTACAAGCTTCCATGACCCCATCACTCTTGTGTTCTGCATCCCCTGCAAAACCACTACCATATGGATGCAGAGAAGTTCTGCTCCCATGTCAAGCTGTGGTCTTGCCCCTGGACCATGACCACAGTGGATCACAAGAAAGTAAGCAAAGTTTACCAGGTTCAGGAAGTTCCTGAAATTTACAAGATTCACAAAGTCCATCCCTAAGGTTATAAAAGCAGCAAACAATTACTGGGGAGAGGGCACTCTTTGGCTGGCTGAACTGCTTGCAGTGGAAGGGGAGCCTTAGGGACATAGTTTTTAGGAATCATTCCCCACACTGGGGTAGGCTTTCTGGTAATGTGGTTGTCTTTGATTACCCACGCTCCTAGAAATACCCCTCACCTATTCTCCTGCAAATAACATAAAGGAACTCACTGATTCACAGGACACGACTTGAGAATAATTGTTCTTTGGTCTCTAGTCAGTGACCATCTGTGGAGAATAGACATTTGTTCGTGTCTTCCCAGAAAAAGTCATACAATACTTCTCTCAAGCGCTCCCTTTCCAGCTCCCTCCCATGGTTCTGATAGCCATGATTCTGTTTTCTGCTTTACAGAGATAAAGTTTTTGGATTCAAGCATAGAAATGAGAACGTGTGGCATTCGTTTTTCTGTAACTGATGTGTTTTACTTAATGTCCTTTGATTCCATTCATGTTTTTCCAAATTTCATTCTTTTTTATACCAAACTGCCACCATTGAAGAAAAGGCTTTTTGCATCCAGGACAAGTGTTATTCTATGGAGCCACACCTCTGGCCCAAGCTTTTTCTTGAGTACATTTAGTATCCAATTTCATGTTTTCTACTGTTTGTTATACCTCTTTATTCTACTGTTTTTAGTGATTGCTTAAGGCTTTGTAATATTTAATCTCTAAATGTATCACAGCCCACTTTCAAATTATACTTCTTCTATGTAAAATGCAATTATACTTTAATTTCCTGTCTTTTGTCTTTTTGTTATTGTTGTCATGTTTCCATTTCTACCTATATTATAAGCTCCATGATATGTTATTATTAAAAACAAAAGGAAAAATCTTTTATGTTTACATACTTTATATTTTATATAATTTATTTTTCCATTATTTGTTTCTTGTATATTTCTAAGTTACTACCTATTATCAACCTGGATTCTTTCCCCTTTCTTCTTTCTTTCTTTCCTTCCTTCCCTCCTTCCTTTCTTTCTTTCCTTCCTTCCCTCCTTCTTTCCCTCTTCCCTTTCCTTCCTTCCTTCTTTCCTCCCCTTCCTTTTTCCCTCCTTCCTTTCCCTCTTTCCTTCCTTCTTTCTTTCCTTCCTTCCATTGTTCCTTCCTTCCTCTCCTTCCTTCCCTCCCTCCCTTCCTTTTTTCTCCTTCCTTCCTTCCTTTCTTCCTTCCTCCTTTCCTCCTTCCTCCCTTCCTCCCTTCCTTTCTCCCTACCCTCTTCCCTCCCTCCCTCTCTCCCTTCCTTCTTTCCTTCCTTTCCTTCCTTCTTTCCTTCCTTTCCTTCCTTCCTTTCCTTCCTTCCTTCCTTCCTTTTCTTCCTTCCTTCTTTCCTTCCTTCCTTCTTCCTCCCTTCTTTCCTTCCTTCCTTCTTTCCTTCCTGCTTCCTTCCTTCCTTCCTGCTTCCTTCCTTCCTTCCTCCCTTCCTTCCTCCCTTCCTTCCTTCCTCCCTTCCTCCCTTCCTCCCTTCCTCCCTCCCTCCCTCCCTCCCTCCCTCCCTCCCTCCCTTCCTTCCTTCCTTCCTTCCTTCCTTCCTTCCTTCCTTCGTGACTGGTTATATAGCCTGCAATTCTCTATGCATCCCCAGTTGGCCTCAAAGTTGCAGCATCCTGCTTCTGCCTAGAACTCTAGTGAAAGGTCTGTGCCAGCAAGCTTGGCTCTAGTTTCTTATCTACTGGTAGATACCTTGCTATTGGCACAGAGTAATAATAGGGGGAGGAGAAAGAGGCAGGGGCATCACAATTTCCTTCAAGGTCATAACCCACTGGCTTAAAGATCTCCCACTAGCTATAAAAAGTTTTACCACCTTTCCCCATGGCCAAGCTGGAGACCACGCCTTTAACATGTGCGTCACAGAGAGACATTTAAGATCCACACCATACCAGCCCTACTTCTCGGTACTATCTACCAGTGTGCAATTTTCATGCCAGAATTCTCTAGGTCCCGTTACTCAGCAATCTTCTCGCCCAATTTGTCCTCTAGAAACCCTGCAGTTGTGCCTCCTCTGATTCCAAATCAACTAGACACAGCATTCCTCTGGCTAGTTTTCATAGGCTGATAGACTTCCGGCTCTTCATGCAGCTCTATGTGCCTTATTTAGCCATCATTGCAGGAGAGTCTCAAGAAAGACAAAGGGAAGCTGGTAGACGAAGTATTTTAATGAAATACCTTTAGGCACAATAAGAGTCTTCTGTGGAAGGTTAAAGGCATGCTAAGATTAGAGTCAATTCAAAGAGAAATAATTGCAGCATCAGAAAACTATGTTTAAATGAAGCCATACATGTTACTAATTTTCACTGTACCATCTGTTAGTCAAATGGTTTGGGTAAATTATTTTATGTCTTAGAGCTTAGTTTTCTCTTCTCTAAAGTGCTAATTATTAGATAAATGTTATTAAGAGTTATGACCAATATAATGTATTCCAACATAAGTTCCAAGACGGCCACAGTGGCACGTGCCTGAAGACTGAGGCAAGAGAATCAAAAGCCGAAGCCTCAGCTGGGCTTCACGATGACCCTGGGTGGCCTTCTTGGGGCTGCTGAGAAAGCTCAGCAAACGGAAGTGTTTGCCGTGAAAGGCCAGAGCCCAGGTAAAGGTGGATGGCAAGACCCAGCCAACGAAGCTGTCCCGTGACCTCCACGTCCCCACTGTTTGTCTCATGCGCACATGCACATGCATACACACCGTTGCAGTCCGCCTGCGTGGTTGCTAACAAATGACCATCAAATGGCTTAAGGGAGCAAGGGGTTTATTTCCTTACGACAGTTCTCAGTCCAGCTTGACGGGAGAGCACGCACCAACACCAGGGCCAAGCGAACTGGCCACACCATTACTGCATAACGGCTGAGAGATGGACAATCCTTACTTGCCAGACCAGCATGTCTGGCCAAGAAGGTACAGAAGGATGCCGACTTCCTCAACCAGCTCTTTGTATTTTATTCACCTGTTCAGGGCCTAGTCCCACCCACCATGGGCTGGGCCTTCCCCATCAGCTAGACAATCTCCTGCAGGTTTGCTCTGGGCTTAACTCAAACCATCAACTCTACAAATGTGCTCAGAACTCAAACCCTCAACTGACAGCATGCTTAACTATGTCACACACACATGTATGAAAGTATCATACTGAAACCCACTGTTTTGCTGACCGAAACAACTGATCAAGCCACGAGGGGCCGTGGGCATGGCTCAGCAGGCAAACCGCCTGCTGTGTGCGCCTGCTGACCTGATTCCAGTCCTGGAACCCTACGTGAAAATCTGGATGCAGTGAAGCATGTCTGCAGGATCAGCATTCCCATGGCAAGACTGGAGGCCAAGACACCCAGAGGCAGAAACAGTAAGGAAGACCCCATCTCTGCAAAGCAAAAGAAGAGAACTCCTGAAAGTTGTCCTCTGATCTCCACAACCGTGCTGGCATATGCATGCACACTAAATAAATAAATGAACAAACAAACAAACAAATACATAGAATGAAAAAATGACTGGCGTTCTCTGCTATACATCGAAGACTATTTATTTGCCCAGGAAGACGTAGTACAAAGGAAAACACTTTCTTTCCAGTGGGTTTTAGATTGGTTGTCATCTGGTTATTTCATGCTTTTTTAAAAAATTTTGTTTATTTATGCATTTAGTGTGTGTTTATCACGTGTGTCCCTGTGAAGGACCAAGGCTGACTCCGGGAATCATCCTTGCTTGCTTCCTCTGGGATTTCCCAGGCTCCGCCCACCAGGGCTGGAAGTATAGGCCGCTGCCATTTCTGCTTGGCTTTTCCACGTGGGACCTGGGATCCGAACTCAGGACCTTCTGCTTGTGAGACAGAGTCTTTTTTTTTTAAATTTTTTTTATTATTATTTATTTAATTGTGCACGTGTATGTGTGTGTGTGCATGTATGTATGTATGTGTGTGTAGAACCACGGACGAATTCGGGAACCACCATGGACGCCTCCACCTCCTCCTTGTTTACTCTGCCCCGGGATTCACAGGCTCCGCCCTACCAGGACCAGAAACGCAGGCCGCCCTCGCTTCCACCCGGAAGCCTATACGTGTGGTCTAGGATCAGAACTCAGGACCTTCTGCCTGCAAGGCAGAGGCTTAACCCCTGAGCCACCTCTCCAGCCCCGTGAGACAGAGTCTTAACCACTGAGCCATCTCTCCAACCCTTAATTGTCATTTTTTAAAGAACCAAACTCCCATCAACCTTCACTCTTTCCCAAATATTTTGTACGTTCTTCTTCTTGCTCGGCCAGCCTGGCTGGTTGGAAGGAAGCTAGATGAACCCCGTTAGCCACAGCCCCAGCAGCAGGAAGCTGACTTCAGCTCAATTCCCCTGGAAGAAGGCCCTTTGGTGAATCTCGGGGCCTTCAGAAATGTGGACAGGAAGGCAGGGCAGTGAGAACTTTGAGGTTCACAGCAGAGAGCAGTTATTACCATATCAAGGGACAAAGGACAGGAAATGGAATTTTTGGAAAGCTGCAGATGTAAAAGGGATCATCCAGCAGCCTGGGAGGGTGGAGGGATACAGCCGCTGTCAGAGACAGCAAAATGGAGAGTCCCGGCTTCTCACGCTCTGCCGCAGCTTCTCATTGTCTCCTGCGAGTCAGGCAGTCAAGGGAACTTATGAGCACTGGCCCATCTCACCGTGGTGCACCTCTCAAGTGACCTGAGCAGAGCTGGAGAACATCCCAGGGGCCAAAAGGAGAGCGACTGACGGACAAGGCAAGATGGTTGTAAGAAAGATCTGTTGCATTGCTTGCGGTAGGAAATCAAGATGTGAGAAAAGTCTAAACATTCTCCAGGATGTAATCGCTGGAGGAGAAAATGGAAATCCATTCTGTGGTGGCTTAGCTAAATAGAGGTGTCCAGTGGACCACTGAAGGCTGAGCTCTGGGAAAGCTGTAAACTGTTGGAGGTTAAGGCAACTCCAGGGCAAGTCTGCAGGAGATCTTCTAGTTGATGTGGGAAAGCCCAGTCCACAGCAAGCAGGAACCTTCTCTAGGCAGTGGATAAGATGAAGGGATCTGGTTCCATAAACTGGCATATTTCTGCGTAATCTGGCAGACTTGCAGTCTGGCAAGTGAGGTGTGCCCCTATTTAGTAATTCCTGTTGATAGGGTATGTGATAGTTAAGCCTGGGTGTCAACTTGACACACCTGGTATTAACCAAGTTGGGCTGAGACCACACCTGGAAGGATCAACTGAGACCACCTGGAAGGATTATACCCGCCCTAGATCCCATCAGAACCTCCAAAGATCTCATAGGATCCTCCCAGTACTGCATCATATAAAAAGGACCCACCAAAGAGAACAGATGCCTTCTTGCAGCTGTGCTAGGAATCGCTCTTCCTTCCAGCTGCCCAGTTTCTTCGACCTTCTAGCCTTCCAACTCTCCAAGTCATCGGCTAGACTAAAGACTCTAGGAATTCTCCAGCATTCAGCCATCACCCACTTGATGACCGAACTGAGCAGCTACCGGCAGCCATCGTTGGACTACCTCAGCCATATCTGTAAGCCAACTCAGTACATTCCCTATGTATATATATTTTTTTCATTGTGTCGATTCTGCATCTCTAGAGAACCTGACTAATACAGGGTGTGATTTGTTCTCCTGATGTTGTTCTGAACCCTCCTCCCAAGCTGGGCCAGGAGGTGTAATGGAGAATCGTAAGCAAAAATAAAACCTATTGTTCCTTTAAATTGTTTGGTCGTGAGTTTATCAGCAACATGTGGACAAATTGCAACCGGGGGAAGGGGAAGGATCTCAGCTTTTTATGCTTATTGTATATAGACACAGAAGATGGTCATGGAAAGGGAAGGTTTTTCGGTTACAGATGCATGTTTATTGCATGTTCAAGCTTTAAGGTTATTTGTGGATGTGTTACCCCAAGGGTGAAACAGCCATGGGGAAGAAGAAACAGATCTGGGAACAAAAGAGTTACTTCTGGGGCTGGAGAAGTGGCTCAGGGGTTAAGCCTCCACCTTGCAGGCGGAAGGTCCTGAGTTCGGATCCCAGATCCCACGTATAGACGCCAGGCGGAAGCGGGGGCGGCCTGCGCTTCTGGTCCTGGTGGGGCGGAGCCTGTGAATCCTGGGGCAGAAGGAGGTGGAGGCGTCCATGGTGTTTCGCGAATTCGTCCGTGGTTCTACACAGACACACACACACACAGACACACGCGCGCGCACATACACACGCACATGCGCAGTTGAATAAATAATAATAATAAAAAAAATTTTTTTTTAAAAAAAAAGAGTTACTTCTGAATTAGTGAAGGGGATGAGGCTGAGACTTTGAGTAACTGTGACTGTGACTGTGACTCGTGTGTGTGTGTGTGTGTGTGTGTGTGTGTGTGTGTGTGTGTGAAACGCCCCAGCCCTGTCATGGGTGTCTCTAGGGATTCACTTAAAATTTCAAGTGCCACAGATATATCGTGTGTATGCTGAGAAACAAACTGCGCTTTCAGTGTCAAGTTAGTTCTAGATGGCACTTAGTAACCTGATCTTGGGATTAAGACAATTTATTCCTAGTACTTTCCTTAAGGCCTAATGGGGGTGCTTTCTCCTTTATGCATGAAAAAGCCTTAGAGATATCCGAAGTGTGTGTCGCTGTGGTGGACACATTGCTACTCTGTATCCAGTATCAGTAAGCTATTAAGTAGTGGTTTAAATCAATAGATTGGATTCAGAGAGCTGAGAAACTCCTGAAATTGATTGCAAAATGCTTCACATACATGTGTTTTTCTGAGAAGACCTACTATTCCCATAAATGTACGAAGACTCTGTCTTTCTCTGCCTCCAGATCAATTAGCACATATCATCAATGGATGGCCTTTCTACTCTGGATGTCATCATTTAAGATAATGCTTTATTCATTAGTCAGTGTTACAGAAAAGTCTCAAAGGAATAAAGACAAACAAGTATAATGAGCTGTTCTCAATAAGAACCTGAAAGGTAGATGTGAGTGAAGAATGAGCAAGTTAATAATCTCTTTGGTTTTCTTTTTCATTTATTTATTTACTTAAAGTTTTTTTTAAACTTTATTTATTTATTTAGAGAGAGAGAGAGAGAGAGAGAGAGAGAGAGTGTGTGTGTGTGTGTGTGTGTCACAGGGAACTATGGTCCTGTGGAAGACCAAGGGTGACTTCCAGAATCATCCTGGATTGCTTTTTACCTACTTTTGCTTTGCTTTAGGGTTTCCCAGGCTCTACCTACCAGAGCCAGACATACAGGCTGCTGCTGTTTCTGCCTGGTGTTTTTATGTAGAACCTGGGATCTGAACTCAGGACCTTCTGCTTGCGAGACAGAGTCTGAAGCCCTGAGCCATCTCTCCAGCCCCCTTCTTTTCAGTGTGTGTGTGTGTGTGTGTGTGTGTGTGTGTGTGTGTGTACATGCACATACGTGTGTGGTTGCATGTACATGAGAGCACTTGGAGAGATCTAAGGGTGACATCGGGAATCATCCTCGGTTGCACTTCCATCTTACTGCCTTGCTCTGGGGCTTCCCAGATTCTTTCCAGAGCTGGAATTATAGGCCCCTTCATATTCATCTAGCATGTTTTGCATGGGATCCAGATATTCAAACTCAGGTCTCTTTTGCTTGTGAAGCAAAGACTTTAACCACTGAGTCATCTCCCCAGCTTATGACTTTGGTTTTCAGAACACAGAATAAAATGTGACAAAGATGCTTTCGCCGACCATCTTTTTTATTTTTGTGTGTGTATAGGGGCATGGGTGCGTATAGGTATGTGTAGAAAAGGGCATTGCGTGTGCCTGTGGTGGCCCAAGGGTGACTTTCTGAATCACTCTGGATGGCTCTGCTTCCTTTTGGTTTTGCTGTGGGATTTCCTAGGCTCCACCCTCCAGGGCCAGAAGTGCATGTTGCCGCCATTTCCCCCTGTCGTTTTTACATAGGATCTGGGATCTGACTTCAGGACCTTTTGCTTGTGAGGCCAAGGCTTAACCCCTGAGCCCTTCCCTAACCATCTGGATGGCTGGACTCATGATCATGATGCCTTTGATGAGAGTAGGAACTGTATAAAAGTAAAAAAAATGGGACAATATTTTTCCAGTGTATGACTTGTCCCTAAACAGGACTGGTCTCAGGACCCTGGTGTGACCCATTGTCTCCGTTAGACTTCCCTTACATTTATTCAAGGTTTTCATGAGATGATCAAATCACATTCTGCAGCTTGCCAAGGCGACTATTTCCTGGTAGAATGGCTGATGCTCCAGCCTAGGAATGACACATGAATATAAGTGATTACTTCCTGCTTTCTGGAGTGCTATGTGGACATGAGGGAAGGAAGGAGCTTCAAATCCAAATATCTATTGAGAGCCGTAGAAGACAGGCCCGTAGTATTGAACTAAAGAAATGATGCTCAATATAAAGGGGGCAGCCTTTCTCAACTCCACTCTTTCGATTTCTTTTTTAAAAAATTACGATTTGCACAAGTTGGCAACTAATTAAAAACATTTTAAAACACACTATGTGGGATGAACATATGTTTTGAGGGTGTATTTGGCCCAAAGGCTGCTGGTTTGGGTCTCCGTGTAAAGGAGTCATTCCCAAGCCTGGCTGCAGATTGGAATCATCTGTGGAGCTGAAGAAGCACCGATGCCCGGTCCCCTCCAGACGTGCTGCATCAAGTCTCAGAGGAAATCTGAAGCACAGTCGGGGTTGGAAATCATGAGAGCAAAGAATGGGCTGATGAAACGGCATTTACCATCCTTATGACCAGAAAACTCAGACATCGTAGAAAGGAAGTGGAAGATGAATAAACAATGTGTCCCCATAGGAGAGTGCATCTGGCCACTAAATGCATCTCCCATGTTTTGTCTTTTTTGTTTGTTCATAATTTGTTTTTCCTTTTTGAGATAATGTCTCTCTTTGTAGCCCAGGCTTGCTCTGAGCTTGTCCTGCCTCCGCCTCCCAGGAGCTAAAATTCTTCCCATAGCTGGGATTAGAGGCCAGCACCACCATGCTTGGGTTTTTTTTCTGTTTCTTTTGCAAAGCTGTACTTTCCAATGTGGTAACCACAAACCATGTGTGGATACTTAAATTTAGATAAGGTCCTGGGAATGCAGCTTGCTGCTAGCGGGCATATGTAAAGCGCTGGGTTCAATTTTCAGCATAAAAAAAAAAATTAGTTCCTTGGCTATGGTGCTAAATTGCCACATGCAGCCACTGGCTCCTGGATTGAACAGCATGGATATAAAAATTCCAACATTGACGTGAGTTCTTTTGGGGAGTTCAAGAAGAGAAATTAGAGATGAAAGCCAAAAGAACTTTGCAGACCTTTGAAACCAATCACTAGGGATGCCAATATTTCCCGGGAGTGGTAATTATTAATATGGGATATAACATCTCAAAATTGGCCACATGGGCTTATACCCATGAAGAGATACTTACTTGACTGCAGATTAGTGCGTACGTAGGGAGGTTTTTTTTTTTTTTTTAAGTGAGAAAGTGTTCGTGCAGTCATTGTGCCAATGTGTGTTGATCTTGTTCCTTCTAAATACCAAGCACAGGTTCATTGTGTTTTAAATTATGCAAATGAGGTAAAAAAATTGGCTTGGGCAGCTTCTAAGAGTTCTCTTTCCAGGTATATTGAAATGTTTTTGTTTTCAAAACTGTATTTCCTTTCTAATCATATGGAATTTCTCTTAATACAATAGCTATTCGGTTATTTGGTATCTGTAATGTAGCTTACTGGTTGAAAGAAAGGAAAGCAGCAATGGCTAGAAGCTAGTACTTTTAATGTTTTTATGGGTTTATTTTGAGAGAGAAAGGCACAGAGAAAGAGAGAACTCCTGCATGCCAAGGCACATAGGTAGGGGTCAGAAGTAAATTCTCCTTCCACCAATCTGTGGATTGACTTCAGTTAGGCAGTTTTAGAGCAGCCATGCTGGGATAGTCTCCAAAGGTCTTGCAAGGTCGTCCCCCACTGCTGGGATTACCTTGAAGGAACACACCCTTTGCCAACTTCCCCCAATTCTGTGTTCGTGAAAGGATATGGAGAGTAGTTCTCCATTACAGATAAGCCCTACTACAGGTCAGTCACAAGATCAACTGCGTGGGGCTCCAATGTGAGTTACCAATGAGGAAAAGCCATTTTTCCCTGGCTTGCCTAAGTGTACAAATATTCCAAACCCTGGCAGCCATCTTTGGCCCTACCCTTTAAAGGCACTTCATGTCTGTAGTTCATGAGTTCCCTTCTTTCTCTCCTCTAATAAACTCTCCTTAATGTTCTAATTGTGTTCTGGTTTCAATCTTTGACTGTGAACACAAGAACCTGGATGCATCCAGACCCCAGAGGAGGCCCGGCAACAAGGAGGCCAGGGTTACAAGCAGGTGCTGTCTCACTGGCATGAAGCAGCGTTTCATCAGTATCAAAAACTAATATTTGCCAGGGGCTGGAGAGGTGGCTCAGGGGTTAAGCCTCTGCCTTGCAGGCGGAAGGTCCTGAGTTCGGATCTTAGACCCCCTAGACCCCACATATAGAGACGCCGGTCAGAAGTGGGAGCGGCCTGCATTTCTGGTCCTGGTAGGGCGGAGCCTATGAATCCTGGGGCAGAGTAAACAAGGAGGAGGTGGAGGCGGTCCATGGTGGTTCCTGAATTTGCCCATGGTTCTACACACACACACAATTGAATAAAATAATAAATTAAAAAAAAACTAATATTTGCCTAGTGAGTTTTGATTTGCCCATGTCTAGATGTAAAAGCTGATTCTATCTTGAGAGACCATCTAACCATTGAACCACAGCAGCAGTTTATGTATTAATAGTTCCCAGCCAGTGCATATATCTTATTCCCATAGTTCCCAGCCAGTGCATATATCTTATTCCCATAGTTCCCAGCCAGTGCATATATCTTATTCCCATTTAGACTTCTTTGGTAAGGAATTCTAATATTAAGTTACCCTTAATGCCAAGGTCTAAAGAAACATGCACAAAACTCCCAACCCTTGGGAAGCAGAAAACCCTAAAATTTAAAAAAAAGAGCAGAGTTTCAAATAATAAGAATTTAGGAGAAAGCATTGTTGGATAATGTTCAAAGATGGCTTATATTAGAGAGGAGCTCACAAAGACCTTCCCCTCCCTGGGAATTAATTAAGCAGCTATTGGTTGCTGGGGGAGTGTAATAGTTACTCTTAACGGTTGCTGTGAGAGAGCATTCAAAATCAAGCAACTTAAAGGAGATTTATTCAGCTTTTTGTTCCAGAGGGGGAGAAATAGTCTTTCATGGCGGAGGCAACAAGGCTGACGGCTGAAGCTGGAGGCTCAGAGCTGCTCAGTCCAGTAGGCCTGTGGATGAAGGTTGAAGAGGAATTTCTAGCACAGCTTCAGAGTCTTCTTTCAAAGTCTTCTGTTCTGTGGTTCCTTTCATCTGGTCTGCTACTGGGAGGTTCCAGTCAGATCTAGGGCTGGTCTTTGTATTGTAAATGTATTGATCTGGATAATCTCTTCCGGTACTCTCACAGCTGATTTTAGTGAATGCCAGGTGTGGTCAAGTTGACATCCAGGATTAACTATCACAAGGAGTAAGATTTTTACCCCCACTGAAATGGTAACAGCTTTGGTAAATTGCCCACGTACCTGTAAATAACTCCTTGCCCATCTGTTGTAAGCAACCTAATTAAACTTACCAGATCGCCAGAAGAAAAAAAAAGATATAAGGGCTGGAGAGGTGGCTCAGGGGTTAAGCCTCCGCCTTGCAGGCGGAAGGTCCTGAGTTCAGATCCCAGATCCCACATCCCACGTATAGACGCCAGGCAGAAGTGGGGGCAGCCTGCGCTTCTGGTCCTGGTGGGGCGGAGCCTGTGAATCCTGGGGCAGAAGGAGGTGGAAGCGTCCATGGTGGTTCGCAAGTTCGTCTGTGGTTCTACACATACACAGACACACACACACAGACACACACACGCACACATGTGCACAGTTGAATTAAAAAAATATATATATATATAAAAGCAGGAGGGTAACTTGCTGGGAAGAGGAAAAGGATCCCCATGAGTGGAAGGGAGACAAAGGTGGAGATTGGGGGAGCAAAGTTCATTATATACACACAAAATATCACAAGAAACCTGTGATGATGTATAACTAATATATGCTAATTAAGAAACTTAAAAACACACCCAGGGCATCTGGATGGCGCTTCTGCCTGAAGCTAAGATCTTGCTGCAGCCCAGAAGCTGTTGGAAGCACAAGGGGAGATTGAAGGTGGCCCCACAGAAGGGGATGACTCGGTGACTAGATGTCTCTTTGCCAGTCATCAACAGCTAATGAATTCCTGGGGGCCTAAAGATTCGATTTGAAAGTTGCCTAAAGACTTAGCATAACTTTCACCTGCCATATGCACGTGATTGCGTGTTTTGTTATTTCCAGGTGGCTCTAGGCTAACAAGGGTGGGGGTTGTTTTGGGAAAGTAGGAAGCAAACACTCTGATTCCTTATCTTTACAATACTTGTGTGCGTCCCTTGGTGTTAAAGGCATTACCAGGGGACTGACTTCTAGGAATTTTAGATGGTCTCCTTTACGCTAGAAATCTTGGTTTATTTTTTCTTCCTACGAGCTTTCTCCTGTCAGTCTAGTCATATTGACACTGTCATGAACAAATGCCTGGCACTACAGAGACTTACATTCTGAGGCACGTACCTCTCTTACACACACACACACACACACACACACACACACACACATGTACACACACACGCTAATTTCAAGAAATTACTATTATGCTTTTTTTTCTAGACTCTACATTTAAGTTTTAGAAAAATACAAATTACCATGGTATTGTGCTTTTTAATATTGGTCATCGTCCTAAGTTGAAATAACTCCTACATCCCCTATCTCCAGACTGAAACCAGCTGAAGGAAGACCCCAAATTGAGGCCAGAAAGGAACTAAGCAGTGAAAAGAAAATAGATGCTCACAACCTAGAATGGCCTGGGCTAGTCTATCGTAGGCGAGTCTGATTTTGGCCAGGTAAGGGATAAATCCAGAAAAGCTCCTAGCAAAGGAGACCCTCGCATCAGCTCAGGAGCAGCACAGAATGTGTGTCTATCAAGAGGGCAAAGGAGGAGCTCCTTGGTAAACTTCAGAAGCGGAGATACGGAGAGGCAGCCGGTGCAGCAGGAGCCCTGCATGAGTTCACACAGGCTGTAGAGAAACACAAGCAGAACCATGCATCCGTAGCTAAGTCACTTCCCAGCGTTAATTTTGGTTGGGGCACCTGGCCATGGGGTGAACAGTGCTCCTTGCATAGATAATATGTAAAGTAGCAGGATCAGCTGCAACGGAGAATTATCCTGATTGCCTGTTCTCATGTGGAAAGCAAGGGCAGGAAATTCTCTGTTCTCTGAGTTACACACGCCACATTCGTTTTGCTTTATCCTGTAGTCAAGACTGAGAGCTCTCAAGGAGAACCTGGTGAGGGACACCTGTAATCCCGATGCCCAGGGGCTGAGGCGGAAAGATTGCTAGTTTTCTGGAAGCCTTAATTGCACATTGAGATCAATGTCAACTCAGCTACATAGTGAGACTCCATCTCAAAAGAACAAGGAAGGGTTGGGGATATTGCTTAGCGGAGTGTTTGTGTAGCATACACAAGGCCTGGGAGATACATATATATAAAGATAAAATTTCTCCTTGGGTGTAGTTCCAAGCCTTTAGGCACATGAATCTTTTTTTTTTTAATTTTTTTTTATTATTTTATTCAATTGTGTGTGTGCGTGTGTGTGTGTGTGTGTGTGTGTGTGTGTGTGTGTGTGTGTAGAACCACAATCGAATTTGGGAACCACCATGGACCACCCTCTACCTCCTCCTTGTTTACTCTGTCCCGAGATTCACAGGCTCCACCCTACCAGGACCAGAAACACAGGCCGCCCTGCTTCCACCCAGCATCTATACGTGGGGTCTAGAATTTGAACTCAGGACCTTCCGCCTGCAAGGCAGAGGCTTAACCCCTGAGCCACCTCTCCAGCCCCATGAATCTTTTTTTTTTTAAATCTGTTTTATTGCCAAATATTCAGCCAACATGCTTTAATACCCATTTAGGCTAGGTGAATTCTGACAGGTGGATATACCACCTGTACTAACTATTGAATATTTTGGTAGTTAAGTTAACTGAATTAAGAATAGGCATTAGAACATGATGGGAGGTGATAAAATAAAGCCATTGGTTATAAGGCTTAAATTTGTAGTCTTAAGTTGACAAACTTTAAAATAGTTTTCTTGGATGAGTCTTCTTGAATAGATTCTTTTTAAAAAGCCTTAATTTTTTTCCTTTAGATATTTCTGGAAGGAAAAGATTTATCTGGAGATACACACACACACACACACACACACACACACACACTATGGCCTTATAAAAAAGTTAGTTTAAAGGAGAATGGGGGCTAGATACTGTGTTATTTGACTATGATTGAGTCATGCTAGAAAACACAATCACAGGTTAGGGTGAAAACCTTTGCCTGGCAAGCAAAAGGACCCGAGTTCAGGTTCCAGATCCTGTGTGAAAATGCCAGGCAAAAATGGTCGTGGTCTGCAGTGTACATCCTGGAAGGCAGAGCATGGGAACCCTAGGAAAAAGCAATAAGGAGATAGAGCATCCAGGATGTTTCTGATAACACCCTTGGACCTACATAGGCACACATACCCAAGTGCCCACAGTACACACACACACACACACACACACACTCACTCACAAAAAAAAGCAGAAAGAAAATAAAATCACTTTTCTTATGCTGCACCCCCAACCTCCATGATTTAAAAAAAAATAGGTCACACATAGTGCTAATGTTAAGGTGCATCTAAATATAAACACTAAATTGTTAACAAAATAAAACAACGGAAGACCTAAAAACATGTAATTTTCTCTCTTGATGCTCAGGCAAACACATTTATGGCTGGTGAAAAAAATGGAAGAAGCTACTCATATTTGACCTGCAAATTCAGCTGTCTGCGAGGTCAGGCGAGAGCGAGCGGTAAGTACCTGAACTCGCCTTGCTTGCGGGGAAGCAGCAAGACCCCATCAAGAGCGGAGCAAGGACAGATATTTACAACTCTAGTGATGAGGCCCTAATGGCCCCTGCTTTATCCTTGATGTAAGCTGCTGCGGGGACCAGACGCGAACTGCCCGAAAGATTCTATTCAAGCGCTGAAGTTAAGTCTGGATAAAGCCATGCACTTGTGCAGCATTTACAAGTTTTCAAACTCTTTCACATATGAGCTTGGTGTGCATCCCAGGATATTTTTTACTCTCTTTTTATAGATAAAGAGCCTACGGGAAGAGATTTAGAGATTTTACTCACAGTCACACATTCAGGGACAGACCTACTTCCTTCGGCTTCCCTAGTTCTACCTTGTTTTGCCATAGTGAAGCCTTCATGGATTGAGAAATCCAACCAGAGGGCCACCATGTGTCACAGATGTTCTGAACTTGGTTTGTAGCTTCCACGGCGGCCAACGGAGTCATCTTTGAGTCCTGGAGGGTCGCGCTTGTGGTGATGGGGATGCTGTCTCTGTCAGAAACACACACCCAAGTTCATAGCATTGTGCCTGGTAGATATTAGAATATGCCCGTGCAAATGTCAGATCAGGGCATAAAAGAGAGAGCTGTCCTGGCAGCAGGGCTCCCCACGGCTGTGTTGCTCAGCGGTTAACACTCTGTGGCATGACAGAATGTGGCTGCCTTTGCCAGCTCAAGAGATCATCTTGACGGAGAGAAGCTCTGAGCAGTCTACTCTTTGTACAAGTGATTGGCAGTCCTGTGGGAAAGGAAGCGCGCCCGTGAAGGGTTTCATTCATTTGAACATTTGGCTTTGTGCAGTCATTCCCAAGACTCTTAGCGTGAGCAGGAGATGAGAGAGCAAGGCCTGCTGGGAAGTCTGTGTTCAAGAGGGAGCCTGGGCATTAGCCTCTCAGCACAATCCCCCCTGGAGGCTGTAGGAGGGTCCTCAGCATTGCGATCCCTTGAGGTATGTGTCTCTTCAGAAAAAGAGCCCAGAGCAACACGGAAAATTCTTCATCGTACATCACCAGAGGCGCCTCTTTTTAACTTGCTGTTGACAATGCTCCTTAGTTTCTGGGGTACTGTCAAACTAGCTCGGTATATGGCTACATCACCCAGCTAGCTCTGTGTTATGGAAAGTTGCTCCATGAGAAAGACTAAAAATGGGTTTCATGGTTTGAGTACAAATTGTCCCCCACCAGGTATTTGAATACTTGGTCCTCAGTTGATTGGGAAGGTTGTGAAACCTTTAGGAGGTACAGCCTTATGGAAGGAAGTACAGCACTGTGGGTAGACCAGAAAGCTGGATAATGTTCTCTTTCTCCTTCTCCCTCCTCCTCCCCCTCCCCCTTCCTCTCTCTTTCTCCTTTCTGATGGCTGCTATAATTTAAGTGAATCTCCTGCTTCAACCCCAATCCTGCCACCATGTAATCCCCACCATAAAGGATTTTGTAACTTCTGGAACCATAGGCCAAATGATAAACCCCTTTTCTCTTCAGTTGCCTGGGTCGGAGTATCTCTCCCAGCAACAGAAGAGTAACTGCACAACAATGTGCAATTTCCAAGGTACAAGGCAGAATTGGCAGTCTTTCTCTGCCTTCAGTTGGCATCCTGTGTCTTTTATGCAGCAAATATACTTCTTTTTGGAAAGTCACATGAGTTACAAAGATACTGCTGTTCGTATCCTCGAACTGCAAAGATTGTTACCCATTAGCACTGGCTGGTGATAACCGATTTGAGGATCCTAGCACAGACCGTGTTCCCCATCCCCTTTGAAACTCCCCGTGGATTCTAGCAAAGCAGAGAGTGTTTCACAGAGGTTTAGAAAATGAACAGGTAAAGTAAAGGATACAGGAGAAATGATGCTTTTTTTCTTCTTCTACTTCCCACTGTGCTCATCTTAATTTCTAGGTCAGTAGATTTCCTTCGGGGAACCTTGGTTTTTAATTAAACCAAAAGCATAAGCCTAAGTCAATGCCCTTGGTTCATATAGCATCCATTCTAGAAAGATCCTGTGGAAATCAGTGTTACTGGGCATTGACAGACACCTGACTATAGAAATAGAAAAAACCCAGTGTAGTGTGACTGTCAGGACTCTTGCCTGGTAATGTGGACAGACGGACAGCTGGACTGAGAGAGGTGTGGCTTTAGTCAAGTTCTGGCTTAAGAATTTTAGCTCCGAAGATTGCTATATTTTTAAAAAACATTTATTTAGTATGTGTGTATGTGTGTGCGTGGTGTTGTTAGTGTCAAAGTCAGAGGATAACTTGTAGGACGTTGGTTTTCTCCTTCTACAATATGGGCTCTGGGAATTGAACTCAGGTTGCCATGTTTGCCTTTACCCTCTAAGTCATCTCCGTGGCCCCATCTATTCCTTTTTTTTTTTCTTTTTGTCTTCCTACTAAAGTTTGATTTTTTTTCTCAAGAGACCAAAGAAAAACGTGTGAGCGCGTGCACATGTGCATGCGTGCGTGCGCGTGTCTAAGATGCACGTTATGCCTTGATCTGGACGGGGAGTTATCAGAAGACTTGTGATATGAATGCTACTCAAAGGCAAGGAAGCTGGATCTGTCTTCGTGACACTCAGAGGGAGAGTGGCATCCCAGCGAGGACCACGAGACGTTCCCCTGTTCTCCGCCCCTGTTCTCAGGGCATCAGGCCGAGTGCCTCGAGCGCGAGGCCCTTGGTAGCTGTCACTCGGCAGTCACGGGCAGCTGGCCCAGGCTCCGGGTCCGCCCCCAGCAAGCACCTCGTTGCGGGGCGGGAGGGTCTGTGGGCTTTGTTTTGACGCAGGCCCGCATCCCGCAGAATTCCGCAGAGGCTCCGGGGACAGGAGACTCTTCTGCCTCGAGTTTATGGCTTTGGTTGCTGAACCCTCTGACGTTGCTGACATTTTATCTTGCTCTGACTGTCATCCCATCTCCCTCGGGCCCTCCACCGCCTTGTTCCGGCTCGTTCTGCTCCTGCTTGCTCAATGGGCGACCTTCCCTCCCCTCTGCCCGGTGCGCTGTTAAGGCCAAGCTCTCTGCTTGTGATGTGGGGGGACCGGACAGAGATGCGGCTTCAGTGCAGGCCCCGACTCCCGCAGCCCACTGGACTTTACACTGGGTCTGTTACTTCTCACCTTTCTACCAAAGGTGTTTGTCTTGAGGGACAAAAGAAAAGAAGCAGGGTGTGGTGTGGTGACAAAGGGACATTATACTTGGATCTCTGCAGGGACTTGAGAGGCAGACTTTCCTGGGACACTAGACAAGTGCTGTTCACGTCTAAGGAGCCAGCAAGGACGCTGCACTTAGTATCTTCACGCCTTTCACAGTTGGAGTACTCAGCAGGGCGCCATCTCACAGAGATGACAATGTTTTCCCGGGAATCAGAGATCAAAGTGATCAAGGACCATCAGTGAGACTAGAAAGTGAGGGCAGAAAAGACCCCAGGAGTGTCAGGCAAAGAGGACTTTAGAGAAAAAAAAAAAAAGAAAGAAAGAAAACACAGAGGTTCTGGCTGGGATATAGAGGCACACACCTGTGACCCAAGCTCCGGAAGACAAGGACGGAGAATCGTCATGAATTCAAGGCCATATGGGATACGGAGCAAGTTTCAGGCCAGTTAGGACTATGGAGTAAGACCATGTCTCATGACGGCAGTGGAGGGCCGCGGAGATGGCTCTGGATCAAAGTCTTTGCCTCACAAGCAAAAGGACCTGAGGTTGGATCTCCAGATCCTGCATAAAAATGTCAGGCGGAAATGTCCGCAGCCTGCGACTCAGGCCCTGGGAGGGAGTCTGTGAAACCCCAGAGCAAAGCAATAAGGATGTAACACACACACACACACCACAGAGAGAGTGATAGTTAATCCTGGTGTCAACTTGACACACCCGGTATTAACTAAGATCAGCTGAGACCGCATCTGGAAGGATCAACTGAGACCACCTGAAAGGATTATATAGACCTGCCCTAGATCCCATAGGAACCTCCCAGTAATGAACCATATAAAAGGGACCACTGAATATTGGAGGAGAGACATTCCAGGAATGCTCAAGCCATGTGGAGGTCTGCGGTGACTTAGCCTGCCAGTTTCAGCCATGACGCTTCCGTCGCCTTGAAAGGCTCTATTTTCCCTCTGGAACTGTAAGTTGAATAAAGCTCCCTTTCTCTCATAAGTTGCTTGACTTTGGGTGCTCTCTCACAGCAATAGTAAAGAGTAACAGTTACACACACACACACACACACACACACACACACGAAGGTGAAGAAAGGAGAGGAGGAAAAGGAGAAGAAAAAAGGAGTACTTCTGATCATTTATAGTTTCTTTGTCTTTCTAGCATCTTTTAAATATCACGCATTACCATTCTGTACACTTCAAGCATCTTTGAAGGTTTCATTGGCTTTAAGTTTGAGCTAAGACTCGGGTAATTTAAGAATGAATGCTGTCCGCAGGTTTTACAGATCGTGGAGAGCAGATGAAGGGACGATGTTTCAAGGTGCCACCCAAACACGACTGATGAAGTTCACGTCCACGTTCATTCCCATCCATCTTGTCTTACATTTATTTACTAAGTTGCTCATCCTCACAACAAAGTCAGAGTGTAACAGAAAGGAGGATGTGGGGCTGCAGAGACAGCTCGGTTGGTGAGGTGCTTGCCCCGAAAATATGAGGACCGTAGTTTAAACACCCAGAAGTCATGTAAAAGCCCCGTGCCACAGAGAAGTGCGTGTCTGCAACCCCACTGCAGGTCCAGAACCCGTTGGCTGATTTGGTGAGCCCCAGATTCAGGGAGGGATTTAAGTTAAAAAAAAAGAGAGAGAAAGAAAGAAAGAAAGAAAGAGAGAAAGAAAGAAAGAGAGAAAGAGAGAAAGAGAGAAAGAGAGAAAGAGAGAAAGAGAGAAAGAGAGAAAGAGAGAAAGAGAGAAAGAGAGAAAGAAAGGGGAAGGCCGGTCAAGATGGATCAATGGGAAAGGGGCCTGCTCGCAAACCTAATGACCTCAGTTCAATCCCCAGAAGCCCACATGGTGCAGGGAGAGAACTGATTTCCAATAGTAGTTTCCTGACCTCCATCTATTCAGTACAGCATGCGCATGTTCTCTCTTTCTCTTTCTCTCAAATAAATAAGTGCCTTTTAAAAAATAAGGCAGAGGGTTGGCCAGATAGCTCCGTGGGCCAGCACTGCTCACAAACCTGCTGACCTGAGTTCAATCTCTGAAAACCCACATTGTTCTGTTCGGGTAATGCAAGAATGAGAAAAAGACAAGACATATACAGAAAAACTGGCATCAGGTGGGCTTACAGGCATAGCAGTAGCTGCTGGACCCAGGTGTGTTTTGTTTTGTTTTTGTTTTTTATAGGTAAACTAATAATCAGCAGCAGCAGTTTACAAGGACATGCAAGTGAGTTTGGCTGTGAGTTTCTTGCAGCATGTCTTGCAGTTTCTAGTCTATAGAAGGTCAACTAAGTATAAATAACCTTAATATAAGAAACACGGCAGACATGGCTTTGCCAGCCCAGAATCTGCTAATGACGTGGCTTTGCCTTCTACATTGCAGCCATGGGAGAAAGAAGGAACTGACTCACAAAATTTGTCCCCTGGTCACCACCATGAGCCGTGCCATGCATGTGTTACTCTATCTCTCTCTCCCACTCTCAAATAAATATTAGAAAATAAGGTGAAAAGTAAAGACATCTAATGTGTTGACACCCACACCACACACACACACACACACACACACGAAACATATGAACACATGCATACACACAAAAAAGAAGGAGCAGACAGACAAGGAGAAAGAGTAGAATGAAGAAGAGAAATCATCCTCATTTCTCACAAAAGACATGCAATTTGCTTTGATGTTGGAGGACGTTTGCTCTTGTTCTGGAACGTACGGAGCCTCTGCGTTGAGACACGGAGCAGCGCAGTGGTGAAGGCTGACTTGGAGTTCAGGCAACTTGGGTTTGAGTCCTGCTTCTTCCATGATGGAGACCGGAAGGGATCATGTGCAGCCAAAATACTTAAAATGCATTAAAATGTTAAGGAAGGAGACAGAGAGATGGCTCAAAGAGATTAAGTCTCTGCATTGCAAGTAGAAGGTCCTGAGTTCAGATCCCAGATTCCACATTAAAATGCCTGCAGGAAACAGGGGCGGCTTGGACTTCCAGCACTGGAAGGCAGAACCTGGGAAACTCCAGAGCAAAGCAAATAGGAGGTAGAAGCAATCCAGGGTGATTCCCAAAGACCTTTGGGCCTCTATAATGCCCTCTCTTTCTCTCTGTCTCTCTCTCTCTCTGTCTTTCTCTCTCTGTCTTGCACACACACACACAAAATGTTAAGAAAGGTTATTTTAATAAAAACTGATAACTTAGGAAAATAAAATTTTATTTCCTTTAACAGAACGCAGGTCATGGATGCTACTATGTGCTCATTCTTAGAGTGAAAAACGATAAATCTCATGGACTTGTGCTGCATAATCTTGATCAACGGTCTTTCCTTTGCGTGTGGTTCTGGAAAACATGTTGGAAAGTGTCATTCACTTTCCCTGGGCTTCACCATAATTCTTTGATGTTTAAGTCATTGCTCTGAAACCCACATATTGTGACCATTCCTTGAGTTTTCCTCTCCAGATGTTAACTCTTTCCTCAGTCTGAAATAGTTTCTCGTACACTTCTAGTCACATTTCATTACTTCATCAACCCCATTGACTCCTGCGGCTTTTAAAATAACTGCAGAGACGTTTTGTCATTAATTTGCCTTCTTTTTTCTTTACTGTTTTTCTTAACGTTGCGTTTTTAAATAGTTTCAGACTTTGAAAAAGACTGTAAAAACCAAAACTAAAAAACATGAACACTGGGCTGGAGAGGTGGCTCAGGGGTTAAGCCTCCGCCTTGCAGGTGGAAGGTCCTGAGTTCGGATCCCAGATCCCACGTATAGACGCCAGGTGGAAGCGGGGGCGGCCTGCGCTTCTGGTCCTGGTAGGGCGGAGCCTGTGAATCCCAGGGCAAGAGGAGGTGGAGGCGTCCAAGGTGGTTCACGAATTCATCCGTGGTTCTACACACACACACACACACACATGCACGTGCGCGCCACACATACATATGCACATGCGCACAGTTGAATAAATAATAAAAAGAAAAAAAAAACATGAACACCATCACCAACAAAAACGAGATAGTTTAGAGCTCCTGTGTACCCTTTGCACAGATACTTACATAACCAAAGAGCAAGGTTCAAAATCAGGAAATCAACACTAGCACGTCACTTTTACATTTATTAATTAGTTACGTTAATTAATACACGATGTTCTACTACTACCTTACTGCTGACATGTAATTTTTTGTTGTTAATTTAAGAAGCAGGAAGCAGGCATGCTTGCGTGTGCTATGTCACATGGGCGGAGTCAGAGAACAGCTATGGGAAATCAGCTCTCTCCTTCCACTGCGTGGGCTCCAAAGAGTGAACTCAGTGGTTAAATTTGCATACAGGCATCCTTACCCACTGTAACATTTAGAAGGACCCTCGTATTTAAAATAAAAATTCTAAAAAATCCATTATTTTTGTGTGTACATTTTCATTCCCCCTCTGAAATAAATAAATTCTTTTTAAGTTTAAAAAGTAAAAAAACAAAAAACACTCTTGGGTTGGCAAAGTGGCTCAGAGGTTAAAAATGCTTAGCCTACAAGCCTGACGACCTGAATTCAACCCTCAAAATTCACTCACATAAAAAGCTAGATGCAGTAGTAATGCATCTATAACCCAGCACTCCTATGGTGATGGGAGGCAGAGCCAGGAAAAAGTCAGCCTGAAGCTTGTAGACCATCTAGCCTGGAGTACACAGTGCAGCCGAAACAAGAGAGACCCTCCCGCAACAAGGTGGAAGCAAGATCAGACTCCTGAAACATCCTCAGATCTCTACATTTATTCCATACCACATGCACGTGCGCACACACGCGCACACACACACACACACACACGCACACACACACACGAATGAAGTGCTTAGAATATCTAATATATGAATAGTGAACAAAAATTAGCCATTTTACTAAGGTATAAAAGATTGCATCTATTATGATCTTCTCTCTTTAAACAAATTATGTAGGGCTGGAGAGATAGCTCAGGGGTTAAGTGTTTGCCTTGCAAACGAAAGGATCTGAGTTCAGTTTCCAGCTCTCATGTAATAAACCACAGGCAGAAATGGCGGAGGCCTGTACTTCTGGCCCTGGAAGGCAGAACCTGGGAAACCCAAGAGTAAAGCAATAAGGTGGCAGAGCTACCCGGATGATTCCTGAGGTCACCCTCGAACCTCCACAGGCACACATAGTGCCTTCCCCATCCAAGTACTAACCAGGCCCAATCCTGCTTAGTTCCCAAGATCAGATAAGATTGGTCACATTCAGGGTGGTATGGTACAGTGTCTTCTTCCATGCCCACATGCACCTACAAACACACACACACGTAGATATACACATACATGTGTATATGTGCACACATGCATATTGAAAATAAGAGAGACAGAGAGAGTGGGCACATGCCACCACACACATGTGGAGGTCAGAGGGCAACTTGAACAGTTGGTTCTCTTTTACCCACCGTGTGTGTTATAGGAATCTGGTCATAAGGCCATCTTGTCATCCCCATCTTGACTCTTGTCTGGGGAACTGACATATTTTTGTTAAGAACGTCAGGACGTTTCTGTTAGGAAGAAGGACCCCTGGAGAAGGCCTTGTGTTTCAGTCGAGAGCCAGTGGAGAAAACCACAGATTGCTTGTGGGAAGTTGGGGGGACCATTGACTTGCAGTGGGAAGCTGAAGAAGACAGGAGAGAAGACATAGGAAGGCACCCAGCCTGTGCCTGGGCACATTTGCCCTTAGGGAACAGGTGTCTAAGTCAAAGGGCCTTTGTATCTGTGGGTGGGGATCAGTAGTCTGCAGGGAGTAGAGACAACCATCTCTTCATTCTAGACCAGCTACCAGGTGCTGCCTTCGTTCTTTGGGCATCACTGATGAGCCTGTCAGGCTGAGTTTCACGTATCAGAACATGCTTTTCACAGTCCATCCTGGGTACCGCAACCCCCTTCCCCCGTGATAGCAGAGGCAAACACCATATTTTCCTGATCTGACAGTTGGCAGTACTAGCAAGTTTCTTGGGGTCTGTTATTTCGCCCTAGAAGTTATTTTGGCTACGGGCAAAAACCAAAAGATCATGGAATGATCAACATTCCAAAGTGGAGCAAAGTCAAGCAGTCTGACCCACTGGGTCCATGCTGCCCCCTATACCTCATCCTGCCATTGGAGGGCGCTGTCTCCCGCTCCAGAAGGAGGCGTTAGTTTTGCATTTAAGGTAAGTAAACTAAGACTTTCAATGACATTTGCTTACCGGAGTGGGTGACTGCTTCTCCTTTTACCTTGTTCTGAGAGAGCAAAATGGGACATGAAATAGAATATTGGAATATCTGCGGCTTGCTGGACACCTTGGGGAGTCGTTTGAAGGGGACAGGGTCTCATGCCAGCCGTCTGTCGACTGTACAGAGGGATTTCGGCTGGACGGCTATGTCTCTCTCTAGCCTCTCGGCTGTCTGCGTCTTGCATGCTGTCATTTGCTGAAGATAGGACAATGTGCTCTTTGCTTGGGTCTGCAGCTAGGAGACCTCGGTGTGTTTTCCCACCTCCCTGGGGAATGCGGCCAGAAAAAGCAAAGGCATCCAAGGAACCGTCCGGGAATGCTTCCCAAATCTGCCCTAAACTGGGGCACGGAGCCAGCCGCACACTCACGAGCTTCAGGGTTCACCTGGATTAGACTTATGGCAGAAGGCTTTATCAGCCCCAGTGATTTATCTGGGGTGCCAGCTGCCCAGCTTCTGGTAAGAGGGCCCCTGGGAGGGAAGGAGAGAACTTCGACTTTCAGTGCAGTGGGTGAAGCCTTGGAATGAATCCTTTGATTCTGCCACGTCAAGCTCTGGAAGTGTCGCGTCACCCTTGGAAGACAGTACTCAGACCCGGGCAGAAAGGGGAGAAGGAGTTATTTATTTGGCTTAAGGTTCCAGAGGGAATGCAGTCCATTTATGGCAGAAATCCTGTAGCAGAAGGCACAGCAGGAGACAGAAGCAGAGATTTGTTCAAGTCACCCGGAGCCATTGTCAGGAGACACATAGGAGGGAGCAGGGCCAGGCTACTGACCTCAAGGTCCTCCACTGATATATTTGCTGGAGTCTTCTCCAGCAAGACTCTACCTCTCAATGGTGCCGTGTCTTTCCCAAATATCGACACCGGCTAGGGATGCAAACACACAGGAAGGCAAGTCACACTCAAGCCTTAACAGGAAGCATGCATATACCCAGGTGGATATCCTCCTTGCAAATGCCGGCTGCCACCTGAGAGACAGAGAAAATAGACCCCCACGAGCCAAAAACCTACACTGTGGACTTGCTTTGAGGCAGCAAAGAGATCTTCAGAAGCTTGTGAGAACCACTTGGGATATTTTCTCCATGCTTATCTAAAGCATGGAATTGCAGGAGTCTGCATCCCATCAGAAAGCAAGAGCACACTCAAGCAGGAATAACTGCAGAGAGTTTAATCAACAGAAGTGTGGACCAAGTAAGGGAAGGCAGGAGGATGAAGTATGCCCAAGCTTGTGAGAGGAGAGAGATGCGGCTACTCAGAGTCAGAACAAGCAAGAGGAAGAAGTACCCGAGACAGAGCCCAGGAGGATTAAGACAGGCATGGGGGCTCATGCCTACCATCCCAGCCCTACAGAAGAGGAGGCAGAGGGATGGCAAGCTAAAGCTGGAGTGCATATCCTGAGGGTGGAGGGGCCAAGGAGTTAGTGCTGGGGACATGCATTTGATCTTGTTGCAGCTGCCTGCGTGTTGCTGATACATTCATGACCAAGTGCTGGAGAGATGGCTCAGGGGCTAAACCTCTGTCTTTAAAGCAGAAGGTCCTGGGGCTGGAGAGGTGGCTCAGGGGTTAAGCCTCTGCCTTGCAGGCGGAAGGTCCTGAGTTCGGATCCTAGACCCCACATATAGACGCCAGGCGGAAGCGGGGGCGGCCTGTGTTTCTGGTCCTGGTAGGGCAGAGCCTGTGAATCCTGGGGCAGAATAAACAAGGAGGTGAAGGTGGTTCATGGTGGTTCCCAAATTCGTCCGTGGTTCTACATACATGCACACACATACATGCACACACATACATGCACACATGAACACACACACATACACATACAATTGAATAAAAAAAAAAAGCAGGTCCTGAGTTTGGATCCTGGATCCCATGTCAAAAATGCCAGGCAGAAGTGGTGGTGGCCTGTACTTCTGGCCTGGAAAGCAGAGCCTGGGAAACTGCAGAGCAAAGCAAAGAGGAGGTAGCACAATCTGGGGTGATTCCTGGAGTCGCCCTTGGACCTCCACAGGCGCGCGCGCACACACACATACACACACACACACACACACACACACACACACATGCATGCACTAAAATAAAATAAATCATAACCAAACAATTTAAAGGAGCAAGGAGTTTTATTCTCTCTTATGATTGACTTGCAATTGTTCCATTACAGCTCCTTGTCCAACTTGGTGGGGCGACCACACCAACACCAAGGGCCAGGGGACCTGTCCACACCCCATCTGAAGGATTGCAGAGAGGGACAGTCCTCATTTGTCAGACCACCGCATCTGGCCCAGAATACAGAAGGATGCCAATCTTCTTAATGTGCTCCCTCCATCTTACGCACCTGCCCAAGAGCTGGGCCTTGCCCATCAATCAGACCACCTCCTGCAGGCTTACTCAGGGCCCTAACATGATCACTTACAAAATGTGCCCAGAGCTCATTGCTCACATTGACATCTGCATTTAACTATGACAGATCTCAAACCTGAGCATCCTGCTTGGAAGGATCCTAAAGAGGGCAATGAACCCTTTTAAAGAATGTGTCTGACGCCCACAAGATTCACTGTGGAAGGGATAAGAACTCAAAAGGCTCCACGCCTCCCCCAAGAGACTATTGAGGATTAATGTTAGGTGTGTGTGTGTATGTGTGTGTGTGTGTGTGTGTGTGTATGTGTGTGTATGTGTGTGTGTGTATGTGTGTGTGTGTGTGTGTGTGTGTGTGTGTGTGTGTATGTGTGTGTGTGTATGTGTGTGTGTGTATGTGTGTGTGTATGTGTGTGTGTGTATGTGTGTGTGTGTGTGTGTGCGCGTGCTTTCCTCAATGATATATCCACCAATAGACAACGACACTCCAGCAAGCGCTCAGGCCCATGCCATCCAAGGCAGCCCAGATGAAACTCGGTGGGCCACACGCAGAAAGACATGAAATTAGGAAGGAGACTGGTAGGGAAGAAGGTTTGTCATGGGAAAATGAGGGGGATGGGATTGAGGACTAAAGGATGAAAACAACATAAATTCACTCTATTCATGTATGAAACTCCCAAACTAACAAACAAACAAATAAATAAAGAGAATGTTAGAGAAAAAGGAAAGAGAATGTACCTGAGAAGAAAGCATTCAGGAGATTGTTTTTCTTTTTGCGTGTGTAGGTGTAGGTGCAGAAGAGGGCACTGTGTGTGTCTGTGCATGACCAAGGATGACTTCAGATATCATCCTGGATTGCTTCTACCTTCTTTCCCAGGCTCCGCCCACCAGGGCCAGCATTGCAGGCCCGTGCCCTTTCCGCTGCTGAGTTTTTTTTTTTTTTTTTTTTTAAATGTGGGACCGGAGATCTGAACTCAGGATCTTCTACTTGTGTAGCAGAGTCTTAACCTCTGAGCCATTTCTCCAGCCCTCTGTGCTTTATCTGAGAATTCCAAAGCAAGGTCTCTTCAGATAAGATAAAGGTAAGACAAGACTGCTAGAAATCTGCATGCAATAGAGCAAGGTTTGAACATCTACTGAAGAAAGAGAAGAACAGGTTGATCAGAAAGACAGGAACTGTGCTGAATTTGCGTGAATTTGCATGCCACCTGGGGCACGAGAAAGTTTAGACCAGCCAGGGCTGGGACAGACAGGACCCAGGTCTCACTTCACTCCTGACCTTGAGCTGCAGGATCACACGCGTTCGATCAAATAAACAGGCTCCTCAGACAGCTGCCCGGAGGCTGTGGCTTCGCTGGATAATGGGAGTCTGGGGATGGACAGGAATGTTCCCCAGAGCACCGCAGGACATGGCGACACTTGTTAGCTGGGGGTGACAGTGCTGACTGGGTTTGGAAACGTGGCAGAAGATACCACTGCAGGGTCAAGCCAGGGCATTACAGGGTTTAGTACGCGGTGGCTGGGCTTAAGCACGGGCGTAGGAGGGGCGTGGACCCAGAAAAAGTGAGGTCGTGATCACCTAAATCTCTAAATCTCGCGGGCCTCTCGAGCTGCCGAGTGCTCAAGTGTCAGAATTCCGTGGATGTGCAGAAAATAGAAAGCGCGGATGTGGCGGTGCCAGAGCTGCTTCTGGTCATCGTCCCTGGAGTGTTGACAATTGTGTTCTCAGCATGTGTGGTCACTCACCAGGGCACGAAGGAGGGGCAGGCAGGGAGCCTCGGCATCACATGGCGGAGTGGTGTCTGGACCCAGCCTGCTCAAGGTCACCCCCAGCATTATTAGGAAAGCCTAGACTCTCCGGCAGCTTGTGCCATGAATTACTATACACCTCCCCACCTCCCCAGCCCTGCCACCAGGCCCTTCAGGGGGACCCGTGCATTCTGTGCATTCTGCGCGTTGTCAGAGGACGAGGGGCCAGATGAGGGTGAAGTAAAAGAGGCAGAAAATTTAAGAAGACACTGTGTGTGCGTGTATGCCTGTGTGTGTGTGTGTATGTTATGCATATGTTTGCATGGGTTTGCATATGCATGCAAGCACATGTATGGTGCATGTTTGTGCATGTGTACTTGTGTGTGTGTGGCATGTGCATGTATCTGCATGTGTATTCATGAGTATGTGTGTGTACACAGATGTACTCACTTATGTGTATACATGTAGAGATCAGAGGTCTATGTTTAGTATCTTCTTCTATTCTTTATTTTTTTGAGAAAGGATCAGCCTGCTGAAATTGCAGCTTGTCTCTTGGTTAGACTGGCTGGCCGGTGAGACCCCCAGATCCTCCCGTTTCCTCCGGCAAGGGGCAGGGGCTGCCACGGGTACACACTGCCATGCTTGGCTTTTGCTTGAGTGCTGGGAATTCAAATTCAGTTTCTCATCCTTGCATAGCAAGCAAGACCCGCTGAGCCACTTCCCAAGCCCCAAGACAGTCTCTTTAAACATACCCGGGCTTCTCAGGACTTCCCTGGTTCTGAGTGTAGTTGCTTCCAGCTTTGCTTCCCATCCAGGAGGAAGTGATATCTATGGCACCATTTGCTTTGAGTTTGGATGAAGATTTGTCACTTACCAATTCCCTAAAAGAAAGCGACTTGGTTAAGGCCTTGCTAGAAAAAAAAAATATATATGCTCCTACAATAAAGCAAGTATGGGAAACTTTGCCAAATAACACTGTGCATTATCACATTTTCTGTGAATCCTTTTGATCTCTAAAAGTACTTTTTTTTTTTTTGCAGATTCAGGCTGAAGATATAAAATTGATAAGCTGCATGGCATTCTGTCTGATAGCAGGCATTTCAAAAGACTTTAATAAGAAAAATAACCTTCTTTGAGGAACATTTGGAATTTATCATAGGGAATTAATTTATAAGTTTTCTGCCTTCGTTTGAGAAAGGTTTGTTTCTTAGGGCCTGCAGCAGAGTTTGCCATGCACCTATCCTTGATAAGGATGACAGACCTCAGTGCCCCCCCCCGGGGATTTTTTTCCCCCAAGTTTTACAAGCACACTGAGCAATTATCCGTGCCCTCTTCCTTTCCCCTTTCCTCCCTTCCCTGTTTCCTTTCTTTCTCCCCCCTTCCCTTCCCTGCCCTCTCCTCCCCTCCCCTCCCCTCCCCTCATCAGTCCATCCCACTCCCTCCCTGTGTCTGTCTCCTTCTATGGTTCCTGGAGTTCCCTCTGGATCATCTGGTTAGTGGGGGTTCAGGAGTTTAGGCCTCTGTGGCAGACCAAGCGGACCTTCCTTGGGCAGACCCACAGATAAGGGCACTCCCCTTCTCCTGTCTACCCCTAGCCTCTCAGGATCCTACTGTTTGAATTATTTCTCCTGAGATCCTTGCTAGTCTATGGGGCATGTGGATAAGTCAAGCCATTGTGCAGGTGTGGTAAGGACCAGATTCATTGAAGTGAGTTCTTGGACTTCACTTTTTCCACCTGGCTTTTACATGGGACCTGGGATCCGAACTCAGAACCTTCTCCTTGCAAGGCAGAGTCTTAACCCCTGAGCCATCTTTCCTGTAGTGTCCACTCACCCCCAGCGTGGTGTGTCTGCACCCACTCACGCACTCATTCACACAGCCTGCTGCGGAGTCGAAGAAAGGCGAAGTCCTGTCATCCCCACCTCCGCCTCCATTCCCCAGAGACTCGGCACGGGCCGGGAAGTCTGTCAGAGCAGAACTCAAGTTTATTGGGGGGAGAAAAGGAGCTTATATAGACAAAAGACCAAAAGGTGCCACATGGGCGGCCGATTGTGTCAAAGGTCAACATAACCTTCAGGTACCACAGGTGAAGTCCAACGCTCAGCACAGAGGGCAGGCCAATATCTGGAAGTCAATTAGGGCTCTCTGTAACGTGATCAGGTTACACCCAGGACACTAGCCCTCATCGCCATCTTTAGTCCCATGTGCTCGGCCATGGCCTGGGGCAAATCCTGGGTGGGCCCAACACTTTCCATCCCTGATCTCAGTTCTTGAAAGTCGATCTCCAGCTACTGAATCTGCAGCCGTGAGATGCAGCTTCTTGCTTGTAAAAATCACACATATGTTAGTAGATGGAATTTCCAGTGCCAAAATGCTGGGGAGAAGAGACACTAGCAGTACTGTGCTACTCAGAGACAGCTGTCAATTTGGCAATTGAAGGCTGAGCTCTGGGCACATCTGTGAAGAATTAGGAGTTAAGGCCCTGAGCAAGCCTGTGGGAGATTGTTTAATTGATAAGGGAGGACCCAGACCATTCCCTGGGCAGGTGGATAAGATGGTAAGAGCTGCAGCAAGTTGGCATGCTTCAGCATGTTGGACGCAGCCATTCCGACAAGAAAGGAAGTATGCCGCTCTCTCAGCTCAGTCGGTGGCTAGGGTGTGGCCAGTTCCCCCCACCGTTGATGCTGGTATGCGCGCTCTGGCCATGCTGCTGAGCTGGAACCAGAATCGTAAGCCGAAATAAACCCTTTGTTTCCCCTCTGTTGTTCAGTCATGCATTCATCAGACTTGAAGAGAAGCTGGGGCAGCTAGCTCGCTTGCCAGAGTCTGCATGCTGGGTTCCCTCTGAGAGTACCCCCTCCCAGTGTGGTCTAGGTTTGACTTGCAGCACCAGCACTTGGGAGGCCTGGGCAGGAGGGTCGTAAATTCCAAGTCAGCGGGAGGAACCTATTCCTGTTACTAAGTGAACATGTTATCAAACTGCCTTCTAAATAGTTAGTATATATCCATGTGATTACTACTGCTCCCGACCTCAATCAGAAAAACTACCTTGTGCAGCGGGCTAGGCTTAATGCAGACACAGATAACTGCTCTAAGTGTTGAGAGTAAGTGACCAACCATGGAGCGCCCATTCGGAAATGAGCCATCTTTATCAGCTCCCTACCCCAAGGCTCAGGGACAGCGCAGAAGGGACAGAAAGAATGCAAGAGCTAAGGATGGGAGGGAGGGAGGAAGGCGGCGAAATGCTGTTGTCTGGACACGACGTAGTTACCTTGGAAGCTACCCAACATTCCAGCAGGGATGGGGAGATCTCCAGGTGTCACCCACAGCAGGAAGAGCTCATGGCAGGTGAATCTTGCTGGGGAAAGGAGAGTTGTTTTTCTCTTTGGGGGTGTGGTCACTCCAGTGGATGACTTCACACTCACGTGCAGGCAACTCTGATGGGACTCAGTGGACTGTTGCAAAACTGAAGAGGATGTGAAGGTGGGAGGGGGCGCTATCAGAAGACTGGGGCGGATATGATCAGGATACATTGTGTCTATGTGTGCAGTTGTCAAAGAGTAAAGGAAAATTATGGCAGTTTTAAAAAGAAAGGAAATTCTAAGTCAACCAGGGCCAGTGTTGCAGTTTGCCTGCATTGTTGCTGATAAATGACCATCAAATGGCTTAAGGGAATAAGGGGTTTATTTCCTTACAACAGTCTGGTTACAGTCTGTAGTCCAGCTTGACTGGAGAGCACGCACCAACACCAGGGCCGAGGGAACTGGCCACACCATCACCGCATAACAGCTGAGAGATGGACAATCCTTAGTTGCCAGACCAGCATGTCTGGCCAAGTGAACAGAAGGATGCCAACTCTCTCAACCAGCTCTCTGTGATTTATCCAGGGCCTAATCCCACCCACCATGGGCTGGGTCTTCCCCATCAGCTAGACAATCTCCTTCAGGTTTGCTCTGGGCTTAACTCAACCATTAACTCTCTATAACTGTGCCCAGAGCTCAAACCCTCAACAGTCAAGTTGACACCTGTGATTAACTATGACTGCCAGTAAGGAGTTTGAGGTCAGTTGGGGTTTATCAGGGAGAAAATAAACAAAAGCAGAGCGGAGTGCTTCCTAGACAAGTCAGACTGGCGAAGGGGGTCTCCCTTGAGCTCCAGAACGCTGGAATCCTGCTGACTGGTAGTTGGATTTTTTTTTTACTTCTTCCTTTTTTATTTCCTGTGGTCTGATTATCCACATCACAGAAGCAACTTACTTACTTAAAAACAGTCCAAGCCAAGGCTTTGGCACACCCGTGTGAACCCAGCGACTGTCAGGATGCAGAGACAGGAAGCTGGTTATAAATCCCAGGCTCGTGATGATTAATTTTCATGGAATGTAGGATCACCATGGAAAACATGGTCCTGGGTATTTAGGAAGGTGTTTGCAGAAAAGTTTAATCAAGGAAGGAAGATGCTTTCTGTCTGTGGGGAGCATTAGTCTACGGATTGGGGTACCAAACAGAATATAGTGGAGAAAGTGAGCTGAATGCCGTCATGGATTCCTCTACCTCCTCACTCCAGTGTAACTAACACAGAGGAAAGTCATCCAAAGCCAGTCCAGTCTGCATAGCTGGTTTCACGAGAACCAGGACTACATAGAGTTTGTCTCCAAAAAAAAAAAAACCTACATAAGTAAATAGATAGTGATAAATAAATAAACATGACATTACATTTCTTGCTTCTGTAATAAAATACTCTGACCAAAGTAGCTTAAGAGAGAGAAGGTTTTTTTTTCCTCTCACTCACAGGGTACAGCATCAGGGTGGGGAAATCACAGTCCTGGGCGGCAGACGTCCAACACACCCACAGCCAGGAAACAGAAGGCCACGCGTGTTCGTGCTCAGCTTGCGTCTCCTTTCTATTCAGTCCAGGAGCTCAACCCGTGGAATATATGGTCCACATTGAGAGTCGGTCATCCCACCTCGATTAACCTAATCTGGGCATCTGGCAGCATGTATTACAGCCACACAATCTCAGGCACCACTGAGCTTCTAGAAGCTGGCTTCTTCAATGATTCTAGATTCTGACATGCTGATGAGCAGTATTGACCATCGCAGCAGTTTAATCATTTTCTTTGTTGGTAAGTATGTAATAGAGGAAGGAAAAGATGGCATTTCTGTCTGGATTCATGAAAATTTTAATCAAAGAGAGAAAATTTGGGGGAATTTTCTTTTTTTATTTGTGTGTGCGTGTGTGTGCATGTGTATCAGAGGGCACTGTGTGTCCCTGTGGAAGATCAAAGGTGACTTCTGGAGTCATCCTAGATTGCTCCTGTCTCCTTCTAGTTTCACTCTGGCATTTCCTAGCTTGTGCCCACCAGAGCTAGAAATGCAGGTCACAGACATTTCCACCTGGCATTTTTTACACGGGACCTAGAATCCAAACTCAGATCCTTCTGCTTGAGAGGCAGAGTCTTAACCCCTGAGCCATTTCTCCAGGCCTCCCCTTCCCCCTGCTCCCTTGGTGGGGAATGTTCCATTAGCTAGAGTGAGATTGATTCCATGAATTAAATAAAAGCCAGCCAAGACCATGATGCTCCGGACTCTTTTCAAGAAGTAGCTGGGTGGGAATCTCCTCTGACGGACAATGAAGTCATAAGTCATGCAAAATGCTGTGAATGAGGAATTTCAGCGGCTTCGACAAGTGGTCTTGGTGCCTGATGTTGAGATGAACATCATCTTCCTCATGGACACTTTAGAGCAAACCGAAATTGGCGCTTGGAGTACTTCTGATGCTCACGTGTGCTCTCATTTGAGGGGAGCCTTAACTTTCTTCCCCCAACTACTGTCACACCTATGAGTGATCTAAGCTCACAAGGAGACCCTTAGGGACAAGTAATTTTACCCTCACTCTAGAGAAACTTGCAAGTTAGATCTCACAGCTCCAGTGCTGGAATAAATTCATGACTCAAACGATTCAGGGGAGCCAGGGGACTTTTATTGAGCTTACGATTTCAGGTTGCAGTAGGTTATGGCAAGAGAGAGACACCAGTGCCATGAATTGGGAGAACTGACCACAACATATCTTCAGCAAGAGTAGAACCAAAGCTTTCTCGCTTGCCAGTCTGCAGAAATGCTAATCTGCCCAGGGAACCACGTGACCCACTGGGGGGTGGATCTTCCCATATTGATCATGTATTTAAGACACTCCCTACATGATTGCCTTAACTAGATGATTCCGCATAGATGTACGTAAAGGCTCGGCTCCAAAATGTCAAGTCGACAGCTGTTACTTTGGCCCAAAATAATGCCTACCCGTCTCTGTGTTGTTGCGATTAGTCAGAGAACACACACAGCCCTGCTCTGTGCTGTTTTTTTCTACACTGACTTTCATTTCTGTCTTCACATGATCTGTTCCAGCCAAGACAGATGAGGTTAGCCAAGGAGACAAGGGTTGAAGAAATAAGTTCAAAAGAAAGACAAACTGGTAGGTGAGCAACATAATTAATTAGAAGTAAAAAGAGCATGTTAGTGGCTTAAAATGCCTCTTTTAGTGAATGGCACAGAGAAGAACACAGAGAAGGGTCAGCTCAGGACATGGAGATCGGACCAAGGATGTGCCTTGGTGAGTGACAGGTTGTCAGGAGCGTCCCCAAGCAGTCTACATGTTTGGTACGTGGTGATTTGAACGGGCTCAACTCAAGAGGACTGCACCAGTGTAGTAGAAGCCCCAAACCCAGAGAAGATACACTTCCTTGTCCTATCTCATGTTTGCAAAATGAGGACAAACTCTAAGAAAACAAAGCAGAATAAGGCTTGGTATATTAGCCCAGCGGTAAGGTGCCTGTGCGAAAATCTGGTGACCTGAGTTTAATCCTTGGAGCCCACATAGTGGAAGGAGGGATCTGACTTCCAGAAGTTGTTCTCTGACGGCCACCCCTGCTCCATGGCATGCACATACATGCCTTCTTTCTCTCTCTCTTGTCTCCTAATTTTCTTTTTGATTAATGAAAGGAGGGCTGGAGAGATTGTTCAGGGGTTAAGACTTTGACTCGAAAGCAGAAAGTCTTGACTTTTGGTCCCAGGTCCCACGTAAAAAATGCCAGGTGAAGCAGCAGCATCCTGCACTTCTGGCCCTGGTGGGCGGAGCCTGGGAAATCCTGGAGCAACGCAAAAAGGAGGTAGAAGCAATCCAGGGTGATTCCTGAAGTAACTTCATTAGAACTGAAAGTCACCCCTTTCCCTAATTTTTAATAGCCCTGATTTGCTGGTGCCCACATCCTGTGAAACAGACACTCTGAGGTAGACTAGATGCCTCCATCATCCATGAGCATCTACTGCACTGGGTTCAGGGTGGAGGTTGCTGAATAGGGTGCTGGCCTAACAGGCAAAGGCCCTGAGTTCAAGCTCTAACACCAACAGAACCTGGGCGTGGCATCGCACAGCTATTTCCCTAGTACTCAGGAGGTGGAGGCAGGAGAATCAGGAGTTTATGGTTGATCTCAGCTATATGAACCTCCGCTTCTATAGAAAGAGGTGAGTTGGCGATATTCTGCACCGATTTGGTTGTGGTCTATTTCACTGCTCTTCTAGTGCAGTAGGCTGCAGTCTTGTTTGGGTGTTGAGATCTTTTCTTATCTAAAGATATAATGAGAAGTATTTGGATGGTGGTTTACTGTCAGGTGTTTATGGTTAGTATTGAGATATCTGATCCTGTCTAGTGTCAATTTTCCCCCTTCCATTGTTGTTTAGACTGTTTTACATTACTGGTTATGTGTCCCCTGTCATTGGAGGGTGGAGGGGAGTTAGTGGCTAGTAAGCAGATGGCTGGTAACAACTAACCAAAGTGCAGAGTATCAGTGACCCTAAAATGCTCAGCCCCAATCAGGCCAACCAAACCTTCTCCCATCCTAAGGCTCAGGGAATTTTGCGGAAGAGAGGCGGAAAGATTGTAAGAGCCTGAAGGTGAGGTCACGCCAGGTCACACCAGTCTCAACAGGGCTGCTGCATCCAGGATCTCACTGCAATGAGACTGACCTTCACTAGGTACAATGACTGACATAGCAGCACCCCCACGGACCAGAGAGGAACTCTCAGGAGAAATAACTACATGTAGTGAGAACCTTAGGAGCAAGTGCTAGATAGGAGGAGGGGAGTGTCCCTATCTGTGTCTACCTAAAAAGGGCCACTTAAACTGTCACAGAGGCCTGAGCCTTAATAGAGCAGATAACCGGAAAGGAACCGCACAAGCAGACAGGCATGAAGGCGGGAGGAAGAGAGGATTGGTGAAGGGAGGGAAAGGAGGTAGAGGAAGGGGGGAGGGAGGAAGGGGAGAAAAGGACAGCCACTCATTATGTTTGTATAAATGTTTAATAAAAAAGCTTTATTGGATTTATTACATTCTGGAACCTTTTATGGAATGATTGAATCACCTGTATAAATTGTGAAAGTAATACTTTGTATTTTCTAATATATAATCCTTTTTTTCTACCAAATAAGTATGGAACAGTCATTATAATAATCAATGTTTCTTTGTTATAAATGCAAAGAAAGCGAGAATCAAAGTTAATGAAATAATACATTGACTCAGAGCGGGTCCTATAAGGTCAAGCCTAGGAGAATAAGAATACCTTGAATACATGGAAACATTAGATGACTCTGAAATCGACAAAGTACATGGGCTGGTTACATTTCATACGCCAACTTTGGCAGGAGAGCTCATACCAACACCAGGACCCAAAGGAACTGGCCACACTATACTCACAGGACTACTGAGAGAGGGACAAACTTCACTTGCCAGACAGCATTGTCTGTCCAAGTACGCCAAAGTATGCAGCTCTCTGAATCGTCTCCCTCCACCTTATCCACCTGTCCAGGGAAAAGTTCCATGCACCATGGGTTAGGTCTGTCCATTAATTAGACAATCTCCTGCAGGCTTGCTAGTGACTTAACTCAATTAGAAATTTTTCACAACTGTGCCCAGAGCGCAAGCCTTCAATTGTCAAGCCGATACCTGTATCAACTATCACATTCAGTTTCAGTGAGTGACCTTGTCTTATGAAGTAAGGCACAAAGAGACAGAAGACTCACAATAACCTCCTTCGACCTCATGTTCATGCACAGTTGTATGAACCCCTCCGCACACACACAAATGTGCAAACATATGCATACAACACTCACACACACTCACACACACCTTGAAAGAATTAAAAATCTGAAATCTGACTTCTCAACACCCAGTGTAGTATGGTCTCAGGGAAAGGGGAGCTGGGCTGATTTTCCCATCTCCTGGGACTTCTTAAACAATCTGTTTTGCGATCCAGTGAATAAATGTTTTACTGTTGCTCATTTTCTTTTCAAGCCCTTGCATGGCTAGGGGATGGCTCATTCCAATTTGAGGTCATGAAATGGAAGAATTAGACAGAGGAATGTGCAGAAGAAAGAAAGGGGAGCTAATTAGCTAGGTAAACAGGAAGCTGGGGTCTGGCTTGGAGGTAAAATGAACCCACTCAGCTTGTGAATGAAGAGGGGGCTGAGCCAGTTGTCGACCAAGATTCTGTTTCCTCTGTGGAAATGTACTTGGAATTGTCACTGAAGATGAGGGATGGAAAGTGCTCTTTTTTTTATGAGTTAAAACTTCCAGTTTCCCTTCCAGCTTCCAGGGAAGGTAGATACTTTTCTGCAGTAAGAAAGCTCAGAGGGAGCAAACCAAACGCACCCCAGCTAAAGGATTCTACTTCTGTCACCCATTATAGCCTAGGACAACAAATATCTTTGTTCATTATTTTAACCTTCCTCTTAAACCTTAACTTTTCTATAGCAAGCCTCCTCCTTCACACCTGTGTGTGTGTGTGTGTGTGTGTGTGTGTTATGAGCACTAAATTAAAATGGCAACTTGGATGGAAATACTAATCTGTGACTAAATATTTAACAAGGGGGCAGAAAGGATTTTTGCATTTTGCTCTTCAAACACTGGAAAATAAATGCCTCCTGTTGTCAGCCTTTGAAACGGACAAGACCGAAAGGGCAAAACAAAATTGCCAAGCGTTCCATTGACCCCGTGCAAGCTGAGCTATTATTAATGTGCAAGAGCTCACAAAAATGTACTTGGAAAGTATCAGATGAAAAGTGATCAAAACTAAAAGTATTTTAAGCGGGTCAGCAAGACCATGTATGAAGGCAGCTGATGTTAACATAGTACAGTTGCATATATTTATAGACAGTAAGTAACACACAGAACACACAAAATTTGTACTTAGTTTAATTCAGCAAATATTTATGGAATAGCTATCAGACTGGAGGTTATACCTTATTAAACTTTGGAAAACCAGTAAGATCTAGGTTCTTTTATCTCCAGAAATGTTTTTAATAAATTTTTATGTATGTGTGTGCATATGTTTGTACGTATGTGTGTGTGCAGGTGTATGCACAAGAAGACATTTGAGTGCATGTGTCTGTGACGGCCCACCCTTGATTACTCTATGTCCTTATTGCTTTGCTCTGGGCGTTCCCAGGCTCTGCCTTCCAGGGCCAGAATTACAGCTTCTGCCAGGGCATTTTCACATGTTATCTGAGGATCCCAACTTGGGTCCCTTTTGCTTTCGAGGCAAAGGCTCTAACCCTGAGCCGTCTATCCCCGTCCCTATCTCCAGGAATGTACAAGCTAGAAACACGAGACAAACACTCTGCTTTCTACAATTTCATGCAACTGATAAGGGTTAAATGAGAATTTGAAGGAAGTGCTGCTATCTTGGCGGCAGTTTATGAGGCAGAGAGCAACCTGTTGGTCAGAAAGGCTCTGAGAAGAGGTAACATGGAACTCTGGCGTTTCTAGTGACGCAGAGAGTGAGAACGTCATTCTGGTGAAGGAGACAGATTTACAGATTGGAATACAGATCCCAGATGAAAGGTTGGATAAGGAAGAACAGCTAGAACAGTTTGGGTGAGGAACCATTTGCATATTCGCTTGAGTGAAGGCAAGGTTGTGACAGGTGTTGAGTAGAGAGGCTGCAAAGACACAGGTTGACTTTCCTGGCTCCTGCGATTGGAGGGCGGTGGTGGGAGTTGATCCAGGACTGTTGAGCATGCGCACCCATCCTACACAAGTTGGAAGGACTTTTAAGCGCTATCCTATTAATACCCTCCTAGGCAATAGTTCCTGTTGCATTGAGCACCCCGTAAGTGCTACCCGGAATAACTTAGTGCTGATCTTTACGCAATTTTGCATGGTAGGTGTTTTCTCTATTTATAGATAGGAAGAGAGGCTGTGGGTGCCTGAGACCGCACAGCTGTAGTACACGACGCCTGGATTTGCGCAGGCATGGGAGTCGGCGGCCTGGTAATTAGAAAAGCTGAGGAAGAGCTGAATCCAAGTTATCGTCACCCCAGCTCCTGCTAAAAATACCATGTCCAAATGCCTTGAGACCCCTTTGGTCTTTGATTGCTGGGGGACAACTCTGTGGGGTCTGGGCGTGATTTGGGTCTATCGGCTCTTCCAGGAGTGCTGATGGCCTCGCCGGGCGAAGCTAGGAGCCCTGCGGTGCTCCACCCTAACCCCATCCCCCTCAAAGCAAAGATTTCCAATTACCGCTCTGCAGAAAATGTCAAAAGCATTATTCAACTATTCATTATCCCAGGTTTTGTAATTTTTCGCATGTTTCTGCTCTTATCGGCCAGCACTTGAAAAAGACCAGTTTTTTTTCCCCCCTCCAGAGAGCTTAATTTGCCGAGCGGCGCAGTCTCCCTATTATGTTCTTATCACCCTCTCCCTGCGGTAGGCAGAATGACAAGGATAAAAAAGAAGAACCAAAAATATTTGAAGGCTTCCTGAGAAGGCGTGGGATGAGGCTTCCGAAAAGCCGGAGGCTCCGGTTCCCAGTGACCTGGAATAAGGCCAAGGGCGACCGGCCGTCGGGTCCGCTCAGCAGCAGCGCCCAGCTAGGACCAGAAGGTTCAATATCTCCATCTCCGGGCCACGGAATTTCTTCCAGGAGCTTAACTGGAGGATTAAGCAGCCCCAGGTGCAAAACGATTCCCTCTCGGGGGGCTATTCTCACACCCCTGCTAGATTAAGTGTGGTGTCCTAAGGACCAGAGGTCCAGGGTAGCTTAGGGGGTGGGCTGGCCTCTCTACCTCATTCTTTGATAAAGCAATTGACATTTTTCTCAGTGCTATGTCAAGGGCTATGCAAAAGCTAGTTCAAGTCCCCACCTAGATGGCGCCCCAAGCCCTGCCTGGCTGGAAATTCTGAGCTGAGGTTCCCAGTATCCCCGGATCCCCGGGAAGCGGGCGCTGCAAGACTGCTTGGTTGGCTGCGAGAGCCGCCCTGCCCGCCGAAGGGCTCGCTCGGGGAAATCCCCGCCCACCCTGTCGTTCCTGCAGGGGGATCCCCGCCCCCCATCTGTCACTCCGGGAAGGTAGCTCCCGCCCCTCGCATCCACCAGCGGGAGGGAATCCCCGCCCATCGCGGAGGTTCAGCGGATCCCCGCGCGCGGTGCAGCCAGGAGCTGACTGCCGGCGCCTGTGCGTGCTGGCGGCGGGCCGGGGAGGACGCGGCGGGGCGGCTGCTCGCGGGCGCCCACCGAGCCGCGGGGCCGCCGATCGGAGGACGCCGGGGACCTCGCCTCCCGCGGCCGCCGGCGCACACGGCGCGGCTCCCGGCTGGCGGCGGCGGCGGCGGCGCGGGGACCGCCGGGCGGCGCCTGGTCTGGACGCGCGGGAGCCGCAGGAGCCACCGGCGAGCCGCGAGCAGGTGAAGCGACCGCGGCGCCGCCGCCGGGACGGGGGGCTTCGGGTGGGCTCGCGCGGGGATGCGTGTGCGTGTGGGGGGGAGACTCGGGGCCCCCAGGATGGTGTGAGCCGGAGAAAGTTCCGTGACAGATCGGGTGTGGGAAACCTCGGTCCTGGCTAGGCGGTGAGTGGGGGCACCCGAGCGAGCGGGGCGCCCCGTTAGGTGGCGCAAACCCTCTTCTATCCGGGTGAGGTAAGCGGGGTACGGAGGGCAGGAGCGGGCTGAGCCGACCCGGGCTGCGGGAAAACCCGACAGGGCCCGGGACACTAGAGGCGGTCCGGGTGCTTGTCCCAGGGTGACAGCTGGCCTCTCTGCCACCTTGGGTGCTCACGACTCGGGGTGCCGTCTTGGGGACCACCCTTCGCGCTGCTTCATCTCTGCGCTCTCCCTCGCCCCGACAGGCTTGAGAATTGGAGGGAGGGGGACGCCAAGAGCAAGGGTATCTGTGGGGCGATGCTGGCATTTGCTAGGCAAAGGGACATCTCTCCCCCTGGAGAGTCTGTCTATCTCCCTTTCCCTTCACCCTTCTCTCAACCCCTCCTTTCTTGTCTTTCTCTAATCTACTCTTATTTCTCTCCTCCCCCTCCCTTTATCTCCCTTCACCTTTTCCCTTCTCTTTCACTCCTCTGTTCTCTCTCCTCCGTTTCTTCTCTCCCGCCTTCTCTTTTTTTTTCCCCCTCCACTCTCCTCTCTCTCCCTGCTTGTCTTCCTCTGTGCTTCCCTGGCCCATGAAAGCATGAGGTTGAATCCAGCGGGAAAAAGGACCCAGGACCCCTGGCCAAGGCGTGTTAGCAGTCTGCCCTCGAGGGCCCGACTCTGTGCGGAAACCTGGATCTTGAAATACCTGGTGTGGCATGTGCTGGTGCAGCCACGGGAATGACCAACACCATGGTTTCTCAACGCTGCCACTAGAGGTGGACTGGATCTTGCCTCTTCCCTCCCACTCGAGTAGGATCTGTTGGGTTTTGGTGTTCGGTCCACAAATCACAATGAAACTCCTGAAGTGGTCGCTGAGGGACTACATCAAGTGACTCCCCCTTGCAACCAGCCCCCCAGAAGGTCTCTGCCACACTCTGCTCTGAGCTCTGTTCCTGCCTTAGGCCGGGCTGTTTCTCCTCAGCCAGCTTTTCTGGTCTGGGACTCCTGGATGGGAGTCAAGAAAGTACAGGCTGGCAGGTGTAGTGTGGGAGGGCGGCTGGTGGGGGAGGAATAAACTGTCCCAGGCCTGCGCCTGGCTGGAGGTGGTTGTTTCGGCTACAAGAACTCTCCCTCCCATGAGAAGGAGCCAAGAACTGTGGCTCCCATAAAAGCACACAGTGGCGTGAGTCTGTGTTGTGTTGTGTGTGTGTGTGTGTGTGTGTGTGTGTGTGTGTGTGGAAGGTGTTGGGAGAAGAATTAGCCCTATGAAGTATATAAATGTACCTCCCGTGGTGGAATTCATGTGCCTCTGGAAAATATTGAATCATACTTCAAATTTCCATCATGGAAATTGATTTTGGATGCACTTATGGTGTTTACTATTTAAGGAAACGGATGATAATTTCTCCATTCATTTCAATCATTTTACTTTTGGAGTACCTGTGGTTGGCTGGGTCTAGAGGTTCCAGGGGATGCATATAGGGAAAGAGCCCCCCCCCATCCCTGGCTGTGGAGAGCTTCAGGTTAGCAGGAGAGAAATCTCTGGAGAGCTGTGACACAAACTATCATACTTTTGGGCCTCCAGTAGGTGCCTCGTGTCTGTTGGATGAAAGAATGAAGAGAAAATTGAATTACTCAAATCACTCAAGTGTAGTCCAAATGAAACCTTTTGCCAGTATAGAGAAGCACTTCTTTTTGATTGATGGGGCACTGTGGAGGACCCCTTAAGACAAGCTCCTGCTGACAGGTCAGCCCTATTTTAAGACTTCCACTGTGGAAAAAGCCAAGCAAAGAACTCGCAGGAATCTTGTTTCCGAGACCACTGGGAAATATTTGGTATTTCTGAGCAAGGGACTGTCATGCTCTTCACGTGCTTTTGGGTAACCCCCGGAGGAAGAATAGGAGCGGGAGAGATGAGCGATGTGAGGGTCCTGAGAAGGATGATGCTGTGAGCGGGTGGCAGAGGCGCTGGTGGTCTGAGCTAGTAGGCGGCAGCTGCGAGAAAAAGGTAAGAGTCACCAGCTGTGGACCCGAAGCGTGGGCACAGGTGGGAACAAAGACCACCTGTAGTTATGAGTGTGAGAAACAGGCTGAGGCTTAAACATCTGACAACCTGGAAACCCAGAATAATCCTTCCAGACTGACTTTCCCCATTCATTGTTTCTTCTCCTCCTCCTCTTCCTCCTCCTCTTCTTCTCCCTCCTACTCCCTCTTGGCTGTGTCTTGTTTGAGAACTTTTCTTTTCTCTTTTTTTCAAGGCACGTGAATGTGCGTATATGTGCGTGCATGCAAGTGTGCGGGCAAGCACCTGTGGAAGTCCACGGGTGAGTTTGGGAATCACCCTGGATTGCCCTACCTCCTTTTTGCTTTGCTCTGGAGTTTCCCAGGCTTCATCTTCCAGGGCCAGAGAGGTAAAAGTCACCACCATTTCCATCTGGTGTTTTAACATGGGATCTGGGATTTGAACTCAGGACCTTCTGCTTTTGAGGCAGAGGCTTAACCCTGAGTCATTTCTCCAGGCCTTCCACCCTCCCCCCACTCGTTACTTCTTGTGAAACCTGTCATGGCTGTGGGGACCTGAGGGATAGATTCCAGACCTCGGTGTCTCTTTAGTTTACTCTCTTGCCACATGCCCCAGCACGCACGTGCATGCGTGCACACACAGACCTAAATAAATGCATACATACTACAACAAACTCAACAGACACATATACTTATAAACCAGTATATGTATATACCCAGCAACACACATACCCACCCCTACATATACACAATACACCCCGACATACTCAGACAGACATGAGGCATAGACCTCCCCTGACATACTCTCTTTCTTACAAAAATGTTTGTCTGGGTGCTAGTGAGTGGTAGGGGAGAGTCTTGGAACATCCTTTCCTTCTGGCCATCTAGATAAAACTCCTCTTATGCTTCAAGATCCAGCCTCAGGGCTTCCTCTGTGACTTTGCCGCCACTTCCTTCCAGGAGACCACGGTGTGCTTCCTCAGCCAGCCTTTCCCTGTGGAGCAGGAGGCCCTCCTCAGGCCCACCTGCTCTGTCCCTGGGGGAGGGGGTCTTACTCATGGGCAGATAAGACCAGGAAAGGCTCTCCCAGGCAGGGCGGGAAAAGAGGCCAAGGGAGGGATTGTCCCCAGACTGATTGAACTCTGGGGTCTCTGATTCTTGAGGGGGAGCATCAGGCCAAGTTGCAGGGCAGGAAGACAGGACTGGGGGTTCTTCCTTGGCCTAGATCATCCGCTCTGAGTTAGGCCATGGTGGGAGTGGTCTCCTCATCCAAAGGTGACCCTAGGCCTCTCATAGTACACCAGCCACAAGAGGGAAAATCCCAAAGATGAACCCATAGAAAGTGAGGAACAAACCCAGAGGGAGGCTCGCCTCTGAAGGAGGTTCTAGCCCCTTTTTGCCGGCAGAAGTGTCCTGGTAGGATGCAGCAGGAACAGGTATTAACTGTTTCAGGGATGGGAAGAATCAGCAGGCAGGCCCGAGAGGGGGGCAGATAGGAGGCAATCAGCAGAGCCGGAGAGAAGGGCAGTGCCCTGAGGGGTGGAGGATCAACCCTGGATGGAGACTGAATAGGTCACCAAGGCCTCAGGAGAACATGATTGACAAGAGAGGGAAAGTGGATCCCCCGAGGGCCAGGAGCACTATGGGGTGTTAGGAGGAGGGCGTGGCCTTGAAGGGCCATGTGCTCAGGAGAGCTTCTGTCCCCTGCCTGGCGTGCTTGGCAAGCCACAGAGAAGTGGGAGAGTGGAGAAGCCGGATGAAGGGAATCTGATAAAAAAGAGGCCCGAGACAACCAAGAATAAGGGGATGGGAGGAAGACTGGGGGTTGCCTTCCCCAGAAGCTGGGAGGCCGAGGTGGAGGATTCTCAGCGTTGCAGCTGTGGGAATGGCCCAGGGAACAGTGGGGTCCACAGGAGGTGTGTCTGATGAGGCTGGGGACTTGGGGCAAGAGGATTCAATATCTGAATTCACCCCCCCCAGGGGAAGCTGGCACTTTCACTACCTGTCATCCCCGAAGAGGGGAAGGAGGCATTCCTGAGCTGGAATCAGAGACTTGACTGGAATCCAAGCAGTGCAGAGAACTTCTTTCTGGCTGGATGATTGAAGTATCAGCACCCCCCCCCTTTTTTTTTGCGTGTGACATAGGTTCAGTAACTTGTTTTTGAAGGTATGCAAAGAAGTACTGTGTATGCAAGTCCCCAGATCACAGTATTTGATATACAATGGGCCCTTTAGAATAGTGTGGTGAGGGGCTGGAGAGGTGGCTCAGGGGTTAAGCCTCCGCCTTGCAGGCGGAAGGTCCTGAGTTCTGATCCCAGATCCCAGATCCCACGTATAGACGCAGGCGGAAGGTCCTGAGTTCTGATCCCAGATCCCAGATCCCACGTATAGACGCCGGGCGGAAGCGGGGGCGGCGGAAGCGGGGGGGGGGGGGGGGGGGGGCGGCCTGCGCTTCTGGTCCTGGTAGGGCGGAGCCTGTGAATCCCTGGGGCAGAAGGAGGTGGAGGCGTCCATGGTGGTTCGCGAATTCGTCCGTGGTTCTACACATACACAGACACACACACACACAGACACGCGCGCGCACATACACACGCATATGCACACAGTTGAATAAATAATAATAATAATAATAAAATTTAGAATAGTGTGGTGAGAAATGAATAAACTTCCCACCTAAGTCCATGTCAGCCCTGCTTAATATAGATGGTGAGGCCTGCCCTAGCCAGATCTGACCTACGTTTCCTTCAGCTTTGAATGAAGAGGTGTCTGACCTTGAATTCCCGCCTTACGGAATCTTTCAGTGTCTACGTGTGTGTGTGTGTGTGTGTGTGTGTGTGTGTGTGTGTGTGTGTGTAGAGGCCAGAGGCCAGCATCGGGTATTTGCTTCTATAGCTCTTCCCCTTAATTTTTGAGACAAGATCTCACTGAATTTGGAATTTTTTCCACCTGTCCTGGGGATCTGAACTTAGGTCCTCATGCCGGAACACCAGGCATTATCCACTGAGCCCCAGGATACCTACCTTTTCGTCTGTTGGCTTGTCACATTTCACCTCTCTCTTAGAAAAGAGCCTAGATGATGTGCCCCTCCTCTGTGATGGGGGGGAGGAGGCAATGCACCATGAGCCGCATTTCTGCCTTTGAGAAAGTCGAGGAGCAGGAAAGCAGAGACCTGCCTTCGTTCCCCAGCAGAATTAGATTCACAACACACCCTTGCTCCATCTGCGAGAACTTATCACTTTCAGAGCAATTGTGCAGGTTTGCAACTGGATAAGAAGAAGTAAACATCTGCCCGCTTGGCTTTATTAATGGGTCTCTGACTCCTTGTGGAAGATGAAATATTCTCACAGTATTAGTGGAGGGAGGGCAGGAGATAAAGCAGTTAATTTTATTTACTAAACACTCAGTAGATGTATACCAAATGAAATGAAATTTTGGAGAAATATGAAGGTGATTTCTTAAGCAACAGAAGTCTAGAAAATTAATAGTCTGTTTTCCCCTTGATGGTTTATGTCTGCATCACGTTTCTCCTTTGGGTTTATGTGTAGATGGCATATAAAATGATGGGTATTTATGACCTTTAAAACTTTAAAAGTTTTTCATATTTTAGACATAGGAAAGGGGAAAAGATGGAATTGAATTCTGATTAGATGGAAAATTTGGAGTCAGGTAGGTCATTTGATTCACTCTGATTATCTGGGAGCCAAGGAGTTTTATATTCTGTGGACAAATGTGCTCCCCAAACCACCGAGGCGTTTGCAGCTGGGAAACCCTTTGTCCTTCAGTCAGCAGCTGAACTGGCTTGCGGAGATCCAGGTATGTGGACAAGACACATTTGTGAAGTCTCTGCAGCTGTGGGAAGAGGCCACGGCCCCCACCTGTGTCCCTTTTAGATGTCCCCTACCTCTATCCAGACAGGTTTGGCCCCTCTGTACTTCTGTTACCTGTGGTAATGTATTGTACCTTTTGTAATGCAATTCTGAGTAGAGTAGCTGGCAATTAACTTCTAGAAAATCAAAACCTTTCAATTCTTAACTTTGCTTATGATACAGTCTGATGACCACAGCGGTAAGCATCAGGCCTGGGAAGGTTTTCCTGGGCTGCTCGTTTTCAGACGACAGTTTCTGTGTGTCATTGGGAACTCTTAGAATGCAGAGGCTTGGAAAAGTGGGCTGGGGAACCTGCAGCCGGGTGGACTTCCTTCACACAGCAGATTGTAACAGGTTTTCAATGAAACAATAGTAAAGAGATGGGGGAAATTATGTTGTCTAGGTCCTCCCCACCCGCAAAGCCCTAGATCCTCCCCAGAGGATCAAAAGGAATCAGAAACTCTGAAGGACCTACAGATCTTTGAACAGATAATGTGTTCCCTAGCTTCAGGCAGAAGTAATTTAGCGATTCCCCGATGGGGTCTCCGTGGCTTTAACAGGTTCCGAGCACAGGCTGCTGTGACAGGCCACAGAACCAGCTTTAGACAGGTCCTCTGAGGTGATGTGGCAGGAGAGGAAACAGATGTGAGCCCAGCACCCGGACGTCTTTCGTGTGATAGCCTATCACTCTGTCCACCTCAACCAAATCATCCCGGATGAAACAAATGAAGCAAACATTAAAACCCCATTGTTCTGGCCTCAAAGGAATGATTACCCTCAGGAATAATCACCCTGCTTTGCCACAAATAACGATGGCATTCAGCTCACGCTGAAGGGGATGCCTGCCATGCGTGTTTAGTGCCGTGGAAATCCAAAGGCAGTTCTTGGCTGGTGCCTACACACTAAGGTCATGGTAACTGAACTGGGAGGAGGGTGGGCAACTCTGGGTGGTGATGTGTTGTTCTTCAGTAGGGAGAGGAGGCCAGGACCTGGGCACCTGTGCAGGGAGCTTTCTAGGCATCAGTAGAAAGTTGGTGGAAGGACATAGGCTCCTAGGACCCTCAAGTCGCTCACTGTCGAGGAGAGAGTTGTCAACAAGGAGACAGACAGAGTAGTAACCACAACTTGTGACCCTGGTCTTTCCTATTTGCATGAAAGTCTGGGATGCTACTGGGTTCCGACACCTTGTAGATGCTGGAGAGTTGGGGTGGCGAGTGTTGAAGTTAACTGTAATGTCTTGGACGAGGTAGACAAGTCCGAACATCTGAAGAGTTCTGGGAGTGTGGCCATTGGCAGCATCTTTCCTACCTGATCCCTCCGTACAATGAGCAGTGAGTGGCTCTTACTGGCATTTAGATTTGCATACAGGTGATCAGATACAAACACAGACCTTTTCCAGTAGGACTTTTTTTTCTGAACCTACGAAAATGAGACTGATGCCGAGTTTAATGAAAACAAGACGTCAATCAAATCTGCATTCCTCTGTGTGTGTGTGTGTGTGTGTGTGTGTGTGTGTGTGTGTGTGTGTGTATTGACCAATGGACACTTGCAAAATATCTCAACTTGCATTTCACCTGATTCCTTCCCCTCTTTTGGTACAGCCTATTTTATAGAGATTTGGGTATAACTGGATTGTGTCCTATGGGTCTCTTGTTGAAGAAAATTAACTTGCAAGGTCAAAGCAGCCATGCAAATAACATTACAAAAATCTCTGGGCAGAGGAAATGGGCCGCACTTGCCCTAGCAATGTCCCCCACCCACTCTCCATTCCTACCCCGCCCTGCTCATGTTATTCCCAATGTCATTAGTTTGGAAGAAGGGACAGCTGTCCCCAGAAAATGAGCTCCAAGTGTCCTGGTTGCGTGGGTCCTCATGAGAGAGCAGGCCATGAGATGGCGTGAGGGGAGGAAGGTACTGGAAAGAATTGCATTTAATCCCTGTCAGAATCTGGGCCTCGTGTCTGAAACCGAGAGCAGACGGGCTGTTTGATTGGTGACACCGTGGAGCAGCAGACGGCGTTTGGGGGCACCCAGGAGAGGCACGTGGCAGCTGAGCACCCTTCTACCTTCTGGACTGTCACCTGCCCAGTTTCCCCGAGCACCATCTTCCTCCTGGGCAACTTTCACTGAGACGCTGTTCTTTTTCCTGTGTTCTTCAGGGCCAGGCACGGTGTCTAGTCCATTAACAAAGATGGTTCCAGTACACACCATGTGATACTTTAGACGTCTTAACTCGCTTAATTCTCAGAGTAGCTGATGAGGTACATTCCTCGTAAGGCTGCCAAAGCAAATGAACACGAACCTAGTGGCTTAAAACAACAGAAATGCATTTTCTCATAGTTCTGGAGGTCAGAAGCCTGAAATCAAGGTTTTTGGCAGGACCTCCGCCCTCTGCAGGCTCTGGGGGAGAAGCCACCTCACCCCTCGAAGCTTCTGGTAGCTGCGACATTCTTTACAGCTGTATCACTCCATTTCTTTCTCCACATCACATTCTGTGTGTGTGTGTGTGTGTGTGTGTGTGTGTCTCCTCTCACACTTCTATGTTGTGTGTCTTTCCTAAGAACATGTGTGGTGGATTTAGTGATAACCAGATAATAAAAGCCAATACTGTCTCATGATCCTTGCAAAGACACTTTTGCTAGATAGAGTCACACTGATGGATTCTAGAAAGTGAAAACTAGTTTTTAGCCCACTAGGAAAGCAGTACAATGTGACCAAGCACATTCTCCAAGGTTACACAATTAGATGGAGCTGGGATTAAAACACAGCAGCCTGCCTCTAGGACTTGAATTCTTTCTTTCTTTCTTTGTGCGTGCGTGCAGTGTGTGTGTGCATATAATAGTTGCATGTGTGCTGCAGTGTATGTGTGGAGGCCACAGGACAACACTGAAGTGTACCCGTCTACCTTGTTTGAGCAGGATCTTTTCACTGCTCCTTGAGCTGAGCTAGCTGGCCAATGGCTACTGAGGATTCTCCCATCTCTGCCTTCTGTTTCCTATAATAGTACTGGATTTGCAGCTGCTTGTGATACTCTGTTCGGGCTTTATGTGGCTTTTGGAAACCTGAACTTAGGTTACCAGGCTTGCTCGGCAAGCGCTTTTATCTGCTGAAGTCTCCACAGCCCCGACTCCTGCTCTTGGTAACTGCTCCCTATTTCCATAAACACGCTCAGTGCTTGTCTCTGATCTGAACAATGACAAGATGGGAATATCTGCAGATGAATAACGGTACATGGTGGCACGTGCCTGTAATCCCCAAACTTGGGAGACTGAGGCAGGATGTTCACAGATTCAAGGTCGACTAGCCTTCCATAGCTAGTTCAAGCTAGTCTGGGCTACATTGTACAATCCTGTTTCAGAGAAAACCAACGCAGAAACAGAAACATCCAGAATGATGGTGGCAGCCGTGGATGGCTAACTGTCTTCTTCCCAAGTTGTTGAAAATAACACCTGGCATCATCGTCGCGTGATGTCGCTGCACAGTGTGAACTCGGGGCATGACTGTGCCATCTACCCAAAGGCTGGTTCCATGACTGCCGTGAACTGGACCTTCCCCATCAATCAGACCAATTTCCTGCAGGCCCGCTCGAGGCACTACCTATCCGTTCTTCACAGCTGTGCCCAAAGCCCAGCCTGTCAAGTTGACAGCTGTATCAAACCATTACAAACTCATGGTTTTTTTTTTTTTTTAATTAAAAGCACAATTCAAGTCCTATCACTTCCCACCTGAAAACTGGGAATTTCTTGTGGTCATTTGAATATGATCTGGGTCCCTGGGGTGACTCAGTTCTTCTGTGATTTTTCTCTTTCCACTCATTGCCTTCCCTTTGTGCCTGACGCGTGGTCCTTTCATTTCTGGAGCCCCCCATATTCTGTCTCACATCAGTCTTTCCTGCGTTTGGAAGCTTCTTCCCTATGATCTCCAGGGCTTCTTCCCCAGCCTGAAACATAAAATGGAACCTCCTGGGAGCTCATCACGTGACTCGTTGCTTGGAAGAAAGCCTCAATTTCACTTGTTTTCTATTTCACCTCTTGAAATGCAAGTAAGACCTTGGGTTTTATTGTTGTTGTTTTTCCCATGGATCTGTAGTATCCACAGCGGGGCCTGACACAGCAGAACGGGGTTACCAAGTTTGTGCCTCCTAGAGCTTCCTTCTCAGCCTCATTTCAGCTGTTGGAAAAATCGAGCTTTCTAATGGCATTTTAGGCGAGGTTCCCAGTTACCCTCATGGTTTTCAGATGAGGAAATACAGTCTCAAAAAGGTGACGCGACCCAGGTTTCATCACTATTCCGAATGGACTAAGAATCTGAATCCAGATTGCTGCGTCTCCTCAGCCAGCAGTCTCGGCCGTGGTCCACATAGAACCTCTGAGAAGCAAACACAGCCCAGCGTCCCAACAGTCCCGCCCAACTTCTCTGATCGCTTCTTGAGTTCTTGCTCACAAACAGATGGTTACCGCGCAGGGAAGCAGCATACTTCCTCCAGTTCCCGGCTTCTCGGAGAAATTGGCTTGGGACTTCAGCTTTGAAATGCCAAGAAGTTAATGTTGCTTCTGACATCTCCACTTTGGACTCCAGAATTCTGGTCTATTGTCATCCTTGAACTTCCCCAGAAAAGGAAGAGACGACGGGTTGGTGCCTTATGTCCAAAGGTGTTGACCACCTGACTCCTCAGTTTAGGAGCAGCAAATAATTTAGACATCTCAGAAGTCTACTGTCAGGATCCTGGGCTGGATCTCTGTTCTTGAAAAGACTGTGCGCTATGGTTGGAACGTGGGCTGAGTAAGCAGAGATCTCAGTTCAGAAGAGTCCCTGGGACCTTCTTGGGCCTGGATTTCTTTGCACATGAACATTTTTCTGTAGTTCGGTTTTTGGGGCCTCTGAATCTCCTCCCACGGTGGAGCCCTTGGGTAAAGACATGGGCTGCACTGTTAGATTGGTGGCTCATAACCTTCTCTCTAGAATCTTGCAAAAAGGTTGGTTCCTCTGTGACCTGCTTTAGAAGAATAATAGTAAGTTCTTGCTAGGTAAGAAAACAAATAGTTTTCCCTCATCTTTTTGGTTAGACCCACTCTCCCTCCCTCCTTCTCTTCGTCTCTCCCTTCCTCTCTCCCTCCTTCCTTCTTTCCTTCTTCCTTCTTTCTTTATTTCCTTCTTTATTTCCTTCTTCCTTTCCTTCCTTCTTCCCTCCCTTCCTCCCTCCGTCTCCAGGCTAGTCTCAAACGCCTAGATTCCAGTGATCCTTCTGCTTTAGCTTCATGAGCGTTACAGGTCTGATACACTGTGTTTTGTTTATACCTCCTTTCAAAAATAAGGTGAACTTTGAGAGGCCCATCAACAAGGTGATAAAGTGAAGGAAGGGAGGGAGGGAAAGAGGGAGAGAAGGAGAGAGAGAGAGAGGGAGAGAGGGAAAGAGGGAGGGAAGGAAGTTCTTTCAGGCAAATAGTAATTACAAGAATGTCCAAGACCCGTAGTATTGTCTGGCTTATTACTCAAAGAAAGGGCTGCAGTGGCTGATCCTACTTGTGGTAAATGTAACTGCCTTTCTGTGGGAAGGCAGAACTCTGGTCATTTGATACGTCACGCCCTCCACCTCTGCTGCCACGAGTGGGGTTTGCTATGGTAACAGAACTTGCCTGAGGGTTGTGCATGTAAAGTGTCACTCATTGGTAGTCCCCTTTATTTTTAGCATCTACCCAAGAGGAGCTGTCATTGTTCCTGTGAACAGGCAGGTGGGGCGTCACAGTGGAGGGGGGATGAATGTTCCGTGCTGTTCTCCTGTGGAACATCACCACCCACCACTGTGCTCATTTGTGGGATCACCGTGTGCTCCTGGAATCCCATTGGTTCAGAGCTTTGCTGGAACTTACGCGCCAGGATAGCTGGACTTACTATTTTTTAATAACGTGTTCTCAGCTGCCACTCCCCCATCCTCATCTTGGCACAGCGTGCTCACTCTGCTAACAGTGGTGGTCCTGCAGCTAGGAGGTGGGTCGCTGCCCATAAAACCACTGAAAGCCGTAAAAGCTCTGCAAACATTTGGAGGAGGTAGTATTTTTCCTCTCAGCATGACACACGGTTTTCTCCTAGAGCATGTACTTCCTCCATGCCCTCGAACTAACTTTTTCCCCTTTTTCATTCGACTGGTATTTATGTAGCACATGCCACATAGAGGAATAGTGTAGACGCTACTCATTCTACACATGGGGAAAAGTAAATAAAATGAAGATTTCCTTGAATATCAAGTGTGTCAGACTGTTTAACCGTCCTGTGGGCCAGAGGGAGGAAGACTGAAGAAGAAACCATTGCTTCAGGAAAGGGGTGAAGAGGCCAGCAAGTGACTTGGAGGGTGCACGTAAATCGGGAGACCTGAGTTTGATCCTTGGAAGCCCATTTGGTAGAAGGAAAAGGAATGACTTTTAAGAGTTGTCCCGTGAGCACCACATCTGCACTGTGGCATTCATGTTCCTGCTTGTTTTCATAAAACAAATAAAAAATATATAAAAAATATGGAAAAATAACACGGTAAAGCAAAGAACATGGTGGTATGCACCCAAAACCCTAACAGTTAAGATGGTGGCAGGAGGGGTGGGAGTTCAAGACCAATCTGGGTTCCATGAGAGTTTGTCTCAAAACAGAAAACAAAAAACAAAGTCAAGATTATAGCGAGCTTCCCGAACCCCTTTTTTTTCTGGGAACGTGGAGCTGACTGAGATCCTCCTCGGTGCGTTTGCACATATCTAGGCCCGGTTGGATCTGGGGTTGTTGAGCGTGCTGCCGTGTCACCCACGGGCGTGGTGGGGATGGGAATCTGAAGTGGAGCCAGAGTCACATCTTGAGTCGGTTTCGGTGAGGCTCAGCAAGAGTAAACAGCAGGTTCTTCCAAGCATAGCTCATATCCAGGATGATGCTGTGAATCAAACCTCAGCAATAGTACCCCCCCCCCAGTACCCTCAGCAAGAATCTGGGGTGCGTGCCTGCATGTGTACAAGAGGACACTTGAGTGTGCGTGTTTGCGGAGGCCCAAGGGTGACATCGGGAATTATCCTGGATTGCTCTACTGCCTTATTGCTCCGCTTTAGTGTTTCTCAGACTCCGCCTGTGAGGGCCGGAATTGCTGCCATATCAGCCTGGTGTTTTTACGTGGGATCTGGGGATCTGAACCAGGGGCCTTAAGCAAAAGCTTTAACCTCTTGAATCATCTCCCTAGTCCCCCAAGATAATTTCTGACCATTCCTTGATTCCTTCCAACAACGGGAAGGATGCTCTGTTGACAGGAATCTAGCGTCCGTTGCCCTCGAGCGCTCTCGCTCTCTCCAGGAATTTCTCCCTGTGTTACAGCCAGCATCGCTTTCTCATTTTCTCATGGCTGCTCCCCTCCCACAGCCTCCTCCAATCCTGGCAAGCATTTCATCTCCTCCTTCTTTGTATGATTGCTGTCCATGATGCCAGTCATTCTCGTGACTCCAGCTGTCATGCACAAGGTGAGGCCTGGCTCTGGGATATGCTTCCGTCTTGTTCTGTTTCCATATGTAATTACCTACTTATGTCTTGCTTCAGTGTCTGGTCATTTCAAATGCTACCATCCAAAATCAAGTTCTGCTTCCATTCTGTGCTTTCCAGATGTTTCACACTTCTTCCCTCCCTCTTCCTTTTCCTATATCCTTCCTTCCTTTCTCTTTTTTTCCCCTGGTAAAGAGAGTCCAAGCTAGTCTAGAACTCCTTGGGTAGCAGAGGGTGGCGTTGAAAACCCTGTTTAGGATTGTGGGCCTGTGTCACCTGCCCATGTGTATGGGACTGGAGATCAGACCCAGGACTTTGCTCACGTTAGGTAACCACTATACAACTGAACTACATCCCCGGCACCCAGCTCCTTTTTTTTCACATAGGATCTTTCTAGATTCCTCCATCCTGTCTCAAGTACATGATCCTCCTGCCTCAGGCTCCCTCATGCTGGGATTATAGACGCGTGCCTCCATGTCCCACTCAGGCGCACCGTCTGCAGTTTGTCCTTTAATTTATATCAGGAATGGAAGCATTTCTCATCCCTTCCCTCATCCAAGCTGTCCCCGGTCTCTCAATTGGGCTATTTTAGGAGTCTCCGAATTGCAACTATCTCCCTCTCCCCTCGTAGCATATTCTCAACAGAGCATCCAGAATGGTTCTAGGGAAATGGAAAGCTTCTCACATCCCTCCCCTACTTAGATCTTCTCAGCAAACTTCTCATCTCAGAATAAAAGCCAGACTCACTCACTACCTAGGCAGCAGGGCTGGGGGGCTCTCGCCTCCCTGGCTTCATCTGTTATTCTCCCCGCCAGCTCTAGTACGCTGGCAGGCTTCCGCCTCGGGGCTGTGACGCTGCTCGCTCTGCCCTAGAAGGTGCTTTCTTCCCTTCCCTCACTTCCTCCCGTCTTCATTCAGTGGTGCCTGAGACTGAGACACTGGAGAGTTTGCAATCCCCTTCCAGTTTTATTTTTTTCCAGACTTAATTTGGTTTTCTGCCCACTTCTGATTGCAATGTAAGGCTAATTAAGGTATGAGTTATTTTAAATTTATTGCTGTTATTTGTCTGTGTGTGTGTGTGTGTGTGTGTGTGTGTGTGTGCGCATTCATGTATTTGGAATTGCTTCTCACCTACCATTACTCCGGTTCTGGGGATTGAACTCAGGTTATCAAGGTTGTAACGCAGGCAATTTGCCCATTGTGCCATCTCACTGGCCCTTTTTAAAGTGCCAGTACGTTTTTAAAGTGGGGAGTTTTGTTTGGTTTGGTGTGACATCATCAACACTTAGAATGCACAGCTAGTAGCAGGCATGGAGGAAATATTAGTTGAGAGAATGAATTAGAGTCATTGGTATTTTTAATTTAAATACTGCTGCTCCGGGGATTGTAATTTAATTGGCATGAGGTGCAACCCAAGCGCTGGTGCTTTTCGAAGGCTCCCTGGGTGATTTTAATGTGAAACCAGCGTTGCCAACCACTATTGCATGAACTCTGTTTTTCAAGCCTTCTTAGAACTCTGCTTCTGCGGCATATGCTGTTGCAGTCTTGGAAAATCCATTCATTCAAGACGTAAATTGTAGTGAGTATGTCGGGTTTTAATTGGAGTCTCCTGCTAGGGTCAACGTCTAGGCTGTTCATCTCTGTCTAACCTTGGCTGACCTTGCGTGGTGAGACACACGCTCCATATTCCAGAGTCCGGTGCGTTCTTTTGTTAACTTCCCCACTGAACATCAGGCTTGTTCTGAAGCGGGAGAGAGGATTTGAATGTGCTGTGTCCCTAATTTAGCTGTACACATTTATCTCTCCTCCCGCATGTCTACCTGCCCACTGTCTAAAGTCTTTCCATCAAGGACCAGGGAAGACTTATTCCTTCCAAAGTCTCCCTTTCTTCTCTGAATAGCAGCCTCTCCCGTAAGGCCTGACACACTCACTTGGTTTCCAGCCAGTGTTGCTTTGGTGAGTGAGTCTTTTGCTGCTATGGTTTATTACTATTATTATTATTTTACGTGTGTATAGGTGAGAGTGTGTAAATGTATAGGAATGTGTGTGTGTGTGTGTGTGTGTGTGTGTGTGTGTAGACGAAGGCACTATTGTATGTGCCTGTATGTGCCTCGATAGGCTCAAGGGTGACAGCAGGAATCATCCTGGATTGCTCTACCTCCTTATTGCTTTGCCCCAGGATTTTCCAGGCTCTGCCAGAAATGCAGGCCACCACCATTTCCACCTGGTGTTTTTTGCGTGGGATCTGGGATTTGGATCAAGGAAGAGTCTTAACCTCTGAGCCATCTCGACAGCCCCTCCTTTTTACCTCTTGGGTCCCCAAAATAGCAGGCAGTGAACAAATGTTGATGGATTGCTTAAGCTCCTGTTTACTGTGCCCGAAGCTTTGTCTAGGAGCGTTGCCTAGGGGAAAGGATGCTGTGTTCATCATAATGAGGGATTACACCCTTCATAAACACCCTGGTTTATTGTTGATTTGTATCATTCTCATTTCGTGATTTCTTTCTTTCTTTCTTTCTTTTGTTAAAGCAACTGAATGCATAGCTTGTGAGATTTAAAAACCCCAAGACTGCTGTACCCCATTTGAAAGTGTGGTGCCTAAGAAAGCTCAGATGCCACATTTACAGAATCAGATTCAAAGAGCTAACATTTTAATGACATTTTAGGGCTTCAGAGAAGAATCCAAAGATTAGGGTTGCGGTTACTTTGAGGGCCCCTCTCTCTACATCCAAGAGTCACTTTAGTACTGGACTTGCAAGGTCTCAGTGACAGTCTTCTTTCAGCAGCCTGGGAGAGCTAGTAACCCGATATTCTGGAGCAGGAGGAAGGCTTGGGACAAGTTCTTAACACCTTTACGGCCTTTTGAAGCTCTTGGCTTAAGGGAAAGTGATGTCATGGTGAGACAGGAAATGTTACAAAGCTGTAAAATGTCCCAAACCATTCTCCAGCTGGTGGTGTGTGTAGGTAAGAAGCAGCGAAGAAAAGCGCATTGTGTTCCTATTCAAAGGGGTAAGGTTACTAGACCAGCTTATCAGGGGACCGAGGTTGCCAGTAAGGGATTCGGATGGTCTTTAGGGATACCTTTTCTTTGTTTTGTCTGAGACGGGGTCTTGCTATGTAACCCAGGTTGACTTCAGACCTACCATCCTCCTGCCTCTCCCTCTGGAGTCTGGGGGTCACAGGCGTGCATCCTCCATGGACAGGGAAGAGCATAGCCCAAGCCAGCTGCAGACACAACAGCACCTGGAGTTTTGCAGGTGACCAGCTCTGCATTTCCACACAAAATGATGAGCAGAGTGGTGGCCATCCAGAGAGAGGGTACTAGAGAACGAGGGTCAGGCACCGCTCTGCCGCTGGCTTTCCTTGGCTTCCATTTGACACTTTTCACCCACAACCTGGATGAAGGCGGGGGTGACATGTTTATCCCATTTGCTCATGACCCAGATCTGGGAAGCACAGTGACCTCATTTCACTCCGGAACCAGGATGGGAATCGACTTGCCGGCTAGGCCGAGCCTTGCAGAAGTCAGTCAAGGGGTACAAGCGAAGAGCTTGTATTGGGGTTTGAAAAAAGTCAACCATGCTTATTATGGGATGGCCAGAAGCCTGTGTTAACAGCAGCCTTTGTGGAAAGGGTTTAGGCAGTCCAGTAGACTAAGGGCTTAAACGTGTTTCAGTGTGACCTCCCTCTTGAAAAGGGCACTCCTAGGTGCCAGGGACCAGAAACGGTTAAGCTGTGGTTTAGTGTGCCATCTCCAGTGTATAAAGTGACCTTCTGGGACACGGTTTCATGATGGGGAAGTCAATGGGAAAGATTGCTGGAAAGGCAGTGGCTGACTCTGATGTCCCTCACCTTTCCTACAGCCCCACGGAACATCACTTTATCTGTTTCCTTGCCACCCCTATCTACCGAGGTTTCTACAAATAAGTTCAGCTGACTGTAATTTTTTGCCCTTTGTGGTCTGGTTGGTACGCATTCCTATGGAAGAAAAGAAGAAATAAAAGCCCACCTAAGCTGAGTGTGGTAGCACCTACAATTCCAGCACATAGGATACGGAGGCAGGAGGGTGGCTGCAAGTTCAAAACCCACTGGGCCTATGTAAAAAGTTCCCAGTCAGCCAACACGCTCCAGTAAACCAAAACTTCAACCTAAAGCAAACCCACCTGTTTGGAGTTATGTAAGTAAGAGTCTCTAAACTGGAAAGACCCACAGATTGGCCATTAGCTGAAGAGTCGGTCTCCCCCCTGTAGGACCTGAGTCACCGTCCTTCCATTCATCCCAATCTCTCCTCTTTAATCCCTAACGCCCCTCCTCACCTCTCAGGTCAACGCCTCCAGCCTGCTCCCTCCCTTATAGACCGCCTATTTCCACATCCAGCCTTCGTGCCTCACTTCCTCCCTCCCTTATCCAAGATGTCCCCTGGCCATCAGGACACTGTCCCCTCACTCCACACATGGTCACGCCTGATTCCGATGCTGATCCTCTGGGCTTCTTCAGCCTCTCTGTGTCTATGAGAATTTTCTCGCCAACATGCTCAAAGCTCCCTAATCCTTAATTTGATTTGCCCTGTATCCGTAATCGCTGAATCATTTGAAAAATTGGTCTCTCTCGGCTGGTTTCACCGCGCAGTCTAATTTCCACTCCTACCCTCCGGCGAAATGTCCTGCCTGCGTCTACACGTGGATAATGCTGACATCTAGTCCAACGGTTTTCGACATCACGTTCAGCTATGAGTCACCTTCTCCTGATCTTCTGATGCCATTTCCTTCCTGGCCCTCTCCTACCTCCCCGCTAAGCCTTTGGAGACAGGGTGTAGTTCAAGGTACATTCCCGCGATCCTCCTGCCTGCACGTCCTGAGTGCTGGAGTACGGGAACGCCTGGCTTCTGCTGCTTGCTTTGATTATTTTTTAACCATTGCAGTTCTTGTCCATCCCTTTTCTCTGCCGCTATCTGAAGCACATCTCCACCTTAGCAGTCAGGTAGGAATTCTTGCCCATGCCCTTTCCCTCCAATCATCTGAGGCACATCTTAAAGGTTAGCCACTACCTCTCGCATGTACCTTCAGCTCCCCCTGAGCTCTGTACCCACCTTCTCTCTCTACATTAGCAGACCGACTTCTCCAGCGTAACTTACCTCAGAGCAAGTCTATCACCTTCTGCCTATGAGCCTGCACCTTCTTCCCCTTTATTACTGAGCTTGGCTAGTGAGACCCCAACTCAACCAGCACCCCCAAGGTAAGAAGTACAGACTCATCCCTCACCTGTCTATTGTGCCTTATGCTTGCACTGGGGAGGTTTGAAATTATAACTCATTACGTGACCAAATTAAGTATTTCATTGGTTTTCTTTACAGGACCTCCAAGACTTTTTCTGGTCCAAAAACTAGAACAAGGGCCAGAGCCAGAGAAGGTGTTAGGGTGTGTGTGTGTGTGTGTGTGTGTGTGTGTATGTGTGTGTGTGTGTGTGTGTGTGTGTAGCCCCAAATACGATAATCATCCTGGATTGCTCTCCCTCCTCATTGCTTTGTTCTCTAGTTTCCCAGGTTCTGCTTTCTAGAGCCAGAAGTATAGGCCACTAACATTTCCACCTGGTGTTTTTACATGGGTCTCAGATCTGAATGTAGCTCCTTTTGCTTGTGAAATTGCATGTCTCCCGTCCTGGAGATTTTTTCTCTCTCTATGTATCTCCAGTAAACACAGACTGTGTGGAGAGTTGGGTGTTTACTTTTCCTTCAAGCGTCCAGCCAGGCCTGAAGGACTGATGAAGGATTGGGCTGGATGACTTCAAATGCTCTTACCAGTCTGTGACTTCATTCACCACCTAATCCCTCCCGAATACCTTCGCATGCATCCCGCAGATTTCCTCCTAGCTATTTATCCTCAATTGTAGATGAGGACCTGTAGATCAGAGAGTCAAGCGATTTCTCCAAGGTGATCCAGCTGGGTAGTCAGACATCGATCGTATCCCCAAACCCACTCTTCTTAGTAAGCCACTGGCCTCCATTTGGCATTAGAGATAAACTTCAATTCCACTGAAAGCAGTGAGCCGTGTGTCCTTATTGGTACAATTAAGCCCCTGAGGATAATAGAGAGAAGCAATTCTGCTATTCAAAGCGTAATTTTGGAACCTAAGTTCTCCTTAAATAGGTCCCTGTGTTTATTGGCATGTTACTCTTCCCCTACATTTCTGCAAATGCCCGACGCAGTTTCCCTTGTAGGCCGCCACAGCCTGATTCCCAGAGGCGCCGAGCAAGGATTAACTCTTCCCTTTATTTAGAAGGGCTCTTAATTAAATGCAGGTCCCAACCTCAGAAATTTTTGGCTGCAGTTAAACCAGCAGGCTGCATATGATGACGTACCCCCTGGGCTTTCCTTCAAGGCTGGGGTGGCGGCGGGAATGACATGTACAGAGGGACAGCAGGTATAGAAGCGAATATATTATGCTTTCTGTATATATGCAAGTATTTATCTCCTTTTAATTTTTAGCATCTAATGCATTGCTCTGGTAGGAAACTGATTTAAACAGCAGATCCGCTTGCACCTGGGGACAGGTACCCAGTAGCACCTGAGACAGAGGAAGCTAAGGAGACCTTGGAATCCAGATCTGAAATCCAAGCTCTAGAGAGTTCTACCTGCCTATACCTAGCCTGCAGGCTGTCATTTTGATAGCACTCAATACTGGACCTTCTCAGCGCTCCAAAAAGGACTTAACTTTAAGCACACTATTACTTCCTCCCTCTTTCTCCTGATCCTAACATTATAGCTCATAATAAAACCCCGGCTGCTCAGCCATGTGCTTGAGGGGTCGGCAAGACTTGAGTAATTAAATTCTGTGATAACTCCTCAACCTAAACAAAGATAGATAGAAATAACCAGCTGCTCCATCCTTCCAATTTCTCCGAAGCCCAGGGACAAGGCTGATGGGGTCGTACCTGTGCGAGGGCGTGGTGAAAGGGTGGGGGCAGTCAACGATCCTGCACCCCTATTCTAATCTCTTAGCTTCAGGACTCCTCAGTCTTAGAAGGAGGCAATTGTAGTCGTAATCCCTTTCTCCCTAAAAGAAGAACATTATGTGGCACGGGGTGCATACCTGCAGTCTCACCACTTGGGAGGCTAAGACAGGAGAATTAGGAGTTTGAAGTCAGGCTTGGGCTACCTGGGACCCTGTCTCAAAAATCAAAGAAGAAAATGGCCCACGCCAGGAATGGTGGCACACGGCTGTATTCTCGTCCTGTGAGAAGCTGAGGAGGAAGAGTGTTGCTGTAAGTTCAAGGCCAGCTTGGGCCTTGGGAGACCCTGTCTCCCAAACAACCCACACAATAAAAGAAAATGTCCTAGGAGAGGTTGGTGTGTTGCAATGTCGGCCTTCATCTTTCGGGGGCTTCTGATGAAGAATAGCAGATACTGGACAGCTTGTAAACAACAAAAACTTAGTTCCCCCCTACTGAAACCTAGGAAGCCCGAGATCTAGGTGCCAGAAGGTTCTGGGCAGTGTCTTCCTGATGTCCTCACATGGTAGAAGGGACAAGGGCTTGGCCATCTCTCCTTCCATCAGGAGGCTGAATTTTTGCAGAAGGATTTGTGGAGGCAGGGGAGGGGAGGGAGAGCCGCGGACATTCAGACCACTGCCCATTGCTTGAGGACAGTTGCTCCTTTCTTGCCTCAGGCACATGGCGGGGCATGGGCTTTGCCTGGCCTGGCTGAATACATTTCCTCTGAATGAAGGTGCTACTTACAAACATACTCTGTTCCTGCTGAGTTCTGTGGCTATTAAAAGACTTGCAAGACACGAGAAATTCAGTTCCCTTTTACTGATGATTTCTAGCTCAGACTTTGTTCTAATTAGGTCTTTTAATATTTTATTCCTATTTACTTATTAGAGGGAGAGAGAGAGAGATGGAGGGAGAGGGAGAGAGAGAATACATACGTGCCATGGCATATAGGTGGAAGTCAGATTCACTTTCAGAAGTTTTTTCTCCCCTTCCACTGTGTAGGCTTCCAGGATCGCAATTCAGGAAGGTTTGCAACCAGGCACTTTCCTACTGCTCGCTCTATCTCACCAGCCCTCAAACTGAACTTTTATTAGCGAGCAAATCTAGGCTCAGAAAGACCAGACAGCCTTCTAAGGGTCACACAGTAAAAAGTATCCTCTAGGACTTTATTCTCTTTTCTCACTGCCCCAAGTGGCATGGCATGGACACTCGAGACCTGAAATGTTTACAAGAAAATTAAAGCTTAATTTTGAAGAGGACTATTTTTAAACAAGAGGTTGGCTCACCTTGGAAATTTTTTAAGGAAAAAAAGATAAACAAATTGCACTAGCTTTGTCCTTTAAAGCCAATTTAAGATGTGTGCCTTCTCTTCTGTTGAAATTGGCAGGCTGGCATCTCGCAGACAGACTGTTCTGGGCTATTCGGTTAGCTGTTATCCCAAACGCAAATCTGACTCATGGGTGAGATCATGAGAAATGTGGCCTATTTTTCTTGGTGACTTTTTCTTTCCTATTCCAATCTTTTGCGGTATGTGCCTGATCCCCAGGCTGGGCAGTGGAACCTTGAGAGGATTATTCCTAGGATGGCCTCTGCCATTGCGAGAATCACAGGCAGTTGGAGGAGGTCTGCCCATGATAGCTCCAGGTTTCAGCGCGGAAACTTAAGGTGGCATGTGTGTGTATTAGTACATTTGTGGGTGATGGTTTTCAGTGGAGCAACATTTCTGTTTACCAGGTCTAACGGTTACTCTTCACTACTGCTGTGAGAGAGCACCCAAAGTCAAACAACTTGTGGGAGCAAGGGAGATTTATTCAACTCACAGTTGCAGAGGGAAGATTCACGGCAGAGACGGCATGGCTGGCTGAAGCTGGCAGGCAGCTAAGTCACAGCAGAACTCCACACGGCAGGAGCATTCCTGGAGCGTCTCTCCTCTTCCCCTCTGCATTCTGTTCTGGCTTTTATGTGTCCACTACTGGGAGGTTCCTATGAGATCTATGCAGGTTCCGATAGGATCTAGGGCTGGTATAATCTCTTCAGGTGGTCTCATCTGATCTTTCCAGGTGTGGTCTCAGCTGATCTTAGTTCATACCAGGTTTGTCAAGTTGACACCCAGGTTTAACCATCACACCAGGGTTGGAGTTCTCCACATAAAGCAAACTAATCTCATTGAACAAATGTTTATTTAGGGCTGGGGAGGCTGATTAGTGGGTGAAGTGCTTGCTATGAAACATCAGGACTGTAATCCCAGCACAGGAAGACAGAGACTGGGAATCCCTGCAGATTGCTGGCTGGCCAGTCTTACCGAAGCCGTGGGAACCACCAGAATCAGCAAGAGACGGTCTCAAAACCTAAGATATAAAGAATTAAGGAAGACATCCAGTGTCAACCTGTGCCCTACATGTCTACACACATGCACACACACACATACACACACATGAACACACACGCACACGAACACACACACGTTCACACAAAAATCTTTATTTTACATAGTGTGATTCCTATCATCCAGAAGAGGTTACCTAAGTTAAATAAATAGTACCTAGTTGTACTAATATAATAGATGCCGTGACCTTTGAACCTCCCGAGTTTTAGTGATGGTTTATGTTAATTTAGCATGGTGAAACATAAGTGTTTTGGGTTAGCAGGTGGCTGTTCTCTGCATGATGATTCAGGGTCCCAGGTTTTTGCCATTGTGTCTACTCACTATACTTAGGACTGTGAATATTCTGCGTTCCGCAGGCGGAAGGGAAGAGAGAGGGCGGGGAGGAGGTGTGTCTACCTCGGAGCCTCCTTGACTCCAGAGGTGGTTACCAGCACTGCTGCACTACTGCTGCGTAGGAGCTGACCATGAGGCTCTGATCGATGCAAATGGGGTGGGAAACACAACCCGAGATGCATCTGTGCTGTATGGAAAGGAGAACATCTGGGCCTTTGGAACCATATGGAATCTTTGGCTGCTGGTTCCACTACGGCATCTCACTGGGACGCAGGCCGGGATACGTTTGTGACGCTGCTTGACACAGAGAGACATCTAACGTGGGTCCGCAAGGGGATTCATCCCCTGGTTCTGCTCCCTTTTGTCCTGAGCTTGACTTCAATTCTGCAGCCACCAAGATCATCGCACGTGCTCTCTCCTGTCTTCCATTTCCCACTCCACTTTGCCCTTCCTCTGCAAACTTCACATCCATTAGGGATAAAGGTAGGAGTCTATCCCTTCCGACTCTCTGTCCTGAACCCAGAAAGCATCTTCTGGTTCCACAAACCCAGTTTGCCAGTGTGTGTGTGTTTGTTCTCTGAAGGCAGAGCAAGGGCGCTTCACTTTCTCAGAGGCCCGAGAGCCCATAGGAAGCCACTTGTGCCAATCAAATGGAAGTCAACATGGAGTAAGTTTGTGCGTTCGGTGAGGAGAGCCAAGGGACCCCTAAGGCTCCAGAGAGAAGGGATGGGCCCCGTCCCATCCTGGCCTCTGGGAGGGAAACTGCAGCAACTCTCTTCCATTCAGAGTCCACGCTTTTCAGTACTGGGTCTCGTGAGTTTGTTATGAGGGCTGCTTTCTGGAGAACAAATGGAGAAACGTTTCACATGCTGGTTAAGACATACGGCACCTCAGCGGGGGCGCAAGTACTGTCGTCCCAGGAGGCAGAGGGAGTGGCTTACCCAGGAGTTGAGTCTTAGCCTGCAGGTTGGAGTGCAGAATCCTCCAGCGTTGACGAGATCTTGGAACGCATCTTCCTGTTCCAATAGACCCCGGATCTTATAAAGGAACATGGAGTTTTACTCTGGGATCGAAAAAAACGAGCATGTTTCTTCTGCCATCCAACTTTGTCTCCTTATTCAAAAACTATTTTCTTACTAATTATTTTTAATGGTTGCCAGGAAAAGAGTCTTTTGTGATTATTTTGACAAGTTCATACATGCAAGGGCCTGCTGATCCTGCATTTACGAGGTGGCGGCTGTTTTTACTGTTTAAGTTACCACTAGAGTTGCCTAAAAATAGACCAGTGAACTGAGTGCTAGAAAGAAAACTTGGCAGAATCCATCAGGAAGGATTCTGCCTTTCTTGCTACTCATACAGCTTGCTTCTCTGAAGTCACAGTCTGGTTGTATCGGGAGTGGATAGTTTTGCTGTGAAGATCAACAGAGATGCAATTGAGGGCAAAGTTTCTAAGGTATGGGGTAAGGCAGGAAAAAACCTTTTTTGGTCCAAGCGTAGACCTTCATTCATGATGCAAATATGGACTGAGCCCTTGGTGTGTGCCTGGTCTTGTGGCACTTGTGTTCAGGATGGGGACATAAAACAGTCAACTAAAGCATATGCAACGAGACCAGGAAAACCCAGGACTTCTTGAAGAAAAACAGAGCATGTTGAGAGGACAGCACAGGGATCTGGGACCGTGTAGCTACTTTATAAGAGAACACTGGAGCAAAGATCAGGATGACGTGGGGTCAGCTAATCAGAAGCACGGAGGGGGGGGGGGTCAGGACAGCGACAAAGGTTCAAAGACCCAGCTGGCCAGGTGTTTGCCAGGGAAGCAAAAGGATTGGCATTTGGAACCCTAGATTCCATGTACAATGCTGGGTGGTGAGTGTGGCACTGGCCTGCAGTTCCAGCCTTGGAAGGTGGAGACTGGGAATTCCCAGGGCAAATTGGCTAATAGCACTAACCCTATTGGCCAGTCTTCGTTTGATTTGAGACTTGTCTCAGAAAGACTAAGTGGAAAAGTGATTGAGGATGATTCCTGACATATCAGCCTCAGGCCTTCACGTGTATGCAGGTGCATGAGGACACACGTGCCTACATTTGAACACATACATAAGTGCGCGCGCGCACACACACACACACACACACACACACACACCCTGTACACATGAAAATGGAAAAAGGTGAAAACAAAAACATTGAAGGACCCTGAGGGGGAACTGGTAGAGCAGGGGGAGGAGCCTCCACCTGGCTCACAGCTGTCCTCAGTCCTCCCTGCCACGCACCGATGCTCCTCGTTCTAGCAATTCTTCCTGTCACTCCATCGTGCTCCCGGTCAGTCCTCATCGCTGCAGGAGTCACACCCTCTCCCCCCTTTGTGGCAGCAGGCCTCCCCATCATCCAAAAAGTCCTTCTTATCAGTCTAGCAGTTCTTCTCATTACACTTTTGGACTTTCTAGTTACCGCAAAGAGCACACCTCGTCCTTTTATCCTTCCCCCTCTCGCCACAGCAGTGCTCCCTGTCGCTCTGTTGGTCCCTTCACCCCTCCTCCCTCTCGCCGCAGCAGTCTAGCCCTGCTGCTTCGTTCATTCCAGAAGGATCAGTAGCAGCTTACTCGCCCAGCTTACTAGATGGCGGGAGGCTCAGCCCCGCTCAGGCAGGTAGGAGAAGTCTGGGGAAGGTGTTCTCTGAAAATGGTCTCTTCTCATTGTGTTGACCCAACACGGGCAGCTTTGAGGTCCTCTGGCTTGTCTTTGCATGAACTTCTTTCTGATATAAGGAAGGAATCGATGCGCATAACCAACCTTGGACTCCCATTGTTGGAGATCATCTGGAAGCTGGCGACCAGCAAGCCTTGTTCCTCTGAGCCACGGGCCGTGGTGTGATTCTCTCCCCTCGCCCCCTCACCCCCTCGCCCCCTCGCCTCCCAGGCCTGCTCTGGCCTGTGTCAGGCCCTGACCTATTGCACAGCAACCTTGACCATTGCCCAGAAAAGCCAGCAGGCCTTTGTCGTTAACAGCAACCATGTAGAAAATAAATCCTTTGAATTCTTCTGCCTTTGTCGGGGCTTAAGGACACATTTGCATGTCGGGATCGTTTGGGTTTTGGTCTCCCGCTGTTTCTAATGTCATAAACAGATAGTGATAACTGTGGAGAGGATTACATTGGGTATGTGTGTGAGTAGATGAGCTTTAAAAACATCGATCTTATTTGCAGGCTAATGTGGCTAATGATAGACTAGGGAAAACAAAATGGTTCTAAATCTGCAGTGAATGCCTGGCTGTTTCCAAAGGGCCTGCTTTTTAATGAAGGACTGAGAGATGAAGGATGAGGGGCAGGGGGAGAGAAGAACTAGCTGGGGAAAAAGCAGTAAGTAAAAGGTTCTTAAAATGTGTGTTGTTATTGCTAGATAAAAGCAAAATCCGGGCAGCTAAGGCAAAGGGGCAGCATGACAACCTCAGGCAGGGAACCAGGGCTGGACCACGAGGCCTGTCCTTTTGTAGGACAGAATGAAGCAAATCCCTATCGCAGTGATCTCTACTTGGCTGATTTTGCTGCATCATACATTTGGAAATGTCTGGAGGCAGCAGTCCCCGGCTGTACTTTGGGCGATGCTGGAGTGGACGGCACTGCCTGACAGTACGCAGGATGACAGCCTCCTCAGCAGCAGACACACCAGTCCCACTACTGACAGTGGGATGCTAAGTCCCTGACCATTTCCCAAGGTGCGTGTCCACCTTGCCGAGGACTTCTCTCTAAGTAATGGAAGGGGCCCTAGAACTGGCCTTGTGCAGCTCCTAGTCTCACAAGTAGCACCCTAGGTGGGCGGAGTGGCGTTCTCTAGTTCATTCAGCTTTTCTGTCACAGCACAGCCTTCATGAGCAGGAAAAGATACGTGAGAGTTTTTGCGAAAAGAGCTGGGGAGGTAACGCAGTTAGCAAGGTGAGAACCCAAGTTCAATCCCTGCCACCTCTGCAGACTGCCAGGTGTGGTGGCATGTGATCCTAATCCCTGTGCTGGGAAGACGGAGATAGAGGGATCCCTGGGCAAACTGGTCAGCCAGCCTAGCCTACTCAGTGATCCCAAGGAGAGACTCTGCCTCAAAAAGCAAAACAGATCGCTTCTGAGTAAATGCATCTGAGATTGATGGCTGGTCTCCCTACATACGCATACAGCTCATCATGTACACCCACACATACACATGCACACACAAACACCCATGCACTGCATTTAGGTGATTACATCATTGTCTGTTGGATGTCTGCCATTGGCTGGTACTCTCTGCCCATCCATCGCCTGAAAAAAACCATGGACCCACTTAAAATAGACAATGAAATAACAGTAATAGTAATATTGAGAACATTTCTTGGAAGTTTATTTTCTGAGCAGGACTGTATTAAATCTCCTCAGGACCCTGCAGACAGGTGCAGCTATTAATCCATTTTACAGGTAACAAAAACTGAAACTCCCAGAGCTCAGGTCACCAGACTAGGCCTTGTGTTTTGTCCTCTTGACTCTGGGGCTCGGGCCTCAAGGAGTTCTTCTCCTTTCTATGTGATGATTATACATTGAATTATTGGGATTAGAGATTATGCCCAGTGGTTAAAGCATTTGCCACACAAGCATGAAGACTTGGAATCCGCAGTCCACATAGAATGCCGAGTGACCATGGTGTCAATACCTAGAACTCTAAACTTGGAGGCAGAGAATGAATCCCAGAGCAAGCTGATTAGCAAGACTTAGCCCTGTGAGAGAGCTCTAGATCGGAACGGGAGATCCAACCTCAAGGAATAAGGTGAAGAGCAGTTGAGGATGGTTCCTGATATCAACCTCAGGCATGCGCAAAAATCTCATGTTCAAACAAGTTTACAATTTGCTATTGGGTGCTTGGCTACATACAGCCCGTGGGCCGTGGGGTTAGCTACACCTGCAGGCCTCTCAGTGCAAAGTCAAGAAACAGGAGGTTCTGGGCCTGCAGTTAGGGGTCACGCTCCCTCTGGCTTCAACCCACGATCCATGGCATGTGTATGCATGTCCTCCAATCCCTGTCAACCAACTAAATAAAATATTGAAATGGAAAGAGAGAGGGGAGAGAGAGAGAGAGAGAGAGAGAGAGAGAGAGAGAGCAATACATGCTGTATGTTTAGGTCAGAGGGCAGCTTTCAGAAGTCAGTTCTTTCTTTCCATCAGATGGGCCCTGGGGATTGAACTCATGGTTGACAGGTTTGCTCAGGTCACCAAGTGTGTGCATGTGTGCCTCTAACCAGGGAGCCTATCTCTCCATGAGCCTGTCTCTCCAGCTTGCACCATTGGTTTTTAGAGACGGACTCAGAGTGGATCCCTGTCTGTCCTCAAACATGACAATCCTCTTGCCGCAGCTTCCGGCGTGCTGGGGCGCGTAGGTGTGCGCTAACGTTCTCGGGCCCTGGTAAGTTGCTTATGGCACGAGTGCCCACTTGCACAATGCTTGGCAGTATTGCTGGGTTCTACTCATCAGATACGAGAGGCACTACCCTGCAGGGATGCCCAGAATGCCTTTAAATACCCCTGGGAGGCACCTGAATTGGCAATGCCTGACCAACATGTTCTAGAAGGTGGCTTCTCAGACTCTAGAGACCGTGTGACTCAGCTGGGGGCCCGGTTAAAGTGCAGGTTGGAATCCAGCGGGCCTGGGCAGAGCCTGGGTCCGTTTCCGTTAATGTCTAGGTATGGTGGCACAGCAGGTTGGCGGGGCACACTTTCAGGAGTGGCCACACGAGTCGAAAGGACTTCTTTGGCAGAACCCAAGGCTCAAAGGCGTCTGTGAAAGTTCTGGTAACTCAGTCAGTCCCTCTGGTTTGCTCCAACTTCCCCAGATGGATGACATCTGCGGCAGCTGCTTCCCCTCCCCCACTGGCCCTCCTCCAGTGCCGTCTACCCTGCTGGTCCCGGGAGGGGTTGGCCTTCTCCAGGAGCGGCCTTCGATGGGCACCAGGCCCTCACTGCACCTTGTCTGTCTCCAGGGAGCCCACTTAGGTACTTTTGAGTCTCGCTTTTTTTTTTTTTTATTCTAATTGCAATTTTGAAGGAGGACAAGCGGAGGAGAGAGGCTTTCTGATGGATGGCCAGAGAAACCCAGGTGTGTCTACCTGAACCCCGGGGAGGTCTATAGAGTCTCTGGGAGTATGTGTGGGGGAGGGAGGGAGTTCTTAGCCCCAAAGGAGCAGCTGCAACCTTGGAACAGAACCGGGAAGGCCTACAGCAGATGGGACTGGAGGGGAGTGTTCCCTTATACATACCGCCGAACCCCAGGAATTCTGGTGATGAAACTCTTTGCAGCCTTCTACAAATGCAGTCGCTTTGCCCATTGTTATTTTTAGCCATTGTCTGTTTCATATTGTCAGGAGCAGTGAGAATTCTTGGGAGACCTCTTCTGTGTGCTTCAGTGAGAAGTTTGAGAGGCCGCGGGGAAAGAAAAAAGGAAGTAGCTACTGTCCTGAGAGAGTCTCCCAAGAAACCACTCAGAAGTAGGGAAGAAGTAGGGTCCTGCTGCTCTCAAAGTAAGTGATGGAGTCCCCCACTGGGGCTACACTCGTACTTGTGGCTCTGCGGACTGTGCTGTGCACAACACGGTACAACACTACAGTGGGTCAAGAACGTTCCTTTTTTCTCTATAGGGGAATGAGCTCCAAGTTCTAAAATGCAAACCACGAAGTTGCCATCGGCCAGTGTCAGGATGCTAGGTCTGATGGGCCCAATGCAGAGCAGCAGAGAATGTTCCATTAGGAGGGAGGTTACGTGTGTGGCTTGCATGGGACACCCGGGAAGGAGATCATTTAGTACTTGTCCTCAAATTGTCTTGGTGGAAACGTTCATCCCAACACGATAGTCTTTGGAGACAGGGTCTTTGGAAACTGATGGGAATATGAAGACATGCCCTCACGAGGGCATTGGTACTCCCATAAGGAGTACCACCCCTCCCCACCAGTGAGGACATACCAAGGATGCAGGTCCTTACTCGGAACCAGGTCTGCCGCCCCCTTCCAGACTCCAGAGTGGGGAGGGCTCTGTTGTCCTGAGCTATCCTGTCAGTGTTTGTGGTCTGTCTGCCATGGCGGCTCGCGTGGAAATACAGGACACAGGAATTGACAGACCAACAGACTATCGAGGTGGGTGCTGATTGGTACTGAAGCGTTGATCTGGTGAGAAACGAGGGAAATAAGACCAATACAGTGAGTTTTCCTGAACGCTAAATATGCTTATTTTGAACTGCCCTGTGGCCTTTCTTCTTTGGAGATGGTTAACCTGTCTTGTCATTAATGAAAGTGTGGGTTTCTCAGTTACACTTATTCAGTATCTTTATTGGCAAAAAAAAAAAAAGCTTGAAATAGTTTTTTATCCAACAGTAATTTATGACATTTTTATTGGCTTATGAAATTCAGATGTCTGGAAACCTGGGAATTGGGCAATTTAAAAAGTGGAAGGGAGAAGTAATGAGATTCTGGGCTCGGCGGTAGCTGTAGGAGAGGCCGGAAGGAGGCCAGGCCAGTGTAGCAGCAACTTATCTGCAAGCGTCTCGATGCGGCCACTCGGTGTGGACAGCAGCCTTTGCAGCCTGCAGAAGCCGGGGAGCGGCGTGTCTGCACACAGATGAAACACGTGGAGGTCATCATCCTGGAGATGTGAGTGCCTGCTGTCTGTCGAGGTATCGTGAGCTCCAGGGTTTCATTTCATCAATGTGACAGCGCGTCCAGATTGGAGCTGTTGCCATGTTGCGGATACAAATGAGGACAGAGGGATGCGGAGTGACAACGTCCCGGGTCATAGCGCAGGGAGGTTAGGAAGGTTTAGCTGTGGGACTTCAGGAGCCTAAGTCAGGAAGGCACCAGGTTCCTGTTCCGTGTTATACCAACTGGCCTAGTTTCCTGTTGCTGTGATGAAATATTCTGCCCAATGCAGCTTAAGGGAGAGAAGTTTTACGGTGGTTTACAGCTCCAGAAGGCTGCCGACCACCGTAGCAGGTATGGAATGGCGACAAGAGTATGCACAAGGCTGGCTCATCACCTTGCCTCATCAAGCAGAAAATAGCGGGACAGCAGAAGTTGGGTTGTTATAAAACCTCAAGGCCCGCCCCTAGAGAGTCACTTCTTCCAGCAAGGCTCCACCTTCTGAAGTTCCACAACCTTCCCAAATAGTCCACGCGCTGGACACCAGGTGTGTAAAGACTGCGCAGGGCATCGTGCATCCAAACCACAGCAGCAACCATCTGTTTCTGGGAGAACTGGACTTCAGGACTGGATGGGGTCTGGGAAAGAGGAGAACAGAGATCAAGAGGGTATTTGATCAGGGGACCCAGAATCCCCAGATCCTATGACATACCAGCCGGTACTCAGGAAGACAGGCACTGTGTGCACGGAGCGTGTGGATCGGCCAAGGCACCGTTTGCCGCACTGGGGTGGGCCCCACAGCCCATGGTACAACTGTGTCTGGGCTGGAGGTGCAGAATTCTCTCATTTGTAGTATTCAGCCCAGAGGTGTGGCCCCTGCACTCTGACAGGGAGGGAAGGCGGTGGAGCGTATGCCCACCCCAGGAAGGAGACTCGCAGAAGTAGCTTGTTCAGCCTCCAACTTATAATCCTCCCAGTCCTGCCATCTGGGCGCTAGAATCCCAGGTGGGTGGCGCTATACCAGCCTACTCAGAACTGTGAATTTACTTGAATACAGAAAACACACGATGAGCAGATGAGATGTTACATACATCTCAGAAGATCCAGAGAGAGAAATACATGGATGAGAGGCTGTGAGAGGGGTTAATAGTATAGACTTCAAGTGGACCCAAAGATTAAAGAAATGAGGGTACAATTGAGGTGGGGGGGGTGTCATGAAATGAAGGTGAAGAGATATAAAATAAGATATAAAAATAGAGGAAAGAGACTTGTAGACAGTTTTAAATGACCTTCCATGACATGTGACATCCTCAGAGGAGGTCCAAATGAGACGAGGACAGGGGTGGACAGTCACATTGTTATTCACATATATTAACAGCTCTGTCCAGGCTATGATGTAATCCATGATTCCTGCAATCTCAAGTACCTGGAAGACTAAGAAAGGATTTTAAGCTCAAGACCAGTCGGAACAACTTGAAAGAGAGAAGTGGGGAGGGAGAGGGAGAGAAAGAGAATGAGAACTGAATAGAGCTAGTGGAAGAGTGCTTGGACCAGCTTGCCGATAGCCCTGAGCATGCCCTAAAAAAGAAAAAAATTGAACAATCACATATCAATGATACTTACTAAAACTCTTTAGAAAACCCAAGCATACCTGGAAGATGGACAGTGGGCGTCTTGCTGGGACCCGAGTTGTTGGATGTTGGATTCTGAGTTGTGAATCCTGAGAGAGAAGCTCCTGAAAGATGGACAGGGAGGCTAGGAGAGAAGGCTGGAAGAAGTGGGAGAGAGGGAGAGCCTGGCCGCAGTGCACCCCAGAACTGGACTAGACGAGCCCTCAGGGCTACTCTAGCAGTGCTCTGAGAGTCTCAGCATTTATCCTCCCACCCTGTAAGCAGATTCTGAGCTAGTGCCATGGTTGCTGGGAGCTGTGCGTGGTGATGCTTCTGAACTGGGGATGTTGCTTTTTAAAAAGAGCCCAAGCACTTCATTACAATACACTTTAGGGTTCAGGCATTTCAAATTGCGTTTCTAGCCTTGTGGTTTAATTAAAGGGGGAACTGCTAGAAGTGGGTCTTTCTGGGGCTGGAGAGGTGGCTCAGGGGTTAAGCCTCTACCTTGCAGGTGGAAGGTTCGGATCCTAGACCCCACGTATAGACGCCGGGGGCGGGGGGGGGGGGGAAGCGGGGGCGGCCTGCGTTTCTGGTCCTGGTAGGGCGGAGCCTGTGAATCCCAGGGCAGAGTAAACAAGGAGGAGGTGGAAGCGTCCATGGTGGTTCTCGAATTCGCCCGTGGTTCTACACACACATACTCACACGTGCACACACACACACACATACACACACAACTGAATAAATTAAAAAAAAATTTAAAAAAGAAGTGGGTCTTCTTCCTCTTGCTCACTTGCCTTGCAGGTGATTTGGGGAAGGGTGATATGGACAAGGTGTGTGTGGACCAGGTATTATTTCTGATGCCTTAAATATATCAGTTTGTTAAACTTATTTTTGCTCACAAATTCATGAAGCAAGTACCTTTTTACAGACAAAGAACAGAGACTTCCGACTAAGGGACTGTGAGTTTGGAGAGTCCTGTATTTATGTGTACTTGGCTATTTTTAATCTACTTCCTCTAAGGAATAAGTATTAGGGTTTTTGAAGGGTCCCTTCTAATTCTCTTTGCTCCTGCAGCACTGAGACTGTTTAAACCACCAGGATCGTTAAATTCATTCGCCAGGTGTCTGGGGAACACCTAAACTTACATGAAAGTGTGGGATTTGTAGAAATTTGTCAAATCTCGAAACATGATGGTTCTCTTCAAATGATCAGCTCTGAAAGTTTTCAAAGCATTGTCCAATGCAGCACAGTATCATGAAGTCGTACCAGACATGAAGTCATTGCATGTGCATGATGTGTTTTGTGTTCATGAAAGGAACAAGACGACTTCGGAAGTCCTGGTTCTGTCATCTGTACACAGATGGAGTAGCTCTCACTGAAAGACTGAACCATTTAGTCTGCTCAGTAAATCGATGTTTTGTGGAGATACGTGAACCGGCAGTGGCCGCATCACCTTCTGTGGAAAAGAGCTTTACTCAGCTTAGAGTTCTGAAGGTTCAAGGGTATGGCCATGGCATTGGCTCAGCCCTGTAGGGACCTGGTGGCAGATGGCATCACCATGGTGGGGATGCTTGCAAGAAGGAGGGATCCCACGGTGAGAGAGGAAGCAGAGCACGACCCCCAGCCGTCACTCACGCTCTCTTCAACAACTCCCCTCAGGAGAATGAAGTCGGAGATGGGTGGACACCACCCGTGCTGCTTTAGTCCTGGTCAAGGGCACGGCTTCTGTAGGCAACAGTTCCAGGTCTGGTATGTAAGAAAAACGCTACGGAATTTGCGCCTCAGACTTTTGGAGTTGAGTATTTAGAGGATTGTAATATTCACAGGTCTGGCAAAATTCTGGAAATCCTGTGCTGCTTGTAAGTTTTAGATATCTCCCCTGGGGACCTCCCACTAAGCCCCTCTTTGTACCGTCTCTATCTGAGGACCAAGCATCCCTTTGGGGGACAAGCTACATCCAAACTATAGCCCTCATCATCGCCCAGATCCTAGAAGTCAAGTTTGATGGTGGCCTTAGCTTCCCTTTGCTAGGAAGGCTCTTGTCAGGCAGAACGCATGGAACGTGTTTTGGAGGAAACGGAAAAATCTTTGTTTTAAAAATCCAGCCTTCAGATCAGAAAGGAAATGAAAATTAGTTTGGGGTCCAGATAAAACCTCTGAGACCACCCTTGGGCTGGGGCTCCCTGTGCTTAAAATGTGGATGGCCTCCCGTGGGCTGGGGTTCCCTGTGCTCACACCATGAACTTAGTCTCACAGAAGATGGACAAAACTGCTCTTCCTCAGCTTTATCAAGTATTCTTTTTTTTTTTTTAATTTTTTTTATTATTATTATTATTTATTCAACTGTGTGCATATGCGTGTGTATGTGCGCGCACGCGTGTGTGTCTGTGTGTGTGTGTCTGTAGAACCACGGACGAATTCGTGAACCACCATGGCCGCCTCTACCTCCTTCTGCCCCGGGATTCACAGGCTCCGCCCTACCAGGACCAGAAGCGCAGGCCGCCCCCGCTTCCGCCTGGCGTCTATATGTGGGATCTGGGATCCGAACTCAGGACCTTCCGCCTGCAAGGCGGAGGCTTAACCCCTGAGCCACCTCTCCAGCCCCTATCAAGTATTCTTAACCATGTGGAACTAGGAGCTCAATCATAACTATCTACAATGTATTTTTTTTGTTGCTTGCATGTTATTTTATATTGTTCAATTTAAAAAATTAGGACATAAAGGCAGGAGATGGACATGCTAGGGAAGTGTCCAGGGGAAGTGGGAGGGAGACGGGTAGCTATGATCAAATGCATTGTCTGCATGTATGAAATTGTAAAAGTGAAAATAAATTTTAAAAAAAGGAAAAAAAAATCTCTGAGACCAACTGTGATTGGGCATTAAGATGGGCAGGCGTGGGATTCAGCCACCTGAGCTAGGGAGAAACTCTGTACTTGGAAAGTCACGTTTAAAAAAAAAAAAAAAAACAACCATTCATGCCAGCCTCCGGAAGCTGTGGAGAGGGTTGGCATCCCCTGCATGTGCTCCTGATTCTGTGGCTGGACCCTGTGGTGAACATGTATGGGCAGCCAGGAGCAAGGCGGTGGCCCCCCAGCCCGCTGCCAGCCTTCTGTCTGGACGTGTGAGCTTCATTACCCGCTGCTCTGTGCAAGCGATGCTGGCTCGACCTTGAGATCTCTGAGCAGGCGCCAGGCCCCGCTGGGCTTGTAAATGCCTCCTGTTATGGGCACAGGGAGCCTCTGCCCAGTTGGGCAGCTTGTCCTCTGTGGTTCCAAGAGACGCCCTATAGTGACTGGTCTTGCTTGTGCCACTCTGGCCAGCCTGGGCTGTCCACACAGTGGTCGACTGTGGGGGCCCTTGTAGGGGACCAGGGAGATGCAAGTCCCTTCCCAGGGCTCCCTGCGCTTTGTCTTCAACACCACCTGTAAAATAGTTACCACCGTATATGTAAATGACTTTGCTTTTTCCATGAATGGAAACCAGCCGGATTATCATTAAACGGAGCTGCCCCTTGGGTGGAAACACTATTTCTAGTTCCTTCCCTGAACATGTGATAATCATTAAGGGCTTAAGAATGTTGGTTTATTGATGCTTAACAACAGCTGTTTTATTTGTCATGAAATTTTTATTCTGGAATTATTTTCGACTTGCAGAAGTTTATAAAGATAGTAAGAGTTTACCCTGCCCCCATTCCAGTCATTAACTAAATTTATGTTTAAGGTACTGGGGATCAAACTCAGAACCTCATTATGCTGAACTAATGCTTTGCCATTCAGTCTGACCCTGGTCCAAGTTTCTACTATTAATGTGTGACCCACCGTGGTACATTGGTCAAAACTAGAAAGTGGTCATAGCACATTCTTATGAATGGGACACCATATCTGATTTTGATTTTATGAAATAATGTCCTTTATCTGTTCTACAACCCAGGATGCCACAGTTCTCTTAGTAACATCACAGCTTAATACTAGAGTGTCTTACTTAGCTCATGGTACTGAAAAACCAAGAAAAAGTGAATAGCAGTGATTGGATTTCTCCTCTGGCGAATACATTTTCCCTCTCTAATTGCACTTAAAACTCAACTGTACAGGGCGGGAGAGAGATGGCTCAGACTGTTCTTGCAAGCAGAAGATCCTGAGTTTGGATCCCAGGTCCCACATAAAAAACACCAGCAGGAATGGTGGCAGCCCATACTCCAGCCCTAGTGTGCAGAGCCTGAGAAATCCCAGAGTGAAGCAAGAAGGCAGCACACGCAATCCAGTCACCTTTGGTCCTCCCCAGGGACACATAGTGTCCTCTGACACACACATGCACAGGATTTTAAATTTTAAAAAATTAGAAAATTAAAAATAGATTGTGTGTGTGTGTGTGTGTGTGTGTGTGTGTGTGTGTGTGTGTGTGTGTAGAAGAGGACACTTGAGTGTATGTGTCTGTGGAGGCCCAAGGGTGACTTCAGGATCTGGATAGCTCTATTCCTTGTTGTTTTGCCCGGGCTCTCCCAGGCTCTGTCTTCCAGGGCCAGAAGTAGGATCTGGCATCCAAACTCAGTTCTTTTGCTTATAAGGCAAAGGCTTTGACCCTTGAGCTGTCTCCACAGCCCCTGTCATAGATTTTCTTGTGGGACTAATTGTTCAACTTGGGTTTGATCCAGCCATTCTATTCATAATTTTATGCCCTAAGGTTTGTCTATCTCATATACATATACTTCTCTTATATGAATATTTTACATTTGCAATACATATGCATATGCATATGTGTATAGGCCTCTGTCTACGTACCTGTCAATACTTATCTTTGTGCTGTGTGAGAGTTTTCAGAACTGTAGGACTCTTCTTTAAGAATTAATCGTATGATAAAAGGTTTACCTGCAAAGGGGGGGGGCAGATTAGACATTGTTTCACAGTATTTACGAGCTGATTATAGCCACTGCTGTTACTTCCAATGTTGGGCAATGCTTTTAAAAAGTAGAGAAAACTCTGCAAAATCCTTAGCTTGTCCAAGCTAGTTTCTCTAAAGAAGAGAAAAGCATATTTAAAAGAAAGCATAGTTGGGGCTGGAGAGGTGGCTCAGGGGTTAAGCCTCTGCCTTGCAGGCGGAAGGTCCTGAGTTCGGATCCTAGACCCCATGTATAGATGCCCGGCGGAAGCCGGGGCGGCCTGCGTTTCTGGTCCTGGTAGGGCGGAGCCTGTGAATCCTGGGGCAGAGTAAACAAGGAGGTGGTGGAGGCGTCCATGGTGGTTCCGGAATCCGTCCGTGGTTCTACACACATACACACACACACATATATACACATACATACACACGCAATTGAATAAATAATAAAAATTTTTTTAAAAATTAAATAAAAAAAGCATAGTTGAGAGGTGTCATGGTTTGAAATGTGTCTCCCACAGTCTCATGTGTTTGACAAGGTCATGGCATCTTGAGAGGTGGAGCCTTGCTGGAGGAAGGCAGTCACAAGGGGTGGGCCTTGAGGTGGATTAATCCCACCCTACCTTTAGAAGAAGTCTGCCTTTGCAGCAAGCAGTTTGCAGCCCTCAGCTTCCAAGTTGTCTGCAGTGATGTATCCTCCTCCAGCTTTGGCCAGCCAGCCATGCCGCCTCTACCTGGAGAGACTATATCTCCCCTCTGGAACCGTAAGCTGAATAAATCTCCCTTTCTCCCTTAAGTTGTTTGACTTTGAGTGCTCTCTCCTAGCAAAAATTAACAGTAACCATTACAAGAGGTATTCATACTGACTAAAGATATTGTAATAGCATAGTTTAGTTTCTTTTACCAGATGCAGAAAATGTATAGTACAGGACTAAAAAAGGCTATATATTTTTTTCAAAACATCATATTTTTTTCTCTAAGGCCCACAGAGATAATTATATGATTGAAAAATTACACCCAAGATACAAGTTGAAAGGAACTGGACCCGCTACATGAGAGGAGGTGAGAATAGGGGGGCGAGATGTCTGTCTTTGCCTATACATGGAGAGTAAAGGAGAGCTACAGCAGAGGAGAGCTACACAGCAGAGTTGGGGCTGCGATCAGGTCTGATCATGAGAGAGATGGCCTTTGGCAGGTCTGTGGTCACTTTTAAGTTTGGGTGTGCAAGGTCAATGCTAATTGTTCTACTTGTTCCCAGGCCCTGGGTCTGTTTATAGGTAGGGGAAAATGCTCTAGAGAGAATTATCAGCTCTTCATGATAGCTTAGAGTTTCCGGAAGTCTGGCTGCTCATAAAGGTAGTTAATTAAAAGAGGTGAAATGGTACACTCTGGCTTCCAATTAAAGCAAGACTTTATTACAACAAATGAGGCTAGCAGTAACTGATACTATTAGCTTTGTATTTAAATAAGGCATAAACTTTTCAAGGCGGAAGAAATGTGAAAGTTAGAGCTAATTGGTACCTCCCTTCTCCATCTAAATTCTTGACAACAGTTTAATTGAGTTTTGTTTGTTTTTCTCTCAGGTTAATGAAACTAGTGCCTTTTTAGTCATTAGTCTGTGTGTGGGTGATGTGCATGCTCACATGGTCGTGTTTGTGGTTTAGATGTTTTGCCATTTCAGGAAAGCTAAGCCTTAAAAGTCCTGGTAAGTGAATTTCTAACAGGGCAGAGCAGTTCCTCTCCACAACTGCCTTATTCCTTCAGAATCCTCCGTCGTTCCTGCCTCCCAACTTTCCAGCCTGGAGTGGAGGGATGCAGACCCCTTGTCTCTCTCTCTCCTGCAGCTTCGTGAATTCAGTGATGTTCTTCCCAACCCCCGATCAGGTGGGAGTCATTTATCTTTTTCTTGACCTGACCAGGTTCTGACTTTATCTCTTGCTGTCGGTCTCTTGCCTGACCCCTGCCATCTGCTGTTTGCTAGTTATTTGTGCTGGGCCCTTAAGTGTTGCTCATTAAACACTCCTTTGGCAGCTCTTTAGCTCCCCTGCGAGGCTTACACCTTGGCCTTGGCTACAGGCTGGTTCTAACATAGCCCGAAAGTACTCTTAAAAAAATGGAAAATAAGATCATAAGATTTTTGTGTAGATTTCAAATGGTTTGTCCCTAATCTTAAGGGGTAGGATGTAGGACCAGATTCTTTCAGTGTCTTTTTTTTTTTCTTGTAATAGTAGAGTGGTGTGGAAGAAATATACAGAGCATAAAGAAAATAGAAAGACAATTATTTTACTGCAGAGATCATTCTTACGGGATTGGGGATATAACATGTGGGGTGTGCTTGTAAGTTCAAACCCTGACCCTACAAAAAGAACAAACTAATGAAAAACAATCAGGTCTTCTTAGTTGGTATGGTTTTTAGTGGAAAATGCATTTATGGATAAAAAATGGCCAGCCAATACTGAATGATAAAAATGGAAATTGAACAGCTATACTTGCATGCAGATGTTTACAGAGGTGGCTAGTAAAACACGATAAGTTCTCGTGCCTTGTTCAGTCAGTGTGCCTCAGAGATAGTTTAGTGTCAGCTTTACTGTTATCTGCAGAAGGTCTCTTATGAATGTATGGTTTTTTAATTCAGCCATTCTTCTGATGAGGACATTTTGCTTACTTCTATTTTTTTCCCACAGTGGACATCATTAAGACTCAAGCTGCTTGTACTAATGTCCCAAGAAATATTTGCATGTCTGTCTATTGGATAAATTAACGCAAGTAGTATAGTAAATACTATAACAAGGCAAACATGCATTGTAAATTTGATAACCCAAATATTGCATTGTCTCTAAGAAAGGTTGCACAAATGTAGACTGCCAAGAATGCACAAAAATCATTTGTCAGGTACACTCTGTGTGTGTGTGTGTGTGTGTGTGTGTGTGTGTGTGTGTGTATTATATGTTGAATGTTACTTTTATTGCTGTGATAAAATACCTGACAAAAGTAACTTAAAGAAGAAATGGTTTATTCTGACTCACAGTGTCATAGTTAGGCACAGGTGGGCACATTTGTAAAGATTTAGTGGTTGAGTTAAAACCAGAGCAAACAGGAGATTGTCTAGCTGATGGGGAAGGCCCAGCCCATAGTGGGTGGTATTAGGCCGGACACGCTGGTCTGGCAAGTAAGGATCAGCTGTTGGGTAGAGATGGTGTGGCCAGTTTCCTCGGCCCTGGTGCTGGTGTGAGCTCTCCTGCTAGGATGGACAAACAATGGTAACTAGGAATCATAAGAGAAAATAAACACCTTGTTCCCTTATCACCATTTGATGGTGATTTATCAGCAACCATGCAGATGAACTGCAACACACAGTGTGAAGGTATATGTAGTCCATGGTGGCAGGGATGCTGTGGCAGCAGGAGCTTGAGGTGGTCGCCTTGTGTCCTCAAGCAATGCTGGACTCGGCTGGCTTCCTCCTTCTCCCCTGTATTCAGTGCAGGACCCCAGTTGGTGGCATGGCGCCATCTGTGTTCAGGGCGGTCTTCCCTCCTCAGGTGAGCCGCTTGGGAAACATCTTCCGAGGTACATCCAGAGGTGTGTTTCTCAGGTGATTCCAAATTCAATAAAGCTGACACTAAAGATTAACACACACACACACACACACACACACACCCATTGGAAGTTATTTTCCTCAAAGTTTCATTTTGGAATTCAGAGGTTTTTGTTTGTTTTTCTCCAAATGCGAAAGTGATTGCTCTAGTTCCAGTCACCAACCTGCTTTTTCTGTAGCCGTGATATGTGTCCTCACTGTGTGCTTCCCTTGGGTCTGAAATGTGTCCTCACTGTGTGCTTCCCTTGGGTCTGAAATGCGTCCTCACTGTGTGCTTCCTGTGGGTGTGAAATGCGTCCTCACTGTGTGCTTCCTGTGGGTGTGAAATGCGTCCTCACTGTGTGCTTCCCTTGGGTCTGAAATGCGTCCTCACTGTGTGCTTCCTGTGGGTCTGAGATGCATCCTCACTGTGTGCTTCCCGTGGGTCTGAGATGCGTCCTCACTGTGTGCTTCCCGTGGGTCTGAGATGCGTCCTCACTGTGTGCTTCCCATGGATCTGAGATGTGTCCTCACTGTGTGCTTCCCGTGGGTGTGAGATGCGTCCTCACTGTGTGCTTCCTGTGGGTCTGAAATGCGTCCTCACTGTGTGCTTCCCTTGGGTCTGAGATGCGTCCTCACTGTGTGCTTCCCGTGGATCTGAGATGTGTCCTCACTGTGTACTTCCTGTGGATCTGAGATGTGTCCTCACTGTGTGCTTCCTGTGGGTGTGAGATGCGTCCTCACTGTGTGCTTCCTGTGGGTCTGAGATGCGTCCTCACTGTGTGCTTCCTGTGGGTGTGAAATGCATCCTCACTGTGTGCTTCCTGTGGGTCTGAGATGCGTCCTCACTGTGTGCTTCCGCTGCTGTCACACCGCATTACCACGGTGCAGTTACAGGCGCACTCACACATGACTTTGCAGCAGGCTCCTGACAGCTGTCTTCTGAGTGGTGTCTCCAGTGATGGATGGATGTGACACTGGAGGCTTTGATCCTCTGTCACTGCAAACTCGCCCTGCCAACTCTCTTTCTCAACTGTGGCGCCCTCATGCACCCTGCTACTCAGAACAGAGCCCTGGCAGTCATCTCCTTTCCTGTCTTGTCCTGCCCTTTCCCTCCTGACCCATCGCCACACTGGCATGTCGGGGTCACATTGTACATCAGCCTTGCCGTCATTCCCATCATTGTCTGCACCAGCGTCGTCTCTTGGACGGACTGTTGCAGGTCAGCTCTGTTTCATGTTGCTGAAACACAGCACGTGACACTGGAGCACCTAGGAGGAGAAATAATTTGCTCCCAGTTCTGGAAGCTGGCATCACAGATGCCAAGGCTGCTTGGGCCAATGGTCTCCTTACTATGTCACACCTTTCTCTTGCTTCCTGTCTGTCAGGATGCGACCCTCTCTGCCACTCCCTCCTCACCAGAATGGACTGAAACCTTTGAAACTAGGGACTGGAAATTACCCTCCTTTTGACAGGTTACAGTGAAGAAAACAAGTGAATGGCTAGACTATTTGCCTGTTTTGTGTAATGCCAGTTGACAACATCTTGTATTACCCGGCATGCACTAGGCATTTGAGCATAGTGTTGAAATTCTCCCCACCCCCATCCCGGGTCTGTCTGCTCTCCATTGCTCCATTCCTTTTATCGCTGTAGCCTCACAATCCACTTCAGTGCTTTGGAGAGCCAGGCTGCTTCTGCTCAGTGCCCCATTAGATTTCTTTCTCTAGATAATTTCCTAAAAGATTCTCCCTCTTGGCACTTTAGTTGGATCCATATTGAATTTGTAGAAGAAAAAAGGACACCTTTTATTACATTTAGAGAGAGAGAGAGAGAGAGAGAGAGAGAGAGCGAGTGAGCATATGCATACGTGGCCCACAGGTGGAGGTCAAAGGATAACATTCAGAAGTCAGTTCTCTCCTTCCATCACATGGGCTTCCAGGGATTGAACGCTGTTGCCGGTTGCCAGATTTTCAAGCAGGTGCCTTTACCACCTTGTACGCTGAGCAACCTCAACAGTCCAAAATCACTTTTTTTTTTGAGGTGGCATTTTGCTCTGTAGTTCAAGTGAGCTTGGAACGCAGTCTGTAGCCCAGGCTGCCCCTGAACTCGGGGCAGTTCTGCTGCTTCAGCCTCCCAAGATGGTTGGCATGCATCTCCATGCCCGACGTCAACCTTTTCTTTAAAAAGGAAGAAAGAAAAACCTAAAGGCAAACAAGACTTTTTCATAACTTAAAATGTTCTTCTGGATCCTCAGTAGGACTTGGACATGTGAGAACATGTGTGATGTTAGCATGAACAGTAAAATGAAGCTCATGTTCTCCAAACACCTTCTGGGGTGTCTCTTCATGTGCCTCTAATCCCCCCAAGCCACAGACACTATATCATTTTTGTCCGTAAAAGGTTCACTCTGTATGTGTAAAATCGAGGATCATGTCATAAATGTAACCACAGTATCATTATTATACCAAAGATTCACAATACTTTCCTACCAAGGTTTAAAATTTATCTTCTAATAGGTCCTGGATGTTTCTCATTTGCCTGCCCATGTATATTTATATGCATAAGTGTATATTTCTTACCGAATGTCGACATGCTGAAATTTAAGCTTCGGGGTATCTTATTGAAAATAGGAATACTATCTCCATCAAAAATTTCTATTTTTGGGCTGGAGAGGTGGCTCAGGGGTTAAGCCTCTGCCTTGCAGGTGGAAGGTCCTGAGTTCGGATCCCAGATCCCACGTATAGACGCCAGGCGGAAGCGGAGTCGGCCTGCGTTTCTGGTCCTGGTAGGGTGGAGCCTGTGAATCCCGGGGCAGAAGGAAGTGGAATTCTATTTTTATATGCATACATGTATAAGGTATATGTGTATCTGTATGTATGTGCTTGCATGTGTGGGGGCATAGCATGATCATGTATGTAGGCCTGAGATTCATATTGGGAATCATTTTGTATTACTTTTCCACCTTTGTACTTTTTAAGCCGTGTCTCTAATTAAACCCAGGGCTCACTTGATTCCCAGCCTCTGCCTTTCTGGGCTTGAATTACAGATGTGGAAGCCACACCTACTGCCTGACATTTTTTACATGGCACTAAGGGGATTCAAATGCTTGTGCACCAAGTGCTTTTAGCTCCTGTGCTATCTTTCCAACCCCTTCGATTATATTTCTATTTCTATTTATTTATTTATTTATTTATTTATTTATTTTCAGGGGAGGGAGAGCAGGTTCCACTACATCTTGTAGCTACAAACCCAAGTCTACTCACTTTGTAGACTTGAACTTGAGACAATGTTACTTAAATAAGGCCGGTCTCCAGCAAGCCTGGAGGAAATTGTCTTCAGTGCATAATCGACCGTGGGAGCACCAGCCCACAGTGGGTGGGTCTGTCTCTAGGCAGGTGGATGAGACAGAGCCCGTTAGCATTTTGGCAAACTAGAAAGCAGCACAGGTGCTTTCTGCTCTTGAGTGGCCTCCCTGCTCTTGACTGTGGACGTGGTATGACCAGCTCCTTCGGCATCTGCTGGTCAACGCCTGCCATCGCGATCGAATTGTAACGTGTGATGATGAGCATGAGTAAAAAATCCGTGTGGTGGGGCTGGGGAGATGGCTTAGTAGTTAAAGCCTTAGCCTTGCAAGTAAAAGGACCTGAGTTTGAATCCCCAGATCCCACGTAAAAATGCTGGGCAGTTATGGTGGTGGCTGCAATTCCGGCTCTGGAAGGCAGAGCCTGGGAAACTCCAGGCAGAGGAATAAGGAGGTGGAGCAATCCAGGATGATTCCCAGAGTCACTCTTGGACCTCCACAGGCACACACATTCAAGTGGCCTCTTGTACATATGCCCACACACATGCACACACCTGCCAACATGCAAAACACACACATACACACTCATAATCCCTGTGGTCTCCTACATTATTTGGACCAGGTATTGTTTATAGCAATGGAATATAAAACTAAGCTCCCATTGACTTCGCTGACCTCCAGGGTCCCCAGGTTAAGGGTCTCCCGTCACAGCATGGACCTTGAGCTTAATAGCCGTCCTGTTCCCAGCGGCCCCTGTGCTCCTTGTAGCAGAACACAGAGCTCTGTGCATGCGGAGCCTCTTCCCCACTTGTCCTCCGGCTCCCCGGTGACCAGGGCAGTGACCCGCTGCACGGTAAGGTCCATGCAGCAGAGCCTTGGTGCTGGGGTTGGGGGGGGGCGTGACCCAGCAGGCTGTAACGTTGAGAAAAACCACTTCAAGGCCTCAATTACGGAAGGGTCTTTCCTTTTCTGTTTTCTTCCTCAGGTCCTTGCTGACTTGTTATTTGCTCAGCTTGAGAGAATTGGGTTTCTTTAAGCAGAAGGTGGTTAGCCGGCTCACAACGGGACACAACTATTCATTCTGGGCCTAGTGTTGGGGTTACAGACCTCCCTAGATAATTAGCACTTTCAGTTACCCAAACAGCAGCAGTCAAGGCAACCCAAAGGATGTCTATGTAGGGGCACTGCTGGGACCTGGGAACCAAATGGATCTGTGGAATTTAGGATGGATTCCACCAGGCCTTCCCTCCATGTGAAGAGTCACATGCGACCACAAAATACACTGCTGTTCAAGTGGGTGCAGCTAGCACCTCATGAATATGTGGAGTGTCTGATAAGACAAGTTAAAAATATGGTGTTAAATTTAGTCCCTACCCTTCCCCCCCGACTGGATTCTGCTCAGCACTGTCATGGTGCATCATATCCTCAGGTTCTTGGGCGCAGCCTGAGTTTCTTCTTGTAGAGAAGGTTCTAGAATTTTCCCCCCTCTGGTGTGCTGCTCTGTAGGCCAGAGAGACTTGTGGAAAGTTATGTTGATCTCCTCGTGAGTCTAGTTTGTTATCATAGCCTGTGTTTGAAGAGAGAGCAATGCACTGCGTTCCTTTTCCCACTCGGACCGCAGTGCTAAGGCGACTCTGGGCGGGTCTTGGCTTCTGTGGCATAGCTTAGCAAAGAGACAGAGAATAACCCTCAGGGCTATTGGGGGAGGTGGCAAAGCTGGCAAAGGCACCACCCGGTCGAGGTCATTTGAGATGATGTCTTCTTGTCTCCATAGTTAGCCAGCCCCTGACTTTGAGAAAGTGCCAGACCTCAGAGATAAGTCCGGTAAAAGAATAATCATTTGAGATCAGAAATCAGTTAACTCTGATGTGCAAATTCCTGAGATGGCTGCAATAAAGCAGGCCCATGTCCAAGCAGCTCTGGTCTCCCAGTCCATGTGGGGTTTTCTTCCCTCCATCCCAACTCTTCCTGGCCACCCTTTCCTCCCACCAAGTGAAGTTGCCCGTCTGATAAACGGAAGTAACTCAGGAGTTGTTGGTGCACTGCCTTGCACGCACTGCCTGGTGCCCGGAATGCGCCCAGTCCACTGGCAATGGGCTTGCTCTGCTGGTGACGGGCCCAGTCTGCTGGGCGTGGGCTGGTCCACTCGCGATATGCTCAGGCCACACTTCTTGTGTTTTGCTTCTCTTCAGGGTGCTGTGGAGTGTTCGCTCCTAGCACAGCTGTAACCAATAGTCATAAATAGACGCTTTAAGCCAATAGGCACTTACTTCCTCCCAACTATGAAGGTCCCAGACCCCAAACCAAAGGGTCGGCGACACCCCGCTGCCTGTGAAGATGCAGGGGAGAACCTCCCTTTGCCTCCTCTGCATCTGCCGGCCAGAAAGACTCCGTGGTTGTGGTGGCCATTGCGGTGACTGGGGTTCCTGCCTCTGCCCTCGCTTCTGCCCGCTGGGTCTGGTCTCTCTCTGCCTGTCTTTCGAGGGTGTGAATTAGGCTGTGGCTGTCGAAGGGGGTCATCATCCAAGCCTCTATCCTCAGGAAATGCCCCCTGGCATGACAACGATAATGATAAGAAATGTCACCTGTGTGGCGATGATGACAGTGATGATGGCGTGTGGCACAACGGGGAGGAAGTGCAGTCTGGGGGTGCTGCGGGGAGTGTCAGAGACTCGCCTGACTCTGTTTCCTGCCCTTTGCTTACACGCTGGACAGTCCCCTGGGGCTTGGTGCACTGTGTCCAGACCGTTGTTAGGCCCCTGGGCTGCTCCATCACCCGAAGCCTCCGGCCGTGGCCTCCTTCCACGTGAGGTCGCGAGGGCATTCGCCTGCTGGCGTTTCCTGCCCCGTGGGCAGCTCTCCTCCCGCTACGCAGGCCGCATGGCGTCTCACAGCAGCACAAAGAGGAACCGACACCAGAGAGGTGGACTGTTGTTCTATGGGACTAAGAATCAGGTACCACAAAGTGAAGTTGTTGTTTGTGAAGCTGAGAAAAGTTGGTGCCCAGACGTATGGCCATGACTGCCTAGCCGGACAAGCAGCTGTAACCAGGAATCATAAGAGAAAATAACCCCTTTTTCCCTTAAACAGTCTCATCGTGACTTTATCAGCAACCATGCAGGTAAAACTGCAACAGATTGCAAGACATTTCAGCGAAACCTAATACCAGGTTCTGAATAGAAACGGGTAGTCGCTCTACCTCGCTCACCTGCCTGTCATCTCACAGCCCTCAGCCCTCCTCACAGACCTGACTTCATTGAAGTGATAGGTCTGAAGGGAGCGAGGTACAGCTCAGTTGGTAGAGGGCTTGTGGAGCATCACGAAGCCCTGGGTTCAGGTCCCAGTACCATGTCAACCTGTGCACACCCATGGTCAGGGGCTCTGGAGGCTGATGCAGGAGAATCAGAAGCTGGGGATTAGTCTAAGATTTATGGTACATTCAAGGCAGGCCTGGGTTACATGAGACGCAGCACAAAGATAGATAGATAGATAGATAGATAGATAGATAGATGATAGATAGATGATAGATAGATAGATAGATAGATGATAGATAGATAGATAGATAGATAGATGATAGATAGATAGATGATAGATAGATGATAGATAGATGATAGATAGATAGATGATAGATAGATGATAGATAGATAGATGATAGATAGATAGATGATAGATAGATAGATGATAGATAGATGATAGATAAAATGATACTACATTTGTCATTCTTTTTGCATTCTTTGATTTTTATAAAAGGCTGGACTAAATATCAGTTATCTTGGTCACTTAGTGTGTGTGTGTGTGATGTGTATGTGTGTGTGGTGTGTGTGTTTTGTGTGCGTGTGTGTGTGTGGTGTGTGTGGTATGCGTGTGTGTGGTGTGTGTGGTGCGTGTGTAGTGTGTGATGTGTTTGTGTGGTGTGTGTGTGATGTGTGGTGTGTGTGGTGCATGTGTGTGTTTGTGGTGTGCATGTGTGCTGTGTGTTTGCGTGTAGTGTGTGATATGTGTGTGGTATGTGTGTGTGATGTGCGATGTGTGTGTGGTGTGTGTGTGTGGTGTATGTGGTGCATGTGCGGTGTGTGGTGTGTGTTTGTGTGCTGTATGGTGTGTGTGGTATGTGTGTGGTGTGTGTGTGTGTGGTGTGTGTGGTATGTGTGGTATGTGCGATGTATGTGTGGTGTGTATGTCGTGTGTATGTGGTGTGTGTGTGGTGTGGTGTGTGTGATGTGTGTGTGTGGTGTATGTGGTTGTGATGCGTGTGTGGTGTGTGTGTGGTGTGTGTGATGCGTGTGTGGTGTGTGTGGTGTATGTGTGTGTGCTGTGTGTTTGTGTGGTGTGTGTGTATGTGTGTGTGCTGTGTGTGTGTGTGGTGTGTGTGGTGTGTGTGTGTGTGATGTGTGTGTGTGGTGTATGTGGTGTGTGTGATGCGTGTGTGGTGTGTGTGGTGTGTGTATGGTGTGTGTGATGTGTGTGGTGTGTGTGTATGTGTGTGTGCTGTGTGTTTGTGTGGTGTGTGTGTGTGTGTGGTGTGGTGCCCCTTCCACTTTTTGCTCAAGGCCCTTTTCAACACGGTTCCTGGCCACACGGCAGGTGCTTGTTCATTTGCAGGTGGCACTCACTACCCCACAACACTGTATTATTTGTGCGACGGGCCTGCGGGGGCCCATCTCTGCTTCACCTCCTCCTCATCTTGAGAACAGAAATAGCTTTGTTTTGGATTCTGCCCAGTCCGTCCTCAGAAGCATTGGGTGAAGGGTGTGTGTTTTACTGATGGTTTTCAAGGTGAGCCCACCTTGAAAACAGGGGAGCCCACACCCTCAGAGTCCTGCCATATTTTGATTCTCTTTCCCTTGCCAGCTGTCTTAACGCCTCCTTCCTTTCTCATTCCCACAGTTTCTTTAAAAAAAAAGAAAAGAAAAGAAAACAAGGAAGATAAAAGTAAGAAAAAGAAAGAAAACCTTCATTCCCGGGATACCCCTGATTTGTAAATTCTGAACGAAGCAGGGGTCCCCCTCATCCTGAGATCCTGAGGGTGACAGCCTCAGAAATGAAGGCGGGGTGGGTGCAGTCAACCATGCTGACCCTTGGGCGGGCTCAGTGCCGCACCCTCTAGGGGCCCTGAGAGTGAATGTTGCTTGAGTCAATCAGGGGGGGCAGTGGGCGTGGCTGCGGAGGGAGCTCTTCCCACATCTGTTTTTTGTTTGCTGTTTTTTGGTTGTTTTTTCAGACAAGGTCTTGTTCCCTTACCCCGAGGTGGTCTCAAAACTCATAGTTTCAGTGGCTCACAGATGTGGCCTCTCTGCTGGTCTTAACTCAACTGGTAGGGATTTATCTTTTTATTTTATTTTATTTATTTTGTGTGTGTGTGTGTGTGTGTGTGTGTGTGTGTGTGTGGTGTGTGTATCAAAGGCACTGTGTGCCCTGTGGAGGTCCAAGGGTGACTTTGGGAATCATCCTGGATTGCTTCTGCCTCCTTCTGGCTTCCCTCTGGGATTTCCCAGATCTGCCACCAGGGCCAGAGACTGGCATTTTATTGGGACCTGGGATCTGACTCAGAACCTTCTGCTGTGAGACCATGAAGGCTTTGCCAATTTGCTGCAGTTCTCATTGCCTTCTGTCCACACAGGATCAGTTTCTTCAGAAACCTGCCCTATAGCCGTACAATGTGGTTTCTTTGCTTTAGTCCTTTTCTCCTCTCTACTGTTCCCCAACTCTGAGCAACTCTTGAAACACATTTATTTTTGGGGGGGGATGGTCGGTAGTTCTGGTGTCCTGAAGTTGAAATTAAAGCTAGAACACATGCAGAGGTATCAGCAGGGATTTTATTGAAAGCCAGAGAAAAGGAAAGAAACTCCCAGACGCTCGGTCCAAGGGAGGCAAGGAGTAAGTCCCAGCTTTAAGGTGGGAGATTTGAGCAGAAGAAATAGCTGAAAGTCAGAGAGAGCTGGGAGAGTCACCATCCGCAGGTGGCAGGAGAAGCGCCCCACGGTTATGACACCATGGTGGGGGAGCAGCTTAAGAGAGAAACGATGGGGCTGGAGAGGTGGCTCAGGGTTAAGCCTCTGCCTTGCAGGCAGAAGGTCCTGAGTTCGGATCCCAGATCCCACGTATAGACGCCGGGCGGAAGCGGGGGCGGCCTGCGTTTCTGGTCCTGGTAGGGCGGAGCCTGTGAATCCCAGGGCAGAGTAAACAAGGAGGAGGTGGAAGCGCCCATGGTGGTTCTCGAATTCTCCCGTGGTTCTACACACACACACACACACACACACACACACACATACACACACGCGCACACATGCATACACGCACAATTGAATAATTAAAAAAAAATTAAAAAAAAAAAAGAGAGAAACGATGGTTGGAGCTATCATCTTTTATAGTCTTGGGCATTGCTAAAGCATGGCCCTGGAGTTCCTAGGGAAGTTATTGGAGGAGTGATGGGCGTGGCTCCCACTGTGCTAGCTGTCCAATAGAAATCATCTATTTCCCATGAGTACTGACGGGCCGACTAACGGTGCCAGAGCAAGCCCCCGTCCTGTGTGGGAGACACTGACTTACTTCAGAAAGCAGGCAGGATGTGGAAAGGCAGATTGCCTGGGGTCTTGTTTCCAGCCATAAGCAGAGCTGCGTCTCTTCTTGGTCTTGTCAGTCTTCTGTGTCTCTTCTCATAAATGTTCGTCCTGTAAGTCGGGGACAGCCGATGCCTAGGCTGAGCTGGTTTGCAGTCTGCCCCTCTGCCAGCTAGGTGGAGGGGGGTGGTAGGGCCATGAAGCCCTGGCAGCTGCTCCTTGGGTGCAGAGAGGCCCCTGAGAGCCCCTGTTCAAAGTCTAGGGGCTGCGGGACCTGCTCAGGATGCTCTAGGCTGGGGTCCTCATCCTCTGAGGGACGGGTCTGTCACGGTGTAGAGCGAGTCTGCCTCCTTCCTTCTTTCTCTAGATCAACTGGGGGAGGTAGACTCCGTCCCTGTGAACACAGGTTTTATTAGGCTCTCATTTTGTTTTGGCAATACAAGGAAAGGGGGGTGGATGGGGAGGAAGGTAGGGGGGTTGGGTGGGAACCAGTACTGAGTGTTCACTAAATGCAAACATTTTGCATATAAATTTCATTTATTCCTTGTGACACCATCACACAAGCCATGATTATCCTCATATTGTAAATGAGAGATCAAGGTCCAGGGAGACAGGCCCCCCAACAATGTACCCACAGCCCGGGGTCCTCTGCCTCAGAGCCCAGGTGGCAAGAGGGTTTATCTGCCCTTGGCGGGTGGTCAGGGGATGAGGTTAGAACGAAGGCCGCTCAGTCCTCCCTTTCCACGGTTGCCTTTAGTCACAGCTGCTCATAAATAACTAAAGGGAAAAATCTCAGAAAGGAGTTTTCTGTTCTCCCAGCAGCTTAGAGAACCACTGTGGGAGTTAAGGATCTGCTGCACGTGGTCAGAGCAAAAACAAAACAAACTCACCCTTTTGACTTCTGAGCGGGCCGGTCTGGGCAGGAGAAGCTGGAGATGAGCCTGCAAATGCGATTGATAAGGTTTTTAAACTGCGCACCGTTCTGAGTAGAGCATGACTCTCCCCAGGCCAGGGTACCCAGGCCATATACACTGTCTCCCAGCAGCCACCTCGCTTGTCAGACCACTGTTTCCATGTGCAGTATGTGTGTAGAAGTCACTCTTATTACTTAATAATGTGCCTAAAGCATGAAAGTGCCGATGCTGGCAATGTGCGTAGATATGCCAGGAGATGGGCGAATATAGAAGAGAGCGAGAATTCACATAACTTCCTTTGCAGATATTGAAATTGTCCTGTCTTGTTACTAGGTATCGTAACCTCTTACTGTGCACACTTCAAAAATTAAACTTTACTATGAAAATTATCAGGAAAAGTTATTATCTAGCTTTTATCTATATGACTCCATACTACCTGCCTATATATATATATACACACCCACTACACATTATATACACACATATACACACATTATATACATGTATATATACACTATATAATATAGCATTATATTATATATACACACGTATACTATGTAATATGATGATTCGGTCCTCTCGGCAGCTTTAAGCATATACTGGGGATTTCGCTGTGAATACCTCCCATGGGTAAGGGGAGACAGATACAGCCTGAGAAGCTTAGAGGATGATTGTAGCATTTTAAGGTGCAGCTGCACGTGAGAGGAGACCCACCTCTTGGCTTCCTGGGGGTGGAGCCTGCAGCATGGGAGGAGGATTCATCGAGATGGAGAGCAGTGAGGATGGACTGACGGGCGAGACCTGAGATATTTGTGAGGTGGGGTTGGTCCCAGAGTGAGTAGGAGAAGAAAGTCACGTGCTGCTTGACCCCAGTCCCTGCTGGGTGGGGGTGTTCAGGAGGAAGCAGAAGAGGGTTTGGAGACCAAATGTGGAGCTGCAGGAGAGCACAGGAGGTCTTGGACTTCACCGATGGTCTCCAGTAGCAGAGCTAGAGGGCTTCGGGTGTTTCCTCCCTCTCTTGTTCCCTTCCTCGCTCTCTGATCACATATACACCCTCCACGCCCACCCTGCTGCTGCCAGAAACTCACCATCCCGAGAACTTAACCCGTGTTAATGGGGTACATGAGCTGCTGGCTTCCCAGCATTTCTTTGCATTTTATAGATAGGGAGACTAAGGCAGAAGCTGTTCAAACTGTTTCACAGTCATTTCCCACGTAGGGGTGGGTGAAGATGGTTTTTCTGGCTAGGGGAAGACGTGAAAGGAAGAAGGCACAGTCTAAGATAAACAGCTCCTCTGATTTGCCGGTTGGGTCTAGTTTCAGCATTGGAAGTCTTCCATTCCAGAATAACCGTCCGGCCAGCGTGAAAGGGGTCAGCTGGTCACATGGGCTGGATGGGCAGAAGCAAGAGAAGCTTGGGTGTGCTCTGAGTGCGAGTTCCCATCTTCCACAGGGACTGCGTCAGGCTGTGTGTTTCCGGGTTGCACACAGATCTCCTCTCATCCATGCTTCTGGGCGGTGACATATGTGCTTGTCCTGCCACAGCCGCCTGCTGCCCAGGACCCGAGTCTCCTGTCCCCAGGGACGAGCCTCGGCGCTTAGCCACAGTGAAGCGAATGTCCTGTAAACAGTTGTCTAGCGGCTCCAGCCTGGCTTTTCACATGCAAGAGCCCGGACAGCGCTTTTCCCCGACAGCGGCGTCTAGCTGCACACCAAGATGTTTCTGCCTCCACGGCCTTCTGCAGCCCAGCGCAGGAGCTTCTTCCTACCTCATTTAGAACATCCAGCATACTCCTCCTCATCTCCCAATGCCAGGAGCCTCCGAGGCAGCTTTGATGCCACACGTTCCCATCTGGGAACAGAGCCCTGATTCGCTCTCGACCAAGTCCCACAGGTTCCCATGCCAAGGACTCAGGGCAAGCCTTCTACTGAAGCATGCTGTCCCCTCAACCTGCTGCTACCCAGCTGCATGACAGCTGTAGGCCTGTGCCCTGGGAGAGGCCTCCTGCCCCACAGGCAAATCCTCCTGCCCTGCAGGCAAATCCTCCTGCCCCGCAGGCAAATCCTCCTGCCCCGCAGGCAAATCCTGACATTTCCCAGAGATCTCTGGTGAGCACTTCAGCTGTACCTAGCCAAACCATGAGCCTTGGAGAATAAAGATGGAGTCTGAGAGAGCAGGACATTTTCATGGAGCTAGGTCTCCCCTCATGTCCAGAAACTGTCTCATCACAGTCACGTAGCATGGGCAACACCCAGCTGCCATCCCACGGTCTTCGTAAAGGTATGAACATCGGCAGCGGCCGAAGCGGGCCAGGTGTTGGCGGTACAGGGACAGCACAGATACCTGCCATTGTGGATAAAATCATGTCAAAAGTGCTTAAGGGAACAAGGGGTTTATTTTTTTCTTACAATTCCTGACTATAGTTGTTTGTCCAACTTAGCAGGAGAGCTCACACCAACCCAACACAAGGGTTGATGGAACTGGCCACATAATGCCCACACAGCAGCTGAGAGAGGGACGATCCTTACTTGCCAGACCAGCATGTCTGGCCAAGTATACAGAAGGATGTCAACTTCCCCAGCGAGCTCTCTGTATTCTACTCTCTTGTTCAGGGCCTAGTCCCACCCACCATGTGTTGGGTCTGCCCCATCAGCTAGACAATCTCCTGCAGATTCACTATGGGCAAATTCAGCTACTAATCATCTACAAATGCGCTTAGAGCTCGAACCCTCAACCATTAGGTTGACAGCGTTGCCTACCCTGGGCCCAAAGGTGCATCACGGAAAGAAACCCAGACCCTGTACTTGGAGCGGCCACCACCTGCTCCTGATTTCCGAGGAAGATGAGACCAGCACGTTGAGAGCGAGGCCAGACAGCCGACAGGGAATGCTGACAGGAAGAGAGGACTGGGCGCTCGTGGAATCCGTGGGGAGGGACACTAGAGGGATTGCAAAGGCTGAGCCCTAGCACAGCCTGGAGTCTTCCCTTTGCATGTCCCTTGCCTCTCACGAGGGTCAGCGTGACCTTGTGAGGCCCCCTCCAAAACCACTCGGGTTCCCACGCCTCACATCTGCCACATGTTCCCATGACCAACTCCACTTGCCTCTGCATCAAGCCCTGTTCTGTTTAGACAAAAGCACCTGAGCCGACGGAGAAGAGGTGGTCGCAAAAGGCAGCCCGCACGGCTGGGCCCTCGCTCAAGGCCAAGGTGTCACGGCCAGGTAGTACCGGGCAGAGCAGTGCGTGCAGGCAGCGACAGACAGCAGGACTTGGGAGAAGGGCCGCCAGCTGGTTCAGCCTGGCCTTGGGAGCGAAGCCCCCAGGACGTGGCCCCACCCTGTATCTGACACTCACCCAGGTGCCTCTGGGGCCACTTCCTGCACCTTCCACTACTGTGGGCCCAGAAAGACTAGGAACAGGCAGGGTCAGATGGCACACGTGCGGAGTTAAGGAACAGGTCTGTTACATGCTCCCTGCTCTGCCCCCCTGTTTCTGGATGGGAAGCAAGCTCCCGGGCTCCTGCCTACCCCACACCCTTCGGCTCAGGAGAGGGAAGAATCCCCCAGGAAAGGCTGATGTGCAGCAGCTGCCGAGGTGAAGTCCTGCGACTCCCTTTGCTGCAGCCCCCCAAGGCCCACTCTAGGGGAGGGGACATTAGCAAGGCCATCAGGGCGACAGAGCTTCAGCAGGGACGAATGGAGACTCGGCTCCACTGAGAGCCTGGAGCTCAGACCAGGGGAAGGGAAAGTGGCTTTGTATTTCCAAGCCCCACCCTACCCCTCACTCCCAGAAACCACCAGGGTCTGAGGCCCCTGCATGACAATACGTCACTTGTGTTCCGGAAAACACAGGTGGGTGCACTGGGGGGGATGTGATGTTCCCTAGAACCCTGATAGGTGCCCAGCACAACAGCCAAGCAAAGAAGTCATGAGGTCATATAGAATAGGCAGCCTCTGCCAGCCTCTGCCCACCAAATACACGCAAACACAACACACACACTCACACACACATACACACACACTCACACTCACACTCACACACACACACACACACTCACACACACTCACACACTCTCTCACACACACACACCACACAACCACCACACTACACACACACACATCACACACACAACACACACACTCACACACCCTCACACACACCACACACACTCACACACACTCACCACACACACTCACACACACACTCACACACACTCACACACACACTCACAACACTCACACTGCGCACACACCACACATACACTCACACACTCACAAATCACACACACTCACACACACTCGCAACACACTCACACTCACACACTTACACTCACACACACACTCACACACACACTCACACACTTACACTCACACACACTCTCTCACACACACACACTCACACACACTCACACACACACTCACACACACTCACACACACACTCACACACTTACACTCACACACACTCTCTCACACGCACACACACACTCACACACACACACTCACACACATTCACACACACACTCTCACACTCACACTCACACACACGCACACCAGGCACGCCAAGGAACGGCGCTCTGGGTCACAGCTATGGAGGTTCTGACTAGTAACAGGGGCTGGTTGGCCCCCCAGCATCTCCTTCAGCCCCCACAACAACCTTAGTGTTGACAGCTGGGAATGAGAAGACCCCATTCCAAGGGGGACTGAAGTTTCAAGATTCGGGGGGTGAAGAGTCTGACAAGTCTACAAATGGGGGGTCGTGAGAAGGAGACAAACAGTTGTGTAGGTAAAGGGGCCTACGCACAAGTCTGGTGACCTGAGATGAACCCCAAGAAGCTACATGGTGGAAAGAGAGAACCTATTTCAAACACACACACAGGATTGGCAAGAAAATCCACAGTACTAGCTGGTTGTGATACACAGAACATCTCAGAAGTCAGAGACATGAAAGAGAATGGAAGCCAAGTTCTGAAAAGACCCAGGCATGCCCAGTGTGGCGAGCTGGTATGAGCTACAGGCAATGTTGGCTCTTATGGGTCACATGAAACCCACTGGATCCAACAAGACAGGCCTCTCTACGCCCTCAAATTAGCACCGTTTGGGGTTTGCAAAGCCCCATTTGAAGATAAAGCGCTGCCCCCAGTGGGGATTTCCTTACTGTGTCTCCAGTGTCCCTGTCGCCTGTCTGTGGCTAAATCAGCTCCGGGGCAGCTCAGCTGGTGAAGGAGAAGGAATCCCCTCCTCCCCCCGGAGTCTGAAAGGCATCACAACCCCCAGGTGGGCTGAATGGCGCCGGTCAGAGCACTCCACTTTCAACCTCAGAGAAACATGCTGTCACCTCCTGTCCCCAGAAAAGGGCTGGTGAGTGATGGCTGGCCCCAGAACATCTGGTCCCTTCAGGCTCCCTCCCGGGAGACACAGGAGGCAACAGGGATGCGGCCACCTTGAAAGCACTGGGTCCCAGCCCCCTGCCCTCCTTCCACTCTTGGACTCCCGCGGAGAGCCTCGCATCTCACAGGGCTTCCAACAGAGGATGGTCCAGAAGGGATCGCACACTCCTCCAGGGAGGACGCAGTGGAGCGATTATCTCAGTCACAGCTACAGCACTCAGGATAAGAAACAAACAAAAGTTGGTTTCTGCTGGGAATCTTAGGCTTGAAGGTAATAACGTCTCCATTCCATTCGTTGGTTCATTCTCTCCTACTACAAGACGCTAAGCAATTCAAGAACATGGTCGTAGCATATCTGTGACATCTGTGGTCTGTGGCATCAAGTCACTATTCCTCGTATACTATCCTGCTTAGACAGTATCTCAGGAAACGCTGAGCGAATGGGAGGCAGGTGAATATCAGATAAGGAATGGCTGGCTGGGTAAGTGACGGATGGAGAGATAGACGGACGTGTTGCAACTTGCTTTGCAGTTGCCGATATGATTTCAAGGCCAAACAACTTAAGGGAACAAGAGGGTTTTATTCTTGCTTACTGTTCTCCATTAAAGTTCATAGTCAGGCTTGGAAGAAGGGTTCATACCATCACCTGGAGCAAGGGAACTGGCCACAACACAGCCACAGGGATTGCTAACAGTGAAGCAAACATCGTCACCTCTCAGTCTGAAAGTCTGCAACGCCTTGCAAAGGTTGCCAAACTACTGACCCAGCTCTTTCCATCTTCTGTACCTACGCAGGGAATGTCCTTACCCACCGCGGACTTAACGTCCCTCATCATTTAGACAGTCTCCCACAGGACTTGCCTTAGCTAGTAATTCTTCACCTAGGTTCCCAAAGCTTAGCCTTCGACCATCAAACGACACATATCTGACTGGCATGATGGCTGGATGGATAATGGATGGATGGAGAGATGCAGGTATCGATGGACAGAGATGGTGGGTAATGACTGGACAATGGGTGGCTGGACGGGTGGATGGGCAAGTGAAGGGAGGGATGGATGGATAATGGATGGCGGGGGAGGGGGTTGGCTGGATGAACTCAACACATGGTTCAAGTGCCTGCCACATGTTAAGCACAGTGCTAGCCCCTGAGAACACAGAGATTGTGGCACGTGAAATAAAACAAGGAGAGAGCCAAGACAGCATAGAAAGAGGCTGTGAAAGTGAAACTCAAAGGCTATGTAAGTGTCGGCCATTGGAATCTCTTAATTCTAGTTCTTTTTCTTCTCTCTCTCAAACAGCTTCTAAGTAGCAGCATTACCCAAGGACATGACATCAATATGTAGGGTAGAACACGGCATGCTCAGGTAGCTGCCGCCGGCAAGGGAAGGATGTAGTCTCCCATGACGTCCAAGTTTAACTATGCAGGGGCTGCTCCTGTGTGTAAACTAAGCCCGGGCAATGCTTACCAACAGCACTGTGCACAGGTTCAATGAGAACTACGTGCAGGCAAATAAAGTGTCTGCCACACATGGTTAGCCTCCATGTGATCTAAGCCTACCTTAGATCCCTGGGATATGAGGGCGTGTGTGTGTGTGTGTGTGTGTGTGTGTGTGTGTGTGGTGTGTGTGTGTGAGAGGGCACTGTGTGTCCCTGTGGAGGACCAAGGGTGACTTCGGGAATCATCCTGGACCACATCTACCTCTTTCTTGCTTCTCTCTGGGATCGTGTCCCAGGCTCCAACACTAGGGCCAGAAGTACAGGCGGCCACCGTTCCCACCTGGCATTTTTAAATGGGACCTGGGATCCGAACTCAGGAACTTCTGCTTTCAAGGCAGAGTCTTAAGCCTTGAGCCACCTCTCCATTCCTCCAACTGCTTATTGATGTGTAGATCAAACTCCATCCCATCTGGCCAGATTCTCAATCAAAAGCCTCCTTCGGACCAGCAAGAGGGCTCAAAGGGAAAAGGTTCTTATTAAGAGAGCCTGGTGACCTGAGTTCTAGAATCCACATGATGGAGGGAAAGAACTAATTCCAGAACGTTCTCCTCTGACCACCACATGCTGTGGCTCTCTCTCTCTCTCTCTCTCTTTCTCTCTCTCTCTCTCTCATTTTTCCCAAGAGCTCTTGAGGGAGGGTTGCTAAGCATCTTCCCTGCGCTGGGCACAGCTGTAAGTTTCAGGAACCTTCCATCTGCCTTGTGAGATGAGATCTCTTTTTCTCTTGTCATGGTAAGGAAGGCCCAGGATGTCTGGCTTCTATGACAGCTCGTGGCTAGAGATGTCCATCTGGGTCAGTCACTTAACTGATACCAGCGCAAGGAGTCCTCCCCAACCCAGATTCTAAAAGTGCAAAATTTGGGGGTTTTTCTTTCCTAAAGCTTAAGGAACGTGGAAATTTCTTTGCTCAACTGTTGCCAAGAAACTACATGAATCGCATCTGGTTTGCTCACTACTACATACAAGAAGCATAAAACATAGTAAAACTAAATGAATATGCATAAAAAACTAAATAAATATCTAAAAATGTATTCATTTTTATTTAGAATGAATGCCTTGAGAGTCTTTTTTTTTCCTAACTTGCTACTTTGGGTCCATAAGAATTGTAATTTCAGGGAGGGCAAAAGCACTTGCCACACGAGAATGAGGACCGGAAGCCCAGAACCCACATAAAAGGAGCAGATGTGCAGTGTGACCAGCTGTAATCCCTGTGGGGAGGTGCGAGGACACAGCAGAGCTCTGGAAGAGAGAGTTCGGTGGACAGAGAGGAAAACAAGCAAAGACGCCCTGTCACAGAGACGCAGAAGAGAGGCCACCACGTGAGTTTGTCCTCTGACCTGCAACACACACACACACACACACACACACACACACACACATACACACACACAAAGAGATAGAGTTTCTTTGAGTTTTTCGAAACCAATGGACTCCCCCAAGGAAGGAGTTCTTCCCAGCACCAGCGTTCACAGTCACCTGGTGTGGGGGGAGTGGAGGGGTGACTTAAAGGCCCTGTGCTGAGGCGGGATTGTTGCCGTTGTCACAGCAGCTACGAGGCTGGCCTTGCCACCTGCCCGTAAGGAGCAGCGGAGGACGGCCCATGAAGCCAGGGTCACTTTCTCGAGGGCCCTGCAGAAGCGCAGGCGTCCCTTTGCCCTCCCTGGAAGACGCTGCTGACTGTGAAAAGAGGAAGAGGGGACTGTGCGCCACCGCGAGCAGACACCGGACAGGCTCACTCTGAACTGCGTAACTGCGGCTGTGTAAGTTTCACCTCGAGAATCTTTTCTAGTGCAGCTTCCGAACAACTTGACCACTGTGAGCCAGGGGACGAAGCCCAGTGAGAAGCCACCTAGCTGCCCCTGGCCAGGGAGAAAGAGCCCTGAGGCGTCTTCAAGAGGAAAACGGCAAAGCGACTAAGGACTGCGGCACGTCCACTAGGGGCGGGAGTCACAGCCAAGAGGTGTCCACAGCTGGATGGAATCTGGATGCAGGACCACCACACAGTTAGGAAGAATGCATTCCAAGGGGGGGGGCTAAGGTCTCAAGGTTTAGAGGGGCGTGAAGAGTCTGGCAAGTCCATAGATGAGGGGGGTCAAGAGAAGCAGGTAAAATGGCTCTGTAGATAGAGGTGTCTATGCCAAAGCCTAGTGACCTGGGATGAACCCCCCCCCGAAACCACATGATGGAAGTTCAGAAAACTGTCCTTTGACTTCCACACATGTGCTTAGGCATGAGCATGCTCTTGCGCTCTCTCTCTCGCTCTCTCTCTCACTCGCTCGCTCTCTCTCTCGCTCTCTCTCTCGCTCTCTCTGCCATCCCTCCACAGTCAGCTTCAGGTCAGGCTGCTCGCTTGGCACGCAGACACAGGGTCTCCAAGATGACGTTTCCCGCTGCATCTCCACTCTGTCCTCTGCGCTCAGACGCCTTCAGCCTTCCCCGAGCTCCTGGCTTGTCCTGGTGACTTTCCTGAGCCTTCGCCCCACACCTGGAATGTTCCCCCCACCCTGTTCTTGTTTCTTCACCAAATCCCAGGAACTCGGGGCCAAAGTACCTGGTTTGCTTTCTTACGTCTTTCCGCACTGGGAGAATACTTCAGTTCTCTGAACCTTGCCCCCCCCGCCCCCCTCCCGCTATAAAATGGGGATGAGCGTCAAACTCTGAAGACACCACGATTCCAAGAAAAACACTTTCTGGAAAACAGACACAGAGATCTTCCAGTGTCATTCGGACAAGTCGTGGCTGTCCAGAGTCCAAAGGAAAACTGTTCTCTGCTAGGCATCCCGCCGCCCCCATCCCAAGTCCTGTGCTGCGCCTAAGGAACCACTGGCCAAAGGGTACCCAGAGCATCGTTTCCTCACTAGACAGAGCACAGTGCGTTAAAGATCAGAACACGGACAATAAGCCTGAAAAACAACCACCACAAGCAAACAGACGCTACTCTCTGAAGTCCACGCGGGAGGATGTGAGCAAGTCAACTTGCTCCGGCGCGACTCCCTCGAGCCAGGCGCTATTTCTGCCTGTCTGTATGAGACACACAAAGGGTCCGTTCAAATGACTAATCAATGAATGCAAAGGAAACTGCAAATCAGGAAACTGTCATCCCAGGAGCCCTGTGAAACGAGGGGTCTGGCAATGACTGTCAACTTGGCTCAGTCCAGGGAAAGAATGTGGGGGGACCAACTGGTTGTTTGTTTGTTTGTTTGTTTGTTTGTTTGTTTGTTTGTTTGTTTGTAGCACTGGGGATCTCTCCAGGCAAGCACTCCCACCACAGAACTGTATCCCTTGCCCTCCTTTTCTTCACTTTCTTTCTTTATCATTTATTGCAATTGGAACAGCGGTGTATTTTAAACCTCCATCCATACAAAATAGGCTCATTAGCTCTGACACATATGCTAGCATGCAGCCATGAAAAGATGAGGCAGGATCACATGTATTCATTGGAAGATATTTAGTACATACTGTCGTTTTAAAAAGCTGAAGTATTACTATATTAACTTTATACATGTATACAAGAGAATGACATAGATATGCATTATATATCATTTCTTGGAATGATATTCCAGACACAGTTGCTCATGTAGATTTTGCCATAGAGCAGCCTGCAAGAATCAGGAGCTATGACACACCACTCTTTTTTTTTATTATTTTTATTTATTCGATTGTGCGTGTGTGCGTACGTATGTGCGCGCGCGCATGTGTGTCTGTGTGTGTGTAGAACCACGGATGAATTCGGGAACCACCATGGCCGCCTCCATCTCCTTCTGCCCCGGGATTCACAGGCTCCACCCTACCAGGACCAGAAGCGCAGGCCGCCCCTGCTTCCGCCCAGCGTCTATACATGGGATCTGGGATCCGAACTCAGGACCTTCCGCCTACAAGGCAGAGGCTTAACCCCTGAGACACCTCTCCAGCCCCCACACCACTCTTAAAGATAGGTTCAAAAGTGTTGGAGGTGAAAGGGTTGCCCTTGCAGGATTTGCTTTAACATAATCCAGCAGCAGGCTGGGGAGATGCTTTGATGGTAAAGCTAGTGTCCCACAAGTAAAACAAACCAGAGTTCAGATCCCCAAATCCTACATAAAATGCCTGGTGGTGCGGCAGCCTATTCATAATTTCAGCCCTGAAAGAAGGAGCCTGGGAATCCCCAGAGGAAACTGGCTAGCGAGACTAGCCCTACAGACAAGCTGTAGGTTTAGAGACCCAGCCTCAAAGGTAGAGACTGACTGAGGTGGGGTCCCATATCACCCTCCACATGTTGCAGGAGGGGGAGGTTTTTATGTTCATGTTCTGGTGTTCAGGAGTCGAACACCGAAACCAGAAAATGTGCAAAGGATTAAGGCAAATTTTATTAGAGGAGAGAAAGAACGACTCACAGACATGGATTCCAGGAGGGGCAAGAGAATTGTCTGATGGGCTGCAGCAAAACGTGGTGTTCTCTCGTCCGGGGATTGAAGCGGGAGAACAGTGTAAGAAGATTAGAGGAGAAGGAGAAAAAGGAAAGAAGGGAAGGGAAGGGAAGGGAAGGGAAGGGAAGGGAAGGGAAGGGAAGGGAAGGGAAGGGAAGGGAAGGGAAGGGAAGGGAAGGGAAGGGAAGGGAAGGGAAGGGAAGGGAAGGGAAGGGAAGGGACAGGAAGAGAAGGGGAAAGAGGAGCGGTAAGGACGGGGAGGGGAGGGAGGGGAGCGGTAGAAGGAAGGGAAGTGGAAGGGAAGGGAAGGGAAGGAAGGGAAGGGAAGGGAGGGGAAGGGAAGGGAAGGGAGCGGAAGGGAAAGAGAGGGAGGGAAGGGAAAGAGAGGGGGGAAGGGAGGGGAGGGAGGGGAGGGGAGGGGAGGAAAGAAGAAAAGAAAAGGAGGAAAAAAGAAAAGAAAAGAAAAAAAAGAAGAAAAAGGAAAAAAAAGAAAAGAAAAGAAAGAAAAAAAAGAAAAAGAAAACTAAGGAAAAACAAGAAAGAATAGAAATAAAAAAAAACAATAAAAAGGTAAAAGAAAACAGAAAAAGCAGAAGAAAGAACACAGCTGATCCTGGGAGTGGGCCAGAGAAGCCCCCGAAAAACTCAGGGGCCTCCACCAGCCACGAAATCCATGAAGGGGCGGTAGCCAATGAAACCCGAAGTAAACCTCGTGAATTCCCTCACTACAGGAATCCACGTAAAACCAATAATCGCCTCCAATGGCCATTCTCTTTTATGACAGGAGCCCCAATCAATGGTGCTCCGGGTTCACGGTCCACTTATAGGTAAGCCTTTCCTGGAAATTTGGCTTTTCTCACTGGTTAGCTCCAGTTTTGCCCTGCAACCTACCTGGAGCTGCTGGTCCTCTGCATCTCACTGGTCTGTTTACATGGGTCCCGCCCAGTTGACCCTTGTGGCCGGACCTCTTGTAAAGCTTATCGATGAGAGCTCACCTCCATCCTTCCATGAACAGAGGACCGGGAAGTTGGGTTGACCTTATCTCTGCGAAGGATTAGAATCAGTTCCTCCAGATAATAGGGTTGATGATCCCAGCAGCGAGAGGCGACCTTCAAAGGCCCTTCCCAGCAGGCGGCTCTCTAAAAAACTGCCTAACACACAACATGTGCCGCCCACCTCGCATACACAGGCACCTGATCCATGTGCAAACATGAAGACAGATTACATACTTTGTGACACAGAATTACGCGTACAGGTTAATTACTTACCCTATGAAAATGGAGTCCACTAAAATATTCTCTTTTCTATTGTGCATGTTTAAAGCTTCCCATCATAAAAACTTAAATAGGGGGCAGAATACATGATAGTGCTAGCCCTGGTCCCTTTGAGACTTGGGACTAAGTGGTCTCTGGCAAATCAATAGTAAGGGAAGCGACCGGGATTTACCCAATTTATGATAAAGACTTCTGCTTTGGAGTTCACCTCAGCAGAACACTTTAGGTGAGCAAGAGTAATGGTGGCGATTCTGATCTGGCAAGAAATGGTGTGAAATGGTCCAGATCTAAAGAGAAAATGAAAAAAAAAAAAAAAGATCTTCCCCATGGTTGAAACCAAATCTCTCTAGTTTATGTTGGCTCCGAGAGAGTGTTTTGCTTTCTTTCCTTCTAAGTTTGGGTTTAGACTGCAGCGTCCTGGAAAAGACGGTTTGTTCTTGGAAGAGATGGTGTGTTTTCTTGTTCAGGCAGCTGCCAGGCTGCAGGGGGAAGGGGGGGGGGGCGCAGGAGGCTTGGAGCTGGGGGAGGGGGTGGACGCCCTGAGGATCCAGCCAATGCCAGGCACGTCCCAAGAAGAGGGATGGGTGGCATAGAGGCACCCCGAGTGGCGAGGAGCTGGGGGTTCTCCTCGAGAACATGAAAATAACAATCTCAATTGTCCAGAATCCCTGGACAGGAGGATCTAGAAGCCAGCTAAGGAGGGCAAGCCTGGGGTGCAGGGTGGGGGGCCAGGGGGAGAGCCCAGAATGAGGTCTCTCTCGCTCTCCACCTTCCGAGAAAAGAGTTGACCTCTTCTCTAGCGATGAGCTAAGGATGTCTAGGAGCATCTAGAAACTTCTCAAGATGACCCTGTCCCGTGAGTAGTTTTTATTCTTTATGGGCAAATATCCCTCCTGGGATAATTTTCAATATATTACAGTAAAGCAATGCAGTGAAAGTTTAAGGGGTGGATGGAAGAATTAGGGAAGGCCCAGAATCCCCAGCAAGAATAATCTAGGGCAAAAGGAAAAATGTCTTTCCCACCCATTGGGAGCCAGTGGGCCGAGGGCAGCAGCCGCTACGGAACTAGTCCTGTGGTATTAGCGATCCAAAGCAGAGACCGTGGGAGGGCAGCGCTCACTGTGGGTCATGCGTGGCTGATACAAGCCAGCCAGACCCCCCCCCACACACACACACAAAAGCAGACCCCTTGAGAGGTGAGAGCTTCCAGCTAGGAGACTCCTGTGCTAATTACAATATTACTTACTTCCAGGACTGTTATACTGACAGTATCTGTTGGTTGGTTATCTGCCTAGTGTCCACACCAAACAGTTGTCAGAGGGTCACTTTGTTTCTATCATTATCGTTATTACCATTATTGCTGTTGCCACCATGATTTAACAGGAGAAACTACTAGTGTCTGCTATAACACTACTTATCCAAACTGGTACACGGGTAAGGATTACACCTCTTTCAAATTTCTTGGTTGAATGTTATTCTTTTCTTTTTTTTTTAGGGGGGGTTATTTCTTATTATGTGATTGTGTAGCAAAATCAATGCATTCTTCATTGATTCGAAGAAAAATAAATGTTTTGCATTTAAGGCTATGGAGGGCCTCACATAGAGTAGAGCGCTTCCCTAAATGCGTGAAACCCTGGGTTCAATTCCCAGCACCACATGCACTGGGAGTGGTCGTATGTGCCCGTTATCTAGCACCCCTTACACGGGGCACGGCGGCACGGGCCTCTTATCCAGCAACTACGAGGCAGAGGCGGGAGGATCACAAGTTCAGCGTTGTCCTCGGCTCCAGCGAGTTCAAGGCCAGACGCAAAGCAGCCAGCCAAGGAGACGCGGAAGTGACCCATGAACTATGACGTCAGGGCCGGCGCAAGGCCTGTGGTCCATCAAGCCAAAAGAACAGCAAAGAAAGACGAGACTCAGGGGCCACTGGGCCTAATGCCACTTGCAAAGTTAAGCTGGAAATAGGAGGTTAGTGCACAATTGTAGAAATGACCACAAAATTTTAATCTTTAAAAAATGTGGCGCGGATGTGTTTTTAATGTGTGCACAGGTGCATGTGTCAGCCAGAGGTCAATGCTTAGTGTCTTCCTCAGTTACTTTTGGCCTTAGTTTTTTTTAACTTTATGTATTGGGGGGGGGACAAAGACAGAGAGAGACAGAGGGAGACAGAGAAGGCAGGGAACTGTGTGTCCCTGTGGAGGACCAAGGGTGACTTCGGGATTCATCCTTTATTGCTTCTACCTTCTTTTAGCTTCATTCTGGGATTTCCCAGGCTCCTCTCACCAAGGCCAGAAGTGCAGATCCTCCTGTTTCCATCTGGCATTTTTACATGGGACCTGGGATCCGAATTCAGGACCTTTTGCTTGTGAAGCAGAGCCTTAACCCTGAGCCATCTCTCTAGCCCTCTACCTTAGTTTTTTGAAACAGGGTCTCTCTGCTCTCCAACCTGGAACTCACCTATTCAGCAAGACTCGCTGGCCAGAGAGCTCCAGACCCCTCGTGTCCTCTCTTCCCACCCTGGGGTTAGAGGTACACGACGTCATTTTGCACTTTTTATGAGGGTGCTGGGAATCTGAACTCGGGTCCTCGGGCTTCTCTGCAAGCACTTTACTGACAGCCAACTCCCCAGCCCAAATTTTAGAAGCGATTAACATGTAATAGAAAAGTTGGTCCGTGGTTTTTTGGAGCAATTTTAGAAGGCATCTGAAACATCCCTATAGGAACCTCTCCGCAACAGGCAAGGGCCCCAGGTCTTTCAACCTCACTCCGAGCCCCCAGCCTCCACGGTATCCGCGGCACGCAGGCCGGTTCTCTCCCGCATTCCCCCACAGTCCTTCTGGGACATCCAGTCCTCCTGCCACCGACCACACTGCAGGCCAAGGCCAGTGCCCGTCCCTCCCCAGCACGGGTCCCTGTGTCAGCGGAAGGGGTGGGGAGAGCCGCAGCCCACTCCTGCCGTCCTCGGGGAAAGCTCCCCAGTCCCTAGCCCGTGGCAAAGCAAACGGAGTGGCACAAGAGGAAGAAGCCATGGGCACATCCGCGTGGCCCAGGTGGCTTCGCTTCTTCCCTCCAAACTAACCAAAACGCCGCCGAGCCGCAGTGGAGCGGCAGGAGTGTGCCCAGGGAGCCCACCAGGAAGCCCTGGCGCCTAGGCCCCCGGGCCTCGATGGGCATTGCTCAGCTACTGGGTACCTCAGGTCATGATTCAAGCACCCCCTCTGGGCCTGCGTGCCCCCTCTCCTCTCTGTGCTACACGTCCCCTCCCTCACTGGGAGGGCTGGTCTCAGCTTTCCCACTGGACAGGTTGGACCCCGAGAAAACACAAACTCTCAGTGTGTTTCTAACTGCGTCTCTAGAGAGCCTTAACTGAGGGCTGGAGGGGGGTGATCACCCTCAAAGCTGACAGCCCCTTCAACAGGTGACTCAGATAGCTCAGGAGTTAGAGTCTCTCCCCTCCCATGCAAAAGGACCTGAGTTCAGATCCCCAGATTCCAGTACAAAATGCTGAGCCGATAGGGCTGTAGCCTGCGATTCTGGCCTGCGAACCTAGACATCGCCAGAGCGAAGCAATAAGGTCGAAGACCCACCCCTGCCTGCCTTTGCGTCTTCTTTCCAAACGTAGACGCGATACCAGGGACTCTCGGGAGATCCTCAGACCTTTGGCTCAAGAGCAGTTCTGCCGAGCATCCAGCTTCGAAGCCTGAGCCCGACGAGGGTCTGAGCCTCTCCAGCCTGCAGAGGACCAGTGTTAGAGGACCCACTGCTAGTGTACGCGAACAAGCCCCTTTGGTAAAAGTAACACCACACATTTGCTGTTTCCATTCCTCTAGAGAACCTGCCTGGCACACTCACCGAACATGCCAAGGACAGAAAACCCAAACATCTGCGTCGACCAAGAGGCAGGGAAAAGGGTCCCAGGCGACGACTCACGGGTGGCTGACGCATCGCTCCCGGAGAGGAGAGCGTTGTAGAGTTGAAAGCAAGCCCCAGGCAAATCTCAGCCTCTCATTTTCCAAAGATGAAGTCATTCCCACCCAAAGATGTCCCCTTATAGAGCAAAGAATTCAGTGGCACACCTGCCCTCTCCTCACTCCGGCCCTGGCCAGCTTCAAGGGGTAAATCCCCAGAAGAGTCACCACACGGGTGACTGAATGTAGAAAACGCTTTCTCTCGCTCACACACGCACACATGGAGTAGACATCGCACACGCTCGCACAGGCAGATGAATTGCTTCTCGTTATGAAATAACCACAGCCACCCAGGTTTGTGACGGTGCAGACACACATGCATCTCCTTACTTGAGCTTTGGGAACTAAATGAATTTGTCAGCTGACCCCGAGGTCAGTTGTCGTCTAATGATGCATCCACCGAAGCCTGGAGAAAATGTCTGAACCCAAAGATCACGCCCAGGGTCCCTCCCGGGCAGGTTTCGGAGGATGAGTGATGGACAGGCCCCGCCCCCGTCACCCTCTGGTCACTGGGGTGCAGATCCTGGCCACCTCCCCACACTCACACCAACAGAGAGAATAAGAAGGTCAAGATGAGATGAAGGGAGGGAGAGAGGGGGTTGGGGGGGAGTTCTGGATCTTACTGACAAGGGCGGCACACTGCAGGAGGAACCAGGAAAGTCTGGACTCCACACTACAAAAACGCCCTCTGATCTGATGCTTGATCAGGCCAAAGCTGGAGTCCAGAGAGACCTGCCCTCCAGGAAGGGGAAGCGAGAGGCAGCCCGTGACCTTCCGTGGCTGTGCATGTCAGCCACAGGTACTGCCAGCTGCCCAGGTCTCCACAGGCCGCAAGGCTGGGGAGTGCTTCCTACGCCGCCATCGAGTACTCGGGGCTCAGAGTCGTTGCTTCATAATGGGCCTCTGCCCAGATCGTTTTATAAACACGGTCCAATTAGCTTCAAACACAGGAGAACAGAGACCAGCCCAATGTCTGCAAAACACAAAGGAGTCTTTCTAGAAGACATTAAGCGATGGTTTTCCAAGTCAGGGAGATGTAGATAAGCAACATGAAGGTTCTTTGCCCCCCAAATCTGACCTTACATTAGAAAAGAAACTACGAGGAAATATCAACAGGCCTCTTGCTTAAAAAGCCCGCAGATGACTTCCGACCCGCATGGCTGAGTCGATCAGATGAACCGGGGGAGGTCACTCGACGGCCGGCTTTACATAAATGGCCACAGGCTGTGGAATCCCTCAACTCTGTCCTTTGTGGAACTGAAAACTTGATTCGCCCTCCTAAACCCTAAACCCCCTCTATACCCCCAACATTGCCAACAATAAGCATTCTGTTTTCCTGATGTTGCGTAATCACAGCCCAAACATTGCTTCCACACTTTATGTCATGTTTTGTTCACAAGCCGCGGAGCAGTCTCACGCGTGCCGCGGTTGAAATGATCTGCCTATGATTGGATGTCTTTGGGCCCAGAATCAGTTTCCTTTTTAATATTTTGTTTAGTTGGCGTGTGCGCACGCATGGTGGGCAGGCGCAGTGCCCTGCTAAGCCCTCTGCTTGATCCAGAATCAGTTTTCCTAGTACTTAAAACTGTCCATTTATTAGAATCTTGGTTTTGTTCTCATTTTCTCCATACGATATGGGATTCTGAGGGGTTTTTTGGGGGGACCCACGATTGGATCTAGGTAATCTGTGAGCCTCATGATCCTCCTGCTTCAGCTCTTGCGCACTAGAAAAATTTGCAATCAGGAAATATTAATGAATTGCAAAAGCAATATTGCCAGCAAAACTTAAAAGCTGGAAGCCAGGCTTTCGCCAGGTGCTCCTGCCAGGAATCCTAGCAAGAGGCTGGAATGCAGCAAAAATCTCAACATAGCTACAAGCACAGTGCACACGTACACACACACACGCACACACACAACGCACACGCACAAAAAGTGGCACAACACATCTGCACACAGATTCATAACATGTGTGTGCATGAAGACCACCTGCCAGGCCAACCAGGGACTGCACGGTGAGACCAAGTCTCAAAAGCAATAACAACAAAATTCCAAGGTTGGAAAGATATCAGACTCTATCACGTAGAGGCCACTGTTTAACTGACTGGTTTTCCTGCTATGCTGGGGGATTCTACAAACTCTTTTCTACCACAGTAGTAAAGCAAACCAAATGTAGCCACAAACACTGCTGTCTTCCTTAAAGTCCATTTTTCCCTCCCTAAGCTTGACCTCTAGTATTTTTGGGAATTAATAAAAAAATAAATATCTTGGGGAGAACCTAAGCTGGGAATCGTCCCTGGCCTACGCTGGGCTTGGGACTGTTCTGCCGAGGGCTGGCCTGCTCCCTTAGCTTGGGCAGACAGCCTCCTCCCTCGGCATCTTCTTTCCCTGCCATCCCTGGCCCGTGGGCATGGCGCCCACTGATGGAGGTGGTTATGCGGGAGGAAAGCTTAGAATGTGGTCAGCAGGTGCAGCAAATCCAACTTCCACAGCCACGAGCCACATCCGTCAGGAAATCTTGGGAGCACCG